>OY755044.1:87276810-88555143 GCA_963576565.1 Aspidapion aeneum | reverse complement strand
TTTGTGGACGGTGCTACTGGAATGACAAGAAAAAATGGCGAGGTATTTTGGCATCAGTCGGAAAGCTTAGACTCATTTTCCATATACACCAATGTATAGTTTATCTCATGCTACAAATTATTATGAAATTACCCAAATAAACAAAAAACTGACAATAAATTAGCCATTAAGGAGCTAATCGAAGACAATCTTCTAAGGCACATTTTCCCTTGTTCAAAAGCACACGCTGCGCTAGTGGTGGGAGTTATAATCCCGAAAATAAGAGAAAAAGCGGGCTTGGGCAATACTACCGGACTTTTTCCTACTCAAGTCTTTTTGTTATTGCAGCGGTTCTTGGAAGTTATTTTTAAAATTTATCCTTCTTATCAACTTTATTATGTATGAAATTGTCTAGCGCAAGATGCATTTTCCGATGTATCCATAGTGGCAAAGAATAAATATGGCGCACAGACCTTGGCTTGCTGCAGCTGAGGCTTTTCATATTTTTACGATCATGCATCCAGAGATGCATCGAGCTATATTTACATAAATACTTTTGTATTATATCCACTCATGCATACAAGGTTTATTATACGGGGTGAGTTAGATTTATTAACTTCTCAACATTTTGTTGTGGAAAAACCAAAAAGCTTCTTTTTAGATTTTTCTTGGAGAATTTTTGGCTAAGTACAAAAATGGTATAAAGGCAGATTAAATGATATAGGGATCATAGACTGTTTGCTGTACTTAATGTGTGTAAGATAGAAGTAAAAGCGAGAAAAGTATATCTTGTGCGGACTCTTGAAATATTTTTTGCTGTTTTGGGCCCGTATTCGGCTAGTAGTAAGAAAGAAGGGAAATACATCGTGACCTCTTGTCTTCACGAAGTTTTTTGTCATTCCGTGCAGCGAGACAGGTAAGAAGTGGGTATTTGTTTTTCACGCAAATTCTATTACATTTAACGTTCAGGAGTTCGGCGGAAATATCTATCATGATGTGGTAAATATATGTGTTGTCACGTTTGAGGGAAGGGATATTCCAAGCCGTAGCACAGTCCCATAAATAGGGACCCATTTCCAACGAACATGGTTTGTCAATTTTTTCCATAAATATAGTGTTGAAGAGGCACCTTCTGTTCCTGAATTGGGAGAGGAAAGGGAACAGCGCGAAACTATGCTTTGTGCCGCAGCAGAAGCTTTGCCTCCCTGTTCCAGTAAGGCATAGTGATTCCCACGAGACCAACGAGACGAGACTTTCATAAAGTCTCGTCTCGCCGATGAAATATGAAGTCTTGTCTCGAGTCTCGTCTCGCAGCCTCGAGTTTCGTTTCGTCTCGCGTCTCGTACGAATGTCTCGCGAATGTCTCGCAAATGTATCGCAATTTATCTTTTCCTACTTTTTAGGTATAATGTAGAAGTAGAAAGAGAAAATTACAACAAAAATAACATTATATATTGAAAAGTAAGTACCTGTTAGGTACATACTTACATCATACATCTAAACAAGAAAAAAAACATAGCATTATATATTCGAAAATTATAAAAAAAATATAAAAAGTATATTCTAAACAAATAAACAAAACAAAAACATTAATCCAACATTATTTACTTATTTAAGAAATAGGTATCTAAGAAAAAAAAATTGTGTGTGCTTAAGATCACACGGCAGAAGTGTAAACTTCAACAAGGCGAAATTAAGAATACTGGCCTTCATCTGCATCATCATATCGCTCGCTGAATGTTCCTCTCACAGTTAGTCGACTCGAGCCGACTTCACCCGAATGAGCGTTACATAGCCTGACGGCTCAGTCCAATTCAGTACCCACAAAAACTGCTAAACGCGTCTAAAGAAGTTTACTCCTGTGACCGCGGCGTCGGCTGTCCTTCAAAACAAAGTTATTCTTTATCTTAGACTATTTAGCACAGAAAGACTTTCAGAGATTTTCAGGTAGTCATTCAATTTGCGATCTGTCGTTATTGCAGTATTGCTTTTATGTTCCGCCGTCGTAAGAGAGAGAATACTAGTCCGTTTTCGATTTACGCATTACGTCGTTTTACAAAAATCATGGATTGCATTTTTAAAGTTTTTATGAATGAATTGTTTTGTCTATCTGTGCTAAATAGTCTAAATTATTTCTAAATATGTTGTATTATGAATGAAACTCTCAAGTCTGCAGTCTCTCGCACGAGACACGAGAAGTCTTGCACGAGACTCGAGACGAGACCAATAAAAGTCTCGTCTCGTCTTGTCCGAGTCTCGTCTCCAGTCTTGTCTCGAAAACGAGACGAGACCATGCGAGACTCTCGAAAACGAGACTCGCGGGTGCCACTAGTAAGGCAATTGTCAGTGATGTGGGCGATGATATTTCACGCTTAACTGTCCGAAACAGTTTGAAAGAAACGAATTGGGTACCGGAGCATTTAAGTAAACAAACCGCAAAAAATTTTTCTAGATGATCATTTTCAAAGAATCGAGTTTTGTGAAACCATGATTGAAAAAACGAATAAGGATGAAAATTTTATTAAAATTATTTGTTTTACAGACGAAAATTCGTTTTCAATTTATGGCCTTTACAATCCTTCCGTTGTTCGTTACTGTTGAGGGAAAAATCTCAGTATCCTCAAAAAATTATATATCCAGAATGAAATTTTCGGTGACAATATCATTTACCCTTTTTCAACAATGGTAATTTACGAGGGAGAATTATTTAGCACAGTTGCAGGACCATATTATTCTTGCGATTCGACAGGTGTCAAATGTTGAATTTAACCAAATTTAGTTTATACAAGATGGTTGCCCATCTCATGACACAGTTTTTTTTAATGAAACGCTTCCAAGGCTGCTTATTACAAGCAGATAGTGATCTAAATGGAAATATTTCCGTGGAAATGGAAATATTGGAAATTTTCGAAGGTGTCTCGGAAATATTGGGAATATTGTAAATATTGAAAATATTGTAAATATTTAAAAAAATATTATCTTTCATATTTTGTAACCTTAGGGAGCGTTCTTAAATTGTGCAACGTGGTTTTAAAAATAACGTTAAAAAGCGACATATTAAATTTAAAAAAGTGTGTGTTTTTAACGTTGTTTTGATTTGTGCTATGTGGGGAGTGTAACGCAAGGCCAAAACCCCCCCTTCAGCATTACGTAATTTAAGGATAGGCCCTTACAAGCATTAAACTTACTATAGAACAATTTTTATTTCCGCGATAAAGATATGCCTCTTGCTCGACTACTGAATAGTGTAGTGTTTCAAGAACGAGATTTTTGTTGTATAAATTTGACCTTACTTCTGTAAATTTGTTTAAAGAATAACTCCTGATTTGTGTTCATGTATAAGCCCTCTGCGTTTTCCGGTGTTGTGTTATGATTTTATAAATGAATATTTTCTTTTTTCTAATTTTTTTTATATTTCATATATTTCCAATGTTTCAGGAAATATTTCCGAAAATATATTTCTGGAAATTTTACAACACTACAAGCAGATACTATCAGCTGGCCTCTGAAATCACCAGATTTGGCACCCAATGTTTTAAATTTTGGGAAAGAGTGAAAAAATCCTAAATTTCACACAGTTTTTGAATAGATTATTAAATTTATTAATACCCCGACACGCTTCGGAAAATTTTATAATTCCATCTTCAAGGGGAAATCTGTAATATAAGATAACACTAACTAGTGACTTTTTTAAGAGAAAACTTAAAATATTAAAAATTGACCTTAACAAAACATATTAAAATATAAAATTATTCGACTTACAAGTTAATTATCCTGGAGGTCAACAAATGTGAACAATATTATTAACAGTTACATTACACTAAACAACATTAAAAACTTAAAAAACTTACAGATAAAACTAATATTTTGTTAATAATAAAACAATTTAAAAGACGTTAGATTTTAAAAATATTATTATATATCTAAAGAGACAAGTATCTCCATCTGTGACTAGAATGATTAGGATTTTAAGTAATTTTAAAAAGTCGTACTGCAAATAAACAAAAATCAATATTTAATATTTAGAATACCAGAAAAATCTCAATTCTCTTGCTAATAAGTTTAAAAATAAGTCAAAATAAGTTTTAAAAATTTTTCTCCAATGATTCGAGAAATTAAAAATCCTCCACGACGGAGAATTCAAACAATATACACCCAATGTTTTTTTTATGGAGTTATGCAAAAGCCAAATTTATTTGCATGGTCATTTAAGAGCTACCTTTTTGGATGAACTTCGGACAAAAATAATCACCACTCTACAATTAATGACACCTGAAATGCTAAGTAATGTCCAAACTGAATTTTATAACAGGCTCGGATACTGCTGAGCACAGAGCGGTTGTTTTTTGAGAATTTAATTCGTTAGGTAGTTCTTAAATCAGTATGAAAGAATTTGATATTAAAACCATATACGTAATATTCCAATACTCCTTGTTACCTATTTACACAATGGTTGGCATTTAATGCAAACATTCAGAAATAAAGGTACGAAAAATGCACAGATACCAAATTTACATAGATAGAGTTTTTGTCAACTGTACGCCGATGATTTGACGTAACGAATACAAGAATAAAATAATATTCATGCGCAGTGGCGTATATAGAAAAAAGTTTTGGGGTGGGCCCGAGACAGTTTTGGGGTGGGGGGGGGGGCGAGACCTCATGAGTATTTTATGCTATTTTATGTTTGTATTCATGAAATATGTGGACAATATCCAAAAAAATCTTAGCTTCGGGGGGGCGCCTGGGCCACCCAGCCCTCCACCCTGTATATACGCCACTGTTGATGCGTAAAAGTATAACAAATCAGAACATTTTATCTTACGGACCGCAAAAAGGATAGACTCATTCCCATTGATATTGCTATTTCAAATGTTTGCATTCTGCATCGTAAGGTACCGTAGGTATTGCAATAATACGTACTATATGGAAATAATATGCATGTCTTTGAAAGCAACCAATCAGGTCTTTTTTGCTTAAAGACCCCAAGGCCCTCATGTTTGCATCATGAATGGGCAGTTACCGTGGGTATTGGAATATTATGTATGTGATTAAAACAGATCTCCCTCTTATTTGTTTGGTTTTAAGGCACTGGAGGCCAGCAACAAACTTAAATGGAGAACAAGACAACCTCTTAACATGTTTATGCTCACATTCAGCCACGATGAAGATATCATCAAAATTTTTGAAATTTCCAGTATCCTTGGGATTGAAGTGGAAATAAAAGCACTAAAAACCTCAAAGTTAGTCCCTCAATGCAAAAGATGCCAATCTTATGGACACACGCAAAAATATTGCGCTAAAGAACCACGTTGCGTAAAATGCACGGGGAAACATCTTACTGTAGAATGCCCCAAACCAAAAGAATCTGAGCCAAAATGCATCCACTGTGGAGGCAAGCATCCTGCTAACTACAGAGGATGCCTTGTTGCTAAGGAAATACAAAAATTGAAAAATAAACCTAAGAAACCGAATCTCATACCAAACGTGAGTACAAATAGACAAAACCAACAGACAAGAAACACAGTCACACAAAACTCTGTGACAAGGACATACAGCCAAGTAGCAGCAACAGCTACTATACCTGATATTAATATCAGTAGTCAAAATACTATGGAACAAACACTACAATTAATTTTGGAGAAATTGAACAAACTTGATGAGCGATTAACTAAACTAGAAAGTAGCAATAACGGAGCTACCAATATGCCTCAAAATGGTCAGTAATCTTAGAATCCTAGCTTGGAATGCCAATGGTCTCTTGCAACATCAGCAAGACTTGCAAGTTATTCTAGACATAGAAAAAATTGACGTCTGTCTTGTGTCAGAAACGCATTTCACTAACCAGTCTCACATTAAATTTAAAGGTTATAAAGTGTATCATACAACTCACCCTAGCAATACTGCACATGGGGGAAGTGCTGTAATAATTAAAGAAAATATATCACACTATGAGGAGATGGGATATAAAACCATAGAGATTCAAGCTACAGTAGTGTAAAAACCAAAACATATACATTAGTCATAAGTGCTGTCTATATACCACCAAGGCACTTACTAAAGAAAAATCAATATCTTAATTTTCTCAGAAAATTAGGAAACCGTTTTATAATTGGAGGTGACTTTAATGCAAAAAATACCTACTGGGGATCTAGACTGACGAACTCTAAAGGAAAAGAACTTTTGCAAGCTATTAGTGAATATCAATGTGAGCCGATATCAACTGGTAAGCCCACATACTATCCAACAGATCCAGGAAAAATTCCAGATCTAATTGATTTTTTTATAATAAAAAATATATCTTTAAGTTTTGTAGATATAGAAGAAAGTTTTGATTTACACTCAGATCATTCACCTATTATTCTAACTCTTAGTAAAAACATAATAAAGAAAGAAGCAAATATCTCACTAGTTAATAAACTGACTGACTGGATTAGTTTTAAACAAAGTCTGTCAGAAAAAATAAACCTATCAGTACCATTGCAAACGCCAGAACAAATCGATAAAGAAGTTGATTATTTTGTTACAAATATTCAACAAGCAGCTTGGGAAAACAGTCCAAAACCAAAGAGAATTTTTAAGGGAAAAAACTATCCAAAGGAAATTAGAGACCTTATATTGGAAAAAAGGAAACTAAGAAGAAAGTGGCAACAAAGCGGTGATCCTCGGGACAAAACAAATCTCAACAACATGACGCAGCGCATTAGGCGAGAAATTCTAGTAATAAAAAATGAATCTATTAACCATTTTCTTAATGAACTTACAGATGATAAAAATACCGACTATTCCCTTTGGAAAGCAACCAAAGATTTTAAAAGACCAATTATCCAAATTCCACCCATACGAAAATCTAACAACCAGTGGGCAAGGAGTAACGAAGAAAAAGCAGATATTTTTGCAAGTCATTTAGAAAAAACATTTCAGCCCCACGAAGCACCAGATGAACACTTTTATTTAAATGAACCCCATCAAATCGAGGACCATATTAAGCTTACATCACCAAAAGAAATATTAACAGAAATCAAAAATATTAATTCGAAAAAAGCCCCAGGGTATGATCTTATTAACGGGGTAGTCATAAAACAACTCCCCAGAAAAGCTATCGTAAAACTATGCAACCTAATTAATGCGTATTTTAGGCTTAGGTACGTACCTAAACTGTGGAAAGTTGCAGAAGTTATCATGATTCCAAAACCGGGAAAACCACTCCATGACGTGTCATCTTACAGGCCAATATCTTTGCTGCCAATTATATCCAAGCTCTATGAAAAATTATTGCTTAAAAGAATAAAACCCATCATAGAAAGACAAGAAATTATTCCATCTCATCAATTTGGTTTTCGAGACAAGCATTCCACGATAGATCAAGTACACAGAATTACTAATATAATAGAAAAAGCACTAGAAGAGGGAAAAGTTTGTTCTGCAGTTTTTCTAGATGTAGCACAAGCATTTGACAAAGTGTGGCATGAAGGCCTTAATTTTAAACTAAAAAGGTTTCTGCCAAAACAGTATTCGGATATTTTGGAATCATACATATCTGATAGACATTTTAGAGTAAAACAGGAAGACTCATACTCAAATTTAAGAGAAATTCAAGCAGGCGTGCCCCAGGGTAGCGTACTAGGCCCTTATCTATACTTATTATTCACTTGTGATATCCCAAAGCCAGAAAATTGTCACTTAGCAACATTTGCCGATGATACTGGTTTATTGACGGTAGAAAAATCTATTGAAAAATGCATAGAGAAACTTCAGGATGCAGTCACCCAAATTCACAGTTGAACCACAAAGTGGCGAATAAAATTAAATGAAACCAAATCAATTCATGTTGATTTTACAAACAAAAATATAAATCACATACAAATAACAATTAACAACATTCCAGTACCATATTCGAATCAGGCAAAATATCTAGGTATGACACTTGATACCAAATTGCGCTGGAAAGCACATGTTAAGAAAAAAAAAGAAGAACTTGAGATAAGGTATAGAAAAATGAACTGGCTAATTGGAAGGAAGTCCAATTTAACAATTCATAATAAGTTACTGCTTTATAGACAAATACTGAAACCAGTATGGACATATGGTATTCAACTATGGGGTTGTGCTAAAGAGAGTAACATTCTAGTTGTACAGAGATTTCAAAATAAAGTATTAAGAAACATTGTGAATGCACCTTGGTACGTTCGAAATAGTGACCTTCATCGAGATCTAAAAATCGAAACTGTAGCAGAGACTATAAAAAATTACGCCAAAAGCCATGAAGATAGACTCCATCGGCATGTGAATGTGGAAGCAATTCAGCTTCTAGACAATACTATGCTAGTTCGACGACTAAAAAGAGTGAAGCCGTTTGAGCTAGTAAACTAAGTGAATTACACATAAAACAAAATAATGCTATAAACACAACACAATTGTGAGTTACAGACTAAACAAAGCGGGGAGAACTGTTGAGTGAACCCTAAGTTTAAATCTGACTTTTCTAGTAAATTAAGTTAAAACAAAATTGCTAATTAGTCTTACTGACTAGATTGTAATAAAAAAAAACACAGTGTGTTTGACAAAAAAAAAAAAATTTGTTTGCTGGGGAAGCCATAAACTTTAGTTTGTGGTACACACGTTACTAGATACTATAAAAAAGAAGGTTCAAAAAAAAATCAAAAAATACCTAACTGCTAAATTAACTTGTAAGTTATTGTCTCAGTTGAGTACAAAATTGATAGGTATACCTATAATGTACGACGTGCTTCAACTTTTAGTTTTCAAGCCTAAAGCGCACTTAAGAAATTATACAGTTTTGTATTTCATGAATCACGTAAAAGCGTGTGCACATACTATATATTTTATACATAAGCCATTATTCAAATATCAAATTGCAAATAATACAAGGACCTAAAATAAAGTTGTGTTGAGACACCGCAGACATGCATAGAGGGAAGTTTTCCGAAAATTTATGTATAGTCTTCAGTGGCTTAATGCAGAGAGCATTTGTGTACAGAGCAAGAGATTCCGGGTTCGAGTCCCGGCATAAGACAGAAAACTTTTTTCTTATTTTTCTTTCTTTAATTTTACTTGCTGTTTACAGTTGTTCTTATCTTACATGCAGTAATAATTTCCCATGATCTCTATAGCATTTAATCAAGCTGTATAGAAAGGTTTAGAAACTTGCATTTAACTTTTTTGGATAAAAGGTCGTGTTTTGTTGAAAAATGTGAAAACCCATTATCCAGATGTAACAATATACCCCATTTACTAATAACTAGGATCGAGCGAAATTTAATTTTTGCTGTTGGCTACGATATATTTTCTTTGATTTCCAACAGTTTTTTTTAACTTTTTTGCCTTTTTTAAATGTATATGCACCGTTATAATATATTACAGTAAATTTGTAAAATAAAACTGCAAAAAGGGTAGATTTTTTATATTTGTCATGGTAGTACACACGCTTTCACCAATAATGTCGCTAGATCTGACGCAGTTTGAACGATCTGGTACGAGCGTTCGTTTAATCGATCTGTACGCTCCATGCGCTCCGTTTCCCTTTTAAGCCGTTCGTTTATTGTTGACCGAGCAAATGGACCGAAAATCGAGAAAACTGTTTTTAGCCGTTTGTTTAGTAGTAGTAGATACCCTGTATGTATGACATATTTATGTCATACATACAGGGTCTCTAAGTAGTAGTAGCTTTATTAGGATACATCAAAAATAAATATTGCACAAAATTAAAGAAAATATAAAAAAAACTTATTTTTCGAAACATAGTCGCCATTTTGTTTTGAATTCAAAATTTAAAAATATTTTTTTTTTACAGTTTTAAATTTAGTCAATCCCGCTTAAAGTGAATCCATCAAAATTCAATGCATTTCTCTTAAAGCAGGGAATAAATTTTGTTTCTTAATTTTGTCAGCCGCCATTTTGGATTCTGAAGCTGTAATACAAATACTAGTGCTGTTTGGATTTATCCGCAGTTACGACTTGTCCCCTTTTACAAATTTAGGGCCTTTTTACCCAATTGCAGCACGGCGAAAGGAAGGGTAATGTTTTTCGATTGTTGTATGTATGTAAGTAAATATGTTTGTGTCACGCTAGAGGCTAAACGGCTGAACCGATTTTCACAAAAAAAGGTGTCGCTGAATTGCTACTGATCCCGAAGGTGCTATAGACTATATTTTTCAAACAGAAATCAACATGGCGGTCTTCAGACGCCATTTTGTTACATGATGTAGGCTTTAAGGCATACAAGTTATCTAAATTTCAGGCGATTTTATTGAAATTCCTTTGATTACCCATTGCAAGTCCTCTTATTTGCTGTAGCTACGTTGTAGTCCTCCCTTCTTCCATTTCACTAGCCCCCCCCCCCCCCCCCGCCCTCCCTCTTTCCTCCCCGCCATCCTCATTAGTAATAGTTATAACTATAACTTTCACAAATATAAAGCGATTTCAAAAGTTCTTTCTGCACACGCTTGAAGGCTTTTTTCCAACATCATTTTACTAGTTTTCCCCTTCCCCTCTTCACCCCTTCCTTCTTATTAGTAATACTTGTAGCAATACCTTTCACAAATATAGAGCAATTTCAAAAATTCTTTCTGCACACGCTTTAAGACTTTTTCGACACCATTTTACTAGTTCCCTCCTCCCTTTCTCCTTCCTCACCTTCACTCAATGGAAGGTAACACTGTTCGCGTCCGTAGAACATCTACACGTACTTTTTGGGTAAAGCTAAATGAATTGTAAATGCATAGTGCTTTTTATAAGGCTAAAATTAAATAAAAAAACACCAAACTGCTAAATTTACTTCTAGCTACTAGTCGCAGTTGGGTACAAAATTAATTAATAACCTGATTCATGAAAATATTAAACTGTATAATTTCGCAAGTGCGCTTTGGGCATCAAAAATAAAAGTAAATTTAACAGTTGGGTGTTTTTTTTATTTATTTATTCTTTTATATTGTATTGTAGTTTTGAATTTTTTTTATAACAATTTCAAACCCAAGTTAGATCAAAATCTACCGCGATACCTTTTATCTTTAAGTGCAATCGCAGCCACTGAAGGTTTGTATTAAATTATTGAAATTGTTTCTTTCACTCTGTATATCTTCAATGTTTTTCGAGTCAAGTTTCTTGTTGCATATAGAGCAACCGGGAGCAGGTGCCCGAGTGGTATAGTAATTTAGTGTGTCTCTATCTACAAACAATCTCATCCATAATACTCCAGCTTATGAATAGCGGGGTGAGTACAGTAGACTCGCGGTAACGTTAACACAAAAAGTTTTAGGCTAGTTCATTTAATCGAGATGTACACATTACTGAGATTACAAAACATACTCTGCTAATATATGGGCCCCTTAGCTCACACTAGGTACTATAGTTATAGTGTACGTGTGAGCTAATATACTTAAAAACTGAAATATATTTAATTCAACTCCAGACTAATTTACCTTTCGTTTGATACCACACAAGCCATGTTTTAAATTAAACTCAAATTTTTTAAATTTACCCCCACTCTTAAAAAAAACAAAAACTGAAATGTGTTTTGTTTAACTCCGGTTTGATATCACACATGCCCTATTTTCACGTAAACTCTAATTTTTGACACCCTTTTTTTAAAAACTAAAATATATTTTGTGTAACTCCAAACTCAATTACCTTTTGTTTGATATCACACACGCCATATTTTCACGTAAACTCCAATTTTTTTAATCTACCCCCACCCTTTTATTTGGCTTTTGTTTGGTGGATTTTGTTCATTTTTAAATGGGACCATCTTGTCCCTAGACCCAGCCTAGAGACCAAATTTCATTGAAATCGGGCAAGCGGTTTTTGAGTTATGCGCGTTGGTCGTTACAGACATACAGACAGACAGACGGCGCGACAAAAAAGTTTCAAAATGATCTAAAACGCAAAGATATATCAAAATATTTAAATTGTTAGCAACTATTTTTTTCTCGAAAAAATTAGGATCACCAGCTCACACTACTATAGTATAGTGAGAGCTAAAATCAAAACTTAATATTTTAAATGCCTCTATTTATTGAAAAAAGGAAAAAATACAGTTTAATATTTTTAATTTTATCGGGCCATAATTTTTACTTTTAGGATTTTTGCTATTTGAAATTTTTTCGCCAACGCGGTAGCGCTCATACCATTTTTATGTTCTTCTAAAATTTTGGATTTGTCGTAAAGACTTAAACATTTCTTCTTATTTTTAACCATTTTGTTAGACACGAGGCTAGTACTTCAACCTATTAGCTCTTTAAGCAAACTGCAAAAAGCGAATGAGGCAAGGTATAATCTTACAAGCAAGTTCAGGCGCTCAAAATGAAGTCTTAACAGGTCTATTTAAATATTTGTAAATAATTCACATTATCGAAAAATATTATTGTTCACACTAGAGAATCAACATGGAAATACGTTAGCGCGAGTCTACTGTAGTTATATTACATTTAGTAAAAAGATTCTCAATATCACCAAATGGTGTTACAAAATCTCGAAAATGTCACACTTTATTTTGGTTTTAATTTTAAAATAAATAATTCACGAATTTTCTGAATATTTCGGTGTTAATAATTAGGGGTTACTTAATATTATGTGCTTCTAAATTTTTCTGAACAATTTGCAAAAACGGGTAAACAGTCTGCGACTCGGGTTTTTACTAACGTGTTCCAACTTTTTTATTAATCTAATTGCGTAAAAACAAATTTTTAAAATTTTTCCTTAAGGGGCCTACAAACACGCGAACATTTCTAGAGATTAGTACGCGCGTACAAGTTTGCGCATACTAATCTCTTCGTGTGTAGACAATATCCGCCTAAAATATCTCTCGAAGATGTCTTCAGTCGCCGCTTGAATTTTTGTTCGAGCGCACGATGTACGCGTGCAAATCTCTCGATGTCTAGGTAAAACGCATTGATAATATCGTGTTTATGTTTAGAAGAGTTTAATTTTGTCTTCGTGTGTGTAGGCAATTCCACCAAACGTACATGTATGCAGAGATTAGTTCGCGCGTACTAATCTCAAGAAATGCTCGCGTGTCTGTAGGCCCCTTTAGGAAAGTACGAAGGGTATTTGATAATTACTATTTCCTAGCTGAGCCAAATAATTACTTTTTCACAAAGGTTGGTTTTAGCGCCTAGGTATAAATTACATAACGGATTAAATTTAGTGGCAAAACGGCAAGTGTGTGTGTGTGTGTGTGTGGGTTTGTGTATATCTGTTGGTAGCACGATAGCTTCTAAACCACAGAACCGATTTTTATAAAATGTTCAAATAGTGTTCGACACTCGGACGAGCTGATTAGATTTTGGTCAAAATCCATTAGTACTAATGGCAGTTTTTGACAATTAAAAGATTTAAGAAATACTAACTTTTGAACGGAGCATCGCATCAATATGTGGTTTTCGAAATATAGTAGACTACATTTTGCTCAATAATTTATGTTATAACCAAAAACTTTGTAGGATCTTTAGTTTCTGAGATATTTACAAAAATGGCTTCCCTTGATGTGTGCTAATAGACTAGCTAGGAAGGTATCAGATTCGTCATAGATCCAATTATTTTAGTTTTTAATCACATATTAAAAACAAAACATTTTGTTATATTTTGACAGCATACATTACTTTGTTCTTTAAAAATTTTCTTTACGAAATTAAAGTATCCTGCAAAATATTAGCAGGATAAAGAGTTGTGGTATTACTAGTGCAAATTCACTAGCCGTTAAGTCAAACAGCTCTTACAGCACTACTGCAGTAAACACAATGTTCAATGTTACTTTTTCAGATATCTACATTATTATTTTATTTGATCTCAATTTGTTTTGGCTGTGATTGTGATAGATAATTTGAAGGCTCAAAAGTTTCACTTAAAACATTTTTTCAAAAAACTGCTAGTTTTTTTGTGATTTAGGTGTTCTGCTACTTGAATTAATGAGTCCTAATTTTTCCAATAAATATTTTTAATAATTAAGTTAACACTTTTTAAACGAACACGCTGAAAACGGTAGTAATATTTTTAATTATATAAAAGCTTTTATTCAAAAGCGCCGGAGCTTTCAATTCGTACCTACATTAAAGTTTCCTAAAACAACTTCTACCCATATTCCATTAAATTAGAGATTTACAGACTAGCCATTTAATACTCGAACACAAACCACGTTTTGCACGTAAACTACAACAGTTTCAAAAAGCTTATCTTTTGAAATCAGGGAATTAAAAATTTTCAACGTTCTCAAAGTTTTTATACCGTAGAGATTAGCGTTGCATGGAAAAAGGCTGCCTGCACGTTTAATACTTTTTGCCGCTAGAACAGGGCCGACTCAAGGGTTTTCAGGCCGCTTGACATGGAGCAATTAACTTGCAGTTGCCTGCAAGATTAGTGTCCCAGTATAGACATATTCGTTTGTTTATACAACAGATGTCATGTAGAGGATCCTAAACTTGTATGCAACGGCAAGTTTACTGCTCCATGTGGCCTTTGAGTTTGAAGAATTGCGTGCAGTTTTCTTGCACTGTGTATAGTGTATACGCTTAGCACCCGGTGCACACCATTTACTACTACTACTACTATGTCGGTTTAGAACGTTTTTCTACTTTGTCCGACCTCTATTCTCCACCTCCTTCAATAGTGGATTGACCGTTGCCATTTCAGTGTAGGACTCTCTCTTTTTCTGTGTCGTATCTCAGTAGATGGCGCTTCTTGCGAAGGGTTTCTCACTATAGACGTAGGATGAGAGACAAAACGGTTTTAACTTTGCAAGGGTATCACATTGACCAAGCTCTGTTCTGAGGAGTCCCATAAGGATGAAACAGTTAACTGTCAACACTTATTAGGTGTTGACCCCCGTGAGGTTAGGCTTTCGAGCTACTCACGAAAAAATATGAGAGAAACAAAAACTTTTTTTTACCCGATTAGCCACGAAAATTTGTTTGATTGTTTTTCATATATCGAATTTTACCGCACTCTCTTGATGCACCTATTTATGGATAAATACTGTTTTCTCGATATGTTGCAACTAAAAATGTTTGTATTTTGTTTTTCTTTAAAGAACTAAGAACTAAAAAGTATTATTGCTGTCATATTTGCAATAACAACTTTGATCAAATATCAAATTGCAAATAATGCAAGGACCTAAAAATATAAACAACAAGTGAAAATAAGAAGAAAAAAAAATTATTAAAAAATAAGAAAAAAAGGACAAGAAAACTTTTTTCTTATTTTTCTTTCTTTAATTTCACTTGTTGAGCGTTTCTCGTTCTTGTATTGAGACACCGCAAATATGCATAGATGGAAGTTTTCCGAAAATTGAGTGGTTAAGGCCAGAGTTGCCTAAACCACATTTTAGCTCACACATATACTATACTATAGTAGTGTGAGCTATGGTGATCCTAATTTTTTCGAGAAAAAAAAAAGTTGCTCTGATTTCAAAAATTTTTATATATCTTTGCGTTTCAGATGATTTTGAAACTTTTTTGTTGCGCCGTCTGTCTGTCTGTCTGTCTTTCTGTCTGTCTGTCTGTCTGTCTGTATGTCTGTCTGTCTGTCTGTAACGACCAACGCGCATAACTCAAAAACCGCTTGGCCGATTTTAATGACATTTGGTACCTAGGCTGGATCTTGGCTCGAGATGGTCCCATTTAAAAATGAACAAAATCCACTGAACACAAACCAAATAAAAGGGTGGGGGTAGATTTCAAAAATTAGAGTTTATGTGAAAATATGGCGTGTGTGATATTAAACGAAAGGTAATTGAGTCTGCTGTTGAACAAAATACATTTTAATTTATTTTAAAAAAAGGGTGGGGGTATATTTTAAAAATTAAAGTTTAAGTGAAAATATGGCGTGTGTGATATCAAACCAAAGGTAATTGAGTCCGGAGTTTAACAAAATACATTTTAGTTTTTGTTTTTTTAAGGGTGGGGGTAGATTTCAAAAATTTGAGTTTATGTCAAAACATGGCTTGTGTGGTATCAAACAAAAGGTAATTTAGTCCGGAGTTGAATAAAATATATATCAGTTTTTAGTTATATTAGCTCACACGCTATATAACCTAGTGTCAGCTTAGGGGCCCATATATTGGCAGAGTATTTTTAAAAACCGTTATTATTGCTAATAAAATATCCCAAATTTGTCCTCTGTCTGAGGCAAACATGCCTATTCCGCAATTTTAACTACGAAAGAGGCGCCATCTATTAGACGCTATATATTAGTAGCATTTTTTAATTGCTATTGCATTAAGTGCTATTTCTCTTTTGCATTATCTCAGTTAATAATAAATGTGACCTAGGCAACTCTGGCACTTAACCACTCAATTTATGTCTTCGGTGGCCTAATGTAGAGAGCGTTTGCGTACAGAGCAAGAGATTCCGGGTTCGAGTCCCGGCCGAAGAGAGAACGCTTTTTTCTTTCTTTAATTTCACTTGTTGTTTAACAACTTTTATGTTTTAAAATTATGCTGCCTTAAATAATTAAAACATTCAAAACCAGTGTATGTAATTTTTACGCACGAGGTGGGCGCAATTCAATTTGCCGCATGTATAAAAGCGTCTTTAATATATTTAAGTTAAGAAGATCTTCTATGTTTAGTTTAGTTAATGCAATCAAAATATTCTGGCTTATCAATACGACGGCGGAAGTGGCGCAACGCGTCGACGCACATATTGTCAGAATAACAATTTACGGCGCCAAAAATCAAAAATTTGATTTTATCTGATAATATGATCAGAAATGCTTATGAGGAGTACTTTTAATACTTATGTTTCAAAAATATGCACAATTAATATTATTTGAGGTTAAGTATTTTAATTAAAGAAAACTATTGCATACTTAATTATTGCTGTATTTAAAATTACCAAACATTTTTCCTTAACATTATTAAACATCAATATCTATGGGATCTGCATCTTCTTCATTATTCATATCATGATCATCATTATCGCTATCATCATCATCATCCTTATATTTACTATCTTCATTATCTTTCTTATCTCCACCATAGAAGATTGGCAGCCTTAGCAGACTTAACACCACTCTTTTTAATTTTTTTTCTCGTTTTTTTTCACTTATTTGTCACAATAGGGACAGAGAATGCCAGCATCCAGTTAAAAATATCGCTATTAGTGGTAATTCTTCAGTTTCCTAAAGTAACATTATCGAAATTTCTTATACTCTTTATGGCCTCAATTACATCTTCTGACAGTAGCTTAACATTATTAAAATATCAATATCTATGGTATCTTCTTCATTATTCATATCATCATTATCATTCTTATATTTACCATCTTCATTACGTTTCTTATCTCCACCATAGAAGATTGGCAGCCTTAGCATACTTAACAGCACTCTTTTTAATTATTTTTCTCGTTTTTTTCGCTTATTTGTCAAAATAAGGACAGATGATGCCAGCATCTAGTTAAATATATCGCCATTAGTGTTAATTCTTCAAGTTTTCCTAAAGTAATATTGTCGAAATTTCTTATACTCTTTATGACCTCAATTACATCTTCTGACAGTAGCTCTGGCAAAGGTAGCGATTTTATTATATCAGCTTCATGCAGCAATAGATATGAAGGCCAGCCACTCATTTTATACCATCCATAAAGGAAAATTGCTATTTCTGCTGTTTCAAAACCATACTTTTACAATTTTTTCTCGTTGATGTAGTGCCCACAAGAAGTGATGGAAAGTATATTTGCAAATCTTTCTACTAATCCTTTATCGATACCGGATATTTTGGAAGCAAACTCAGGTTTTTAAAAAAAATTGCGTGTTGTATTTCCATCATGGCTATTGCCTCCACAATGTTTAGGTTGATTAAAAACGAGACCCATTTCATCATAAAACTGAGTCGTTATTTTTTTTTTCTTTTACTGGAGCTTTTGGATAGTCACCTCTTGCTTGTCGCTGCTGTAGTTCTTGATACATATCGACTCATAAATTTGAAAGTACGCCATTTTGGATAGGTCATTTTAATGGTCTAAGGATCCAAAAATTAAAAATTGGTTTACAAATAAACATGTCCGCCATTTTAAATCCGACATTTTTATTTATTAATAAAAAAAAATTAAAGTTATGTTGTCACCGAAACTCGATACATATACTAAGTTTTAAGTCTCTAGCTCATCATAAAGTATCTGAAATAGCAGTCGCAAGATTTGAAACAGAAATGTGTATGGAAACAAGCCCACGGAGTTAAGTAAAAAAAACCATTTAAAAAAGAGGGAGAAAGAGGGGGACGTAAATTATGCTCTTTTAAATTGACTATAAAATATGATTAACAGGTAGCAAAGAAACTTCGGTGTATTCGGCAAAACTTTTTTTGTACCTCAAGCTAACTTAAAAATTTTAATATTTTTTTAATCAAAAATACGTTTTCATAAAAACCTTGAATTATAACAAGTGTACAAATAACTGGTTTGTTAACAATTATTGCAAAATAAAATACCTACCTGCTGCCTTAATATCCATGTTGACACCATCTAAATTTGACGTCTGACAACAAATAACAAATAAAAGTTTTTGTCACGGTTTTAAAACCACTTAATTTAATAAGCAGCGTGTAAGAAACGTCAATTTTCCATTTGGGTTGAATTTAAAAATAAGATTCTTATGTTGCCTTGCGGCTGTATCTATAGGTAACATTTAAATGATATGTGTAATTAGTTTGAACTAAATTTGTTTTATTATTATTGGCGCTCTAATGTAGCTATTTGTCCTTATGTGCGACGCTATGAAACAACATATCTTTAATTCGTTCGTTATCTACAGTGTAACAAAACTTGACGAAAATGATATCTCTGGAGAATTTATGCCAAAATTATAACAGTATTCAGTCTTACATCTGTAGCTAAAGCTATTTGAATGAACCAATTAATTTTGTTTTAATATTTTTTCACACACAAAACGAAACGAAAGGTTTTCCTTTTCATTACTGGTAAGATGCATGATTATGCACTCTCTTTTTTTGAAGTGTAAATTCTCAAAGCGGACCTAAACCTCCTACAGCAGCACAATGAACGTTTTGTAAAACCTTTGTAGGGCTATTCTTCATTTTTGGGGAAAATTTATTCCTTTCCTTGAAACACACTCTGATTGGTTCACGCATACAAGGCAATGCAAATACGCACAACTAATTGTTCCATGCATGTTATGCCACTCCCATTTCTTTTAAAGATAACATTTTTGATTGAATTTGTTTGTTTTTATTTCCATCAGAGGATGTACGTGACAGGTGACGGAAGACAAAAGATCGAATACAAAAGATCGAAAAACAAAAGATCGAAAACACAAAAGATCGAAATACAAAAGGTCGAAAAGACAAAAGATCGAAACCACAAAATATCGAAAAAGAAAAGAACGAAAAACAAATGATCGAAAATACAGACGATCAAAAGTACAAAATATCAAAAGACAAAAGATCAAAATAGCGCGTATCAAAATAGCGCGTTTTAAAACATCGCTATTACAAAGTTCGACTAAGAGTCCTTTTTCTAACATATTAAAAAAAAACCTTCCTGATTTCTTTTTCAGGATCCTAGAGGGTGTTACCAAATCGAACCGAACCGAACCGAACCGGAAGATGTCTCTTTTCAACATAGTTTTTCAAAACAAAAACTTTCCTGACGTATTTCCCGGGATACTAACGGTTTGGTTCGGCTCGGTTTTATTTTCTTGTTCAATTTTTTCCATTTTTTTTTAAGCTCTTCTTGCCCCCGCCAACTTGCCCCAATTTTTTAGTAAAAAATAAAAAATAAAATCAAAAAACATACATGTTCTTATTTTATTATAACAAATGTTATTATTCTTCCCTTAGATTTTTCCGCAAAAGCTTTAGCTACAACTTTTTCAATGTCCGAAAAACGTTGTATTCTGTAGACTACTGGCGCTATAAGAATGTGAGAGACAGAACAGGAATGCATCAAGTGTTTCCTTCGCGTTCCATACACTTCTGCTTTGTTAAAAGAAATTTTGCACCTATACTTGATGTTGTATTAAAGTGGCACCGCGTCATCAAAACCGTGATGGGCGGGAAGGGAGTAGAGGGGTACACACAGTGGCCCGCACTTTCTGTAATTTTTTTATTGGTATTGATTCCCAAAACGAGGCACTGCACTAATTAGTCATTAGCTTACTATTTTACTTGCTTTTTATTTACGTCTTCTTCTAAACTATTTTATTAGAACGGAACATATATACTCTTGTCTGGTTGTTACGAACATATTGATTTAGCTGGGATTTGACGTTGTCTATTCGTTGTTGTTTTGACTGTTTTAATGTCAAACAAATTGGGACCGACTTTTTACAAAACAAATTACCATTTTTGCAACTAAATCAATATTTGCGCACATTTTAATATAATTTTGGATTATCTTTTATGTTTCGGATCTTTATTTATTAGGTAAGTACCTATTTTATCTCTCCTTTAAAAGGTCTCGGTGTTTTATTATAGACATATAAAGCGGCACACTGCAGGTACAAAGTGGAACAACAATTTTTTGAGGCTTCTTTACTTAGATTTTGCCACAAAATTAGGTTTACCATCGCTATGACGCGGTGCCACTTATATACATCCTCAACTATAGGAGAATTTAGTGGCATAAGGGCAAGGAAAAATAAGAAAAGGTAAATGTTTTTATTATCTTATTTTTCTTATTTTTCCTTGCCCTTATGCCACTAAATTCTCCTCATTGTTTAATTTATATCTAGGGCGCTAAAACTAACCTTTGTGAAATTTTGCATTCTGCCCACTATGGAGAACGGTAGATTTAACTAGCAAAGGTTTAGTCTTTCCAGAAATGTGTTTGGAATTGGTAAAGATATTTTCCAAAACAATATTATTTTCCTTTTAATATTTTTTGAATATATTTTTCTTTTTCCAATTTTTGGTTTAAAAAGGAAATATCAACATTTTTGTACTTTTTGTTTAATTTAATTTGATTGAGCGTGCGCAAAATGGCAGTCAAAGTTTCAATGACACCTGCGCGCCACCTCTGCCATCACGCGACCCTTAACGGCACTACGGCCGTTCTGATCGAATCCAACAAGTGATATGTGCACACGAGGTGATATATTTTATTACCATTCAAAACAGTATGTGTGTGCAGTAAGCGTGTAAGTGACAAAACAATACTAAATTTTGCCTACCCTTCTTTAAATATCACTGTACACCACTGCAGAATAAGGGATACAAAAAAAAGATTTATACACATTTCTTTAGGATGTTACTGACACAATTAAAGTTCTTTATAAATATACAGGGTGTCCCATAACTTAGGGGCATAGGCCAACAAGTGATAGAGGAGGTCATGTCTGATAAAAAAGTTCCTATAATGCATGGGCCAAAACTATTTATTTGTCAAGATACAGAGCATTAAAGTTTTTTTAAACTTTTTAAAAAAACGCAGTAAAAATATGAAATTGGGTAAAGTCGTGAATCAGAACAAGAGCAATAAACTGAAATAAAAATAATTTTAAAAAAATAGTAGGTCAATTTTTTTTTTTAAACTATTTTTTTGGTATAAATTTTTATGAATGCCATGTTTTTTTTAATATTTTTTGTTAATAAAAACAAGTACCTATCTAGCAAGACATAGTAATAAAATACTATTAATATTTTTTAAAAGAATAATTAAGCAAAAATTATTTTTTTTAAGAAATTTTTATTTTTTATACATTTTTGGAGGTTATTTTCACAGTCTGTATCTTCTCAACTTATAATTTTACCAAAAAAAAGAATACAACATTTTTGAATCACAATTAACTGAGTACTCCGCTAGCTGTCACAGATTTCATTTTTTTCTAAAACCCTTTTTCCCCCACTCCTCCAACTTTAAAAATCCTATATCTTAAAAACAGATGTGTGTTGACCCCCATATATATGTGAATGTTTTTTTCCCGTCTAATATATGAACAAACCCGGTTCTGTAACTTGACCCGATGCACGATGCATGGAATTACTCTTATCTTTTATTTAGTTTTTTCCTATACACGAAGAAGATTATTTCTCTTTTATCCGTGCAGACAAAAAATAAAGAAAAACTGCGTTCTTTTAAAAAGCATTTTTAATTTTTGGATGCTTTACCGCACAGCTTGTCGTGAGTTTGGAAGAAATATTATATCTGAGGGCACGGCAGTGCCTCGCCAAGATCGCGCTGCCGTACCATCTTTTTTTAAAATATTTCAGCCCATATTCTTATATTTATTATATTATATTATATTATATTATATTATATTATATTATATTATATTATATTATATTATATTATATTATATTATATTATATTATATTATATTATATTATATTATATTATATTATATTATATTATATTATATTATATTATATTATATTATATTATATTATATTATATTATATTATATTATATTATATTATATTATATTATATTATATTATATTATATTAAATATACCTTACGATTTCCAGTTTAACCACACTACTTTAGCTGAAATAAAAACGGTCTTGTCAAGCATAAAAAATAAAAATAGTTCAGGAGTCGATGGAATATCTACTAAAATAGTGTTACATTTACCAGATAGAGACTGGCCGATCTTATAAATGACTCTTTTGACAAGGGTTATTTTCCTAGTTGCTTAAAATCAGCTCTAGTGATCCCTATTCACAAAGGTGGAGAGACAGACAACCCTGCTAATTTTCGCCCAATATCTCTTCTATCATCCATCTCTAAATTAATTAAAAAAATTGTTAATAAAAATTAAATGAACTTTTGTATGATCTCAACTTGCTCTCAAAGGTCCAATTTGGTTTCCAGAAAAACAAAAGTACTAACGACGCCATGTTCTCGTTTTTAGAGAGTATATATCTCGGCATCAACGAGGGTGAGTGTGTTGCAGCGGTGTTCTGTGACTTCTCAAAAGCGTTTGACTGCGTTGATCATGGGATACTGCTGCAAAAACTTAAACACTATGGTATAAAAAATGTTGAACATAACTGGTCAGAGTCGTACCTTACTGAAAGAACCCAATCAGTTAAAGGTGAAGATGGTCAACTGTCTAAAGTCCAAACCATAACAAGAGGCGTCCGGCAAGGGTAAGTACTTGGTCCTACACTTTTTAAAATTTATATTGATGACCTTGCATATCTGGATATAGATGGAAAAATTACTATATTTGTGGATGATACAACCATCCAGTGGAAAGCACCTAAAGAAACAATCCATCATATAGTTTCTCGAGATGTGCAAAAAATAGGAGCATGGTGCGATAGTAACCTTCTCTGCTTCAATATAAGCAAAACTAACATTCTCTCTTTTCGTTCAACAATAGAATCTATAAGCATAGGGAATCAATCAATTGACCCTAAACCATTTATAAAGTTTTTGGGTCTAGTTTTAAACTTTAATCAGCATATATATCTTCTTAACTCTAAATTACCGTGTCTTTTTATTTTGGAGACAGTCAGCCTGCTTCATAAAAAGAAGCTTCAAGGACCAAATGCTCAAACTGGTCGTTACTATACAACTCGTCAATCTGAGAACTTACCACTTCCAATACCTAGGCTAGCTTTGACAAAACATTCCTTGATTTACGAAATTATAAAATTATACAATCATTTACCCATCGCATTTAGACAAACTCAAGATATAAAATTATTCAGAAGGTTAGTACGTAGTTGCTTTGAATCAAAAGCTTACTGTAGCTGTAATGAGTATTACACAGATAGGCTTGAGACAGGAACATAACATAACATAATTTGAGTAACTTTGTGATTATATGTCTTCATATTTTTATTTTATTGTATTTTTTTGTAGCCTGAATTTTAAATTTAATTTTAATTTTAGATTAGCATTTTAAATTTTTTAAATTTTAGATAAACATTTTAAATTTTTTTAAAGTAGCTTGGTTCCTACTTATTATCTGTTGACTGTGCTGTTATAATTGTGTATGTGTGCATATTCATAGTTGTTCATATTTTACAGACATATAAATAATTAGATACAATTTTAATTGCGCATAACTTCGGGATGACCTAAAAGGGTGCTACTCTTAAATATAGATTGTGTGTGTGATTGTGCGACTAGACAATGTTGTTTTTATTGGTACTGCTGTATTACTATTTACTTTAGTCTTAAGTTCTTGCTTTGTCAATAAGAAAAAATTCTTCAGACAATAAAGCTTTTTTGAATTGAATTACCATTATATTATATTATATTATATTATATTATATTATATTATATTATATTATATTATATTATATTATATTATATTATATTTTATTATATTATATTATATTATATTATATTATATTATATTATATTATATTATATTATATTATATTATATTATATTATATTATATTATATTATATTATATTATATTATATTATATTATATTATATTATATTATATTATATTATATTATATTATATTATATTATATTATATTATATTATATTATATTATATTATATTATATTATATTATATTATATTATATTATATTATATTATATTATATTATATTATATTATATTATATTATATTATATTATATTATATTATATTATATTATATTATATTATATTATATTATATTATATTATATTATATTATATTATATTATATTATATTATATTATATTATATTATATTATATTATATTATATTATATTATATTATATTATATTATATTATATTATATTATATTATATTATATTATATTATATTATATTATATTATATTATATTATATTATATTATATTATATTATATTATATTATTTTATATTATATTATATATATATATATATATATATATATATAGTGTTTCTAAAGGCTTAGTTTTCTCAAGGTTTTGTCACAGTTTTTTAATAATCGTTTACCTTTATCTCTCTCTATCTCATATAGGAAAATATGATAGAGAGAAAGTAATGACTAAGATTTTAAGTAAAAAGTAAATCTGGTTATCACTGGTACAGGTTTAAAAAATCCAAATAGCTGACAATATATTTCGTTTTTAACCTATATACCGTATCCAAGGCAGCTCTTTGGAAAAATTTGCCTGTAATTTCTCTTTGCCACTTTTTTTAGTCTAATTAAAGCAGAGCTTCCATTTTTAGAGACGTGGCAATTTCATCCTTAATTAAAAGAAGCCGAGGACCTTTTCTGTTCGGTTATTAATCAAGAAAAGTCGGCTATGCTGAAAACCGTTTGTCGCAGAAATAACAACACTTCAGATTGGATACAGGTATTCGTAAATACTTAATATATCGTCGTCAATACCGCGAAGTGGCGTAACTGATTTTTACTATTTGATAGAAGAGCGTTCAAAATTTTTTCCTACAGAGAAAAAACAATATTGATAATGAATGAATGGTTGGTTAAAATTAACAATCTCATAATAGACCTTAATAAATATTGTTGAATTAACTTGTTAAAATTACTAAGTTATATTTTTAAAATTATTTAATTTTTTATGTTTTACAAACGTTTAGTACCCATAAATAAAAATACAAACATTTTTTATCAACTTTGGAAACGAGGAAAGTAAGTCGGCTGTCCAAAATTAAAACAAAGTAACTGACATTCGAGACAAATCGAGTTTTTTTTTATTCACACCATATTCTTTCTCATATTTTGGTATAATATAATAATTTTTCTAATCGGTTAAGAGATACCGAAGTTCTGATATGATTTAGACAAAGTTACTACATTTAATTCAAATACATTATAGCATAAATACATGATCAAAGAATCGAAAAGTGAAGCCCTCTGCTGGATGGCTGGCTTTGGAAACAATGGCAAGTTTAAATTCGCTGATGCGAATTTTTAAGTGCGCAGGCGTGACTCTTATCATGTAGACACACAGCTGCCGTGTGGGTGGAGGCCATCTTTGCTTCTTATTTATATTTTGCGGTGTTTTGCGTTTGTCGTGTAATATTATGTTTTTTCTGTGAAAAATGGGAAATAATTTACGAAAAATTTTGCGGTTTGAGGAAAATTGTCCGGGAAAAGCAAGGAAGTGCCATTCCATAGGTAACTACTTCTATTTTACTTCATAATTTGTTCGTAAAAACACTCTTCATGGTGTTCACAATAAATCTGCACAATTATTTTTAGAAAAATTATAATTTTAGTTCTACAATTTGATAAATTTTCACTCAATCAACTAGTGTTTAGAAAAAAAATAATAGACATAACCCTAAACCTTTGACAATTATCGAATAATCTAGTGACGTATCGGAGTATGTTCCAAAACGATCAAAACTAACGCATGCGCAGTAACCGAAATCTTGTCTACCCGAAAAAAGGAACATTACGAATTAAATGGGGGTCCTGGCTTCAAGTATCGCGTGTGAGAATAAATGGGTATGCCTCATATTGGTGCTCTAACGTATTTGATTTACTCCCACGCTTTTTAAAAACTGTTAAAATTAATTTTTGTTTTAATTTTGGCAGCCGAAGTGTGGTCTATTTGCAATATTTTCTAACGAACCTAAAGTCTGCGCTTGACTCAGCACCATTATTTCTGGGACACTCACTGTGGCGGACCCAGGATGCCCGGGGGGGGGGGGGGGGTTTGAGGGGTCAAGAAGAAAAAAAAACACAAAAGAATTTTTTTGAGGGTTTTAATAAGACAGCATTAAAGTACTGCTGCTATGTGCAAAATAAAATGTGCCGCAGGCGAAAATTTGAGCAAAATCAATTTTTTTTAAGTTAAAATTAAAAAAAATTACATTTTAACGAAATTTTTAAAAAATTTGTTTTCGGTAAAAATCTGCCGCCAATGCATTACATATTTTTTTTCTGGAACTAAAAATTATAAGCTTTATGTTAAGGAGGGGGGCGGGCCCCTCTGGCCCCTCTGGATCCGAAACTGGACACACAAGTTATACTATATAATACCGTTTTATATAACATACGCCAACGTAAAAAAAAAATTGTCCCAAAAATAATTAAATGAACTGCATGTTAGCTCCCGCTAAATTTCGCGGTTGTTTGTAAATTTTAAAACCACACAATTGGATGACGGACAGAGTACATTTTTCGCGCATTGGACATGCGCACCAAGAATCGGAGAGATACTTTTCTACCGCCTCGGGAAAATGGCGTGTTAATTTCTTTCTCCAACATTTACAAATGTCTACACTTGAAAGTGCTCGATTTTGGTGTACTGAAGCATAGAACTGGAAACTTCAGCCCTTCAGCTACGTGGTGCCATCATTAGATCCAGAAAGGGGCCCCTGGAACGTGGAGAAATTGGCTGCAAACTGTGAGTACTTTGTTTCTGATTTCCGTTGTGTGGTACCAGCAATTAACTATGGACCTTTTGATTATTTCGTGATTTCGTATCAATATATTTATGTTTGTTCGCGCTTCATTCAATAAAATATATACAGTCCATTGCAGTTATCGTTTTTCTAACTGCGGGCAAACACTGCACATATTTACGTAGCTTTAAAACTTTATTTAATATTTTGATCCCACACATTTTCAATATTCAATATTAACCAAAAACTCAATGAAACTCAACTTTCGGAAATAAAATAAAACGTCTTTAAATTATAAGTAAAATTCTAGTAAGATTGACTACAACGGCTGGACCAGCAAGGGGACCTCCCATGGACCTCCTCTGGGTGATGACAAACAACTGCAAAGTTGTGCCAATCCTCCATATTTTCTTTGTGTGGCTCGAAAAATTTAATATTTTTTCTCGATATTTATAACCGATTTTGCAGCAAGATTTTATTAGAACGACCATCGCGTTTACGGTTTCGCGGTTCTACGAAATACGTTATAGCATAAATATATGGTCAAAGAATCGAGAAGTGAAGCGCCCATAGCTGGCTTTGGAAACAAAGGCAAATTTAAATTCGCGGATGCGAATTTTCAAGAGCACATGCGTGTGTTTTGTCATGTAGACACACAGCTGCTATGTGACTGGATGCCATATTGAAATTTTGCGGTGATTTGCATTATCGTATAAAATTATGTTTTTGTCTGTGAAAAATGGGAAATAATTCACGTAAAACATGTGCGGTATGTAGAAAAATGTCCGGAAGACGTAAGGGAGTGCCATTCCACTCTTTATGGTGCCCACAATAAATCTGCAGAATCAAGCGCGGATCTGGGTCAAAATCTAGGGGCGGGGTAATAGTCGACGATTGTTCTAGGGGTGCTAATTTTTCTGTTTTCCCTTTAATTATTAGGAAAAAGTGTATTTTTTTTCTAGGGGAGGGGGGTAATTACCCCGTCACCCCCTCAAATCCGCGCATGTGCATAATCAGTTTTATAAAAACTACAAAATTTATCCACCAAAAAAATAATAGACATAAACGGTTAAACATTTGACAATTGTCAAATAATGTAGTGACGTAACGGAGTATGTACCAAAACCACCAAAACTAACGCATGCGCAGTATCCGATATCATGTCTACAAGAAAAAGGAACATTAAGAAATAAATAGGAGTTCTGGCTCCAAGCATCGCGTGTGAGAATACATAAGTATGCCCCATATATATGTTCTACCGATTTGGGCTCTACCAACCCTCATCCCCAAAGTACTAACACTACAAAGTAGCACTTTTAGCTCCTGGTATTTACTATTTCTTGATGTTGATTTAGAAGTATAATTTTTTCTAGGTATTTTTTATTCTGTGATTGACTGAACACTGGAAGTAGAAAGACAATTTGACTTCAAAGGAGGTCCTGACTGGTAATTACCTGCAGTTGACTAATTACCAGTAATTAATTTTAATTTTCTATAGGTTTCGAGATTCAACAAAGTCTTGCAATTTTAGAATCTAGAATTTTGGTCCAAACTAAATTCGATTCCGCGACATACAAACTAAATATTATTTAAAATGTGTAGTAATGAAAAATGGTAATATGAGAGGCTAAAAAAAAAGAGATAATTATGAAAATTAATTACACTAAGAGCGGTTCTACAATATGCGTATTCAGCAGATGCGTATTTTCGGCTTCATATTTTCTGCAAGAAAGTATTGTGCGGATTTCGGCGAACCGGTAATTGCGTTCGAAACCAGCATGCGGAGGTACGTATTTTTAGCAGTATACTGCGTGGTTCTGTATCCTAGACATATATGTGAACGTTCCAATTTAAAACAATGTGTTGTCATCTTGTCGAAAATACGCAGCCGAAATACGTATCTGCTAAATACGAATAATGATGACCAGCCCTCAATATTTTTTTTGTTATTGCTAATATCCTAATATTCTCTTAGGGCGAGTCTACACTATGCGTATTTAGCATATGCCTATTTCGGCTGCGTATTTTCTGCAAGAGAGTTGTTGCGTACACATTGTGCAGATTTCATTTCAATGTGTATTCTACGCATATATGTGAACGTTCCAATTTAAAACAATGTGTTGTCATCTTGCCGAAAATACGCAGCCGAAATACGCATCTGCTGAACACGTGTAGACCCGCCCTCAATATTCTTTTTGTTATTGATAAGATTCTAATATTCCTTTAGGGCGGGTATACACTATGCGTATTCAGCATATGAGTATTGCGGCTGCGTATTTTCTGCAAGAGAGTTGTTGCGTACACATTGTGCAGATTTCGGCTGCGTATTTTCGACAAGAGACTTAAGAGAGGAAGCAGCATGCGTAGGTACGTATTTTCGACGGTATACTGCGTGGTTGTGTATTCTACGCATATGTGTGAACGTTCCAATTTAAAACAATGTGTTGTCATCTTGCCGAAAATAAGTAGCCGAAATACGCATTTGCTGAATACGCATAGTGTAGACCCGCCCTAACTTTTTCAGCAACAGCCGGAATATTGATATTACCAAAAAATAAAAAAAATTAAATGTTTTTAAAAGCGCAATCTTAAAATAGGTTAATTTATTAAATTATATATTTTTTAGTAAAGGTATAATTACATAATTTGATATATTCCTTAATCATTTATATTTTTTACATAAATATTATGTTTTATTAAAATGTACTTCAAGAAAAACTGAAAATATATTTAAAACAAAAAAAATTAAAATTTTAAAATTTCTTCCAACCCATCAGGATTCTTTATCGCGCACTTTTTTCGACGCCTCCTTCAAATAGGAAGATACCAAAGTGTAGCTGCATATTGCATCTGAGATTATTTCCTTTCCACTTCTCCAGGGAACCAACGTCACTTTGTTTCATCTGATCGCTTTCCATCTCCCCGACAATCCAGATAGCTCCAACAGAAGGAAATCCTGCTATTCTAACACCTCGTCTAATGATATCGTTTATCTGCCTTCCCACTAAACACAAAAACATTTTAATTATGTCAAAATAATGTTTAATTTGAAAACATGTTATGATGATGATGTTAGTTCTAACGTCATATTCATAGTGAAAAATAAGCTTAATAACCCGTTTTCTGACGTTAGAAAAATAATCTTATGTTTTTGAAACGTTTTTTTAAAGTGTTTTCCTAACGTTAAAAAAATATTTATTTTTAACAGTGAAAATGAAAGGTTTTTCTAACATTGAAAAATAAATGTTTTTTTAACAATGAAAAAATATATTTTTTCAAATATCTCTAAAGGTAAGGTAACTTAAATAATGTAAATAAAACTCTTCTATTTTGGAAAAGCAGAGCATCAAGAGTCCGTTGAGGTTTTCGTGAACTCGACACTCAGTAAAGGAAATTCGGATCCGTAGCTTCTGAAAATAAAATTTAAAATTATATGTAAACAATAATTTTGTAGTAAGTTCCTCGCTCTCGTTCTCATTAATGCTCAAGTGAATACAAGGCAAACAATATTCAACCGAATGCTCGTTTGAAATTTGCACTCTGATCGGATGAGGTCCCGTGCCGAGGCATTCATTTGGTCCCGCTGCAAGGCTTGCGAATTCTGCCTCAAATGGATATGCGGCTTAAGGTCCGGCGGCTAATCATTCGCGGTGAATTGTGGCATTCCCTGTCTGATTAACTATAACGTAGGTATGCGATATTCCATACAAAACAATTTTTTTACTTTTATTTACTTTTCTTACCTAATTTTGTGACGCTTCATTTGAATCATTAAATACATATTTGTTATTCTTTAACTATACCATCTTTTCCACACAACTGGTGTATATTCGTATCCAAATATGTATTCACTATCATTATTAATAATTGTGCTTTTAATTTGCCATGTTTGTTTCTACAAAAGGTAAATATTTTAACCGAAACTGCACAAAGCGTATCTGCTGCCCCTGCTACCGACTCGTATGAACTCGCAGCGAAAAGCAACTAAAAATGGCGATGGCCCGTTCTGGTAGTGGAACTATGCGGCAGCGCCCCCTATAGTATAATATTTTTTAATGTTTAAAAAACAAAACATTTATTAGCTTCATATATCTTAAATTCAACGTTAGAAATGAGATCTAGGAAGACATTATAAAAATAACTATATATTGATGGTCTTATTTTTATTGTTAATAAAATTATGGTTTTTTAAATATTGGTTTCTTAACGTTATTAAGAAATATATTTTTGGTAATGCTTTTACATGAAATATTCGTTAGGATTTTCAACATGTTTTTTAAATGTCAAAAGTTGACTTAATTTTAACACAAATTTGTGCTAGAAAAAAACATTTTCTTTTCAACATTTATTTAAAGTTAAGAAACCAGCATTAAAAAAACCATAATTTCACTAACATTAAAAATAATACCATCAATATATGGTTATTTTTATAATGTTTTTCCTAGATCTCATTTCTAACATTGAATTTAAGATATATAAAGCTAATAAATGTTTTGCTTTTTAAACATTAAAAAAAATGATACTATAGAGAACAGGCCACCGCCATGTTTAGTTGCATTTCGCTGCGAGTTCATACGAGTCGATAGCAAATACGCTTTGTGCAATTTTGGTTACAATATTTACCATTTGTAGAAACAAACATGGCAAATTAAAAGCACAATTATTAATAATGATAGTGATTACATATTTGGATAGGAATATTACTCCAGTTGTGTTGGAAAGATGGTATAGTTAAAGAGCAACAAATGAGTATGCACAACAACCTAAGGTAAGAAAGTAAACAAAATAAAAAAATGGTTTTGTATGAAATATCGCATACCTAACGTTATAGATAATCAGACAGGGAATGCAACAATTCACCGCGAATGATTAGCCGCCGGACCTTAAGCCGCGTATTCATTAGAGGCAGAATTCGCAAGCCTCGCAGTGGAACCAAACGAATGCTTCATTTGCATTCATGCTAAATTGAATAGGCGCCTTAAAATTGTTGAATTGTTTGGCCTCGTAGCGAGGCACTTACTGCAAAATTATTGTTTACATAGAATTTTAAATTTTATTTTCAGAAGCTACGGATCCGAATTTCCTTTACTGAGTGTGGAGTTCACGAAAACCTCAACAGACTGTTGCTGCCCTGCGTTTCCAAAATAGAAGAATTTTATTTACGTTATTTATGTTATTTACCTTATCTTTAGAGATATTTGGAAAAAATATATTTTTTCATTGTTAAAAAAAACATTTATTTTTCAATGTTAGAAAAACATTTGGTTTCCACTGTTAAAAATCAATATTTTTTTAACGTTCGAAAAACACTTTAAAAAAACGTTATAAAAACATAAGATTATTTTTTTAACGTCAGAAAACGGGTTATTAAGCTTCTTTTTCACTATGAATATGACGTTAGAACTAACATCCGACCTAACGTTATGTTTTTAAATTATACATTATTTTGACATTATTAAAACGTTTTTGTGTTTAGTGGGTATGTCTGTACAAGCGACCGGCACTTTTTAAGCAACTTAACCTATGAAGGCCATAAATATCGACAATTTTGTTGCAAGTGCAGGTATTGTATACAAATAGGGAGATTAAGTCTTAAGGACACCGGGATACGAAATCAGAAGTGATAAAGTCATGCTAAACTTTTGTTGTAAGGCAAACAAACGAGCTGTTTCTAAATAATTAGCCGGAATAACTGTTCAGTTAAAAAATATTTCCCACACGTGTTTTACAGATGATTTGATAAAGCCACAGTATACTAATTATTTATAGTGAGGAAAGTACCCCGGTCTTGTCATAATACTGTTATACATACCCCCTGTATACATTAGTTCGGAATACAAAGTTCGAGAGGCGCTTATTACAGACCGTCACCCTGGTATAAAAATATTATGTACAGACTCCTGTGCTGTCGCCACAGAATTAACCGCTACTCTCGGTATATGTTTTTGATTATGACTGACATTGGCAAAATAGATAAAAATATGACGGTAATGTAATTCGGCATTTTTCATTTGTGGTTGCAGTCACGGCCTGCGCACTGATAGTTCGGTAGGCATTCCCGAGATGGCACTAATTCCATAATTTTTACAGTTTTTTTCACAAAAAATACCCGCTTTGTTGCTACCCCCTGGTATAATTCTTTTATACCGTCAAACTTTTCAAATTTATCAACTTTTTATGTTTGTCAATTTTTTTTTGTCATTCATAAATGTTTGTTTTTTTAATTTCTTGCGTATTTTAAGAAAGATCTTTATTTGAAAATGGCCCCAACATGTTACGTACTTAATTGCCCTTTCAAATTAAACCTTTTCATATATTCCCGAGAAATTTTCAGGTATGTAAAAATATATATTTATATAAGCATTGTTTTAAGTATGTATACAGTGATATAAGGTTTTTTAATAGAAAGATTTTTGTGAAAAACACAATTACTTTCAGCTCCGCCAAGATCATTATGCCGTTGGACATGAAAACGCCCCTTAGAGACATAGAAAATATAGATATCTAGTTCATAAAATAATTAAATTAAGGTGAAGTTATTGAACTAAATAAAAAAAAACTATGATTGGTATACCGACAGTCAGATACTTTTGTTAAACATTCCTTAAATGACTACCATGTTCCTAAATTAACATTGATTTATTTATTCCCTAACTTAAATGCCTAACCTATCCCAAAATAAAATATATTACAGTTAAACAAAGCCTGACTGGTGGAATATTGAACATAGCTAAATAAAAATTAAATGTGTAGTTATTGGGTTGTTTTTTATATTTGGTTAAAATGATTATCTACAATATTTTAAAGAGTTTTTGATACAAGTAGTAGTACCGAACATAGCAAAATAATAGATAAATGCATATTATTAAGGCATTTTTTATTAATTTTATCAAAATGATTTTTTAAAATATTTAAAATAGTTTTTCGTAAAATCCAAAGATTATGGAATATAAAAGTTCGTAAAAAATATTTTTAAATCACTCAGTATATTTTAAATAAAATTAAATAAACCACCCGTGCGCGATTTTCGAAAATGTTTGTAGCGCCATCTTTGGACTGCTTACCCAAACTTATGTACGTTCGACACACTGTATATAATAATAATAATATAATTTTGAGTGGCCCATCTTAATAATATATATTATAATCTATAATCTTTGGTTGCAGTTTTAAAAGTGTTTTTTTCTAAATTGTGGCCTATCGGTATTTAAGAAATTTAAAAGAAAACAATTTTGTGTTCATGGGTGCGAAGACTATGTTAGCAAGCGTCATCGCATTCCCAAACGGAACCTAAAGCTATTTGATAAGTGGCTAAAAATACTTCGGCAAAAAAATTAACTTTGACGAGACGAAATTCACGTTAAATATATAGTGTGTGATGGACACGTTGAAGCTGGACGGAGTTTTAAATTTTAATATTTGGAAAAACATAGATTATTTCACTATACTTATATACAGGGTCCGGCAGAATGATCTCCCACATTAAAAACGCCATTGTAAATGCTATGTATAGTCGAAGCTGATTTCTGAAATTTTTACTCGTGGAGTAACTCTAAAGCGATATTCCTGTAATTCCTTGGTGCATTGCTGCTTTCAATTCGTCAATGGTTCAGGAATAGTGTTCAGATATTCCCAAACTATCTGGACCTAAAACATGTCTACCAAGTGCGAAGTGAGTACGAAAAGTTCTTTATGTCGTAATCACAGATTCGTTACATACTTTTGATTAATGTCTCGATAACGAAGGCACGATGGCAAGTAATGGCAAGCCGCGAGCTACCAACCGACTACGCTAAGCTTCCCCTCTCTTCAGTGATTCAGGCACAGTGGCAGTGCAAAATGTGGGAGATCATTATGCCGGACCCTGTTTAATTTAAATGATGACCGGCAATATTCACTTTACTTTAAAAGGCTTACGTTACATTTTTTTAAACACCCATTAATACCTATCTTTACATCTTCTAGCTAATACTAACAAAACTTTCCAAATCCATTAGTTCCTATTTTTTATGAAAAAATAATTAAAAAGTTTCCGTTTATAGAAACATAACCTATATTTGCAACATTATTATGTATAAAGCATTGTAAAAGTATACATTATTAAGTTAATGCACAATATGTAAATATTTTCTATGCACTAATAAAAAGGAATTTACTGTAGAATATTCGTCAAAAAGCCTTTTTTTTTAACTATAAAATTAGCCTCTCAAGGAAATTTATGTACCTAAATGAATGGGAAACAAACTTTTAAACCCTATGGATTGAATAAAAATTTACTTTCCTCTTTTTATTGCTAGTAGTCATTAATTTAAACATTCTTTGATTAAGCTTTCTTATTGATTGGTGTTTATAGAGTCTTTTTAAGTAAATTGAGCTTTGACAAAAATAACTCATTTTTATCAGCGCGCATCGTTTAAGTTTAAAACTATGTAATTAACGAGTAGAATGAGTTTTTTGGTGTTAAAAATTTAAATTGATAAAAACTGTTCAAAACATGATTGGAGAACGATTTCATTGATGGCTATGAGCATCGGGTATACAATAATTTGAAAAGCCATCCTGTAGCTTAGAGACAAACTGCGCAAGCGTTATTTTGTTTCAAATCCCCTGTAAATGTTTAGTACGGAGCACAAAGTTGGAGAGGCGCTGATTCGGGCACGACACCCCGGTATACTGCGCCAATTTTAGTAATACAACTCCCACCGTGTAAGTGTTTGGTCTATCTCTGTCATTCGTCTATGGATAAAGCTAACCGACGACTTAATGTTTGAAAAAATCTACATCCAGTGAGACAAGAATGCTAAAAGGAAGAATTTCTTTTACTAAATCTAAAGTATCATATACTGACCCCAAGATGGCTGAACGTGAAAGAGTTGTTACATCCCTGATCCCGGGACCACCAAATTTAATGGAAAATGTACAGGGTGGGCCAAATTCGATGCTTTTTGCTGGTTTTAGGTATTTCTAGCCGAGATGCACAAAAACGAGTGGACATGTCCTGGGCTCGATTTTGGAGATGTTTTCAATCTCTCAATACAGAGATCACAACGCTCGAGTAAAGCCACACCGTACCGTTTGCCGTATCGATCCCTAGTTGAAATAGCTTTGACCCCTTCATTTTAGATAGGGACCTTGTTTAAAAGTGTTTTTTTTTCTCAGCTTACGATTTTCTTACAAGGTTCGCTAATGAGTACCCGGCTTTACGTGCCCCGCACGCCCCTGCGTGTGTGTATAAATTATTTTCAATCATTTTATCGTGCGTTCCCATAATAGTCTGCTTAGTAAAAAATTCATAAACAATAACTGAAATTACCCTCATGCCGGCTTCATAAGTCGATAAACAATGCAATGAATATTTTCGTTTCAAAGCTAAATTGTTGCCAACGTGAAACAATACAGGCCGAAAACTGCCTTCTGCTATATTAATGACAAAAACCAACTTTAAAGCTACGCGAAAATCTGGAACTTTTTAATTTTTAATGTGGCCTGGCCTGGGCACAATAAAACGGATTGTTCCAAATAACCTATTTTAGACAAAATGCTGGAAAGTAGAGAGGGTTCAACCCGAGAAAGCATTCGACAATTACCTTTATGTTAAGCTTAACTCTGGCGAGAATGCTGCTGCAATGTTTTGTGATCGTTCGAAAGCCTTTGATTGTGTGGATCAGGGAATATTGGTGCAGAAACTGCAAAAATATGGAGTCAGAAGCATAGCTGCAAAGCTTTAGATTGGTTTTACTCATATTTGTCTGGGAGACTTCAATCAGTTTTTTTTAACGAACACACTTCAATAGAACAGAAAGTTGATACAGGTGTTCCTCAGGGTTCAATTTTGGGCCCATTATTATTTTTGGTTTTTGTCAATGACCTACCAAACATTGACATAACACACACAACACACACAGTTCACTGGCAAACAGTTCTATGGCACAATACTGATATAGACAGAATAAATATTGATGTTTAGAACGATATTATATAAGTTAGATAAGCATACCGCAAACCTTCAAAGTAAAATTGCTTTAAACTGTTGTAAGAGTGATTGGTGATAATCTTATCTTGGATGGATGGCATTTGCTTTTGGGGATCCTGTTTCCGCAGTTTTTAATAAATTCGGTTTTTGTCCTCCAAAAAAGGGCAATAAGAAATTTGTGTGGAGTCAAAAAGCGCGTTTCTTGCAGACCTCTTTCCTTGAGGCATACGATTTTAAATTTTTGTTGTAATTTTATTTAAGAAACTGTATGTTTAAGGTTTGAAAATTATCATTATGAATTATCCTAGACAGTATAATACTCGTAACACTTTTACTCTTAATCTTCCTATACCTTGCTCAACTTTGGTGAAAAACTCATTTATTTACAACGGAAAAAAGCTTTTTAATCATTTGCCAGTTAAGTTTCCAGAAATAAAAATCCTAGCGAAATTTAGAAGAAAAACAAAAGATTTTTTGGCGAGCAAGGCTTACTATACTTTGGAAGAATACTTTGCTGACTAAAACTATTTGTTTTTATATTTAAGTTTATCTGACAAAAGAAATCGTAGGGTTTGGGTTTTATTGAATTTAAATTTTGATGCCGTTTTGTTTTCATCAAATTTTATCTTTTTATTGTTTTCACTGATTTTTGTATATAGTTTTTAAATGTAAACTGTTTCTGTTTCTATTTAAATAATTTTAAATCAATAATAATTAATAAGTGTTCAATAAACTGTTATTAAATAAATAAGGCTTTTGTCAATGTCTACTTTGGTAAACTGATTTTTTTTTCGTAAAAAGTAATGTAAAAAACAATTTATTTTGTTTATTTTTTTACATTCAATAAACGGACGCCGCTGGAGAGTTTGTCATTGGTCACACCCCGTTGACTTGTATATCGTTAAAAAGGAAATTTTATTGTCTACAATAAAGGCAATTACATATTTTTTCCTAAAAAGCTTAGTTTTTGAGAAAATTTAAAGAAAATCTAAAAATTTCAGGTTTTCGGGGGTCTGGAGGGTTATTGGAGGTTTTTGCAGCTAAAATTTAAAAACCTAATATAATTTTATTTTTAAATTAGATTTTACACATTTTTGATGCATTTCTGTATCATACTGGTTTAAGGGCAAAAACTTAGTTAAGTTAAGATGAGGAATAAAAAAAAAATGGACAAAACCCTGGCTTGGCAACATCCAGATCGTTAATCTGTGACCTATTGTCAACTAGAATCAATTGTTAAATGCTTAAAAATAAGTAATTTTAATTCATGCAGGTTACGTTACAAATAGGCAGGTGTTTTTGTTGAATGGTATTATTAAAATCGAATTACGTTTATTTGTTAACTTGGGATGTTTTCATAAATCGAGTTTTAAACAGAAAAACAGGGGTGTTTTTAGTTTTTTTTTATAAGTAAACGCAAAACTAGTTTTATTTATTTCCATTGTTTAAAAATACAAAATAAAATCGATTCGTAGTAGTTTGGGCCACTCTCCTTTTTTTATTTTAATATACTGTACTCAGCCAGGGGCGTGCCTAACTTTTTGGTTGCCTGAGGAAAGGAAAAAACTGCTGCCCCTCATTTAAAAACAAACATCTCGCGCAATCGTAGAGATTAAAACTTTACGTTTATCCCACTTTGGAGGTACTAAAATTATTCTTTTTAATCCTTCGGAAAATAAGTGCAACCTCAAAAATCCAGTAAGTAAGTCATATAAATAGCCAAGTTTAGAAAAACTTTTCCAAACTAGTAAGAACCTTTCATTTAGGTATTGGAAAACTTGACTTTACTCTTATCTCGATTATTTTTACAGAATACCATTTTCGCGTACTTTTTTCTACATGAAATGTTTTGTTATGATTTGACTCCTTTTTTACAATATTTGGATATTTAAGTTTTAAATTAGTAAAATATGCGGAATATTGGACAACATTTTTCAATGCCTTATTAAACATTTTGAGGTTTTTTCCTATTGTTTGATCATAGTTTCTATCAGCCATCTAATTCTCAGGACTCTAGCGTTTCTGAAACTGATCAATGGAACTTTAACATAACGTAACATTTATAGGGGAGGGAAGTTTATTAAAATTTTGGGTTTTTAAAATTTTTTTATTAGTTAGTGGCAATTTCGACGTTTTTTCAAATTTCCTTACTACTTGGCTACTTTATGGAACTCCACGAAACTTGAAGGGTTTGTTAATTGTAAGAAGGTCTACGAATGTGCAAAGTTTGAGTTTAGTAGCTCATTCGGAAGTAGAGTGTAGAGATAGATCAAATATGGGCTGAAATGTTTAAAGAGGAGATGGAAAAGCAGTTTACGCGAACTTTGCGGGGCACTACCATGCCTCCAGAATTGGGCTGAAATGTTTTAAGAAAATACGATACAGCAGTTTATGTGAACATTGCGTGGCACTGCCGCGCCGTGCCCCCAGAGTTTATTTGCAGATATTCCAACTGAACTGCAGTTTAAATAAATACATATGTATGCATTATATAACATTTATGAACTATGTTTCGATCAACAAAAATACGTCTGAGGAGGCAACCACAGTATACTAATTATTTACTCACTTTTTCAACACAAATGCCATTTATTAACCAACAACAAACTGTCAAATAATTTAGTTTTTAGTGTAAAACCTGTCAGATTATTTAAGGACACTACCCACGACCAGTGGCGCTGCTAAAGGGAGGGCAACGGGTCAGTGCCCTTCCAAAACTAGACAACAACCAGTATTTTTAATTGATTTATTTAAAAAAAGTTAAATCTTTCCTTACGACATGTCTAGTTCTTTTTTTTAGTCTGTGGTTAACTGGGTTAACTTTTTTAGCGTACATAATTACAAACCGGCACCGCGCGGGACATGATTTAAATTTCACCCGTTTTTCAGCGGTGTATGGGTGACTGTTTCGCGCGGGGGTGGGAGGAATGTTTGTTTTAGTTGACGTCGTCCATATTCATCGTGCCAAACCGTTTGTTTTGATTTGGGCTACGTCAGTAGTTAAAAGCCTTGCCAATCGGGTGTCCATTGTTTGTTTTTGTTTGTTTTTAAAATGGAAATAAATACCGTCGATTATATAATTAACTGTGCAAATTTAAATACGTTGACATATGAACTTCGATTACAATTAAAATCTTTAGGGCCACATAGATCGGACCTAAAAATTCTAAAAATTAACCAAAATTTTAGAGCAAGTACGATGCTGAAAACAGGTTGTGCGGTTGTGATAACCGAAATGGTTTTTTTTTTGCTTTATTTGTCTTATTATGAACAATCCACGAAGTGATCCTGCGTGGGTGACAAAGGGAATGTGTGATATCAAGCACTTTAGTGAAAAGTTAAAGACACAAAGTAAGTGAGCTACTTATTTAAATAACCACATAGAATTTTCTATGGTAGGCAAGACTGATATTAGGTGCTAATTGAATAGTGCCTATATGCAAAACATTACCGAACATAATGAAAATGTAGCAAAAAATAGACATATAGTTAGTACGTTAATAAACTGTTTAAAATTCTGTGGGATTTTTGAGGTTGCTCTACAGGGCCATTATTAGTCTGAAACTGTTGCTAATCCGAGCACTTTGTGCATGTAAAAGAAAAGCGAACAGACTTTATCTATAAACAAATAAACTAAAAACTACACCAAGTAGCTGCTTGTTGGTAAAATGCTAAAATAAAATTGTTTAGGTAAGTTTTTTTATCTTCTTTTCCATGCAATATAAATTTCTGCCCCCCCCCCCCAGTTTATAACGTCATCAGCCGCCACTGGACTCGACCTTTTTCTCAGCAAACTCATCTATAAGTTTCTCATACCTCAGTTTCTTTTTTCCCACATAATTTACTTTTACTTTCTAATTACAGACTATTTCAGTTTTGAGAGAGCGGCAAAATTTTGAAAATGTTAAAATTTGGTTGCCCTTTTAAGGTGGTTGCTTCAGGTAGCTGCCTCGTTGCCTCACCCCTGGGCACGCCTCTGATCCAGTACCTTTCTAGAGCAACATGAAAGATAAATAATGATGAGAAGTGACCATACAAAATTACTCTGCCAATATATGGGCCCTAAGCTCACACTAGGTACTATAGTTATAGTGTACGTGTGAGCTAATATAACTAAAAACTGAAATATATTTTATTCGACTCCAGACTAAATTACCTGTCGTTTGATACCAGACAAGCCATTTTTTGACCTAAACTCAAATTTTTGAAATATACCCCCACCCTTAAAAAATAAAAACTAAAATGTATTTTGTTTAACTCCGGACTCAATTACCCTTCGTTTGATATCACACACGCAATATTTTTACGTAAACTCTAATTTTTGAAATCTCCCCCACCCTTTTTTTGAAACTAAAATGTATTTTGTTTTACTCCAGACTCAATAACGTTTCGTTTGATATCACACACGCCATATTTTCACATAAACTCTTATTTTTGAAGTCTACCCCCACCCTTTTATTTGGCTTGTGTTTGGTGGATTTCATTGAAATCGGGCAAGCGGTTTTTGAGTTATGCGCGTTGGTCGTTACAGACATACAGACATACAGACAGACAGACAGACGGCGCGACAAGTTTCAAAATCATCTGAAACGCAAAGATATTAAAAAATTTTGAAATCGGAGCAACTTTTTTTTTCTCGAAAAAATTAGGATTACCTTAGCTCACACTACTATAGTATAGTATATGCGTGAGCTAACACACTACTATAGTATAGTATATGTGTGAGCTAATATACGTCGATCAAATACGTTGGAGCATAAATATGGGGCATACACATGCATTCTCACACGAGATGCTTAAGGCCAAAACTCCTATTTAATTCTTAATGTTCCATTTTTCGGTTAGACAGGCTTTCGGTTACTGCGCATGCGTTAGTTTTGGTGATTTTGGAACATACTCCGTTACGTCATTACATTATTTGACAATTGTTAAATATTTAGGTTTATGTCTATTATTTTTTTCTAAAAACTAGTTGATTGGGTGAAAATTTATCAAATTGTGGATTAAATTTATTGTTTTTCTAAATCTAATTTTACAGATTTATTGTAGACACCATGAAGAGTGTTTAATCGCATCTATAAACCACTCCTTACTTTATTAACAAATTATAAAGAAAACTACACTTAGTTACCTATGGAATGGCCCTCCCTTACGTTTTACGTGAAATATTTCCCATTTTTCACAGAAAAAAACATAATTTTACACGATAAATGCGAAACACCGCAAAATTTTAATATTGCTTCCACCCACATAGCAGCTGTAGTTGCGTTCGGTATTTACGTCGGATTAATCTTTTTGATCGAAATCGTTCGTTTATTCTATCTAGATCTAGGGGAGGTAGATCTGAATCGTTCGGTAATTCTGCTCAGACTGACTAGTCACTAGACGTAAATCTGGTTGCTCCGTGGATTTTGACCGACGAAACAGAGATTGTGACGTCATGTTGGGTATTTGTTTTGTATACAAAATTATTTTTTATGTAAAAAGATTGAAATTAAATTATTTGATGTTGAAGACAACAAATTATATAAATTTCCGACATCACAGGACAATTTTGTCAAATTTATAGCTGGGCGTAAGTTGCAATATGTACATAATATTTTTGGTTATATTTAGGGTTTTAACCATTTATAAAAATTTGATCGATTTGATCCGGATCGTTCGGTAATTCCATTGAGTTGTATAAAGCCCTGAAAGGGCTTTAGAAGTCAATGGGTAATTCCAATTTGCTCAGACTAATCTGTAATCACGTGACCAAAAATCCGTCGCGTCTGAGATGCAAATACCGAACGCAGCTTGTGTGTCTACATGCCCAAAAATACGCATGCGCGAATTTAAATTTGCCGTTGTTTTCAAAGCCAGCGCTTCACTTTTCGATTCTTTGAACAGTATTTATTCTAAAACGTATTTGACGTCGATACATCGCTTATGCTTCAAGTTGAGTAAATCCGAAAAAACCTATAATTAAAAAAGTACTAGCCCGATTAGCGTCTATTAGTGCAACGAAAAGTTAAATAACATTTTTTTTATTTGACATTTAACATGATTTTTTAGCGCTTAATCCAAATACCGATTTATCGAATTTTGCCAGTCGAGGATTTATTATTTACTGATATTAAAATATAATAACTTTTAAAAATAAACATTTTTTTTGACAACAAACTACAAAAACAGAACTGGACTTGAGTTCTGGTTTAGTTTTGTTGCTTTGAACGTGCACCCATGTCGTCGCTGATTAACATTAGATTTAACGTACTCTGTCTGGGCTAACAAAGTGATTCTACATAATAGGGACATTTTGGGTCGCGTATGTTACACTTTGTTACCATTCTTGTTATTCCTGAGTCTGCGCATTATCAGCTTCTCATTTCTTTTCGTTATTTACGGTAACGGCGCCCGGTACTTACGGTGGCCGTCCTTTAATGTTACCGCTATTTTTTAAGGGTTAGTTTTTATTGTTTTTTTTTAAGGCAGTCTAATTTTTTACTAAAATTCGGTAGCTTGGTTTGTAAGAAACCATAAATCTAATAAAAATAAATAAACAAATATAAATATCAGGACTTAACATTATGGCAAAAGTATTGGAGTCGATTGTTTATAATGAATTGCTAGCAACTTATAGTAATGCCATCTCAGAAAATCAACATGGATTTTATCGTGGTCGTTCTTGTCAAACAAACTTGGCTGTTTTCTCAAATTATTGATAATACACAGGTTGATGTAATTTACTTTGATTTTAAGAAGGCGTTTGACAAGGTTGACCATGATATCTTATTGCATAAACTGAAATCGTATGGTGTTGGGGATCCCTTATATACCTGGTGTTCTAGTTATTTAAAAAACCGTTAACAGAGAGTGAAAATGAATAAACTTATATCATACGAAATAGAAGCAACAGTAGGAGTACCCCACGGATCGCATTTAGCTCCTTTCTTTTTCTTATTATTTGCAAATGAGATTCCCAAACTATTTATATTTTCTTCTTCCTTACAATTGGCTGATGATTTAAAAATATTTAAAAGAATTTACAGCGAAGGCGACTGTAAAGAACTACAAAAGGATATTTGCATTTTATATATCTGGTGTCAAAAAAATAAAATGGAAATAAATTTTAGCAAATGCAAGCTTATAACGTTTTCTAGAAAAATAAACAAAATTAAATTCTCATATAACATTAACAATATTGAAATATCCAGAGTTAACCTTATAAATGATCTTGGGGTGCTTTTTGATTCAGAGTTTCGTTTCGTGGATCATATAAATAATGTTATAACAAAAGCGTTCAAAATGTCAGGGTTTGTTATTCGGTCAAGTAGTGAATTTAAGAATATTGAGGTTTTAAAAATATTATATTTCTCATTAATTAGAAGCCAGCTTGAATATTGCTGCGTGATCTGGTCCCCTTATTATGACATTCACAGTAATAGGTTTGAAAGAGTACAACATAAGTTTATCAACTTTTTGCTGTTTAAATTAGGCATAGACAAAAAACTGTACAATTATGAAGAACGCCTAAAAATCATTGGAATAGACAGTCTAGCAATCGAAGAGACAAGCTTGCGTTAAGATTTGGTCATAAAATTTTAGCTAACGAAATTAACTGTCCCAAATTACTATCGCTTCTAAACTTGTTTTCACCCTTACGTCAAAACAGAGGTACCAGATTGTTTTACTTGAACTCTTATAAAACAGATATAGGGAAAAATAGTATCGATAATAAAATAATGTCACTTTTTAATAAATACATACAGTCATTTATCGATATTGATATATTTACCTGCAGCAATTCATCCCTTAAGCTTAAGATTGATAAAATTATGTAATAAATGCCACTAACCGATATTGATATAGTGAATATGTTATTTTTGTGTAACGTCTTTTGACAAATTATTTTTTTGTTATTTTTACTTTAGATCTTAGCTTTTTAGAGTAATTAAGGAATGTACTACTTGGGGGCAACCCTGTTATTGTACCCAAATAAATAAATAATATACAAAAAGTTGAAGGAGTGTGAAACTACTAAATTAACGTGTGTGTTATGCATATCTTTATTGTTCCAAAATCTATATTTTTTGCATTGAATGTTACCGTTATTCTTAGTAGCAATAACGGTAAGAGCTGTCAGATTTTCTGTTATTTTAACTCACCCAAACTGTCGCTATTATTACGTATGTTTCTTGCTAATCCAAAGCAATAAACAAAATAATTAATTTATCAAGTTTTGCATGGTCACTTCGTATTTGTTAAAATTAATTAGGAAAGACTGATCGAAAATTAAAAACATAGGAAGGAAGATGGTTAATTAGGATGTTAACAATAATATTAAATAATATTTATTCAAAAAACCAAAGTAGTTTACATTTTCGCACACTAACTCAAAATCGAATAAACATAAAGAAGGGCTCCACAAAACTCGCAAGTTGTGCGTGGGGATGTAATTTTCATGTTTCTTCAACTTGATGAAAAAACCAACTAATTAAAGAAGCTTTCGCAAATTATACTTGTACCTACTACCTAATTAGATTGCTTATTATTAAAATTCATTAAATTACTGATTTCGTGTCTATTTGTTAGTTGCGTATTTTTTTTTCTTTTTTCCAAGAACTTGGTGATATATTTGTATTTAATACATTTTTCATGGATTTTGACAAAAAATTATAGATCTGATCTCGTCAAAATTGATAAGATTTTTGACCTTGAGTTGTTTTACAAATTATAGTTTAAGTAAAGTCTATATGTTTGTTTCTTGTCTCATGAATGTGTGTGATCGTAATCGGTTCACTCTTTAAATTGCAAATTTGATCTAAATTTAAAAAAATTGTTGTTAAATATTACAATATTAGACATTCCATGTCAAAAAGAGTAAATTTTAAACATACCGTTTATTTTTTTTAATTTTTGCAAAACGATCAGTTTTTTAAAGTGTGATATCCAGAACCCTACCTCACCATAATATTCCATATTGTAGTCTGAAATTCACGGAAGCATAGTACAAAACCTTGAGGTGATTTAAAAATGTGCTCAAATAATTAAATTAGTTAATTAAGGGCCTTGGATTATTCACCAAATTTGTTATGTAAAAATTCCATTTAAAATGACTATTCATAACCCGGATTGACTTATTTTGACAAAAATGGTACAAAATGAACTAACTTTACCGTAGCATCTTCTTTTAAAATCAATTTTTATTTATTTTTAAAGAATCTTTTAAACACAACATTGTTAAAACCTTAAAAAGAAATCATATTTCGTGACAACAAACTTACTTAACTTGAATAAAAACTTTGCTTAAACTTTAAAATACCTGCTAAAATAAATATATAAATTGGAATAACATGTTTTAGCGCACATCGGTAAGGGGCTCATCCTAAGTTTGTGCTATGTTATCTTTGCCCTTTCGGGTCAGTCAAATTTATTTCCGCCAATATTATATAAAAGCTTTTCTGTGTAGTTCAAATTGTCGTCAATGACTTCAGTAATTTTCCCAACAAAATTAAGGGCGGATCCAGAGGTGCTTCTCGGGGGGGGCACTTTAGGTGACATTCTCTGTTGGTAAAAAACGGTATATATTTTTTTAAGCAGCATTTTATTAAATTAGTCAATGGTTGTAATTTCGATGATAACAACAATAGACACTTTCATGCGCCGCAGGCAAAAATTTTGAGTTTTTATTAGCAAAAACATTACTTTTTACTCATTTTTTGTATATTCAAAAAATTCTCGGGGGGGGGGGGGGCAAGTGCCCCTAGTGCCCCCCCCTGGATCCGCCACTGCAATTCGTGTTACATTGTACCTAAAAATACAAAATATTGCACACTTTTTCTGCCAAAAATGTACTTTCTTTAAGTTTTTTAATAATTAATTTAATTTTAAGTCCAAATTGGAATTAATTGGAAAAAAAAATTTTTTTCAACGAGCGTGCGAAAAATGTCATTTGTGCCGAAAATTAATCTTTCGAAGTTTTTCCGCACAAAAATATCATTTAGATTATAAAATATGGCGCTTGGTGTAAATAATCAGTTGTTAATGCATAGTGCCAAGCATTGCACGTTTACAATTAATTATAATATAAATAAGTAAATAACGTAAGATTTAAAATAAGAACTATTTTCACTTTATTTTCTTTACGCTCGTAGAAAAACAATTGTTTTTAACACTTGCAGAAACCTATTTTTCCGCACCTAAATGCCTGAAAGAGCAGAAAAATCGGTTTTCTGTACTTGTTAGGAAAATAGCTGTTTTAAGAATCTCTTTGTCGTTTTTTCTTTTGTTCATATCTTTCTTTTCTGTAATTGTTTTTTTGTAAAAGTAAAAACGTTGTTCGGGATTCGATAGGTAGGTTTGGAGAATTACCTATTTTCCTTTTCATAGTTGGAAGTGCTATCTGCTTACCTTGTTGAAATTTCCTAGCATGATACCTACATAAAAAGAATAAATGTTGCAAACTTTATCTGCAAAACAGGATATTATTTTATCTTACTATTTGTGTGGTTTCGTTAAAATTACCGATCTTTTTCATTTGTTTTCTTCTGTTAATATTTATCTAATTATTTTTTCTTTCTTTCCTCCAATGTTTAAATCAATCCTTGTACATTGACCCTTTCCACATATTTTTTTAAAAAACCATTCATTTTTCTACAAAAAATACCTGTGTGTTTTACTAGTTTTTGTCAATTCTGTCCCACACTGTCAATCATGTCCCAACTAAAAAATTGCAAAATTGGAACAGAATTGACAGGGACAGGGTTGATGTTTTGTAGTTATTTTAATTCTACAAGTAAAATGAAACTATGTATCTTAATAAAACAAGTTTTTCCAACAACGGCTTTACTTAACTTTTCATAAAAATTGTATTAAACACCAATAAAATTTGACACAAAAAGTGTACTGCACCGACAGGATTGACGTATAATTAATTTTTTAGAGTATTTTTTTTACTTTTGCCAGCAAAAATGACCATAAATTTCTGAACAACAACCTCTTGTTTTGTTTTCATTTGACAGACTTACCTTATTTTAAGTATATTGAAGCCATCTATACATGACCCAGCCAGCGACTTAAAGCAAATGGGGACAGGATTGACACACTAAGTGGACAAGATATCTCGCAAATTTCTAAAAATATATATCTTTGAATTTGACTTTTTGTTAAAAAAAATAAACAAGAAAAAGAAGTAAAATTAATAAAAATATTAGCGGCAAAATTGGTTAATACATTTTTATTTAGGACTAAAGTTAAAATTTCAATTTGGGGAAACGTGACAGGATTGACATTTTTGATTTTACCTGCTAATTTTATCAAGATTAGCTGACTTTTTGCTTTGCAAAAAAAAAGCCTCTTTCGGATATGTTGTGTAATATTAGAATTAAGTCAAATTTTATGGATAATAACTATTCTAGTATCCAAAAAAGTCAGTAAATCAAAAATATACACTTTTAAGAGATATACAAAAGGAAAATAATAGGTCCGAGGATTGTACCTTGCGGTACACCATAAGTTATTGTACGTACGTTTCAAATAACGAATATGCAGTTCCCTGGACCCCTCTTGGTTTCAATATTTTTAACAAAATATTATGGTTGACAGTATCAAAGACATTTGATAGGTTTAAAAACACAGCTAATGTGGGTTATTTATTGTGGCATCGATAAACTACAAATAAACAATAATTTTTTGACTACGAGTTATTTGCAAACGTTATTATTTTTTGTAATTTAAAATTTTGCAAAGTCTTTTTTGTAAACATACTGTCAGACTTCCTTTTTGTATTTTTAACTTCAATCTCATCTTTGGTAATCTTTAAATCTATATCTTCATAACTCTTATTTTGAATGATCCTACCGACGAGAAAGGTGGGCCAAAGAACTACATGTAACGTGTAGTTAAGTTTTTTAATTTGCTCTTATTTATCAAGTAATATGTATTAATCTTCAAATAACGAATATGCAGTACCTTGGATCCCTCTCTGTTCTAATATTTTTAACAAAATATTATGGTTGACCGTATCAAAGGCCTTTGATAGGTTTAAAACTACACCTAATGTGGAATATTTATTGTAGTACCAATAAACTACAAATAAACATTAGTTTTTTGACTAAGAGTTATTTAAACATACTGTCTGGCGTTCTTTTTGTATTTTTAACTTCAACCTAACCTTCGGTAATCTTTCAAATCGATTTCCCTATAATTCGTATTTTGGATGATCCTACAAACGAAAAAGGTGGGCTACGAAACTACATGTAACTTGTAGTTCAATTTTTTAATTTGCTCCTATTTATCAAGTAATGTGTGGTTGAACTGATTTATCGCTTCCAAGGGACGATAACCAAAATACATTGAATCAATCTAAAAATTAATTTTATCAATCAATACATTTGTTGTAATAATCTTCGTGTATATTAAATCAATGTTTTCCGTTCTTCGACTCAAAAATTGATTTACACCATACATTTTGTTTTTTTTTCTGTGTACGTTGGGAAATATTGGCAAGTTCTTTTTTCTACGACCAATGAATTTAAACTAGTAGCTACTACTTCTTTGGTGATGGTTAACCCACATGGAGGCTAATTTATATATTGTTTTTTGACATTTGCGTTGTATTTATCGACTTTTTCCTGTATTTTTATTTTCTACCCAATGCTCGGTGAGTAGATTATGTAAAATGTTTGTGTTTCTGTTTGTCCGATGCTAAAAGAAAATAATATTTTAAATGGTGGGTGTGCTTTCGGGCTGTTCGGCCGTCGTCGTTGGAAATTCGTTCTCGACGTTTCGCCATCTCGAGTGGATGGCATCTTCAGTAGATGTTGACTGTTTGTCGGCTTCTCGAAGACTTCGAGAAGCCGACAAACAGACAACATCTCCTGAAGATGCCATCCACTCGAGATGGCGAAACGTCGAGAACGAATTTCCAACGACGACGGCCGAACAGCCCGAAAGCACACCCACCATTGGACGATGGCCGCGAAAGCCTTTCACAATATTTTAAATGACTTTGATAGGCCGGTGATAGTGGCCCCAATAAACTACTAATACCTCATTACTTTTTTGACTAAGAGAGTAATTTGAAAACTTTTAGTTGCTAATATTTTTTGTAGTTAAAAATTTTGCAAGATCTTTTTTGTAAACATTATATCAGACTTCGAATCGATCTCTCCATAATTCATATTTTTTATGATCCTACAAAAGGGAAAGATGGGTCAAAAAACTATATTTGTAACGTGTAGTTCAATTTTTTAATTTGCTCTTATTTATCAAGTAATGTGTGATTTAACTGATTTACCGCTTCCAAGGGACGATAACCTAAATACATTGAATCAATCCAAAATTAATTTTATCACTCAATGCGTTTATTGTAATAATCTTCGTGTATATTAAATCAATGTTTTCCGTTCTTCGACTGAAAATTGGTTTACACAAGGTCATTTTCGTAAACATACTGTCAGACTTTGTTTTTGTATTTTTAACTTCAACCTAATCTTCGGTAATCTTTTAAATCGATTTCCCCATAATTCGTATTTTGGATAATCCTACCAACAATAAGGTGGACCCAAAAACTACATGTAACGTGTAATAAAAATTTTTAATTTGCTCCTATTTTTTAAGTAATGTGTGGTTTAACTGATTTACTGCTTCCAAGGGACGATAACCAAAATACATTGAATAAATCTAAAAATTAATTTTATCAATCAATGCGTTTATTGTAATAATCTTCGTGTATATTAAATCAATGTTTTCCGTTCTTCGATTGAAAATTGATTTACATCATACATTTTGTTTTTGTGATGCCGGTGTCAGTGGTCCCAATAAACTAATTTACAAACTTTTAGTTGCTAATATTTTTTGTAGTTTAAAATTTTGCAAGGTCTTGTTCGTAAAGATACTGTCAGGCTTTCTTTTGGTATTTTTAACTTTAACCTAATGTTCAGTAATCTTTTGAATCGATATCCCTGTTAGAGAAACTTTTGCGTCTATATTCTTTTAAAAATTCAAATTCAATAAATCCCGCCATACAGGATTAAAATGTGCACGAGAAGACTCGACAACGCAGGATTCTGCGCCTACATGCGAGAGAGAGTGCGCAATCACACTTCGTTATCACGCCAAGTAAAGAACGGCATGTTAAAAACTCAAGTGATCGAAAAATCAATCAAAAATTCAATCCAAAACCTTATTATTCGATGTTAATTATAATCAAATTAGTGTTAAGCAACTCCAGCGACATTCTACAGTGAAGGGAGCTCCCGGGATGGTGTATCTGCGACAAAACTGGTAAGTGCACATTTTTTGATTTTGTATGGCTTTTTAATTATTTTTTGGAGATTTCAGAACCATAACGTTTTACAGTCCGCGTTATATTTTTTTCGAAGGAAAGATTCAATTCTAATTCAAATCTCTAACATTTTTGGTCTTTCGAGCCGGATAAATTAAAGAAATTTTTAAAAATTAAAATTTTTGCAAGTCACGAAAAATATTCGTATTAAAAATTCGCCATTATACCCCACCGGGAACCTGCAATTCGGTCGTCCAGCGAACAGCGTTCGAAGCAAGACTCTCCCCTCCACATACTAAGGACGGAGCTCAGTTTCACAGCGGTGATACTTCACGGTTTGTTTACATTTCAAAATAAAAGAATTCTATTCAAAAATTCAATAAAAAATTCTTATTTTATTCGAAATTCGATTATTGTTTATGTGTGGTTTAGCAGTGGACAAAACAATTCTACGAACGGCGTTTTACTAGGTGCGAATAAATCCTTTTAATTACCTAAATTATTTGTGAAAAATAAGTGGTAAAAATACCTCTTTATAAAAGTGCATTTTATGATAAAATAAGGATCTCGGTAGCATATACTAACCTACTCAACAAGTAAGAAATTCTATTTTTAGCATAAAATAAAAATCGATATTTACCAAAACAAAACAAAAAACTATTTTATTATTTTAAAATACCTTGTGCTATAGAAATAAACTTAATTAATTATGTCTTCAAAAAATAGTTTGATAAACCAAAGAAAGATATCTATTTCACGCATTACTGAGGTATATAACTTGGCAACTAAATGCAAGCAGGATGCGTCTTTTTAAAGTATCTTACGAATATTTCGACGATCATTACGAGGAATTTAAACGGTTACATAACGACATCATAGGCCTCATTGAGGACGAGTAATTCACGGAACAGGACATATTTAGGAAGGATACCGACAAATTCTATTACGCTACCAAGCAAATATATGCAGAACTCTTTCCAGATTTGGGCCCTAGGTTTTCGGGAAACAGCCCTGCTATAATTCAAGCCCCAATAAGGGACGAACTAGGACCTCTAAAAATACCCTGCTTTGATGGATCACCTCGAAAATGGCCCACCTTTTTTGATATTTTTTCTTCCCTCGTAAATGATAATCAAAATTACTCAAACATTAAAAAATTTCAGCATTTATTAATGTACTTAGAGGGCGAACCTGCAAATCTTTTAAATTCAATTAAATTAACGGGAGATAATTACGAAATAGCGTGGAATATCCTAGTCAATCGCTATCAAAATAAACGGTTGTTAGCATCCACCTATTGAAATGCTATTTACACAGCGATTCCTTTAAAAAATAACTCGGCAAAAGAGCTAGCCCTAGGTAACCTTAATTTTCCAGTAGATCAGTGGTGTTTTTGTCTGTTTTCAATTTTACTTTCAAAAATTGATAATTCGACCAGAACTGCATTTGAGCTAAAATACAGCACTACTGAAATACCAACTTACAAAAATTTAATCGAATTTTTGTCAAATCAATGCAAAGCTCTTGAGTCATTGCAAATTATCCCTTCCCAAGTGACTCAAACCAACTTAACAAATAATATACCATATAATTCAAAACCCAACAATTTTAAATCGAATTCATATTCTCAATATCAAAACAAATGAAACGCCCAATCTATTTTTTTTTGTAAACGCCCCACCAAACACAATGAACAAACAAAAAACTCAACATCAAAATTCACCTAATAACTCAACTCATCAAAATTATTCTCAAGCTAAGTGCAGGTTATGCAATAATTCGATACATTTAATAACCCAATGTCCGGTTTTTATTTCAAAGTCTCCTAATGATAGGTACGCTTTCATAACTCAACAAAACGCATGCGTAAATTGTCTGCATTTTAATCACGTACAAAAGGATTGCGTAAGCACGTATAATTGCAAAATTTGTCGTTTTAGAAATCATACAATGATTTGTAGACAAAACTCTAGTCAAAACTCCGGAGTTAGTCAATTTAACCCAAATAATAACTCTAACCAATCCAATTTTATTCAGTCAACTCAATCAACTTCAAACTTACTTCCTAACCCCACAATTAACCCAAACTATGTCAATTCTTTGCCAATAACTCAAAATCACTCAACTCAAAATATCACTCAAAATCCAACAACTCAAAATCCAACAACTCAAAATTATTCAATTATTCAACCTCAAAGTCAAAATTTTGTTGCCCCAACAAACTTGTGGACTTCTTTGGCTACCACAGCAACAAAAACTTGTTTATTATCTACTTGTCACGTAGAGGTTCTAGATTCTAGAGGCAATTATCAAAAAGTTCGAGCCATCCTTGATAATGGTAGTCAACTTAGCTTGATAAGCGAAAACTGTTTAAATCGTTTAGGACTTTCTAGAAACAAAGAATCGATCCGAGTCCTAGGATTAAACCGTTCTTCATCCTCAACCAAGGGAATCTCAACGTATACAATTCGTCCAGTAGGACAACCATACCCAACCTTCAATATTCAAGTTCATATTTTGCCTAACTTATGTACAGGGTCAATCCTACAAATTCGAGCTATATTCAAAATCTTAAACAAGCAGATGAAAAATTCTATACACCTGGACCAATAGACATGCTAATCGGAGCAGAGCTCTACAAAGATATCCTTTTGTCAGGACGCATTGATGGCCTACCAGGGCAACCAACCGCCTTTGAAACCATCTTTGGATGGGTCTTACTAGGGGATACACGCGTCGTCATTTTTCAAACCACGCTCGATAATTCTTGTTTTTTCCTATCCGAACAGTCTCTCGATTCTAGTCTCAAAAAATTCTGGGAATTAGAAACTATAAAACCTAGAGTTTTTCTTTCTCCAGAGGAGAAGAAATGCGAGGAGATCTACCAAAAAACTACGACAAGAGAACCATCAGGACGCTTTATTGTCAACTTACCGTTTCGAAGCGCAGAGCCGCAGCTTGGCGATACCTTTTCTATTGCGTACCGTTCCTTTATGTCGCTCGAATCTAAGCTTTTAAAAAATCCAGATCTTTACCATCTATACTCCGAATTCATGAGAGACTATTTAATCAATGGTCACATGTCTCCTATACCAAGTCATGAACCCAAACCAGCTTTATCCTGTTATTTGCCTCACCATGGTGTTCTTAGACCTGATAAAACTACTTCAAAGCTCCGGGTTGTTTTTAACCCTTTGATAAAACCCTTATCCACAGGCCTAAGCCTAAATGAAACCCTTTTAATAGGTCCAAAACTTCAAAATGATATTTCCGAAATCTTACTCAAATTCCGATTCTATCCCTATGTATTTTTAACAGACATAAAACAGCACTTCCTTCAAATCAAAATAAATCCTGAACACTCTGGCGTTTTCATCCTAGCGAACCCTTACAAGAATTTCGACTAAATACAGTTACTTTTGGTATGTGTTTTAGCCCTTATTTAGCTATTCGTACATTAAGGGAGTCAGCCAAAATCGAGAGTGAAAACTACCCCGAAGCTTCCAAGGTTCTTCTTAATAATATTTTTATGGATGATATTTGCGCAGGCGCAAAGTCCCTTGACGACGCCTTAGCCCTTCAAAATGACCTTATTGCTTTGTTAAACTTAGGTGGCTTTCAACTCCGTAAATGGGCTTATATCTCATTTTTCACCCTCGGATTGTCAAATTCCTGTCACTTTTGACAAGGACGATTCAAGTTCAATCAAGGTCTTAGGACTGCAGTGGCAGCCTTCTTCCGATCAATTCACATATTCTTACACCCAATCTGAAAAATCCTGTACCAAACGGAATATCCTTTCAGCAATAGCAAAAATATGGGATCCGCTTGGTTTTTTATCACCTCTATCATTTTTAGCAAAAACCATTATGCAGAAACTCTGGTTGTCTAATTGTTCATGGGACGAAAAGCCTCCAGACTCTATTGTAAATCTTTGGAAACAATTCAGTAATGAACTAAACTGCATTTCAAATATTTCCTTACCACGCTATATTTTTTCCACTCAAGTAAAAAGCTGTAAACTTTTAGCCTTCTGTGATGCGTCTGAGCTTGGTTACGCCAGTTGTGTGTATGCTCGTACTGAGTTGCAAAATGGTGAAATCAGGTCAGCCTTGGCTTTAGGCAAATCATCAATACAAAATCAATACCACGTTTAGAACTTCTGGGAGCTACCGTCTTAGCTGATATCTTACAAATCGTTATCCGAAACTATTCTTCACTTATTTCTATAGACGAAATACTTGCATTTTCAAACTCACAAGTCGCTTTACACTGGATTACTGGTTCTCCTCACAAATGGCAAACTTTTGTAGCCAACCGAGTTTGCAAGATTCAAGAAACCATTCCAGATGTATCATACCCTCGGCTGAAAATCCCGCGGATTGTGCAAGTAGAGGTCTATTGGCTAGTAATCTCGTCAACCATCCACTTTGGTTTCAAGGTCCCTCTTGGCTCACCTTACCAAGGTCCGAATGGAAAATTCAAAATTTTCTAGACCAGATGTCAGACAATGTCCCAGAAGAAGTTTTCCAAGAGCAAAAATCATTCAGTACTCGTTACGTTTCGAACTTCATCTAATTATTTCGAAAAACTTATTCAAAATTATTCTAACCTTGACCTTATTCAAAAAATTATATGGCATTTTTTAAGAGTTATTCATAATCGGAAAAACCCGCAGGAGTCCCTTCCTCAAGTTTTTTCTTCCAATCAGTTACATGAAGCTTTATTAGTTTTAGTCAAGCACGTCCAAGAAAACTGCTTCTTAGAACTTATTCAAAAACTCAAAAATCAATAATTGCTTCCTAAACCATACCGAAAACTTGCGCAGTTCCTTGATGGCAAGGGGTTTGTCAGAGTGGGCGGACGCTTGCGTCATTCATCTGGAATTCCATACGACTCAAAACATCCAATTCTACTGCCTCGATCTCACCGACTAACTGATTTAATTATTATCCAAATTCATAAAAATAATTTTCATCCAGGACCCAATACTGTCTTGTATTTAATACGCCAAAAATTTTGGATTTTATCAGCTCGTAGAGCTATAAATCATGTTTTATCTCAATGTATTCAGTGTTTTCGTATGAAACCAAAACCCTACACTCAATTCATGGCTGATTTACCTTCATTCAGAACTTCACAGTTAAAGGTTTTTTCGCATGTCTGCTTGGACTATGCTGATCCCATAAACGTTATCTCTTCACGCATACGCAAAGCGAAAGTTCTTAAGGCATATATCGCTGTTTTTGTAGACAATTGCGTAAAAGCTATCCACATCGAATTGGTCAGTGACCTTACGACAGAAGCTTTTATCGCAGCTTTGCGGCGATTTATTGCGAGAAGAGGTGCTTGCACTCAAATCACAAGCGACTGCGGATCTAACTTTGTAGGAGCTATCAAGCAACTTCAGGAGTTATCTAAATCAGCGGCGGAAAGCCTACAAATCCGTTGGTGCTTGAATAGTCCCGGAGCGCCTCATTTAAACGGCCTCGCTGAGGCAGGCGTAAAATCTATCAAAACTCATCTCTACAAGTCAATCGGTAGTCAAATATTTACTTTTGAGGAGTTATACACGCTCTTAACTCAAACTGAAGCTTTGCTAAATTCACGTCCAATTTGCGAACAAAGTACAGACCCTAATGATCTCTCCCCCCTTACTCCAGGGCATTTCATAAATCTCGAACCCTTGAACTCTTGCCCAGATCCCGATTTAACTCACCTAAAACTAAACGCACTTAGCCGTTGGCAATTAATTCAACGTTTAAATTCAGACTTCTGGAAACGCTGGAAGTGTGAATATTTAAATACTTTGCAGCAGCGCGCTAAATGGTGCGATCCATCGGTCGAGATTAAAATTAAGACACTTGTTTTAATCAAAGACGAAGCAAAACCTCCCTTGCATTGGTTGTTGGGTAGGATAGTGTCGGTACACCCCGGTCCTGATAACAATGTAAGAGTGACTACGGTTAAGAAAAAGCAAGGCCTTTTCAAACGTCCGGTCGTAAAATTTCATATTCAATGTTTTTTTTGTAATGTCTTATCTAATTCTTAGAATTCTTATTTTTCTGTTTTTGGGAAAATTCCATAAAAATTGGAAATTGTTTGGGTAAATTCTCCTTTTATTATTTTTCAATTTTTTTTAAATCTTTAATTTTGTTTTTTCTAAATTTCTTAATTTTAATTTAAAACTTCGTTTTAAGTGGGCGGAAATGTTAGAGAAACTTTTGCGTCTATATTCTTTTAAAAATTCAAATTCAATAAATCCCGCCATACAGGATTAAAATGTGCACGAGAAGACTCGACAACGCAGGATTCTGCGCCTACATGCGAGAGAGAGTGCGCAATCACACTTCGTTATCACGCCAAGTAAAGAACGGCATGTTAAAAACTCAAGTGATCGAAAAATCAATCAAAAATTCAATCCAAAACCTTATTATTCGATTTTAATTATAATCAAATTAGTGTTAAGCAACTCCAGCGACATTCTACAGTGAAGGGAGCTCCCGGGATGGTGTATCTGCGACAAAACTGGTAAGTGCAAATTTTTTGATTTTGTATGGCTTGTTAATTATTTTTTGGAGATTTCAGAACCATAACGTTTTACAGTCCGCGTTATATTTTTTTCGAAGGAAAGATTGAATTCTAATTCAAATCTCTAACAATCCCCATAATTCGTATTTTGGATGATCCTATCAACGAAAAAGGTGGGCCAAGAAACTACATGTAATCTGTAGTTCAATTTTTTAATTTGCTCCTATTTATCAAGTAATGTGTGGTTTAACTGATTGACCGCTTCCAAGGGACGATAACCAAAATACATTTGAATCAATCTAAAAATTAATTTTAACAATCAATGCGTTTGTGGTAATATTCTTTGTGTATATTAAATCAATGTTTTCCGGTCTTCGACTGAAAATTGATTTACACCATACATTTTGTTTTTTTCTGTGTACGTTGGGAAGTAATGGCATTTTTTTTTTTCTACGACCAATGAATTTAAACCAGTAGCTACTACTTCTTTGGTAATGGTTAACTCACATGGAGGCCTTTTTATATATTATCTTTTGACATTTGCGTCGTATTTATCGAGATTTTCCTGTATTTTTATTTTCTACCCAATGCTCGGTGAGTAAATCATATACAATGTTTTTTTTTGTGTTTGTCCGATGCTAAAAGAAAATGATATTTTAGATAACTTTGATATGGTGGTGATAGTGGCTTCTAAAACTACCAAAATAGCTTATAGCTTTTTGACTAAGAGAGTAATTTGCAAACTTTTAGTTGCTTATATTTTTTGTAGTTTAAAATTTTGCAAGGTCTTTTTTGTAAACATACTGTCAGACTTCCTTTTTGTATTTTTAACTTCAACCTCATCTTTGGTAATCTTTTTAAATCGATATCTCCATAACTCTTATTTTGGATGATCCTACCGACGGTAAAGGTGGGCCAAAAAACTACATGTAACGTGTAGTTAAATTTTTTAATTTGCTCTTATTTATCAAGTGATATGTGGTTTAACTGATTTACCGCTTCCAAGAGACAATGAACAAAATACATTAAATCAATCTATCTATCTAAAATCTTCGTGTATATTAAATCAATATTTTCCGTTCTTTGACTGAAAATTATTTTACACCATACATTTTGTTTTTTTTTTCTGTGTACGTTGGGAAATATTGGCAATTTGTTTTTTCTACGACCAATGAATTTAAACTAGTAGCTACTACTTCTTTGGTAATGGTTAACCGACATGGAGGCCTTTTTATATATTATCTTTTGACATTTGCGTCGTATTTATCGAGTTTTTCCTGTATTTTTATTTTCTACCCAATGCTCGGTGAGTAAATCATATAACATGTTTATTTTTATGTTTGTCCGATGCTAAAAGAAAATTATATGTTAGATAACTTTGATATGGTGGTGATAGTGGCTTCTAAAACTACCAAAATAGCTTATAGCTTTTTGACTAAGAGAGTAATTTGCAAACTTTTAGTTGCTAATATTTTTTGTAGTTTAAAATTTTGCAAGGTCTTTTTTGTAAACATACTGTCAGACTTCCTTTTTGTATTTTTAACTTCAACCTCATCTTTGGTAATCTTTTTAAATCGATATCTCCATAACTCTTATTTTGGATGATCCTACCGACGGTTAAGGTGGGCCAAAAAACTACATGTAACGTGTAGTTAAATTTTTTAATTTGCTCTTATTTATCAAGTGTTATGTGGTTTAACTGATTTACCGCTTCCAAGAGACAATGAACAAAATACATTAAATCAATCTATCTATCTAAAATCTTCGTGTATATTAAATCAATGTTTTCCGTTTTTTGACTGAAAATTATTTTACACCATACATTTTGTTTTTTTTTCTGTGTACGTTGGGAAATATTGGCAATTTGTTTTTTCTATGACCAATGAAGTTAAACTAGTAGCTACTACTTCTTTGGTTGGTTACCCCACATGGAGGCTTTTTTATATATTATCTTTTGACATTTGCGTCGTATTTATCGAGTTTTTCCTGTATTTTTATTTTCTACCCAATGCTCGGTGAGTAAATCATATACAATGTTTATTTTTATGTTTGTCCGATGCTAAAAGAAAATTATATTTTAGATAACTTTGATATGGTGGTGATAGTGGCTTCTAAAACTACCAAAATAGTTTATAGCTTTTTGACTAAGAGATTAATTTGCAAACTTTTAGTTGCTAATATTTTTTGTAGTTTAAAATTTTGCAAGGTCTTTTTTGTAAACATACTGTTAGACTTCCTTTTTGTATTTTTATCTTCAACCTAATCATCGGTAATCTTTTGAATCGATATCCCCATAATTCGTATTTTGGATGATCCTACCAACGAAATAGGTGGGCCAAGAAACTACATGTAATGTGTAGTTCAATTTTTTAATTTGCTCCTATTTATCAAGTAATGTGTGGTTTAACTGATTTACCGCTTCCAAGGGACGTAACCAAATACATTGAATCAATCTAAAAATTAATTTTAACAATCAATGAGTTTAGAAATAAATGCGTTTGTTGTAATATTCTTTGTGTATATTAAATCCATGTTTTCCGTTCTTCGACTGAAAATTGATTTACACCATACATTTTGTTTTTTTCTATGTACGTTGGGAAATATTGGCAATTTGATTTTTCTACGACCAATGAATTTAAACCAGTAGCTACTAATTCTTTGGTAATGGTTAACCCACATGGAGGCCTTTTTATTTATTATCTTTTGACATTTGCATCGTATTTATCGACTTTTTCCTGTATTTTTATTTTCTACCCAATGCTCGGTGAGTAAATCATATAAAATATTTCTGTTTCTGTTTGTCCGATGCTAAAAGTAAATTAGATTTTAGATGACTTTGATATGCCGGTGCCAGTGGCCCCAATAAACTACAAATAGCTTATAGCTTTTGTGACTAAGAGAGTAGTTTGAAAATTATTTTTTATTGTTTAAATACTGTAAAAACCACAAGATATATTAGAATCCATTTTCAATTACACATTCACCAAAACAATTGACCATCGGTTTTATCGTCGCTAACTTGTCTAAAATATTAACATGTAAAATATAGCGGACAGCTGACACTGACTTACACCGTTTTTATTCGACATTTCTTAGTGACGTTTGGAGGTTTAAATATGGATACCGTTTTTAAACCAAAATAGTTTATTATTTTTATGTATTTATAACCTTTGTGTGAAAATAATGTCTTTGTTACAACGAAAAAAGATGACCCATATCGCAAGGTATTTATGAACAATATATACAAATATTAAAAACTATTGCATTCACGGGACAAATAAGTTAAACCTTCAACCAAAATGTAGACTTTTAAACCTAGGATTGTAGCACTTAGCACTGTAGACCCTTTAGTAAATACTGGTGTAAATGGCCACATGCACTCAATGAATTTGTCACTTATAACAATACCAGTAGATGACCACATAAAAAAATATATGTTTTTGAGGTTAGATATTTTTTTATTATTTTCTGCAAAATTAATAAGCCCTCTGCTTTGCTCACCTTAATATCTTGAGACCAACTTTGGAGCAAACAGAAACAGCTGCACTTTTGACCGACATTTGCAAAGCACTGTTTGTTATGCAGGGTTGCCAAACACATAAGAAAGTTGGGGAATATGATAAGGATTATTAAAAACTGTCACTGTTATTCACTGGTCGGTTCGCCCTAAGCGAGAAACTTTTTTAATAAATTCATATTTTTCGTGATCCTAAAATAATAATAAATAACAAAGATGCTTATGGTTCTAATAAAACTAGAAGGCCTATATAAAATTCGTTTCCATAATTCAATTGGCCGCAGATGCAAATTTTATAAAATTTGTTTTAATAAGATGGAACGTTATTTAAATTTTTCGAAAAACAATTTTTTTTAGTTTTTGCTCGATATTTTAAAATCCCCTGTACTTATATATTTTTAATTTCATATTAATGTCTAATTGGGCTTATAATAGCTCAAGTTTTTTCAAATTTAAACAACCTTGTTTCTCTCACCGTTTTCTAAATTCTCATGCAGGTATTTTTATTTGGGACCCCTTGTATAGAGATCACTAAAATTAAGATTGCTGAACGAACGGAGACAATCCGGTTTCTCATTCTTTTCAATGTGAGTATTTTCCCGATTCGAAAGCCCCCAAATGGGTGTCCGGTATCCTCAATTAAAAACGACAAACCGCAAAAACCCGACCGGGGATTTTGTCGATATGGCAAAAATAAAAGTTATAAACCAAACCCTCTAAATCCTTCCTCAAAATTCAATAAAGTCAGAATATTATTCTTGAGATTTTTATTTTCTATCGACCCTTATGTTAATTGGAAACTTTATAAAACTAGGGGCGATTTAAGTTATTTTCATATTTAATTTAATCATGTAAATTAAATTAATATATGTTATGCATAAATACACACGAGCATAAAATTTTAAAATGTGATAATTTTGTGTCTATAATTTTGTATCTTTATTGTATCATCACAGATTTCTTAACTTAAGATGCATAGCTGACATATATTGGTGAAAAAACTAAAAATATCTGCACCCAGGAGGGTGATTCTTGCACATCACTCATCACAAACCACATAAACACTAGCCTGCTGTAGTTGAGGATGTATATACATGAGTCATAGCGTCATAGCTGTGGTAAACCAAATTTTGCGGCAAAATCTAAGTAAAGAAGCCTTAAAAAATTGTTGTTTCACTTTGTACATGCAGTGTGCCGCTTTAAATGTGTACCTAATAAATAAAGATCCGAAACATAAAAGAGAATCTACATTTATATTAAGATGTGCGCAAATATTGATTTGCTTGCAAAAAATGGTCATTTGTTTTGTAAAAAGCTCGGTCGTAATTTGTTTGATACTAAAACAGTCAAATCAACAACGAATAGAAAACGTCAAAGCACGGCTAAATCAATATGTTCGTAACAACCAGATAAGAGTATATATGTTCCTTTCTAATAAAATCGTTTAGAAGAAGGCAAATAAAAAGCAAGTAAAATAGTAAGCTAATGACTAATTAGTGCAGTGCCTCGTTTTGGGAATCAATATCAATAAAAAAATTACAGGAAGTGCGGGCCACTGTATGTACCCCTCTACTCCCTTCCCGCTCATTACGGTTTTGATGACGCGGTGCCACTTTAATACAATATCAACTATAGTATAGCTAGTTACTACTAGAGGCCCTCGATACATTTGACAATTGTTTTACACCAAACAATTGTCAAATGTATCGAGGGCCTCTAGTTACTACTACGTACATCCTAGGGATTTAGTTAGCTAGTTCCCACCTTCTTGACCGAAACACATTAAACTGCTATAAAAAAGATATTGTCCTGCTCATTATATTAAATAGTTTGAGGTCTTTCATTTTTTGCAATACAGACATCATATAACTACTTACACATATGCTAATCACGGATGTCTTGTTTAAGATAGCATAAAATTTAAACTTATTACAAGTTTTAAATACGTAAAAGTAGAAAAAATCTCAAATAAACAAGTCAGTTTATCGTTTCTCATACACTAGGTAAATAAAAAACAGCTGATTCATATTCCAGCGCTGTTCTATGGGTAGCGTACACACTGGGTTTTTGACCGGCATAATCGATAATTTCGCGAACGTTGCCGATATCTTGCGTGTTAATTTCCATATGGTTTTATTAGCAGAGTCTGACAGAGAGGGAAATATCGAAATCATAAGAGCTTGGACAGAGACAAAACATACGCTTCGTCTGGATTTGACCAGAATGCGCGAATTAATTTTCCAATACGAATGACGTAGCTGCCATAGGAAAAAAAAATATCTATTTGTTTATTTTGAAGAGCTATCTAAAAAAAAATAGTTTTAATTAAATCATAGATTATGAAATTCATTATTAGATACAGCGGCGAAGCGTGGGGGGGGCGCGGGGGGTTCGTCCCTCCCCCGCCCCGAGGGTAGTGGCGCCCCATAGGTGGTCGAAGCGCCCTCAGCTTTATTAAGTCGGGCCGGTAATGGCCAATTGAGTGGGTGCCAAAGGAAACTAACGACATGAAGACCTTTTTTTTTTGGTCGCAAGATTCGTGAGAGGCGCCCTTGTGACTTATCGGCCGCCCCCTCACACATGATGACCTTTTTTTTTTTTTTTTGGTCGCAAGATTTGTGAGAGGCGCCTTTTTGACCTTTTTGTTTTTTTTTGTCACAAGATTTTTCATCAGTTTTCAGAGGCGCCCTTTTTAGCTGTCGCCCCCCCCCCCCCCCCCCCGCCCTTTCGGGCACGCTACGCCGCTGATTAGATACATTATTAAGGAGGTCATTGACCAAATTCATTGGTTATTACTTTGAATTTATCAATCCATTTTGTCGCGCCACCTATGACCTCCGCCGCTTTACATCCAACCCACCGCTAATCTCCAGCGTGTTCTGTGTAGATCAGCTGATCTCATATTTTCTATAGTTCACTTTTTTCACGTTTTGAAATTTTCCAGTAAAGTAACACGTTCTTGAAAGAATACAAAGGGAAAGTATGTTCTTGTCATGTTCGTAAAAGAATGTAAATTTATTGTATAATTAGTTGCAAAGCTTTGTTCACAGTTATCCTGATAATAATAGCAAGATTCAATAACCGAATTAAACATACAAGAAAAAGACCAATATATACATTTTTAAATACCTTAACAATAATAATGTACAATAAGCCATAGCTTTTACGTAAACATTATTGTAGATGATCCCAGAGTTTATTTCTATTGGAATATTGCTTAAATAAATAAATAATCAAAATATAACATTAATATACAAGTTCAAAAAAGAAAAGATATATATTTATTGGTAAGATTGACTCAAGAATTTAAAAATTAACACAATTGAGTAAAAACCATAATTTAAATAATAAAACGAGTCTAATTATTATTATTTCAATAAATTTTAGGAAATTTTTGTTAGTCTAAGGGCCCATCTCACCGACATTTTTTCGTTAGTTAGCTTAAAGCGTTTCTTAAAATCATCATAATATGACGTAATAAGGAACACTTAAGGCTAAGTAAAGCAAAAAAAAGTCGGTGTGATGGGCTATTAACGTCTCAATTTCTTCAGAACTTAAATAAAGAACTTAGAGTCAAATTTCTTGTTTACAGTTTTTATTTTGTTTTATTTCTAGATGTGTAAATATTACGGATTTTTCTAAAAGTGTTATTTGTATGTTTACCAAATTGTACCAGCCAGTTGAAAGCTCATCAGTTTCTCACTCAATCTTAAGTAAGTGTATATATTGTCAAGATAGAAAATAATCTCCCATTAACTAAATGGCACAAGCCAAGTTTATTAGCAAGTGCACATTAACCCTAAATAATCTAAGGAAATGAACTTCTGTATTTAGTCCAATTTGTATAAAAACGTGTAATAAACTATATACTACAGGAAACAAAACACATCTCGATATCCTATCAATGGCAAACGGTTTATAATAAAAGCATCTCCAAAACAGTTTAGCAGTTAGTTGTAAGCTGAGAACGTAACGTCCCACACGTATAAGTTAACAGTGAAGACAAGTACATTGTCAGAAGTCGAGCGATCTAGAGGATACGCATTTTGTTAGCAAGATGTATTTAATGTAAGTAGTAATTATAAGTATTGTTAATAAAAACTTAAACTGTGTTACGTCACGTTAAGACCCCCTCGTGACAATATACTCAAGTGTGGTAACCCAAAGTCAATGTGGACACCAGAAATTGAATCAAAATAACGTTAAAGCAAGCCACAGGAGCAAGGCAACAAAAAAATACAGGCCACGACCCTGAAAAAATTAGCTGATATGGTGAATTTTACATTGGGTCTTATGGGAAAACAGTGTGATATTTTCAAAATGGCACTACTGATTTTCACGAAATTTCAGTAAAATATTCCCATACACTATTTCGATATTCCACCAAACTATTGTAAGGATGCAAGATGTATGTATATCCAAGGCCAACACAAAAATAGAGGCCACGACACTGAAAAAATCAGCTGTTCTCCCGGGGCTGAATTTTACATTGGGTCTTATGGGAGGTCAGACGTTTTTTTATGATATTTTCAAAATGGCACTACAGATTTTCGCAAAATTTCAGTGAAATATTCTCAGACACCATCCCGATATTCCACCAAAGGCTGTAAAAAAGCAACATGATTAAAAGGTTAAAATCTTCAAGATTTAGCATTTCTTATTTTGAATTCAAATTACCCGCCATGTACCACATGCCAACTGTTATATTTGACATGTATTTGACTTTGTCCCCCTGTGAATTATTGTGTGAGCTAACGAAGCGGCTATGAAAAAATAAGGATTACTATACATTTTAAAAAAATTGTTCTGCAATAATAAAGTAAAAACAATCTCAAAAACGGCGTTATTTAAAAAAGAAATTAAATATTCATGAACCGAAACTTCAATATTTTAAAGACAATCAGCTGTGTCGTAACGTGACCATCAAAAAAAGATCAGCCCCGGATGTGACGTCAACAAAGTGGAGGATCGTGGCCCGTCCGTTTTGATAGCCCTGGTATATCAGGTACCGCACGCCAACTGTTATATCTGACCTGCATTTGACTTTGTCATCTGTGTTTGTCATGGAATTTGTTTATTTGTTTGTATATACCGTAAAACGAGGTTACTTGGCTCCACTTTTTTTGAGTTAATTCGAAAAATTCAAAGAAATAACCAAAAATTATAACATTAAAAATGTTTTTTTGGTTTTATTGAAAAACACATGGTATAGGTAATTAACAAAGGATATTTTTATTACAAAATACTTATTATTATAAATATTTTTTTAACTTGAAAAGTGGAGCAAAGTTTCCCATAGTCAGAGGTTACTTTGCCCCACTACACACAATATTTAGTTAGCTTTTCCCCAAACATTCAAAATGGTGAATAAAAAATGTCAAAATATTGGTTTTTTAAGTTTTATTGCAATCGATAACTGCACTAGACACCAAATTTTTCGAGGTCAAATTTTAAAGGAATTTCAAGCTGCACTTCACTCTGGTATTAACTCGAGACGACTAAGCGGAAAACAGCGGCTACCGCGTCTTTGAAAAGTCAAATTCGCAACGGATAATTCACGCCTGGTGGCGTTGTGGTGCATGCGCAGATTTTTAATGTGGAATGTCTAAGAACTTTTTTTCGCAATGGAGCAAAGTAAGACCAGGTGGGGCAAAGTAACCTCGTTTTACGGTATTGTAAAACTAAAAAATTTTTAATGATTTGTTACAATAAGTTCATGCAAAAATACTAGTGTTAATACTTTTAAACCAAAATAACACTACAAAAAAATCATTTTTAATGTTGCGATTTTTGTAAACATCTAAAGGACTATGTTAGGTTTTAAAACAGCGTTAATACCATAGGTAAATTTAGTGGGAATAAGGACACTGTTGTTCTGGTAAATATACGTTTTAATCCATCGGTAACGTTTCGACAATGGTTTTTGTCTTCATCAGACCTTCAGACTAGATCGTAGATCGAATTCTTGTTTTTTGTTGTTCCAATGTACGATCTTGTCTGAAGGTCTGATGAAGACAAAAACCATTGTCGAAACGTTACCGATGGATTAAAACCTATATTTACCAGAACAACAGTGTCCTTATACCCACTAAATTTACCTATAGTTGCATTGCAAGGACGTGATAAGTTTACCAAAAGCGTTAATACCATTGACAAACACAGATGACAAAGACACATACATTTCAAATATAACAGTTGGCATGAGGTACATGGCGGGTAATCGTGCGGGTAATTTGAATTTAAAATAAGGAATGCTAGATCTTGAAGATTTTAACCTTTTAGTCATATTGCATCCTTACAAAAGTTTGGTTGAATATTGGGATGGTGTCTGAGAATATTTCACCGAAATTTCACTGAAATCTGTAGTGCCATTTTGAAAACAAGATAAAATTCTGACCTTCCATAAGACCCAATGTAAAAGTCAGCCCTCAAGAACAGCTAATTTTTTAGGGTCAGGACCTGTATTTTTTTTGGCCTTGGCAAGGCCAACACAAAAATAAAGCCAAGACTCTGAAAAAATCAGCTGTTCTCCCGGGGCTGAATTTTACATTGGGTCTTATGGGAGGTCAGACGTTTTTTTATGATATTTTCAAAATGGCACTACATTTTTCTGCAAAATTTCAGTGAAATATTCTCAGACACCATCCCGATATTCCACCAAAGGTTTGTAAGGAAGCAAGATGATTTAAAGGATAAAATCTTCAAGATTTAGCATTCCTTATTTTGAATTCAAATTACCCGCCATGTACCACATGCCAACTGTTATATTTGACATGTATTTGACTTTGTCATATGTGATTGTCACATTCGCTTCTGCTTTAAACTTAATTTTTGTGTGAGCTTATGAAGCGGCTATGAAAAATTAGGGCTTATTATACATTTAAAAAAAATTGTTCTGCCAGAATAAAGTAAAAACAATCTCAAAAACGGCTTTATTTAAAAAAAAATCAAATATCCATGAACCGTCATTTCAACTTTAATATTTTAAAGACAATCAGCTGTGTCGTAATGTGACCATCAAAAAAAAATCTGCCCCGGATGTGACGTCAACAAAGTGGAGATCGTGGCCCGTTCATTTTGATAGCCCTGGCCTTGGTTAACCATAACAAATAACATAAGCCAACGAAAAAAAATCGTAATTAGTTGTCCCTAAAATAATGAAATAAACTTTGAGTAGGTACATTTTTATATGAAAGCATTTCACTGGATATGTTAATTTTTTTGTCTGCAGCCAATTCTGTGACAATTCTCTCGAGAGTCCTTATGCGAACATTTTTCAGTCCCAATTTTATGTGTCATTCTGAAATTTCATGTGCCACAAAAATGGTGAAAGAGTTTCGCAATAAAACTTGTATGGGAAAAATCCGCTGAAAACGAAACACAATTTTGCGAAATGCAATTGCCATTTGCAGCTAATATAAGGCAGCTAAAGTAGAAGTTAGACAACTGTTTGATAGATACGTAGGTATTTTTATTGCGCATTGCGTATACCGGGTTATTAGAGGTTATAAGCCACGGCATTGGGTAGACGTAACGTACATACGTTACACAGAGATGATATGTTGCGAAGAAACTGCGAGGTGATAACAGATTCAATGGTTTTTTTAAATTCAAAATTAGTCTTATTAGTCAGTTTACCAAGGTAGACATTGACAAAATCCTTACTTATCTAATTAAAATTTAAATTCAATTTCCTTCGCGTGCGAAAAAATCTTTTGGTTTTCTTTGGTAATACGTTTACAGTCTCTGCCAAAAACAATATAGGGAAAAGGGGCGCAATATTAGTTCAGGCAAGATTCGGGAAAATCGACTTTCTAGAAGCATTTTATATTACTTTTTGGCAAATAGTCAATTCCCCCTATTTTGACCCCGCTGAATCCGAATATCCCTGTTGCCAACTCGAAATATTGACAGGGGCTGAGATATTCAAGATGGCGGCCAAAATGGCGGCGGAATTTTAAATTGCCGCTGGAAAGCCCAAATTGTCACAGGTGTACATTTAAAATATATATTTGTATAATTAAAAAATAATAACATATTATTTTTTTTTTAAATGGCTGCAAAAACCTCCAAAAACCCCCCCAGACCCCCCAAAATCTGAAAGTTTGAGGTTTTTTCAAATTTTCTTAAAAACTAAGCTTCTAAGAGAAAAATGTATAATACACTTTATTGTAGACAATAAAATTCCCTTTTCAACACGGTATAACTTAATAAAGTTTGAGTAATAATAAGCTCTCCAGCGGCGTCCGTTATTTGAAGTAATTAAACAAAGTTGAAAAAATACCTATGTTTTTTCCAAGATTTATTTAATTTTTTTAAAAACTAATATCTACAGAAAACCATGTATTACACTTTGGTATACTCAATAAAATTTCCCTTAAAATGACGTACAACGTGGTTAAATCGGTTTTATAAATAAAACTTCAGGGGCATCCGTAAATTAAATTAATTTTGAAAAAACAGAAAATAAACCATTTTTGTTAAACGTTTTATCTAATTTTCTCAAAAACTAAGATTAACATGAAAAAACTTGTTCTACACTTTTTTGTAGACAGGGAAATTCCCTTTTTAAAAGTGTAAAACTCGGTGGGGTTTAACTTATAGCAAACGCTCCTGCGACGTCCGTTAATGGGGGTGATTTCAACAAATTATTTCATACGTTTTATTCAATTTCCTTAAAAACCAAGCTCTTTATCAAAAAATGTGTTGTGTACTTCGTCATAGCCAATAAAATTTCCTTTCAAATGATCTATAACAAAGTGGAAGTTATTTTATATTTACCGCTCCAGTGGTGTTCTTAATTTAAAGAAATTATTTAAGATCAATCCAAACTAATCAGTTTTGTGCTTTTCGGTGGATAATAAAGAACGGCAAATAAAAGGTCGAAAGTACAAAAGGTCGAAAAAATAAGGTCGAAGGTACAAAAGGTCGAAAATACAAAAGGTCGAAAGTACAAAAGGACGAAAGTACAAAAGATCAAAAAACAAAAAGTCGAAAGTTCAAAAGGTCGAAAGTACAAAAGGTCAAAAGTACAAAAGATCGAAAGTACGGCCGCGGGTCCACATCGACTGGACAGGTCAATTCGACTTGATACGGTAAATTTTTATTTTTAATATTTTGTTTTGTCGATTTTTTTTTCAACCTTTTGTACTTTTGACCTTTTATGGCTTCGGCGGCAGGCCCGATAATAAAATGTCCTTTTAAACAGTGTGTCACAAAATGTGACCCATAGTATAGAAAACTCTCCAGGGGCGTCCGTAAATTGCAAAAATTTCCAAAAAATATTATTTTTGTTACGGGTTTCATTCAATTTCCATCAAAATCTCAATTTTAATTTCAATTATGATTATGCCCCCCTTCCCCAAACCGTTGCATAAGATTCACCACTTTATTTTTAGTTCCATATGCTTAAAAAAATAACCAAAAACACCTGTGTCAAAGTTACTACTGTTACTTTCTGCACAAAAATATTGCTTAGGGGGGGGCCATGGCCCCTATGCCCCCTCCCCTTATAGCCACCGGTGGTTTTTTGCTTTAAAGAACTTATTTAGATAAATCAAAATATCTAATCTAATCAAAAAACAGTTTATTTTAATTTGGAAACATTTTATTTTAGTAGGTATAAATTACGAACCTTTTTGAAGTATTTATCATAACATTAACCTCACTTTGTAATATATCATTTAAAAAGAAATTGTCTTATCCTCAATAAAGAATAAAGGCATATTTTTTTCTGAAAATCTTAGTTAGAAAAGATATTTAAATATGCAAGAAGAACTGATTATTTCAGTTATTTTTGAAAATAAGTTTATATTAGTACGCCCCTGAAGCCTTAAATATGGCAACAACCCGACATTTTAATAAAGTTTTTAAAAGAAAATGTTATGTTCTACAATAAAGTATACAACAGATTTTTTCCTAAAAAGTGTAGTTTTTGTGAAAATTTTGAAAAACCTAACATGTTTTTTTCTAAATAATCCTAATATGCGTACGCCACTGAAGAGCTACTTGCTTTTCCTAACCTTATTGACTAATAAATCGTTGGAAAGGGAATTTTATTCTCCACAAAAAACTATTCTTTACAATTTTTTATAAAAAGGTTAGTTTTCGAGAAAATTGTATAAAACTGAAAAAAAAAACAGGATTTTGGGGGTTTGGGGGGGATTTTCTCCGTCCCTGTCGATTTTTCGAGTTGGCAACAGAGATATTCGGATTCAGCGAGGTCAAATTAGGGGCAAATGGTCTGTTGCCAAAAAGTAATATGATTTGCTTCTAGACCGAAAACGGAAAGCCTTTCAAAATAATATGCTCTGACTAATAGGATACTTAATTTTATAGGCTTATTTCTCCTAATAAATGATCAATCACCATTATGTTCGTCATTTGGAATTAAGTTGGCTAGATAATTATGATATCTTTGTTAGCTCGCGCTATATTCGCGGTTCTTTTTAAAATTTAAAACCACACAATTGGACTGAAGGCAAGGTACATTTTTCTGCGCTTGGGACATGCGCAACAAGAATCGGAGAGATTTCCTTCACGACCGCCTCGAGAAAATGGCATGTTAATTACTTTCTCCAAATTATTACAATTTTCTATACTTGAAAGTGCTCGGCTTGTGGATTAAAAACCATAGAACTGGAATCTTCATCCCTTAAGCTACATGGTGTTATCATTAGATCCTGACAGGGACCCCTGAGACGTATAGAAACTGGCTGCATATCGCACACAGGCGGATTTTAGGAAAAAGCTGGCCATAACCCCTAAACACTAAAAAGCCCTGTTTAATTGTAAAATTGCTATTAGTGCAATCACTGATGATCATGGTAGGCCGTGACCATGTCACGCCTAATTTGAAAAACAATTACCATAGTAATGACCGATGAAACTTCCATTTATTTTTTTATGTTATTTGCTTTACTTAAATTTACAAAAGTTGATGGTTAAAAAGCCCTTTTAAAACTTGCGCCTATTATTAAAAATATTTTTTTTGTACATGGATTTTGAATCTGGGGCTATGTAGCTATTTATTGTACATATTTAACATTGTTTTTTATTTTATTGGTAATATTTTAAACCGGTTTAAAGCAACCGTTGCAGAAAACTTTTTAAATTTTCGTTTTCTGAAATAGAATTTGACTAAATGTTTCAACTTCATCCAACTTTATTGACATTTTTGGTCCTATTAAGTGCATGCATATGTTTTCTAAGTAACAAAGTCAGTTTCAGCTGCGGAGTTATGCGGATCGAGTAAAAAAGTTAAAATTTCTTTTTGTGTATATAGAAAATTGTCCAGTAAGAAATACGTACATAAAATGCGTAAATTAATAAATAAGTTTTCTTAGCTTTAATAACAATGGTTTTTGTAAACCACCTTCCTAGCTCGCGCAGCAATTATTTTCGACAACAAAAAAAATTGAGATAACACTGAAAATATGTTATTTTGGTGTATTGTATCTTAGCAAATTTATCGTGACGTCTGTCCGTGTGTGTGTCTGTGTGGTGTATTTAGGTGTGTGTATATCTGTTCGGCGCAAGCCAAATAAAAGGGTGGGGGTAGATTAAAAAAATTAGAGTCTATGTGAAAATATGGCGTGTGTGATATCAAACGAAAGGTAATTAAGTCTTAAATTACAAACAAACAAAAACAAAATACGTTTTAGTTTATTAAAAAAAAGGGTGGGAGTAGATTTGAAAAATTAGATTTTAAGGGAAAATATGGCGTGTGTCATATCAAACGAAAGGTAATTGAGTCTGGAGTTAAACAAAATACATTTTATATATTTTTTTTAAAAAGGGTGTGGGTATTTTTTTTCAAAATTAGAGTTCAAATCAAAATATGGCTTGTGTGGTATCAAACGAAAGGTAATTGAGTCTGAAGTTGAATAAAATATATTTAATTTTTTAGTTATATTAGCTCACACGTACACTATAACTATAGTACATTGCGTAAGCTTAGGGGCCCATATATTGGCAGAGTATTTTTCTTGCTAGACAATATACTATATAAGTCGGAAAAAACAGAAAAAGTTCAATTAACTTGTTTTTGCAAAAATACATACCTACAATATTTATGTTTTATTTTTTAGTTTAAGCGTTTTAAAATTCCATGATACTTTGATTTGTATTAGATAACTTGGCTTTATTTTTATCTCAATTCTTTCTACAGAATACCATTTTCGCGTACTTGGTTTTTTTTACATAAAATGTTTTTGTTATGATTTTTAAAGATTTGAATACTATTTACCTTTTAAAGTAAAACATGCGGAATATTGTTCAAAACTTTTGCAATGCCTTATTAAAAATCTTGAGGTTTTTTTAAGTTTTCCTATGGTTTCATCATACTTCCTATCATTCTTTCAAAACTCAGCTCTCTAGCGTTCCTGGAAGTGGACAATGTTACATTTAACTAACTTTACATTTATGGGGAGGGCAGTAAATTAAAATTTTGGTGTTTGTAATTTTTTTCCTATAGTTTTATCATAGTTCCTATCAGTCTTTCAAAGCTCTACAGTTTCTAAAAGAGGGCAATGTTGCTTTTACTTAACTTTACAATTATAGGGGAGGGTAACTACTTTACTACTTTATAGAAGAGTTGTTGTTAACTCTATGAAGATTCACGACTATGCAAAGTTTGAGTTTCGTAGCTCAATCCGAAGTAGAGTTATAGATAGGTCAAATATGGGCTGAAATGTTTCAAGAAAAGAATGTACAGCAGTTTACGCCGCGAATTTGGCCAAGCATTACCGTGTCCTCAGATTACTACTGCTTAGGTTGAATTCGAGCACAAAATATAAAATCATTTACCTACTCGCGTGCAGTAAAGTGCACTTTACAGCACTCATTTGCATACAGAAAGTAGTACTTTACCGGGCTCAGTGCAATAAAGTTACTTAACTGCACGTGCACCACTTAGAAACCTTAGCAACGCATCAATAACACTGCTTTAATATTTGTTTACATTTAAATTTTATCTAATTTGATTTTTTTTTTAAAGAAAAGGTACTCATAGGTAAAATTTTGCGGAAAGTTTCGTTACCGCCCTTGACGGCTTGACCGAACTACCGTTGCGTGCGGTAAAGTATTTTTTTTCACACAGGTAAATGACTATTAATCATCTACATATTTTTTTTCCTTCCTTAACCATGGCTTTGCGTGTATAAATATTATTTTGATTAGAAATATAAAGTGCTCATAAATTGGCACTGTATCTTTTTCCAAGTAAACCTTTTTTGTATTACATTTTTAATATCTTAATTTAAATTCCGGAGCTTTACCTTTCAAACAAGTAATAAAAAATCCACTAAGAGTCTTGGTCTTGTTATTTTTAATACTAGCCGTAAGGCAAAATGCTACTTTTTATCATATTTAATTCAGATTAAAACCCGGAAATTCCTAAACAGAGAAGAATATAAAGTTTTACCTATACAAAAGATAGCTAATTCCTTGCATTTAAATAACGGTAAAGTAGCTGCAGTTTTTCCAGTGGCGTGGCGTAGCTTATAAATAAATAAATAATTGGGAAGCAAAGCAAGATGTTATTCAATAAATGGATCTATTGTCAAATAGGTAAAATATTAAAATCAAATTTTCGTAAAATTTAATATTTTAAAATTATTTAAAAAAAAAACAACTTTCTCCTAAATGCTGATGAGCCAGTACCTTTAAAATAATAAAAGTTCAATGAACGAACTTCGCTTCGATGTGTCAGCAATTATGGCCCTGGCAACGACCCATTGCCAATAAGTGCTGACGCAGGAAGAAAGTTGTATTGGGAGGTGCTGGCTCATTAGCGCAACCAAAATTAAATAGCTTTGGAATGAAAAAAATGTAATGGTTTAAGACATGTATTGGTACTATTAAAATTTCCTTTCTTTTATAAAATTATATCCAATATAAATATAAAGATACTTACAGTATTACTCGTAATAAAACCAGACACAGGTCAGGACACATCTTTGGGCTCTGTACTCTTTTACTTACTGATACCCGATAATGAGCCAGCACCTCCCAATACAGCTTTCTTCCTGCGTCGGCACTTATTGGCAATGGGTCGTTGCCAAGGCCATAATTGCTGACACATCGAAGCGAAGTTCGTTCACTGAACTTTTATTATTTTATAGGTACTGCCTCATCAGCATTTAGGAAAAAGTTGTTTTTTTTTAAAATAATTTTAAAATAATAAATTTTATGAAAATCTGATTTTAATATTTTACCTATTTGACACTATGATGTATCTGAAACTATCAAAGCCCATTAACACACTCCTAGTTAACTTCACGCTACGAGGATGTCATGAAAAGTTTCCGGCCGCAACGCAAACACGCAACACCATAGTGACTAAATAATAATTTATTTTTCTACATAGTCCCCTTGTAAGGTAATACATTTGGTCCAATGTTCAACTGATTTGATGCCATCACTGAAGTCTGATTTCTCCAACTCGTCAAAATAGGCGTTTGTAGCTGACTTCTAAACAATTAAAAGTCTGACGGGGCTGGGTCTGGCGAATAAGGTTGATGGTTTAACAGTTCAAAGCCTAGCTGATTGATTTTAGCCATTACAAAAGCGGACTTGTGGCAAGGTGCATTGTCCTGAGGAAACAAATTTTTTTTGTCAAACCAGGGCGTTTTTCGCTTAGATTCTGCTTGAGCTGGTCCAGTAAGTCGCTGTAGTACTCTGAATTTATTGTTCTTCCTTTTTCGAGATAATCTATGAGGAGTATCCCTTTAGTGTCCCAAAAGATCGTTGCCATGACCTTTCCAGCAGACGGTACTGCCTTTGCCTTCTTTGGAACTGGTTCGTCCTTTGCCGTCCATTGCTTGGACTGTTGCTTAGTTTCAGGGGTATAATGCTAAACCCATGTTTCATCAACCGTAATAAATCTACGCAAAAAGTCCCCTGAATCACGTCTAAACAGTGCCAAATTCTCCTCTGAAATGGTTAGACGCACGAGCTTTTGATCTGGCGTGAGCAAACGCGGTACCCATCGGGCGGATGGCTTTCTCATACCTAAAACTTTAAATAAAATATGGTGAACTCGCTTATTTGATATGCCCACAGCCTCAGCTACCTCTTCCAGTCTTAATCTGCGACCTTTTAGAATTATTTTGTGAATGGTTTGTACCATTTCTTCAGAAGTTGCCGTTTTTGGCCTGCCCGAACGCGGAGCATCATTAGTGCTAGTACGAACACGTTTAAAGTTCGATACCCAGGTTTTCACTGTGGTATAGGAAGGAGCAGATTCCCCTAGTGTAGCATCTAGTTCAGCTTTTATTTCTATCGGCGGTAACCCTTTGATATGAAAATATGTTATCACGGCTCTTATCTCGTTTTTTTCCATCTTTTAAAATTGACACACTGTATAAGCTTTCAAAATAAGTAGACACAAATTACTTGACGCACTCACTTCGAGCGTATACTGATCACAAGGAAGGCCACATAGACACGTTGGAACAGAAAAGCAAATCGGGCCTGCTATAGGCTAGGTCGGAAACTTTTCATATCATCCTCGTATATCAGCCTTGAAAATAGTTTTTTTTATCAATATCTCAGATATTCAAATAACGATGGCTTATGGTGCATGGTGTACCGACGGATCCAAAATGCTATCAGGCGTTGGATCTGGAGTTGTTGATCCAGGAGGGGGTCGAGATTAGACATCATTAGGCCAAATTCGTATGGCGTAGATATTTTTGTCAATCAATGTTTTTTGATTGACAGTGACGGATACTTCACATAACCAATTACCTACCTATTTAAATCATAGACACTACTTTTTTTAAAAAGTTTATTGTCACGGCTGTTCTGTAATATACTAAACAAAGATAAACAAAAATGACGTCATTACAAATGGGTATAATTTGAACTATACAGCAAATAAGAGGACATTTGCAATGGGTAATCAAAGGAATTTCAATAAAATCTCCTGAAATTTAGATAATTTGTATGCCTTAAAGCCTACATCATGTGACAAAATGGCGTCTGAAGACCGCCATGTTAATTCCTGTTTAAAAAAAATATAGCCCATAGCACCTTCGGGATCAATTCAACGACCCCTTTTTTGTCAAAATCGGTTCAGCCGTTTAGCCTCTAGCGTGACACAAAAATACATATTTACATACATACAATCGAAAAACATTACCCTTCCTTCGCCGTGCTACAGTTGGGTAAAAAGAAAACATCACCATATCGTCGTCGCACCACTGGTCTTATGAGTACTTTTAAAAAGGTGTTTAAATATTCATTGATTTTGCAAAATGGACTCAGTTATTATGAGGGTTTAAAAAATAAAGGCTGCAGCAATGCTCGTACTGTGCACAATGCTAAATTGGGACATAGTAAAATTTGCCTTTTAATTAACGAAAGTTTATTTATTAAAGTCTTAAGAGATAGATAGATAGATAGATAGATAGATAGATATATATTTCGCTTTTGAAAATACAATATTGCCTTAATATACTAATATTTATGCAAAAAAGTATCTTGTTAGCACGTCACAAAAAAAAAGTTAAAAGTTTAAAATACATTTTTAGAAGACTTAAAATTTTTTTAAAAATAAATAACAAACAAAAGTTTTTATACATCGAAAAACACACACTTTACATTAAGTTGAAAAAAAATCTTTGAGAGAGTAATAACTCTTTTCTGTTGCAAAACCCTTCACTTTATTTTTAAAAGTTTTAAAGTTATCTGTCTCTGTAAAACATTGCATTTTTAGTGCATGATTGTAAATTTTAAGTCCGACATATTGGGGACTCTGCTGGCCTATAGCAAGTCTAGAGAATGGAATTTGTAGTTGATTCCGATTTCTAGTTTCGTAGTCATGTTTTTCGAATGTTTTTGGCTATTTTTTTATACTTTTTCTTACGTAGATAAGAAGTGAATAAATAAATAGGGATGGAAAAGTCATTATTTTGAGAGACTTAAAAAGATCTTTGCAAGATGTTCGTTTGCTTGATTTAGTCATATATATTATCGCCCGTTTCTGCGCGATTAGAATTTGATCAACTTGAAACAGTCCAAAGTATACCAGCTTAAGAACGTCCAGCGACACGGTATCTCTTATGTTTAAAATTAGAAATGAACAAAGTTTCCAGAAATAAATTTCGGTCTTGATTGATGATTAATATGTGAGTGGGCCTTGCAGCTTCCATTGCGACCATCAGTGGGTCTATTGTGGCTAAAAGTTTCAGTCTTAGACACCATCTTGAATTTCAAAATGTTGGAAAGGTTTACTTAAACCTAAACACCAGTATTCACTAAAGGGTCTACAGTTGCTAAGTGCTACAATCCTAGGTTGAAAAGTCTACATTTTGGTTGAAGGTTTAACTTATTTTTCCCGCAAATGCAATAGTTTTTAGTATTTATATAAATCGTTCATAAATACCTTGCAATATGGGTCATCTTTTTTCGTTGTAACAAAGACATTATTTCCACAGAAAGGTTATAAATAAATAAAAATAATAAAATATTTTGGTGTAACAATGGTAGCCATATTTAAACCTCGAAATGTCACTAGGAAATGTCGAGTAAAAACGGTGTAAGTCAGTGTCAGCTGTCCGCATATTTTACATGTTAATTTTTTAGACAAGTTAGCGACGATTAAACCGATAGTCGATTGTTTTAATGAATGAGTAATTAAAAAGGGATTCTAATATATCTTGTGCTTTTTACAGTATTTAAATATTGATGCGTATTTAATACGGTAATGCATCTACAGATATATAGTTTTTATTTAGCTTTGAATATTTTTGTATGTAAGTTTTTTTGTCAATCATGGATTATTTCTATTGTTTTTCGAACTTTAAACCACCCCTTAGGGGTGGTACTACAATTTGAGACTATTTTTAACGGGAATACTACGACTGCACGGACTAAGTTTCCAAAAAATGACATTTGGTTACAAAATTTTTATGTGGTTTTTCTTTATTTCTAAAGTTAATTTGAATTTATATGCGATGAAACTCACTGAGAAATGCTTACTATCATATTGCACATTAGGGTGAACCAAATCTTTGCAGTTATTTGACCTGTGAGTATTAAAAAAATACACTTAAACCGGTCGGTAACAAGTCTATAGACTTGATACTTAATTCTGGTCTACAATGATAGGTCTTAAGGCACGGGCGCACCCAGGGCCCCGGGCCCCCCCCCTCCCCCAAGCCTTAGATTTTTTTACATATTTTCGACATATTTCAGAAAAAAAACACTAAAAATAGCTTATTATTCGACATCATGAGGCTTCGGGCCCCCCAAGAGGCCTCGCCCCCCCCCCCTCAAGACATATTCCTGGGTGCGCCACTGCTTAAGGTCTTAGTAAATACTGCTGATAAGGTCAAGTATATACAAACAAAAATGCATTTTCTTTAATCAAAATTAGTTGAGGGGTAAAAAACAAATGATCAAGTGAAATTTTTTCGTTTTAGCAAATTTATACTGAAAAGAAGCACCTGGTTAATTATCGTATGTTACAAACTACTTTACAGATTACACCTTAAACATAAAGGTTTACAGCAACAAATTTAGAGGGTGATGGTAGCGTGCCAAGGTTTATTCTCAGGCCACGCACAGTGGGCTCCTTAAATGGATAAAATGGCAAAATTCATATCTTTTCATTCATATACCTTAAATGGGATCTTAAAAAATCCATGATTTTGATAAAAATTTAGTATGCCGTAGATCTCGATCTCCTAATCAAAAGTTCTTATGGGCCCGAAACGATCGTATGTCTGGTTTCGAAATACAGTGCCGGGTATAGGGCTCCCCCAAAATACGAATAAATTGAAATTCTTTTGTAAAAGTTAAGCTTTTTTAAACAAAAAATTATAAAAATGATTAACTCTTATATTTGGTGCCACAATGTATTAATATTACAATTAATTGAAATATATTATCTTTATAAACCTATTGGATATTAAGTGTCTATTTGGTTATTACACAATAGCGACGAAATAAATAGTTTAAGAAAAGTTTATTATTAATAAATTATTGGTAAATACATAAATATGAGAAAATAGTAACTATACTAAGTATTTTAAACAATAACTGATATAACGTCCTCAACACGCTCTAAAATATCGTTCCTTGGATAGTTAACTACTTTGGTTTCAAGCATAACTTAAAAACTAAACCACACTATCGATGTGTGTAGAACATACCTACTACTCGTGCCCCTGTTGGACAAGTGCAGTGGTTACCAGTAATTTCGTATTTGTCATTGTTGTACTGAATAAATAACTGATATTTCGTTGTATTTTTTAGTCGTGAGAAAATCCTAACCCTTACTAAATTATTTAAGTTTAATGCTGTATCGATTTGCATAAGATAACCTCCATGGTCTCCAACATTATCTTGTATATATGACGGTGACCTTTTTATCTGACATATGCCGAATGTAAGATGTCCTAGACCTACAAGATCAAATATGGGAAATTACATTGGATCATTTTCCAGTTCCTGCCAGTCTTCTGATTAAGGCGTTTTCTTTAATGAAATTATGTACGTGGTTTGGTTGTTGCCCATCCTGACGCATTTCATTAGCTATTTCAATGGTGGCATTAGCAATGCTGATCACTGGATGGTACATCGCACAAACGATTTGAACAAAATCTCCAATGTGAGGTATATGTCTGTTTGGTATAACGTCTCTTAGAAATTTTAATACGGACTTAATGTGGCCGTTCCTAGATCCAATAATCCAAAGTGTTTAATAAGCCTGTTTGCCTCAGGGGTTGACAGTTGGTATTTCCATCCCAAATGCGCAGGCAATTCTGCATGTATACCCAGAGCATTCAGAAATTCAGCGCAATCCCGGTATCCTTTAACAAAAAAGTATGAATTACATAGAAATAATAGACTTTTTTAGTAACTTCTGTATATAAAAGTTGTTACGTGACAGTCAATTAATTGTATCTCTTTTTTGTATAAATGTCTAACTTTTACAATTCGTATTCTGGGGAGCTCCATATCCGGCACTGTATCTCTGAAACCAGACATACGATCGTTTTGGGCCCATGAAAACTTTTGATCAGGAGATCGAGATCTAAGTCATACTAAAATTTCATTAAAATCATGGATATTTTAAAATCTCATTTCAGGTGTGCATGCTCCTTTTAGTACCGATGTTGTTAGTAAACTGTAAGCCATATTTTCCATTTCGAATTTTATAGCTAGGCAGTGGCGGATCCAGGATGTCCGGGGGTGGGGGGGTGTTGGCAAGCAGACGGCAAAAACCAAAACAATTTTTTTTGCCGTTTTTTATAAATGTGAATTCTTAAGTCGAGCACTCAAAATAAAATGCGCTTCAGGCGAAAATTTTTGGAAAATAAAGTAATTTTTGTGAAAATGAAAAAATATATAATTTTATAAGAAATTTTAGTTTATCTAGCTTTTTTTTACTAAAACTAAAAAATATAAGCTTTATGTCAAGGAGAGGGGCAAACCCCCTGCCCCCTCTCTGGATCCGCTGCTGGAGCTATTAAATTTCTTCTACCAGATTGCTTGGGCTCTCCTTCAACTAAAACGCATTAATGATGTTAAGCATCTACGGTTCACCTAAAATATATATATTTTTTTATACTCCCGGTCATCTGCGGTGCATCTAGTCCACATTTTTAAAAAGTAAAATGCTAGAGAGTATTAGATAAAAGAAAATAATTATATCTGAAATTCCGCCTTTAAAAAAATTAGGCCGCAAGAAATGTTTAAATAAATATTTCGCTCCTCCAGAATAGTTACACTTATTTTCAACTTTTGCTTAAACAACTCCTTGATTTTATACTTAATGAAAATCGCTAAGAAACGCAACTGTTATACTTATACCGATACAAAATAAATTGAAATAAAAACTATTAAACATTTTTATGGTTTAGCCATTTCTTATCACATTGGTGTTCACAAAATCCTAAAAAGCGTACTCGCAAATATCATTTTTTGCTACAGGATGGCCCATTGTGCCACGCGGCTATTGAATGTCACCGTCCCTAGATTAATAATGGAAATACACAAAAAGAAATATACTAGTTTCTGACAAGAGACACCAGTCACTGAAGGCTCTGGGTATAAAATAAATTATGGTTTTTCACATACAAATAAATAACTTGATGTTTTCAGCAGGTTTCGTAATTCAAACCGTCTAAAGAAACCAAATCACATTGAAACATTGGCGGCTCGGCACATTTTTTATTTTTAAAACATCTTAATATCGCTATCTGTAGAGAACGATTCACAAGCCAAGCTTTGATGTGTTGATAGCCTCATTTCCTAAAAAAAAGGACAAAGGGTCTATGCCAAAATTATATTTTTGATGAAATCTCAAAAACGGATTTTTTGTTTTTCTTAATTTTGAGAAATTTTTTTCTTAGACTATTTGTTTACATATGTGCTAAAATTTACCTTGGAAAAAATTTTTATATATATCCTGATGCATATTGTATTGATATTTTTATTACTATAAAAAATAATATCCAAAGTGCACATATTGTTATGAGGCATTTTATTTATGTAGCATGTATATTATAAAAACGTGGACACCATGGGCATCTGGTTTCGCTACGTTGACATTTAAATAAAGAAACAATTAATTAAAAAACATACTTACATAATAACGGGCTCACAAGAATAATTGAGAACCTGTACATACATGCCCCCTTTTCGCCCTTTTCTCGCTGCAATATTTGATATTGATGAAAATAGTTACATTATTTATCTCTTAAACAGTGGTTACGCGTGGAGTAAAACTTTAGGGGTGCACACCAAAAAATTATTGCAGCCACACCCACCAGACAATGCCAAGTTGTCTCAGTGTACTAATTTAAGCTGCACCTTTCACAGCCAACGGCAACCGGTGGGTGGCATCACGAGGGTGTGGGCGTTATCGATCGCCGCAATTGATTCACAAGAGCATCAAAATCGGCCGTAAGGTAATTAAATATCAGAGGTGGTGTATTATTTTGACTGATGACTTTTTGTAAAAAACAAAAGTTGCGTAAACAAGGCGTTTCGTAGCGTGTTTTCTCAGTCTGTTTGGCTTTGCGACGTATCCGTTCTGGAAATTAATTTGATTTTACGTAGTTACCGAAATCGAAATGGTAGATTGAAAATCGAAAAAAAATGGGTTGGTATTTTCCACTTAATGTTGCAACCCCTATGATGACCAAAATCATCTCACGATAGTGAGAAATTCCAGAAATGTGACAGAGTGGATGTGTAATCTTAACTTAGGCGTCGAAATAACTAAGTGAAATTAATTAAAAACATTCAGCATAACAAAACTTAATCGTCCACTGTCAAAAAAGGATTGGTAATAATCGAACAGAAACAGAAGGAGCGTTCGTTTATTGGATTTGTACGCTACATACGCTCCATTTCCTCTTAAAGACGAAGAAGTTTATTCTTTATTGAGGAAATCAAGCGAATTTTTTGCCGTTCGTTTATTCATAGAGCGAGCGAATAGAGATGATATGTTCTCTCCGAGCTTTTTGACCGAGTGTTTGGAGCTTTTGCCAGCGCGCTCTGAATTTTAAGGCGATTGAAACAAAAACAGACTCATAACCACAATTTTGCTTTTGGCCGGTTATGAGAAAAGACGTCGTTATACAAAACTTCTATTCTGTTTTGTTTGATTAATAAGGGCTGTCTTTTATATTTTGCATATAGGAACATAGAGGGCGACGCTGATCGAAGGTCGTTACTGATAAGCTCACTGTATAAAGAAGTTTAGAAGGAACTTCTTTATATAGTGACCTTAGTTACTAAAACGTAATCTCAATATTTACCTAACCTAACGTCAGTGCGATACATATAGCTTTATAGCTAAAATGAATTTTTCAAATCAAGAAGTCAGTCGAAAAATGGAATTAAACCGAGAATATTTTCGGGCTAAAACTTTTTGCAACTTTCGAAGAAAGTTAAGTTGATTTCTGTTTTCGGTAATAAGGCACTACAGTCGACAGTTTCTCGTTCTTATGGAGAATTCAAGCGCGGGCGGATTAACCTCAGCGACGAGCCAAGGCAAGGTGCACCAAAAACCGCTGTCACCCAGGAAAACATCGATGCTGTGCGCATCCTCATCAGGAAAGATCGACATGGGATATATCGCGACATTGAGGCTTTATTGGGGATCTTAAAGATCTTAATTAAAAAAAAATGCAAGAATTAGGGGTACAAAAATTAGTTTACCGCTGTATACCGTATCTGTTAATTGAAGAACAGCAAAATGCCAGCGTCAATTGGTGTCAAAAAACTCTAAACCGCTTTGAGACAGGAAACTCGAAAAACGGGTACAGCATTGTCAGTAGTGATGAATCAATTTACTCTTATGGTGTTTCAAGATTAAAAAAAGCCAACACAAGTCATCCGTTCTCGAAGGGTATCCAAAAAGATGGTCGCGACTTTTGTTTCAAAAGCAGGTCATGTAGCAACAATTTCTCTGGAGGATCAAAGGACTGTTACTGCCGATTAGTCATCATCATTTTTTTGCCAAAAGTCATCGCTTAGCTTCCAAAAATAAACGCCGTCCTCCACCAAGACAATGCAAGTTCGCACAAAGCACAAAAAAACCATTGAATTTTTAACCCAACAAAACGTTGAAATATTGGACCGTTATCCATACAGTCCCGACCTAAGTCCCAACGATTTATATACTCCGAAAATTTCAGTCGTCAGAGGAAGCAGTCGACGCCTTCAAGAATGCAATTTTGACAGTATCAACAAACGAGCGGGTTACAGCTTTGACAACTGGTTTAAGCGAATGCAAAAGTGCCTTAATTTTCGTGGAGAATACTTCGAGAAACAATCTGGCTATTAAATAACGAGACTGGTTACGAAAAAGGGTTTTATTATAAAAATTATTCGAAATTCAAATGCTCCCCGTCAATATACTCCACTCCCCTCGCCGCGCACCTTTCCATACGTTTTTTCCATTGATCGAAGCAGTGCTGGAAGTCTTTTTTGGTGAGGGCCTTTATGAGCTCTGGCGTTTTTTGCTTTACTGCTTCCATCGAATCAAATCGGGTCCCATTCAAAGCAGATTTTATCTTCGGAAACAAAAAAAAGTCGCTCGATGCCAAATCTTGTGAGTACGGCGGGTGTTCGAGTACTGAAGTGCACGTACTGGCCAAATATTGCTTCACAGATAGTGCGTTATGGGCAGGCGCGTTGTCCTGGTGCAAAATCCACGAGTTGTTCTTTCACAACTCGGGCCGTTTTTTACAAACTCGTTCTCGCAGTGTCGCCAAAACTGACAACTAGTAAGTTTGGTTGACAGTCTGGCCCTCTGGAACCCATTCAGTCATCACGATACCGTTAATGTCACTGTTTCCGGAGTTGAAACAGTCACAGGGCGACCTGGGCGCTGGTGATCTTCAGTGGTCTCTCAGCCCTCACTAAAGCGCTTACACCACTCAAAAACACGCGCACGAGATAGATAATTGTCCCCATAGGCCTCTTGCAGCAATTTATGGAACTCGGTCGGAGTTTTTTTCAATTTACCGAGAAATTTGAGATTGCTCCTGTTTTTCATCACACATGGTTTTCGCCACGAGAAAAAAATACGTTCGTTTCAAACTGCTACTGCACAAATACTATAATAGTGACAGAAGCGTGTTTTGGGACGTGCATAGACAAGATATCCAGATACACAACGCACCATTCGTTTTTTATCCTACCCTTCTAGGGTGCTATCTAGGCGCTCAGTCTCGTTATTTAATAGCCAGACCTTGTATAGTCTTTACAAGTTATCTACTGTTTTATTTCAGCTGTATATGCAACACTTAAAAGACAACCCTCGCCCTTGTACCAATTCTTTTTTGATCGCGGACGAATACTTTAGAATACAATAGTTTTTGATAATGTCTGGTTATTAATAATTCCGCTTTTCTGCCATTTTCCTATAAGATGATGATGTATGAAAATGTTAAAAACAATTAGAATTAACCTATAATATATTTTGTGTTTCTTTTTTGGAAAGCGTTCGATACCTACCATATTCTTTCTAATTTCATTACATTCAATTTTTAAGCGATTAATTTAAACTATTAGTGAAATACTTAAAACGTAAATAGCGGGTGGCGGAACAAAGATCGAAAAACAATAGATCAAATTCAAAAGATCGAAAATGCAAAAGATCGAAAATACAAAAAATCGAAAAATAAAAGATCGAAAGTACAGGAGATCGAAAGGACAAAAGATCGAAAGACAAAAGATTAGAATAGCGCGTATCAAAATAGCGCATTTCAAAATATCGCTATTACATAGTTTAAAAAAAAACTTTCCTGATTTTTTTCCGGGATCCTGGAGGATGTGTAACTAAACCGAACCGAACCGAACCGAACCGAACCGAACCGGTTCGACTATGGAGTCTCTTTCTAACATATTTTTTCAAAAAAAAAACCTTTCCTGACATGTTTCCCGGGATCCTTCAGGGCCAAACCGAACCAAACCGAACCGAACCGGCGAATTTGGTTAGGTTTATTTCGGCTCAGCTCGATTCGGTTCGGTTCGATTCGTTTCGGTTCGGTTTGGTTCAGTTTGGTTACACTTCCTCTAAGATCCCGGGAAAGAAATCTGGAAAGTTTTTTTTTTGAAAAAATATGATCGAAAAAGAGACCCGTTTATCGAACTATATGATTTGTGTTAGGTATAGCAAGCCATTGGTTTATTTAACGGTTAGGTAATTTTACCTTACCTGACCTTGCCTAAACTGTTTATGTGAATATATCTAAGCACACATGATACGCGTCATTTTGAATATTTCGATCTAATTTACTTTATTTTTTTTCGATCTTTTGTCTTCTGATATTTTGTTTTTCGATCTTTTGCCCTTCGATCTTTTGTCTTTCGATCTTTTGTTTTTCGATCTTTTGTATTCGATCTTTTGTCTTTCGATCTTTTTTCCGCCACCCGTAAATAGCAAACCGTTAAACAAAAAGTTTTATCTGCTGTAGCTAACCGCTTTTTGTCTTAATCGTAATCGTAATTTTGCTAGAGTAATTTCTAACTTAGGGCCAAATTAATCAAAAGGTAAATTTTTATGTCTTAACATCTATGACTAAATATAATCTAAAATCTCTTTGCAGTAAACCCTCTAGTTTTGACAAAATAAAGCACACCTGGGGTTTAAATTTTGTTTTGTATAGACTAAATTACCATAAGGCATACCGCATAAACTAACATGACGGTTGAGAGTCGAATGTCACGAAGTTTGTTATTGAAAATGTCTGTATGTTCGAAAGAGAAACTAGTTAGTAGTTTGATGTGTTTCTTTGATTTTAAATACAAATTACAAATATATTAGATAGTTTTTGGACATGCCCAAATAGACCGACTACTAACGCTATTTGATACTATTGACATTTAAACATCACATGTAGTCAATGGCTTCCGTGGAACGCCGCAATCTCACGGACCGGACGGTTAACATAAGAATTTAGCGAGTTTCTATTACTTTCCGTGCCATTTCGGTTCGGCTGGCGCTAGCTGCACAGTTCACTGACCACAGTGTTCATGATCCATTCTATAACTTTTGTACAGTTTATAAGTGTATAGGTACTTTTAAACAAGCTAACTAAGTCTAATCAGTGGCGGCTCATCCAACGATGCAGGTGATGCGCCGCTTCACCTCTTTTTTCCAAACTATTATAATAATCTAGGCATTGGCGTAGCTAGCCTTGCTTTTCAGGGGGGGCCGTGGCCCCGGTCTATCTTGAACAAAAAGCAAACATAGGTTTTAAAGAGTCGTCCAAAGTGTGCAATGAATAAAAAAAAAATACGCGCATTAAATGTTCTAATATTTTAATATAACAAATTTAATAATACATTTACCAACTTATTTATATGTATACACAGGAAGTATGTAATTCAGCAATTCTACAAAGAAAGTTTTCTACGTCGCTGACTGAAAGCGTCTACCACACTGTCTAAGTCGACCTCAACATCTTTTTCTATGAATAACAATGACAAACCTGAGTGTCTCTCTTGAGTCATAGTTGTTTTAAGCCAGTTAAAAACTCTCCTCAAGGCAGAGAAAGACCTCTCGCAAGTTGCACTTGAAATTGGAAGAATACTCGCAACTTTAAAAAGTTGGTAGAGGTTTTCTGTTTCTGCTATATGTTGTTTGATAGAATCATGACCAACAGTTTGATTTAACCGAAAAATACAATTCTTTAAAACGGTCATTTCTGCTCTTAGAGCAGAAGTATTAATATTAAAAATTTCCCGGTATTGCTCGACGAGGAAAACTTAATATGAAAATGGTTATGAAATTGTCACCAAAATCGGAAAATTTTCATAAGACACTAAACGCTAACCTCAAAAAAACTAAAAAGATTATTATATTTATTTTAGAAAAACAGTTTAAAAAGGTCTTTTATAACCTTACGGCATCTACAACCCGATTTCGGAAACAGAGGGGCAAAGGTCGCTGTCTTTATTAAATGCGAAATTTAACTTACACTTATTTTACAAGATGTCGCCAATATGTATGAAATATTCAATATGCATAATTATGTTTAAATTTAAAAAATATTTTCGGGAAATTGCATAAGTGCAGAAAAGTTACCGATAATTTAAAGAGAAAAAGCCTAATTCCGCAAGACAAGGGCTTTTTCCTGAAATGTAAACATTATCTGAATGATTTTAAATTTTAATGCACCTATTTTATTTGAATATTTCCCAAATAATAATAGAAAAGTATGTATTTTCAGCGTCATGTTCTTTTACTAGTAGTCGGTAGGGGAGGCCTAAAATATCTTAGGGGGGCCTGAGGGACTTCAGGGGGGGCCAGGCTCCCCCTGGCCCCCCCTAGCTACGCCAATGAATCTAGGACAGAACAAAAAATTAAAAGTCGGAGCCGCGCCGCGTCAGCAAAACCGAACGAGCGGTGGGTAATTTTATTACCTACTAACCGATAAAAAACCATGAGCGTTCCCCGCCCCGCATTCTGCACTGTCGAATCCAATAGCGACATGTCGTCCTTTCTTTCCATATTTTGCAACTGGCAGGCAACAAAATACATCGCTAGAGAATTATGCTGTGCACAGAATGCAGACCAAGCTCACAGACAAGCATTGTTAAGGCGATTAGCGATTTTTATTTTTCGTTCGTCTGTGTTTACTCGATATGCCATGGGGTAAATGCGTCCGTTGGTTGTCATGGCAACGTCGCATGTTTTAACAGGATAAATAATTAGGTGTTGAACCTGCGTATATTTTTAAAATAGTGTCCGGTTACCGGAGTATTGTTTACATTCGATACTGATTCGGTTTTTATTTTAATTATTTTGTAGAATGTTCCCTGTGTACGATGCAAAGTGTTGTTTTTCTGGAAAACCCGATTTTGAGGTGGAACGACGATGAAAAAAAAACTTTTTGAAATGCCGTCCTCTATACTAGAAGAAAATAAAGCGGCTAAGGTTAAAGACAAAGTGTACATGCGACATTTTAAAGAATTGTGACACAAAAAATTTGGGTGGCTGCAGTAGCCACTATTTGAATAAATTAATAGTGACCATTCCATCCACTAGTGTTTCGGTAAAGCGCAGCTTTTTGTGTCTCAAATGTATTAAAACCTACTTGCAACGTACCATGTTAGAGGAGAGACTGACAAATTTATGAAACATTTCTATCAAAAAAGAACAATTAAATGAATTAATGGTTAGACAAATTTGCCTTACATACAAGCAGTAAAATTTAGTTTAAATACCTGATTTCGCTGATTTTAGGTAAGTTCTTTATAGAGTAGATTCTATATATATATGAATAAAAGATGGGGGGGGGGACGGAAAACTAAGGGTTAAACGTCCAAAAAGCTCTCCATGAATTTTAAATGCAACAAATAATTACTTTAAAATTACAAAGCAATACACACGTGATCTCGATGACATTTGGTTTCAACAAGACGGCGGCGCTACGTGCCCAACAACCCGTAAAACTATGGCATTACTGCGAGAACAATTCGGTGAACAGTTAATTTCACGCTTCGGACTTGTGAATTCGTCGCCTAAGTCATGTAACATCACACATCTAGACTTTTTTCTTTGGGGCTGTGTGAAGTCCAAATTCTAGAAGGATAAGCCGGCTACCATTGACGCACTGGAAGCCAACATTAATCGAGTTATTCGCCAAATACCACTCGAAATGCTCTAACGCGTCTTAGAAAATTGGAAACTATATATAACCATATTCGCCGCAGTCAAGGCCAACATTTGAAAGGTATTATCTTTAAAAAATACTCTGCCAATCTATGGGCACCTAAGCTCACACTAGGTACTATAGTTATAGTTTACGTGTGAGCTAATATAACTAAAAACTGAAATATATTTTATTCACCTCCAGACTAAATTACCTTTTGTTTCATACCACACAAGCCATGTTTTGACTTAAACTCAAATTTTTAAAATTTACCCCCACCCTTAAAAAATGCAAAAACTAAAATATTATTTGTTAAACTCCGGACTCAATTACCTTTCGTTTGATATCACACACGCCGTATTTTTACTTAAACTCTAATTTTTGAAATATACCCCCACCCTTTTTTTGAAATAAATTAAAATGTATTTTGTTTAACTCCAGACTCAATTACCTTTCGTTTGATATCACACACGCCATATTTTCACATAAACTCTAATTTTTGAAATCTACCCCCACCCTTTTATTTGGTTTTTGTTCATTTTTAAATGGGACCATCTCTACCCAAGACCCAGCCTAGGTACCAAATTTCATTAAAATCGGCCAAGCAGTTTTTGAGTTAAGCGCGTTGGTCGTTACAGACAGACATACAGACATACAGACAGACATACAGACAGACAGACAGACAGACAGACAGACAGACATACAGACAGACAGACAGACAGACAGACGGCGCAACAAAAAAGTTTGAAAATCATCTGAAACGCAAAGATATATAAAAAAATTTGAAATCGGAGCAACTTTTTTTTTCTCGAAAAAATTAGGATCACCATAGCTCACACTACTATAGTATAGTATATGTGTGAGCTAAAAATGTAAGATATTAATTGAAATTTTAGTTTTTTGAAAAAGTACCTCTAAATGAATCACCCATTATATTAATAATTATATAAGTCAAGGCCAACATTTGAAAGGCATTATCTTTAAAAAATAAATGTAAGATATTAATTAAAACTTTTGTTTTTTTTGTTCTTTTAAAAAAGTCCCTCTAAATGAATCACCCATTATAAGTTAAAAACGTGACTTTATCTCGCAAAGGAAAAGCAATTTAAGAAACTATTTGAGACAATTGTTTCAAGTTGTTGCTTTGTTAATTACCTACAACTCTAAAGGAGTTAAGTATTATTGGATTGTGGCAGGGTCTGTGAGGTTTACTGGGGCAGAATGTTGTACTTATCCACCAGTGGCATAGCTAGATCTGATGTCGTCAACTGGCAAGAGTTTTTTTGGCCCTCTAATCTAGAGACAAATCTTATAGGATATACTGTATGAATCAATGAATGAAACGTCTTTTATTGATATAAAAAAAAATATACATCGACAAGGCGAGATTTAACTTTTTTTCTCGGTGGATAACAATTGCTACTCTTACATCTAACATTTTAAGTAAGCTATTTATAACAACTTAATAAATAATTTATACTATAATTAATAGATATTTAATTATGCTTAACTTAAATTTAAATAAGATATATGCACCTATGTATGTGCGCAAAATTATTAAACCTAAAGACGAAGTTTATTAGTTCACCATTCAAAAGCAAACTGTTTTTGTTTTAAACTTTCAATAGGCAGTGCTGCCAGATTATTCAAAAATTTATTATAAGTATATGGCGCATTGTAAGAAAAGCTTGATTTAAAAGATGAAGTTTAGTGTTTTGGCAAGTGAAGTAAATGCAAAAGTCTCAGATGTCTATTGTGACACTGTGACCTAAATTTTAATTGTTTTGCAAGGTATAAAGGAATTTGTGTCTTGAGTATTTTATGTGTAAACACCAAAATTGTGTTTACGCTGTCCTTCCATTTTTAGCCAATTCAGTTCCTGAAACGTATGCGAAATATGATCATATTTACGTAAACCAACTATTAATCGAGAGCAGGTGTTTTGAACTTTTTGAATGCGTCTCTTTTCATTTTGAGTTAGACAATTTCCGTTAACAACATCACAAAAATTAAAATGTGACAATACTTGTGACGTTTTTGTTTGATAATAATTGTTTATTGACATAGATCAGTTTAAGAGGCGCGTATGCTCTTTTTAACATTAAAGAAACATGTGTGGTAAACTTTAAATATGGGTCCATGTGCAGACCAAGATGCCTAGCATTTTCTTTCTCTTGTCTAAGAATATTGTTTTGAATACGAACAGTAAAATTTTGTTCAACTTGCCTAATGTTATATAAACTTGCATTTTTCTGAATTAAGCTTTAGGAAGTTTTTCTCCGATAAGTTTGAAATCTGATCGAGATCTAAATTAAGTAGGTGATTCGGGTGTTGTTGATTTTCGGGGTCAACTTCTATATGGATCTCCGTGTCATCAGTAAATGATTGAGCCTGACAGTGTTTTATAGAACGAACAATGTCAGCAAGATATATGTTAAAAAGCAAGATATATGCTAAAACAATTATCACGAACTGGAAGCCAAGGGGTTGGTTTTGAGGTATTGGCAGGTCGTTAATTACCGCTCACTACCTTACAACCCCAAGTCTTATTCGTCATTTAAAAATTAATTTAATACCGTTCCCAAAAATTAATATCATGCTACCTATAAATATTTGGAATAGCTTGGAAACATTGAATTAAGCCCCTCTGCCGTTATGGTTTATATTTATAGTATTTATACCTTCGTGACATCCCCCCTTTACTTAAAAATCGCCCTCGATTTTAATTCCACAGTTGGCCGTGGGTGTTTGCCTCTTTCCAAGTTATAATATTTAACAATGGATAAAAAAAAATCAACTTAAAAATGAAATGCCCTACATCTTAAGATATTGCATACATTTCCCCTCGCGTAGATTAAATGACCCGCTTCTCGTATTTCCGTTAGAGATATGCGGACCTCTATTATTTGCGTCTCTTTCTGTCCCGTACGTTTTTTCTTAACTTTTATCCTATCACTCATCTTGCAAATCCGCTTTACAAATAATCTTTTATTTTATAATTTTTCATTTAGGCTTTATTTTATACTTTTTACATTTATTTGTATAAATAATTTTTTTTGAATTTGGGGCCTGAAGTTATTGTTCATAAAAATATTGGCTGTGATAAAATTGCGCACAGATCCGAAGCGCATGGTACAAAAGCGCGCGAACTAATGCGCGCAGCTACAATTGCTCGCAGGTAAAATTATGCGCAGATTAAAAGCGGGCTCCTGTAAATATATGTTGCTCTGTCCAGCCGAGGTGAACCCAGGTAAGGTTACTAGATCACGAAGTCTTCGTGATCTAGTGATCTTAAACCCAGGGGCCGAGGAAAGTTAATAGTTAACCTAGTTAAGTTAGTATCTCAACCTGACTTAATTAGTTATTATATCGAAATCGATAGCTTTTTTTATGTATTACCCTAACCAGGTCAACTAGCAACCCGTTCACCTTGGTTAAACAGGGCAATTAGACTTATTAGAACACCGAAAAAAGAAGAGGTACGATTTTCAGCCAGTAATGAAAGTTCATTAATTCAAAAAGACATGTGTACATTGAATAAAAAATGCATTGCATTCATTGATTCGGTTCGGTTTTTCATACATTGGCATAAAAATAATGTTCAAATAATTGATTTTAAGTACACATAACGAAAAGGTTTGATTGGTTTAATTGATTTTAAGCAGTCAAACAAAAACAAAATACATTAATTCAATATAGAGATTCATTGAATCATTGAATTTGTACACTGTATTAATTTTTGAGTACAATATATCAATGTATTTTCGTTTGTCGTCGTCAACAAAAATTAATGTATATCGTACATTGTATGTTTTCTGTGTACCTTTTTCTTTCTGTGTGGTTAGGTTGGTTAAGATTCTGATGCTAAAACGCGCGGTACGTCATCATCATACTTGCGCGCAAATGTACCTGGGCGCAGTCGTACGCAAATAACACTTATATATATATTATTATATATATTTACACTTTCCAGACACCGTATAATATAGCTAAAAACATATTATATTAAAAAAAAGGTTAAGGTAAAACTCAAAATGGGTCTGGGGTCGTTTTTTGTCTGTCTCTATCGCAAAAGCTTCAAACGTGCTGGATTAATTATTACGAAATTTTCAAGCAAAGTTTCAGTAAACCCAAGTAGAATCTGAAAAGAGTTTTAATAAAATTGGTCTTTTCGAAAAGCACTTTTTTAAAGGCTAAACAATTTGAAACTTTATACCTTTTCATCCTAAAATTAACAGCAAGTGTTCTGGATAGATTAATATTTAGTATTGTGAATATTTGTAAAAAAAATTAATATTTATTTGAACCTTGTAAGAAGTGCTAAAATAAATGCAGTTTTTAGCATAAGTTATTATTAGTTGTTAACAATTTTTTTACGACAGGAACGTGACTAGGACTTTACATGGATTTTTATTGTGATATAGAAAAACTGAATTTGAAATTTATTTTTTATAACAAAGAAACTTTTTATTTTCAACACATAAAAACTAAAATAACCTAACTATCACACGCATAAAAACTAAATATGTAGATATACTTTTTTATGGATATATAAAAATTCAAATATAGCATTCTAATAACAACTTCTTCGCAATTTACACATACATTTTACATTTTTTGAGCTTGATCACTGACTGGTTTGATACCTCTATTATAAAATAAGCACTAAAAATGGTGATATACTAGTTTTTGTAAACCAATTACCCCTACAGAATCAATTTAGAATAAAATTTAAAACTTAAAAAAAACAGACCAATGGTTTTGGAATAAAAAACTGAAGATGATGTCTATGCCGAGGCCCCCCCTCTAACTATGGCTTTTTTTGGATTCTGTGTTCTTTGAGAAGGTAAATAAATATGCAAGCTGCAGTGGCGTATATAGGGGGGGGGGGTTGCAGGGGGCCTCTGCCCCCCCGAGGCTAAGATTTCGTTAGAGATTTTATAATACGGCCTCATCACTGTCTTCTTACGATGCAAACTTTTGTTTGTATTCATTTGCAGATGATTCATCTATTCCCCATTTTGAAATCAGTTTCAGGTCAACAACAGTTTGAGCATCCATTGTATTGATAACATCTTCCTTAACTTTTAAAATACGGAAAGTAGTATGACCTAAAACGGCTTGTAAATTTACTTGAGCAGTAGTAGAAGTCACTTGAATCGAATCCTGGTCTGGGTAGCATTTCTTTTTTGCATTTTGTATGTCTGTATAGCACGGGGATTTTCCTTTGTCTTTTGATCGAATAACGTTATACTGATTCCTTGTTAGGTCGGCATCCACTATCGTAGATAATGCTTCGTTAGCAGATATCTGTTCGTTAACAGGTTTTTTCTCTAAATAAGCCTTTTTATTCTTTGTTTGAAACTCGTAGACAATGATTGTGTAGAAATAAAATTTCGGACTTCCATGGTCTTTATTTATTTTAAAACACGACGTTTCGGTTAGTAAGTATCTCTAACCGTTATCAAGTGTAAACAGAAATAAAATTTCGGACTTCCATTGTCTTTATTTATTTTAAAACACGACGTTTCGGATAGTAAGTATCTCTAACCGTTATCAAGTGTAAACAGGGTTAGTAAGTATCTCTAATCGTTATCAAGTGTAAACAGTTTACAGTGTAAACAGTTTACAGTGTAAACACTTGATAACGGTTAGAGATACTTACTAACCGAAACGTCGTGTTTTAAAATAAATAAAGACAATGGAAGTCCGAAATTTTATTTTTACACAATCATCGTCTACGAGTTTCAAACAAAGAGTTGAAGAACGGTACGGACCCGGAATCAACAATCTATTCAGAGGCTATGAGAAGACCAAAATTAAAGTGATAAAGGAAGAAGAATTTATAATAATTAATATTTCATTCTTGTGCGAGGCGCGCGACAGTGGTGTCATTCCGGTTGGTTTCCGCCTTAACCAGTTTACACTTGATAACGGTTAGAGATACTTACTAACCGAAACGTCGTGTTTTAAAATAAATAAAGACAATGGAAGTCCGAAATTTTATTTCTAAGCCTTTTTATATTTTGAAGCTCTTTTAGGGGATGTAGAAGTCACATCTTTGATCACACTTGCAGTGTGTGCTTGTGCGAAAGATCGAAGGCTCATTTGAGTAGCATAGGCGAGCTGTTCAACTTCAATATTTATTCTCAAAGAAGCCGTTCTCCTGCGCTTTGTACGGTCAGAACTTTCTTTAAAACTTGTCTTAAGGGGCCTACAGACACGCGAACATTTCCAGAGATTAGTACGCGCGTACAAGTTTGCGCATACTAATATCTTCGTGTGTAGACAATATCCGCCTAAAATATCTCTCGAAGATTAGTTCGCGCGCATGATGTACACGAGCAAATCTCTCGGTGTCTAGGCAAAACGCATTGATAATATCGTGTTTATATTTAGAACGTTTAATTTTGTCTTCGTGTGTGTAGGCAATTCCACCAAACGTACATGTATGCAGAGATTAGTTCGCGTACTAATCTCAAGAAATGCTCGCGTGTCTGTAGGCCCCTTTAGGGCGACCACGTATTATAGGTGTAAGGTTTTGTAATTGTCAAATTTAATAGAGCTTTCGAGTCAATTCTTGTTTTTTAGGTTAAAGTCCTCTCTATTACGACCTGCTTTTAACCATTTGTTCTTATATTCATATTTAAAACGAGCTAGTTTACCTTTTAAAGTTGAAAGCTGCGTGTCCGAGCAATGTGTATGTTCTTTAACAAAATCTTGCAGGTATACGAATTGGTTATCTAATTTTATAGCATTAGATCGCTGCAGGATGTCCACTAAATGCGTTCTTTTTACCTCCCATACTACTGCAAGCGATCCTGAAAGATAAAATAAAAATATCATAAAAAATAGTCTAATTTCAAAAAGTCGTTCTTTCGGTTACTAAAATATGTATTAGCTAAATTCGTAAAAACTCGTCAAATTTTATGTTTGGAACTTTTAAAGGATTGTTTCAGTTATAACAAAAACAAAGTTTGAATACTGGATATCGTTCGATTACGTACTAAAATTTTACAAATATTTAAAGAAAAATAAAAAATATTTTTATTGTTACACTCCAACCTTAATATGGTTATTACCAAAACACAAAACTTATATTATTTAAAATTACTAATAAAATAAGTTGTCCTTACCTATTGGTATCCCCTCCATATTAACAAAAGTTCAAGTGAAGTTTTGAATTACCAGGAGAAACAGACGAAATTACGATAATAATTAATACTAGTGCAACTACACCCAAGCGGTAAGTAAAACTGTCAAGTTTCGACACGCGCGGAAAGCGTCATGGCTCACTCATCAAAAATATTTTCCCCGTATGAAATATTTTATGGTATCGGTTAGTCTATCGGTTGAATTTCATTTATCCATTAATGACCAACTTTTCGGATCCAATACCCTTTAGTGCGGCGTAACACCACCGGGAGGTTCAAGGTGAACATTTATTTTGCTGTCATGGACCTCATGGTGACCCTTATAACTGCCAGTGAATAAAGTACATGAACTTTGACGAAAAAATATCTTTCTAGCAGTAGGGGAAAGGGGGTAAAACGGGGTACTGCAGTTTTGAGTAAACTGTGCAAGAAGAAAACCTCTTAGTATCAGATGTTTTATCCCCATGACTGGTTCAACTCTCTGCAATATGATTGGTGCCGGTTGGCTGAGCTTAAGTTGGTTTTTGCTTAACATGTAATGTTATGCGCTGTTGTGACGATAAGTACATTTTTTACAGATTTCAAAATTTTGTTTATATTGAACAGTTAGTGGGTTTACGTATTATTCATAATTAAATGCGTTGAATTAAACTAGTAGTCTGAGACAAAACGGGGTGTTTTTCTTTAGTGACCTTAGGCAAAACAGGTCACCTTGTTACACGTAGTAACCTAGGTCTTCCCCATTTTGCCCAATTTTTTTTTCATTTTTATTTGTACCATTACTGAAAGTTGTATTTTATGTTGTCAGCGATGACTAGGTCGCTGTAACTATGTATTTAATAATAATATAGTATATATATATAAATGTATTTTTTATTACAACTTTTTATTAGCTCACACATATACTATACTATAGTAGTGTGAGCTATGGTGATCCTAATTTTTTCGAGAAAAAAAAATTGCTCCGATTTCAAAAATTTTTATATATCTTTGCGTTTCAGATGATTTTGAAACTTTTTTGTTACGCCGTCTGTCTGTCTGTCTGTCTGTCTGTCTGTCTGTCTGTCTGTCTGTATGTCTGTCTGTCTGTCTGTCTGTCTGTCTGTCTGTCTGTGTGTCTGTATGTCTGTCTGTAACGACCAACGCGCATAACTCAAAAACCGCTTGGCCGATTTTAATGAAATTTGGTACCTAGGCTGGGTCTTGGGTCGAGATGGTCCCATTTAAAAATTAACAAAATCCACCGAACACAAACCAAATAAAAGGGTGGGGGTAGATTTCAAAAATTAGAGTTTATGTGAAAATATGGCGTGTGTGATATTAAACGAAAGGTAATTGAGTCTGCAGTTAAACAAAATACATTTTAATTTATTTAAAAAAAATGGGTGGGGGTATATTTTAAAAATTAGAGTTTAAGTGAAAATATGGCGTGTGTGATATCAAACGAAAGGTAATTGAGTCCGGAGTTTAACAAAATACATTTTAGTTTTTGTTTTATTTGTAAGGGTGGGGGTAGATTTCAAAAATTTGAGTTTAAGTCAAAACATGGCTTGTGTGGTATCAAACAAAAGGTAATTTAGCCTGGAGTTGAATAAAATATATCTCAGTTTTTAGTTATATTAGCTCACACGTACACTATAACTATAGTACCTAGTGTGAGCTTAGGGGCCCATATATTGGCAGAGTATTTTTTCAGATATTTTAATCTTGGTTAGTATTTTAATAAATAAAACTTGTCTTACAAAAATATTGATTGTAAATTACACAACTACCTCGCCCGTTTGCCACATATAGGTACCGAATTTTACCGTGGATTTTTTAAAATCCCATTTGAGGTGTGCATGCTCCTTTTAGCTCACACATATACTATACTATAGTAGTGTGAGCTATGGTGATACTAATTTTTTCGAGAAAGAAAAAGTTGCTCCGATTTCAAAAATTTTTATATATCTTTGCGTTTCAGATGATTTTGAAACTTTTTTGTTGCGCCGTCTGTCTGTCTGTCTGTCTGTCTGTATATATGTCTGTCTGTAACGACCAACGCGCATAACTCAAAAACCGCTTGGCCGATTTTAATAAAATTTGGTACCTAGGCTGGGTCTTGGGTCGAGATGGTCCCATTTAAAAATGAACAAAATCCACCGAACACAAACTAAATAAAAGGGTGGGGGTAGATTTCAAAAATTAGAGTTTATGTGAAAATATGGCGTGTGTGATATCAAACGAAAGGTAATTGAGTCTGGAGTTAAAAAAAATACATTTTAATTTATTTAAAAAAAGAGGGTGGGGGTATATTTAAAAAATTAGAGTTTAAGTGAAAATATGGCGTGTGTGATATCAAACGAAAGGTCATTGAGTCCGAAGTTTAACAAAATACATTATAGTTTTTGTTTTTTTTTTAAGGGTGGGGGTAGATTTCAAAAATTTGAGTTTAAGTCAAAACATGGCTTGTGTGGTATCAAACAAAAGGTAATTTAGTCTGGAGTTGAATAAAATATATTTCAGTTTTTAATTATATTAGCTCACACGTACACTATACCTACCTATAGTACCTAGTGTGAGCTTAGGGGCCCATATATTGGCAGATTATTTTTATCTGAAATGAGCCATCCAATTATCATTAAAAAAATACTCTGCCAATATATGGGCCCCTAAGCTCACACTAGGTACTATAGTTATAGTGTACGTGTGAGCTAATATAATTAAAAACTGAAATATATTTTATTCAACTCCAGACTAAATTACCTTTTGTTTGATACCACACAAGCCATGTTTTGACTTAAACTCAAATTTTTGAAATCTACCCCCACCCTTAAAAAAAAAACAAAACACTAAAATGTATTTTGTTAAACTCCGGACTTAATTACCTTTCGTTTGATATCACACACGCCATATTTTCACTTAAACTCTAATTTTTAAAATATACCCCCACCCTTAAAAAAAACAAAAAACTAAAATGTATTTTGTTAAACTCAGGACTCAATTACCATTCGTTTGATATCACACACGCCATATTTTCACTTAAACTCTAATTTTTGAAATCTACCCCCACCCTTTTATTTGGTTTGTGTTCGGTGGATTTTGTTCATTTTTAAATGGGACCATCTCGAGCCAAGGCCCAGCCTAGGTACCAAATTTTATTAAAATCGGCCAAGCGGTTTTTGAGTTATGCGCGTTGGTCGTTACAGACAGACATACAGACAGACAGACAGACAGACAGACATACAGACAGACAGACAGACAGACAGACGGCGCAACAAAAAAGTTTCAAAATCATCTGAAACGCAAAGATATATAAAAATTTTTGAAATCGGAGCAACTTTTTTTTTCTCGAAAAAATTAGGATCACCATAGCTCACACTACTATAGTATAGTATATGTGTGAGCTAAAAATGTGAAAATGAAGCCTGCAATCAACACCTTTATTTTTATGTAAAATTTTTTCGTGCAAATCCGGTTTGTTGTTTATTAAGGATTTTTAACTAAAACATGAAAGGCTCTCTCATTCAGCAAGCAAAAATGTATTCAACGTTTCTCTTTCATTAAAAGCATACAGATTAAAAGTAATGTTAAAAATAAAAATAAAAGCCATGTTTTTAAATTACAGATGCATCAAAAGTAAATTAAAAAGCTTTATATTTTTAAAACACCTAATAATATGCTTAACCATCTGATAATCATAAGACCCTAACACCAGTATTTACTAAGACCTTAAGACAGCATTGTAGACCGGGTTTAAGTATCAAGTCTATAGACTTGATACCGACCGGTTTAAGTGTATTTTTTTAATACTCACAGGTCAAATAACTGCAAAGATTTGGTTCACCCTAATGTGCAATATGATAGTAAGCATTTTTCAGTGAGTTTCATCTCATATAAATTCAAATTAACTTTAGAAATAAAGAAAAACCACATAAAAATTTTGTAACCAAATGTAATTTTTTGGAAACTTAGTCCGTGCACCCCTGGGGGGTGGTTTAAAGTTCGAAAAACAATAGAAATAATCCATGATTGTCAAAAAAACTTACATACAAAAATAATCAAAGCTAAATAATACATAAATAACTTAAAACTATATCTCTATACGTATCAATATTTAAATACTGTAAAAAGCACAAGATATATTTGAATCCCTTTTCAATTATTCATTCCCTAAAACAATCGACCATCGATTTAATCGTCGCTAACTTGTCTAAAAAATTAACATGTAAAATATAGCGGACAGCTGACACTGACTTACACCGTTTTTAATCGACATTTCCTAGTGACAGTTGGGGGTTTAAATATGGCTACCATTGTTAAACCAAAATATTTGATTATTTTTATTTATTTATAACCTTTGTGTGGAAATAATGTCGTTTCTACAACGAAAAAAGATGACCCATATCGCAAGGTATTTACGAACAATTTATATAAATATTAAAAACTATTGCATTCATGGGAAAAAATAAGTTAAACCTTTAACCAAAATGTAGACTTTTAAACCTAGGATTGTAGCACTTAGCACTGTAGACCCTTTAGTAAATACTGGTGTAATAGTTTTCCATTTTTATTAAATTATTCTGGAGACTGACCTTTCGCATGTCCCATTTGCTCAGCTACCTAGTTTAAACTACTTACTAGTATAAAGGATAATGTTTGACCTTACTTATGTTCGAATAACGCAGACTACTAGTTCCTTTATTTTGAAACAGTTTTATTTCATTATGAAATATGTAATGTAAATTTAAAATATTTTTGATACCGGTCAATTATTTCAAGAGCTATTAATAATGCGGGGTAATCCTAAGATTTAATTTTATGGTAATTAATTTTTATTAAAACTGGTAGATATGTGTTGTTTGGCAACTAACCAAAAGTCATCAATGTTTTGTAAGGTGTGTAAAAAAAAAGATAAAGAAGTGTGTGTACTTCTTTTTACGCGCAAAATATATAAGTTGACCTTGAATATCGAGAATATACGCAGGTGTAGTCCAGGAGCCGAAAAGCAGCCAGCCAAGGAACTAGGGATAATAACTCAGGAGCCTGCTATAAGTGCTATATAGTCGGAACCAGGATGACGCCAGCATAAATCTCCTACAGTCAACTCACGACGACCACGACTGTTGCGCTGAAAAGGAAAGAAGTCTATCGTCTATAACCAAGTTCTGCTGGGACGATAGCGGTGTTAGATAGATGCAAGTCCAACATGTAGCAGGATCACCTGTCGGAAGGGGTGTAAAAGCGTGGGTCCACTGTGTATACTTGCTACGCAGATCCCTTCCCTCGACAAAGGCAAAATTAAGTATTCTTACAGAAAGAAAACTTGCATCCCAAGGGGCACGTGCATCAGTTGATATGATGTATAAACAAATCGGGGTTTGCTAAAAGGACGCGCCTTGTGGCTAGTCACTCGACCAAAAATGGTATCCCGACCACTACTACTACTACTACATACTCGAACAAATTTAAGAAGCTCTTGAGCACCCTACTGGTAGGTAAGATAAAAACTTTTAAGATTCTGAGATCTTTATTTTTTAATATGGTGAAACTGCAAACATAGTAAACAGTGCTACCAACGGAGGGTTTGTTAACTCCACCCACAGTGGCTGTGGGAGAAACACAACCACGAGTTAAGCCTAGTTTAAAATTTACACCGGGTTGGTTAACCCCCAGAGTAAATATCAATTGAGAAACCAACCTTTAGTTAAATAAGCTACTCTGCGAACCCCATATGAGACAGGTTGGCTTCAAAAACACCCTTTCAAATTAAGGTCTTGTTTCAAGAGGCAAGGTTAGGTTGCATTAGTTTCCAAACAAGTTGTTTGCGTTAGTAGCTGATATATACATAGTTTTAATTGAACTTTGTATATATGACAAATATGGACCCTATGTGACATACGAGGTCTGGCTATTAAATAACGGGACAGGTTACGAAAAAGGGTTTTATTATAAAAATTATTCTACATTCGAATGATCCCCTTCAATATACTCAGAACCGAACCGAACCGAACCGAACCCTCCCGTCGCCACACACCTTTCCATCCGTTTTTTCCATTGACCGAAGCAGTGCTGGAAGTCTTCTTTGGTGAGGGCCTTTATGAGCTCTGCCGTTTTTTGCTTTACCGCTTCCATCGACTCAAATCGGGTCCCTTTCAAAGCAGATCTTATCTTCAGAAACAAAAAAAAGTCGCACGGTGCCAAATCTGCTGAGTACGGCGGCTGTTTGAGCACTGGAGTGCACTTACTGGCCAAATACTGCTTCACAGATAGTGCGTTATGGGCAGGTGCGTTGTCCTGGTGCAAAATCCACGAGTTGTTCAAGGTTCTTCCACAACTCGGACCGTTTTTTACGAACTCGTTCTCGCAGTGTTGCCAAAACTAACAAATAGTAAGTCTGGTTGACAGTCTGACCCTCTGGAACCCATTCAGTCATCACGATACCGCAAATGTCGAAAAAAGCGATTAACATTGGAGTTGAAACAGTCACAGGGCGACCTGGGCGCTGGTCATCTTCAGTGGTCTCTCGTCCCTCACTATAGCGCTTACACCACTTAAAAACACGCGCACGGGATAGAGAATTGTCCCCATAGACCTCTTGCAGCAATTCATAGCACTTAGTCGGAGTTTTTTTCAATTTAGCGAGAAATTTGAGCTTGATACGTTGCTCCTGTTTTTTGTCACACATGGTTTTCGGCACGAGAAAAAAACACCTTCGTTTCAAACCGCTACTGCACAAATGCTATAATAGTGACAGAAACGTGTTTTGGGACGTGCATAGACAAGATATCTAGATACCCAACGCACTATTCGTTTTTTACCCTACCCGTCTAGGGCGCCATCTGGGCGCGCAGTCTCGTAATTTAATAGCCAGACCTCGTATTTTATTTTAAGTATTAAAGTCCAGTCATTATAGAATTTTAGCTTGCAAAAGGTGGTGTAGTCGCGATTTTGACATATGTTGTTGACATTGAACTCCTAAAAATGAATTTGAGTTTTCGCCCATGGGAGGGCCGGCTCCCCCGCCATCTTGGATTTGGTGTGCACAAAAAGGGGTTGTTTAAAATTACTTGTTTGTACGTTTTAGAAAAAAAAGTTTTAAACAAGAACGCTTTTGCAGGTTTTTTTCCAAACGAATGGTTTTTGAGTTATGACACTAAACATTTCGCTGCCATTTTGGATTTTGACCATTTTTTTTAGTGGCCTTTAACTTCGAAACTGTTTATTTTTGATAATATCTGTAATAGCATAAAATAAAGAACAACTAATAGCCTATACAATGAGATATAGATACCTTATAGAGATACGAAGCCTGAAGTGTTAGCAGTACACCCGTGTCTCATGTATTTCCATAGTAATGGCAACAGTCAATCCAAAGATTAATAAGTCAAAAAAACCTAACGGAAGATGACTGTCAGGATCGAAGGAGGTGGAAAATAGGCGTCGGACAACGTAGAAAAACGTTCTAAACCGACATAGTAGTAGTATATGAAAAAAAAAACAGATTTATTTAATTTTATGTAATTTTCTCAAAAGGTAAGCATTATACTAACTTTATTGTAAAAAATTAAATTGTCTTTTTAACGATATATCAGTTAAGTGGGCCAAGTTTACGGGTAACACTTAATTGGCATCCATAAATTGGGATTTTTTTTTAGGATCACGAAAAAAATCATGTTTTTTTAGGTTTAAAAACTTTTTTAGAGACAATAAAATGTTCTTTTAGACGGCGTATCACAAAGTTGTGTCAAAGCTATTATTGACACTCCAGGGTCGGGGAAAACTAAGCTTTCTGAAAAATCTTGTACAAAATAGAGTAATTTTGTTGAAAATAAAATGATCTTGAAAACGATATATATGTAGTGGGTTTTTGCAATGAGTATATGACCAATATAGAGTGGCAACCTGGCAACCGGCGAGCCCTGCAACATTGAGGGGCGGATGCAGGGTTGGATGGGCTCAAACAAACCGGCCCTGGCAATTTTTTTTTATTCGGCCCTCGCTTCGGCACAAAAATTTTACGGCAAAGAAAACGAAGCCATATTGTTATTTTTGTTTTTGATATTATGGAGGTTTGGTTATTAAATAACATGCTAAATTTAAAAGATGTAATTTGCATTTTGAGAAAAAAAAAGTTCATATAAACATATGTATGCATGTCCTAAACATCCTAACTTACAGGTGGTGTTGGGATACAAGGTGTTTAAAGACTTTCAGAAAATCTCCTTTTTTATTAATATCTGTGATACTGCTCTGGATATTTTTGTAAAGTTTTATATTCTGTATGCCTTTATTAAACACTAAGTACATATTAACATATTAATATCTAATTTTTTCACAAAATGAAAACTCAAAAAAAAAATAAAAACGGACAAAATTTCAACATACAACAGCACTGCCCCTGTTAGTTAAAAGGCTGCAAGTATTTTTTTTTCAAATTTAGGTTTTGGGTCTCGACAGATTTTCCATCATGTCCTGCGTAATAAAATTAAAAAAAAAACTAAAAAAAACAAAAAGCAGTCACTGTAGTACTGCCTTATGAACAATTAAAACTTTGATGTCGTTTTTTTTTCCGAACCACACTTTTGTCACTTGCGCCCTTTTAACTACCGGGGGCAGAGCCGGTATGCTAATTTTTCATATGGTAACGACTTTTTTAATGATGAACTTGATGCTGCAATTTTATCTATGATTCCCTTAATTTGAATTGGACTCAATACCGATTTTTCAGATCATTTATTCGATTTCTTACATCTTTTATGTATCTTAGTACCAAAAATAATCTTTCGCAACTAAGATATGAGATATTGGTAAGGTCGTACCGAAGGGGGAGATCAGGGAATCAATCCCCGCCAAAATAGTCAACAAAGTGTGTTAAAAGAGATTTCACAACAGCAACACAAGTAAGAAAAAAAATTTATTAATTTTTTTTAATCTCCCGATTTTTTCTTCTGGATATTGCTATTGTAAAAAAATATTAATAAGTTAGTGCCATTATCACATTATCTCCTTGATACATAATACTTATTTTAAGATAAAAGTAACTGTAACAATCAAACGAGTAACGCAGGCCCGGAGTTACTACAGATAGATTTTTTAAATTTAAATGTTTAATGTTTTAATTAGTTCGTTTGTCAAATATACAAAAATAAATATTAATAATTTGGAATAGGTACATCGGGCCTGCGGCCCAACCGGCCCTAAATTGTACCGGCCCACCGGGCATCTGCCCGGTTGCCTGCCTGTCCCATTCAACCCAGGGCAGATGGCGCTGAAATAAATTCGTCTAATACGCAATTTTCACAGAAAACTACTATGATTTGTATGAAGTCATGAACCTCGCGACTAAATCGTACTAGTTTCTTCTGAAAACTGCGTACTAGACGAATTTATTTCAGCGCCATCTGCCCCTCAATGTTGCAAGGCTCGCCGGTTGCCAGGTTGCCACTCTATATGGGTCATATACTCATTGGTTTTTGTTAACGGGAAACACTCACCACCTTTTGTACGCTGAGGTTCTTTTTTTACCCAACTACAGCACGGCGAAAGGAAGGGTAATGTTTTTCGTTTGGGATAGGTATGTAAATATGTATGATTTTGACAAAAAAAGGTGTTGTTGGATTGCTACTGATTCCGAAGGTGCTATAGGCTATATTTTTTCTAGGTTTTAAGGTATACATATTACCAAAATTTCAGGCGATTTTAATAAAATACTTTTGATCACCCATTGCAAATGCCCTCTAATGCCCTGCTCTCACCCATCTCCCCTCCTGTCATTTCTCCCCCACCCTCTTCAAAAACCATATTCTGCTTACAAAAAAAGTACCTATCTACCATTTCGGTACATTTCAATGTTTGACACAAATGCATGGTTTAGGTAATAATTAGGTACCTTGATTTTGTTAAATGAATGGCTGATTAAGAATTAAACCTAACAGTTGGAAATAAAACAAATTTTAAATTAAAAAACACCCAAATGCTAAATTTACTCGTAACTAGTCGCAGTTGGGTACAAAATTACCCAGTAACCTGATTCATAAAAATACAAAACTGTATAATTTCGTAAGTGCGCTTTGGGCATCAAAACTAAAAGTTGAAGCATGTCGTACATTATAGGTATAGCTAGCAATTTTGTACCCAACTGCGACTGGTAGTTACAATTAAATTTAGCAGCTGGGTGTTTTTTTTATTTAAATTTTTTTTATCGCTTCAATGATTGGCACTTTTGACGGAGCACACCGAGGCCAACCGAGAGCATAAGTGAAAGGTCTTGAAAAGTCGTCTACCCTAGATAAAATTTAAAACATTTTAGCTCACACTACTACTTTACTATAGTAGTGTGAGCTATGGTAATCCTAATTTTTTCGAGAAAAAAAAGTTGCTTCGATTTTAAATTTTTTTGTATATCTTTGCGTTTCAGAGAGCTGGGTGTTTTTTTTATTTAAATTTTTTTTATCGCTTCAATGATTGGCACTTTTGACGGAGCACACCGAGGCCAACCGAGAGCATAAGTGAAAGGTCTTGAAAAGTCGTCTACCCTAGATAAAATTCAAAACATTTTAGCTCACACTACTACTTTACTATAGTAGTGTGAGCTATGGTAATCCTAATTTTTTCGAGAATAAAAAGTTGCTTCGATTTTAAATTTTTTTGTATATCTTTGCGTTTCAGATGATTTTGAAACTTTTTTGTTCCGCCGTCTGTCTGTCTGTAACGACCAACGCGTATAACTCAAAAACCGCTTGCCCGACTTTAATAAAATTTGGTGACTAGGCTAGGTTTTGGGTCGAGATAGTCCCATTTAAAAATGAACAAAATTCACTTAACACAAGCCAAATAAAAGGGTGGGGAAAGATTTCAAAAATTAGAGTTTATGTAAAAATATGGCGTGTGTGATATCAAACAAAAGGTAATTGAGTCTGGAGTTAAACAAAATACATTTTAGTTTATTTAAAAAAAGAGTGGGGGTTAATTTTAAAAATTAGAGTTTAAGTGGAAATATGGCGTGTGTGATATCCAACGAAAGGCAATTGAGTCTGGAGTTAAACAAAATACATTTTAGTTTAAAAAAAAGGGTGGGGTAATTTTCAAAAATTAGAGTTTAAGTCAAAACATGGCTTGTGTGATATCAAACGAAAGGTAATTGAGTCTGGAATTGAATAAAATATATTTCAGTTTTTAGTAATATTAGCTCACACGTACACTATAACTATAGTACGTAGTGTGAGCTTAAGTGCCCATAAATTGGCAGAGTATTTTTTTATATCATCATTTTTTAAATAACCTAAACTTGACCTCTTTGTTTGAAACCCCTAGACAATGATTGTGTAGAAATAAAATTTCGGACTTTTTAATTCTAAGACGCCTGTTTTCCTTAAGGAGTGGTTTCCATATGATTGGTATGTCCGTGCTTGGCTGACTGAAAAATTCTTTATTCTGCATTATAAACGCAGTTTCAATATACTTCCTTTTTGGCCAATGCGACTCCTTATGTAAAACTTTAGCTTCTGACCACTGAATCCTGTGATCATTTGACCATGCATGATCTGCTAAACCGGATTTTTCGTAATTTCCCCCAATTGGGTACTTTTTAGATGTTCATTTACTCTAACCTGAAGAGGGCGTTTCGTTTCACCTACATATGATTTTCCACACTCACACGGGATTTGTTTTAAAATAAATAAAGACAAGTCCGAAGTTTTATTTCTACTAAACTTGAACCTGATGACATGTTTAACAAAAATATTCAAAATAAGCATTTTTTTTACTCATGAGTTCTGCCCATTCCAGAGAAAGATGGAATCTGCAAATTAACAAATTTGTGGAAAATCGACTTTAGTTAGTAAAGGTGTAGTTTTTATAGAAAGCAGTAAATGTTTTATCAAATATTTATAACAAATTTTAAGTTAATTTTTAATATGTTTAATAATACCCTACAGGCCTAGTCTTGGTTTTATGTTTACAGAAATGATAAATTTTTTAGTTTTTTTATCCCTACTCGGGAGCCATCTTGAATATTTCAAAATGCTCAAGGGTGCCAGAGTGGCATCAACTGGATCCTTAAAGTAGAGTTCTTCGGCCACCAGAACTAGCAAGAAAATTTTCTATATACCTCAAATTCAACCTCTTTAAAAATCTTCCTATCTCTTGCAAAATTCTTTCTGAAAAATGTTCTCCCTACATATCTAGTTTGCCATCAACTTTAGCTAGTTGAGCTTCTATAGCAGCAAGACAAGACAATCCACAAGACAAGGTAATTTAAAGCAGCTGTCACGTGCGTTTTGTCTAATAGAATTATAGAGAGAATTTGGAATAAGATCATACATATACCATTATATTGTAGGATACCGGTATATTAATTAATTTTAGTTCTCCTTTGTTAACTACATATGCGAAGCACCGTGAAAGGCGTGCTACATATTGCAATTTCCTACCTACGACAAACAAGCTTTGTGGTTTCAACAACAAGAAATATGCGAAAATTGCTAATATCACTCCCATACAGTTATCGACCCCGGCGTAGTTATTCTTCAACTTAGGAAGAAACGGAATGGAAGATGTATCTGATTGTTTGACGCAGCTAATTTCGCTTAGTCAGGGTCATCTTTCATATTGTTGTGGCCCCTGGCACTTGTGAACTTAGACCCGGTTTTCTTCGGTGAGCCTAGAGCAGCACAGTGCTTCAAAATTGCATAAAACTAAGCATTCATTTTCATTGTGTATAAATTCGTTACTACTGGACCGATTTCAAAGACTTCTGGTTTATTCGAAAGCTAAAACTTTAAGCTATACGACCACATTACTAGAATTGACTTTTGACTAAAATTAAAGATCGTAGACGTTTCCTAAAAATGCCAATTTTTGACTCCCTTAAAAAAATCTGTTAAAATTTTTCTTCCCTGTTGTGAACAAAAAGGTGACACCAATCATAATAAAGTGTTTTTTGTCAGCAAAATCATGATTATCGTTATTCTGGAGCAGTAGTCGCTACTGCCATGCCACAGTGATTCAAAATCATGTTAATCTGGCGCATTCAATTTTCTTTGCCATTAAAGCTATAAACCTTACTCAAATATAAAAATCTGAATTGCAACTAAAAAATAATATTATTATAAATATATATTTCTTTTATTAATTTGACGGTATTGATTTTGCACATTATTTCTTAGCATGCAGGGTGACTGAAATAGCTTAAACTTAAGTATGGATTTTTAGATACTGACATAAATTTTTGACAATATAAGGCGCCCTAAAATCTGAACAGTCAGACTTACAACAAAACAGTTTTTTTCACTTAAAATTGATATCTAATTCCGTTTGAAAGTTATTAGTTGGATGCATTACGAACTCGTTCTTGAGTAATTTGTTTGAAACAAAACACTTGTCAACTCATTTTTCCAAATTTTTTCGGATATATTAGATGCACTTTTGATGTATTGCAAAAACTGGGTGCGAATTTTCAAAAAAATCGGTCAAATAATTCCAAACATAAAAATATTTTTTCCGAAAATGGTCAATTTTCAACCACTGTGCGGCAGTATATCACATAGTTTTTCTCAAACTACCCTTAAAGCAAATTTAAATTTACCAAATGTGTTTTTAACGACAAATTCAGCTCTTTTTCGAGTATATCAAAGGGTAGATAGTACTAACAAACAGTAAGTGTTGACAATTAATTGTTTTATCCTAAAGGGACTTACTAGAAGACTGGATGGTCAATGCGCCACTAATGTAATGGTAAGTAGATCTGCAAGACTGCAGCAAAACCCAATGCTGTTACAAGCAGCACCATCTGTCAAATACAAGAGAAAATACTTGGGATTAAACGCAACAAACAAAAAGTCACTCACCTAGCACCAACATGCTCTTGGTCCTTGTATCCTCGCTTTCCAGAGTGGAAACCGAACAGGTGTAGTTTCCCGACAAATCAGGACCTGCTCTCAGTATATGGAGAGCACGATGTATGCTGTTAGCATCCACGCTTGCTTGATACTCTAAATTCAACCGGTCTTTGAGGACTCCCAGGCCTTGGGGTCTTTTTCTTGTACCTAAAAATAGCAGTAGTAGTAGTATTAGTAGTAGTAGCAGTTGTGAGGAGACCATATTTGAATTTTATCCGTCACCTTTTTGTCGAAGACAGGGATCTTTATACTGCGTAGCAAGTTAACACAGTGGACCCACGCTTTTACACCCCTTTGGAAAGGTGGTCCCGCTACATGTAAGACATGCATCTATCTTACATCGCTATCGTCGCAGCAGAACTTGTTTATAGACGGATAGACTTCTATTCTTTTCAGCACAACAGTCGTGGTCGTCGTGAGTTGACTTTAGAAGATTTATGCTTATGCCATCCTAGTGCTGACTCTAGCATTTATAGCAGGCTCCTGTGTTATTAATCCTGGTTCCTCAGATGGCTACATGTCGGCTCCTGGACTACACCAACGTATATTTTTGATGTTCAAGGTCAACTTATGTTTTTGTGCGGATAGCAGGCCACTTCTATGACGCTTAAAAAGAAGTAGGTGGCAGGGCGATAAGATTTTTTTTGTTTTCGCATCGTTGTTCGAGACGCGAAACTGGTACCTTCTGCATGTAAAGCCGATGACCATACCTCGGTACTACCCTGAAGCCAAAAAACAAAAATATCAGTAGCTTTATCAGCATAATCAAGCCGATTACACTCACATGTTGTGGCAGCGGTGCCCAAGCGCAGGACATACCCCTAGAAATGCGCAGAAATTACGAAAGCAGGACCAACTCTTGAGTCATGAGTAATGTAACCATAAATTTTTCAGAAAAAGTCATAGAAACAAACGTCCTGCTGCGTTTATACCTAAGTATGTAAACTGAGGACTTGATCCCTCTATGACGTGTAATTTGCCATTTGAAACAGGGTTTAATAACTCGACAGGTTAACTGAGGACTATAAAATAAATGAACTTGTAAAAATCGAAAAATGTAGAAAATGAAAGCACAAATAAAAAATTTCTTCCAAACCTGATTCAGCGGGGATAGTCCCTAGCACTGATGCTGCATTTCCCCTTTGAATGGCCACAATAATCCGCTTGGTGATGAAGCTTCTTGCATCTTTGCTGTTTATGATTTTTGCAATCTCTTGAATTAAATATTTTGCTTCATCACCCCACGGACCAAGTGTCTCCACTGCAAAAGGATAAAACAAAAAGCTCATTAAATAATTTTAAAGATTGCTCCCCAGTTTTAGTAGATTAAAACGTTTTTATATGTTTGCAAACGTATTCTGAATTTAGTATATTTTTCAAAGGCACACCCAGGGGATAGGCTTGGGACCCGGCCCCTTTCGTTAAACCTAAAATTTTTTAGTAATTTTCTACATAATTCATTAATAAAAGCAAAAACTAGCATGAAATACGAAATCGTAAGATCTCGCCCCCCTCCCCCCCCAAGTCAAATTTCTGGGTGCGCTACTGTATTTTTTATTGGGAAAAGGTCAGAGGGCTTGTCTGGAAAGTTTAAGAAAAGTTTTTGATGAATTGGCCAAGGTTAATTAAAACCCATGTTACCGACGCCGCCGACGCTTTAGAAAACGGTTAGTCTATCGTTTGCATAATATGCTTGTTTAGAAATCACACATTAGACCTTGATTTTCGACCTTTGTTTGCATGGACCCATCAGCATCAAAGTAAAATCAAATAAAATAGAATTAAATTTGGGAACTCTAGGTTTATAGATCAGATATACAGGGTATCCCATAACTTAGGTGCCTTAGGCCAACAGGTGATAGAGGAGGCAATTTCTGATGGAAAAGTTCATATAATGCAGGGGCCAAACTCTTTCTTTATCGAGATAGATAGATAGAGCATCAAAGTTGGCGATTTTTTTACTATTTTCATAATACCTTTAAAAAAATGCAATAAACATATAAAATTTGGTAACGTCGTGTATTAAAACAAAAGCAATCATTTAAATGATCAAAATTAAAAAAAAAATATGCGGTAAAAATTTTTTAGGAAAAACCACTTTTTTGTTATAATCTTTTATGAATACGTAATAAACGCAATCTTTTTCTTGATGTTTTTTGTTATTAAAAATAAGTCTTTAGGAAGACATAATAATAAAATATTATTGATATTTTTAAAAAATAATAAGTAAGCAAAAATAAAAAAAATCTAAAATTATTATTTTTTATAAATTTTTGAAGGTTATTTTGACAGCCTGTATGTCCCCAACTTGTAACTTTATCAAAAAAGGAAATACCAAATTTTTGGATCACAATTAGCTAAATTTTCATTTGGGGGTGACAGATTGATTTTTTTTTATATAACCCCTTTCCCCCCCACTCCTCTAACTTTAAATATCCTATATCTTAAAAACAGATGAGTGTTGACCCCCGTGTTATAAATTTTTTTTATCAGAAATAACCTCCTCTGTCACCTGCTGCACTATGGCCCCTAAGTTATAATATATAGTAGAGTATATATTATAGTATGTATATTACATAAAAAGAGAAGGAAGTGACAAATTTCACACGACTATAAATGATGTGAATGAGTCGCTAGCCGAGTAAAACAACACGCGAGTGTAAGAAAGTTGCTTTCTATCGAATTGTGTACGCTATTTTTCCTACCAACACTGTTAAACTATACTAATTTTTGTAAAAATTAGTCTTTAATTTTGCACAAATCAAATTAAACTGCTTTTCTGCACATGTGTGGAAAAGTACTTTGCAACACTTGTGCGGAAAAGTATGGTGACAGTTAAAGTCATCGTACACTTTTCCATACATGTGCGGAATAGTTATTTTCCTAACAAGTGTGGAAAGTGATACTTTCCCGCACGCGACTGCAGTTGACCCGAACGACGCGGAGCGGAGTTCGGGCAAGCAGTCGAGGGTGGGAAAGACACTTTCCGCATGAGTTAGGAACATTATTTTTTCTTCGACCGATGTTACAATACCACAAATTTACTTTTGAAAAAATATTTTATTTGAACATAAATAAAATACTAATTATTATTATTGGTAATAGTGATATTGAAAACACAATTTGTTGCAGTTTGAAGATTATTCAGAATTGCCGGTGTAGTGGAGTTCGATGGTGGTAATTCTCGCATCTGGTGGCCGCTTGTAGAATCGAAAGTGCGCAAAGATGGCGTCTGGGTCTGCAGGACTCTTCCAGTGGCCCATGACGGCAGCAGTTGCAGGTCACTTACAGTTGACGATGACGGTGCTGGCAACGATTGCAGGTCATAGGTAGATGAAAGAATCTTACTCGAGATGTTCTCTTTCTGTTTCTCGGAATCTTCCAAATACCCCTCAGCGACAGCAGTGGACTTCCACCCACCAAGGCGTTTTATGTTTGTTATGCCTTCACCTGAATCTGCTAGGAATGTTGCTGAAGAACGTCTGATGCTATGGCCGGTATAACGTTCTGGGTTAGGTAGGCGCAAATATGCAGCGATCTCTGATGGCATCTTTCCAAAAGTGTTCACTCCTACACACTGATTGGAACATTTTCCTTTTTTATAATAAATGAAAAACCGGCGGTGCGGAGTAGTAGGAGGTCTCAAATTTGCGTACTTTCTATACAGCATCAAAAAAGATCCATTATTTATTTCTTCGGATAAAACGAAGGATCTTGAGGAATGATTTTTAGTATCGGAGATCTTAACAACGATCAGGGGTCTACTACGATATACCTCGATGCTGGAAAATACGTGTTTTTTTTTTTAATAATAAGTTTAGGTCTTTTTATACCGTTTTCAACAAAAAAAAATGCGGATTTTTCACATTTTCTTTTGAAATTTCAAAATTAAAAAATTAGTAAAAAATTACACAAATTGCTATATAAAGAGGTTATTTGACGTTTGTGATGTCGAGATAAAACGGGCGGCTCACAACCCACTGAACTTGATCCAAATGGTCAATTAGCCAAAATAAGGTGACCAACTGTCTGGCAAGGGACGAAAAAAGGTAATTGTGTTTTTAGAAATGTATTTACGCATATAAATATGGGTACACCATATTTTTTAAATCTAACGTTTTACCTGACATCTGGCTCCAACCATTTAATTGGTCGCACATTTTTGACTCTGTAAAATCGTCCAAAATCGTTTATTGAGTATTTATAATGGAAAAAACGATGCGGAAAGCTATATAGTTTGTTATTTATAATAAAGATGATGTAAAAATCAGCACAGCCGAACATTCTAATCAGCCTAACCTGACCTTACATAAAGTAAACCACAAAAACGGTAATTCAGGAGTTCGGTTTGGTTTGGTTCGGGTCGGGCTTAGGTAAGGTTTGTTGTGTCTTAAAGTAATTCAGCAGGACACAACAAACCTTACCTAAGAACAAGACAAACCGAACTTAACTAAGGCAAACCGAACCGAACCAAACCAAACCGAACCGAACCGAACCGAACCGAACCCAGCCGAACCGAACCGAACCGAACCGAACCGAACCGAACCGAACCGAACCGAACCGAACCGAACCGAACCGAACCGAACCGAACCGAACCGAACCGAACCGAACCGAACCGAACCGAACCGAACCGAACCGAACCGAACCGAACCGAACCGAACCGAACCGAACCAAAACCGAATCGAACTGAAAGTAAAGTAATTCAGCAGGAGTCGGCTGCGCCGACTCCTGCTGAATTACTTTAAAACACAATAAACCTAACCTAAGAACAAATCGAACCGAACCAAACCGAACCGAATCGAACTGAACCGAACCGAATCGAACCGAACCGAACCGAACCGAACCGAACCGAACCGAACGGAACGGAACCGAACCGAACCGAACCGAACCGAACCTTACCGAACCGAACCGAACCTTACCGAACCGAACCAAAACCGAACCGAACTGAAAGTAAAATAATTCAGCAGCCGCTGCTAAATTACTTTAAGACACAATAAACCTAACCTAAGAACAAATCGAACCGAACCGAACCAAACCAAAGCAAACCGAATCGAACTTAAAGTAATTCAGCAGGAGCTGCGCCGACTCCTGCTGAATTACTTTAAGTCACAATAAACCTAACCTAGTAGTAGTTGTGGGGAGACCATTTTTTGGTCTAGCGACTAGGCACACGGCGCGCCCTTTTCGCAAACGCTCGAACAGTTGCTCTACCAAAACTAAAAACCTAACCTGAGAACAAATCGAACCGAACTTAAATGAGCCAAGCCGAATCGAACCGAACCAAACCGAACTCCAGCTGACACCTGCTGAATTACTTTAAGTCGCAATAAACCTATGATACGAGTTCTTCGGCCTATGCAAGAGTGTGTGTGGTCAGCTTAAGTACCTATAGGTTAGTATATAAAAGTAATTAGGTGTATATAGGCAAACAATGTTTTTTATTTAATTAAAACACATGTTATTATCATTTATGTTTTATTTTCAGCTAAAAATATTATAGAAAAATTAAACTGAAGATGATAGTGGGCTGCCGGAATTTTGATTTGAACAATATTTTACAGAGAAATGATAGTAAATTTTTGGAATTGCTCCAGAATTATTGATTAATCCGATTGTTAACTCGTTGCAAAACTCGGAATTGCCGCCGAGTTTGCATAGTTCAGGAGTCCACGATGGTACGCTTAGGAAAAATCTTTTACTGCCAGAATTATTAAAAAATTAAAAATAAAGTTAAAGGTTTTTAAGTAAATATTTTTCGAATTAGAAACGCCAGCAACTTACCTATCAGTGCCTAAAAATAATATCAACATAATTTCAAAGTTACTTGAAATACAATATATTACTACATAAACATAAAAAAATATACAAAAGCACATACAAACACACATACATAATGACTGACATACAACATATCACATACCTACAAACCCATACAAACATGCAGGCACACTGAAGTAACTATGCATTAAAAAATTTAAAAGGTGTTTCTCTCCACGTGTAATTTAAAAGGGATATTTTTCCGCGATTTGAGTAATTATAAATTGAAATGCGTCGGCCGGTGTTTTGCCATAAAATTGACGCCACATAAATTGGTCTATATACTCAGGTAAAAATGGGGACTGCATCACACCTAACCTCCTTAGGTAACCTTTTAACTGGCTCCAATACCCTTCAATGCTATTGGTGCATGTGCCAGTTATCGGATCACGAAAGTGGCGCCTGTGGTTCACGGTTTTGTGGACATACGGAGAAACGCCTCTTAAATTTTTTATTGCACAATAACTCCTAAAATTGTCTGTCCAAATTTCGGAATTAGGAAGCACTATCTCCTCAATAATAGGAAGTAGGGTGGTACTGCGCCTATTTTCGACATATCTCACATACCCTTTTTTCAGCGTAACATCATACATTCCAAGTACCCATTTTTCTTGAACCACACGCCCTCGATGGTACTTCCTTTTTGTGACGACACTTTCGTCAATTTGGACAATGTGCCCGTCTCCTCCTGAAAATAAAGAACCCTAATTAAAAATTTTATTTTAGAGGAGGTTGTGCCCTTTTACGTATCAATGCTAGGATTGTATTCTAATAAAAGAAAGTTTGTAGATCACTCTTGTTTAACTCTTGGTTATTAAAGTAAGAGATCAGTGTTATTTTATTTATTGCATATACTTACCCATTCTAAGCAAATCCGGGTTCTGCAGTAGCTTCCAAGAACAGATGTCTCGGAAGTACCGATAGAACTGAATAATGCTCTGCTGAGGCACCCCAAGCAGACCGGCCGTACACCCCGCTCTTACATCGCAGCACCAGCTCCATAAAATGTAAAAAATGGTTCTTAATGGCACTCTTGTTCCTTCAAAAAAGCTGCCGGTTAAAATACTATATTGCTTTCGGCAATTGCGGCAGTAGAACACTTTTCCAAGCGTACCGTCGTGGCGCTCTTGAATTGCGCAAACTCGGCGGCAATTCCGAGTTTTGCAACGAATTGACAATCGGATTAAAGAATAATTCTGGAGCAATTCCAAAAATTCACTATCATTTCTCTGTAAAATATTGTTCAAATCAAAAATACTTGCGACCTCCATAATTGTTGATAGCAACTGACATTCAAAAACAAATGAAGGAAAAGACGCCTAGATATATTACCATGGCTTGCTGGGCAAAATGAAGGTATATACTAAATGCATATGTCTATACATTCAGATACTAAAATTAAGGTTTAAATACCTTCTAAACTTACCTTAATAACTTTTAAAACTAAATCAAATAATTAAGGAATGTTTTGCACCAAATAAATAATTGCCTGTATCTGTAAAGTAAGCAAATTGAATTGGAAAATATATGGCCGAATGTCCTTGAAAAATTTGGCCAAGGGGAAAAAATATGAATTTGTCAAATTGTCAAAATTGGGTGTTCGCTGAAAATAGCTGTGAAACGGCCAACTGTAGAAATTTTCAAAATTTTGTTAAAAAATCGCAAAAAAAACACGGAAAACTAGGTATTTGATTAATTTAAAATTGTGAAATGAAATAATCTTTAGCTATTTTACAAATGTATGTCCAAAATTTGACGATGCAGTGATAGAAGTTGGTTTTTTTTAACCAAAACAAGACGAAGAAAACCCCTATGTAAGTTTTTTTTTTTAATTATTTTTAAAAAATCCAAACTTTTTTTTTTAATTTCCCGTACCTAAATCGACTAAAAATAGTCCAAAGAATCGTTTTCATGCAAAAAAATCGTTATATAGTGCGTTTTGACGAGCGAGGTATAACGTAGTAGAACCACGATCAGACTTCCTTTATCCTGTATGTCATCCAGAGTGATATTTAAAAGCTCCGCCCTGCGGAGAGCACCAGCCAAAGCAAAAATGGTACTCACTTTAATCATCAAATAAATCTCATCAGGAGCTAACATAAACCGCGATATATCATCTTTGGTGAAAACTTGCGCCTTCTGTGCTCGAAAACCAACATTTTTTTGTTTAAGAAACGATGTTAGCTTGTGGAATCTGCTTATGTCCAGATTTTGCTTAATTTTAACCAAGCTTTTCACCATGGAATAGCGTGACCATAAGGTATTCGATTTCAAGACCTTGCTCAGGTCTAGGAAGTATGCCAAGAAGACTTCTTCTTTGTAGATTCTCACCCCTTTCTCCTTACACCATGTCACGAAATGATTGTACTGTTTTTCGTAACTTTGTCTCGATTTGGCAGGTAGCAGCTCACCATTCACATCTTCAGCAGCCTGCAAAATGCACTCCGGAAGTTCATCTTCGGAACAGTCCATTGAAAAAACCATTTTATTTAAAATAGAAGGCAGTTCTGTCACTTCAGAGATGCTCCTTGACTAGCTTTGACGTTTGAGTAACAATAACATAACTTGGTTGCCATAGCAAACTGGACTAAGCACCTGTCACAGCTTGGCTTGATAGTTGTTGTATGACATGACTATACGGGGGGTATGCAGAAATATTTAAAAAAATCCATTATTCTGTTTTTTTTTTAAATTGAATAAAAAACTTGAAATGAGCTATAATTCATCAGATTGCCTATCTGCTAAATTCCCTACACTGTACCAAGTCGATAGTTACGACTTTTGAGGTATAAACCTATAGAATTACTCCAAAATTGGCATAGTTTTACCCCCCCCCCACTAGTGCGGGAAAGTGATTTTCCCGCACTAGGGCGGGAAAGTGATGCTTTCAAAACTAAAATGTGTGCGGGAAAGTAGGTATATATGCACGGTCGTAGAAAAAAGTACTTTTTCTACAAGCGTGCAGAAAATATGATTTTTCACACTATTTTTAGTGCGGAAAATCTTCTCCGCACAGAAATGTAAAAAATTCGTAAATTGCATTATTACTGGTATACTGCATCAGTGGCTTTGATATACTTGGTTGCTATGGACAATTGCTTATTTATTCCTAAAGTGACGTCTTCGTTTCTTCTAGAGTTGTCCTTTTTTTTAATAAAAGCGTAACAAAAAATAAAAATGATTTTGAAAGTGATAGAAAATGATCTGGAAAATATGGAAAATATTCCAGAAGACATCTTAACAGTAGCTGAAGAGGTCAAAGCTGATTTGTTACATGAAAATTCGAAGAAAAAGTATGAGAAAAAGTTCGAGCACTTCTGTAAATGGAGCATCAAAAAAGGTAACAGAAATTTTGAAAAAGAAGAGGTTTTTTGGCATACTTTGCAAAGCTCTAGACAACATGCGCACCACCTACTTTATGGTCAAGGTATTCCATGCTGAAAATCATGCTGAAGCTCAAGAAAAATGTTGATATGAGTAAAATGTTCAAACTAATTGCCATTCTTAAAAAGAAAATGGTCGGGTATAGACCAAAACAAATCAAAAATTATTAGTGCAGATCAAGCTGAAGTCGTTTTAGCTACAGCGCCCGATCACACTTATCTTCTAGTGAAAGTAGCCATGATTATTGGCATAGCCGTAGAATAGAAGAGTGGACAAATTTAACAGTCGAAAACGTAAAAATAGAACAATGTTTGATTTTGATCAAAATATCAGACAATAAAATGCACATCAGCAGAAGTTTTGCAATCACTGGCGAGAAAAACTTAAAAATTATCCGAAATTACGTTGATTTAAGACCAAAAGATAATTCGCACCATAGATTTTTTGTTAATTATCAAAGTGAACGATGTGTGGAACGAATCAATAATTAATTAATAAATTTGGAAAAATGCCCTCCGACGTCGCAGCTTAATTGAGACCAAATCCTGAGCAATATATTGCTACAGAAGATCTTCGGCGACTACGCTTGCAGATGCTGGTGTAGACAGCACAAATCTCAAACATCATGGGGATGGCTTTCAACCTTGCTTGCTGACGGGTACGTGGAAGAATCCTTTGAAAGCAAGAAAGATATAGCCGGCAAGGTTTTAAAATCTTTAAATGGTACATCAGTTATTGTTGCCTCTGGCGATTTTGTCCCAACTTCCGCACAGCAAGAATCAAACGTGACTCCTCAATCTCCGGCTTCGGAAAGCAACAATAGATCCTGCCGATGCCATCAGGAGGCGAAATGACATCTGCCATTAATTTTAGTGCAAATAATTGTACATTTACTATTAATTACAATAATAATAAAATTTAAATTTTCAAGTCAAATTGCGGAAAATCTTTTTCCACACTCGACTGCTGCTGCTCGACTAGGCAATCTCGTGCAGAAAATGTGGATTTTTCGCACTAGATTTTCATATGTGGTAGTAAGGAAATAATATTACAAAAGTAATTTGACACTAGCATTCCCAAGTAGCATTTCTTTATTTATAGCAGAAGATAAAAGGTGGCCAGCGCCTTTCCCCAAAACCTTTAGTTTCAATGTTTGGTCGCTAGCACGTTCCCACTACCCTTATAAATGGAATTAGACCTCCTAAATGGGACTCCCCAATTGGTGGTGGCAACCTATGTATTAAACTCACTATAAAACCATAAGAAATAAACTCCAGCTTCGCTCGTTAGCGGTTTTACCAGTATAGAACCTTTTAGAGCCCAAAGTTATTATGCCAGGTTCTAAAAGCAACTTAGAAACGTCTATCCTCTGTCCTATTATAAAACTAGATTTGGTAATTTGGTATCCTGGCGATTCTATTGAATACCATAATAGCGTTAGAGTAAAGAATTTTTCCTATAAAAGCTTTAGATGGGGTGTCCTACCCAGGAGGACGGAAATTCAACAATTATTAATTATTGTGCTTCAAATAATCTTGCAATAGGTAGGTACCAATCTGTACCTATAGGTATATCTATTTATTTTTACCAGAAGTACCTAAAAAAACTAAAACAGAAAAGTATTTACTTACTTCTGTTAGAACCCTTAAAGATGGAAGGTTTTATATGGCCGCCTATTTAAATAATATTTAATATGCAGCTATGGGCAACTATAAATACAAAAGAATTAAGTTTACCTTTAAGCATTCCTATAAAACCTTTTTAAAATGCCTAAAAGTAATGGCAAAAATCAAAAGTCTAAAGTTTATATTTACCACTCTTAAACACCTTAAGGAAATTAGGTTCTATATGGCCGCCTATATAATCATATTTACTATTCAACTACTGGTAATATGAGGTAACCTTTTAGCCCTACTATAAAACACTTTTGTTATGACCTAAAGTACTGAAAAAATTACCAATGACCAAAGTTTATATTTAATAAGACCATCTTTATAAATCAGAAATTAATAAAACCAAAAGTATCTAAAAGGAACAGAAGGAATATCAGTTTTATTATACTCCCTTTATAAATCACTTTCTGGTTGTATAAAACCTTTTAAGGTAATTGACAATATAAATTACCTTTATGTAGCCAAATTGATCCTAAAAGCCATAACAGCACCCTTTAAATAACCTCGGAACCAAATTAATAAAACCTTGAGTGGTAATAATGTTACTTGGGATTGACAATTCCGACATTTCTTGCTTTGGCTTTATAATTTAGTATTTTTTTTGTGAATTTATTTAGTTTTGTTTTGTGTTTCTAATTTGCATTTAGAAAATGTGTTTTGTTTTTTCCCGTTCTATGTTTTAAAAAGTGAATTTATAACATACAGTTAGCAAAAGGAAAAAAATCGTTTTCGTGTAAATTAAAATTTAGTCGAATTATTTTTTAACTAATTATAAAGCTAGAGAAACTAAAAATTTAATAATTTATATTAAAAAACATACAAATACCACGATTTGCAATTTATTTTGCCGAAAACAATGCTTTTTTAATTATAGGCTCGAGAGCTAGAAAGGTAGAATTTGTTTATTATAAACATGATTGTGCAAATAATAATATATCCATTGTGCGTTACCCGATTTATCGCAATTTTAAATGAATTTAATTAAAATTAACACTTAATGATTTTGACATGAATTTTTGCTGTAAATACAAAAGATAAATAAAAAAATTACCTTAATTTTATCAGACACCAATTTGAGAACAAAATTGCTTAAAAACTAAATTTTTCCAAATTTATAGGCATTCCTTAATAGAATTTTAACAAGAACCTTAAGTTAACAAAGTATAAAAGGCAACTTCATAGGAAAATTTAGGGGCTTGTCTGCATTTTCGCGTAACGTGATGAAATTTGGCACAGAGGTAGCAGACACCTAGGAATGCCATTCTAGTAGTGGTGCTCCGATGGAATCCAGTGCAGGGCCAAGATACAGCTGCGTACTTGAGATGGAAAAGGAAAAATTGATAAATTAAATATAAAACTAGTTTAGCGGACACTTTTTATTTCTTTAAGCTTATAGCTATGTAGCTTATAAATTAAAAAAAATATATATTTAAATTAAACGTTAAAACTAAGGTTTTTTTTTGAGGGAAGAGAGAGCAAAAGGTAGGAGGCTAAATTGTTCAAATCTTATTCCGTCTAAAGTGGTCGTGTGGGGTATCGATTTCTAGGTAATTTAGTATTCTAAACCAAAACAAATATTAATTGAGTCAATACGTCAAACTGTTCACATGATATGTCAAAACTGACACCTTAATTTGGTTTGAACCGAGAAGAGCCACTAACTGTTATCGGATTTTACGCCAGGGATTATTAAAAATACCTGATTAAGCCTAATAAAAATTGATAACTGAAGTAAAAGTGGAATCAAGTATCTAGAATTTTGAATTTTTAACATAATCTGCCATTTTTTGGGCACCAAAGCATACACTTTAAATAAAATTACATAATTGTATCCTGTTTGAGATTGGTTGTCAGAAGGGATAATTAAATAGATATTTGAGCAATAATGGTAATGTACATTATGTAAAAAATATTTTTTATAAAATTAGAGTTACTTTTCTTTTTCATTAATAACTTTTTACTTAAAAAGAAAAAGTTATAAGACATCTTTTATTTATATATAAAAAAAATTCCATTGCTGGTACTGGATACTATGTGTATCTTTTAAAAATATTTTTTTTATTATAACTCACCTACGCGTCGTTTAATTTTTTTTTCACCAATATAGTGCGGAAAAAATATTAACATATTGCCTAATAACTTAACCGACCTTTTTGATAATAACAAAGTTCCCAAGTAACATTATTACCACTCAAGGTTTTATTAATTTGGTTCCTAGGTTATTTAGAGGGTGCTGTTATGGGTTTTAGGATCAATTTGGCTACATAAAGGTAATTTATATTGCCAATTACCTAAAGGGGTGTTATACAACCAAAAAGTGATTTATAAAGGGAGTATAATAAAACTGATATTCCTTCTGTTCCTTTTAAATACTTTTGGTTTTATTGATTTCTGATTTACAAAGATGGTCTTATAAAACCATGTTACCTAAAGTTTTTAAAAAGAAATAAATATAAGCTTTGGTCATTTAGTTTTTTTAATTACTTTAGATCATCACAAAAGTGTTTTATAATAGAGCTAAAAGGTTATCTTATATCCTTTTGTTTTTATAGTTACCAGTAGTTTAAAAGTAAATATGATCAGATAGGCGGCCATATAGAACCTAGTTTCCTTACGGTTTTTAAGAGTGGTAAATATAAACTTAAGACTTTTGGTTTTTGCCATTACTTTTAGGCATTTTAAAAAGGTTTCATAGGAAGGCTTAAAGGTAATCTTAATTCTTTTGTATTTATAGTTACCCATAGCTGTATATTACATATTATTTAAATAGGTGGCCATATAAAACCTTGTTTCCTTAAGGGTTCTAACAGAAGTAAGTAAATACTTTCATGTTTTATTTTTTTAGGTATTGTAAAATTAATAGATATACCTAGGTACAGATTGGTACCTACCTAATGCAAGATTGATTAATTAAAGCCCAATAATTAATAATTGTTGAGTTTCCGTCCTCCTGGGTAGGACACCCAGGCCTAGATAAGGCCTGTTTAGACGGCCAATATAAGAGGTTGCCCTCCAACCTGCAGGCACAACGAATATCATTGCACTGGCCCTCTCGATTGTGTCAAAATTGCATAAAAAACATTTAAGTGTAAACTTTTTAAGATCTTGGACCCCCATGAGGTTAAGCTTTCAAGCTACCCACGGAAAAATATAAGGGAAACAAAAAACTCCTTTTTGCCCGATACCCATGAAACTTGTTTGATTTTTAAATGATTTTTTTTTTAATTTTAAATATTTGTTATTTTGTTATCAAAAAACTATTAAAAAGCATTCTTGAGATGGCGCGCTTGTTTTGAGAGCTTTTCAGATACGATTTTATCAGAAAAATAAATCTGGCAGGCAATTTAATCATCAATAAAACGACAAACTCGGTATATTTTTATGTGATAAAATAATTTTGGGACTCTGACATTTTTGGCAATTTTGTGACCTAAATTATTTTATATAGCCATTGTGAATCTAAAATATCGCCATAGCTTTTATAGGAAAACTTCTTTACTCTAAAGGTATTATGGTATTCAACAGAATCGCCAGGATACCAAATTACCAAATCTAGTTTTATAATAGGATAGAGGACGTTTCTGAGTTGCTTTTAGAACCTGGCATAATTGCTTTAGGCTCTAAAAGGTTCTATACTGGTGGAACCGCTAGAGGGCGAAGCTGGAGTTTATTTCTTATGGTTTTATAGTGAGTTTAATACATAGGTTGCCACCACCAATTAGGGAGTCCCATTTAGGAGGTCTAAGGGGTATATAAGGGTAATGGGAACGTGCTAGCGACCAAACATTGAAACTAATGGTTTTAAGGAAAGGCGCTGGCAACCTTTTAGCTTCTGCTATAAATAAAGAAATGTTACTGTATGTTTTAAAGTCTCTTACTAACAGCTACATAGGTAATTAACAGTTTAACTTTCTACTGTTTATTTTCTAATTTTATAAGTGCTGGAAATAATTTTTACGTTTTAAAAAAAAATATATATTGGCAAAAGAAACACCCTGTATTTTTTTACAATTACAAAGCTAAATTAAACAATGTACACCATGTGAGAAAGGCGTTCTTCTAGTTTTAAAAAGTTATAAAATTCAGATAGTATCTTAAACTGCATAACCGGTATGACCCAAAATTTGAGACTACTACTTTTTATATGATTTTTTATCACCTTGTATCTTTCAGTATATTACAAAATCACACAAACATTAATATTTTTCTTTTCGTAAAATATAAATAAAAGCTAAGTATATTTTATTTGGTATATATTTTTTAAAAATATCGTTACGTCTAAGAAATCCAAATACCTTTCTATCTTTTTAGATTTTTTCAATTTACAAATATTAATTAAAACCGACTGCTCCAACCCTGTAAACGTCACATCAGTCCAGCAATACTTATTTTAAAGAGAAACAATTTTTTAATGCTCACAGTAAATTTTAGCAAGTTATCTTGCATAACTAACTGCCTGGATTTTTTTTTCTACTCAATACCCACCCGTAAATTAAAAAAAAAAATTACTATGTTATTTCTTGGAAGAAAATAAAACAATATAATATTTTTATCCCTTAAAATAAAAACGTATATATCCTTATAATCAGTGCCAAGTTTCATTGCTCTAGCTTTAATGCGATAGATCTTTGCTCTGCACTCGGTTCGGGATGAGCACCACTTCGTAAAATAATACCATAGTGTCGTATTATAATCGTACCAGGTTTTATCACGGTACGCAAAAATGCAGACAAAAGTGGCTAAGGCTCCGGACTACTACGCACATCGGTGCTTCGGAAAAAGCATTTCCTTCCTCAGCGTGGCTTGCCTGACACAAGGTAGAACAAACTGGCTATAAGATACAAAGTAAATCAAGAACAATGAAAAAATAGGTGAAACCTATTTTTTATTCTACGATTGAAACGACAGCGAACCAAGGAAACTAGGTCCATAGCGGAAAAAAAACGTCCACCGGTCTATAAGAAAGAAAGACATTTCGTCACAGTTCAACCAGACCATGCTATCACCGTCTCCACGGTGTCGGTTCGGAACCGAAAACAATGAGTTAACAAAGTATAAAAGGCAACTTCATAGGGGTTCTTTGCCCGCAGTTAGAAAAAGGATAACTGCAGTGGACTGTATATATTTTATTAAATGAAAGCGCGAACAAACATAATTTTTTTGATATGAAATCACGAAATAATTAAAAGGTCCATAGGTTAATTGCTGTTACCCACACAACGGAAATCCAAGACAAAGTACTCACCAGTTTGCAGCCAATTTCTAAACGTTCCAGGGGCCCCTGTCAGGATCTAATAATGGCACCACGTAGCTTCAGTACACCAAAATCGAGCACTTTCAAGTGTAGAAATTTGTAATAGTTGGAGAAAGTAATTAACACACCATTTTTCTCGAGGCGGTAGAAAGGATCTCTCTGATTCTTGGTGCGCATGTCTATGCACGAAAAATGTACTCTGTCCTTCATCCAATTGTGTGGTTTTAAAATTTAAAAACAACCGCGAAATTTGGCGGGAGCTAACAGGGGTATAGTTAACCACGGACGCCGGTGTTTCCGAAAAAGGCATTTCCTTCCTCAGCGTGGCTTGCCTGACACAAGGTAGAACAAATTGACTACAAGATACAAGGTAAATCAAAAAAAAATCAAAAATAGGTGAAACCTATTTTTTAATCTACGATTGAAACGACAGCGTGCCTGATACAAGGTAAATCAAACCACCGGTGTCCGTGGTTGACTACCCCTATGAAGTTGCCTTTTATACATTGTTAACTCATTGTTTTTGATTCCGAACCGGCACAGTGGAGATGGTAATAGCATGGTCTGGATGAACTGTGACGAAACGTCTTTCTTCATTATTGACCGGTGGACGTTTGGAGAAATTGACACCTATCACTTCAAAACGAAATGGCAGATATATTTCGAAAAATTATTTTTTCTTTTACATTTTTTTGAATTTTCGTATAATATTGATTTTTAACGCATCCTATTAAAGCTATTAACCAGCTCATTAAACTTAAAAATTGTTCCCCAGCCGACACAAAGATGGCCCTTAATATGTCAAAAATAAAAGTCTATTTCAAAGGAGCCTGACTTTACCGAGAACAGGACTGTTTGATCTGGTTTTATGTCAAAATTGCTTGCGATTAATACTCTAAGGATCAAAAACCTACCATGGTCGCTTCCGCAACCAGCATAGGTCCTAAACTTGATTTAAAGCCAATTGACTTGCCTGTATTTGGTGGAGGGTATAAGGAGTGGCTGCTTTTTATGTACTTTTCACATCAAAGCGACGTTCTTACACCCGGTTCCCACCTACGACTTTATCATGGGTGCCCGCTCACGCGTCACATGATCTCAGTATGAAATGTTATTACAGTCATGTGACGCGTGCGCGGGCACGCACGGGAAAGTCCCAGGTGGGCACCGGGCTTTAAACTTTAATATGTTCGCATCTATTTACGCAATAAGCCGTTAAATATGATCAAATCTTTACCCATCACAAACGATAGTTATGCAATTGCACTCAAATTAATATTTGATCGTTACAACAAAGACTACTTGCTGATAACTACTGGAACCAAATAGTGTCTGTTTAAAAATTAACATCAGATTCTCCCCAAGCCTTAAGAAAACTCTTGAACCCATATTCTGAGAACTTATCAGCTTTGAAAATCTGTAATTACTTGTTCCAGCATGGAACTTTGTAATGTTTCAAATGCTCAAATCTAAGGCTGATTTAGCAACAGTCAAACGTTTTGAGTTGCAGAACGCATCAACTAAAATTGAATACCATCATGATCTTAGAACTTTCTTGAAGAAACAGTATGTAGCCCTTGAATCGGCCAATCTTAATCAAAAACCTGTAGACAATTATTCCAAAGGTAGTTCTGGCCAAAGCAAAAAGTTTCGCCCTTCTCCTTTTTCTAAAGTTGCCTTAGCTAAGGCTGTTCCTTCCGTATCTTCAACTCAGTCAGCTCAAGCTCCAGCTAAACATAATTTTACATATCCCATCCGTAAACAGCAGCACGCCATTTATAAATGCCCTTCGTTTTTGGAAAAATCTCCCCAGGAACGATGCAAAATTATAAGTGACAATTAATGGTGTGGCAACTGTTTGCATCCAAATCATCAAGTTAGCTCATGTTCTATCGCTTTCTCGTGCAGAACGTGTCATTTAAGACATCATTCACTGACTCATGTCTTTTAAGATCTGACAGCAAACAATCAGTCCAATCAGTCTGGTCCAAGTACATTTCAACCACCCCTGGTAAGAAGTTCTACAACCATTTCTGTTTCTAGTTCAAGTCAAAGGCCGACTACACTACTTTCTACTTGTCTTCCAAAGATCCGCAACTATTATGGAAACTTCCAAAAAATTCGCGGTGTCTTGGACAGCGGTACCATGTGCTCTGTTATATTTCAACGTTGAATGAACCGTTTAGGATTAAACATTTCACATTCAAATCCAGTTTCTATGCTTGGCATTGGTCAAACATTTTCTCAATCTAAAGGTAGTACTGTTGTTGAGATTCGACCCTTAGACGAACCATCTTTGACCTTGAATCTTGAGGCAATTGTTCTTCAAAATGTGTGCTCTGACTTGCCACTATGTCGTATACCAATTGAAAATTGTCCTTCTGCTACTCAGATTAAATTGGCTGGTCCAACATTTAACGAGCCTGGACTGATCGATATTTTAATTGGTGCCGATTACTATCGTTCTTAAACCAGGTTTTATTTCTGGCGTAGTAAGCTATATAAACACTATTTTTGGGTATGTTCTTTTGGGCAATGTTGCTCCCAACTCATCAATCTCAAACAATTCAGCTTATTAAGGCCTTTCTTTTTTCACAGAGCCTTGAATGAATGGCACTCTTAAAAGGTTCTGGAAACTAGAAGAGGTACCTAATATTTGCCATGTTTCCCCCGACGATAAAAAATGCGAAACCATTTTTTTAACTCCATATTCTCGGGATAAAATTGGAAACTAACTATATGGTAACTTTGCCTTTCAAAGAATCTAAACCTTTTCTAGGCAATTCACGCTCTGTGGCTTTTTACAGATTTAATTCATTGGAACGAAGAATTTTAAAAAATCCCGATTTATATCAAGCTTATCGTGAGTCCATGCAAGTTTATCTTGACAGTGGTCACATGACTTTGTCAAAATCTGCATTCCACACCACGCTGTATACAACCTGAATAGCTTCAATCCTAAGATTCGCATAGTTTTCGATAACTCGTGTCGGACTCCTTTCACTTACAAATCACTCAACGAGTGCCTCTTATCAGGTCCTAAACTACAAAAAGATATATTTGCTATCTTGTTAAAATTTCGTTTCCAACCAATAGCATTTTGCACTGACATTGGGCATGTAATATAGAAACATATGGGTAGATCCATGTCATCAGGACTATCAGGGGATTTTTTGGCGGTTTTTGCCATCTGAGCCTCTTAATGAATGAATAGCACTTCGGACCCTAATTCAGTTAGCCAAAGACGAAGGAACTTTGTTTCCGATGGCTGCTGACGTAGTTTCTAATGACATTTCCGTGGGCGACATAGTAACATTCTGTGACTCCCTTGAAAAAGCTCAAAAACTCAAGCAAGAGCTCACCTCAGTACTTGGTCGCGGAAGGTTCGAGCTGCGCAAGCGGGCGAGCAACAATCAAGAATTTCTAGCTGATAATCCTCTCGAATATCAACAATATCAATGGTAAGATTTCAGTGACCTGCAAAAACTGCTGTCAAAGTTTTGGGACTTAAATGGTTACCAGATCCGGATATCTTTTTTTATACTGTGCAAATCAAAGAAACTCCTCTCTCAAAACGAGTCATTCTGTCCGAGCTAAGTTCTATCTATGATCCAGTTGGTTTCTTATCAGCAGTAACTTTCTTTGCTAAAATTCTAATGCAGCATCTCTGGAGCTTAGACTTGGACAGTTCCAAATGACGTAATGTCGAAATGGTCTCAATTTAAGTCTGAACTTCCGTCAGTATCACAGTTGCATTCCAAGAGTCATAACGTTCTTAAATTCAGTAAACTATCAATTACAAAACTTTGCAAACAGTTCTAAGACAGGCTACGCGGCTGTGGTTTTCTTATGCTGTGAAAACGCAAATAATGATATCCAAGTGCATTTGGTCTGTGGAAAATCTAGTCGCGCCTCTAAAAAAGACTTCTTTGCCCCGTTTCGAGTTGTACGGCTGTGTGCTGTTGTCAAATCCCATGTGATCTGTTCTTAATTCGTATCAAATCTATTTCAAATCAATTTCCATTTACGCGTGGAGTGATTCCACCGTCTCACCTACTCACTTACTTCAAACTTTGTTTTAAATCGGATGAGCTTTATCCAAGATTAAATATCTCCCGATCGCTGGCTTCATGTACGTTCGCCTGACAACCCAGCTGACTGTGCGTCGAGGGGATTACTCCCAGAGGCTTTTTTAAATAATTCTCTTGGGTATGATGGCCCATCTTGGCTCCATTTGTCCCCCGATTCGTGGCCACAGTTACTTACTGAAATTTCAGACGCCGATCATTTCCTCTGAATCTCGAAAAATGGCTCTTGCTGCGACAGAGGACCCTAATTCTTAACGCGCTTCTTGATAAGTAACCCTAGACTGCAAACTAACTTGGAACATTCATTGTTAAAAAATATTTAACAGGGCAACAGCAACAGACTCGGGACGAACGTACGTACAAGTGGGTTAGTAGCCGATAGGACTCCTCGTGTAATCTACAATCTAGATTAGGTTTACTTGATTAGTTTTTAAATTATTTATTTATTTTTTTACTAGCGGTGAATCGGTTTCGGCGTGTAACCCCGTGGAATCGTACCTCACAAAAATTCATAATTAAGGGCGGTTGGTGTAAAAATAACAAAATATATAATATTAAAAAGTATGATTTTGACGAAACCACCTTGTATACTTTATGTTTCGCCGATGATCAGATAGTGGTGGCTCAGGATTATGACGACCTCGAATATATGACACGAAAACTAATAGAAGAGCACAATAAGTGGGGACTAGAGGTTAATCTCAATAAGACAGAGTATATGTAAATCGGTGGAATGAAACAGGATCTAATCTTAAATACCGGGCAGCGAATTCAGTCCTGTGATGAATATAAATACTTAGGTCTAAAAATTACAGCTGACGGAACACTAGACAAAGCTATAAAAGATCGAAACGTACAAGGAAGAAAAGCAATAACTTTATTAAATGGAATAATTTGGGACCAAAGTATATCAAAACATAACAAAAAGCTTATATATAACACCATTGTAAAAAGTATTATTACATACGGCTCAGAAGTATGGCCAATCAAGGATAGAACAGAAAAAATGCTTTCCGCTACGGAGATGGACTATTGGAGAAGAGCAGCAGGGAAATCAAAAAGAGAAAGAGTTACAAATCAAAGAATAAGAGAAATTATGACAGTGGGTGAACGTACTTTAGTGGATGATATAAGAACAAAACAACTGGTGTGGTACGGCATGTACAAAGAATGAATGATGAAAGACTACCCAAACAAATACTACAATGGAAACCAGCTGGCCGAAGAAAATGAGGACGGCCAAGGAGAAGCTGGAGAGAAGGAATAGACAGTGAAATAAGAATAAGAGGCCTAGATGATGAATTATGGGCAAACAGAAACGAGTGGAGATTGGGTATCGGAAGACGAAGAACGTTGTGAAACCGATAAATATATATATATATATATATATATATATATATATATATATATATATATATACAGTCGAACCTCTATAACTCGAACCTGAAGGGACAACCAAAACAGTTTGAGTTATGGAGAGTTCGAGTTATAGAAACTCGAGTTACATAGTTAAAATGCATATAAAACGTGCAGGGACCGCCTAAAAGGTTCGAGTTATAGAGGGGTTCGAGTTAGAGAGGTTCGACTGTATAAATATATATATATATATATATATATATATATATATGATTTTATCAAATTTTAAGGCTTGCCAATTTTTAATTTTATTTATTTATCTTAGCCAAGCCATTTTGCTTTTATTTTATAGAGCTATACCGTAGTAGCGAGTAAAGGGGATAGGAATCCCTAGTTTCTACAATGCGCCTAAAAGATAGTTTTCTATTTTACAAGTTACTTATATACTCATACTTACTGGGTATCCACTGGTAAACCAAGGTCTTATTGAAATACCACTTAACCACCAAGTCGTTTTCACTAGCGTCCAAACTAAAGTCACAATCTAAAATGGCCTGGGAGTCATGCGTGATGATTTCCGGCACACGTAAACGGTTGATTTTAACCGAGTCCGACAACGAAAGCAGCAACTCTGAAACAAATAATGTTAGGTTAGGTTTAAATTAATTTACATTTTATATTAAGCTTAAATCACGTTTTTATTGGTTTGTTCCAAATAAGTTATAGCTTAAATACATATTCAAAGAATCGAAAAGTGAAGCGCTCATAGCTGGTTTTGGAAACAATTGCAAATCTGAATTCGTGGGTGCGAATTTTAAAGTGCGCATGCGTGTGTTTTGTCATGTTGACACACAGCTGCTATGCAAATAGAGGTCATCTTGACGTTTTGTGGTGTTTTGCGTTTGTCGTGTAAAATTATGTTTTTTTTTTTTGTGAAAAATAGGAAATAATTCATGTAAAACATATGCGGTTTGTGGAAAAATGTCCGAAAGAAGTAAAAGAGTGCCATTTCATAGGTAACTACGTGTATTTTTCTTTATAATTTGTTAATAAAGTTAAGAGTGGTTTATAGATGCCATTAAACATTCTTTATGGTGTCCACAGTAAATTTGAACAATTAGTTTTAAAAAAATTACAATTTTAATCCTCATTTTGATAAATTTTCACCCAGCCAACTAGTTTTTAGAAAAAAATAATAGACATAACCCTAAACATTTGACAATTGTCAAATAATGTAGTGACGTAACGGAGTATGTTCCAAAACCACCAAAACTGACGGATGCGCAGTAACCGAAATCCTGTCTACCCAAAAATGGATTATTAAGAATTAAATAGAAGTCCTGCCCAGGTAGCAAGGGCACGTTTTTTAAACGTCAAAAAAAGGTCATTTTTAATTACCATTGACGTCTCTAACCTAACGTGTAAATGACCTTTAAATGACGTTCAAATAACACACCCAAAATGACGTCATTTTTAGACGTTTTAAAGACGTCAGCAAGATGACGTATTTGTGACCAAAACAGAACATCAGTGACCTATTTATGACTTTATTTAAACTCGTCTGAATATATGAAATATTCCCTGCAGTTGAGAACACTGAAGGAAACTTAGACCTGGAAGTCCTGGAACAGGTACAGTACAGATCAAAATAGACCTAAACCTAGACTTAGATATCTCCACCTGGAAGCGAAATGACCAATATATGACGTGTTTAAGACGTCAAAAACTACACGGCGAAAAGACGTCAAATAACTGACGCCTTAAAGACAACATTTTTTGGTAAATTTTCGACGAAAAAAGACGTCACTTGATGACCCCTTGCTACCTGGGTGGCTTCAAGCATCGTGTGTGAGAATGCATGGATATGCCCCATATTTATGCTCTAACGTATTTGGTTTGTTCCAATCGTTTAAAGGCTTTCGTGAATTTCAAGTGTTAATGCAAATTGGACTTTAGTGTACAGCTGGGCCCCATTCTCGTGTCCTTGGCAAGTACGCAAATATCTGCGGGCAACAACAGACAAGTGCAGCGTTCCCACTACTTCTGTTTTTTACAAGTACGTTAATACTTGTGTCCTTGGCAATTATAGCATTATCACGATCATTCAGTTTAGTTTAGTTAATTTATTAAACAGATAGCACCATTTTACAATTTTGAAATACAAAATACTTAAACTAACCTAAAAAATTCACTAAAGACCCTAAATATATACAAAATACCCAGGTTATAAAAAATAAACATTAAACTTTTTATGAGCATGAATAAAAATAATCTTTTATCATACTAATAGAGTCGTTAAAAATTTCAAACTGTCCTGAGAGATTATTTACCAACCGAAGAGATCTACTAATGAGGTTATGATATGCATAGGTTACTAACCCAAGTATGGCGAGCAGCATTTAATCCTACACAATCAAGCGAAGTTCAACAGTTGATATATAGTGTAAATTAATTAATATCCTACGATTCTGGAGAGACTGAATATTTTAGCTCACACTACTACTATAAGTAGTGTGAGCTATGGAGAAAAAAAAAGTTGCTCCGATTTCAAAAATTTTTATATATCTTTGCGTCTCAGATGATTTTGAAACTTTTTTGTTTTGCTGTCTGTCTGTCTGTCTGTCTGTCTGTCTGTCTGTATGTCTGTCTGTCTGTCTGTCTGTATGTCTGTCTGTAACGACCAACCCGCATAACTCAAAACCCACTTGTCCGATTTTAATGAAATTTGGTACCTAAGTTGGGTCTTGGGCCGTGATGGTCCCATTTAAAAATGAACAAAATCCACCGAACGCAAGCCAAATAAAAGGGTGGGGGTAGATTCCAAAAATTAGAGTTTATGTGAAAATATGGCGTGTGTGATATCAAACGAAAGGTAATTAAGTCTGGAGTTAAAAAAAATGAATTTTAGTTTATTTTTAAAAAAAGAGTGGGGGTAGATGTCAAAAATTAGAGTTTAAGTGAAAATATGGCGTGTGTGATATCAAACGAAAGGTAATTGAGTCTGGAGTTAAACAAAATACATTTTAGTTTTTTTCAAAAGGGTGGGGGGTAGATTAAAAAAATTTGAGTTTAAGTCAAAACATGGCTTGTGTGGTATCAAGCGAAAGGTAATTGAGTCTGGAGTTGAATAAAATATATTTCAGTTTTTGATTATATTAGCTCACACTATAACTACAGTACCTAGTGTGAGCTTAGGTGCCCATAGATTGGCAGAGTATTTTTATTACTGAAGTTTTTTTATGCAGCCATACTCGTATTCGCCCCTAATGAGGTTCATTTTGTATGCACGAGTTCTTAAAAATTTATTCTGTATCCTTTCCATACTTTCTATATAAGCATTATAATGAGGATTCCAAATGAATGAGGCGTACTCCAAGACAGATCTAACTGACCCAATATTTTAAATCCCTTTGAAACCACACCTAAAATGTGAGCCCTAAACACACCACGTGCACATGCGACCGAAGCCAAAAGCAGAATTAAATAACAATTGCCGAAATATTTGCGGACAAGCAGGCAAGTAGTGAGAGTGATGAATAAGCATAAACTCGTTATATACGCCAATAATTATTTTATTTTCTTTATTTATTTTTACGGCAGAGCCATTGTAATCACGTTGGCGTAATTTTTACCGACAACCGCCGGGACTTCGCCAGTTGCCTGTTGCGTACTTGGGCATACTTGGTAAGTACACCAAGTTCTAAAGTCAATTTGACAAGGGAAGCACTCCCACTAATCCTGTATTTGACAAGTACGCCAATACTTGTGTATAGCAATATCTCGATCATTCAGTATTCATTTTATTTCAATCATGGATAGTCGCGTTGCCGCTGCAACTGCAGAATTTGTGGTAGCAGCTGGCAGCTGTATTGTGATAAGGAACAAAAAAGTCAAGTCAAATCAATTACCTGTTTTTTTATAGGGTCAATGGAGTGTGAGACAAAAATACTACAAAAGTTTAGTACCCGTGAATAAAGAATACAACAATTTTGCGTGGCTGAGCGGGCATAGAAGGATTTTGTTTCTTTTGTAGTTTTTCGTGGGTAGTTTGACATAGAAGGTCGCAAAGGCGGCAAAAATGCAATGCATTGACCCGACCTGAGGGAAAAATTATGTCACGGTCATGGGTACTCTTTTTGGTTTCATCTGCCTGCTCTTTTGTGTTTACTCTGGTAGTTTCTTTTGTAATTGGTAGATGTCGCCACTTGTGTGAAAGCATACGATATCTCAGGCATTATTTTTTATTTCTCGTACCAATATCGTAAGATGAGATTTATATACCGTCTGTATAGCTTTACAAAAGTGTCACATTGACCATGCAGTGTTCTGAAGAGTCCCTTGAGGACAAAACAGTTAACTGTCAACACTCAATAGGTATCCATTTGATTTTTGACCCCCGTGGGTGTACAGCTTTTGAGCTGCTCACGGAAAAATACAAGAGAAACAAAATCTTTCTATGCCCGCTTAGCCACGAAAAATTGTTTTTTTTATTCACTGGTTTCACTGATTCCCATTTTTGACTCACGCTCCGCTGACCCAACATAAAATGTGGCGACGGCGGCAGAAATGCAATATGCTTTGACCCGACCTGAGGGACAAATTATGTCAAGGTCATGGGTACTGTTTTTCGTTTCATCAACCTGTCTTTTATTTTTACTCTGGTAGTTTCTTTTGTATTTGGTTGTGTAAAAGCATTCGGTATCAAAGGCATTATTTTTCATCTCTCTTACCAATATCTTAAGTTGAGATTTATATACCGTCTTTATCTATCTATCCATCTATTTAGCCTTCTTCAATTCATCTTTGGACATAGGCCTCCCCCAATATCTTCCACTCTTCCCTGTCTGTCGCCGTGTTGATCCATCTAGTTCCCGCGTGTTTCTTCAAATCATCCGCTCATCTCATTTGGGGTCTTCCTCTACTTCTTTTATTTTCCCAAGGTCTCCAGTTTACAATATATTTGTTCCATCAATCGCCTTTCTATCTGATATTATGACCGGCAAATTTCCATTTTAATTTTGCTACTTCTCCTCTGACATTTGTTTTGTTTTTTATCCATTCATTCCTTTTTCTATCTGTTAGCTTTACATGTAACATTTGTCTTTCCATTGATCTTTGAAATTTTGTTACCTTATCCATGTTTGATTTTGTAAGTGTTCAAGTCTGGGATCCATAGGTAAGTACAGGAAGGATACATTGGTTCTACACTTTCGTTTTGAGGTACTGAGGATATTTTTTATTTCTTAATACGAGGGTGGATCAAATATAAACAAGCCTTTTAAAATTATTAACGCAAAAGTCATTCAAGATGAACGCGGCCATTATAATTTTGGAGTAGGGATGTTCAGCAGCATGTTGGCGGCTGGTAGTGCCACGATGCTCATTTGGCCAGGAGCAATCGCAATGAGCGAGAAGAAGGTACACAGCAGTGTTGCGCAAAAAATAATCATTAAATTTCTTACACGCGAAGACGTGAAACCTGCTTCTACACAGAATGCGAGCACATTTCGGAAATGAAACGCTTTCGTGGCCACATATAAAAGCTTGGTCCAAAAAATTTAACGATGGCCGTGAGCGAGTCGAAAATGTGAGTCACCGACGTCGCGTGTCGTCCGCGTACCAGCATTTCTGCAGGCAAAGTTATAGCAACCGGTTTGTGGGACTGAAGAGTAGTTTTGTTGGTGGATTTTTTGCACGAGCGAAGAACAATAAAGGCGGCTTACTACTGCAACTTACTCGACCAGGTAAAGCTTGCTTATCGCCAAAAGAGGAGAGCACACCCCATCCAAGACGTGTTGCTCGTGCATGAAAACGCTAGACCAGATACGGCAGCTTCAACACAGGCCAAAATTAATGAAATGCACTGGACTCTGCTGGAACACCCTCCATACAGTCCAGATTTATCACCTTGCGATTTTCATATGTTTGGGCCTCTCAAAGATTTACTGGGAGGCGAGCAACTTTAGACCAGGCAGAGGCATTCGTGCGCAACTGGTTAGATTCCTGTTATGAAAACGGGATTATGAAACTGCCAATCCGTTGGGAAAAGTATATTAGCAGAGAAGGGGGATATGTAGAAAAGTAGAAAAAATGTCTGTTTTGTGTCATGTTTCAAAATAAATAGTTTATAAACGAAGGCTTGTTTATATTTGATCCACCCTTATGTAGCTTAATTTACCGACTGCTGCCCAGGCCAATCTGTTTGGTTTTCTTTTTTCAGTTTAATAATTTGTCCCAGGTATATATATTCCTCTACTTTTTCTATTTTTTTTGGTTTATTCTGACCGTAATATCTTTATCTGTGTTTCTTATGATTTTAGTTTTTCCGTCTCTATAGCTTTATAAAAGTGTCGCATTGATCATGCAGTGTGTTGAATAGTCTCCTAAGGACGAAACAGTTAACTGGCAAGACTTAATGTGTATTAGATTTTTGTATTAGACCCCCATGGCAGCTTTCGAGCTGCCGATGGACAAATACAAGAGAAACAAAATCTTTCTATGTTCGCTTAGCCACGAAAAATTGTTGTAAAATTATCCTATTTTTAAGGTTTAATTAATATTATAACTCAAATATTGTAAACCCAATATTGTAACGTCATAAGTAATTAAATCAGATATTCCCACATTATAGACAGCATCGGCAAATACAGATCTAATGACATGTCCTATTCATCAAATCTATAAATAACCATCAACCTATCATTTCTCCATTGTACCTTTCTCCCATTCCATTATTCATTTAATGCCACAGCGGAGCGTTACTAATTATTAGGAAATGGAATAGCGGCACACAGAGTATTGGCAATGGCAACGGCTCGGTAGAAATTGACCTTAACCTAACCATGCCCGATTTAATAATGAAGAGTTTACGCGGATCGATTTTGACCGCATCCCTCGTGACACGTATCCGTTGTGTACCACGTGATAAATATTGTCAGGATAGAAAATAATGTCCTATTAAGTAAATGACGCAAGTTACGTTTATAAGCAAGTGCACATTAACCCTAAACAGTCTAAGGAACTTCTGTATATAGTTCAAATTGTAGTAAAAGTAATAAATTGTATACAGAACTATTATAAACAAGAAGCGATTAATGGGTTTTCGATGATGTTTATACAGGAAACAAAACACATCTCGATATCCTATCAATGGCAAACGGTCTGTAATAAAAGCATCTCCAAAAGAGTTTAGCAGTTAGTTGTAAGCTGAGAACCTGACGCCCAGGCTTAGTTAATAGTGAACAAGTAGTACGATAGTCAAAGTATAAGAAGTTGAGCGTATCGAAAAGATACACATTTGTAGACAAGATGTATGTAAGTACAATGTAAGTAGTAATTATTAGAATTATAATGAAACCATTACACCTAACTTAAACTGTGTTACGTCACGATAAAACCCCCTCGTGACAATATCAAACAATTATTTTGGGAAAAAAAGCTTAAAATTTTCTTGGGTAATATGTAATAAAGTTATACTTTCCGCACCTGTTAGTTACGTCTTTACTATTCTATACGAAAGTGTAGGTAAGAAGGTTAGATACCTACACTGCGCCTATACCAATAAGTTAGTCAGTCGTCTTGTTACGTAGCGTTGGAGAGATGTGAGCACAAGTTGCAAGGGTTTCCAAGAGTTGGCGTTAGTTGGCAAGTCCTTTAAACATTTCTTCTTTAGTTTTCGGTGCAACATAACTTTCCATCCGCGTTGTCAGTAGCCGAAATTTGTAGCCATATCTGCGGTAAGCTGAACATATACTAGGACAACATTTAAAAAAAAAGAAAAATTATTGTTTTATGAAAAAAATTAATTGTAGCTCCTCTTTCCACTTTTTTTTTAATCGTCAAATGATACATCCTATTATTATATACTAACAAGTAGACGTGGCAACAAAGTAAAGAGCTAATTCTCTCCCCAATGCTACGTTTCTTGTTCGGGTAGCATACCGCGTGGCCAGGATTTTTTTATGGGCCATAAGGATTGCACGGGAGAACAGACCAACGTTGCCAGTTTAGCGAAAATGTCAGTATAATCCGCTACTTGGTTCGTGAAAGGTCAACTTTTCAATTTTATGCAAGTGTATTCATCAAACAGGGTAATAAACAACCAAAATAATACTCTCAAGAATTCTGCTTGTTCCTGAATGTAAATAGTTCACTTACCTTAACAAACAAACACAACTTCAAAGTGTTATTCCTGTTATTAATTTTCGTTTCACATTCACTAAAATCGTTTTAACAAGTTCCCAACGAAAGCATCAAACCATCAGTATAATTCAATGCCGGTAGGGGTATTTTCCCTCGGAGTAGTTGTTTATGTTGGTTTCACACAACTTATGCTATACACGGAGCTATCGCCTGCATTCACCTGAGGATGGCTCAAAAAGGCTGAAACCGGTCGTGGATTGACGTGGATCACTGTTCCTGCAAATTGTCGGCACGTGTTCCAGACGGGAATCATTCGTATCCTTGTGATCGACGTTGGAGAGAGTGAAAACCAAATAGTTTTAACAAGTTCCCAACGAAATCATCAAACCATCAGTATAATTCAATGCCGGTAGGGGTATTATCCCTCGGAGTAGTTGTTTCTGTTGGTTTCACACAAGTCAAGTAATAATTCTCGCCCTAAAAAAATGATGTTTCAGATTGTGCGTCCCTTGACGAGTGCGAGCGCGTGCGCCTGTAGTAATTTATCAAGGTTCCCTTTGACAACGCTGCATAGCTTTTTGCGGGACTCGGGCGTATCGCGGTCTCTTTTTAATAAATGCTATACTCTATCTGTTTTTTATCCTCTTATCGAAATTCAGCCCCTAGTTGTGAATTTGTTCACGCGGTATAACATCAACCGTCATGGCACCCCTGGTATTTTATTAAACATATTTTATTTTAAAAGTCGAAATGTCCTACTCATTTAAAATTTGGCCACTCACTTTAGGTTTTTTTTTATTTGTCAAACACACTGTGTTTTTTTTTATTACAATCTAGTCAGTAAGACTAATTAGCAATTTTGTTTTAACTTAATTTACTAGAAAAGTCAGATTTAAACTTAGGGTTCACTCAACAGTTCTCCCCGCTTTGTTTAGTCTGTAACTCACAATTGTGTTGTGTTTATAGCATTATTTTGTTTTACATGTAATTCACTTAGTTTACTAGCTCAAACGGCTTCACTCTTTTTAGTCTTCGAACTAGCATAGTATTGTCTAGAAGCTGAATTGCTTCCACATTCACATGCCGATGGAGTCTATCTTCATGGCTTTTTGCGTACTTTTTTATAGTCTGCTACAGTTTCGATTTTTAGATCTCGATGAAGGTCACTATTTTGAACGTACCAAGGTGGATTCACAATGTTTCTTAATACTTTATTTTGAAATCTCTGTACAACTAGAATGTTACTCTCTTTAGCACAACCCCATAGTTGAATACCATATGAACTCACTTTAGGTGGATACTGTTTTTATAGGGGCAGCTGAACGGTATATTACGTGGTTTTTGACTTAAATTAGCAATTTCGTCGTGATAATCATGTTCGTATACAATAACTCCGAAAGCCCAGCACATAGTAATATTGGACCTCTGTAACCGGCCAAAATTATTTGCACGATAAATATGTATTGTAACCATCAGATTTAATTTATTTATTAACAATTTAAAAAAAAACTATTAAAATGTCAATAAAAGCAGTGGGGTTCAATCTATAAATAGTTATAAGGAAAAAACTAAATTTTATATTTATATAAGCAAAAAAACCTACTTACTAGGTAGTAGTAGTAGCATAATAGTAGTTGTAGCATACTGCTAGTCACTAGACTCAGCAAGTGAAATAATACCAAAATTGCCCATGTTAGGTAATTTAAAAGATCTTTTATTATTATGATAATATTAGAATGTTAGAAAATTATTTTTTAATTTTTAGTGCATTTTATAAAAGCTTGTGACTTAAAAAAATCTTTTTACCAATTTATTTTCTACTTTTTAGTCTCAGCTATCTACTCTATTAAATGAAAATATTTGTTCAATAACAGAACAGATCGTGAGTTGTTTGGAAACTCATTTTTCTATTAGGGGAAAGAGAGGGTGGGGGTGGAGGTAGAAATATATTTTTTTGTTTGGGCTGTATTGCCATCGGACCTTTATGCATATACCAAATTTTATAAAAGTCATTTGAAGTGAAGTGTGTCAAAAACGCATTTTTTATGGACGGGGGTGGGGGTAGGGGTGGGAGGACATTTTTTCATTATTGTTGTATTGTCGTCGGACCACTATATGTATAACAAATTTCATCCAAATCGGATAATGGGAAGTGTGTCAAAAACGCATTTTTCTATAGATGGGGGTGGGGGTAGGAGTGGCAGGATTTTTTTTTTCAATGTTGTATTGTCATCGGACCACTATATGTATACCAAATTTCATCCAAATCGGATAATGGGAAGGGTGTCAAAAATGCATTTTCTATGGAAGGGGGTGGGGGTAGGGGTGGGAGGATATTTTTTCATTATTGTTGTATTGTCATCGGACCACTATGTGAATACCAAATTTCATCCAAATCGGATAATGGGAAGTGTGTCAAAAACTCATTTTTCTATAAAAGGGGGTGGGGGTAGGGGTGGGAGGATATTTTTTTCTTATTGTTGTATTATCATCGGACCACTATCTGTATACCAAATTTTATCCAAATCGGATAACGGGAAGTGTGTCAAAAACACATTTTTCTATAGAAGGGGTGGGGGTAGGGGTGGGAGGATATTTTTTTAATGTTGTATTGTCATGGGACCACTATGTGTGTACCAAATTTCATCCAAATCGGATAATGGGAAGTGTGTCAAAAACGCTTCACAAGATTTGATAGTTAGATAGTTAGACAGAACATCTGAAGTTAAATAAAAGCTTGTAAAAATTGCGCATGTTAGGTAATTTAAAAGATCTTTGGAGCCCTGATTCACATATTTTGTGTGTGTGTATTTTAACTTGATCAGCCGTGTAGTTCTCACGCTCCAATAAAAGATTTGGGCATAACGTAATTTTCCTTTATTAATTTTTTCTTCCTGCTCTTCCATGGTTTTGTAAATGCTCTCTCTATCTAATCTGCGTTTAGAAACTATACACTACCCTAATATTTACTACCTGAATAAGAATTTATTTTAAGTCTTATAGGCTGGTTTACAAATGTATTTCCGCTGATCTTTCCTCCCGTTAATACGATTTGCTAACAAATCATTTTGGCATTGAGGCTTTTCGCCCCCATCTTTAACCCTAGAGGAGACAAATATTAATTAAAGTTTATTTAGGCTCTATATAGTATGGATGGTAAAGAAGCTAAGTTTAATTTTTATAGTCCCAATCATAACATTTCACACTGTCTTTTAAAGTTAGAGATTTTAATTTGTCTGTAATACGACTCTAATTTTTTAATTAAAAAAACTTTATTATTTACCACTGCAATAAAAAAGAAACGGTGCAAAATTTACAAAATTTATCTTCGGATATTATTGCATAAAACTACAGAATATCAATTGTTACACAATAATAGCAAATTTTATTCGGGTAGAGATATTGACGAAATTCTGTAAATTCCCATTCGTAGCCAAAATGATATATGTTTTAGAGTCATAGTTTTTGTCTAATCAACCAAAAAAATAAACTTAGCTTGGTAGCTCTTGGTAAGAGAAATGATAAATATTGCTTGCGACAGCGTAAGTTGAGATGTATATACTGTCTATCTAGCTTTACAACGGTGTCACATGGAACATGCAGTGTTCTGAAGAGTCCCTTAAAGACGAAAGATTTTGGACCCCCGTAGGTGTACAGCCTTCGAGCTGTCCATGGAAAAATATAAGAGAAACAAAACCTTTCTATACCCGCGTAGCCACGAAAAAATGTTTGTTAATAATAAGTGTTTTGACCATATGAGATTACTTTTCCTAAAATCATTTATGGCCGGCTTATCTAAAATACCTCTCTGTTCGTTTATAGACTTTTAAAAACCTTTCGATAGCATTAAGCACTGGGCAGTAAAAGCATCTTTAATTGATAGCCGAATAGATCGCAGATACACATATCTAATAGCCAATTTATATAGCGAAGTAACAGCATCAATCAAAATCCACGAAGGAACCAAATCCTCATAAGTTAACTATTTAACCAGGCCCTAGAAGATGTTTTTAAAAACTTAGATTGGGAATCAAAGTAAACAGACAATACTTGAACCACCTAAGATATGCTGATAAGGGTGGCGGCTGATGATTTGGTAGGTCGTGTTGTAGATAAGAAAGAAGTACTGACAAAAATGCTCGAAGAACTGGACACAGCAGCTAAAAATATAGGCTTTAGTATGAACTACACTAGAACTAAAATCATAACAAACACAGACGAAGATATCACGATCAGAATAAATCAAGAGAAAATAGAACAAGTAGAGGAATATATGTATATACCTGGGTGAAATTATTAAACTAAAAAAAGAAAAACAAACAGCAACACTACCTCAAAACGAAAGTGTATAACCAATGTATACTTCCTGTACTTACCTATGGATCCCAGACCTGGACACTTACAAAATCAAATATGGATAAGGTTCAATGGAAAGTCAAATGTTACATGTAAAGCTAACAGATTGAAAAAAGAATAAATGGATAAGAAATAAAACAAAAGTAAGGCATGTCAGAGGAGAAGTAGCAAAATTAAAATGGAAATTTGCCGGTCATAATATCAGACACAAAGACGATCGATGGAACAAATGTATTTGAAACTGCAGACCTTGGGAAAATAAAATAAGTAGGGGAAGACCCCAAATGAGATGGGCGGACGATTTGAAGAAACATGCGAGAACCAGATGGATGAACACGGCGATAAACAGGGAAGAGCAGAAGATATTGGGGAGGCCTATGGCTAAAGATGGATCGAAGAAGGCTAAATAATAGATAGATAGACCGTTCTGTGCGCTGGCCCGATGTTTATAAATTGTATTGAAAAAATAGTGCTGGATGATTATCCAATAAACGAGTTTTTTGAAAATTTACCTCTGTTTAAAGTTTCCGGACATTATTAAAATATTTTTCTCTTTATAACTTATGTAAGCACAAAAATTTTCTTATAGCTTTACTTTATGAGTTAAGCCGTTGCAAAATTGAATTACATGCAACTTAAGTCATTAAAGTAGACATTCATATAACGTCTTGTGGTTCAAAAATAAAACGTTATAGTGGAAATAAAACGTGGCACGACTAGGTTAGGGGCAATTGTCTTAAGTAAATATATTAAAGCTTGAATATACCGCGTTATGCGTTTGCCTCCGCAACAGAGGGATATTAGTATGTTTTTTCCGCCCTGTAATGATTTTTATAGATGAAAATTTAGTGACAGAATAAAAATCAAAATGTTAAAAATGTGGTCATTTGTCTTTCTGTTTTTACCAAGCGCGGATCTGGGTTAAAATCTGAGGCGGAGGGGATAATAGTCGATGAAAAAATTAATTGTAATATATTTTTTTTCTAGGGGGGGATAATTCTCCTGTTTTCCTTTTGATTGTTAGCAAAAGTTCTAGGTGAGTAATTGCCACGTTACCCCCCTCAAATCCGCGCTTGGTTTTGACTGGTTGTACAGGTTTACAGGGCTAAAATTTGTGGTGGATGGCGATTAAAATAATCTTGTTTCGATCAGCTGAATCACATATAAAAACATTTCGGATCCTGTAGCAAATTTGAAGTGGCTGTGTAATAATTAATATCGGAATGTGAAATAAATTCTTTTAGAAGCATTATAAATTAAGGCAGAGATGTTGTATCTCTCCAACTCTTTATAAAATATATATCGCAGTAGCTCTATTAAACTGGAAACGGAAAGTGCACGGCATGGAAATACAACTTAACGACCGATTTACCATATACACACTACAGTTTGCTGACGACCAAGTAATTGTAGCTAATGATAAATAAGACATGGAATATATGATGAGAAAGTTAATGGAAGAATACCAAAAGTGGGGATTAACAGTGAACGTGGACAAGACACAGTACTTATGTATTGGAAACGAATCCAGTGAGTTAGAACTAGACAATGGACAAATAATATCTCCAGGCAATGAGTATGTATGCTTGGGTTGCGTGTCACATTTGCTAAGACAGGAACCGACTGTAAAGAACTGGAAAAAAGAATAGTAAAAGCAAAAAAGGTTATTGGATGTCTTAACAGTATTTTATGGAGCAGAGAGATAAAAAAGAATGTAAAATTTAACATAAATGAAACAATGGTGAAAAGCACGCTGTTGTATGGAATAGAGCCTTGTCGCGTAACAGAAAAATACAAAACAAAAATGGAAAGTGTCGAAATGGATGCAATAAGAAGATTAATGAGAATCTCTAGAACAGATCACATAAAAAATTAGATCATAAAAGAAAGAATGGGAATCGAAGAAAGCATAACGGATGACATCACTAAAAGACAACTGATATGGTACGGCCATGTACAACGGATGAACGACGAAAGATTACCTAAGCCGGTCCTAGAATGGCAACCAATAGGGCGCAGAAAAAGAGGGCGTCCTAAACTAGAATGGCAACAGTCAATCCAAAGATCAATGAGTCAAAAAAATCTGACAAAATATTGTCAGGATCGAAGAAGGTGGAGAATAGACGTCGGAAAACGTAGAAAAACGTTCTAAACCGACTAAACAAATTAACTCGTATACAGTCTGGAATAATTCAATAACGAAGAAATAAGGGTATGTTGGGAAACCGATTGGACACGTCGCGTCGACTGTCATTTTATATCTGTATTAAAAAAAAAATGGATCCATGATGGATCTGATAATTTTCTAGCCCATTAGCACACTCCAAGAAAAGTCCATGCCATATCGACCTTGAAAACAGTCTTTTTTTAATAACTCCGAAACGAAACGGTAAAAAAAAATTTCTTGCATCAAAGCAAATTGCTTTCAAGTAAAATAATTTGTGCTTTTCTATTCATCAAGAAAATATTGTCTTGATATAGCACAAAAATGTCTTGCCTCTTTATTTTGTTGTGAAACAGAAATTGTTTTATTATAAATTGGAACTGAATTAATCTAAGGCACAGTTTTCCCTGGAAGCAAAATATTACTTATATGAAGTTACAAAATGTAGTATACTGAAACAAAACAATTAAAGAAGAAAAATAAAGTCTCATTTCAAGGTTAAACACTCGGTTAAACACTGCGTTGAACTAAAAAGAAATATTTTAATTCAAAACAAATTAGTTTTAGGTAAAACAATTTATTCAAAAAAAGTACGTGTTTTCATTGTAGACAAAAATTTTTATCGTGCATATTCCGAAAACCGCATATTAATGCGATGCTTCGTTAAAAAATTAGCATTTTTTAAACGTTTTAACTGTCAAAAAACTGTCATTAGCATTAATGAATTTTGACCAAAATTTAATTAGCTCGTCACAGTATCGAACATAATTTTTCCTGAAAATTTATGAAAATCGGTTTAGCGCGTTAGGAGCTATTGTGTTACGAACAGACATACACACATACACACGGGTGGTGAAAATTACGAATTTAAGAAAACCGCAGGTTTTTATAACTTAACTATTTCTAAATTTTAAAGTGCTGTTAAGAAAATAATCACAAAACAATTAAAAACTTAACTCTTGACACTTTGTACTTAAGTTGTTAATGTAAGAAGATTATGTATGCACTCGATCTACTTCATAGTTTAATCTTCGCAAAAGACTTATGCGGAGCATCTTGAGTTTAAGGCTTAGACAACGATATAAAATCACAAGCAACAGAAAAACCTTAATTTTTTTTTTTTTTTTTAGATTTTTAACTATTTAGCTAACCAATTTCAACAGACGACATTAAGGTTACATCTCGGGTTAGAGCTTAAAGTAAGTCGTTAGTAACGTACGTTTAAAATAGTTATTAATTTTTTTTATTTTGCATTCAAAATAAATTTTATTGCACAAGTCAATAGGTTAATATAAAACCAAAATAAATCTAAAATTTAAATTGATTGAATTAAGGTTCTCAAAAAATTATAAAGACTATTTTCTTTGGCGTATCCAGTAGATATTTTAGTAAAAATAAATAAAATAAATTTTGGTCTTAAAGAACCTATCTATCTTTTACATTTTCCATTTATTTTTGGGCTTTTTATTATTTTATCCATGTTTGATTTTGTAAATACCCAGGTCTAGGATCTATAGATGAGAACACGAAGGATGCATTAGTTATACACATTCGTTTTGGATACTGAGGATATTTTTAATTTTTTAATATGTAGCTTAATTTACCAAATTCTGCCAGGCCAATCTTACTTATCTCTTGATTTCAGCTGTTTGGATTTCTTTTCTTAGTTTAGTAATTTGGCTCAGGTATGTATTTGTTATGATTTTAGTTTTAGTGTAGTTCATACTCAAGCCTATATTTTTAGCTACTTCATCCAGTTGTTCCAGCATTTTTATCAGTTCTTCTTTCTTATCTGTTATTAAGGCGATATCATCAGCCACGGCTATCAAAACGGACGGGCCACGATCCTCCACTTTGTTGACGTCACATCCGGGGCTGATTTTTTTTTGATGGCCACGTTACGACACAGCTGATTGTCATTAAAATATTGAAGTTGGAATGACGGTTCATGAATATTTGATTTTTTTTAAAATAAACCCGGTTTTGAGATTGTTTTTACTATATTCTTTTAGAACAATGTTTTTTTAATCTATAGTAATCCTTAATTTTTCATAGCCGCTTCATTAGCTCACACAAAAATTAAGTTTAAACCAGAAGCGAATGTGACAATCAGAGATGACAAAGTCAAATACATTTCAAATATAACAGTTGGCATGTGGTTCATGGCGGGTAATTTGAATTCAAAATAAAGAATGCTAAATCTTGAAGATTTTAACCTTTTGGTCATGTTGATTCCTTACAAAACTTTGGTGGAATATCAGGATGGTGTCTGAGAATATTTCACTAAAATTTCGCGGAAATCTGTAGTGCCATTTTGAAAATATCATAAAAAAACGTCTGACCTCCCATAAGACTCAATGTAAAATTCAGCCCCCGGAGAACAGCTGATTTTTTCATGGTCGTGGCCTCTATTTTTGTGTTGGCCTTGCATCAGCATATCGTAAGTGGTTCAAGTATTGTCCGCTTATTTTGATGGCTATTTCTTCCCAATCTAAGTTTTTAAAAATATCTTCTAGGGTATGGTTAAATAGTTTATGGGATATTGTGTCACCTTAACCGACACCTCTTCTTATGCGGATTAGCTTGGTTCCTTCACGGATTTTTATTGAAAGTACCTACCAAATACGTAATACTTAGCTTGTATAGTTTGACAGATTAACTTTCATTTCAAACAAACAATGTTTTATTGATTAGTTCTCATTTTTTATGGCGGAATTCGACTTGTTTTGTCATACTGCATTTTAAGATGATGAATTTTAACAGTGGTTTTAAAAGAGGATGTTTACCATATTTTTTTTTCATTAGAACGGTTTAAAAACCAAACTTTTTCGAAACATTAAAATAAATTAGCCGCTTTAGAGTTAAGTGTGATGCTTTTATATTTATTTAAATCGGTTTGGTAATAATTAATTTGAACAGAAATAAATGTAGGCAACTGCTGTGCCATAACAAAATAACCGTATATTTTGTAAAACAATGGTTAAAACAAAAACGAACTTTTTGTTTACCAATGTTGTTGTCCGTGGCGAAAATAGAACTTTTCTACGAATTAAAAAATAAAGTCTAAAACTTTTCGTAACATAAAAATAATCAAGCCTATTTAAAGACTCAAGTTTGATCATGTTCGTCATCTTAAATTTCAGGATGGTGGACACAAAAATATTTCTCAGAAGCGTAATCAATTTCCTGTAAAATGTAGTTTTTACAAACTTTTATTTAACTTCACCTGTATGTATGTATGTATGTAATCAAATTTTGCAACTCATTTTTGAAGAACTTCCAAACATCCGATTGACCTCAAATTTCGCATAGCGTCTAAGTTCCGGTGATAATACAATAATATGGTTTTATCGGTCCTACCTCCCCCCTAACGTGGGGGGTGGAGAGGGGGTAAAACTTTAGTTTGTCCGATTTCAACCAAAATTGGTATCTGGGGGATTTTAAGGATGAAAATTACGAATTTTTGATCAGATTACAAAAATTCAATATGGCGGATTCAAAATGGACGATTTAATGTCAAGTTTTTCTGATTACTTTCCACTGACTTTCACGTATCCGATTAACTTCAAATTTCACATACCGTTATAGTTCCGATGACAATCCAATAATGTGGTATTACTAACTGCCTACCTCCCCCCTAACGTGGAGGGCGGAGAAAGGGTAAAATTTTAGTTTGTCGGATTTTCACCAAAATTGGTATCTGGGGGTTTTTGAGGATGAGGATTACGAATTTTTGATCAGATTACAAAAATTCAATATAGTGGATTCAAAATGGACGATTTAATAACGAGTTTTTCTGATTACTTTCAACTGACTTCCACGTAGGTATCTGATTGATTTCAAAATTCACTTGCTCTCCCACTAAAAAGTGGGGGGGGGGGCGTAGAAGAGGTAAGACTTTAGTTTGTTCGATCTCGACCAAAATTAGAAATGCATAGACTTAGACAAATCTAAAAATTAAAAAATAAATTTAGAAAAAAAAACTTTTTGAAAACAAGCTTTTATAAAATGGACTAAAAAGCATAAAATAATTTTTTGAGTGTTCTGATATCATAATATTAAAAGCGATGGGCGTATTAAAGGAAATTTACCCGTTTTTGTTTTAGCCTTGTTAACTCGAAGTTTAGTAAAAATCCAAATTCATTATATTATAGCAGAGAAATGTAAGGGTAGACAATTTAACCCAACCCAACCCCACTTAAGCTATCCTTACATTTTTCTGATATGGATGGACATTATTACGCCTGCTTCATATTAAGCAGATCATCCGCGACCGGCAGTGTGTCGACTTATTTTGTCACATTGAAAAAGAAGAGTCGACCCATCATCGGTTGTAGACGATCCACCAAATGCGCATGGAAAGGCATTTACCTAATATTAAATACGCCCATCGCTTTTATTATTATGATATCAGAACACTCAAACAATTATTTTATGCTTTTTAGTTCATTTTATAAAAGCTTGTTTTTAAAAAGCTTTTTTTCTAAATTTATTTCCATTAAAATTGGTGGTATATTTCGAAAGCCGGTATGTCAATCTAAACAATTTATGAAAATCATCCAGTTACCATCCTGTGGGCATATGCAAAAAATTAGTAAACTCACTGTACTGGCACATACTTAATTAAAATTAAATCTCTCTTTGTACGCTGAATTAATGAACGATGAACGATTTTAAAACTGGACGTCAATGTTTAAATGAGAATGATGTGAATTTACCGTTTTATTTCTCTAAAAATAGAATCTACACGCAAAATAACGTCTTTAGTTAATAATAAAGTTTGGTCTTGTCAAATTTATGTTCATGAAGTCCTGTTGTACCTCCTGGATTTATGAATTGTAACTATAGTACCAATTTAAGCCTAGGTCTTAATAGAGACCCTGTATATATGACATATTTTTACAAAAGGGAGACGCGACAAACCTATCAGTCACTTAAATAAACATTTTTTGGTTATGTTGTATTCTTGCCAATTTCATTGGCGTTTCACTAAAATAATTTATGTTGTCAGCGATGAGTGACATCGATCATCCTCCCAAATAGGTTTGTCCGCACCCCCTGTGTAGGTTTTGTTAAAAATCGTTTATTTTTATTTTCCCATGCTTATGAATTAACAAGGACAGAAGGTGTGTCTCTCTCTAAACATCGCTAGACTATAGAGGACCGATATTTTCATTCTTTGATTTTGACTTAAATAAATGTGACTTTGAAGAGTTTGTCGCGTCTCTTTTATTTAAAATATGTCATACATACAGGGTCTCTAGGTCTTAAGATATAAAAACTGGTATTATTGTTTCCATAAGCAAGGCCAACAAAGGAATACGGGCCACGACCCTGAAAAAATCAGCTGTTCTCTGGGGGCTGACTTTTACATTGGGTTTTATGGGAGGTCAGACGTTTTTTTATGATATTTTTAAAATGGCATTACAGATTTCCGCGAAATTTCAGTGAAATATTCTCAGACACCATCCCCATCTTTCACCAAACCTTTGTAAGAATGCAAGATGATTAAAAGGTTAAAATCTTCAAGATTTGGCATTTCTTATGAATTCAAATTACCCGCTATGTACCGCATGCCAACTGTTATACTTGACATGTATTTGACTTTGTCATCTGTGTTTGTCACATTCACTTCTGTTTTAAATTTAATTTTAGTGTGAGCTATTGAAGCGGCTCTAAAAAATTAAGGATTACTATACATTAAAAAAAAATGGTTCTGCAATAATATCGTCGGTCCAATGCCAAAGTCACGAATGTGCAAATTTGGCAATTTTCGCCTATGTACAGCAGTATGTACAATTTTATTCATAGTATTCAATGCCAAAAGCGCGAAGGTGTTTGCTCTCTCTCTCCCCCTCCTATAAAAAATTAAAAAATGAAATCTCTATTTCTCGCAATGTATCTTCAATGTTTAAAACGCGTTTTTCTCAAAACATCAATTATTCACATTTGTGATTTTGGTATTGGACCGACGATATATTAAAACAATCTCAAAACCGGCTTTATTTTTAAAAAACTCAAATATTCATGAACTGTGATTCTAATATTTTTATATTTTATATTTTAAAGACAATCAGCTGTGTCGCGACGTGACCATAAAAAAAAATCAGCCCCGATATGACGTCAACAAAGTGGAAGATCGTGGCCCATCCGTTTTGATAGCCCTGCCATAAGAAGCTTATTTTAGACAGACATAGCGAAAATTGACGTATGGACAATTTTTTTTCATCGCAATATAAAAAATCTGTCTGACTTTTTATTTAATTTTTCTATTTCAAATCTGACATCAATCCAAATGACTGAAAACTCATGACAAATATTATCAAAACATATTAACAATTAAACACTTAACATTTATTCTCCTTCAATATCCATGGAAGAAGTAAAATTGGTAAAAGCCAATAAAGAAGATCATATAGACGCATTTGAGAAAAAAGTTTTGTTCAGCAATGGTGATATTCAACACAATAGTAAAATAATTAAAATTATAAAGACGTATGAAGCAGACTCAGTGGCTTAAGTTAATAAAAAACAACACGGTAAAGATAACGGGATTGCCATCACTTCACAATCAACCATTTCTATTAACGCAAATGGATATAATGCAACGGTAAACTTAAATGAAGCAAACTTTACTGAAACTGACGTTGACATAGGAGTTATTTTAAATTCTGATGAGAAAATTCCAGGAATGAACGTGGATGGAAAATTTTTAAATCAAAATGTATTGCAATCTAACTGACTCAAAATTTATGACAAATACTATCAAACCACAATAACAATTAAATACTTTACATTTCTTGCCCTTCAATATTCATGGAAGAAGTAAAACAGGTAAGCCAAAAAATAAGATCATGTAGACGCATTTGAGAAAAAAGTTGAGTTCAACAATGGTGATATTTAACATAATAGTAAAATAATTAAAACTAGAAAGACGTATGAAGCTGCCACCACGCCACCACCAACAATCTCTATTGACGCAAACGCCAATGACACAACGGTAAACTTAAACGAGGGAAATTGTACTTAAACTGATGTTGACATAGAAGTTGTTTTAAATTCTGATGTGAAAATACAAGAAATGAAAGTGGATGGAAAAATTTTAAATCAAAATATATTGCAAAATGAATTAATACAACCAATCATTGCTTAAGACAGTCACTAATGACACAACTACACAAAATAACTTTATACAACACAAAGACTATAAGAAGTGACCTTTTTACTCAAACTAAAAACAATGTCACAATTGTCCAGATAGCATATACTATACATTTGCCAAACATCACAATACTTAGAAAAAAGAATTAACCAATACAAATATGACTACAACATAATAAACAAAGGAACAACAAACAGCTCTGAGCATGCACCATTTCTAACAGGTTGACGTTATAACTTTAACGATATTCAAATCCTCGATTCTGAGCGCATCAGAGAAAAAAGAGAATTCATTAAATCAGCCTATATTTTAAATAAAAAAAAGTCTATAAACTTAAAAATCGACGGTGATAACCTGACCAGAGTATACCATCGTGTTATAACCAATTCCCTTGATGAATAAACCTACCCCTTTTTTTATCAACAAATAACAAAGACAGATAAAATATAAATAATAAAAAAAGTAGGAAAAAAACATCAATTTTATTTATTAATTCGCAAATACCTTTTAACTGAGTACCTACTATAAACATTCATTCAAACGAAAGACGGGGTATGACCAGACATTATGAATATTGTTTTAAAAATCCAAATATCCTATATAATGTTTTAATGTGTCTTCAGTGTATCTATATGGTTGTTCATGTACTTATTATGTACTTTTCATTTTTTACTAGTTTAGGAAAATTAGTTTATGACCTTTGTTAGTTGGAATAATTAAGGTGAGTGAAAAAAGATATATATTATATATTTTCAAAAAATAATGATTTTATCCCCTAAAATAATTTTGCTTGTATTTTTTAACATTTGATTGTAGTGTAATTTTAAATTTTCCCCTTTTTTATTTTTAATATTTTTTACCCCTTGTGTTTGTAATACAACTAATCTTTTGTAATTAGGATTTTATTTAAATACAGTTAAGTCTTTTTAGCTCTGAAGAAGGAACAAGGAAATAAAAACATTTACCAGTCCAAAAGCGCTTGATTGTCTTCTTCCTAAAACTTAATCTTCTTCTCTATTTATAGGTAATTTTATACCCTGAGCATAATTATATATGTTTGAGTGTTTTTTGGTCCTGAATTCGGATTCAACTTTGAAAAAAAAGTTATATCCTGGTCTGTCTTACAAATCTCAAATTTTTTTTTGTGAAGCTCTGTTATTTCTTGCCAAGAATAACGCATTCTGATATATCCACACTGTTCTATAATTTCTTAGGAAATATTTAACTTCTTTCCATCCACTGTACAGCGTGTCCCATTTTCGATGGGTTTAAACGGGAAACTCAGTTACTATTAAAGATATCGATTTTCTGATTCTAGTTGAACGATTTTTAGTTAACTGTTTTGATACCTGGCAAACTAAAATAGTTTTACATTAATTTAAAGATTTGTTTGAAACAAAGTCTACGACGATAAAAAAAATGCGAATTTCAAAAAATAGTAACTAATTTTTCATTAATGATATAAATGTTCAAACTGATTGCCATTATGTGTAAGACATTGTTGGCATTTTTAAGTAGTTTTTTTAACGCATTTTGCATAAAAATATTGCTGCCGTTTAAATATTGGGATTTTGTTGCTTGAATAAAGCAGTCAAACATATCACATTTTTCAAAATTTGGATATAGTCTATTTCTAGCCATTTTAGAATAATTTTGAGTCAGCCATTCATAAAAATGACAATGTCAATTTCACGCTTTTGTTTTTCCATGTTGAAGTAAATTTCATGAGTTGCTGTGCTACCATCAACTAATTACCATGATATTATTTCTGTAACTGTTTAAGGTTTTTTACTTTATTTATAAATCTTTTAATTAACGTTTCAAAAGGAATAAACTAAAAATTGTTCAACTAGTGTGTCTTGCAATTTTTAATTTATATTTACCTACTAATTTTCCAGGCTTGAACTAATTTTTTTTTTAAATATTAAATATTATTTTTTTTTAACCTTAAATCGAAAAAATAATAATAATAAGTTTTTTTATTTCAAGATAATAACAGCATAAAACCAATTAAAATAGTGTTAAAAAAATCCTATTCAGTATTAAATCTTTTTATGTTATATACCATATCTCAAAAACTAAATAATATTTAAAAAAAATTGACGTCATTATTTTGCTCTAAAAAAGTTGCCATAAAAAGGTTTTTACAGAATAAAAATATTTTGCAAAATGAGCGAGGTATAAGGGATTATTAAAAATGCAATTTTTTAAAAAACTCCCTGTGTTAGCGAAACTACGGGGTATAGCAAAAATCTGATTACATCATTAAGGGCTCAAAAAAAGAGCACGGTAAGGTGCAATTAGAAAATCGATATCTTTAACAAGAACCGAGTTTGTTATTTAATCCCATCGAAAATGAGACACGCTGTTAAGTCGCTTGCATGTATTTGGTTTAATAAATACGCACCTCTTGTTAATTAAATGGTTTTGCAATATCATATGAGCCTGTTTCATTAAGCTTTTATCCTAACTAGATTGTCCGATCTATTATTAATGCCTCTATATCAGTGTGTGCACTCTATCTGTATACGAGGTATACCTAGTTCGAGGAAAGCTGAATCGAGGTATTTATGTTTCGAACAAATTAATATAGATCGGAAGAGACATCAATTTAGCTGAGTTTACAGCTATACTAAACAGCAGATGTTTGCTTAATGAGTCTTCAGGCGATTGCATCTGGAGTGGATAAGTTGACGATATCGGCACTAGGTAAACTTTATATACAACTTAATTCCAGATACTATTAAGAAGTACCCAAACTTTATAATAAGTTTAAAAAGAATTAAAGAAACTGGACCAAAAACTTAAATCTAGTGATTGTATATTTATATACCGGGTGGGCCAAAAAACAAATATTTTTTCATTCTAACTTTTGTAGTATAAAATCGATTTTAATGGGACAAACTGCACTTGCCAGAGAATTAATCAGAGTTTTGACTACATATATTGTCAAATAGGTAAAATAATAAAATCGGATTTTTCATAAAATTTATTGTTTTAAAAGTATTTAAAATTTACTTTCACCTAAATGCTGATGAGGCAGTACCTTATAAAAATCAGTGAATGAACTTCGCGTTGATGTGTCAGCAATTATGGCCTTGGCAACGAGCCATCGCCAAGAAATGCTGACGCAGGAAGAAAGTTGTATTGGGAGGTACTGGCTCATTAGCGGCAACAGTAAGCTTGTAAAAGTTGAAGAGTAGAACAGCGCCTAAAAAATGTGTCCTGACCTGAACCTCGTTTTAACAATGTAAGTAAATTTATATTTCAACTTTGTCATTAAAAAAAAAAGGAAATTTTAATATTACATGTATTAAACTAGCACTGTTTTTATTTAATTCTAAGCCTAAAATGTTCTACCTTTAACTAAGTAATATATTGGTAAGGGTGTTTGGAGATTGACGATTCTCATCTCCTCCAACAACCCTACCAATACTGCTTGCACCCTGAAGTCACAAAAGCCGGGGTCGGACAATATTTTTTTGTTCAACGTCTTAAAATCCAAGATGGCGGATGAAATTAAAATTTACCCTTCAAAGATGCTCATTTATTGTTGTGTTGCAAAGATGTATAATTTTTTTTTAATCAGTTAAAAAGCTGCATTTTTATTTTCCAAAAATGTTTTAGTTTGTTTGAATTTATAGAAAAGCACTACTTTTCTTCCACACGAGGTACAAAATAGTAAAATCGGTGTGGTGGTTCTCAAAATCTATTTTTCTTTTAACCATTGTTTTACAGGACATACGATTGCATTGCCAATCCTGTCTGCATTCATTTACTTATAAATCCGTTATTACTAAACCGATTTTAGTGAAATAAAAAAAATGATGATAAGAATTGATTGTTCTTTAACGGCAACGTATTAAAATCGGATCAGTTATAATGACTATAAAGAAATAATTGCAATGCAACCGTCTAATTTGCAAAACAATCGTTAGACTAAAATCAGATTTGGTGAGAACCACTACTATCAATTTGTACCTCGTTATGCGTGAGAGAAGTAATGCTTTTGTTTAAATGGAAAATAAACTAAAACGTTTTTGGAAAATAAGAATTAACGTGCCTCTTTGAGGGGTCAAGTATGATTCTGTCCGACATCTTAACTTTTAAGATGGCGGCAAATTTAGATCATAATTTTTATCTTACCATGAGTTCTTGTATTTCACTAAGATCGGTTCAGTAATAATGAGTTTATAAGGAAATGAATGCAGACAGGATTAGCAATACAATCGTATAATCTGTAAAACAATGCCTGAAACAAAAATAGATTTTTTTGAGAACCACCATACTGATTTTACTAATTTGTACCACGTTGTGCAAAACAAAAGTAGTGCTTTTCTATAAATTTAAAAAAAAAACTGAAACATTTTCAGAAAATAATAATAAACACAACATTTTGAAGAATGTAGTATGATTCTGTCCCCAATCTTAAATTTTAAGATGGCTGTAAATTTTAATCATAGTCTTTAAATTCAATTCTCACTAGGATGTTTTTAATTTCGTCAAAATCGGTTCAGTGGTAATGAATTTATAAGGAAATAAATCCAAACATGATTGTCAAGGCAATCGTATAATATTCAAAACAATGGTTGAAACAAAAATATATTTTTTTAGAACCACCAAACCGATTTTACTGATTCGTATCTTGTTGTGCGTGGTAAAAATGCAGCTTTTTTATTGATTTAAAAAAAATTAAAACATGTCCGAAACACAAAAATAAACGAGCATCTTTGAAGGGTATATTTTATTATTACTTTAAAAATCGATTACATTTTAAACCAATCAACTAGGTACCCTTTAAATCAATGCAATAGTTCTTGAAAGCCCCTATTTCAGCATATAAGGACAATTTGTAGTTATACAATGTCTATACAATAAAATTTTTGTGATTATTTTAACTCTGGGTATGCGCCTAAGTTAGAAATAATTAACCAAAACAGTAAAAATATTTGTGGTTATTTACTAAAAATCAATGTACATAATGAGCATCGGAATAAGCACACATTAGGGACTTATTGCATCAAAGCCAGGCAGTAATTGTGCCGGGCATTATTCTGATGGTTTCCCATTATAAGATCAGCTGCCCTCCTTCAAAATTAGGCCTTTGTGTCTTATGAGAGCCGGAAATAATAGTGCCGCCATTATTAATAAAAACTAAACGACTGGAATTATAAACTCGACTTTGGTATGTCAATTTTGAAAGATCATGTGTCAGTTTTCAAAGGAAAACTGTCAGAATAGTGCTCGGCAAAATTACTGCATGACTATATGGCAATAAGTCCCTATTATTTAGAGACCATTTTTTTACCCAGAAGTTAAATAAGGAAATACTTTTTTAAAACAGAACAAATCAGAATTTACAAATGCAAATGATTAAGCTATATTATTGTATAGACGTTGTTTAAATTTAGGCTATTGTTATGACAACCAAATTAAATTTATTCTAGTTAACTGTTATTACCGGCTAAATGGTATTATTGGGATTTTCTGACTGGGGTTGTATATAATTTAAAGCTAAATTTGGTAAATATTGGTTTGTACAACTCTTTGATTATGCTGTCCCAAATCTATGTTTATGTAAATAAGCTTTGTACAATGGACAAGTCTGGGGTTTTGAAATAAAAAATAAATATGCTATCCGAATGCATAAGCATAGAAATCCACTAATGTACTAATAAGAATTACACACTAATGAGAATTACACACTAAAGATAGTTAGATTAACAATCGTGGGAACGACGCCAATGCTTTATTGAAAATCCAGTACCTACTCTACCTTAACTCTCAATAAAAAATTAAGGAATTCTGAAAAAAAGTAAATCCACAAAAATGGCGGGCGTTCTTTTCTCTGATGAAGTCACATCTGCGGTATGGCAATGCTTTTTGGGGGTAGTCAACTCAGAGCTCAATACACTCAGTTTTTGTCCTTCAAAAGAGAGCAGCATGCATACTCAAATGAGTATGTTTAATTTTCAAAACGTTTTCGGGAGTTACACAAAACAGAAATGATCAGACGCCATTTTGTCACATGATGTCTGCCTTAAGGCTTACAAATTAACTAAATTTTAGGCGACTTTAATGAAATGCCTTTGATACCCCTTGCAAATGTCCTCTAATTTGCTGTACTTTGTAGTCTTCCCTGCTACAGTCCATCTCCCATCCTGTCATTCCCCCCCCCCCCCACCCTCTTTAAAAACCATAATCGCATAATTTTATCAAATATAGGGCGATTTCAAAAATTCTTTCTGCACACGCTTTAAGACTTTTTGTGAAACACCATATAACTAGTTTTCCCCTTTTTCTACCTCACTTTTTCCTACCCTTCTTATTAGTAATAATTGTAGCTATAAATTTCACAAATATAGGGCGATTTCAAAAATCCTTTCTGCACATGCTTTAAGATTTTTTTCAACAACATTTTACTAGTTCTCTACTCCCTCTCTTCTCCCTCACCACCATTCAATGGAAAGTGACACTGTTCGCTTCCGTAGAAAATCTACACGTACTTTTTGGGTAACGCTAAATGAATGGTTAATGCATAGTGCTTTTTATAAAGCTGTATAAGAATTAAACCTAAAATTTGGAAATAAAGAAAAAATAAATAAAAAAAACACCCAACTGCTAAATCTACTTGTAACTAGTCGAGTACAAAATTACCCAATAACCTGATTCATGAGAATACAAAACTCTGTAGTTTCGTAAGTGCGCTTTGGGTATCAAAACTAAAAGTTCAAGCATGTCTTACATTATAGGTAGGTATACCTATCAATTTTGTACCCAACTGCGACTAGTTGGTACAAAGTAGATTTGGCAGTTGCGTGTTTTTTTATTTAATTTTATTTATTTATTTTTAGATTTAGATACGTTTTAGTTTTTAAAATTTTTAGACCTCTACACTTTTAAATGTTCAATTTTTAAATTTGTGTGTTTTAGTTTTTTTAAATTATTTGTGGTAATTTATTTATTGTAGTTTCGTGATGGTTTTATTCTTTGTAATCATTGCCTTCTTAGAATTATAGTTTTTTTTTTGTCAAACACACTGTGTTTTTTTTATTACAATCTAGTCAGTAAGACTAATTAGCAATTTTGTTTTAACTTAATTTACTAGAAAAGTCAGATTTAAACTTAGGGTTCACTCAACAGTTCTCCCCGCTTTGTTTAGTCTGTAACTCACAATTGTGTTGTGTTTATAGCATTATTTTGTTTTTTGTGTAATTCACTTAGTTTACTAGCTCAAACGGCTTCACTCTATCGAATTATAGTTAATAAATTAATATCTTAGAATAGGTAAGGTTGAGTGCAACCTGTAGGGATATGAAATATTTGTTTGTTGGTTTGTTTCATTATCTTTTTTGTGATTTTATATTTTGACCAGTTTTAAGATTACATTATTTTACTTTGGTTCAGAAAAGGATCTGGGCGAGTTTAAAAACTATCTGAACTATTTTTTATAAATGTGATGTTAGAAGGGGTAGTAATACTAAATTGCAAAAAAGGTAAACATGGGAAGCAGCGCCAATAATAATGTGTTTAAAATAACAATAATAGATTAAAATTGACAACTATTTTCAAAAACTACAGATTAGAAATTTAAGTATAACTAATTGGTGGTATCAGAATACACAATGGATCAAAAATCTGTGTGTGTCCTTCTGCTACCACCAGAACATTGGTATTTTTTTAAACAATTATAATAATAATAATAATTTTAATCTCAAAAAATCTTAAAAAAGTCTTTAAAAAAATATAAAAAAAAGTTTTTTATATAAATTATTAATTTTGGCATTAAGAAGTGTATGTATAAATATGCTAAATTGTTTTGTTAATAGAAATTAAGATTTTTTACACAATCAAACTTTACTAAATCAAATTACATAGTAATTTTTGTCTATACTGATACCTATACAGTATAAAAAAATTAAATAAATTTTTAAATATTAAAAATCTATATATACATATATGGCTGATAAATTGAACTATAGATATACACTCTACTTTTTTCAAGAAGCAACAAAATTAATAGCTAAAGTCTGATTGTTGAAAAATAGCTGCCCTTTGAGCATGGTTGGATTAAATATAAAAAAAAATCTAAAAAATAATTACAATTAAGTATGTGTAAGTAACAAAATAAAATTTAAAAACTGCCAGCAGCGTAATTTTTCTATAAAACCTGCTGCACTAATGCCCCTTGATGGAAATGAGTTTGATATATTAATATATTTTTTAAATTATTTTTTTTCTATCTTTGGTTATTTATTTATTTATTTATTTGCTTTGTCTACAAAGTTTTACAGTACTTTATCAGACAATAAAGCATGTTTTGATTGATTGATTGATTTTTACCTTCCTAGCCCGCGTATCAATGGCTAGAGAAGATATTATTTTCGATGAAAAAATTTTTTTTGAGATAACGCCAAAATCGTGTTATTTGGGTGTATTTTGACCAATCTTAGCAATACCGTCGTGATGTCTGTCTGTGTGTGTGTATATGCATTTCTGTCCGTAACACGATAGCACCTAAACCAAATAGTGTTCGACACCCTAACAAACTGATTAGATTTTGGTCAAAATCCATTAATGCTAATGATAGTTATTTAACAATTAATTTTTTTTAAAAATGCTAACTGTTTAATCATTATGCAGTTCATGGTTCATGAAATTTAGTAAATTTCATTTTGCTCAATAATTTGTAGGAGCTTTAGTTTTCGAGATACGTACAAAAACTGTTTTCAAGGCTGATACACCAATGAAGTGTGCTAATAGACTACCTAGGAAGGTATTAGATCCGTCATGGATCCATTTATTTATTCATTGTTTATTCGTAAGTTGCATGTTTCCTAACCAATTTATTTTTACTGTTCAGTATTACTGAGTGCTTTGTAGTTTTGTGTAAGTTCTAAGTAATAACAATAACCACAGGAATGCGAACGTTAAGTTATTTGCTAAAGTCTGCCAAAATATAGATCTTAGTACACTGTACAGTATCATTATTTTTGCTTGCCATTTTCCGAGGTTAATGCGAGGGGTGGCTCGATCGTCAATTTTTGTACACCAAAAGGAAATACCTATGATAATTCCCAGTATATTTCCCAGTATTTCCCTAAATTTTCAAGGTATTTCCTTGTATTTCCCAAGTACTTCCACGTATTTTCTAGTATTTCCTGTATTTTTCCTAGCCTGTCTGTACACCAAAAGGAAATACCGAGCCACCCCTCGGGTTAATGTAGAATATCCAAAAAAACTTCAGTTACAAAAGTTGCATAATTTTTTCCATATTAGCTTTGGACTTTATCAGTAGTCACAGTCAGTGGCCTGAACTCCCCCCTCCCGCGAAGCTAAGATTTTGTTAGATATTTACCACATATTTTTAATGAACCCAAACATAAAATAGCATAAAATACGGCCTCATGGGGTCTCGCCCCCCCAAAACTGTCTCGCCTCCCCCTAAAACATTTTTCTGAATACGCCACTCGTCACAACTTTATTAAGTTAAAGGTAACATCCCGTATATTATTTGCCAAAAATTAAGATATCTTTGCTCTGGTTTCAAGAATATATACAGTGTGTCCACGGATTGAGTGCAAGTAAGGTAAAAATGACCAACAAATTTAGATTCTGATTTTTTGGAAATTGCTTCTGCTTGGTCTCAAACTAAAATGTCAGGGGCGGCTAGTGCATAATGGCTGCAGAGCTGCAAAACCCCCAAAATTTTCACATTATTTGACTATTTTTCAGCCGCTGCTATTTTTTTAATATAATTATTTTATTTCTAAAGTTATTGGAATAGCAGTATATTTTCGGTCCGGTGTTGGTATAGTAGGCCTTCAAATCGCGTACGTGTGTTGAGTATAACGCTGCGCGCCGTCGCCGAAAGCCGCATTTCATGAAGTTATTGGCACTGCTGCGCTGTTAAATTTCAACACAACGTAACTGGGCGGCTAACGAGATCTGTACTCGGCTAGGAACCCCTTCCTTCGCCCCGCACCGCACTTGCTCATGGGTTTAGATTAGATAGCGAAATCTAGGCAAAAATAGAGCTGCAAAACTTGCAGTTCCAGTACAATTCCGGGCGGGCGGGCTCAGCGTTGCGTGTTTGCGGGCGCATTTATTAATTTAGAAGACGCCAAACGCATGAGCGGGAGGTTATGGTCGTGTTTGTAGCATTTTTATACCCTATCGGCAGAACTCACAAACTTTACTGTCACGAGCCGCCACTGTAAGATGTTATGAAAATAAGCCAAATCAATAAATATACAGGGTGGTTTAGTAGGCTAATTTGATGATGTAAGGTGTAAACGAAAAAAAAATTGGATTTAGATTTTGATTTTCTAGGAATTTCTGCTGGTTGGTCGCAAACTAAGATGGTAAATAAATGAGCCAAATCAATTAATATACAGGGTGGTTTAGTAGGCTGATTTTATAAAAAGTGTTAATAGTAAAGTACCTTTATTTTAAAAGATATCGGAAAAGGTTATAAAAAAGAGTTGTTTAGAATCAAAAGTTAAAGCAGATTCTTAATTTTTAGAAAAAGCAGGCAACTTTAATTTTCGGTTATAAAAAAAATTCTTTAGACGATTTTACTTGACTTTTCTGAAAACTGAGAATTGGCTGTTACTTTTAATTCTAAACAACATTTGTTTATAACTTTGTCTGATATCTCTTAAACACTTTTTATCGAATCAGCCTACTAAACCACCCTGTATATTAATTAATTTGGCTCATTTTCTTAACATTTAAGACCACTCGACAAATCGAAATTTTGTTGTCATTTATACCTTACGTACACTCAGTCCTTGGATACGCTGTAGATTTTTGACATTTGGATAAACCGTTTTTAAGTTATATTAGTTTTAAATTACTGCATTAATAATTATCAACTTGGCTCAAGCTCCCGTATACTTTAATGTAAATTTCGATACCCTAATTCTGATACGCCAGTCGTAACCCACAAAAAAATGAAAATTCATATTTTTGCGTCAAAGGTTAGTAATTATGCATAGCTATATGCTGCTATTAAACCCTCGCAACTAACAAAATGTTATGCTTACATGCTTACTAATGCTAATTTGCTTCTAACTTGTCTTATTCCTGTAAAATTTTGTTGATTTGGGTTACGACGAATCAGAATTAGGGTATCGATTTGTAACTTCATAATCAAAAACGTCTTTCTTTCTGACGGAAAATATAAAAGGTGTTCCTTTTAACCAAGAAAAGTTGCTGCCAAAATTTGACATAAGGAATGACATCTGACAGTTCTGACATAGCACAAAAGATAATATGAAAAAAATTATGCAACTTTTGTTTTTAATAGTTATTTAAACAACAAGGTTTGAAAACGACTCTTTGCACACGATCGAGACAGTTTGGTACTACAAGTCGAGGGAGTGTGCAAAGAGGTTCTCAAACGAGTTTTTTACAATATTTTTTATACGACTGCTAATAAAGAAAGAAAAATCAAATTTTAATTTAACTTGTTTTTATTTCCGACATTTTTACAACAAAACTTTAAAAATTCAACAATTTTTTGACGTATCTAATCAACAAAACATACGAGCAGTGACGGTTGCTACGGAACTAAGCCAACTTATATTGATGGGCGACAACAACAAAAATCACAATGACGGGAGACCCGTATGCAGAAATGACATAGGCGTGCGCAAAAATGACATAAGCGTGTGCAAAACGTTTTGCACACAGCGTGCGCAAAATGCCATTTTCAGATCGTGTTCTCCGTGCGCAAAACCCCCTTTTACAAGACAGTCGTATAAAAAGTTTTTTTAATCACATACATTAACCCATAATAAAGGCCAGGCAAATATAACCAATGACCCTGTACTTACACTTGTCACCAGTTTTAGAATGCAGCAGAATAAAAAGCAAAAATGTGATGAAAAGTTTCTGCCGAATTTTGTTTGGGAAAGTAGGTTTTTGCAATAACGCGGACGATCGGCCATGTTAAAAAATAATGTAAACAACCCACATAGCACAATCATGTATTTAACACGTAAAAAAAGCATGAGCAAAAAAAGGTTGATTTTAAAAGCTGCTAGAAAAAAAGGTTTATTTCATATATGAAAACAAGCTTAATAGGGCATTCATTACTATACTATATGTCGGTTTAGAACGTTTTTCTACGTTGTCCGCCGCCTATTCTCCACCTCCTTCGATCCTGACAATCATCTTCCGTCAGGTTTTTTTGACTCATTGATCTTTGGATTGACTGTTGCCATTCCAGTTTAGGCCCTCTTTTTCTGCGCCCTATTGATTGCCATTCTAGGACCTGCTTTGGTAATCTTTTGTCGCTCATCCGTTGTACATGGCCGTACCATATCAGTTGCCTTTTAGTGATGTCATCCGTATGCTTCCCTCGATTCCCATTCATTCTTTTATGATCTCATTTCTTATATGATCTGTTCTATATATTCTCAATGATCTTCTTATTGCATCCATTTCGACACTTTCCATTTTTGCTTTGTATTTTTCTGTTACGCGACCAGTCTCTATTCCATACAACAGCGTGCTTTTCACCATTGTTTCATATATGTTAAATTTTACATTCTTGTTTATCTCTTTGCTCCATAAAATACTGTTAAGACAACCAATAACCTTTTTTGCTTTTACTATTCTTTTTTCCAGTTCTTTACAGTCTGTTCTGTGACACCCAAGTATACATACTCATTGCATGGAGATATTGTTTATCCATTTTCTAGTTCTAATTCACTTGATTCGTTTCCAATACATAAGTACTGTGTCTTGTCCACGTTCACTGTTAACCCCCACTTTTGGTATTCTTCCGTTAACTTTTTCATCATATACTCCAAGTCTTCTTTATCACTAGCTACAATTACTTGGTCGTCAGCAAACTGTAGTGAAGGTGAAGTGTATGGTAAATCGGTCGTTAGGTTGTATTCCCATGCCGTGTACTTTGCGTTTCCAGTTTTTTAGAACTACTGCGATATATATATTTTAAAAAGTGTTGCAGATATACAACATCCCTGTCTTAAGCCTTTCGTTACCAGGAATTTTTTGAAAGTCGATTTCCCATTTTAGTTTTTATATTTTGGCCCTTTGTATAGTCTTTTTATCGCTTTTATGTATGTATGATTGATATTAGTCTGCTCTAACACTGTCCATATTTTTTCTACTGGAACGGTAACGTATGCTTTTTCCAGGTCTCTATATTTCTGGCGCTCCTTTTCTCAATTACTTATTTAAGACAAAAAACATTATCACTACAAGATCTGCCTGCACGAAACCCACTTGCTCTGCTTCTTCTTGTTCATAAAAATCATTATCTATTAGATCTCTAAAAATCCTACCGTACAATCTACTTAGAGTACTGGTTACTGAAATTCCTCTGTAATTGTTGCAATCCAGCTTGTTTCCTTTTTTATGTATTGACGATATGAATGCACTTTTCCAATCATCATTGATTGATAATATATGTGAGATTTTCGAGTAGTTTCTCTGATCCATATTTGATCATTTCAGCATATATTCCTCTAGGTCTGCTAGCTTTTCCAGATTTAAGCATTTTAATACTATTCTTTATCATTTCTTTTTCGATGATTACTTCCTCTCCATGGACTTCTATATCTCTCCTCGGAGAGGCTGCCAGATATTCGGGTCTCGTCTCCTGCAGCAGTCCCTTATAGTTTTCTGTCCATTGTTGTGGTTTGATGATCTGGATGTTTAGTTTTTCTTTGGTTGGGCTTTTTACTGTAGAAATGAGTTTCCATACTTCAGAACTCTGCCTACCTCCTACGTGTGTATTTATATCGTGGCATTTGCGCTCGAACATTTCATTCTTTTCTGTACGTATCAAATTTCTTAGCTGTCTTCTGGTATGCCTGTAGATTTCTAGGTCTCTTTGCTCTTTAGTACTGAGCCATTTCAAGTATGTGCGTTTTTTCTCCTTGACCGTTTCCTGTATTTCCTCCGTCCACCACATCTTATTGTTATTTCTATTATCTTGGAATCCAACAGCTTCTTTGCTTGCTTCCTTTAAGCTTTTTACTATGTTTATATATATCTCTTCAAATGAATGCTGTGTGTTTAATTATTTTTCATCCAATTGTTTCTGATACAAGCTTTGCGTACTTTCGATTGCTAGACTTTTAAAGTTGTATTTTTGATTTTTTTCGATACACTCTAGGTTTTTACTTTCTTCAATACTTTCGTCTCTATTTGTTTTTCTAAGTAAGAAAAACAAATAGGGCATTCATTAACGTTATAAAAAACAACGTTGCTAAAAACGGCGCAGTAATAACGCCATTGTCAAATGAAAACCAATATTTTTACGTTATTTTCAAAGTAGATTTTGTAGATGAATGATGATGATCACGATGTAACAGTTATTAACCTGATAAAGACACATTGTGTGAAAGTGTTTAATGTTTAAAAATCTTGTTTAGCTTTTAAGGAAAACATAATGTATGTATAGAGATTTTGTTTTGCTTTCTTTTTATTAAAAACATATAGAGAAAAACCGTGACAAAATAATAAGCAAAAAGTTAGTAGGTTTTAGAAGTCTTAATCTAGTGGCATTTTGAAACATATTGTGCAGGACTCTTCAAGTGTGAATTTGGCACAGGAAAATAACTAGGGTAAAAAAGACGTTATATACACAGCACCAGAAACTTCAGCAAAAATTATATTTTTATAGCTTGATTGCTCCTTGTTTTAAAGTTATCTTTAAGCATGTAGATTTTACAAAACAAATATTAAGCTCTGAGATAAGCAAACAGTTTTAGTCCATTTCAATAAAGTTACAACTAAGTCTAGGTCCCTAAAGTGTGGCTAAAATTTATTGCAGGAAGAATTGTATCAATAAAAAAAATATTTTTAAAAAACCTAAAAAGCTTTTTATTAAGACGCGGCTTGGCGTTTTATGAGGTATCGAATGAATGTTATGTGGGCGGGAAAATTCCCATCCGCTCAGGCCACTTTGCTGGGCCCTTTATGAGGTATCAAGTCAGGTTTTATCACTAAACTTATCATGGCAACAAAATTTTGTGGGGCAAGTTTGCCAAAAACCGATTCATACAACATACCTACAATTACAATCTTATTTATAATGTCATCATTAATTTTTACAAATCATGTCTATTTGTAATTGGTCCGAAAAGTGCATTTTCAAGTTATTTTTTCCTAAAGGACACTTGCCCTTATGCTTTCATGGCATACCACTTTTAGCTTCCTGAATGTTTTAAAAGTATATTGTAACAAAACGGGATTTGAATATAAATGGTAATTTTGCCATTTATAAATTTTTAAATATTTTTAATTAAATATTGTTTTTGACATCAACAAGCATTAGTTACTTGGAAGACTGGTTTAAGAATAAGTAAAATTTATGACAACACCAGCGACTTGTTTTTTGGCATATTTTTATGTTCACTGTATTTTAATAAAACTTGTATTCGGCTAACATGCCCTTTGATCAAAAATCAAAATAATTCATATTTTGTAACTGGAAACAAATTTGCTAAATTATTTTCAATTTTTAAAAACACACTATTTAATTTTAATTTCTATCGATTTCCACGGTTTCCAAGTCCACGCATGTTCGGATTGCGCTGGTATTTTGTCTTTTTGTTTGTAACGTTTAAAGCTCAGAGTTCAGGGTAGCTTGGCAGAGACGAGAAAATCGTTATAGAAAACATTCTTTAGTTGGGTTTCGTTCGGTTTTTTTTTCAACTGGGGAAATTTATCAATTATTTTAACTCTGTATAAAGTTATTACCTTTATTATTCATAACTATTTTGGTCTTTTCTTTTAGTGTTTATGTTAATTTTAACGCTTTTGATTAATACTGTTTTCAGTGTTTTGAAATAGTGTTTTTATCTTTTTTGGTTTTTTAACATCAAATACAAACCATTCGTTGCCCTAAAATCGGCATTTTTAATCCATATACATAATATTTCAATACCCACGGTAACTGCCCATTCATGATGCAAACATGAGTGCCTTGGGGTCTTTAAGCAAAAAACAGCTGATTGGTTGCTTTCAAAGACATATGCATATTATTTCCATATAGTACGTATTATTGCAATACCTACGGTACCTTACGATGCAGAATGCAAACATATTTGAAATAGCAATATCAATGGGTATCAATCTATCCTCTTTGCGGTCCTTCAGATGAAATGTCCTGATTGGTTATAGTTTTACGCATGAATATTATTTTATTCTTATATTCGTTACGTCAAATCATCGGCGTACAGTTGGCAAAAACTCTATGTAAATTTGGTATCTGTGCATTTTTCGTACCTTTATTTCTGAATGTTTGAATCAAACGCCAACCATTGTGTAAATAGGTAACAGGGAGTATTGGAATATTACGTATGTGTTTTAATCAGTATATAACATCCCAAACCTAAACAGTAGTATTAAGTAAATTAAACAGTTGATTGAACAAGTTCACTTATTTAATCAACGTTTAAAATGTTAATAAAAAAAATATTTACAACAAACATACTTCTTCTTAAAACCTAAAAGTTTAAAGAGTGTGAATATTTAAATACAAAAGTTTAATAGTTAATTAACAGCAAAATCAAACATATAATAAGAAGTGAAAATGTGAAGTTTCAAGAAGAAAATTGAAAAGGTATGTATGATTTTCCTACATTGTTTATACAGGTTGTCTCTAAAAGGTCTGTACAAAATCTTAGCACGTATTCCTGAGGTCAAAATAAGTCGATTTAATGTAAATTACCTTAGTCCAAAATTGCTCCGTTTCAGTGAATTAAAAAAAAATCTATTTTATAATTTACGAACATTTCTCAGCGCATTACTTTAAAAATTGGTACTCGGGGGTTTTTTGGGATGCGAAACCTAAATATGGACACTTTGTCACTGTGGCCGTTAGAGGGCGCTTCACATTGCTCATCTTATGGTTTAAAATGACCATAACTTTTTTCTCAGTGTATTTTTCAAATTTTTTTGTTAACAAAATAATTTCCTGAACCTTTCTAAGCAAAAAAGGCACTTTTGATAAAATCTGCTAAGGTGAGCCGTTTTCGAGATATTTCCGTTTTTAGTGTTCGATGCCGCAACGGAATATTGAAATTATTTTGGATCAAAATTTTTGCTGCTAACTTTAAAGATTAAATTTAGTCAGTAAATGAGTTATTAATTTTTTTTGTCGTTTAATCATTTTCGGTAGGTATCAGTCAATTTCTTGGTAAATAGTTTCACTTGGTTCAATTAAAATAAAAAACACCCTGTATCTCTGAAACGGAGCAATTTCGGACTAAGGTAAGTTGCTTTGAATCGACTTATTTGGACCTCAGGAATATGTGCTAAGATTTTGTACAGATCTTTTAGAGACCCCTGTATAATTGAGAAAAACGTTTATAGCATATTCTTTCTCCAAGAACAGCCAAATTCCCTTTTGAGATCAAATAATAAATTTAATAACTTTTAATAATTTTATCAGCCATTTAAAGTGTGGCACAAATTAGTAGTATTCAGCCTAGGCCACTTGATTTAGAAAGACCACCATCTAGCGGTCCCTGTTATACAATATTAAGAGGAAGGTTGTAGCTAGGGGGATCAAGGGGGATCGATTCTCCCCAAAAAGATCGATAAAGTGTTCCCAAAAATACTTCTCATCAAAAAAAAAAATTCTTCAATACAGAAATTTTCCAATATCCCCTGATATTTTTTCTGAAAAAGGCTTTGATAAATAATATTGAGGCAACACACAGCAAAAGCAATATTGCTATATAGCAATATTTGTTGCCCCAATGTTGGGACAGCTGTTGAGTAACTTTCCTATGTTACTTTGGTAAGGTGTCTACCGCCGGAGGGGTGGCTCGGGAAGACCTAAATGGTAAAGTTTTTGCAAAGTCAGTTGAACAAAGGTTAAAGCCGACCATCGGCATATCCTTTAAAGAAAGTGACATGGGCGGCGGTAGATATACTCATGAAAATGATTTAATTTAATTATGGCGTAAATAAAACTTTCTATTCCTACACCTACAGAAACGACATTGATTTATCAACTAACTCTGCATACTGCCGACTAAAGGGGTCGGTCTCAAAACAAATACTTTGTCGTCGGACCGCAAAGAGTCGCGCCTTTTCTCTGTCGGTAGGGTTGAAATTGTGCCGTCTATCCACCTGTGCTGGGTCAATTTCAGGTGACTTTGCAAAAACTATACCCTGTTTTGGTTTCTCTTTCAAATCCTCCAAACGAATTCTTCTTTTTTTATCAATTATTGTTTTTAAGAATAGGCTATTGACAGTATTTTGTGGGACGTCCTGTATTTAAAGATTCACAAAAAAATTATCTTAGGTAAAAAAATGCTTTTAAATGAAAATAAATAAATAAAGAAATAAAATATCGGTGCATAGTGGAGTTAAATTTTCAAGCTTCGGGTTATTCAAGTTTTTTATTTTATCCTTGTATTTTTTTTGTTAGAAACAAAGATTTTCCTCAGCCAGAATTAAAAATAAATTCAAACCTTTGAATTTTTCCTTTGAAATTTAAATCCCGATTTTTTTCCAATTTCCTTATAAAAGAAAGGGCGCGACATTACTGTTTGTAAATAAATTGAGGCCGTGACCTTTTTTCTTTTAATTCACATAAATACCTAAAACAGAAATGACGTGTTTTACTCGCCGGTCGGCACGCCCGCAGTTTTGGAGTCACTATTCTAGCCCAGTCATATAAGGAATTCTCCTGGAAAAAAATAGGTGCAAGCTGGATTTCCGTATAATTATTTCGTAGCATCTGGGACACATCCCCACGTATTCTCCGCCAAAATCCTCCTTGAGCTTGGCTAGATATAACCCAAATATTGCCACTGTCCTTTTAAAAGAACAGTCAAGCTTTCGAAGTTAGTTTCAGTATTTTTGGGTATATTTGTGCGCCAGTTTTAGGAGCTGCAATTTTTTAAAAAAATCTGAAACTAAAATTTATGTTTGCGTGTTTTTCTAAAGTAAAGTACTGGGATCCTTTTTTTAACAAAAAAAGAAAAAAATTATCAAATTTCAAAAATAAAATTTTGTTGGCTTTATCCGGGATAAGGCCCCAAATGTTCTGAAAATCAGTTTTTTGTAATTTTCCCGAAAACTAATAACTTTTTCAAAAAAAGTCAAGAGTGAAAAAATACGTAAAATCATTTGGTATATACTATAAAATTAAGAAAAGAGCTAACCTAACATTTTCAAAAATATATTTTAAAAAAATTAGTTTTTTATATTTTATTTTTTTTTCACTCTGTAGGTAACTTCTACTAAAATGTGATCTCACTAAATCGAATAACTTTTACAAGAAACACGAAACCTGTAATCTTTGACTACAAACTAATGAATAAATCATTGAAAGTTGTTGATTCAATCCGAGATTTGGTATAACCATAGAGTAAGATAGCCTATGGCAGCAGAGGCACGGTCCCGGCTTACGGATCTTTAAGTGGGTATTGACTTGCAACAAAACACTACAAACACTCCAAACATTTTCGCCGAAAATGTTCGCTCAGTGAGTACGTGTCTATGCAATGCTTATGTGATTTTGCAATCTGGGAACACAGCGCGCATCAAACACTACAAACAGGACAAACATTTTCGGCGAAAATGCGCGGAGTGTGTGTGAGTGAATACGTGTACTTCAAAAGCATAGACCGCGCTGCAACAAATTTTGCAAGTCAATACGTCACGGCGAACGCGCAAAACATTTTCCGAGGCTTGTCGGTAAATCGGAATACCACAAAGAGATTTATTCCTTCTTGTTTGTTCAGTGGGTGCGGTGGTTTTTTTTTTACTTGGCAATTAAAAAATGGAATGGACCATCCATCTCCCGCACAACGCTCAAAAAGTATTGAACCTTCATATCCTTAATTTCAATACGCATCTGATTATTCAGCTGACAAAACATATGTAAACTACGACATTGAGGAAATTTTTTTAAATTAATTTATGCGGTTCGGTTCATTTAGTTTAGTTATTAAGTAAAAAAAACTTTACCTTTAGTTAATATGTTTGAATAATAATAAATAAATATTAAACTTATTTATAAAAAAAATAAATAAAAAAAACACCAAACTGCTAGTTCTACTTGTGCCTACTATAGTCGCAGTTGAGTATAAAATTGATAGGTATCACAAACTGTAATAGATATACTTATAATGTACGATATGCTTCAATTTTTAGTTTTGATGCCCAAAGCGCACTTACAAAATTATACAGTTTTGTATTTTCATGAATTAGGTTATTGGGTAATTTTGTACCCAACTACGACTAGTAGTTACAAGTAGATTTAGCAGTTGGGTGTTTTCTGTTAATTTATTTTTTACATCCATTTTTTAATTCTTATTCAGCCTTATAGAAAGAATGCATTTATCATTCATTTAGCGTTACTCGGAGATAGGTGCGTTTCTACAAACATTGAGTCAAGGTGGGGGAGGGAGAGGGAGAGGGAAGAAGTAAAATGCTGTTGAAAAATTCTTAAACCGTGTGCAGAAAGAAGTTTTGAAATCGCTTCATATTTGGGAAATTTATGCGAATATGGTTTTTGAAGAGGGTGAGGGGGAATGACAGGCGGCGAGATGGCTAGGACATGACATATTTTAAATAGAGACCCTGTATGTATGACATATTTAAAATATGTCATACATAGATTGTCTCTAGCTAGGACCAGGGAGGACTACAAAGTAATTACAGCAAATTTTGTATGCCTTAACGCCTACATCATGTGACAAAATACCTCGTATATATGTTGATTAATAGTACTGTTTACAAACAACCAAAAGTTTTTTTTAATTTTAGGGATTTGTGTCATATTGTTTTTGTAAGTCTAAAGTTGTAGCTATTGACAGAACAAAAAAGAAAACAATTGAATCAGCTTAATATTTTTTAGTAGCACATTTATAAAAAGTGGGCACTACCCGGTCTACCCTATCTTTGATTCTGTGTGCCATCTTGGAATTTGATAGCGGACAAAAAATATTTTTGGTCAAAACCCAGACCAATTCGTTCAAAAGTGATAATAAAAATCATTTCATGCCTTTTTTTTGGGCCACCCGGTATATTTACCTTTATTTCATGTTTCAATTTTTCAATAAGGGCATTGCAGGTCTCTATAAATATAAAACCAACTCGTTGTTTTGATACTTTAAATAGGTATTGTAGACTAGTGAAAGAGTCCACTGTTGCTAAAAAACGTAGAGTAATAGCTAAGCTATCTTGAACAGGTATAGCATGTCGAAGTTGGGTATCTTTCTTGAATATTTTAGGACCCACTAGACAAATTAAGTTTTCAAAATCATCTGCAGATATTCTGGTAAAATTTTTGAAATGGAAATAGTCCATATCTCTCAGTAAACTTAAATTTTGTCTTTGTAAATACAGACGTCTGGACCATTCTTTTCGCTTTTCTTTTTTATTTTTGAATAATCAGAAGAGCGCCGGCCGCTACTACCGGGTCGTCTTCGTCCATCACGGTTGACGGTGATACTGACTTAAAATAGCGAGAATACAGGACGCAGAGCAAATGCTATATACCAATTAAAACCGTAAGTTCAGAAAAATGAGCCAATCACATTGCATCTGTACACCTGGTGCCTTGCAGATTTTCACTCCACGTGGACTACGATAACCTACTATCTATTAGGGAAGTGATGAATTGATTAATAATCACTTTTTCCTACTTGCGTGCGTAAAAGTGCACTTTTACGCACGCATTTGCGTGCGGAAAGTTGAACTTTCCGCACGCCGTGAATTTTAGGCCTAATTAGACTTATTGACCCATTTATAAACTCAATTAAATTAAAAATGAAAACAGAATTTGTTTTTTGCTGTTTTAATGTAAAAAATACCAAATATATTAAAATGTAAAACCAAGCTTTTTATGCAACTAGGAAAAATTTTGTACCTAACTCTTGCGGAAAGTGCCTTTTCCGCCCTTGGCGGCGTGCCCGAACTCCGCAAAGCGTCGTTCGGGCAACTGCCGTCGCGTGCGTAAAAGTATCACTTTCCGCACTAGTTAGGTAAATAACTATTCCTAATTTCTACTAAATTTGACTTGTGCAGCGTTAAAAATCAATCGGTGTGTGGGTAAGTTGAAATATTGTTTGCCCACAAGTTTCCAATTTTTCGACTTTTCAAAATTCAAAATGACGTCATTTAAGAAAAGTAAACTACTAATCCGATTAAAATGAGAATTTAAAAAATAGTAAATAAAGAAAAAGAATCAAAAATAATTTGCAAATAAAATACTCTCCCAATTTTTGGGCACCTAAGCTAACACAATTAATGTATGTATAATATAATTTTAACTAATTTTGGTCCACAAAAAAAAAACCTCTTTGCGATACCCGGGGACCCGACCAATGGACCAGTTTAATACCAAGTATAATGTATTAGCTCACACGTATACTATAAGTAGGGTGAGCTATGGTGTCTGTCTGTCCATCTGTCCGTCTGTCCGACTGTCCGTCTGACTGTCTGTCCGTCCGTCCGTCCGTCCGTCTGTCTGTACCTACAGTTTTATTCTAAATGACTCTAAATATTGAATAAACTTACTTAATTTAGATATATATATAATATATATATATATATATATATATATATATATATATATATGTATATATATATGTATATACATATATATATATATATATATTATATGTATGTTCGTCTGTATGTCTGTAAGTCTGTATGTCTGTATGTCTGTATGTCTGTATGTCTGTATGTCTGTATGTCTGTATGTCTGTATGTCTGTATGTCTGTATGTCTGTATGTCTGTATGTCTGTATGTCTGTATGTCTGTATGTCTGTATGTCTGTATGTCTGTATGTCTGTATGTCTGTATGTCTGTATGTCTGTATGTCTGTATGTCTGTATGTCTGTATGTCTGTATGTCTGTATGTCTGTATGTCTGTATGTCTGTATGTCTGTATGTCTGTATGTCTGTATGTCTGTATGTCTGTATGTCTGTATGTCTGTATGTCTGTATGTCTGTATGTCTGTATGTCTGTATGTCTGTATGTCTGTATGTCTGTATGTCTGTATGTCTGTATGTCTGTATGTCTGTATGTCTGTATGTCTGTATGTCTGTATGTCTGTATGTCTGTATGTCTGTATGTCTGTATGTCTGTATGTCTGTATGTCTGTATGTCTGTATGTCTGTATGTCTGTATGTCTGTATGTCTGTATGTCTGTATGTCTGTATGTCTGTATGTCTGCATGTCTGCATGTCTGTATGTCTGTATGTCTGTATGTCTGTATGTCTGTATGTCTGTATGTCTGTATGTCTGTATGTCTGTATGTCTGTATGTCTGTATGTCTGTATGTCTGTATGTCTGTATGTCTGTATGTCTGTATGTCTGTATGTCTGTATGTCTGTATGTCTGTATGTCTGTATGTCTGTATGTCTGTATGTCTGTATCCATACATGTGAGCTAAAAATTAAAAAATATCCAAGTGCGAAAAATTATTTTTTAAAATTTTACGCAATTTCAAAAATCATATCGAAAAAAGTTTATTAAAGATTAACTTTATGTAAATCATCATTTCATATTCTACAGAAGCGCACCTTTTGAGGATATGCCCACATACAAGGATCCTGGAACTTCTGTTCGATTTATATTTACCTGTAGTTTATGTGATTTCCGCGAGGGAAGTGTTGGAAATCTTGTTCTCATTTCTTTTTAGTCACGTCGCGGCCTAGAAATACTTTGGTCGGACCCGAAAAGGGCCGCGGCTGTTTTGTGTCGGTAGGGTTGAAATTATACCAGGAAGATTTTATATGAATTTAGATAACTTTTGAAGGGCAGAATCAAGCAAAATTTCACGAAATCGATAGAACCCCGTATTAGGAGGTATTTCAAATGACTTTGAAAACACGACGATCTTTTGCGCGCGAATGTTTGTTGCATTCGGAGGAAAAAGATCGGAATGTTCGTAGTGTTTTGCGCGTTTGGAGTGATTTGTTGCAAGTCAGTACGCACCTTTTTTTAGTTTACCTAGCCTGCGCTAGCTGCGGAATTACCTTAAATTTAAAATTTTCTGGTAAATGCTCGCTCTTTGACTGTGCTTTGTTGCCGATCTCTTGTCGTGGTTCAATCGAAACAAAAAGTACATAGATATGTGGCCTTGAAATAAAAATAAATGTGTATGAGTATATAATAGACTATATACCTACTTCGTGCTCGAGCCGCTTCACTTTTTCCCTTCCCTACCCGCTCACATAACAAAGCCCGTCGCGAAGTCAAGAGGTCATTCTGTCAATCTCAAGCAAGCGGTACACATCAATATCAGATCAATTCAGTATTTTGTTGTTCGCGTGATGCAAAATATCGCACACTTAAAACTAAAAAGACAACTCAAAAATTTTAAAATGTGTCCCTGCAATAAAAATACAACGTGTCTTTTTAGCTCATATTTTAACTTTGTGCTTATAAACAAAAGTTTTCCATAATTTCCCGAAAAATTGTAAACAAAGTAAATTTTGGTGATCTTTGGTTAAAAAGCACATTTGAATGCATTTTTGTTACATAAACTCATTTTCAAAACTTTTGAGTTACGTCTCTTTAGATTTAAGGGTGCGATATGGATAATATTAAATATTCCGCAAAATCGGGAAACAAATGCATGTATTTTAATTGTGGAAAGTCCAAATACAGAACAACCGATAGTGTGAGGCAATTTAAATTTCCCAGAAATGTGGAGCTGTGCAAGAAGTGGATAAGAAATTGTGGTAAATAAGAGAGTCCTTAATACCTTAAGTATTTTGACCTTACTAGCCCGCACAGCAATGGCTAATAAAGGTATTGTTTTCGACGAAAAAAATTTTTTTGTGATAACGCCGAAAATGTGTTATTTTGGTGTATTTTGACCTATCCTATCAATATCGTCGTGATGTCTGTCTATGTGTGTTCACGATAGCTCCTAAACCGCTGAACCGGTTTTCATAAAATTTTCAGGTAAAATCGTATTCGACACTCTAACGAGCTGATTAGTTTTTCAAAATTCAATAACGCTACGAAAGTTTTTAACAATTAAAATTTTTAAAAAATGCTAACTTTTTAAGGGAGCATAGCATCAATATGCGGTTTTCAGAATATAGTAGACTAGATTTTGCTCAATAAAAAAAACTATGTAGGAGCATTACAAAAAAGTGTTTTCAAGGCTGATTATCATAGCTTCACTTGTGCTAATAGGCTAGCTAGGAAGGTATCAGATCCGTCATGGATCGATTTATTTATTTTAATCAAACAAAAATAAAACTAAATAACTACTCTTTTGCAAATGTCAGGCATTTGTAAAAAATCGAGTGGTGGGTCGGTATTTCCTTTTGGTGTACAGGTTAGGGTAAATTCCAGGAAATACTTGGGGAGTTCTGGGAAATATACTAGGAAATACCGGGAAGTGCTTGGGAAATACTAGGAAATACCATTGAAATTGGAGGAAATACTGTAAGTATTATACCGTAGGTATTTCCCTTTGGTGTATAAAAATCGGCGATCGACCCACCCCTTGCAAGAAACCTAAATTTGAGAAATACATTAAGCATTGAAAAAATATTCTATAACTCTAAATTGGGGGAGGTTGTTAGTCCTTACAACTTTATACAGTGTGTCCCATAACTTAGGGGCCATAGTGCAGCAGGTGATAGAGGAGGTTATTTCCGAGAAAAAAGTTTATATCACATAAGGGTCACACATCTGTTTTTAAGATATAGGATTTTTAAAGTTAAAGGAGTGAGGGAAAAAGAGTTTAACAAAAAAAAGAAAATTTGTCACAGCCATTGGGATTCAAAAATGTGGTATTTCTTTTTTTGATACAAAAACAAGTTGAGATTGAGATACAGGCTGTCAAAATAACCACATAAAAAAATAATAATTTTTTGAAAAAATTAATTTTTGCTTACTTATTCTTTTAAAAAATATTAATAATATTTTATTATTATGTCTCGCTAGAGACTTGTATTTATTAACAAAAAATATTTAAAAAAAATTGCATTTAATATTTTATTCATAAAAGTTTATACCAAAAAAATAGTTTTTTCTAAAAACAATTTACCGACTAATTTTTTTAAAAATAATTTGTATTTCAACTTATTGCTCTTGTTCTAATACACGACTTTACCCAATTTCATATTTGTACAGCGTTTTTTTAAAAAGTTATTATCAAAAAAGTTTAAAAAATCGCCAACTTTGATGCTCTGTATCTCGACAAAGAAAGTGTTTTGAGCCATGCATCGTAGAAACTTTTTTATCAGGCATGATCTCCTCTATCACCTGTTGGCCTATGGCCCCTAAGTTATGGGACACCCTGTATAGTTCAGGCCCTACGGGGTCCGATACTGCGTTTAATGATAGAAGCAACACATTTGGTATGGATAGACTCGCCCGAACATTTTACGAAAGGGAACCCCCCCAACCCTGGCAGGGGGGTGGTTCCCCCCTTAAAAGTGCTTTTTGACGGTTTTTGCTAATAACTTGAAAACGGTCAACTTTTCTAAAATTATTCTAAATATTATTTTGCAAGCGGATAAAATCTCCTTTTTGACCATGTAGGTACCTTAGTACCCTCTAAAGGCAGTGGTGCACGTTCTATAGACCTACGAAAAAAAGGAAAAATGTTTATATGTTTTTTTTTTAAATTTTTCTTGTCGAATTTTGTATCCTTAACACATTGTTTTTTTCAAAAAAATATTTTTGTTCAAAAACCCATTGTATACAAATATTTAATAAGTTAGATATAACTTTTGAAAGTAGCCGCTTTAAAACAAAAATGTTGAACATTAATTTTTGTAATTAAGTAAACAATACTTTTTAGCAAATGGGCAATTCCCCCAATTTTGACCCCGCTGAATCCGAATATCCCTGTTGCCAACTCGAAATATTGACAGGGGCTGAGATATTAAAGATGGCGGCCAAAATGGCGGCGGAATTTTAAATTGCCGCTGGAAAGCCCAAATTGTCACAGGTGTACATTCAAAACATATATTTGTATAATTAAAAAATAATAACATATTATTATTTTTTTAAATGGCTGCAAGAACCTCTAAAAACCCCCCCAGACCCCCCAAAATCTGAAAGTTTGAGGTTTTTTCAAATTTTCTTAAAAACTAAGCTTCTAAGAGAAAAATGTAAAATATACTTTATTGTAGACAATAAAATTCCCGTTTCAACATGGTATAACTTACTAAAGTTAGACTAATAACAAGCTCTCCAGCGGCGTCCGTTAATTGAAGTAATTAAAAAAAGTTGAAAAAATACCTGTTTCTTTCCAAGATTTATTTAATTTTTAAAAAAAACTAATATCTACAGAAAACCGTGTAATACATTTTGGTATACTCAATAAAATTTCCTTCAAAATGACGTGTAACATGATTAAATCGCTTTTATAAATAAAACTTCAGGGGCATTCGTAAATTAAATTAATTTTAAAAAAACAGAAAATAAACCATTTTTGTTACATGTTTTATCTAATTTTCTCAAAAACTAAGCTTAACATGAAAAAACTTGTTCTACACTTTTGGAGACAGGGAAATTCCCTTTTTAAAAATGTGAAACTTGGGGGGGTTTGACTTATAGCAAACTCTCCAGCGACGTCCGTCAATGGGGATGATTTCAACAAATCATTAAAAAAAACATGCTTTTCATACGTTTTATTCAGTTTTCTGAAAAACCAAGGTCTTTATCAAAAAATGTGTTTTATACTTCGTCATAGCCAATAAATTTCTTTCAAACGATGTATAACAAAGTGGAAGTTATTTTATATTTACCGTTCCAGTTGTGTTCTTAATTTAAAGAAATTATTTAAGATCAATCCAAACTAATCAACTTTGTGTCTTATTAGCTTTTCGGTGGATAATAAAGAGCCGCGGATAAAAGGTCGAAAGTACAAAAGGTCGAAAGTACAAAAGGTCGAAGTACAAAAGATCAAAAAACAAAAGGTCGAAAGTTCAAAAGGTTGAAAGTACAAAAGGTCGAAAATACAAAAGATCGAAAGTACAAAAGATCAAAAGTACGACCGCGGGTCCACATCGACTGGACAGGTCAATTCGACTTGATACGGTAAACTTGTATTTTTAATATTTTGTTTTGTTGATTTTTTTTCGACCTTTTGTACTTTCGACCTTTTATGGCTTCGGCTGCGGGCCCGATAATAAAATGTCCTTTTAAACAGTGTGTCACAAAATGTATACCTATAGTATAGAAATCTCTCCAGGGGCGTCCGTAAATTGCAAAAATGACTAAAAAATATTATTTTTGTTACGGGTTTCATTCAATTTCCATCAAAATCTCAATTTCAATTTCCATTAAAATCTCAATTTCAATTTCAATTTCAATGAGTACCTAATTATGATTATGCCCCCCCCCCCTAAACCGTTGCATAAGATTCACCACTTTATTTTTAGTTCCATATGCTTAAAAAAATATCCAAAAACACCTGTGTCAAAGTTACTACTGTTACTTTCTGCACAAAAATATTGCTTAGGGGGGGGGGGGTGGCATGGCCCCTATGCCCCCTCCCCTTATAACCACCGGTGTTTTTTGCTTTAAAGAACTTATTTAGATAAATCAAAATATCTAATCTAATCAAAAAACAGTTTATTTTAATTTGGCAACATTTTATTTTAGTAGGTATAAATTACGAACCTTTTTGAAGTATTTATCATAACATTAACCTCACTTTGTAATATATCATTTAAAAAGAAATTGTCTTATCCTCAATAAAGAATAAAGGCACATTTTTTTCTAAAAATCTTAGTTAGAAAAGATATTTAAATATGCAAGAGAAACTGATTATTTCAGTTATTTTTGAAACTAAGTATATATTAGTACGCCCCTGAAGCCTTAAATATGGCAACAACCCGACATTCTAATAAAGTTTTTAAAAGAAAATGTTATGTTCTACAATAAAGTATACTACATATTTTTTCCTAGAAAGTGTAGTTTTTGAGAAAATTTTGAAAAACCTATAATAAACATGTTTTTTCTAAATAATCCCAATTTACGTACGCCACTGAAGAGCTACTTGCTTTTCCTAACCTTATTGACCAATACATCGTTGGAAAGGGAATTTTATTCTCCACAAAAAACTGTTCTTTGCAATTTTTGATAAAAAAAAAGTTTTCGAGAAAATTGCATAAAACTGAAAAAAAACAGGTTTTTGGGGGTTTGGGGGGGATTTTCTCTGTCTCTGTCGATTTTTCGAGTTGACAACAAAGGTATTCGGATTCAGCGGGGTCAAATTAGGGGGAAATGGTCTGTTGCCAAAAAGTAATATGATTCGCTTCTAAACAGAAAACGGAAAGCCTTTTAAAATAATATGCTCTGACTATCCTCTCGCCCCCCTCAAAAGTGATCTTTTACAGTATACTTCTAATTATTTGCAAACTTTTAACTTGGTCAAACACAACTAAGTAATAGTTATTGAGGCTGACCAAAAGTCCTCTAACGATGTATAACACGCCCCCTTACCTCAGTGGCGCACCTTCTATAGGCATTTAAATAAATAAGAGGTGTGGAAAAAACAATATTTTTTTAATTTTCTTAAATTTTATTGTCCTACATACTGGTTGTAAAACTTATTTTCAAAGCTGAAGAAATTTTCTTCCGACGATGTATATCACTCCCCCCTTAAGGCAGCGGTAGATCTAGCATAAACGCACCAAAAATGATCAAATTTGGTATACACTTTAATCTTTATTTAAGACAACCATGGTAGAACAGTACTAATACACACTGCGTTCAATGAGAAAAACAACACCCTTGGTATGAATATACAGTATACCCACCCGAAAATATAACAAGGGGGAACCATCCGCCCACTGTTGGTGGGGGGTGGATCCCCCCCTAAATGTTTTTTTCGATATTTTTTAAGATCTACAGCTGCGTTGAAGGGAAAGTGATTTACATCGTTGGAAAGGAAATTTCTTTGGCTTTAAAAATGTTTTAAAACCAAACATGTAGGACAGTAAAATTTAAGAAAATAAAAAAAAAAGTTTTTTCCACACTTCTTATTTATTTAAATGCCTATAAAAGCGCCACTGATGTAAGGGTGGCGTGTTATACATCGTTAGAGAGTACTTTTTATCAGCCTTAATAATTGTTACTTAGTTGTTTTTTGCCAAGTTAAAAGTTGGGAAAATACTGTAAGAGAGCACTTTTCAGAGGGGTGAAAGGAGGGATGCCCCCCACACCTACTTTAAAGAAGGTCACCTAGAAAAAGTCAGTTTAAAGTTATTACTAACCAAAAATAATTTTTTACTTAATCTCATATTTATTTACTAAGTTACAAAGATGACTGTTCAACATTTTTGTTTGATATAAGGATTTCTACAAACATATTTATTTTTATTTCAAGGCGGCTATTTAAAAAAATATATGTCTAGCTTAATAAGTATTTAACTGTATACAATGGGCTTTTAACCAAAAATATTTATTTGAAAAAAAAAATACTGTTAAAGATAAAAAATGCCACAAAAAACAAGTTTTTTCTTCTTTTTTTATTTTCCCCTTTTTTTGTACGCTAATGGAACGTGCACCACTGCCGTACATTATTAAAAAGGAAATTGTATCTCCCAAAGATTTTTGAAAAAGTTGACTATTTTCGAGTTATTGGCAAAAATCTATCAAAAAGCACGTTTGAGGTGGGGAACCACCCCCCTGCTAGGGTTGGGGGGTGATTTCCTTTCGTAAAATGTTTGGGCGAGTCTTATGTCTATCCATACCAAGTGTGTTGCTGGTATCATTAAAAGCAGCATATCGCTTGAATCTGGGATGTAGTGCCTGAATTAATACGTCATATGGGACGGTAAAACAGAATTTAATAGATTTTTTTTTGTTACACCAAGTTGATTTGCCTTTTCGACATTCCTGCATTTGTCCTTTTGATTTACATTAATGTTAGTTGGCAGAGTACGTGCATAGGCCGGTAAAAGAGGATCTAATAGAAAAATTTAAAAATCCATTTTTTTAAAAACTTTAAATTGTTACACCAAATCGATTCCCTTTATCGACACTCCCTTATTTGCTCTTCTGATTGACATAAAGGTTATTTGTCAGTATACCTGTATGGGCCGGTAAAACCGGATCTAATAAAAAAAATTAATAATTGATTTTTTTTTAACTTAAATTTGTTACCCAAATTGATGCGCTTTTTTGACACTCTCCTGTTTGCTTTTTAAACTGACACTAAGGTTATTTGTCAGTACACCTGCATAGGCCGGTAAAACAGGATCTAATAAAAAAATAAAAAAATCGATTTTTTTTTAAACTTTAATTTGTTACAACAAATTGATGCGCTTTTTGACACCTCCATGTTTGCTCTCTTCACCGACGCTGACGCACGGGGGAATGGCTCTGTGTTACATGTTGGACATTGGGAACAAAATTATAATCATTTTCCTGTGATAAAAATTATAGTGTTGCATTTGTAAATAGTTGCTTTATTTCGTTTTAAGAAAGTTTTTTGAAAATTTTTGTCCAGGCAATTATTATACAGGGTGAAAATAAAGAGTTCCTAAATTGACAGAATTCAAGGAAAATTTATACTATATTATAACTTATGTTACACAAAACTTTATAGGTCTTTTATTTTTTTTTTAAATACGTTATTGGGGTCAATGGTGCTTTATATTTGCTATATAAGAAATATCATGTTTTTTTAAAGAAATTTTTTTATAAAAGGTCCGATAAAAAATCGCCCAGCAACTCCCGCAAAACTGTTTACAAAATCTAATAAAGCAGTGGCGCACCCAGGAATGTGTCTTGGTGGGGGCCCAACAGCTACGAAGCGCGCCCTCAAAAAACTTGCGACCAAAAAAAAAAAAAAAGGTCATCATGTCTTTTCGCAACTACGCCACTGCTTGGGGTTGGGGGGGGGCCGAAGCCTCCTGATGTCAAATTTCAAGGTATTTTTCATGTTTTATCATCAAATATGTAGAAAATATATTAAAAAATCTAAGGCTTGGGGGGGTCCGGGCCCCGGGGCCCCCCCTGGGTGCGCCCATGAATAAAGGAAGATGTCTACTATCATAATCTAAAAAAATTGGCTACCCCTAGCTGCTTTTAAGAAAATATCGATTTAATTTGGCGTATACTTTAAAAATCAAAAATTTTGTAGGAAAATACTACGAATTAATACAAAAAATTCATAATAATTAAATTGACTTCAATTGTTTTAATCATTGTTTTTTTTTATTTATTTATATATTTTATTAAAAATTATAGGTTAAGAAGATACTTAAATTTGTCGGGAATTTCAAGAAGAACCTGCAAAAAGCGTTTATTATTATAACACCTAAAGCTAAATTTTTATTCGGTTCGGATTTTCGGATTCCCGATTTCTAAATTAAATCCATCAAAATAAATTTAATTTCTCCTAAAATAGGAAATTCATTTTTTTCTTATTTTTTATTTAGGAGCCGGAAAACCAGCGATCATCAAATGGAAATTTCGCTTTAGGTGTTTCCTCTGCTAAGTATAAAAAAAGATTCCCTTTTTGCTGCTTTATTTTACAAATTTAATCTACGAAAATACAATCACAAAGTAGGTATATAGCCTGCTATATTGCCGTCATAAGGAAAAACCACGTATTCAACATTTGTTGCAAAAACGAGATATGGTGTTCCTATGCCTTATATGAGCTTTCTAAACATGTTTGTTTAAAAAAATACGTGTTAAGTTAAGTGTTTTTTCTTTTTATGTTATGAAACAAATATTTATTGCTTGATTAACAAAATACCGGGTGGGCCAAAAAAAACCGGACAAATTTTTTCATTATAACTTTTGAACTATACCACCGATTTTAATGGGACAAACTTCACTTGACAGAGAATTAATCAGAGTTTTGAATAAATATATTTTTTTGTCGGCGATCTTAAAATCCAAAATGGCGAACGAAATTAAATTGTACCCTTCAAAGATGTTCGTTTATTCTTGTGTTGCGAACATGTTTTAATTATTTATTTAAATCAGTAATAAAGCTGCATTCTTGCCACGTACAACAATGTACCAATCAGCAAAATCGGTTCAATGGTTCTCAAAAAATATATTTTTGTTTCTACCATTGTTTTGCATATTATACGATTGCCTTGCCAATCATGTATGCATTTATTTCCTTATAAATTCATTACTACTAAACCGATTTTGATGAAATAAAAAACATCCTGGTGAGAATTGATTGCTTTTTAGAGATCATGATCAAAATTTGCCGCCATCTTAAAATTTAAGATGGCGGACAGAATCATACTTGATTGAATGGCGTGTTTATTCTTATTTTCTAAAAAATATTTTAGTTTTTTTTAATCATAGAAAAGCACTGCTTTTCTCCCGCTTAACAAGGTACAAAGTAGTAAAATCGGTTAAGTGGTTCTCACAAAATCTGATTTTGTTTTAACCATTGTTTTACAAATTATACGATTGCATGGTCAATCCTGTCTGCATTCAGTTCTTTATAAATTCATTATTACTAAGCCGATTTTAGTGAAATAAATAACATCATGGCGCAAACTGATTGAACTTTAAAGTTTGCAGCATGATGTTTTTTATTTCACTAAGATCGGTTCAGTAATAATGAATTTATAAAATGCAGACAAGTATAATTTCTAAAACAATGGTTAAAAAAAATCCGATTTTGTAAGAACTTATTAATTTGTACCTCTTTATGCGGGATGAAAGTAGTGTTTTTCTATAAATAAAAAAAAACTAAAACATTTTCGCAAAATAAGAATAAACACGCCATTTTGAAGAATCAAGTATGATTCTGGTCGACATCTTAATTTCCAAGATGGCGGAAAATTTCGATAAGAATCTTTAAAGAGCAATCAATTCTCACCACGATTTTTTTATTTCGCTAAAATTGGTGTAGTAACAACGAATTTATAAGGAAATGAATGCAGAAGGATTGGCAATGCAATCATAGAATCTGTAAAACAATGATTGAAACAAAAATAGATTTTTTGACAACCACCACACAGATATTTTACTAATTTGTACGTCGTTGTGTGAGGGAAAAGTAGTGGTTTTCTACAAATTAAAAAAAAACTAAAATATTTTAGGAAAATAAGAATAAACACGCCATTTTGAAGAATCAAATATGATTCTGTCCGCAGTGTCCGCCATCTTAAATTTTAAGATGGCGATAAATTTTGATCATGATCTTTAAAAAGCAATCAATTCTCAACAGGATGTTTTTTACTTCATCAAAATCGGTTTAGTAGTAATGAAGTCATAAGGAAATAAATGCAGACATGATTGGCAAGGCAATCGCATAATATGCAAAACAATGGTTGAAACAAAAATATATTTTTTTAGAACCACCGAACCGATTTTGCTAGTTCATACCTTGCTGTGCGTGGCAAGAATGCAGCCTTTTAACTAATTTAAAATACTCTGCCAATATAGGGGCCCCTAAGCTCACACTAGGTACTATAGTTATAGTGTACGTGTGAGCTAATATAACTAAAAACTAAAATATATTTTATTCAACTCCAGACTAAATTACCTTTTGTTTGATACCACACAAGCCATGTTTTGACTTAAACTCAAATTTTTGAAATCTACCCCCACCCTTAAAAAAACAAAAAACTAAAATGTATTTTGCTAAACTCCAGACTCAATTACCTTTCGTTTGATATCACACACGCCATATTTTCACTTAAACTCTAATTTTTAAAATATACCCCCACCCTTTTTTTTTTAAATAAATTAAAATGTATTTTGTTTAACTGCAGACTCAATTACCTTTCGTTTGATATCACACATGCCATATTTTCACATAAACTGTAATTTTTGAAATCTACCCCCACCCTTTTATTTGGTTTGTGTTCGGTGGATTTTGTTCATTTTTAAATGGGACCATCTCGACCCAAGACCCAGCCTAGGTACCAAATTTCATTAAAATCGGCCAAGCAGTTTTTGAGTTATGCGCGTTGGTCGTTACAGACAGACATACAGACAGACAGACAGACATACAGACAGACAGACAGACAGACGGCGCAACAAAAAAGTTTCAAAATCATCTGAAACGCAAAGATATATAAAAAATTTTGAAATCGGAGCAATTTTTTTTTCTCGAAAAAATTAGGATCACCATAGCTCACACTACTATAGTATAGTATATGTGTGAGCTAAAAGTGATTAAAACATGTTCGCAACACAAAAATAAACGAGCATCTTTGAAGGGTACATTTTAATTAAGTCCGCCAAACTCTGATTAATTCTCTATCAAGTGCAGTTTTATTCCGGAAAATAAATTTGTGTTTTATTTGCATCCAAAACTTTACCCTTCATTTTCTGAAAATAGCGATTTTGTTGAATACGTGGTTTTTTCTTTTGACGGCAGTATAGCGATGGCCTAACTGCAATATCCCGTATCTGAAAAAATGAAACTTTACAGGGGAAGCGAAAAACAGTTTAGGTAACACATATAGGTTTATTGGGTATAAAAAAATATATTTGCTATATTTGTGATTTCCCACGCATATAATGTCTTATAGTATTATACACTATGAAAGTAGCCAGCTCATTTGGCCTAAATCACAAATAATCTAAAAATGATCAAAATGTTAGATGCGGGGTAATTGCAGTTTGACCATCGATAGGCTATTTACTTCGTGAGAGGAGAAAACTTTCATTGCCGCGCAAAGTCTTTTATAACAGATGTGATACCGCTGAAAGCCAGACGTCGACTGAATCAAGGCGACGCGCGAAGGCTCGAGGCACAAAGTACATAGCGTTATATACTTTCTGTTCAAGGTCACCAATCGATCGATGGATAGCATATTTTTACAGAGAAATACATCCTTCTTGGTAACACCGGCAACTTCCCGAGGGGAAACCCAATTTGATTTCAGAGTTTTGCGTGAAGGCAAAAGCCTGTGATCAAACCGGTTCGCCTCGCGCTCCGTAAGCTTCGGACCTCTGTATGTATTACTTACTCTATGGTATAACTATCGACTCTAAAATGCTTTATGAAGAAAACATTGATAACATAGTAAACAAGTCAATGTGTATCTTAGGATACATCTTTAGACTATCAAAGGAATTTACGTCAGATAGGGCTCTATCAACCTTATATAACTCTTATGTTTTAAGTAAATTAAGCTTTGGCTCTTCTGTCTGGAACCCGAAGTAGATAGATATACATTGATCGTTTAGAACAAACAAAAAACCACAATATAAATGGCGATTATAACAAGTTTCGGAGGGAAAACAAAATTCTATCTCTTCACCATTGCAGATTTGGTTTTCTTTTACAAAATAATTCATGGATTAGTTACTTGTCCATAACTCTTGTCACAAATTGGTTATTATATTCTTCATAGACAACGTCACCACCAAACTTTTGTAATTCCGTTTAGAAACACTAGCTCAGGCCAGAATTCTCCTTTAGTCAGAATTGGTCAAATTGTATAATGACCATTGTAATAACATTGATATTTTTAACCTAAGTCTTAGTTTCTAATTATTGTTGCAATACTTATTGCCGATCCTTAGTTTAGACATTTTTCATAAACATATGTTTAGCTTTTCGATCTTTACTTTAGGCTTATTTTCTTAAACATATAAGTTTAGCTATTAGTGAATACTTGTTTTGGATACTTGTTATCTGTTAGTATTCCAAATAAATAATAAATAATAATAATAAATAATAATAATAAATAATAATAATAAATAATAATAATAAATAATAATAATAAAAATGTTAACACTTTATAATATTAAGCTTGATTCCCACTTGTACAAAAGACCATGTACTTAAATTTAGTTTTTGTTTCTTAGGGTGCATCTCACCGACTTTTTTTTTGTTACTTAGCTTAAAGCGTTTCTTAATATAATCATAATATGACGTAATAAGTAACACTTAAGGCTAAGTAACGAAAAAAAAAGTCGGTGCGATGGGCTATTAAAAGTTAAATAACTTCAAGTAAGGCCTAGGTCAATGATCAATAATATCCGGACCGCCAATGGGACATGGAAAAAAATATTTTTATTTAATTAAGCACTATACGAGAAAAAAAAGCGTCTATAAAAAAAGTTCAACTTCTCGGTAGAAACTACCACCTAAGTTAACCACAGGATAGGAAAAAAAAATAAAACATTTTTTTAAAAATATATTCTTTTAAATATTAGGTTAGATTTTTTCTTAGTTTTACATTATAGACCGAATAATTTTGCGTATTTATTCTTTCTCCACTTTTTTGAAAAAGTTATTAGTTTTCGAGAAAATCGCAAAATACTGATATTTAGGAATTATGGGGCCTTAATCTAGCTCAAGGGTGATTTTGGCGGAGAATATGTGGGGATATGTCCCAGATGCTAAACATGAATTATACAAAAAACCAGTTTGTACCTATTTTTTCCAAGCTTCAGAGTTTTTTTACTTAATATAACTGGGCTATTTTGTAGCTAATAAATTTCGTAGGATAAATTGTATCAATGCCGATCGCTTATTTACTAATTTTTAGTTTTCGGATATGAAAGAAAAGGAAAATAAATTGATTCATGACGGATCTGATACCTGCCTCTCTAGCCTATTAGCACACTTCAAGTGAAGCCATGATATATTAGCCTTGGAAACAATTTTTTGTAATTATCTCAGAAACTAAAGCTCTTACGAAGTTTTTGGTAATAACACAAATTATTGACCAAAACGTAGTCTACTATTAATTGTATGTTTTGTGGGTTTTGGGAAGTTGAAGAAAAACAACCATTGATTTTATGGCGACGTTTGGTGTTTAGACTAACACTTTTTCAAGCCCTGAAATGAACAACAAGCATTACAATAGGAGCAAATGATTCTTAAATTTATAGTATTCAAATATACAAAACAATAACTTTGCAAAACAACTCACTCAAATCACAGTTGGGTCTTCGGCAGCAAAGCCAGTGAGTATTGGTTTATTGACAACAGCATATTACACATTTTTTTATGGAAGTTAAAATATTTATTTTTGAAATTTTTGTCTTTTATTTATAATTTTAGTTAGGCTAAGTTTTAATTCTTCGAATATCTTATTATAGATTGTTACCTGGACATATTTCTATGGGCTATTTAGCCACAATTTACGATAATTATGTAAATTGTTCACAAATTATGTTTTTTCTTTGTCTATTAAAAAAAAAAATTTTTTTAGAAACTCAATATATTATTTCTACTCACTAGTGTTGCTAGCCGAAGTCATTAAAATTAATTAAAATTTAAATTTGTACCCAAATGAATGAAGACTTAGGTATTAATCAGGTCACAGAAACTTATTCATTAAAGTAAAATGAGAATAGTTTTACTTAATAATATTTTAAAATAGTCAAGTTAAAATTGCAACATTTAAAAAGAATACAGACATTTAACAGGTCACAAAAAACAATTTCCAAAATTACAGTTTTAAAAACAAATAGGAATTGACGTTCATTATTATTCTTTTGACTAGAAAAGGGTATCTAGATGTTATCTCTATATCACAGAAACTAATTATTTTCTTAAGTTAAACATTGAGTTGTTGTTTATACATATAGACAAAGAAAAAACATAATTTGTGAACAATTTACATAATTATCGTAAATTGTGGCTAAATAGCCCATAGAAATATGTCCAGGTAACAATCTATAATAAGATATTCGAAGAATTAAAACTTAGCCTAACTAAAATTATAAATAAAAGACAAAAATTTCAAAAATAAATATTTTAACTTCCATAAAAAAATGTGTAATATGCTGTTGTCAATAAACCAATACTCACTGGCTTTGCTGCCGAAGACCCAACTGTGATTTGAGTAAGTTGTTTTGCAAAGTTATTGTTTTGTATATTTGAATACTATAAATTTAAGAATCATTTGCTCCTATTGTAATGCTTGTTGTTCATTTTAGGGCTTGAAAAAGTGTTAGTCTAAACACGAAACGTCGCCATAAAATCAATGGTTGTTTTTCTTCAACTTCCCAAAACCCACAAAACATACAATTAATTCATTACTAGGGAAACGAAATGCCTAAGTAGTCTACTATATTCCGAGAACCGTATATTGATACGGTGCTTCCTAGCCATTGCTACGCGGGCTAGGAAGGTAAAAAAGTGTTATAGATATGACACTTTATTAGCTATAAATAGCTCTTGTTAACAATAAAATTTGCTACCAACTACTAACTAAACTTATCCAGATTGAATACTAAATTTGCAAGGCAACATTTTCCAAGACATATTCATTTTAACTTAAACCTATTTATGGATTGTATATTCCAGAGTTCCCTTGGGAGATTAGTTAAAAAAATTACAATTTCTTTTTGCTCCTGGTGGGGGTAAAAAAACTCGATGGAAAAGTAACAGCTATATGCAATTGGCGTGTAAGTCCAGATAAAAAATATTTTTTCAATCAGCTGACTTTAAAATTATCGAAATGGCAAAGTGAATATTTTTTCAATCGGATTATTTTAAAATTATGGAAATGGCAAAATGCATTTTCCTGTCCTCTTTTCATAACATACTTTAAAAATTAATTGAAAGTTGCCCCAAAATAGATATTTTTTTGACCGTGCTACGGCTTGGAATATCCCTTCCCTCACACGCGACAACAAATAAATTTACCACATATTGACAGCTATTTCGCCCGAAATATAATTGAATATTCCTTAAAATAGCTAGATAAACCGCAATGACTTATAAAATTTTAAAAAAATAATTTTTACAAATATTACTTCACTTTCCAAAAATTTTCACCTGAGGCGAAGTTTATTTGCATGTATTGCTTGACTTCAGATTTTACATTTATAAAACACGGCAATAAAACTTGTTTTGGTTTTTGCTGCCTCCTTGGCACCTCCCCCCCACCGGACATCCATTGCCTAGCTATAAAACTCGAAAAGGAAAATATGTCTTATATTTTACTTATAACATCGGTACTAAAATATATAAATTTGTGTGCAGTTTGCAAGGTACGATTTTTGCCATTTTACCCAGGGGCGGCTTCTAACGTTATAAATTGAGGGGGCAGAAATTTATATTGCATGGAAAAGGAGATAAAAAAACTTACCTAAACAATTTTATTTTAGCACTTTACGAACAAGTTGCTACTTGGTGTAGTTTTTTGTTTATTTGTTTATAGATAAAGTCTATTGGCCCTTCTTTTACATGTGCAGAGTGCTTGGATTAGCACTAGTTTCAGACTCACGATGACCCCGTAGAGCAAACTCAAAAATCCCACAGAATTTTAAACAGTCTAGTAACCTACTAGTATGTTTATTTTTTGCCACATTTTTCATTATGTTCGGTAATGTTTTGCCTATAGGAACTATTTAATTGGTACCTAATATCAGTTTTACCCAGCATAGAAAATTCTATGTGGTTATTTAAATAAGTATCACTTAGCTTGTGTCTTTAACTTTTCACTAATGTGCTTGATATCACACATTCCTTTTGCCACCCACGCAGGATCACTTCGTGGATTGTTCATAATAAGACAAATAAAGCAAAAAAAAGCATTTTGTATTTTACAACCGCACAACCAGTTTTCAGCATCGTATAATTTTTTATTACTTGCACCAAAATTTTGGTTAATTTTTTGGATTTTAAGGTCCGGTCTATGTGGCTCTAAAGATTTTATTTGTAATCGAAGTTTATATGTCAACGTATTTAAATTTGCACAGTTAATTATGTAATCGACGGTATTTATTTCCATTTTATAAACAAACGATAACAAAAATGAACAATGACACGCGACCGGCAATGCTTTTTACTACTGACATACTCCAAATCAAAACAAACTTATAAGTCTTCACTAAGGATAGAACCGGCAATGTGCAGAAGGGCAACGGGCGTTTCCGCACGACGATGATGACCGACTTCAACTAAAACAAACATTCCTCCCGTCCCCGCTCGAGAACATCCACCCATACCACGCTAAAAAACGGGTAAAATTGAAACATTGCCCCGCGCGGCGCTGCCGCCTTGTAATTATTTACCTTACAAAAGTTCACCCAATTAATCGCTTGTTGTTAACCACAGATAATAAAAAAAACTAGACAATCATGTCGTAAGGGAAGATTAAATTTTTTTTTTAACAATATCAATTAAAAATACTGTTTGTTGTCTAGTTTTGGGAGGTCACTACCCTGTTGCTTTCCTGTAGCAGCCGCCACTGATTTTACCCATTTAAGGAGCCTACTGTGCGCTCGTAGAAAAATTAAAATTTAAATGTTTGATGTGATCCTTATCATTAGGTCGCCCGGCCGTGTCAGATATTTTTAAATTATTATTAAACTCGGCGGCGGCAATGGCAAGCCGTTACTGATAACGTAAAAAATATTTGATGGAAAAATGTATTAGAAGGGGCTGCCTATCCATCTTTAACAAATGGGTTTTGTGAAGATACGTCAAACCGAAATGTGAATATAAAATGAGATATTTATCGATCATCCTTATTATAATATGAATTATAGAGGATTTTCGAAATTACATTAGAGCGTTCGTCAGTGCATTTGCGTAACCAATCCCTGGAGGCAAAAAATACTAATGGTTCGCAAAACTATTGTTTTACGTGTTTGGATGTTATTTTGGTCGAGTTTACATGCATTTATGTTAGCCCAGGGCTATCAAAATGGACGGGCCACGATCCTCCACTTTGTTGACGTCACATCCGGGGCTGATTTTTTTTTGATGGTCACGTTACGACACAGCTGATTGTCTTTAAAATTTTGAAGTTGGAATGACGGTTCATGGATATTTGATTTTTTGTTAAATAAAGCCGTTTTTGAGATTGTTTTTCCTTTATTCTGGCAGAACAATTTTTTTTAAATGTATAGTAAGCCCTAATTTTTCATAGCCGCTTCATTAGCTCACACAAAAATTAAGTTTAAAGCCGAAGCGAATGTGACAATCACATATGACAAAGTCAAATACATGTCAAATATAACACTTGACAGTAGAGTCCCTGTATGTGGACATATTTGGATACTCCAATATGTCAACATCAGAGCTGTCAGGTACTTCAAGTACAGTACTTGAAATTGTACTTCAAGTACTTACAAGTACTTCAAGTACTGTACTTGAAGTACATCTACAATCCGGTAATTGTACTTGGTACTTCTCTCTCTCTCTCTCATTGTTTAAAACCGTGACGCCGACACTAAGGCCGCCATATCGGAACGCCTAATTGCACGGGTCATCGGCCACCTTTGGAACCCCAGACCGGGTTTATGTTTTATCCGGTCCTTTTGTCCTTTAGAATGGCCTACCGACTGAAGGAGTGAGTAACAAAGTCCGCCGCCTTCACGAGATATCCGACCTCATCCGGCCTGGTTACCGGCGTGAATGAAGGGGTACGACAATATTACATTTTACACTCCCCAGGAATCCTATAAATGTCTGCCGCACCCGACCTCGGCAACCAACGAGGATCGAACCCGTCACTGTAGCAAGCAAGATTCCTTAACTCGGTTTGGTTCGGTTCGGTTCGGTTCGGTTCGGTTCGGTTTGGTTCGGTTGCTTGTGTTCAATGCGCGAACGCACCGAGCCACGACGGCTACTTGTACTTGAAATACTTTTACCAGTGTACTTGTAAATGTACTTAATTTTGTCAAGAATAGTACTTCAAGTACATTATAAGTACATAATAGTTCAAGTGCAATAAAATATTCTTGAAATACAATGTAGATATAGGTGAGATTTAATGCGCCGAAGACAAGTGGTAACCTCAGGGTTGCCACCTGTCCCGTTTTTTATCAACTTGGCAGGGAAGTCCGCTATTTTAGCAACCTTGATTGGTACGTCTTAATTATTCGCCCAAAAAATCGTAATAATAGGTACACACTTATCCCAACAATAATGCCTATAGGCTTAATTATTTGCACGCACCTTCATTATTTCGCGGAACGTAAAATTTAAATTCAGTGTGAGAAACTACTACAGCAGTCATGCCATCTATTGTCGGTAGTACGGTAGTCCAGGTATATTGCACTTGCAGCTCGATTTTTGGGGATCCACCTACTCACCTTGCAGCAGACGTAATTTCTAAGTTTGACGGAGGTTGATCTTAAGAACCCGAAAATTTATTTAGTCTGACTATAGTCCTTGCAATTCCCCAAGTCCCTTTGCTACCCTTTTTTATTTTTCTGCTATAAAGAAGACAGAAAATAGCTTCGAAAATCATTGTTGGCCCCAGATTGCAGTTGGCAGTTGCAAGCTTAAATTGACAATAAAAGTAAACTTTCAAAACAAAAATTTGTTGTCAAGTAGTCAAAATATTTTGTAAAGTAGATATTTAGAAGTATTCAGATATTCTCAGAAAAATAGTCAAGAAAATTGGCGACAAAGATAAACTGTTCATTCGAAAATTCCACGCTTTTTTCGATCTTCAGTCCCATCCGTGATAACTATAGAGCAGAATTTAAAGAAACACAGTAATGACAAAAAATATGAAGACTCTTTGATGCCCTTCAAAGCAACGCATTTAAAAAACTAATTTAAAAAGTTTGTACAACTACTGTTAAAAAAGATTTATAAAACAAGAAAAGACTGAGAAAATGAGCTAAATTGGTGTCGTTCCTCTCGTCATAACTGAAGATATGGCAGTTCACGAGATGGAGTTTTTTGGACGATGAGAATAAACTATTTTTGCGTAGTTAGTTTTTTAGTTAGATTTTAGATTTTTAGTTTTTCGATTGGTTTTATTTTATTTTAAGAAAATAAGTTTACAAAACCATACAAATAAAGCTTAGTATAATAATTTTCATCTTTTGATTTGAACTTAATCCTATGAACAGTTCTACTGCAACATTTTAAACTTAGTAATTAGTAATACCCTCAATATAGCTATTTCTAGTTTAAATATTGTGTCTAAAATATATTTTTTAATTCACTCACAAAGAGTCTGTCTTAATACTGTTTTTGTTGAAATTCTCAAAGCCTCTGCGGTTAAATCAGTTAGGAACTTCTTTATATTTTTTAAAAGATCTATGTGTCCACCATAAAAAATGTGAGATTTTCATATGAACAACTTTTTTATTAAAAAGTGTAATATAATACTGTTTTAATTTCAAAAAATATTAATGATTATATATTGTAGCAAAGAAATGAGTATGTACTACATTAATATGAGTCAAGCTAAAGTTCATTTGTGGAAACTACAAATAATATTAATTTAACTTTTATTAAGTCATTTTGCTTAGGTAATTTAAAAACTTCAATTTACAAAAATATAATATAAACAGGGCCTAATCCTATTTTTAAATAATAATTTTTACCAAAACAAATTGCAAAGCTTAGCTCAAATCCAACTCAAAATACATTGTAGAAAATAACATTTTTGAAAAAATTAAATAATCAGTAATTTATCGTTTGTTCATGGTTTGTAGTTCTATGGTCAGTCGCACTGAAAATCTTCCAATGTAGAAACTTTGGCGGCAGGGCACCCCAATTGTTCATAAATTTTTCACTACATAAAATCATTTTGGGACAGAAACTTTTCTCAAAAAACTATTCCAAATCAGAATCAGAATTTAAATATAAAATAAGCGATAATGTTTCAAAGTCAGAAATTTCAAAACAATTGACAGTTTAAACACCGATCCATCACCCTTATTATAAAGGGTGGTGACCGATTATGTTAACCTTAAGGTAACTGATAATTAGTTTTGCAGCGTCCATTATCAGTTACCTTAGGAACCTATGGTTTAAAACTGAATTAAGAATACACATGCGTTTTGTTACCAGAATTACGGGGTGATTAAACAAAAGGCTTATTGCAAAGAGTATAGATACACCCATAGACGAATGTAAATAATTAGTATACTATGGATACACCTCAAAAAATTCCATGGATATTTACGTTTGTTATAAGAGAGACCAATGCCCCAAATGCTCCACCAAAAAAGAAACAAGGCAAGGTAGGGTACGTACATCCCGGTTTTACAAGAGTTTTTTTAGGTCTCATTACAAAGCCAAATATACAGGGTGTTTCCTGAACATTGGTCAAAAATTCGTGGTGTGATTCCTGGAGTATTTTCAAGAAAAAAAGTTCCTAGACACATTTGTCGAAAAATGATTCTTAAGGAAGCCGCGCCTTTAAAAAGAGCATCCTAAAGACTGTTTTTCTCAATATTTTTGAAACCGTTCATGCAAAAATCATGAAATTTCAGCTCAGAATTGAAAAATTTTAATCAGGGGCGTACCATACCAGCGGGTTAAGGGTAAAAAGAATCTCATTTCTTCTATGGTAGTTTTTTTACATTGAGATTTTAGAATATGATACCTGAAGGTTTTTCACACGTAAGAAAGGTGCTCTTAGTTCACATCGATAGGGCGAGTAGTTTTCGAGGAGATCACAATGTTCGACATTGATGCATCAACACCCTCAACATGAGTTTTCCTCAATAGTTTCGAAACCCCTCGTGAAACATGAAATTTGGTACACGGCATAAAATTTTGACGGCTAAATCGATTATGACCTCAAAATTGTTCGGAAATATTAAGGAAAAACAGTCTTCAGGGTGCCCTTTTTAAAATTTTGACGGCAAATTCGATTATGACCTCAAAATTGTTCGGAAATATTAAGGAAAAACAGTCTTCAGGGTGCCCTTTTTAAAGGAGCGCAGCGCCCTTAGGAACCATTTTTCGAAAAAAATTTCTAAGAACTTTTTTCATGAAAATACTCCAGGAATCACACCTCGAATTTTTGACCAATGTTTAGGAAACACTTTGTGATCTATTTGGAACAACGGCATGCACTTTGAGACAGAAAAACTTAATATATTTTATTTATTTTTTCTCTTGGGGAAGGTCCCATTTACCCCTGACAAGAAATAATGTTATTTATTCCATGCCCCGGAGTTCGGGGTAACTATGACACCTCTATTGCAAAAATATAAAACGTTTTGATGCGACTGGATCAATTTTGCAGCTTTTTGTGTAATAAAATTATCTCTTTCCATTACCTTTCTATCGCATTTGTATGTAACATGATGAATTCAGAAAAAAATAGATAAATGCAAATTTAGGTATATAAGTAAGTAATATATATTTACATACAATAATATTCCTAAAAATAAAACCTTTCAGGTTAAAAATTTCGTAAACATTTTTGAATTTTTTTTACATTTCTGACGATTTTTGACATTTTTTGAAATCTTAGATATTTTTTAGAGCTTTTGACGTGTTTTGGTAATAATAGTTATTCACCGAATAAGTGCCGACCATAGGCGGACGTAGCGAGGGCCAGGGAGGGGCATTTACTCCCCCCTTCCCCTCCCACTAAATGTTGAAAATAAATTTAATTTTTTCACAATTTTTAAACAAAATTAAATATATTCCTACCTACATAATATTATTCCTAACTAGATTTTACTTTCTATGATCTCTATAATATCTTGCAATCTAAAAGATTTATTACAATGTGGAAATCACATTAAAAGAGTATTAGCTGAAGCCAGCACATTTGCCGAAAACCTTGGAATAGAGTTACAGATGCCAAGCATAGTAGTTGGGCGACAGCAAGATTATATAAACGTTCCAGAAAATAACCCGCCAGAGCACTGGAAAAAATCTTTAGTAATAATATCTTACAAACGTGGAATTTCGTACCCGTGAATTTAAAAATCAAACAAGTTTCGTGGCAAATCGGGCAAAAAGGAGTTTTTTTGTTTCCCTTATATTTTTCCGTGGGTAGCCTGAAAGCTTAACCTCACGGGGGTCCAAGATCTAATGGACACCTAATAAGTGTTGACAGTTAACCGTTTCGTCCTTATGGGACTCCTCAGAACACTGCTGGTCAATGTGACCAATCTTGCGAAGTTAATCAGACAGTTTTGTCTCTAATTAAATGTAATTAGTGAGCGAACTATAGCAAGAGGCGCCATCTACCGAGGTACGAGAGAAACAAAAAACCAAAAGCAGGCGAAAACTCTGCTATACAATATCGATCAATGAAAAGATCAAATGCAAATAAAAGAAAACAACTATAGTCCGTGACCTACGACAGCTCTTTGTCTTTCAGGCCGGATCAACACAGATTGCATTTTTACCCGTCTTCAAGACCGTGAGCGTCAATCAACCGAATTTTTAAGCCAAATAATACTAACAAACGTGGAATTTCGTACCCGTGAATTTAAAAATCAAACAAGTTTCGTGGCTAATCGGGCAAAAAGGAGTTTTTTTTTGAGTGAGGTGAGCCTTCAGGCTACCCACGGAAAAATATAAGGAAAACAAAAAAACTCCTTTTTGCCCGATTAGCCACGAAACTTGTTTAATAATATCTTATTTTGACTCTCTGATAATATCTTTGGAGCATCTTTTCCCGATGAAAACCTACCAGCTTTCAAACGATTGGCATCACATCTAGTTTGTTATGTAGGACATGTCATTCAGTAAATTTAAAATGCGCATTAAATGATTTCAGAATTTTATTATTTAAACGAGCTTGGCAATGAGGCCGAATTATGGTACACTTAACAAAAAATGTATAAATAAAAGAGGAGTTAAAAAGTTTGGAAGTAGCAGTAGTTGTAAATTTTCCAGCAAAAAAATTATACATTATTCTATTTAACCTATTCAGATTATGCAACTGAAAGTAGTTATGTACATTACATTTTGTTTTTTTTACTGCCCTGAAAAGCAGTTTTCGCACAATTTTGATGCGGAAAGTGTGACTTTACCAGCAAGTCCCTAAAAAAAACTTTCCGGTCTCAAAAAAGAAAGAGCCAGGACACCGAAATGCTTATTTTTTACGGTCCCTCTTCCAATGAAGTTGGACATGAGTTCTGTTCTCTCTACTGACCAGTGGCGGCCCCTGAGTTGTACAGCTGGGAGCGAAAATAGCTTAACGGTGGGGGTAATGGATTTTCCAGCACTTAATTGAATTTGAATATTGGTTTTACCTAACAATGCAAATCCAGTGCAAGAATTCATATGTTCTTTGGAAAATACATGATTTCTTTTTTCGTTTAGGATTAATTTATAAAACAACACACACGGAAAACAGTACAACAGGTTGGTTAAATCGCACCCGCAAATCCAGTAACTTTTTTTCAGATCTCTTTAGAAAAATGACGCCTGAAACTTCTGTTTTGTCCCTTTTGACTAACTTGAGTAGGTTTAAATCCGGTAAGGGATTTCCCTGTTCTTTAATTTTGATTTTGTCTTCCAAAGAAAGACTGGAAAAATTGCATTTAATAATAATATTGATGTAATTCATTATGAAGATCGATAATAAATCGGTAAATTACAGTCGGACCTCCTATAACACGAACTTAAAGGGACAACCAAAACATTTGGAGTTATGGAGAGTTCGAGTTATAGAAATTCGACTTAAAGAGGTTAAAATACATATAAAAAGTGCAGGGACCACTTATACCCTGTTTCCACCAATGCATGCCCACCCCGATTGAAAAAACGCATCAGGTGTAGCTGCATTTAACACCGGTGCAAATCCATGGGCCATCACGTGATGCGTTTTTTGAATCGGGGTGGGCATGCATTGGTGGAAACAGGGTATTAAAAGATTCGAATTATAGAGAGGTTCGAGTTATAGAGATTCGAGTTAAAGAGGTTCGACAGCATAGCACGACTAAAAAAGCAAAAGAATATGAATAAGATACAAAACTACCTTATTATTACGGTATAGTAATAAGATTGGTGTAAAATAATTGCGCCATGTTTCTTTGGATTAAAACAACGGTGTGCACCCCCTCTGCTCCCGCCCCGTTTCCAGGGTACCGCGGGCCGCGAGATCACGGTCTGTAAATAAACTGGTTGTCCGGTAACTTGGTATCATGACGGCCGTGACATAAGAGTTACGTCACAGTTTTCCTAGGAATCAGCAGTCAAACGCTGTTTATAACGTAATTTTGTTTATTGCCAGGAAATTTTGTACAGATTGGGTCTTGCTATCTTGTAAGTATTGTTTATACCTGTTCTGTGCTTGCTAAAAATGTATTAAAGACTAACTAAAGGAAATTTTAGACTAACTAAAAGAAATTTAGTGATAGTTTATCTACTTCATCTTCTGTATCAATATCTACAAAAAATATGTGTGAAAAAGATGGTTTAGTTTATATTGCAGGTTAGGACGAAAGCATCACAATGAGTTTCCTGAACTTGGTTGCTCTACATATGAAAATGAACCAACCAACATGCATTCGATTGCCTTTCTTTTGAAGGCTTAACTGGATCATGGAAAGAAAATGTTAACAAAATGGACAAATGGTTCATAAAATTGCATGATACCAATTTTAAATTTAAAACAAATATTGTGAAGCAATCCACTAAATTTATATTTAAAAAAGTTTATATTCCATATAAATGGGTAAATTCAACAAACAAGTGATAATAGAAATCAAATTTATAAATAGTTGATGCTACAGGGACTGATAAGAGTCGAAAAACAGAGCATCAAAAATTCTACTAGTTTGCCAATTTAAACTTTTTTCTATCTTTAATAATAAAGAAGTTAGCAATGGTGGCCACCATTGGCGTAGCTAGAAGGGGGCCTGGCCCCCCCTGAAGTCCCTCAGGCCCCCCCTAAGATATTTTAGGCCTCCCCTACCGACTACTAGTAAAAGAACATGACGCTGAAAATACATACTTTTCTATTATTATTCGGGAAATATTTAAATAAAATAGGTGCATTAAAATTTAAAATCATTCAGATAATGTTTACATTTCAGGAAAAAGCCCTTGTCTTGCGGAATTAGGCTTTTTCTCTTTAAATTATCGGTAACTTTTCTGCACTTATGCAATTTCCCGAAAATATTTTTTAAATTTAAACATAATTATGCATATTGAATATTTCATACATATTGGCGACATCTTGTAAAATATTATAGAAGTGTAAGTTGAATTTCGCATTTAATAAAGACAGCGACATTTGCCCCTCTGTTTCCAAAATCGGGTTGTAGATGTCGTAAGGTTATAAAAGACCTTTTTAAACTGTTTTTCTAAAATAAATATAATATTCTTTTTAGTTTTTTTGAGGTTAGCGTTTAGTGTCTTATGGAAATTTTCCGATTTTGGTGACAATTTCATAACCAATTTCATATTAAGTTTTCTCACGTCGTTAAATGGAATAAATTCGTCGAGCAATACCGGGAAATTTTTAATATTAATACTTCTGCTCTAAGAGCAGAAATGACCGTTTTAAAGAATTGTATTTTTCGGTTAAATCAAACTGTTGGTCATGATTCTATCAAACAACATATAGCAGAAAACACCTATCCAAACCTCTACCAACTTTTTAAAGTTGCGAGTATTCTTCCAATTTCAAGTGCAACTTGCGAGAGGTCTTTCTCTGCTATGAGGAGAGTTTTTAATTGGCTTAGAACAACTATGACTCAAGAGAGACACTCAGGTTTGTCATTGTTATTCATAGAAAAAGATGTTGAGGTCGACTTAGACAGTGTGGTAGACGCTTTCAGTCAGCGACGTAGAAAACTTTCTTTGTAGAATTGCTGAATTACATACTTACTGTGTATACATATAAATAGGTTGGTAAATGTATTATTAAATTTGTTATATTAAAATATTAGAACATTTAATGCGCGTATATTTTTTTATTCATTGCACACTTTGCACGACTCTTTAAAACCTATGTTTGCTTTTTTTTCAAGATAGACCGGGGCCACGGCCCCCCCTGAAAAGAAAGGCTAGCTACGCCAATGGTGGCCACTTAACTTGGAACACCCTATATAATGCTCAAGCAGGAGGGAAGAAATATTAGCGTTACAGTCAATGTATGTTTATTATATATTTTTTTGAATATGCGTTAAGAAGCGTGGATCAAAAATCCTGAATCTTTGCGTTATGTAATTGACTTTTAGTCATTTCAATTTTCTTTAATTTTTTTGATAAAATTTCTCAAAAAAAAAACTCACTTTTATTACCTTTTATCTACCAAAAAAAAAATCAATATGTGGCTAGTTTCCTTTAGTGAGAGTCGAATTAACTTAGGAAAAGTGTTTATAATCGTGTCCTGAATCTGATATTTATAAAACTGTTGGAATTTTTATCATAAAATTTTAAATTATTTTATTTTTGCCGCGTTATAGGCTGCCGAGTTCTTATTGGGTGGGAGTTACGAGACAACCGGTTTATTTACGGCCCGTGCCGCGAGATGGTTTGCGGTACTCGCGGCTACATACTAAAATGCACTCTGGCTCCTTCGATTTCGCGGGTTAATTTGAACGTATATTTTTAAAATTCGTAGTAGTTCGGGGCCTAAGAGGAAAATTTTGGGGTTTGTCTGCATTTTTCCGTACCGTAATAAAATTTGGCACAGAGGTAGTAGACACCTAGAGATGCCATTTTAGAAGAGGTGCTCCTATGGAACCCAGTGCAGGGCCCAGATACAGGGGCGTACTTGAGGTGGGCAAGAAAATTTTTTTATATTAAATATGAAACTCATTTCGCGTACAGTTTTTTGTTTGTTTCACCTTATAGCTTGTAAATCCAAAAAATTTACAAAAAGTAAAGTTTTGAAAACGGTTTTTTTCAGGGGAGGGAGCAAAAGGAACGAGGACAGATATAAATTAAGTCAAAACGTCAAACTGTTCACATGATATATCAAAAACTGTCACCTAAAATGTACCTGGTCTGAGATCTACGTGAGAGAATATTAAAAACACCTAATCAAACCTAACTTAATAAAATTTGATAAATTAAGTAAAAATGAAGTTTCTGGAATTTTTGAATTATAATGTACAGGGTGTTAAGAGTTAAGTCGCCACTATTACCTACTTCGTTAATATTAGAGCTACGGGGTCGGTTAAATAGACAAAGTTGTGGTATTTTTTTTCTCTGATTACGATGGTGATGAAAAGAAAATCAAATGATGAGTAGGTGAGTTATGTAAAAAAAACACATTTTTTTAAATGGGACACCCGGTATTCAGTTCAGCCAATAAAATAATACTACAGTGTTGTACTATATTCGTACCAAGTGTCATTACGGTACCCAAAAATGCAGACAAAAGTGTCTTAGGCTCCGAACTATAGGAATCCAGGCTAAATCTTTTTGAGGTTTGGGATTCATGAAAAATTTGGTACTATATAATTGAATCACATTTATAATGAAGATTCGATATAAAACAAAAATAAACAAAATGTGAAATGAAAACAGATTTTGGGAAACACAAAAATAACAAGTGGGCAGATGCAAAAATAAATTAGTCTTCTAGGTATTTACTCTATTAGGTTTTTATTATTTTTAGGAATCAAGAATGTAACAATTGATTTGCTATTACAATTGTCTCTTCTGGCTTAGGCTCAACTCCAGACTAAATTACCTTTCGATTGATACCACACAAGCCATGTTTTAAATTAAACTCTATTTTTTGAAATCTACCCCCACCCTTTTATTTGCCTAAAATTTATTTTGTTTAACTCCAAACTCAATTACTTTTCGTTTGATATCACACATGCCATATTTTCACTTAAACTCTAATTTTTGAAGTCTACCCCCACCCTTTTAGTTGACTTGTGTTTGGTGGATTTTGTTCATTTTCAAATGGGACCATCTCGACCCAAGACCCAGCCTAGGTACCAAATATCATTGAAATCGGGCAAGCAGTTTTTGAGTTATGCGCGTTGGTCCTTACAGACAGACAGACGGACAGACAGACGGCGCAATAAAAAAGTTTCAAAATCATCTGAAACGCAAAGATATATAAAAAATTTTGACATCGGAGCAACTTTTTTTTTCTCGGAAAAATTAGGATCACCATAGCTCACACTACTATAGTATGGTATATGTGTGATAATAATAAATAATAAAGAGCATCACGGTCAAAAATTTACTTGAATGAAATTTTTTTAAATGAGCTCTTAAATTAGACTTGGAAGAAAAACTGATCTCTTGAGTGCACTCGGTACACTACATATTTTTAGGTCGATGTATTTTTATATGAATTGAAACAATAACACAAAATAAATTTGACCGAACTAACCAGCGGCGTAGCGTGGGGGGGGGGGGTTTGACGCCCCCCCCCCGCCCCGAGGGTAGTGGCGCCCCATAGGTGGGCGAAGCGCCCTCAGCTTTATTAAGTCGGGCCGGTAATGGCCAATTGAGTGGGTGCCAAAGGAAACTAACGACATGAAGACCTTTTTGTTTTTTTTTTTTGGTCGCAAGATTCGTGAGAGGCGCCCTTGTGACTTATCGGCCGTTCCCTCACACATGATGACCTTTTTTTTTTTTTGTTTTTTTTGGTCGCAAGATTTGTGAGAGGCGCCTTTTTGACCTTTTTATTTTTTTTTGTTTTGCCACAAGATTTTTCATCAGTTTTCAGAGGCGCCCTTTTTAGCTGTCGCCTCCCCCCCCCCCCCCGCCCTTTCGGGCACGCTACGCCGCTGTAACTAACTACACGACAAATATAAAACACGGACTAATTTTTAAAACTGGAAGGGACTTCAAACTTTAAACAGTCCCAAAACAAAACAATTAAAACATAACCTCGAAATCGAAGGAGCCAGAGTGCATTTTAGTCTGTAGCCGCGAGTGTTTGCGGTCCGAGAAAGCCGAGTGCCTACCGATTCGTCGATTCGTACTTAATCGTGTCGGCAGAGGGTCAGAGCCAGTGTCGGTGATGAACTATAGTAATCGAGGCGAAAGGGAAAATTATATATTAAAAAAATTATTATTAAAACATATTTTTCAATTAATATTTTTTTTTGTATTTTTGAGAAGAAGCGCGCGGCCATGCGGCCTTAAATTGCAGACGCTTTTGCTGCTAACAGACATTTCTATTAAAATAATCTAAAATAAAAAGGAAAATGTTGAGAATCAAGCCCAAATTGGAAAATCCAATTATAACGTCACCTATTGACTTTTCGAAAGTTATAAATACACTAGCTTTAAAATTAAATACCTAAATATAGACATGTGCTTTGTTGAGTATTGTCTTGGTTTTTTGTTTAAAACAATGATTGAGTAGGAACAAAATTTCGGACTTCCATTGTCTTTATTTATTTTAAACACGACGGCTCGGTTAATAAATATCTCTAACCGTTTTCAAGTGTAAACTTAGCCTTTATAGGCTACTTTTTTTAATCCTAAGACATTTGTTTTTCATAACGAGTGGTTACCATATTTTTGGTATGTCCTTGCTTGGTTGATCGATTTTTTTTTTGTTTTGCATTAGAAATGCATCTACAATAAATTATTGTTTTCGCTAATGCAACTCCTTATGCAAGACTTGAGCTTCAGACCATTGAATCATGTGATCATTTAAACGCTATCGGTTCTATTGGAGCTCTGTCCCCGTAAACCTTACTCTCAAGTGAAAGATAAGTTTTACGCGCGAAATCATGGACTTCCAATGGGTTTGTCTTTTTCACCAGTGGTAGCAAACATCTACATAGAGTAGTTCCAGCACCATGCAATCAACAGAGTATGTATGTATGTATGTATTCGAAAGTGGTGGCAGGCCCTACTGGACCTCCATGCACTGCGACCAGAAATGGATCTATTGTGCCCACGTACCTACATACTGAGTTTGACTAAAGTGGCATATTTTTTTTTCCACCCAGTACATGAAAAAACTCTGCAGATTACAACAATAAATGATTAAAGCTTAACACTTTGGCTCAAAGATATACCACTAAGGCCTCTGCATTATTAGCCAGAATCAACAGAGTAAGATTCAAACCAAAACTGTTGCTACTATTTCCCACTTAAGGCAAACATTTTTCAATTCAATTCAATTCAAAACGTTTATTTCGTCAATCCAATAATATAACAAAAGAACATATTTCTAAAAAAAATCAATGTGACGAAAAATAGCTGTTTCGCATCCCAACTATAACGTGAGTTAATAATAATGGCATCTTATTCAAATGATGGAGGTTATGACAAAGCAATGCTCAATATACTATATCGTCCAATACTGTCGAATCCATTTTAAATGAATTCTTTAGAAGGGAGATATATTTGGAGCACGTGACAGCGGCAATACGATATGCATTGAGGACATAAAGAGCGAGCGGACGCGTTCAACCGCAAGTAAAGATATATATTTCAAGAAACTTGGCTCTTCTTTCTGCTAAGGTCTAGGATAAGTCGCTGCGGTCGACTCGCCGCCACATAGGTTTAGTAAAGCAGGATTTTAAAACCTTCAACCAAATTAATACGGATCTTTTGCATGTCCCATTTTTCACTTATCCTTTATTTGGGGAATGCGCAGTTAGCTCGTTTAAACTTTATTCCTCCTAAAGGATAGTGTTTGTCCTTAGAGACAGAGTGTTACCGCGCATATAACGTTATGACAAAATGTAAACTAAATTAAAATATTTTTGATTCATTTAAGATTTCAAGAGCTACCAATGTAGGGTAATGTGTTGTTTGGCAACAATGTGTTGTTTGGCAACAATGTTCATCAACTAACAGAAATGTTCTGTAAGGTGTGTAAAAAAAGAAGCAGAAGTACATAGTTCACAGAGTTTACCTATTTTGCTGACCAGAAATTTACTGACTCAACTAATAAATCAAAGCTGCTACCATTCTCAAATAGTTACCAATCTATCTATTACTTAGGTACTAATCAGTTTTATCTCAAAATACGACCATTACCACCTTCTTCTAGCTTCTAACACCAAATAACCAACTACTACCAGATTCCTTTAGCTTGTACTAGCAAAAAACCAACTACTGCCATCCCCTAGCTTTTACCATCGAAAAAAAACTACTACCACGTCCCCCTAGCATTTGCCGTCAACAAGTCAACCACTACCAACTTCCCTTAGCTTCTACCAGCAAAAAATCAACTACAACTACCTTCCCCTAGCTTCTTCCACCAAAAAGCCAACTGCTACCACTTTTCCCTCTCTTCTACCATCAAGAAGCCAACTACCACCAACTTTCCCTAGCTTCTACCAGCAAAAAACCAACTACTACCACCTTCCTCTAGCTTCTACCACCAAAAAACCAACTACTACAATCATAATCAAATGAAGAAGATAGAGGAAGGTGGTAGTAGTTGTTTTTTTGATGGTAGAAGCTAAACAAAGGAATTAGTAGTTGATTTTTTGGTGGTTTAAGCTAGGGGAAGGTGGTAGTAGTAGTTCGGTAAGCTAGGGAAAGGTGGTAATAGTTGGCTTTTTGATCGTAGAAGCTAGGGGAAGGTGAAAGTTGTTGGTTTTTTAGTGATAGAAGCTAGGCTAGAAATGTTTTTTGCCGGTAGAATCTTAGCGAGGGTGGTTTTTCGGATAAAACTAAGTCGTATCTGAGTGATAGGTCATTGTAGATGTGGAGAATAGGCGTCGGAAAATACAGAAAAACGTTCTAAACCGACATAGTATTAGTAGTACTATGGGCTGCCAGTAGTAATGACTTTAATAAAATCTCAACGTTAGGGCAGGGAGGACTGTGACTCTCAGACATAAATAAAGATCAAGAAAGGAGTAGGTGGTATTCTCTTAACTATTTTATTTATCGCCTCCTCTAAATAAATTTTAAAAAAGGTGATAGATAATTAAACTTCAGATACATCAATAAATTGGGTATCCATTGTTGTTCTAAAATACGATTTTAACAAAACATCTTGAAGTTACACAAATAACCATTTATAAATTGGTTTCTTACGGCCTCTGGCTGTTCAGAGGCAAGCCCAATTAACAAGTAAAAAACTACAAATAAATTGGAACTAACGTTAATTATTGTAATCACGAATATACCTTCCAAAGGAAAATATACCCATAAAACTGAAGCAATTAATTATATTATATAGATACTTTGTTTTTAACAAATATTGCTCTGAATGCTCTGTGACGCAAAGTTATAACATATTTCGTGCCACGTGCTGTAAATATGAATGACATCAATGTTTCGGCCAGAGCCACGTCATGCAATATACATAGGGACCTTGATCCGTGGCCTCCGGAGAACCTTTTTAGTAGATTTGGCCCGAGCAAAAACCTGTGGGTAATTACACAAAAAAAAAACAAAAAAAAAGACCAAACCCTGATATAGCAATGAAACGCAAGATGTTTTAAACATTTAACAATCACAAGCATTTGTACCTACATTCAATGACTTTTCAAAAATGTGTATTCTGTAAAGGCCTAAATAAATGCCGAAATATTTAAATGACCAAATAGAAACTTTTGAGATGTGAAAGTTAATAAAAACAACAGAATATGAATATAATTATAGGTTATTTGAGGTTAGGAAAACCCATCTAATTAGATTTCATCATATACTGCAGGCGGGTATTTATTAATTTTTGTAGCTTGATTGTTTTTAAATTTTAACATGAGCAAATTTATACTTATAATCGGTGGCGTATATAATAATAATAATAATAATAAATACATTTATATAGAACATGGACCTGGAGGGCCCGCCCGCCCCTATAATTTTTTTAGATATTTTCCACGTATTTCATGAATGAACATAAAATAGCATTAAATACGACCACATGCCCCCCCCCCCCCCCCAAGCTCTTTCTAAATACGCCACTACTTATAACAATAATAAACATCATAATTTTTTTTTTAATCAATTTATACTTTACACTTTTTTAAAGGTTTTTATTGAAAAGCTACTTATTTAAGCACTTACATTTCTTTATAGAAAAATATAAAGAAATAATGAGGTTTCTCCTAGGCAATTTCTATAGAGTACTTACTTATAAAGAAAATTAAATTATTCCGTTTCTATCGCTGTATTCATTTTAAATTAATATAAATGATCCTTCTTAACTTGCAAAATATTGTCTAGACAAGTAGTCAAGATATATACTGAATGTCTCTCAGCCATGCCTTGTTTTAGAAATCTTTGTGGGGCCCATGTATCTCTGAATAGCCCTGTAATTATGCAAAGGCCAGTAGCGCACTTAGGAATATATCTTGAGGGGGGGGGGGGTCCCTAGAGTCTTGGGGGGCCGGGGACCTAATAATGCCATATTTTCAAGGCCCCCTTTCGGGTGCGCCCAAGTAATAGCTATTTTATTTATTTTCGGAAACTCTAGTTTATATCTGGCTTACTTAGAAATGCTTTATTGTGTTGTTGTTCCTGCGTTGCGTACTAGTTATTGGATAGTTTTTGGTCGTGTCAAATTTAGGCTCGTCGTCGACGACAACGATAACTTTAACAATATTTGACAGTTCGAAATAGCATTTCTGGTCCCGGTTTTAGTCGACGCCGACGGTGGTTATTTGTCGTTTGGTGTGCCAGATTATTTAACTCGAGATAATCAATAGGGGAAGATGGGGAGATATTTTTTTGTCAAAAGAAAATCTTTATTTGCAATTTTAATGCTTTGTTTGTGTTCAAATGTAAGTCTTTCTATGTATTGTTTTTAAATTTTTCTTGTGTTAAACAACCCACATAACACAATCACGTGTTTAACACGTCAAAAAGACGTGCGAAAAAAAACGTTGATTTTAAAAGCTGCTAGAACAAAACGTTTATTTCATATATGAAAACAAGCTGGTAATAGGAAACATCGTAATTTGTTTAGCTGTAGAAATGGCAAGTTAAAGAAATATTAAATGGCATCTACCGCAAATAGTCCACAAAACACCGGTCAATTTTTTAAGTGATGACTAACAGGCTGAATTTTCGTACATAGCTTTATTCGGCCGAGACGTCTAACTTTTAAATCTACGGAAATCCTTTTTCCTAACAGAATGAGCAGGCGCAAAAATCTATAGAGCTTCGGACCGACTAAACCAAGCCTATGATTTAGGGGAGAATGTTGCCATTTACTTTCAAAACAGGTATTAACTCTTAAATTATCTCAAAATTATAAATAATAAGATTTTAAAGGTTCTGTAGCTTAAAAATTGTGTTTGAAAGTTATTGGCAATATTCATGTATTTTTACTAGGGAAAAAGTTAGGTGTCTCAGCCAAATAAGGCTTTGCACGAAAAGTTAAACCGGTGTACTGTGCATGGACTATTTTAGTTAGATAACATTTAATATTTTTGCAACTTGCCATTTCTAGAGCTTTACATAGTTCACTTTTGTCAAATTTAAAGGCAACTTCACCATTGAAATCAATATGCAACAAAAAAGAACATAGGTATATTTCTTATTGCCACATTACGATGTATTTTATTACCCCACGATAGTCAAAACGAAAGGATAATAAGAAACAATTCCATTGTGAACTACTTGTTTATGTCAAGCTAAATTTAAAACAATACATATATAAAGTCTTGTTGACAACAAACTTTAGTATTAAAACTGAAACTAAACTGTTTCCTTCAGACACAAAAAAATATTATCTGAAATAATTTGCTTGTCAAAAATATGTTTAAAAAAGAGCACAAAAGTGCTAAAAGTTTATTAATAATTTAGTAGAAGAGTTTTAAAACTATTTTTTAAATATCTCAAACGAAAAAAGACAAAATGCAAGTTTAGCAAAAAAATATATTACCCTTGTTTCCTATTTCCCTATTTTAAATAAATGGGATCGGCCTTTGAGCCCTGTGCAGCCAGCGCCACCAAATGGCACGGAATTTAATAGAAGGTCGCTAAAACACAATAGCGCACGTTTTACGTACGTTAAAATTCTTATGTTAATCGTTTGCGGCGTTCGACGGAAGCCGTTAACGACTTATTCGTCGGCCATTTTTGGCACGACCAAGAACTATCTATTATATGCATTGTTCTGATAAAAGATTCATGTTATGTCCTGATTTATTGAATTTTTCATGATAATTTCTTATTTATTAACAGAACAACTTATTTCTAGTATTTCATATGGTCAAAAATTTACCAGAATTGAAAATATTAAAAATTGGTATTAGTTTTTGTGGACATTAAAACAGGTTTTTAAGAGGAAATGAATCAATCCTATCGTTATCATATGACTGTATTATAATAATCTTAATCGAAGTATTTTCATCTAGCTTTTTAAATTTTTGGGGTTGGGCAACATCGGCCAATCGACAACGGCAAAATGGTCCGTGTCTATGCTGTTGGGTCAATAACAAATGAGTTTCTTTGAAAAGGTGCTCTATGGATATCGAATATTGATACAGATATATACGTAGAGTGATTTTACTTTAAATCGGATTCTTGCAAAAATTTCTTTTTATTTTCAGGTATATTTATTTATTTATTTATTTAGAATACTAACAGATAACACATATCCAAATCACGTTTTCACTAATAGCTAAATGAAAAAAAGCCTAAACTAAAGATCGAAAATCTAAATTTAAATATTTACGAAAAATGCCTTAACTAAGGATCAGCAATAAGTATTGTAACATTAATTAATAACTGACTTAATTTTGGTTTTAAAAGCACTAAGAATTAGGTTACAAATATCAATGTTATTACAATGGTCACTATACAATTTGAACATTCTAACTGGAGCAGAATTCTGACCTGAATTAGTGCTTCTAAACGGATTTTTTTAGATATTTAAGGTAACATCATAAAATACTTTGCAAAACAGCAGTAACAATATTTTTCTCGATACGTCACACACAGGGAAATCCAAGAGAATGACTGGCCAAAAGACGGAATGAGACAACTGGTTGCCGTCAACTCGGCGCTGCCAACTGGTGGTTGGACCGTCTCGGCGCCGCCAACTGGACGCCTAGCCAACTCGGCGCTGGACAAAATTTTTTTTTGGATAAATATGCAGATGAAATGTTAATGCAAAATGTTAACAATAAAATTTACGTTTTTTATTACAAGAATGGCGGATCCAAAATAACGGATTTTTTTATTTTTAAACCGATTTGGGTCATACTTAAAAGTTTGCAGGGCTTGAGATCACTTAATGCAGTTTTATCCTCAAACTTACAAAAAAAATATAATAATGGATCCAAAATGGCGGACTTCTTTATTTATGCATCGATATGCATAAAATTTAAAACTTGGCGGTGTTATAAATAGCTGATTATGATCTTGACTCAAACTCATACATTTTTTTTAAGTTTCAAGATAAAACTGTGATCTCAGGCAATGTAAACTTTCAAGTTTGAGACAAATCGGTTTAAATATAAAGAAATCCGCCATTCTGGATCCGCCATTTTGAATTTTTTATGAGTTTAAGTCAAAAATCATAATTAGCGACTTGAAACACCGCCAAGTTCCAAATTTTATGCATATGGATGCATAAATAAGAAGTCCGCCATTCTTACCAATTTTTATCTATAGTTTTAAGTTTGACTTACCTTTTTTATTTAAATAATTTTAAATCAATAATTTTCATTGAATTTAAATTTTGGCGTCGTTATGTTTTAATCAAATTTTAGATTTTTCTTATTTTAACTGAATTTTATATAGTTTTAAGTTTGACTGTTTGACTTTTTTTTATTTAAATAATTTTAAATCAATAATAATTATTTAGTGTTCAATAGACTATAATTGGATAAATGAGGCTTTTGTCAATGTCTACTTTGGTAAACTGACTAATAAAGCCATTTTTGTATTTGAACTTAAATAAAATTATGGCGTTAGCAATTAAAAGTAGGTACATCAAATGTTAGTTAAATTTATTTTTAAACTTTATTTAGTTTTTCTATTATTGTTATTTTGATAGGGATTAATGTATCTCCATAGTTTTAAAGCTTTTAGTTGGATATTTGTACTTTAGATAAGCAAGGCTTTGTCAATGTATACTATTGTATTCTGACTAATAAAGCTAATTTTGATTTGATTTGATTCTGAAGTTTTATATATGATACGTATCGGTGCATAAATAAGAAAATCCGCAATTTTGGACCCGCCACTGTTTTAAGTGATCTCAAGCACTGCAAATTTTCAAGTTTGAGACAAATCGCCTTTTTGAATTTTTTATGTGTCATAATCAGCTACTTGAAACACCGCCAAGTTCCCAATTTTATGCTTATCGATGCATAAATAAGAAAACCTGCCTTTTCCCCATTTAAATTTTTTTAAGTTTGAGGATAAAACTGTATTAAGTGATGTCAAGCACTGCAAACTTTCAAGTTTGATACAAATCGGTTTAAAAATAAAGTAATCCGCCATTTTGGATCCGCCATTATTGTAATAAAAACGTAAGTTGTATGTTACCAGGTTACCAGAACACTACACCTACCAAATTTCAACACTCGATGGATTTAACTCTACTTAACAAAACCAAATTTCAAGAAATTTGCGTAAAGAATATTTTGAAGATATCTTTTCATCTGCACATTTTTTCGATTTTTTTTTTTATTTTACTCCGGCTCCGAGTTAGCCCTGCACCTAGTTGGCGGCGCAAAGTTGACCCGGCGCCCATTTGGCGACGCTTAGTTGTCCTAGACCAATTGATTTGAGATATTTGGGTACTTTCAAACCTTAGCTCAAAGAAAATGAATCTTTAGAGATCCTTCTTATTATAATCAGTTGGCTTTCCATAAAGTTTTAATAGTTTAGATTTGGGTATTTTTTAAAGTTATTCTTACGTTTATACGACTTAGTTATGTTTATAAATTTTAATACGATAGTGGACTTTAATCCTTTGTCTTGACAAAGTTTTCAACTTATTTAAAGAGCATTAAAATAAAACCAAGTACTTAGGGTCTTTGCTTAAAACAACCGAATTAAGTTGGTCTGTTTATTTCTTGTAGAATTTTTTACTACAAAATTAAGCTTTTACAGGAGAACATTTTTTTAATTTGACTTAGCACGAGTCGAGGTATACTTAAATTGGTAGGGCGGATGGTGGAACGTTTCATCACTTAGACATCCAATATTTCTGCATTCACTAAAGCGCGCTTGGAGCTATATGTTTCCGCAAAAAAAAGAAAAGTTTAAAAACTGGACAGAGAATAGTTCTGCATTAAGGCGACGAAATGTATGTAACCAAACAAAAAAAGTAAAAATATATCCTTTTCATTTTGTTTCTTTTTGCCCGTTTAAAGTATACTTTAAATTATCCTGCTTCGATGTTATTATTATAGTTATTATCAAAACTGGAATACATTTGTTTTTCATTATAATTTTTATTTTTTAACCGCTTTTAATAAATACTAACCATTGAGTTGTATAAAGCCCTGAAAGGGCTTTAGAGACGGAAAGACAAGGCATTTTTTATTGACCCTATCCTATTTGGTTTCTAAGGGCGGGTATTTCTTTTACAATAAAAACAGAGATAGACATTATTGAACATGTGAAACGGACATGCTAATAATACCCTAGATAATATATGGATACTATTATCTTTCACACTGACGGCAGAAGTGCGACAGAAAAGCAGCTGGCTACTTTTAAGTCACCTGCCGTATTTTGAGTGATTCCACCTGCTAGTCCGTTTATACAGGGAAAACTGACAGACAATGTTGTCTAAGTACGGAGATGAATTTTTTAGAATTTCGTGCGGGAATATTACAAAAAGAAATCTTGAAAGCGTTTAAAAACAAGTTTAGAAGTAACTATTTAAGTTCACACATGGTGCAAAATTGTTTTTTGTGCAAAAGAATAAAAAAAATCGATAAAAAACAACATTTCATGGGTAAGTCGTCTTGACGGATAGTTTTTGCTAAAACACGAGATAGATAGTTTTTTCTGTGACCGTGCGATTTTACCCTTACACATTTTGATTCAGAAAGTGTCACTTCCCCGCACTTATAATATTATTTTTTAATAATAATTTGTCCTGAAATGTGTTGCAGTCTAGGACAACTAGACATACTTTACTTTAATAAGCATCGCTGTTTAAAACTATTTAATTATTAATTATCATGGTAGCAAGCAAGCTGGCCAGCTGGGCGCCGGACTAAAATATTTTTTCTTGATAAAATGTGCAGACGAAAAACAAAATAGATAGATTATTATTTATGCAAAAATATCTTTAAAAAATCTTTTATGTAATATTCTTGAAATTTGGTTTTGTTAGAGTTAAATCCATCAAGTCGAGTGTTGAAATTTTGGTAGGTCTAGAGTTCTGGTAACCTGATAACATAAAATTGACGTTTTTGATTACAAGAATGGCAAATCCAAAATGGCTGATTTCTTTATTTTTAAACTAATTTGTCTCAAACTTGAAAGTTTGAAGTGTTTGGGATCACTTAATACAGTTTTACCCTCAAACTTAAAAAAAATAAAATGGCGGATGCAAATTGGCGGATTTTCTTATTTATGCACCGATATTTATCAAATATAGAACTTGGCAGTGTTTCAAGTCGCTGATTACGATTTTTGAATCAAACTCATGAAAAACTTAAAATGGCGGATCCAAAATGGCGGATTTCTTCATTTTTAAACCGCTTTGTCTCAAACTTGAAAGTTTGCAGTGCTTGAGATTACTTAATACAGTTTTATCCTAAAACTTTAAAAAAATTAAAATTGCGGATTTTCTTATTTATGCACCGATATGTATCAAATATAGAACTTTTGACTCAAACTCATAAAAAATTCAAAATGGCGGATCCAAAATGGTGGGTTTCTTTATTTTTCAACGAATTTGTCTCAAATGTCTCAAACTTGAAAGTTTGCAGTGGTTAAGGTCACTTTATACAATTTGTGACTCACACTTGCAATGGCAGACTGTCATGTTGGATTCGCCATTTTGATTTTTTTATGAGTCCACCATTTTGGATCCGCCATTTTAAATTATTTATGAGTTTGATATTTGATACATATCAGTGCATAAATAAAAAAATCCGCCATTTCCCATCCGTCATTTGAAATTAAGTGCTTTCAAGCGCTGCAAACTTTCACGTTTGAGACAAATCGGTTTAAAAATAAAGAAATCCCCCATTTTGAGTTGAGTCAAAAATCATATTCAGCGAGGTGAAACACTGCCAAGTTCTATATTTGATGAATATTGTTGCAGAAATAAGAAAATCTGCCATTTTGAATCCGCATTTTAATTTTTCTTTGTTTGTGTTAAAACTGTATTAAGTGATCTCAAACACTGCAAACTTTCAAGTTTGAGACAAATCGGTTTAAAAATAAAGAAATCCACCATTTTGGATCCGCCATTCTTGAAATAAAAAACGTAAATGGTATTTTTACCAGGTTTCCAGAACACTACACCTACCAAATTTCAACACTCGAGTTAATAGATGTTGAAATTTTTGTATAAATAACATATTTATTTTGTTGTTTATCTGCACATTTTATCGAAAAAGAAAATAGTCCGGCGCTGAGTTGGCCCGGCGCCCATTAGGGCCGGCGTGGCGCTCTGTTGGCGGCGCCGAGTTGTCCCGGCGCCCAGTTGTCCCATTCCGAATTGAAATTTTCAGTTCCGAAATTTCATCTGACTCGAGCATAACTTGTAGTCCACCCAAAAAGAGAAGAGTTGAAGAAGACCCTTGTTCAAACAAAGAAAATATTTTACCTGGAAGGTACAACATTTGTAAAGTTCTAAGATGAAAACAATAATTTTAATACATCCACTGCACTTAGCATGCTAACAAATTCTTTTTACTCTTTTTTTTTACTGAAGAGAATTTTGTAAACACAGTATACACAAGTAAGTATACATGAATTATTTATTATTCAAACAGAAAATTGTTGATAAACAAATGCTAGTGGAACTCAAAATTTTTATTTTGCGCCGCCACTGCCCTTTTTTATCCAAGACAAGCAAATAGAATATTTTTGCGATGTTGCATGTGTTCGGACTTACCACACCGAAATTCTATTTTCATCCCTGTCTTGCTCATTAAATTTTTACATGTATTTGGTCAATTGCGATAAAAGCTTGATATAATGGCAATTAAGGCCCATGCCGGGTCTACCCGTAGGGTATAGAAGTCAATGATACTAACCCATTCGATAGAGTTTTTTAAAAATAAATTAACATATTATCTCAAGTCAAGTTGTCAAAGTTTATATCATTTTACTGTTACGCTTATAAAAATAGCTAATATTTAAAGGCCAATAACTTTGCTAACTAGGGAATGGTAGTAGCTAGTTTTTTGATGGTAGAAGCCAAAGGAAGGTGGTACTAGTTGATTTTTTAGTGATGGAAGTTAGGGCAGGTGGAAGTTGTTCGTTTTTTGGTGGTAGAAGATAGGAGAAGACGGTAGTAGTTGATTTTTTGATGGTAGAAGGTAGAAGAAGATTGTAGTAGTTGGTTTTTTGCTGATACAAGATAGGGGAAGGTGGTAGTGGTTAATTTTTTGGTGATTGGAGCTAGTTGAGTTTTTGGTGGTAGAAGACGGGTGATCGTGGTAGTAGTTGCTTTTTTGGTAGTAGAAGCTAATCAGGTGGTAGGTGGTTTTTTAGTAAAAAAATGTATTTTTGAGACAAAACTGATCTGGACCTAAGTGATAGATAGGTAACTGTTTAGGAGGGGTACCTCAAACAATTCGCTCCGACATCGAAAAGTGTAAAAAAAAGCCGTTGGTCAGTAAAATCCTGGTCAGTAAAATAGGTAGACTCCGTGCTACAGACCTTGGACTCTGTGTACTATGTACTTCTTCTTTATTTCTTCTACATACTTCACAGCACATAGATGACTTTTGGTTAGTTGGTGAAAAATTATCTGTCATAAAAATTATTTTAAATTTACATTACATTTTGTCGTAACGTTATGTGCACGGCAACGCTGTCTCAAAATAAAGGAACTAGTAGCCTGCGCTTTTCGAACACAAGTAAGGTCAAGCAATGTCCTTTAGTGGGGGATAAATTTTAAACTAGGTAAGTGCGCATGCCTCAAATAAAGGATAAGTGAAAAATAGGACATGCAAAATCTCACCAGTATTGTACGTATTGGGTTGTAAAGCGCTTGAATCTTATACGGTCTCATCGAGAACCGTAAGGCGCTGCAAGGTTTCACAGCGATAACAAGGTATCATCAGTATGGATACCAGGCCATTCTGGGCAAGAGCAAAGCGGCATGTGCCGAATTATGCTGCCCGGAACCAGCCCTGGGCACACTATAGTCGTACGATGCTGCTAAATCAACTACATTAAAGTGGATAAAGGACAGCTTCCAAGAATACTGGTTAAATATACTAGAACTGGCTCACTCTAAAGAGTTCATTAAAGGACCTTGTAGAACGAGAGCCAGGAACATCATTGGACAGATCAGACAGGAAATCCGGATAGTGACTTGACTTTTTACGGGTCACTATCGACTAAGTTTACCCATGTACAGAATGAGATTAACAGAAGAGACCAAATGTAGACATTGTATGGAGGATGACGAAACAGTCAAGGCTCGTTTTCATGTGACAACAATGTCGCGACTTTAGCGGCATTTCACTAAAATTCGCGACATTTTTATACATGCAAACTTCAAAGTCACATTGTCGCGGCAACAATTTGAAGCCCTGGTATTAGTGTCGCGATATCAAAATCATGTTGATATTTTTGTGACATTTTACTAATTCCACGCAACATACCTCGTGAAAATAACAGTGCCGCATTATCTGACCACGTTATGGCAGGTTATTTGGTAATTTTGTACCCAACTGCGACCAGTGGTAGTAGTAGTAGTAGTAGTGGGGGGGGGGGTTGACCCGCAGGTCTGACAAGTAGGCCAGAGTAGGCCCTTTTTGCCATGTCCCAAGTCTGTCCCTTAACCCACTCTCTGCACTTCCCTTTGATGGTTCTCTTTACAAAGTCCAGTAAGTCTGCCCATTTGAGCATGTGCAGTTCTTCCTCGCTCAGAGTTGGCGCTCCGAGTGCCTGTTGTCTCATCCTTGCGTAGGCCTCGCATTCTGCCACGAGGTGTCTTGATGTCTCTTCTTCCTGTCCACAGGCTGGGCAGGTAGGGTCATTCTCGACTCCTATACGTGTCATGTGCCTCCTCAACCGGTTTAGATTACCTATCAGCAGTCCGAGGTCTTTTCGTGTCTGTCCCAGCATCCATCTAATTCTGGTCGCTTTTGGACGGTCTACGAATTCTCTGGTCTGTCTGCAACCCGTTCCTGTTTCCCAGGAGTTTAATAGCGCGTCCTAGACCCATTTGTTGAGTCCGCTTTGCACTTGTCTTTTTGTCACGCCCAAAAGTGGCTCCGGTCCTACATAGGCGGTTCCTGCCCCGAGTCGTGCGAGTTCGTCCGCCTTCTCGTTGCCTGGTACCCCCGTATGTCCCGGAACCCAAACCAGCGTCACCCGTTTGCCATCGCTTAGGGTCTCCAGCGCCTCTGCGCATTCTTCCACCAAGCCGTCAGCAATATTGGGTGCGTTTAGCGCCTTCAGGGTGGCTTGACTGTCAGAGCATATATATAAGCTCCTCTTCGCTGTTCCGAACCTCTTCTAGGGTTGCCGCCATTATTATGGCGTAGACTTCTGCTTGAAAAACAGTAGCCTGCTCACCGAGAGAGTAGCTCTTCTGAACTTCTAGTTTTTCCACGTATACTCCCGCTCCTGTGGTTTGCCTCTCTGATAGTTTGGATCCATCAGTGTAGCAAACTAAAGCGCTCTCCTCAAGCAACATTTCGTCTCTCTGCCACGCTTCCCTGTCTGGGATGTGCGCCTCCAAGGTGCGTGTGCTCTGCTGACCGTCATTGACGTGAGAGGGATTTCTCTAATTGTCAGCTCTTCTATAGCTAGATGACCAGCTGTTTCCCCTCTTCCTCTCCACTGACCCGTGTCCCTTAGACGTCGACGCGACTAGTGGTTACAAGTAGATTTAGCAGTTGGGTGTTTTTTATTAAAAATATTTATATTTCTAACTTTTACGTTTAATTCTTATTCAGCATTATAAAAAGAACTATGTATTTACCATTTATTTAGCGTTACCCAAAAAGTACGTGCAGATTTTCTACGGACGCGAACAGTGTTACCTTCCATTGAGTGAAGATGGGTGGAGAGAGGGAGGAGAGAGAGAGAGAGAGAGAGAGGAGGGAACTAGTAAAATGGTGATCTTAAAGCATGTGCAGAAATAATTTTTGAAATCCCTTTATTGTTGCGAGAGTTATAGATACGAGGGTGGCTCAAATATAAACAAGCCTTTGTTTATAAACTAGTTATTTAGAAACATGACACAAAACAGAAATTTTTTCTACTTTTCTACGCATCCCCCTTCTTTGTTAATACACTTTTCCCAACGATTTGACAGTTTCTTAATCCTGTTTTTATTAAAGGAAGCTGGGCGAGTATCTAACTAGTTGCGCACGAATGCCTTCACCTCTTCATTGGTCTGAAATTGCTCGCCTCCCAGTGAATCTTTCAGTGGGCCAAACATGAAAATCGCAAGGTGACAAATCTGGACTGTGTGGAGGGTATTCCAGCACAGTCCAGTGCATTTCATTGATTTTGGCCTGTGTTAAAGCTGCCGTATCAGGTCTAGCGTTGTCATGTAGGAGCAACAGGTCTTGGATGGGGGTGTGCTCTTCTCTTTTGGCGATAATCAAGCTTTACCTGGTCGAGTAAGTTGCAGTAGTAAGCCGCCTTTATTGTTATCCGCTCGTGCAAAAAATCGACCAACAAAACTCCTCTCCAGTCCCAGAAAAAGATCGCTAAAACTTTGCCTGCAGAAATGATGGTACGCGGACGATATGTGTGACTCACGTTGTCGACAAGCTCACGGCCGTCGGTAATTTATTTGCACCAAGTTTTTACAGGTACCCACGAAATCGTTTTATTTCCGAACTGTGCTCGCAATCTGCAGGGAATTTCAGCTGGTTTCACGTTTTCGCGTGTAAGAAACTTAATGATTATTCTTTGCGCAACACTGCTGTGTACTCTCTTCTCGCTCATTGCGATTGCTCCTGGACAAATGAGGATCGTGGCACTACCAGCCGCCTGCATGCTGCTGAATATCCCTACTCCAAAATTATAATGGTCACGTTCATCTTGAATGACTTATCCGTTAGTAAGTTTAAAAGGCTTGTTTATATTTGATCCACCCTCTACAAGTAGTACTAATAAGGAGAGAGAGGAAGGGGAAAACTAGTTAAATGTTGTTGGAAAAAAGGCTTCAAGAATGTGTGTAGAAAGAATTTTTGAAATCGTCCTATATTTGATAAAATTATGCGAATATGGTTTTTTAAGAGGGTGGGAGAAATGAGAGGATGGGAGATGGGTGCAAGCACGGATGACTACAAAGTAATTACAGCAAATTAGAGGACATTTGTAATGGGTTATCAAAGGCATTTCATTAAAATCGCCTGAAATTTAGGTAATTTGAATGCCTTAAAGTCGACATCATGTGAGAAAATGGCGTCTGACGACCGCCATATTGACTCATTTCTAAAAAATAATAGTCTATTGTACCTTCGGGATCAGTAGCAATTTACCGACACCTTCTTGCTTAAAATCGGTTCTGCCGTTTCGCTTCTAGCGCGACACAAACATACATATTTACATACATACATATCCCAAGCGAAAATCATTACCCTTCCTTTCGCCGTACTGCAGTTGGGTAAAACATAAGTTATACTTTTAATCAAAATAGACTTAATACCTAGCACCTTTTAGTAAAATCTTCTGTAAGCGTCTATTGTTGGAGTAGCATCGTTTAGCCCCGACTTAAATCAACAACAAAGTAAAAAGTTTCGAGCCCATCGCTCAAAGTAATTTTGTTTCCTTTTTGCAAGAAAGAAACTGAATAATCCAAACATTGAACACCTAAACTCTTTTATTTTTGCACTTTATTTTCGACAGACCCTTTTTCTCTTTATTAGGCGGAGAAAAGGAAGCTTTAACGTATGTGTGTATTTTGTGGTGTTTTCTCCCTGTGCATTATCCGATGGCTTCGAGACTCCCTTAAGGACAGTCTCCGGGGGGCTAAGGTAACACCAAACCCATCTTGATTTATTGAACAGTTATCCTTGCCTGTCTATATTCTCTTACAGACAGTATTGATTTCTGTTTTGTAAAGCATTAGGCACTTTTTAGATTTAAGTAATTTTTTTTTTGGTCCAGAGACATTTATGACGTTTTTTGGTCTTTGCACTAGTTGCGTCTCATTAAACTGACTGGTTCGCTCGGCAACAAACACTTTTTTTATCCGTATTTCGCCTAGTAATACCGGACGTCCCAAGTACGTACATTTTAGCTCCCTTCAGGTCCCAACGTCCCCATACCTAAAAAGTACGTTTTTAAAACGTTAAAAATAAAACGTATAAAAAACGTCCACTTTGGACGTTTTGAAAACATTCTTTTTACGTCTCTTTAGGTCCACAATATTCCTGTATCTAAAAACTTGCAAGTCTAGACGTTTTTAAAATAGACTTTTTAGATCTCGTAAGGGCCTAACTTTTGCGTACCTTAAAAACGTGCTTGTCAGGACGATTTTAAAATATTCCTTTTGGTCCTTTAAGAACTCTAACTTTTCCGCACTTTAAAAGTACGTTTTTATAACGTCTCAAAAAATACTTTTTAATAACGAGCTAGTCAGGGCGTTTTTAAAATATACTTTTTAGTTACTAGGGCCCTTAATTTTAAATACTTGAAAAGAACGTTTTTAAAACGTCCCGAAAAAGACGTAGCAAGGAGCCCGCGGCCTAGACCAGGTGTAGGACTGCTGAAACGTTTTTAAAGCCTCCCTGAAACGTTTTTAAAGCGTCCCTGAAACGTTTTTAAAACGTCTATGAAACGATTTAAAACGTCCCTGAAACGTTTTTAAAACGTCTATGAAACGATTTAAAACGTCTCTGAAACGTTTTTAAAACGTACCTTAAATGTTGTTAAAAACATTTTTAAAACGTTTCTGAAACGTTTTTAAAACGTCCCTGAAACGTTTTTAAAACGTCCCTGAAACGATTTAAACTATCCTTGAAATGTTTTTAAGACGTCCGTAAAACGTTTTTAAAACGTCCTTGAAACGTTTTTTGTACGTCCTCGAAACGCTTTGGAACGTTTCTGAACGTCAATAAAACGTTTAATAAACGTCCTGTAATTTTGCAGAAGGTATAAAAAATTAAATTTGACAAATGTCGGGCAAACGTTTTTAAAACGTAAAAAAAAACCACAAAAACGTTCCAAGCACCTTCCAGGGACTTCTATCGGACCCAGAGGGACCTAGGCGTACGTTTTCAAAACGTCCCCTACGTCATCTGTTATGCTTTCCTCGATTCCAATTCTTTCTTTTATGATCTCATTGCTTAAAGGATCTGTTCTAGATATTCCCATTGATCTTATTGCATCCATTTCGACACTTTCTATTTTTGTTTTGTATTTTTCCGTTACGCGACAAGTCTCTATTCCATACAACAGTGTGCTTTTCACCATTGTTTCATATATCAAAATTTTTTGAGATAACTTTTTGACAGTTATCAGCTGTTTACCATAACAAATAGCATAGGCCAACGAAAAAAAGTTGTAAAAAAGTTGTCTCAAAAATAATGATATGAACTGTACGTCCAATAGTCATTTTGTTTAATTGCTTCTAGCGTCTGTACTAAAACAAAAGCGATGCTATGTCGCCGGCAGGACACGAATTAACAAAATTGACGTTAGAGACGCATTCCCACAAGTCCAATTTCATTCCAATGAAACACGGTTTATAAACAGGGTGTTAATAATGTATGTCGCCAAACTTCAGAGGATTATTTTTGAGTGATTTTAAGAAAATACTCTGCCAATATATGGGCCCCTAAGCTCACACTAGGTACTATAGTTATAGTATACGTGTGAGCTAATATAACTAAAAACTGAAATATATCTTATTCAACTCCAGACTAAATTACCTCTTGTTTGATACGACACAAGCCATGTTTTGACTTAAACTCAAATTTTTGAAATCCACCCCCAGCCTTAAAAAAAAACAAAAACTAAAATGTATTTTGTTAAACTCCGGACTCAATTACCTTTCGTTTGATATCACACACGCCATATTTTCACTTAAACTCTAATTTTTAAAATATACCCCCACCCTTTTTTTTTAAATAAATTAAAATTTATTTTGTTTAACTGCAGACTCAATTACTCTCTAATTTTTGAAATCTACCCCCACCCTTTTATTTGGTTTGTGTTCGGTGGATTTTGTTCATTTTTAAATGGGACCATCTCGACCCAAGACCCAGCCTAGGTACCAAATTTCATTAAAATCGGCCAAGCGGTTTTTGAGTTATGCGCGTTGGTCGTTACAGACAGACATACAGACACACAGACAGACAGACAGACAGACAGACAGACAGACAGACATACAGACAGACAGACAGACAGACAGACAGACAGACGGCGCAACAAAAAAGTTTCAAAATCATCTGAAACGCAAAGATATATAAAAATTTTTGAAATCGGAGCAACTTTTTTTTTCTCGAAAAAATTAGGATCACCATAGCTCACACTACTATAGTGTAGTATATGTGTGAGCTAAAACTTTGTATAAACATATTATGTCTGCAATTACCCAGTTTTCGAGATACAAGTTGTGAAAGCTTTAATTTTTGGTTCGTTTTTGAGATGTTTAGCTCAAAACTGAAATCTGTTATTGGCTACAAAGGATACATCATTAAGCATGATAAATGTTAGGAAAAAACTACAGGGCGGTATTTTTCTGGGGTTATGCCCCTTTTTCCCCCAGAACTTTTTTGCAGTAAGTCACTGGCAGATTCAAAACTATTAAATGAATTCCTTGCTTTACTCAGAAACATTTTCATTTCGAGCAATTGTTTGTATCTCGAACTATTTTTGAGAAAAAAGACAGGATATGACAATTTGTAGATAGATCCCAAACAACTGGAAGGAATCCATAACCATTATTCTACACAAGAAAGGCGATAGAGCAGACCTAAAAAACTATCTACCGATAATACTCAATGTAATTTATAAGCTTTTCATGAGAATAATAACAGATACCCTAACAACAAAATTTGACGGATATCAATCAAAAGAACAAACAGGCTTTAGAAAAGGTTTCAGTACAGTTGACCACTTATTAACCATGAAAATCCTAATAGAACGAGCCAACGAATATAACATTCCACTATATATTGGGTTTATAGACTTCGAAAAAGCTTTCGATAGCATTGAGCACTGGGCAGTAAAAGCATCATTAATTAATAGCCGAATAGATCACAGATATACAGACTCAATAGCCAATATATATAGCGAAGCAACAACATCAATCAAAATCCATGAAGGAACCAAGCCAATCCGCATAAAAAGAGGTGTCAGAGGGTGAGACACTATCTTCTAAATTATTGAACCAGGTCCTAGAAGATTGAGAAGAAATAGGCATCAAAGTAAACGGACAATTCTTGAAGCACCTAAGATATGCTGATGATATCGCCTTAATAACAGACAAGAAAGAAGAACCGATAAAAATGCTGGAAGAACTGGATACAGCAGCTTAAAATATAGGCTTGAGTATAAACTACACTAAAACTAAAATCATAACAAACACAGATGAGGATATTACGAAGGATCAGAATAAACCAAAAGAAAATAGAACAAGTAGAGGAATATATTATATACTTGAGACAAATGATTAAACTAAAAAAAGAAAACCAAACAGCTGAAATCAAGAGACGAGTAAGATTGGCCTGGGCAGTATTCGGTACATTAAGCTACATATTAAGAAATAAAAAATATCCTGTACTTACCTAGGGATCCCAGACCTGGACACTTACAAAATCAAACATGGATAAGGTAACAAAATCCCAAAGATCAATGGAAAGACAAATGTTACATGTAAACCTAACAGATAGAAAAAGGAATGAATGGATAAGAAATAAAACAAAAGTAAGGGATGTTAGAGGAAAAGTAGCAAAATTAAAATGTAAATTTGTCGGTCATAATATCAGTCAGAAAGGAAAAAAGTCAGTTGGGAAAATAAAAGAAGTAGGGGAAGACCCTAAATGAGATGCGCAGATGATTTGAAGAAACACGCGGGAACTAGATGGATGAACACGGCGACAGACAGAGAAGAGTGGAAGATATTGGGGGAGGCCTATGTCCAAAGATGAATTGAAGAAAGCTATATAGATAGATAGAATATATAGAGTAGAATTATGTATGCCTTGTAGCTAAATGCACGTTCCAGATTTCAGCCAAAAATCTCAAAAACTGCCCGAGCAATAAAGAAAAAACAAACAAAAAATTGACTGTGACACCTTGTATCTCAAAAACTAAGCAATAATAAAAAGCTTTTTTCTTAAAATTACTCAAAAAATCATCCTCTGAACACTGGCGACATACTTCATTAACACCTAGTAAGTATATTTATATTTACTTAGATCAGATCTGTTATTGAGTGGTGATTAGCAAATTTGTTTTTGACTGAGACTAATTAACATTAAAATTGTTTCTTTTAACACAGTAAAAATGTCACCTATTTTGCTTTCCATGTCATTCGCTTTTAGGTAAAACCCTGGGGGACGTGACGAGGGATCACGTTGAATCGAAATTAGCTTTTTTTCCAGTCGCGCATCACGTCTAGCTGTGACGCCTGGTTGATCGGACCCCCGCTTTTTTCAATTAGGTTTGTTCAATTATCTATAAAGAGCAGCTTTAAAAACTTTTTTATTATTGTTATTGGGAAATGGCTTGCTTTATTTGACACAGGCTTAAAAAATATAACGAGCAGAGTTTAGTGGCATAAGGGCAAGGAAAAATAAGAAAAATAAGATAATAAAAATATTTACCTCAGGCTGGACTCGAACCAGCGACCTTTCGCTATTTAGGCAAACGCTCTTCCAATGAGCCACCGAGGCACTGATTCAAAATCCACCTATTCGGAATCCGTTTCGTCATCTCTAATGTTTCTTTGTTAGTATAGGTGTGTGCTCTCAAGCTTCCGATAGCTATGAGGACACGGTGGATATTATATGGGGATGGGAGAGAAATGGGTTATTCTCAAATAGTTTTAACATCTCAGTCCCTGGGACTATTTTTGTTCTTTAATGACAAAATGATTACGGTTTTTGTACAAGATCGTTTGTAGTATATCATTTCTAACGATAACTATTTTTACCTTTCTAAAATACTGTCTAGAATTTGCAATATATATATATATATATATATATATATATATATATATATATATATATATATATATATATATATTTATCTTACTGTTTTCTCATGGCCGTCTTAAGTCCCGCTCAGGAAATCTAACTGTTTCAGAGCATTCTAAATTATATTTTCGAGACCTAACTAAAATAATTTTTCTTTGTAAATTTTCAAAACATATTCACCTAATAATTGTTAAGCGTTAAACAGTAAAATATTTATTCTAAACTAATTCAATATAAAAGGAACCGCAGTCCCGATATTTAGTTCTCATCTCATTAATCGTACTCCGCACATTTGGTTGCCTATTTTGTACTTTAAACAGCTGAGTCGTCATTTACCGCCATCGTAGCATGTGTGCAGTTGTTTTCAAGTGTGTTGCAATATATTGATGAATACCAAGAAGGTGAGTACTTAATTTTTTTATTTAAAAGTGTTGTGTTTCAGTATTTTTGTCATCATTGAAATCAGTACCGTCCGTAGGGCTTATTTTTGATGTATAGTAATTTAAAATAAAAATTAAGCCGAAATTCAATGACAACCTCAAACATCTTTAAAAACGAGCATCCAAGTTTTATCCAGGTGCCGTTGCCACATTGATAAATGATTATTAAGCGATTTCACATTATCGTCTATATCATTACCGTCTACTTTATAGTGGTGGACGGTACTGATAAACAGTAGACGGGTCTGATATACAAAAAAGACGGTCGTAAGAAACATATATCTACCCAGATATCTATGGTAATGTTAACTGTGAGTTCTATTTTAATTTCAGAATTAATATGAATGAGGACAACATTTATGATAAATGGAAATTAAACGTCTTACCAAAGCTAAAAAGATTGAAGGAAGAAGCACATGGTAAACGACTAAAAATGAAGGAAACAAAGGAGTTAGAGTCCATACAAAGAAGAAAGAGAAACTCCATTGGACCTTAAAGCTTTTCTGGGGAGCGTGATGGACCATCTACGAGTGTTGTCAAAATTAAGCTCAAAGAAAATGAAAATAAAACAAAATGTGTAATACCCAAAGTCAATAAAAAATCATCAGATACAAAAAACGCAAATAAAAGAACTAACAGAAAGAAAGACAAAGGAATGAAGAAAAAGAGCTCCAAGAAAAGAGGAAACGTAACACAAGCTATGATTGATGCACAAAGAGAGGTGGAGAAAAAAAAAAGAAAAAATACAGAGAACGCGTTGCTGCTGATCCAGTAAGGACTGAGACGGCTAGGTCATATGAACGTGAACGAACTCGAAAGAGAAAAGAAAAAGAACAGCTAAAAAATATAGGCGAGATGGGAAAACGTGAAAAAAAGAAGCACAGGGAAAAATGGCGGGAAGCATCAAAAAGATATTACCAAAAAAAGAAAATAAGTGTGAGACCAGAGAGATTTTTCGAAGAGAATACGCCGCCATCTTTCCCCCTACCGATAGAAGAAAACCATGACAACAGAGTGGAAATTTCAAGAAGACAGTAAGCAGGAAGGAGAAGACAAACGCAAAACACTGAAAGAAAGAGGCAGATAAAACGAGGAGATACCAAGCAAGTTAGAAAAGCCTTGTTATTCGGGGCAGTATTAAAAAAACAGATAAAAAAAATGCTAATACTATCGAAATTGAAGGTGAAAAGCGGGTATTTTTGAGGTGTATGAAAAGAAAAATTATAAAAAAATACAATTATTTTTCTCAGTTTTGGGTACCGTCCAATTTTTTTTATGACTGTCCACCTGATATCATTACTGTCTACCCGATATCATCACCGTCCTTACATTCAAAATGCAAAAAAAAAATAAAGAATGTATTTGAAAGTATCATCTTTTTTAGCTTGAAGTGTAGTTTAAGAACCCTTTGGTGCAAATGTAGATAAAATATAATTATATCTTCCATTGCCATTCCGTAGAAGATAAACACAACCAGTAATTTTTGATTAGTTCAAAAATTATTTGGAAAATCGGTTAAAATGCATTATGAGGTACTTTTGCCTTACATAGATTTATTCGGAAACAAAAACATAATGTCTTCTGAAGTCTCTACCTAATTTTTCATCAGTTGTTGTTCACTAAGTATTTTTTTTAACCTTATTTAGGCATGAGGACGGTAATGAAATTATATGCGACACCGAAGTGAAAAAACAGAGATTATTTTTAACCCACATTAACCACAGCTTGCCGGAGTTTAATTTCCACATGTTCAGTATCAAATGGTTTGCTTTCTAGTATTTTTTTAACAAATTGCTTAAACTTTTTTTTTGAAACTTGTTCCCTGGTATATTAAAACTATTTGAGAATAACCCAAATACACATTTACGATTTTTATTATCTTATATTTCTTATTTTTCCTTGCCCTTATGTCACTAAAATCTCCTTGTTGTTTAATTTATATCTAGGACGCTAAAACTAACCTTTCTAAAAAACGTACTTTAATTTTGGTGCCTTTACACACAGGCAAGTTTTTATTTACACAACTTTCAAGTGGTATGGGAAAAGACGAAAAAAACAAAACCTCAAGGAATAATTATGATTATTTTCTTACAGGAAACAAATATGTGGCTGTTTTTTCTGCATTTTACAAGGTGGCTGGCAGTTGTTTTGGACAGATTTTAGATGCAGACTACAAAATATTCATTAACCAGTTCAATACAAAGCTGGACAAAGTCAAAATTCTTCCTACACCGAAAATTCATGTTCTAGTATATTACCTACCAGAATTTATAGAACATTATCAAAGAGAATTGGGATTTTTTCCAAGCAGGCCTCGGTACAGATCCATCATTTACTCGATGTTTAAGTTAAATAAGAACAATTTTGATGATTATAAAAAAAACCTACCTGATGATTGGAAAATTGCATTCATATCCTCATACATAAAAAAGGAAACAAGCTGGATTGCAACAATTACAGAGGAATTTCAGTAACCAGTATTCTAAGTAGATTGTACAGTAGGATTCTTAGAGATCTAATAGAGAATGATTTTCATGAACAAGAAGAAGAAGAGCAAAGTGGGTTTCGGGCAGGCAGATCTTGTAGTGATAATGTTTTTTTATCTTAAACAAGTAATTGAGAAAAGGAGCGCCAGAAATATAGAGACGCATGTTACCTTTGTGGACCTACAAAAAGCATATGATACCGTTCCAATAGAAAAATTATGAACAGTGCTAGAGCAGACTAATATCAATCATACATACATAAAAGCGATCTAAAATTAAAATTGGAAATCGACTTTCAAAAGAATTCCTGGTAACGAAACGCTTAAGACAGCGATGTTGTATCTCTCCAACTCTTTTTAAAATATATATCACAGTAGCTCTAAAAAACTGGAAACGCAAAGTACACGGCATGGGAATATAACTTAACGACCGATTTACCATATACACACTACAGTTTGCTGACGACCAGGTAATTGTAGCTAATAATAAAGAAGACATGGAGTATATGATGAGAAAGTTAACGGAAGAATACCAAAAGTGGGGGTTAACAGTGAACGTGGACAAGACACAGTACTTATACATTGGAAACGAATCAAGTGAATTAGAACTAGAAAATGGACAAACAATATCTCCATGCAATGAGTATGTATACTTGGGTGTCACATTTGACAAGATAGGAACAGACTATAAAGAACTGGAAAAAAATAGTAAAAGCAAAAAGGTTATTGGTGGTCTTAACAGTATTTTATGGAGCAGAGAGATAAAAAAGAATGTAAAATTTAACATATATGAAACAATGGTGAAAAGCACGCTGTTGTATGGAATAAAGACTTGTCGCGTAACAGAAAAATACAAAGCAAAAATGGAAAGTGTCGAAATGGATGCGATAAGAAGATCAATGAGAATATCCAGAACAGATCATATAAGAAATGAGATCATAAAAGAAAGAATGGGAATCGAGGGAAGCATAACTAATGACATCACTAAAAGGCAACTGATATGGAACGGCCATGTACAACGGATGAGCGACGAAAGATTACCAAAGCAGGTCCTAGAATGGCAACCAATAGGGCACAGAAAAAGAGGGCGTCCTAAACTGGAATGGCAACAGTCAATCCAAAGATCAATGAGTCAAAAAAACCTGACGGAAGATGACTGTCAGGATCGAAGGAGGTGGAGAATAGGCGTCGGACAACGTAGAAAAACGTTCTAAACCGACATAGTAGTAGTAAAAAAAAACTACTTCGCAGCGGTTGTTCATACAATGTACAAATATATTATGAGATTTTTTTTGTACTCAAAAAGTCATTCATAAGAAATGTCCTAAAATTACATTTACACTGTCAAATTTTATTTGCATATTGAGTAGTATGCGCCCATAAATGCATTAATTAATATGTGTAATTTTGAGACCCAGATGTCCAAAAAAGTTTTCTCAAAAGGACGCGCAATTCTATACACAGAAAAAATATTAGCCTCCCTAGTTTAAATTGTTTACCCTTATCCTGAGCCCCCTCCCAAATTCCAAATTTTTATTCCTTTATTTATATTATTGGATAGGCGGCAGGGTAGTGCCGTGGTATGGTCGTGGGCTTCGCATGCAGATGGTACCAGGCTCGCGTCTCGAACAACGATGCAAAAACCAAAAGAAAATCCGTCGCCCTGTCGCCCTCTTCCTTTTAAGCATTCAACGGCCGTCAAAGCACGCGACGCGATGCACGCAATAAGCATGCGACGCGATGCACGCAAAAATATAAGTGGACCTTGATCATCTCGAATATACGCAGGTGTAGTCCAGGAGCCGACACGCAGCCAGCCGAGAAACCAGGGATAATAACCCAGGAGCCTACTATAAGTGCTATATAGTCGGAACCAGGATGGCGTAGCACAAATCTCCTACAGTCAACTCACGATGACCACGACTGTTGCACTAAAAACGAAAGAAGTCTACCGTCTATCGCCAAGTTCTGCTGGGACGATAGCGGTGTTAGATAGATGGAAGTCTAACATGTAGCAGGACCACCTTTCGGAAGGGGTGTAAAAGCGTGGGTCCACAGTGTATACTTGCTACGCAGTATAAAGATCCCTGCCCTCGACAAAGAGGTGTCAGGCAAAATTAAGTCCTCTTAGAGAAAGAACACTTTCATCTAGGGGCACGTGCATTACTTTGATATATGATGTACGGACAAATCGGGGTTTGCGAAAAGGGCGCGTCTACTACTACTATATTTTATGGGATTCTATTTTTTATACTCAAAAAGTCTTTTATGCGTAATGTCCAAAAATTACATTTAAACGGCCAAATTTTATATATAAAATATTTTTATTAGAAGTTAATTTTTATGCTTGGAGGAATTTCACATAATATGATGTATCACTTCTCACGGCTATAAAAAATCGAGCCCCTGGCTTGTCTGCTGCCTAGCAGTTCTGTTATTTTTTATTAAAAAACATTGAAATTGTTTGTGGACTCATGATAGAATTGATATTAATTATTACCCAGTAGCATTAAATTTTAAAATTAGTTAATTTCCAATTACTGTTGCAAAACAAGTAAATATCTATTTTAAATATTTATGTTTGGGTAAACCCATCATTAGTGACAATTATTCATCATTAATTTAAACACACCAACGGACAAAAATTTTCATTTTGTAATAGATAGTCAAAAGTCGTCAGGACATTATAAATTGCTATATTTTGGCAATATTTGTTTATTTGTTTTCTTCTCAATAAATTGCCTACTTACATCCCAAGTCATGTAAAGTTGGCCAAACCCGAAACTAGGTTCCCTCGCCAGATGGCCCCAAGTTAGTTTATAAGCCTTTATGGGCTGTTTACGGGGCGAAGTTGGCCGCGGGATCGAGTTATCGTGTTAATGCGTTTAAATTATTAATCCTCTTGGCAGATAAGGCAGCTATCAGAATCCCTTTTTATGGTGGGCTTTAAAACAAAGGAAAAATTGATTTTTATTCTAACGGAGCAAACTTTTTTTTTCTAGTTTTTTTACCCAACTGCAGCACGGCGAAAGGAAGGGTAATGTTTTTCGATTGTTGTATGTATGTAAATATGTATGTTGGTGTCAAGCTAGCGGCAAAACGGCTGAACCGATTTTGACAAAAAAGGTGTCGTTGAATTGCTACTGATCCCGAAGGTGCTATAGGATATATTTTTCGAAACAGGAATCAACATGGCGGTCTTCAGACGCCATTTTATCACATGATGTAGGCTTTAAGGAATACAAATTATGTAAATTTCAGGCGATTTTATTGATTACCCATTGCAACTGTCCTCTAATTTATTGTAGTTACTTTGTAGTCCTCCCTGCTAAAAGCGATTTCAAAAATTCTTTCTGCATACGCTTTCAGATTTTTTCCAACACCATTTTACTAGTCCCTCCCCCCCGCCTCACCCTTTCTCCTTCCCGCCATCCTTTTTAGTAATAGTTATAGCTATAACTTTCACAAATATAAAGCGATTTTAAAAGTTCTTTCTGCACATGCTTGAAGACTTTTTTCCAACATCATTTTACTAGTTTCCCCCTCCCTCTCTTTTGTCTTCCCTCCTTATTAGTAATAGTTGTAGCTATACCTTTCACAAATATAGAGCGATTTCAAAAATTCTTTCTGCACACGCTTTAAGACTTTGATTCCAACATCATTTTACTAGTTTCCCCTTTCCTCTCCCTCTCTTCTCCCCACCCTCATTATTAGTAATACTTGTGTCTATACCTTTTACAAAGGATCAGGCACACCTCTTATGGGATTTCTGTAATCCGTAATGTTGTAGACTGAACCTTTCTTATCAAAAGTTCTCATGGGCCCAACTCAAATTAATGACAAAGTTTTTAAAATACAGGGTGTTCAAAGTGATAATGTCCAAGACATAAACGCAATGTTTTTATCACATATATTTACAATTTATTTATTATTTTTAATCTGTACCTTTAAAACTTTATCTACAGGGTGTTTAAGTAAATATCAGTCGAATGTTTTAATTAGAAATAAGCTTTAGTGTGCTGTAGATTAAACCTTGCTCATCAGAAGTTCTCATGGTCGCAACGTAAATTAATTTCCAGTTTTTGAAATACAGAGTGCCGAAGGCGATAATGTTCAAGAAGCATAATAGCTCTTTAGACGGCTTTTCCAAACAAATACTCAATGCAACTATTACATATAAAGTATTTATTAAATTTTTAATGATTCTTTTAATGATAAAGCTGGATTTATTAAGTAGTTAATACAGGGTGTTTCGGCAAATATCATTTTTTAAATACTAATTAATAAATTATGTATTGAGCGTCTTACTATTCCCACAGGGCTTTTAGCGAAATTGTGCTGCAAAAAAGTGAAAGGGGACTAATTGTCAAGAAAAAGGACTTTTCTTTAAATCTTCTACCAAAATACCGGATGAAAAATGTTAAATAACGTAATACAATTACTTTTTACTCAATTCTTGTTTGGACAACCCGTCTAAAGAGCTATAATGCTTCTTGGACATTATCACTTTCAACACCCTGTAGTTTAAAAACTGATCATTAATTAAAATTGCGCCCATAAGAACTTTTGATAAGAAAAGTTCAATGTAAAACACACTAACGCTAGTTTCTCAATAACACTTTCGACTAATATTTACTTAAACACGCTGTAGATAATGCTTTAAAGGGACAGATTAAAAATAATAAATAAATCGTAAATATATGTTATACTTTAAAGTTTACTTTTAACTTTTTAAAAAACTTTATTTTGATTAAATACACTATAGGACTTAAACGTTATAATTGAACGTGTACTTAAGAACGATTCTAAAGAGAATGACTTAACATTACAATGATTTGAGTTTATATAAAGAAAATGTGCTGATTAAGCAATGGAATAATTCCTTAATATTCTAGACTTAAACTAAAGTGCAATTCGGCAGGAATGCACGTGTTGTTTATTCCGTGAGAGACGCAAGTCAGCAGAATGGTCTTCTTATCTTGAAAGGTTCTGAGAAATAAAGTGTTGATTCGGCTTGAATGCACGTGTTGTTTATTTCATGGGAAACGCAAGTCAGCAGAATAAGCTTCTTATCTGGAAGGTTCTCGAGTTTCATAGAAGGTTCTGGTTTCTTCTAAGTGTAGGCAGGATATTTTCATATAACAGCTCCCCTCTTTTTGAAAAAGTTGGCGTTATACGGCAACTTTTATTAAGATGATTGATTGATCATTAATTTTGCATTGGGTTCGATTTCTTCTTCGATTTGATCTTCGATGTGTATGCTTGGCCTTCTTCTTGGTAAGATATTCGATAAATTCCTAATTCTTTGTAGATTAGGTTTTGGAAATGGTGGAAAGTCATTACCATTATCATTATCGTTATTGGTATTATTACCATTTCTTGTTCTTCGGTGTCTTTGACATTTGTTAATAATGTAAAGAATTACTAGTAGTACTATCAATGCTATTGTAATGATAGTAAACCAATCAATGTGTTTTTGAATGAATGGTTGATTGATCATTTTATCTAATTCTTCTGAATATTGGTTAAGATTATGTTGTGCAATATTCAGATCTTCGACGTTTATTTTGCTTAACTTTAGTGGTTTTAGGCCTTGAATTTTGGGGATTTCAGGCATATCTTTACAACAAGTATATGGAATATTGATTATTGGTGAATTTATTTCTTCGAAGGTACTTTCTTGAAGTGTAGTTTCAGAATGAATTCTCGTACTTCCAATAAAAGCATTGCATGTTGATTTGAAACGAATTATACTATTGGTTTCAATTGATTTCGTAATGATTTCTTGATTTTTGCATTTAATATTGGTAGGTACTGGTTCTGATGTAGTAACTAGCCATTGATTTTCTTCTAGTGGTTGAACATTGTAGCCTTGTGCATAGAAAATGGTTGTTTTGTTTTCGGCAGCTGAGTTTGTTGCTTCAATAGTTGAGCTTCACAAATAGCATCACTGTCGATGGGGTACGGAAGTACTTTGGAACATAGCTTCGTTCTTCTTTCGATGATCTTGCAGTGGTCCACGTGGTGGAAGGTGACGAAAAACATTGAATCATCGTCACGCGCAATAAATTTATTAATTGTTGATATAGTATGGTGAAGACCTGTTCGATTATCTAATATTGGTATTGGGTAAAGTCTGTATAAAGTATAAGTCGAAGGGTCTATAAGAGGTATTTTAAGAACAAATACTATTTTTGATTCAGTTTGAAAAGCACTAAGTTCAATTAAATTAATGTATTGGGCTACGGTTGAGATTGATATTGGTAAAGGCAAATTATTTTTTTGTAATGAATGAGAAATCTTTTTCAATGAATCTACCAAATCCGATGGTTTTATTATTGAACCATGCAATATTTTTAAACGTGCAAAAGTTACTGCGTTTAACGCGTCATTTAATGAATCTTTAATAAAGGTGTAACTTTCCATAAGCGATTCGCATAAATCTAATGCTTTTATTTGTGCTTCTGCATAGGCAGCGTTATCAGAAATCGAAGTGACTAAATATTCAATTAATTTAATATCATGATTAAACGTTTCTTCATCAATTTGTAATTTTTGTAAAGTCGTATTAAAACTTTTAATAACAGAGGTTGTTACTGAAATTTGTTTTTGCAATAATCTTTCAATATTTTTCTCATCAGTCGATACTTTATTAATACAATCATTAAAGTATTCTCCGTCTGATGCATCTAAATTTCCTGTAATAGATTTCCAAATAGTTCCGATGCCATTAAATATTCCACGTTTTTGCCTATATGATTTTTCTTTTGTATCCGAGATAAGTTCTTCGTATTTAATATTAACGTAATTAGAAATTTGTTTTAAAAGGCTAACATGCGTTTTAATTTGCGATTTGAAATTTGCAATTTGATTATTATTGATTGAAAAATGATCCATAAATGTATCTAAAATTTTGTCGTTATGCTCAATTGCTTTCTTAAAGGGTAAAAGATCTTTGTAAACAACAAGTGTCCATTCATTATTAGAAATTCTGATAAGGGATTCTTCATGATAAAATAGTCCTAGTGTATTATTTATTGGTAATATTGAATATTGACTGGAAACGATTGAGATTATTCCCATTAATCTAAAATAAAAGATTTTTATTTTATTCAAAGCACGGTTTTAACCTATCAAAATTAACTTTGGTTAATTGATTTGTTTGTGGGTTTTTAAGTGTTGCAGAATTACGATGTATTTCTAAAATTTCAAAAGGACCATTAAATAAATTTTCTGATTTGGATTTGATTTGTGATTCTTTAAGCCAAACTTTGTCTCCTACATTAAATTCAGGGAGATTCTTTCGTACGTGTTCGTCGAATCGTTCTTTCGATTTTTGTTTCGATTGATCAGTTCTATTTCTAGCTAATTTGTAAAAATAGTCCATTCTATTATTTAAATCGCGTACATATTTAGATATCAATTGTTCTTGATTATAAAGCTTTTCGGGGGGTCTACTTGATGTATGTCCGAAAACGAGTTCGTAAGGGGTAAATCCGTGTGTTTTGTTTTTTGTATTATTATAGCAAATTACTGCGTATGGAAGAACGCTAAAACAATGATCTTCAGGGTTTTCTTGTTTATTGATTCTAATCATTTCGCAAAGGGTTGCGTGAAATCGTTCTAGTGAACCGTTTGACTGGGGATGTGCTACGCTAGAAAATGTTAACTTAACATCGTATAGGGTACATAAATCTTTTAAAAGGGTATTATCAAATTCTTTGCCATAATCGCAATGTATTCGTAAGGGTACACCGAAATGTTGGAAAAATAGTAAAATAGTACTAACTACTGTACTTGCTTTTTTATCACTCATTGCGTAAGCTTGTGTAAATTTTGTTAATTCATCCCGTACCGTTAACGCGTAATTTCTGGTGGGGTATTCGAAAATATCGATATTGATTCGTTCAAAAGGGGTACGTGGTGTTTCTGTTACAACGAAGGGTCTGCTTAGATTTTTACGAACAATTTTTACTTTTTGACAAGTTTCACATTTTTTTATGAAATCTTCTACGTTTTTTGTTAAACCACGCCAATTATATTTTTCTCTAATGCGTCTAACTGTTTCATTTATTCCACGGTGTAGGTTGCTTTTTCCTAAGTGATAATTTTCTAAAATTATTGGGATTTCATCTTCGTCGGGGGTTGTTATTATATTTTGGCAAATTTTTAATTTTATGTCTTTATCAGAAAAGATGTAAGATAGCATCTCTAAAGTTGGTAAATCTAGATTGTTTTCGATGCAATATGTTTTGTTAATTTCAAATTCATTTTGGTCTTTAAAAAGGCAATAAAATAAGTGTTGTGAACAATCATCATTATCGAATGGTAGGGCTATAATAAAATATTTACGTTCTTTAACTGTTTTGCTAGAAACAATATTAATTTTTAATTCTTCAAGGTGGAATTCTTCTTCGAAAATATCGTCAATGATTTTGAAATGTAAATCTTCCATTTTATTTTGTCGGAAAAAGGTTACTATTAATTTATTTGATTTATCTAATAATTGATCATTCGAGGTTTCGATTTTAGAATAATCAATTAGGGATCGCGTCTTGTAAAGTTCAACAAATCTGTTAAATTCATCTGTTATTTTTTGATCATCTTCTTCGTTAAAAATTGGTTCTTGATCGTTATTTTCGTTGTTTGCAAAAATTTTAATGTTTGATTTAAAGTCTATACAGTCTTTGAAATGATTGATTTTTATTCGCGATAAAGCGTCTGCATTTTTATTGATTTTACCGGGTTTATGAATGATTTTAAAACTATATTCTTCTAATTTTAATCGCCAACGTGCTAATCTGCTACCGGGGTCTTTAATTGAAAGTAACCAGGTTAGAGGTCTATGATCGGTGACTATAGTGAATTTTCTACCAAAAAGGTAAGGTCGAAAGTGTTTTACGGACCATACTATTGCTAATAGTTCTCTTTCAATAGTGGAGTATTTAGTTTCTGCACTACAAAGGGTTCTCGATGCAAAAGCTATCGGAAGGTCTTTACCAATTGGACCTTGTGAAAGTACGGCTCCTATCGCAAATGCGCTCGCGTCTGTAGTTAAAATGAAGGGTTCTTCGAAATTTGGATAAATTAATATTGGATCAGAAATTAATGCATTTTTAAGTGTTTCAAAAGCTTCTTGACATTCTTTAGAAAAAATAAATTTTGTATCTTTTTGAAGAAGTTTTGTTAAGGGTTTTGAGATTTTCGCGAAGTTCGGTATGAATCTTCGATAATATCCGGCAAGTCCGAGAAATGATTTTACGTCACGAGGATTTTTTAATTCTGGAAAGTTTTGAATACATTTTACTTTATCAGGGTTTGGTTTTACTCCATTTTCGGTAATTAAATGTCCGAGGTATGCTACTTCTTTTCGTAAAAACTCGCATTTGTCAGGTTGAATTTTTAAATTTGATTTTCGTAATCTTTGGAAAACATCGGAAAGACGTGAAATGTGTTCATGAATTGTTGGTGAATAAACAATAATGTCGTCCATATAAACTAAACAACGTTCATTTAGAATGCCTAATAAAATGTTATCCATCACACGTTGAAATGTGGAGGGTGCATTTTTTAAACCAAATGGCATACGAACAAATTCGTAGTGTCCATTTTCGACAGAAAAGGCTGTTTTTTGAATGTCTTTTTGATCAATTTCAATTTGGTGAAAACCGGATGCTAAATCAAGTGTTGTAAAATATTGACATTTACCTAACTGATCTAATAAATCTGAAATATTTGGAAGTGGATATTTATCGTCAACTGTTACTTCATTCAGTTTTCTATAATCGATTACTACTCTCCATTTTTGTTTGTTAGAGGCGTCAAGTTTTTTTGGGACTACCCAAACAGGTGATGACCACGGGGAAATTGACGGTCGGATTATTTTTTGATCGAGCATTTTATTAATTTGTGTTTTTACTTCCTCTTTGTGTATTTGAGGGTACCGATATGATTTAGTAAAAATTGGATGAGCATTGTTGGTTTCAATTGTATGTTTGATTTCATTAGTGAAAGTTAATTGATCTCCTTCGATATAGAAAATATCAGAAAATTCAAAACAAAGATTTGAAATTAGTTCTTTCTCTTCGTAATTTAGATGTTCTAGTCTTAATTGATTTTTAATAAGGTCGATTCTATCAATGAGTTCGTCTTCATTGGTATTAAAATTTAAAATATCGTGAACACTTGGTATGGGTTCAAAAGACAAGTTGTTGAAATTTATTGTTTTAGGAATAGCATTGGGATTTATTACTGACGTATAAAATTCACCATTTTCGTTAATGTGGACTAGGGCGTTTGGTAATCTTACTTTTTCTATTTCTTGACCAATTAAAATTGCATCTGTGTTTTTTAAATTAGATTTTAATTTGAAAACTTGTTCGGTTCGCGGTTCTAGAGATATTTGATTTTGAAAATTATTTTGATTTATATTTATTCGCGGTTTTGGTATTGGTGGCGTTTTTTGATTTTGAATTAATCTTGGTTTAGGTATTGGTGGTATGTTTTGATTTTGAATTACTCTTGGTTTAGGTATTTGAAGTGTTTTTTGATTTATTTGATTTTGATTAATTTGGGAATTTTGTTCAAAAGTTTTTTCTGTTACTTGAATTAAAGGTATTGTTTTAAAATTGGTGCATAGCTGTTTCGAATTTAAGTCAATTACGCACTGGTAATGTTCAAGAAAATCGAGTCCTAATATTCCGTCAAATTCTATGTCTAAATTACAAATATAGACTTTTAGTGGATTGTCTTTAGCGAAAGGGATTAAAACTGATTGAGTGATTGGACTTTTTTCATCGGTTATTCCTTGTACTATTACATTTTCTGCAAATCGATTATTATAATTTTCGACTGTTTTTTCCTTAAATACTGAAATTCCTGCGCCGGTGTCAATTAAAAGTTTAAATTTATTTGTTGCGTCATTAATATAAAAAAGATTTTTTGAGTTTAAATTATGTAGATTGGTATTTACACGAATGTTTGTTCTGAGATTTGATTGATTGACATACATTGGATTTTCGCAATAGTTTGTTCTAATTGGGTATCTGTTTCTTGAATCGATTGGGGTGGATGGTTTTGATTGGAAGTAATTTGAAAATTTTGGGTCTCTGGCGGCAAAATTTGATTTTGGTTTTCAAAATTTTGATATATTCCGGGTTGATTAAAATTGTATTGACTTATGTCATTTAAATATTGTTCATCAAGATTATTTGAAAATTCTTGTGAATACGGATATTCGTAAGATGGTTGATAGATTTCATTTTCGTAATGAAACTGATTTTCATACTGAAAATTTCCAAAATTTGGATCATAAGGTTCATAGTTGTTAAAATTTTCAAAATTGGGATCATAGGGATTGTAGTTGTCAAAATTATTAAAATATTCATCAGAATAGTTCACTACATGTGCTCTATGTTGTGGGGAATTGTAATTTGGATTTCTTTGAATTACTGATGGTCTAAAATTATTTTGTTGGTTTTGGGGTACAAAATTTCTAGAGGTGCTTGGTTGATTTTGGGCAAAATTGGGTCTTTGAAAATTTTGGTTAGATTGTTGATTTTGATTTTGGGCAAAATTGGGTCTTTGAAAATTTTGGTTAAATTGTTGATTTTGATTTGTGTAGACCGGGGGTCTCTGTACAAAAGTGCGGCATTCACTTCCGTGATGACCTAAACGATTACATTTAAAACATTTTTGGGGTTGAGAAGGTATTTTTCGTGATTGAAAATTATTTTGTCTATTTTGTATGGGATTATTTGAAACATTGGGTCGGTTTGGAGTTTTTTGTGTTTCAAAATATGAAAGTTGTAGTTCGCGTCTTATTCTTACTTGTGCTTCAAGTAAATCTTTTGGATTGCTAGCACGGACAATATGACCTATGCGCGATTCTAATCCTGTTAAAAGCGTATTTAATGCCATAGAATCTATAATTTGGATTTGTGCATCTTTTTGAAGCATATTTAAATTTGATTTTTGAATACAAGCGTGCATTTTTGAATTCATGACTTGTAATCTATTGAAAAACATTAAAGGTGATTCATTTGTTTGTTGTTTAAGTCTTTGTAGATCTTGAATTAATGAAGAAAGGTCTCGCGTATCTCCATAATATGTTGTTAATAGTTGTTTAATTTGAATCCAAGAAAGAGGATTTCGAGAGTTTACCAATTGTGCGGCTTTTCCTTTTAATTTATTTTTAATGTGTATGACCAATAAATCGCGTTGATCTCCGACGGCCATGTTATAAGCACAATCGCAAGCATTGATAAAAGTTCCTAAAAATATTTGATCTCCATCGTATTCAGGGATTATTGAGAAAATTTCCGATAAACGATAAGGTTCAACCTCAACTATAGGTTGGTTTGCTGGTACGTTTGCTGGTTGATTATTACGAGGTTCAGTCATTTTGAATGGTTTTTGTTTTCTTGTGTTTTAAAATTTAAATTAAAACTTTTCTTAGGTTTTGTTTCTTAAAACTAAATTTTATTTTTGACTTCTTTTAAATTGAAAAAAATTTTCTTAAAATTCAAAATTGTAAAAGTCAGGCTTAGAAAATCGAACAGATTTTTCAAAATATCAACTTATTTGAAAAAAATAAAACGTGATGATTCAATTGTCTTACTCACAAAAGCTTTAGCTGGACCATTTGTCTCCACGTGTTCGGCTACCAGGGGCTTCACTAGGTGTTCCTTCCGTATCCGTTGGTTGCGAGGACGCTTGGTTCGTTGCTGTCTAGCTTCTTGGTTGCTTGTGTAACTTCTTAGTTGCTATGTAACTACTTGGTTGCTGTGTAACTTCTTGGTTGCTGTAGATTCTTGATAGCTTAAAGAGCTGGAGCTTCACCACTCGCGAATTAGAATACTCGTGTTTTCGCGTGTGTTAAACTATCCTACCGACTGCGCCAAATGTTATACTTTAAAGTTTACTTTTAACTTTTTAAAAAACTTTATTTTGATTAAATACAATATAGGACTTAAACGTTATAATTGAACGTGTACTTAAGAACGATTCTAAAGAGAATGACTTAACATTACAATGATTTGAGTTTATATAAAGAAAATGTGCTGATTAAGCAATGGAATAATTCCTTAATATTCTAGACTTAAACTAAAGTGCAATTCGGCAGGAATGCACGTGTTGTTTATTCCGTGAGAGACGCAAGTCAGCAGAATGGTCTTCTTATCTTGAAAGGTTCTGAGAAATAAAGTGTTGATTCGGCTTGAATGCACGTGTTGTTTATTTCATGGGAAACGCAAGTCAGCAGAATAAGCTTCTTATCTGGAAGGTTCTCGAGTTTCATAGAAGGTTCTGGTTTCTTCTAAGTGTAGGCAGGATATTTTCATATAACATATATATAATACTAATATTGCGTATATGTTTGGAAAACCCGTCTAAAGAGTCATTGTGCTTCTTGGACATCATCACTGTATTTCAAAAGCTCGTCACACATTTAAGTTGGGCCCATGAGAATTTTTGATGAGTAGGTTTAATCTACAACATACTAAAGCTTGTTTTGATGTTGTGATGATGAGGCAGATGAAGGCCAGAAGAGTTGGGTTTGGTCCGCTTTGCAGAATATGTTATGGGCCAATATTATTAAATTCGCCTTGTTGAAGTTTACACTTCTACCGTGTGGTCTTAAACACACACAATTTTAATGGTATTGAATGGGAAACTCACTTATTATAAAAGATAGAGGATTGGGGATTTTACGTTCCAAGTAACATTATTACCACTCAAGGTTTTATTAATTTGGTTCCTAGGTTATTTAGAGGGTGCTGTTATGGGTTTTAGGATCAATTTGGCTACATAAAGGTAATTTGTATTGCCAATTACCTAAAGGGGTGTTATACAACCAAAAAGTGATTTATAAAGGGAGTATTATAAAATTGATATTCCTTCTGTTCCTTTTAAATACTTTTGGTTTTATTGATTTCTAATTTATAAAGATGGTCTTTTAAAACCATGTTACCTAAAGTTTTTAAAAAGAAATAAATATAAACTTTGGTCATTTAGTTTTTTTCATTACTTTAGATCATTACAAAAGTGTTTTATAATAGAGCTAAAAGGTTATCTTATATCCTTTTGTTTTTATAGTTACCAGTAGTTTAAAAGTAAATATGATTAGATAGGCGGCCAAATAGAACCTAGATTCCTTACGGTTTTTAAGAGTGGTAAATATAAACTTAAGACTTTTGGTTTTTGCCATTACTTTTAGGCATTTTAAAAAGGTTTTATAGGAAGGCTTAAAGGTAATCTTAATTCTTTTGTATTTATAGTTACCCATAGCTGTATATTACATATTATTTAAATAGGCGGCCATATAAAACCTTGTTTCCTTAAGGGTTCTAACATAAGTAAGTAAATACTTTCATGTTTTATTTTTTAGGTATTTCTTGTAAAAATAATAGATATACCTAGGTACATATTGGTACCTACCTATTGCAAGATTGATTAATTAAAGCCCAATAATTAATAATTGTTGAGTTTCCGTCCTCCTGGGTAGGACACCCAGGCCTAGATAAGACCTGTTTAGACGGCCAATATAAGAGGTTGCCCTCCAACCTGCAGGCACAACGAATATCATTGCACTGACCCACTCGATTGTGTCAAAATTGCACGATAAAAAACATTTAAGTGTTGAATTATACGCTTTTAAACACTAAAAACAAATAAAAAAAATTTAAGTGAGGTTATGTTGACTATGTTTACATTGTTCTTTTTTGTTGGTTTCATAAGGGCACTAAAAAATCCTTGTTGCGATACATTAACAAATAAAACCAAGTGACCACTATAAAACCATAATGGCGTATATAAATTTATTTAAAAATCATTGTAAAGAGAAAATATTTATCTAGTCGTTTTAGCAGTGTTTTTTAACAATAATTTTACTTTAATTTTGATTTATGTAAACCAAACAGACTTTTTTAATGGTGAATAGTGTAAATGATTTTTTTTTAATTTTAAATATTTGTTATTTTGTTATCAAAAAACTATTAAAAAGCATTCTTGAGATGGCGCGCTTGTTTTGAGAGCTTTTCAGATACGATTTTATCAGAAAAATTATTCTGGCAGGCAATTTGATCATCAATAAAACGACAAACTCGGTATATTTTTATGTGATAAAATAATTTTGGGACTCTGACATTTTTGGCAATTTTGTGACTGAAATTATTTTACATAGCCATTGTGAATCTAAAATATCGCCATAGCTTTTATGGGAAAACTTCTTTACTCTAAAGGTATTATGGTATTCAACAGAATCGCCAGGGTACCAAATTACCAAATCTAGTTTTATAATAGGATAGAGGACGCTTCTGAGTTGCTTTTAGAACCTGGCATAATAGCTTTAGGCTCTAAATGGTTTTATACTGGTGGAACCGCTAGAGGGCGAAGCTGGAGTTTATTTCTTATGGTTTTATAGTGAGTTTAATACATAGGTTGCCACCACCAACTAGGGAGTCCCATTTAGGAGGTCTAAGGGGTATATAAGGGTAATGGGAACGTGCTAGCGACCAGAGTATACTATCTGATTCGTCTATGCTAGCGACCAAACATTGAAACTAATGGTTTTAATGAAAGGCGCTGGCAACCTTTTAGCTTCTGCTATAAATAAAGAAATGTTACTTGGGATTACTGTGCTCAAATTTTGAGACAAGAAAAAATATGTCAAACGTTTGTTTCTAGCCCTAGCATAGAAGCTACGAGGGAAAATTGAAAATTCGTAATCCCAGAAATTCATTGTTAGGGCAGATATTTCAATTGTGTTAAAACTTAAGAAATACAGAAAACGGTCAAGAAGAAAAAACGCACATACTTCAAATGGCTCAGTACTAAAGAGCAAAGAGACCTAGAAATCTACAGGCATACCAGAAGACAGCTAAGAAATTTGATACGCACAGAAAAGAATGAAATGTTCGAGCGCAAATGCCACGATATAAATAGACACGTAGGAGGTAAGCAGAGTTCTGAAGTATGGAAATTCATTTCTACAGTAAAAAACCCAACAAAAGAAAAAGTAAACATCCAGATCATCAAACCAAAACAATGGACAGAACACTATAAGGGACTGCTGCAGGAGAGGAGACCCGAATATCTGGCAGCCTCTACGAGGAGAAAAAGTAATCATCGAAAAAGAAATGATAAGGAATAGTATTAAAATGCTTAAATCCGGAAAAGCTAGCGGACCTGGGGGAATATATACTTAAATGCTCAAATATGGATCAGAGAAACTACTCGAAAATCTCACATATATTATCAATCAATGCATTAACGGACATCCAGTACCTGATGATTGGAAAATTGCATTCATATCCTCAATACATAAGAAAGGAAACAAGCTGGATTGCAACAATTATGGAGGAATTTCAGCAACCAGTACTGTAAGTAGATTGTACGGTAGGATTCTTAGAGATCTAATAGACAATGATTTTCATAAACAAGAAGAAGAAGAGCAAAGTGGGTTTCGTGCAGGCAGATCTTGTAGGAATAATGTTTTTTGTCTTAAACAAGTAATTGAGAAAAGGAGCACCAGAAATATAGAGACTCATGTTACCTTTGTGGACCTACAAAAAGCATAAGATACCGTTCCAGTAGAAAAATTGTGGATAGTGTTAGAGCAGACTAATATCAATCATACATACATAAAAGCGATAAAATTAAAATTGGAAATCGACTTTCAAAAGAATTCCTGGTGACGAAAGGCTTAAGACAGGGATGTTGTATCTCTCCAACTCTTTTTAAAATATACATCGCAGTAGCTCTAAAAACTGGAAACGCAAAGTACACGGCATGGGAATACAACTTAACGACTGATTTACCATATACACACTACAATTTGCTGACGACCAAGTAATTGTAGCTAATGATAAAGAAGACATGGAGTATCTGATGAGAAAGTTAACGGAAGAATACCAAAAGTGGGGGTTAACAGTGAACGTGGACAAGACACAGTACTTATGTATTGGAAACGAATCAGGTGAATTAGAACTAGAAAATGGACAAACAATATCTCCATGTAATGAGTATGTGTTCGGTTTCGGTTGGGTGTCACATTTGATAAGACGGGAACAAACTGTAAAGAACCGGAAAAAAGAATAGTAAAAGCAAACAAGGTTATTGATTGTCTTAACAGTATTTTATGGAACAGAGAGATAAATACTCACACTAGGTACTATAGTTATAGTGTACGTGTGAGCTAATATAATTAAAAACTGAAATATATTTTATTCAACTCCAGACTAAATTACCTTTTGTTTGATACCACACAAGCCATGTTTTGACTTAAACTCAAATTTTTGAAATCTACCCCCACCCTTAAAAAAAAACAAAACACTAAAATGTATTTTGTTAAACTCCGGACTTAATTACCTTTCGTTTGATATCACACACGCCATATTTTCACTTAAACTCTAATTTTTAAAATATACCCCCACCCTTAAAAAAAACAAAAAACTAAAATGTATTTTGTTAAACTCAGGACTCAATTACCATTCGTTTGATATCACACACGCCATATTTTCACTTAAACTCTAATTTTTGAAATCTACCCCCACCCTTTTATTTGGTTTGTGTTCGGTGGATTTTGTTCATTTTTAAATGGGACCATCTCGAGCCAAGACCCAGCCTAGGTACCAAATTTCATTAAAATCGGCCAAGCGGTTTTTGAGTTATGCGCGTTGGTCGTTACAGACAGACATACAGACAGACAGACAGACAGACAGACAGACAGACATACAGACAGACAGACAGACAGACAGACGGCGCAACAAAAAAGTTTCAAAATCATCTGAAACGCAAAGATATATAAAAATTTTTGAAATCGGAGCAACTTTTTTTTTCTCGAAAAAATTAGGATCACCATAGCTCACACTACTATAGTATAGTATATGTGTGAGCTAAAAAGAATTTAATATATATGAAACAATGGTGAAAAGTACGCTGTTGTATGGAATAGAGACTCGCGTAACAAAAAAATACAAAGCAAAAATGGAAAGTGTCGAAATGGATGCAATAAGAAGATCAATGAGAATATCTAGAACAAATCATATAAGAAATGAAATCATAAAAGAAAGAATGGGAATCGAGGGAAGCATAACAAATGACATCACTAAAAGGCAACTGATATAATACGGCCATGTACAACGGATGAGCGACGAAAGATTACCAAAGCAGGTCCTAGAATGGCAACCAATAGGGCGCAGAAAAAGAGGGCGTCCTAAACTGGAATGGCAACAGTCAATCCAAAAATCAATGGGTCAAAAAAACCTGACGGAAGATGACTGTCAGGATCGAAGGAGTTGGAGAATAGGCGTCGGACAACGTAGAAAAACGTTCTAAACCGACATAGTAGTAGTAGATTTTGTAAATAAAACGTTGTTAAATTTTGGGTCCGTCGAGTCAATCCGAGATTTCAGAAAAAAAATTAAGAAAAAAATACAGACCAAAAAATTTTTTTTTAATTTTTTATAGCTAGGGGTTAATTGTTAACCCAATGAGAAGCAAAAAATTTTAAAAAAAATTAGGTATGTATTTAACTTGTAAATTTTGTTTAGGAAATCTCGAATCCGACATCGTGTTTTTTGCTAACTAAATCAAGTTTAAATCAAATTGTTTGCCTAACGTGTTATTATTACACATTGGTCAATTAAAATGTTAGTAATTACTAATTATTCTATGCCATTCCAACTGACACCATAATAATTAACAAAATTGTTTTGACAACAAATTTTGCGCAGGAAAAATTAATTTTTTTTGTAATACTTTATTATCGGTTTCCTGGAATTATGCGGTTCTGCAAAGTCTGCTGCAAACAGAATTGCAAAATTACTTATTATAAAAAAAAATCTAAATTTCTCAGAGGGCAGTACAAACAATTTCAGTTGAGGTCAGACAGCGTGTTTGGCTCGTTGACGTCATTTTCAATCTGTGAAAACAATCTCGAAAATGTTAAAATAACTATTTTGTTAATTATATGCCAATATAAAATATGAGGTGTGATATTTAAATTTTAAGACTGGCCCCCGTACTTAAAGGTTTTAAATCACCACGCCTCGGGCGATCGCAATTATTCACCTTGATGTGCGTTCTACTACCGCGAGCAATCTTGTCGCCTTTCCTCTACTAGTTTGGCTTACGCAGTGGTTTGACGCTGATCGTGCATAGCTCATTTGCCGGAATTATGACAAACGGAAAAATAGACCATCGTATTAATTTAAAGTAAAACTCAAAAAACGGCTATTAAATGCTAAAAGATGTCTACGGAGAGAAGTGTATGTTTCGTGCAATGATTTTAATGTGGCATAAAATCTTTTTCAACGGTCGTGAAGAAGAGGATGAACGAGAAGGGCGCTCCAGCATATCCAAAACAGCGATGCTCATTGTATTTTTTTCGATATCAGGGGTGTTATTCTTATTGAATGGGGTTAGGGTCAAACAGTCAACCAACATAGCTAAGGCAACGTGTAAGGAAAAAGCGTCCAGATTTGTGGAAGAACAACTCTGCTCTACCAGGCCCACAATGCCCTTTCCATTAAGCAGTTTTTAGCTTTAGCACTCACCATATTTACCAGACTTAGCCCCTTGCGACTTCTACCTGTTTCTGAAAGTGAAGAAATCGTTAAAAGAAACCCGTTTTAAAATATTAGACACGTCAAGGAAAAAACGGCAACCGAACAGCCTCTATTTTGATGATTTGGAAAATTGCTTCCGAAATTGCATGCAACGCTGCGTCGATAGGAAAGGGGACATCATTAGGTTGTATTAGTATTTAAATAAAAAAGATTTTTTACAACAGTCTTATAATTTTATTGTCAAACTTCGTATACCGCGTAAACAAGTTCACATCTAGGGGGCTTGATTTCCATACGAGAAAAAAAAACAGATAAAGTATAGCATGTATTAGTAAGAGACCGCGATATGCCCTATTCCCGTCGAAAGCGGGTAACCTTGATAAATAGCTACAGGCGCAAATGATCACAGTCGACAAGGGGTGGATAACCTGAAACATTTGTTTAGGGCAAGAATTATTATATGACTTGATTTTTAGTCAACCATGCAAGGGGTGGACTATTAATAACGTGAAAATTTAGTTTTTTAATTTTATTAAATGTCAGTTTAAGGCCTAAAACACGAAATCATCGAATAAAATAAATTGACTGTTTAAATACACACGATAAATCAAGAACACCTTAAACGATTTTAAGCCAATATGATACGAGCATTTATTGGCATTAGATTTTGGTTAAAAAGAAAAGGTAGAAAGTATTATTTAACAATGTTTACCTTAAAACTATCAGTTATGCATAATTTTACTTATAACGATTTTTGTGAAAAAATGTTCTTTTTGGATTTAAAGCATTTTAGACTACCAAGATTATTAGGTTTATTCCAAAATTAAAAACGTCAAAATTAAATGGTAGCTTAAAAAACTAAAAATGCAAGGTTTAAAATATAGGTACTAAAAAGTATAAAAAAATTTAATTTGCCTAAAATATATTCAAATGGAGTTTTAGGCCAAATCAGACTTATTAATGGATTTATAAACTCGATTAAATTAAAAATGAAAACAAAATTTGTTTTTTGCTGTTTTAATGTAAAAAATACCAAATGTATTTAAACGCAAAACCAAGCTTTTTATGGAACTAGGAAAAATTTTGTAAACCGCATAAAACTGCCGCATTCATTTTCTTTGGGTATAAATTTGTTACTACTGTACCGATTTTAAAGACTTTTAGCTTGTTCGAAAGCTAAAGCCTTAAGCTATATGACCTTTTTACTAGAATTGACATCTCGCTAAAATTAAAGATGGCGGACGTTTATTGAAAATGTCAATGTTTAAACCCCTTTAAAAAAACTGCGCCAACCGCTGTCATTTTTATTTTGGATCTGTTAAAAAGCTTTATCCCTGGTGTGAATAAAAAGGTATCACTTGTTAAAATTGGTCTTAAATTAAAATACTCTGCCAATCTATGGGCACCTAAGCTCACACTAGGTACTATAGTTATAGTGTGAGCTAATATAATCAAAAACTGAAATATATTTTATTCAACTCCAGACTCAATTACCTTTCGTTTGATACCACACAAGCCATGTTTTGACTTAAACTCAAATTTTTTCAATCTACCCCCCACCCTTTTAATAAAAAAATTAAAATGTATTTTTTTTAACTCCAGAATCAATTACATTTCGTTTGATATCACACACGCCATATTTTCACTTAAACTCTAATTTTTGATATCTACCCCCACCCTTTTTTAAAAAATAAACTAAAATTTATTTTTTTTAACTCCAGACTTAATTACCTTTCGTTTGATATCACACACGCCATATTTTCACATAAACTCTAATTTTTGGAATCTACCCCCACCCTTTTATTTGGCTTGCGTTGGGTGGATTTTGTTCATTTTTAAATGGGACCATCACGGCCCAAGACCCAACCTAGGTACCAAATTTCATTAAAATCGGACAAGCGGTTTTTGAGTTATGCGGGTTGGTCGTTACAGACAGACATACAGACAGACAGACAGACAGCAAAACAAAAAAGTTTCAAAATCATCTGAAACGCAAAGATATATAAAAATTTTTGAAATCGGAGCAACTTTTTTTTTCTAGAAAAAATTACGATCACCATAGCTCACACTACTTATAGTAGTAGTGTGAGCTAAAAGTAGACCGAAATGAACAAGGTGATTTTTAGCTACAAAAATCATTTAAATCGACAATATTCACCAATCATAACAAAGTTTTTTTTGTCAGCAAAATCACGGTTATCGCTATTCTGATTCGGCGCAGTAGCGACCTGTCATACCAGAGTGATTCAAAACCATGTAAAACTGACGCAATCAATTTTCTTTACCATTAAAGCCATTAAACCTTATTCAAATATAAAAATCCGAATTGCTATTAATATAATATTATTATAATTATATGTTTCTTTTATTAATTTAACAGCATTAATAATGCACATTAGTTCTTAGCATACAGAGTGACTGAAATAGTTAAAACTTAAGTATAGTTTTTTAGATATTGACATGTATATTGAAATTTTTGACAATTTAGGGTGCTCTAAAATATGAACAGTCAGACTTAGAACAAAACAGTCTCTTTTTTAATTAAAATTGATATCTAATTCCGTTTGAAAGTTATTAGTTAGAATGCATTTTTACGGCCACACTGTATATTATATACCAAGGGATGAAAGTAGCACTTTTCCCCCGAGGCAAAAAGATTGTAGCACAAGCGTAGCAAGGACTACAATCCTTTGTGGGAGAATAACTTTTATTACTAGGTTTATTATCTATTTTCAGCAATTTTGAGGATAAAAAGTGACACTTTGATCCCTTAAATAATGGAAAAAAGTGCATTTTTATTAAAAAGTAACATTTTTTTTCTAATTAGGCTAATATGTGATTAACTTTGTATAATAAACGGTTTACCATAAAATTGCCTATTTTTAAAATTCGGACACCTATCTATATTAAAAGTTATTTCTTAAAAGGACCGGTCAGGAGTGGTGAGATGTTAGATAGTAAGTTGTGCTACGTATTTTGACGTAAAACTGCACGTTAGGCGCTCTACGTTTTGTTCCAAATTTGAGTTTAAGTTGAATGTTTTTACGTTACCATAACAAGTCTACTAATAGCAGAGAATATGGAATTCGGCACTGTTTTTTTGATGTTCCAATTTTGTTTTTGTCTTTGAACTACAGTAGGAATATATTTGCAAAGAATCATTTGTACTGGAAGCGGAAATTATCGTCTAGGCCTCATTTTTCGATCGGTCAATCAACTAATTCTATTCTTTGGTAACGTTAAGGTGCCCGCAGACTGCCGTAAGCTAACGTAAATACGTAAGCTCCTAACGTGACCTTGAGGACGGTGTGACGAAGTGCGCTTGCGTAACTGCCAAATCTCATGCTTACGTAAAAATACGTAGCCGTCGATTTTGTCCGCTTATTGGAGGTGTCCGCTTATGAGAGGGAGCAAAAAGAGGTAATTTCCCGGCTGCAGAGTTCGTTGTTGCCAACATACCACATAATATTTATGCCCACGTCCGTCCCGTTGTCAGAGGTTCGCGTCCGGTTAAGGGAGGTTTCAGAATTTTTTACCCAAAAAACAATTTGTCACAAATTGTCCGCGTCCGGTTATTAGAGTGTCCGGTTATAGGAGTGAATTTTACATGTAAAGAAATAGGGAAAAGCTTGGTTCCAAAAAATTTGTCCGCATAAAGGGAGTGTCCGCTTAATAGAGGTGTCCGCAAGGAGAGGTTTCACTGTATAGGGTTTTAACGTTATTAATTTTAAAGGTAAGCTAGGTGGAGCTCTAAAGATATATTAACTTGAATCTCAATTTATACTATTAAATATCTATAATAGTATTATTAATATTATATTCTAGAAGTACCTACCAATAGCTAATTTATCCATATTAAATAATCTTTTAAAAAAAACTTTCACCAATAAAAAAACAATATAAACAAGTCCCTAATTTGTTCCATCCAAGACTAGAGACAAACAAACCAAAAAATGCAACACTTTAGCGCCCAGGCGATAAGCAATTTGGCGATAGTGAGAAATGGGCAATAATAAAGAGTTAGTAAAGGTTATGATCTTAGTATAATAGTAACTAATTATTAACTTGCTTAAAGTCATATAGGAGCCCCAATGCGCCATTGTAGGGGGTTTTGAACCACTGTGCTTCGTTCGGGCATCCGCCGCACAGAGGGGCCAAAAATGGAGCTAATGTCGGAAATAATTATTTAAACACCCAAAATATTAGAAACAAAAATAATGTGTATTGGTTATTGTGATATAGGTTAAAATGCCCCTTTTTGAGATTTATAAAGCTTTAATATTTGTTTTTTTTACAGGGTAATTTAAAAATAGATTTTTTTAAAAGAAATTTAAGTACTTTTATACAAAAAAGTAATTAAGATAGTTTACATTTATTAAAAATTCTACATTTTATAATATTTCTGTTTAAGTTATTTAACCTGGCTCATAATATACAGTATGTCCCAAGAGTCTGGAATCACCATTTTTTTTTACCTTGGAGATAAAATCATGGACACGACAATTTTGAAATAGGAAGGGGAGTCACCTAAAAATACTATATTGTACAGAGTGTCCTCAATAAGACATATACATGCATATTTTTTTACTTATATTGCATCTAAAAACTAATTTTACCATTTTCTAAAAAAAAGGAATTTAATGTAAAGGCTTTTTGGATAAAAGTTGTTTATTTTTCGCTTGCATTTTGCTATTCTCTACATACAAAATTAGGTTTTGTATTAAAGATCATGGTAAAAAAAATTACATAAGGGCAAAATTTATGTTAAAATAAGACCTATTAATATTATTTTGTGGACACACTCCACACATGTGTAATTGTTTTGCTTTCTAACATTGTTTTATTAATATTAACTTTAAACAACTAAACCTTATTAATATTAACTTTAAACAACAAGTAAGATGTAAGAGTTAATATTATTAAAACATACAAAAAACAACCATTTTACGAACTTTTACCGTTTATATCTCAAAAACTGTACATAGAAAAACTTAACTTTACTTACATTTTTTTTTGTTAAATACCCCACTATAACATACTAAAATTATAGCTAGTTCAACCGAGATAATCCACTTAACCCTTTCCAAAACAAAGATCTGTCAAAATGATATTTTTGAAAAATTTTCGGGCACCTTTCCTAAGTTAAAAATACGAAAACGGTTTGTAAAAGTTTTGGTTTAAAATTTGACTTTCGAAAATTTACCCTCCCCCCACTCCTTTTAACTAAAGTAACTAACCGCTACCATAATTCACGTGGCTTTCTACAGGCCTAAAAAGTTGTTTATATCAATTTGATTAAAATCCTTTATTTTAAAATTTTTTCGAACGAAGCTTTTCCTAATTTTTACGCGTCCGCCATCTTTAAATTTAATGAGTTAATCAAATTTATGTTAAAAAACTATCAATTAAATTTTTAGTCAATTAAACACTTTTTATTTAAGAAAAATTCGTTAATAAACAAACAAGTTTTATATTTAAGATGTATAGTTTAATTTCTTTTACTTGGGTCGTATGTAGGCACTTTATTTTTAATATTAAAAATCTCAAAAAGGCGCAAGAAAGCGCATCCATTTTTTTTTTCATTTTGTTAAGAAACATTCAATTAACAAAAAAGTGACAATAGTTTTGCTTAACAAAATTTTATCACACACTAAATTATATTTTTTATATTTCTTTAAGGTAAATTCTAACAATAATTGACTTCTTAGTTTAAAAAATATGATTACTCTATGACAACCTACAGCTAGATATTAATATTTAGTGTTTTTTGGTTAAATTACCTGTGCTGGGTGTGTCCATCGTAAAAAATTTAAATATAACACTTCATATAATTAGAGAAAGTAATATATAATTATTCAATAATTTGTATGTGATTATCATAAAAATTAAACCGGCGCTTTTTAAAGTGTCAAACTCACGTCATACTAAAAAACAAGTGAAAATACTCTGTTGCATTTTCAGAGCCCACTGGTTTGCTACATAATTTGAGTTTCAGATATTGTATATGTCTATTTTAGTTTCTTCCACTTTTACACCCGATTGGCCCCTTTGTGCGCCGTCGCGTGTGTAGAAGTATCCTTTCCGCACTAGTTAGGTAAATAACTATTGTTACAGATATAAGCGTGGGACACTTCGCACATCACAGAAACGTTACCTATTCTAAAGCGCCTTACGCTTTTATATATAACAGAATATTTTAAGCAAATTATATATCGTAACAAAAACATTTCATTTAAAAAAAACTAAGTACGCGAAAATGGTATTCCGTAAAAAGAATTGAGATAAAATTAAAGCCAAGTTCCTCAATATAAATTTCAAAATGAAATGTTGTTACTGGTTTGGAAATGTTTTTTTTTTAACTTTGCTACTACAGACAAACTTCTTGATGTTCAATTTAGCACTGTGCCTAAGAGTCATTTGCACCCGTAATACCCAAGTTTTTGCTTTCATTTCATTACCAATCGATAGTAAGCTTCTTTTTTAAGTCAGATTTTGACAAAAACTCGATTTCCCAATTTTCTGAGTTAAGCGTTTGGTGTTTTGGAGGTGCGAATTTTTTAAAACTGAATAAAAAAGACATAAAAAAAATCTATTTAAAACTAATTATAGATATTATAATTAATCATAAAACTTGAAAATTGCATTTACAAGTCCATTCGATATTTTGTCATTAAACGTTTTAGTAGGTACTAAAATGCACAAATTATTGAATTATTTTTTCGCGAATTTGTTGTCCATTTTTCTTGCCTCTGCGGTAAAAATTCGTAAGTGTTTAACTAAGTTTTTAAAAAAAATTCAAAATATATTAAAACCACCCTTTATTATTGAGTTAAAGTTTTAAAAGAAAATGTTCGAAAATACGACGTGAGATTTTAAAAGTGCTGTTAAAACTATAATAATAGAAAGGGTGTTGATTCAAATGTGTTAGTCTTAAAACAATAATAATAGAAAAGGTAAAACAAACTTTAACACCAGTATTTACTAAGATTTTAAAACTTAGCACTTAGACCCAGGTCTAAGTACTAAATAATTAATAATTAAAAAGCTTGACCGGTTTAAGTATATTTTTTTAATATTAACCGGTCAAATAACTGCGAAGATTTGGTTCACGGTAACGTGCAATGGTCTTTTAGCGATTTCTTAGTGAGTTTTATCTTACAATAATTCAAATTAACTTTAGAAATACAGAAAAACCAAATTACTATTTTGTAACGATATGCCTTTAGCATTCCCCTTAAAAATAGTCTCAAATTGTCGTACTAGCCGTGAGTAAAACTATAGAAATAATCCATCATGATCGATATAAATAAATGGAGGATCTGATACCGTCCTAGTCCTAGCTAGCCCTATTCTTTTATTTATGAATAATTGCTCTACCCTTGAGCTATTTGGGTTCATGGTATAAGGTTTAATTAGTCACACTGGGGTGGTTGCCAGCAGTGGCTGCTGGTGACTATAAATTGGGGGTGGGCAGAAATTTATATTGCATGGAAAAGGAGATAAAAAAACTTACCTAAATAATTTTATTTTAGCATTTTACAAACAAGCAGCTACTTGGTGTAGTTTTTAGTTTATTTGTTTAGAAATACAAAGTCCATTCGCCCTTCTTTTACATGCGCAAAGTGCTCGGATTAGCACTAGTTTTAGACTAATGGCCCTGTAGAGTAACCTCAAAAATCCCACAGAATTTTAAACAGTCTATTAACCTATTTTTTTCGACATTTTCATATTGCTCGTTAATGTTTTGCCTATAGGCACTATTCAATTGCCACCTAATACCAGTCTTGCCTAGCATAGAAAATCCTGTGTGGTTATTTAAATAAGTACCACTTACTTTGTGTCTTTAACTTTTCACTAAAGTGCTTCATATCACACATTTCCTTTGCCACCCACGTAGGATCACTTCGTGGATTGTTCATAAAAACAAATAAAGTGAAAAAAAGCATTTTGTTTTTCACAACCGCACGACCAGTTTTCAGCATCGTATAATTTTTAGAATTTTTAGGTCCGGTCTATGTAGCACTAAAGATTTTATTTGTAATCGAAGTTCATCAAATCAAATTAAATCAAATCAAGCTTTATTGTCTTATATAAAGTATAAAACTTTGTAGACAAAGCAAATACATAACTAATAATAATAATAGAAAAAATCATTTAAAAAATATAAAATATATAAATCCATCCAATAAGTGGTTTAATTATGTTGTTTGATTATATATAGATATATATATATATATATATATATATATATATATATATATATATTTTTTTTTTTTTTTTTAATTTACTTGTTTTTTTTATAATAATTGAGAATTTTAAGTTTAAAATTATTCCTTAATTGTAACTCTGATCAAGAAATTCGTTAATTGAATAAAAAGCTTTAGTGATAAGAAAATCCTTGCACTTATTTCTAAATATGTTATAGTTATTATTAAGTTTTATATTGTTTGGCAAATTATTATACAATTTTATACCGTTATAAATTATGGATTTTTTAAATAAAAATAAATGTGGTATATGTAATGTGAGATTATTAACTTGTCTCGTTGAATAAGTATTTTGGTTTATTTCAAAGTAATTTAGATGTTTATTTATCAGACAAATTGTTTCAAGAATATATAAACAAGGAAGAGTCAAAATATTATTTTTGATAAACAAGTCTTTGCAGTGATATCTAGAATTTACATTGCATAAATACCTAATTGCTCTTTTTTGAAGAATAAACACTGATCTAAATAAATACATTGAACATGTACCCCAGAAAGGAATGCCATATCGTAAGTTTGATTCAATTAAAGAAAAGTATACATTTCTGCCTATTGATTTACCTAATTCATTTGTAATAATTTTTACACAATAACAACCCGAACTTAATTTTTTATTTAAATTATGAATATGGTTTTGAAATTTTAAATTTGCGTCTATGTTAAGTCCTAAAAATTTAATATTATCTGTAGTATTAATTTTATTATTATTTATATTTATAATTTGTTGAGATATTTCTTTAAAACCAATTACATATGTTTTTGAAAAATTAAGGGATAGTTGGTTTGATGCAAACCAAGTTTTTATACAAATAATATCATTTTTTATATTATTCCAGAGAAGATCTATATTTTTATTTTTCCAAAGAATAGTAGTATCATCTGCAAATATTGTAAAATAACCAGAAATTTTAATATTTAGTAAATCATTAATGTAAATTAAAAAAAGTATTGGTCCTAGTACTGAACCTTGAGGAACACCACATTGAATATTATTTTTATTTGAATTTAAATTTTTTATTGACACCAATTGAAGGCGATTAGATAAGTATGATTTAAACCAACTTAAAGCGTTGTTTCTTATTCCTTAAACAAATAATTTTTTAAGAAGAATTTCATGATTAACACAATCAAAAGCTTTAGAAATATCACAAAAAATTGCAGCCGCATGTTCATTATCTTTAATACTGTTGAATAATTGTTTCATAAAAAAGAATATTGCATCATTTTCATATGTCAACGTATTTAAATTTGCACAGTTAATTATATAATCGGTGGTATTTATTTCCATTTTGAAAACAAACAAAAACAAAAACAATGGACACGCGACTGGCAAGGCTTTTTACTACTGACCCTGACATACCCCAAATCAAAACAAACTCCTACGTCTTCACTAAGGATAGAACATTCCTTTCGCCCCCGCGGGTGAACAGTTACCCATACACCGCTGAAAAACGGATGAAATTGAAATCTTGTCTCGCGCGGTGCTGCCGGCTTATAATTATTTACGCTGAAAAAGTTTACCCAGTTAACCACAGACTAAAAAAAAGAACTAGACATGTAGTAAGGAAAGACTTTTTTAAATAATATAAATAAGAACTAAATATACTGGTTGTTGCCCTCCCTGTAGCAGCCGCCATTGCTAGAAAGTGGATTTTCCGAAATCTTCCCTTAACTAATTAAACTAACCATTTTTAATTTGTTTTAGCTAGCGAAATAACTCTTTGTCACAAATCCGATCCCGCATTTGATGATTGCGTAGCAAAATCTATGGAAAAAGCCGTAAGACTATTTAAAAATGGTAAGTGTAAATAAAATAAGTGGTATTTTTGCTCATAACGCGGCCATTGACCTAACCCCGAAAAAAATAAAATAGTTTTGTATCTCTCAAGATATACACTATCCGTGTACATCACTTTCATAGATTTTGAAATTTGGATTTATTCTCCATCTATTTGCAAAAACCTAATTTTTGGAAAAAAAATTGTACATAGCAATCAACCTTAGAGTAATAAAAATATAAAGAGAAGTAATCAACCGCGGCCCCGTGTAAATTTTCCCTATTTGTGGCGGTCATTCCTGAAAACTTAGAATTTACAGAATCTTCGACGATGGCAACATAGCTGCTTTACTGGAATCATCTCGCAAAAAACAAACATAGCACTTCTTGTTTATCTTTACGTCCAACTAAGTTCTTTTATACAAAAATAAAACTCAACACACAATAAAATAACACCAAAAATTCAATACACCGAGTCCGACGGCCAAGACAACAATGCATTTACTACAAACACATGTTACTTTCAGTGTCGACCTTAGAGCTTAAAAAAATCTGAGCTAACCGTTCACTACTTGAGGACCTACCTAAATAAACTTTTTTGTTTGAAACTCGTAGACAATGATTGAGTAGAAATAAAATTTCGAACTTCCATTGTCCTTATTTATTTTAAACACGACGTTTCGGTTAGTAAGTATCTCTAACTGTTTTCAAGTGTAAACTAAACCATCCAGCCTAAAGGCTACTACTTATACTACTTGGTGTGCAGTCGGGTGTGACGACCCGCCCCCTTTTTTCATCAGACGCTTTTTTTCCTTAAGGTTTGGTTTCCATATGTTTGGTATGTCCGTGCTTGGTTGAATGAAAACTTCTTCATTCTGCATTATAAACGCAGCTTCAATAAACTTTCGTTTTTGCCAATGTCACTCCTTATGCAAAACTTTAGCTTCAGACCATTGAATCATGTGATCATTTGACCATGCATGATTCGCTAAACCGGATTTTTCAACATCACCTAATTGGGTACTTTTTAGATGTTCATTTACTCTAACATGAAGAGGGCGTTTTGTTTCATTTACATATGATTTACCACAGTCACAGGGGATTTGGTAAATACATTCCTTAATATTTAAGGGATTTTCTGGTTTTGTTTTAGTTACAAAACTCCTTATTAGTGTTTGGCTATTCGTCTTATATTTTCTGAAACCTCTTGAATATATTATTTTGAGAATTTGCTACATTTGGTTTGTTTTTAAGATCGTTGAGTTTATTAATTTCTCAGTATAACCATTCTGTTGTAAGTAGGTTTCCTATATACAGTGGTTTAAATATTTCTCTCTATTCGTTTGATAACATCCAAAAAAGGTAAGGCCGAATCTTTTTCAATTTTCATTGTGCATTTGATTGTTGGTCGAATACCGTTCAGAAGATGTAGAAAATTCTGCAGGTTGTCATCATTTTCTGGCAATATAATAAATGTGTCATCCATGTATAGTAGCCATAATTTTGGTTTAACTCTTGCTGTGTTGATCGTATTGTCCTCGAAGCACCCCATGTAGATGTTTGCTACCACTGGCGAAAGAGACAAACCCATTGGAAGTCCATCATTTTGCTCGTAAAACTTATTTTTTGGTAAGTAAGCTTTCCAATCCTCCTTTCGGGAAATCAAAATCGGTAATAAACCTACCCTTGGTCAAATTATCGCAATTAAATCCTAATCCGTAGAGACATCACCATTTTCCACACAAAAAATGTTACACAAAAATAATTTTTTTTTCGAAAAAATGCTTTTTGTAAAAGTAGTTTTTCGAAAAATTACTTTTAAAAAAAAAATTTTAGATTTTTTTAAAAATATTTGTAGAGTGTAAGAAATAAATAAAATTGCAAACTTAAACCACGGCGGCGGCGAATTGCCCCGGCGGCAAATTGAGTCGGTGGCAACTTGGGTAGGGGGAGAATTGGTTCAGCTGCGAATTGTCATATTCCCTAAAACTATTTTTTAAATATATTTTATCAGATCAAATATAGGTTACAACATCGCTTTTTTAAGAAATATTATCTAAGAAAAACGAAGAACAAACATTTTTTCGACGCAAACAATGCCTTCCCAAGCTATTGCTTTTCGGGACAGGGTTACTTAAAAATATCACGAAGTTTTTAATATTAATAACTTCTCAGAGAAAATTACGTAACGCAATAATTCAGGATTTTTGACCGCCCTTCCTCCTTCACGCATTTTAAATAAAAAATACATCAAAATTTCACTAAGTGTATCGCAAGGCTAAACCCACCACCCCCTTAAGCATTATGTTATTTAAGAATGGCCCCTACATATAAAATGCTCTTAATTTCTTCTGCAAGGTCTCGCGACATGGCAACAACGCTTAAAATAGCACAACCAAACATTTTTTTCTGTGGAATGTGCGGTTGTATGGTTCGGTGTTTTTGAGTTTGGTGGTATAAGTGCATTTTTTATTTTGTTAATACAAAAAATAACTTATTTGTACTTTACAATGAATAGGAAGAAGGGCTGTGTTTGTGAAAATACGGTGATATATCAAAATGTTTTATTAGTATTTTGATTTAATGTAAATACACGACGCCACTGGCTAAACTTAAAAAAATTATATAGATTTAATACGTCATCAGATGATGCAGTATTGGCGATTTCGGGTCGAAACAAAATAGTGTTTTATTTAACAGCTAATATTTTATAAAAGATAAATAAAAAGCATTCTAACAAGGTCTCGTAACTAGAAGGTTTCAATTTACGAAAAATTGAGGGGCGGGACTTGCTCCGAGGTGGCCAAGTCTGCAAATCCATAACTCATCTTTACGCCTCGGAGTGCCCTATATGTTTTTAAAAATTACTTTCTTTTGCTTTTCAAAATATTCTGGGTGAAACCTTTTCAAATTGTCAGCCTGAATATATTTCTACATAATTATGTCTAGCATTAAGTGCTCACTGAAATTTTTATTTCGATGATTAGTAGTGCTTAACTCTATAAACAGATAAGCCGCCTATTAAATAATAACAGAATATCCTTAATATCGGTTAGACTTGTTTGATCAATGATTTATAGTTTAGGGTCCTCTACAATAAGATAGAGAACCCCTCTTCAATGGGAATGTAGTCCACAAGCCCAAAATCAAACCCGGCCCTGCTAACACAAAATCCGTAATATGACGTCATACCACTGTTACCACGTTTTATGAAAGTCGTGGGGAAAGGGACCGTTCATAAATTATGTTCTTGTAATGAAAGGTTTTCTAATGATGTAATCAAAAATTCACAGTACAAAACGACGCGACGCGGACTAATAAGCGTAGGACAAAATATCGCGTGGGCTAAATAGGTCAACAAAACTAAAGCACTATATATTTTGCAACTGGTTACAAGTTGAACCTGATTTATTATTTATACAATTTGAAGTAGATACAGGAGGCGACAACAGAGTAACGCAAAAATTGTTTACCAACAAATAAATGAATGACCGCCCAAAACTAGTTTACCGCTCCTCTTTTTTTTTCTTACTCTGAGCAATCAACCGAAAAACGACAGTAATTTGGGGTGGCTTTTGATGTGAAGTAAAAACTCTAAAACAAAAATCCAAAGGAGGAGGCACTAAATACATTGTTTACGGGGATGCGTCAGATGAGCTGAATTTGAGATATGTTGAAAGTCAAGCCTTCCTGATATTTTTTCCAAAAAAAGTTGGGTGTCATAGGATTTGTTTTCGAGCTATACTTATTTAAATGCGCGCCACTGAGATATGAAAAATCGTGACTTTTTCTAGTTTTTTTAAAATAACTTGACGTCAAATAAAAATAAAAAACCGATATTAGTCCTATTTTATTGAAAAAACAGTCCTTTTAAGAATCTCATTAATTTTTGACATATACTTTGCGTCACATACGCACAGAGTGGTTCAAAATAATTATAAAAAAAAATACAGGAAAAATACCTGAGATTTATTAAATATAAAGAGACGAAACTGAAAATACATAGACAAAATTAACTTCACTTGCTTTCGTGTGAGTCATTTTAACTATTCTAAAGTGATGTTTGCATAATAGGTTATGTGATAAGCTTACAGGGTATTTCAAAAATTTTTATAAATCAAGGCATGACGTGTTTACTAATTGTCTACGGAATACTATATTTACTGGGATGCGTCAAATGAGGTGACTTTAGGATATGTCAGAGTTCGAACCGTCCTCATACTTAGACAAAAATATTGGTGGGCCATCTGTTTCGTTTTCGAGCTATAATTATTTAAATACGCGCCACTGGAGTATGGAAAAATGTAAATTTTGAAAGTTTTTTGCTATACACGGCAAAAATTTTGTCTTAGATCAAAGGAAATTGCTTTAAAAAAAAATAATTTATGCTTTCCTATTCACCAAGAGAATATTTTCTTGATTTAGCACAAAAAATATCTTGCCTTTTTGTTTTATAGTGAAACAGAAATTGTTTTATTATAAATTGGAACTGAATTAATCTAAGGCACCGTTTACTCTGGAAGCAAAATATTTGCTCATTCAAAACAAAATACTTTTCATTCTAATTCCAAAACAAATAATTTCCTTGAATTCAAATCGAATAATAAAAATATCTATAGTTTTCTTTCAAGACAGTATCCTTTTTTAGGGAAAAAGGCAGTTTAAACTTTTAAACTTAGTCTCTTAAATTTTAACAAACGGAGATTTGTATTATTTTTTCAGGATATTTATTTTCTTTTTTTAAATTGAGCTGATTTTCTGGAAGAGGGGATGCTAATTTCATTGATAGTTAATACGATACCTCAGCTTATTTTGCTAGAGAGAAATATTCGTCACAATTAGATTTTTTGCCAGTTAATTATGACAAGACAATATTTGTTAGTTGACTTATACTGACCAATGTCTCTTATATAAAATAAATGAGATAACGAATAACGCATTTTACCTGGAGAAAGCATTTTCTTTTTTACAAAACAAATTCAATTTGTAAAATAGGTCGAAATTAAAAAATAAAGCAAATGCAATAAATGTATCAAAATAAAAAAAAATATTAAAAAAATATTTTTTTATTCCCCCAATTTCAAGATTCTATTTTTCTTAAAGGTAGACAGAGAGAGCATCGTATGCTTCGATAAAAAGTAATTTCTGTTTTATTTAAAAAAAAATTAAGCAAGAATTCTGAATGACTTATGAAGACAATTTGCTTTGTTACAAAATGGAGTATACTGAAACAAAACAATTAAAGAAGAAAAATAAAGTCTCATTTCAAGATAAAATGCTTCGTTGAACTAAAAACAAATATTTTACTTCAAAACAAATTGTTTGAGGGTAAAACAATTTATTTAAGAAAAGAACTTGTTTTCATTGTAGACAAACATTTTTACCGTGTAGAAATAAAAAAACCAATATTAATTTTATTTTGTTTGAAAAGAAGTCTCTTTAAGTATGTTCTCAATTTTTAACATATAGTTTCATCACATATCTACAGAGTGGCTCAAATTATTAATAATAGAAATACAGGAATGAATAATAATAAAATTAAAGGGTATTTCAAATATTTTTGAATTCGCATGACATGTATACTAATTATCTATGGCATAGTTTGTTTACTGGGATGCGTCAGATGCGGTGAATTTGAGATTTGTTAGAGCCTAAGCCGTCGTAATATACTAACCAGTATACTAGTTTAAATGCTGACATATAGGAAATGTGACTTTCTGTAGGGGACCAAAAAGGGGTATACTTACACACACAAACTGAAAAGAAAACTTGCGTGTAGGTAGACCCCTTTCCGGGGGTTCTACAAAAACAAATTTGCATCAGAAACTTGATAAAACTTTAAATATCGAATTTTTATCTCTGGAAAGCGATAGAAGTTGTAGCAAAAATTCATAAGAGTATAGCTCGAGAACGAAACCGATGACCCCCCCCAATTTTTTTTAAACAAGTTTTAGGATGGCTCGAAATCTAACATATCTCAAATTTACCTCATCGGACGCATCCCGGCAAACACACTATTCTACTCAACAGTACAGTTATCATTTGTTTAATGGACAAAATATTAATTGCAAGTAAAGAGAGAATTTTAAACTGTTTCTAAAATTGGATGGGAAAATATTAAAGTGTGTTAATTTTTATACCGAGAGGACCACGCAACTAGGAACATACGGTGGAATACGCCCAATTCATGATTTTTGAGATAGCGGTCGTAAGCAGTCACATTTATTTCATCATTGGCGCAACAACTCTGGTTGGGTCCTGACCTTCGCAAGATTCTCTTTCTAGGTGTCTCTTTGTAAAGCAGCGACTTTCCAGTTTGGTGCACCCATCTTTTTGGCGTCCGCCGTAACGCTGTCTTCCCATCTCAATTTTGGGCGTCCTGGTTTTCTTAGGCCATTCGTACAACTCAAAGTAAAATCTCTTTCTCCAAACCGCATTTTCGTACACGCCTTTAAAGATGGTTCTCAAAATTCTTCTTTCAAAGGTAAGTAAAAGATTGGCATCTTGCTTTGACACAGTCCATAGTTCAGAGCCGTACGTGAGAACTGGTAAAATTAGTGTTTTGTACAATTAGACCTTTGTTTTACTGGTTAGGCTTGTGCTTCGCAGTTGTTTGTTTAAGCTGTAGTAAGAGCGACTGTCAACCAAGATGCGCCTTTTGATCTCAGCTGTTTAAGTATTGGAGAAGTTGACTAGCCCCCCAGATACACGAACTCATTCGAGACTTCAAAGTTTTCGTTACCGATGGTAAGGTTTTGACCAATATTTCTGGGGCGTTCTTCTGTTGATGCCACCATGAGTTTCGTTTTGGCCTCGTTGACTTTAAGGCCCATATTTTTAGCAGCACTTTTAATTTACACAAATGACTCTCTAACAGTGGAAAGAGATCGTGCAGTAACGTTAAAATCGTCAAAAAATGCCAGTAGCTGTAACGATTTTTAGAATATGGTGCCATTGGTATCACTATCAGACTCCCCGATCACTTCCTCGAAAGCAATGTTAAAGAGTAAGCAAGCAAGCGTATCGCCTTGTCTTTCTGCTTGTTGTGTTCTGCAGTCTTACTGTGTTAACCACTTTCATCACCGTTTTTTAACGAGTTTGATTATCTTTTCCGGAATGTTGAGATCATTCATTGCATTGTCAAGTCTATTATCTATCCTGTGAGATATGTTAATATTAAATTTAAGGGTCTTTCCAAAATTTACCAAAGTACAAGAATTATTTATTTATTATAAATATAAAAATTATGATAAAAGCAGTTTTTTAAAAAAGTCCCTCAACTAAGAATATTAAACTAAATGCTCGGATAGTCCTCTTTTTTTGGCTAGGCAATATCCGAGCCTATTAGAAAAACCAACTTTTGTGTTTAGCATGTTAGGGGTAATAATTTGCTAAGTAGTAGTAATGCTTCAGTAAGTTTATTTTAAAGTTCTTCAAAATTATTGGCCCTATCAGCGGCGACTCGTGAGGGTTGGCCAAGGAGGCCGCTGGACTATACTTATTTTAAACCCCATAATATTCTTTCAAAAGCCATTATATGTTTGTTTGTAAAATATTAAATTTTCTTAGTTCAGAAGTTACACGGCCCCCCACTATTTAAGGGCACAAGTTGCCTCTGGGCCCTATCACGCCCGTGAACTTTATTTTTAATGCAACTCCACAAAAATTAATAAATTTGGTTCCCCCTGTACTTATATTCCAGTCATTATAGAATTTTAATTTGCAAAAGATGGTGTATTCGCGATTGGAGTGCTAATAATAAATTTGAGTTTTGGACCATGGGGGGGGCTTCCCATGCCTCTTGGATTTAGTGTGCACAAAAAGGTTTTCTTCTAAATAACTTTCTCAATGTACGTTTTAGAAAAAAAAAAGATTTAAACAAAAGTTGAAGAAAATAACATTTACTACAAAAACGATTTTATATGTTTTTTTGTCAGACGAATGGTTGTCGAGTTAGGACGCTAAATTTTTCGCCTATATTTACGATTTTGACCAATATTTTTTAGTGGCCTTAAACTTCGAAACTGTTTATTTTTAGTAAGTACCCTTGCTGACCGTACCGTACCGTTTCCTACGTATATACAAAACAAATGGCGAAATTAAAACTGTCGGTTTTCACTATCTCCAACTTCGATCACAGGGATACGAGTGATCCCCGTCTGGAACACGTCCTGATAGTCAGGAACAAGTCATCCATGCCAATCCACGACCGGACCGGTTTCGACCTTTTGGGCCATCCTCAGGTGAATGTAGGCGATAGCTCCGTGTAGAGTATAAGTTTTTTGAAACCAACAGAAACAACTACTCCGAGGGAAAATACCCCTACCGGCATTGAATTATACTAATGGCTTGATGCTTTCGTTGGGAACTTGTTAAAACTGTTTGGTTTTCACTATCTCCAACGTCAATCACAGGGATACGTTTACGTTTTAACAAGTTCCCAACGAAAGCATCCAGCCATTAGTATAATTCAATCCCGGTAGGGGTATTTTCCCTCGGAGTAATTGTTTCTGTTGGTTTCAAAAAACTTATACTCTACACGGAGCTATCGCCTACATTCACCTGAGGATGGCCCAAAAGGTCGAAACCGGTCCGGTCGTGGATTGGCATGGATGGCATTGAAGACTTGTTCCTGACTATCAGGACGTGTTCCAGACGGGGATCACTCGTATCCCTGTGATCGACGTTGGAGATAGTGAAAACCAAACAGTTTTAACAAGTTCCCAATGAAAGCACCAAGCCATTAGTATAATTCAATGCCGGTAGGGGTATTTTCCCTCGGAGTAGTTGTTTCTGTTGGTTTCAAAAAAAAAAAAATGGCGAAATGTTTAGCGTCATAACTTGAAAATCATTTGTCTGACAGAAAAACGTACAACAGCGTTTTTGTAGAAAATTTTATTGTCTTCAACTTTTGTGTAAATTTTCTTTTTTAGAATGAGCCAAGCAGTTAAAAAAAACCTTTTCGTGCACACTAAATCCAAGATGACGGGAGGAGCCCCCCTATAAGGTCGAAAACAAATTTTTTTCCACGACTCCAATGTGAACAGCATATGTCAAAATCGCAACTACAACATTTTTTGCATGGGGACCTTTCTTTCACTCTAATGACTGGCCTATTATCAGCCGTTATAAATTTGGCAACAAGAGCCCTAGGTGCCTATAGTTGTGTGTTCCTCTTGGTATATTGATGGGATCGTACTGTACCCGAATCCTCACTATATTCGTTAGGAAACAAGGAGTTAGGAATTCCACCGTTGGATCCATTTTACATACCACGAGTGGAAATTGGAGTTGGATCTGGAACAGCAGTTCAGCTAAATCAAGTTTACACCAATATGTCAAGCCACGGGATCAGTGATTCTAAATTTACAGACGCCAAGTAAGTAAGTTAAACTGTTTCAGATTTGTGATTTTAAAAAAATCGCATTTAATAGGTACGCTAAATTAAAAACAACAAAAAAAGTATGTAAAATTTTCTACATAAAAGAACAAAAGATTTTTTTTGGGAGCTTAGATATTTATCAAATAAAAAACCCGTATGCTTATGTAAAAACATAGTATAAGTATTATAAATACAATGTGGAACAGCCAAATGGAATAAATTCAATAATGAATAAATGAGGGTTTGTTGGGAAAACGCTTGGAGACGTCAATGTGTAATTTTAAATATGATTTTTTTTTAAATATATAGGGCGTTTCAGGTGACAGTGACCAATACCAACTTTCTTATTTTAAATGCAACAACCCCTGTATATCGTTTATTTTTTGGATTCTTCAAAAACTTCTATAGATAATTCATTCAAATATTGACAGTTCAAAAACGACAATTTCCAATTTAAAGGCGGAATATTTATCCTTATTTTTAATTATATATCGATTGACATCCACCACGACCACATCCGGTTTTAACGGAAAATTGGAAGTTCCGGTTAAACCAGAAGTATTCGTATTTGGTGTCAATCGATAGATAATTAAAAATAAAGATAGGGACATGTAAGCCATTCTAACCGTTTTCGTAATATTTCGCCTCGAAATTGGAAATTATCGTTTTTGATTGTCAATATTTCAAAAATGGTTAGACTTAGGTATAGGCCTTGTACATTAATTATGTCTAGAATTTTCTGAGAAATCTAAAAAATAAATAATATACCAGGGGTTGCATTTAAAATAAGAAAGTTGGTATTGACCACTGTCACATGACACACCCTGTATATTTTTTTTTAATGCGCATTTAAAAATAAAAATCGGCGTGTCCAAGCATTTTTTCCAGCCACGCCCTCATTTATTCGTTATCGAATTTATTATATTTGGCTTTTCCACACTCTGTATTTTCCGTGTCTATCAAAATATTCGTACCACAGAAATGGTGTTCTGTGTCACCAAGGTAAAGGCCGTTTCTTTTCATTACATAAGGGAACGCACGCGCAGAATGTCGCTGTCATGAAGGCGATGGCGATGGTGGTTAACGTAGGCTTCAGTCTGCCTAAGCCTTAAAAAGGGCGTAAATCTGTACATCCAATAGCATTCAATGAAAAAAATTATAAAAATTCCAGATTGATCAAAAAAGTTTAAGACTACCCTTGATCACTTAATATTAAGTTGATTGATCACTTAATATTAAGTCGCCAGGTGTTTGACTCAAAATTGAGTAGAAGGGCCTATATGACATCATAAATAGCGGCATTTTCCATTTTTTTACAAACTTTGACTTATAACTTAAACACGTAAAGAGTGTAGTGTCGGTAAGGGTACGGTAACGGGACGGTGCCGGTAGGTATAGTATAAATTGCGCCTAAATAGGATCCAAATTAGCGCGCTGAAACATTTAAAAAGATTCATTAATTTTCCCGCAAAACCTATACATCAAAACTCGCCTACTGAAAGGTGAAAGTGGGGAAAGGGAAAAATTAGTAACGAACCGTGACAAAGACAGTTGCTGTATGAAATCCACGAGAATTAAACACGCTATCTAAGCATCTCTTTCATATCGGTTCATAAATGAAAAAGTCCGAAATATTTGGATCCGCCATTTTGATTTTTCCAAAGTTTAATTCAAAAATCATAATAAGCAACCTCAACATCCCAAACAGCAATAACATTTTTACACATATGTTATAAATAAATAATTAAATATACACTCCAAGACCTAAATTTGATATATTCCGGTTTATAAATGGAAAATTCTATTTTGAAAGCGCCATTTTGATTTTTTACGTAGACTTAATGCCGTATGGTTTTTAATTTAAAACAAACCGGCTTATAAAAAAAAACCGCCCATTTGGATTCGACATTTTGAATTTTTTAATTAAGAAATATTAAATTGCATTTTCAGCGGAACTCTATATACCTCACGGAGGAGCATCTGTATAATAAAACCGGTTAAAAGTAAAAAATACCAAAATACTCAAAACTACATTCTAACCATTTTGTGTTCTAGTCCAATAACCTATCTATCAAGCCGCCCCTATCAAACTTCCCCCTCTACTTGCATCGTGTCGTGAGGTCATTCGAAACGTAATGAATTTTGGATTCACAAGCCTTTGTTCTCGACCTTTTTTTTGAGGTGTTTTAGTTGTGTTTTCGTGTGGCTCATTTTAAAAGGTAATTTTAGTCCTTTGTTGTTTACATTGTACGTTTACGAAATATTTTAGAATACCCTGTTTGTGTATTTATATTTGCCCAATTTTTTCCTTAAATCAAAATGTTTTAGTTGCCTGCCGGGCCTTGCCGAGCTATACTTCTTTAATGGACATGAACCTTTGAACCTTAGGCTTATGTCAATCATGGCTTACCAAAAAATTGACCGCCATTAAGGATTATATGCATTCAAAGCAGTGATATACGTGTAAAAACAAAGATGATTTTTTTACATATAAAAAGTTTTTTTTAATATTTTCTTTCTATTTGGTACGAAAATGTACGATAACCAATAAAAAAGCAAGTAGAAGCAACAAAAATCAAAAAATATGTACAGAGTGTCCCAAATTCGAAGTTTTGGGGGGTTTTAGATATTTTTAGGAGAGAGTGAGCTTTAATTTTCAAAAGATGATTAAAGGTGAAAACCGCATCTTCATATTGCAAGCTGTTTTGAAGCTACGGGGGGCTTTTAAGAAGTCTACAGAAGGAAGGGGACCTATAACTATTTTATTTATGAAAATTTCATATTGGAAAGTGATTTTTTATAGTTTTTTTAAACAAAGAGCCTAACTGGCACAATCATTTTTATCTGTCACTTATAGTTTTTAAGATATTACATAAAGTTGATATTCTTCTTATGAAATGACCCTCTTTTTATTCGATTTTTATAACCGGCTTAAGAAAACTATTGATATTGGTACTTTTTAGTTATTTGATGAAACTGTGGTACAACTAAAAGGTAAAAAAATATATTTATTTAATATTTTTTTAGTGCACATTTATAAATGTTGTATATTTCCCCTTTCCACCCTCCCCGTAGATTCGCGCCAGACATAAAAATCATTAAATAACTTGTAAGTTATTAAAAACCGGATTACAATATACTTATATTGTTATTATTATCACCTCACTCCGTTTGATCCATGACATGAGGGACACCCTATATAGACATATCTTTTATTATAAACAGTTTATTATCATAAACTTTGTCTTTTATTCAAAAAAAGTGCAAAAAACACAACAATTAATTTTGTTCCGTTTTATAATACGAATACTCCTGTGCACCTGTCGAATATAATATACAGGGTGTCCCAGAACTAATGGTACATAGTTAAACTGTAGATTCCCTGGGTCAAAATATTACGATTTAGCCACACTTACTTTAGTCCAAAAGTTTGTACTAACCGAGATACAGGGTGTTAAACTTTATTTTTTCAATTCGATTTTCTTTAATAACTTTTTACTAATTAATATTTTTGCAAAAAATAACGAGCGTGTAAATTTTTTTAAAACTGGCAAGACGATTCCGTTGAAAATTTTGATGTACAATGTACAGGGTGTTCCTTGGACTACTACCATTGCATTAAAATCACTGTATTTTTTTGTGCCTTGGTATATATCAGTTTTTATGTAAAAAAATGGTTTTTCCATCCTTTTTATGTAAAAAAGTTATACTGTTTTAAAGTCACTCAGAGCAACGGGTTTTGAGATTTGTGCATTTAAAGTTTTTATTGCATGTGAGTGAAATGCCTAATTTATGTATGATACTTTCTTCAATTCTTTCTACTAATTAATATTTTTGCAAAAACTAACTAGCAAGTAGGTTTTTCTGAAATTTGCAAGACGATTCCGTTGAAAAAGTTGATGTACAAGGTAAAGGGTGCTCTTTGGACCACTACCATTGCATTAAAATCATCAGTGTATTTTTTTTGTGCCTCGATGTATACTTAGGCAGGTTTTTAAACAGAATATGATTTTAATTATTAAATAATTGTACAAACAGTTTTGTAGTTTTAAGAAAGTTTGACAGAATAGACGCAGACAGCAACTTTATTGGATTTTATTGTTTTTTATTTTCAAAGCCTACTATAATAAACAATTTTAAGTTTGATTTACTATTTGTCAATTTTAACATTTTTTACTTTGTTGCTGAGAGCGCCATGCTTAAGAAATTTTATATTTCTTAAAATAAATAATAAAATATCAATTTTATTAATAATTATAATTTTCTTTCAAAACAATAAAAAAATAGTTGCATTAATAAAGTATACGTACTTATCATTTTTAAAAACACTAATACGATAAGTTTTTGTTCCTCATTAAAAACGTCGCCCTACACAGCTGCCATAACGGACAATAATTTACAATTGTTTTAACACACTTATGATAATTCAAGAACCATCCTGTATATTTTTTAACTTAATATTTCCTAAGAAAACATCCAATCTTAAAATGCTATAAAAAATTATTGTTTATAGCTAATATGTATGAAGTAGGTAAGAATTTAATCAAAAATCTTTTACGCATACAATAAAAACTTATAATTTAAATATCTTAAAAACCGTTGCTCTAAGCGACGTCTAAACTTAAAAAAAAAAAAATAATGTTTTTTATAGAATCCTGTATACACCGAGGAACAAAAAAATTAGACCTATTTTAATGTAACGGTATCGAACCAGGGAACCTCTATAATATTTTTATTTTTTTTAACCAAAATTAAATTATCCATGCCCAAAAATCACCAAACCCAATTTTTTGTGCAAAATTATTAATTAGTAGAAAGAATTGAAGAAAGTATCATACATAAATTAGGCAGATCACTCACATGCAATAAAAAAATTTTATGCAAAAAACTCAAAAACCGTTGCTCTGAGCGACTTTAAAACAGTATAACTTTTTTACATAAAAAAGATGGGAAAACCATTATTTTACATAAAAACTGGTGTACACTGAGGCACAAAAAAAATATACTGATTTTTATGCAATGGTAGTGGTCCAAGGTACACCCTGTACACTGTACATCAAATTTTTCAACGGAATCGTCTTGCCGATTTAAAAAAAACTTACATGCTGATTAGTTTTTTCAAAAATATTAATTAGTAAAAAAGTTATTAAAGAAAATCGAATTGAAAAAATAAAGTTTATCACCCTGTATCTCGGTTAATTTGAACTTTTGGACTAAGGTAAGTATGGCTCAATCGTAATATTTTGACCCAAGAAATCTACAGTTTAACCAAGTACCATTAGTTCTGGGACACCCTGTATAGCTATAGGAAGGTAGTGAAAAAAGCTTTGTCGCAACAAAAACTACGACGGCGCAGAGGCGAGTTTTCTCGGCGCAAGTTGGCCTGCTGGCCAATTGGGTTGGGTGCGAATTAGCCCGGCGGACAGTTGGCCCGGCGGCGATTTGGCCACAGCAAGTCGGTCGACGCACCCCACGAGATCCGCGCCTGGGTATAGTACAACAGATGCGTGTGTCTTGTCATGTAGACACATGCTATGTGGGTGGAGGCCATATTCACATTTTGCGGTGTTTTGCGTTTTATCGTGTAAAATTATGTTTTTTTCTGTGAAAAATGGGAAATAATTTACGTAAAACATGTGCGGTTTCTGGAAAATGTCCGGAAGAAGTAAGGGAGTGCCATTCGTTAGGTAATTTTGCTTTATAATTTGTTAACAGAGTGGTTTATACATGCCATTAAACACTCTTCATGGTGTCGACAATAAATCTGCACAATTAGTTTCAGAAAAGCTACCAAATGTATTCACAATTGTTAAATTTTCACCCAATCAACTAGTTTTTAGAAAAAAATAATAGACATAAACCTAAATATTTGACAATTGTCAAATAATGTAGTGACGTAACGGAGTGTATTCCAAAACCACCAAAGCTGACGCATGCGCAGTAACCGATATCCTGTCTACTCGAAAATAATTAAATAGGGGTTCTTTTGATAAAGATTAGGTCTTAAGTGGCAATACGGGAAAAATGTGGTTTTTAGACATTTAATTTTTTTTTAATTTTCCGACGTTAGGAGGCCCTATGTCATTCTCTAGCCCAGAGCCAGTCCGGACCTGTATTTCTGTTTATTTTAGGTACGAGTTTACAAATGGAAAATGCCACTGGTCATTTTACGCATTTACTCCACAAGTGCAACTAAAATCTCATTATCAGTTGGAAGGAAAAATTTTGGTGTTTCCTTTAAACGGACACGGAAAATGTACCATCACCTTAAGTAAGTCTTACTTTAATAGGTTTATTACAATATCATATCTTTTGTAAAAACATCTTCTTACAAACCGATACATTTTATCTGGTGCTAAAAACCAGCGCAGCGTTTGGGTTGAAATCTATAAACCAGCGCACAGTGATCTAACTAGGTCAGAAAGCGATCAAAAGCAATTTTGTCAATAATAAAGAAACTTTTAAGGATTTTTTTTTGGTTTCGCTAGTTGTTTTCTTAGTCTAACTTTTTGCATACGTATTATATGTTTTATTATTTATACTGCGCAAGTGCAAACACCTAGGGGATATGACATATTCCGAATTATTTTCAATATCAATAAATTTTCATTGCAGTTTTTTGTTTATAGGAAGCTGTAACTGTAAATAAACTGTAAATAAAAAATTAATTGAAATTTTTAAAGTTATTATTTTTAATAAGTGTTAAAATAATAAACAAATGTTTTTGTTGAAAATAATATATAACAAATAGCTAAATATACCATGTTTCCGAATACGCAATTTATTAACAAGACATATCGATGGCCTAACTGCAATACGCCTTATCTGAAAGCGGGGGAAGCGAAAAACAGTTTAGGTAACACATCTAGGGTTATGGGCTATAAAAGAATATCATAGCTATATTTGTAATTCCCACGGATTGTCTTATAGTGGGTGAGAATATCATAGCTATATTTGTAATTCCCACGGATTGTCTTATAGTGGGTTTACACATGCATAAATTTAGTGGCGCCAGTGTTCGCGCCAGTTCTATTTGCACGCCAGTAAAGGTTTACACTATTGTGCGAAAATTAAAAAGACTGGCGCACGCCAGTTTCATTTTTAAAGTGTACACGATACGCGATATGTCGGCTGAACTCTCGGAAGCCTGCAAAATAGTCGCTAAACTTTTATTGAAAAAAAAAATAAAAGGGATTCAGGAAAAGGAACAACGAAAAGGCCGTATCTGCATGGGTTAAAGCATGGATTGCTAGTCGATCTACTTTGGGTGCTTCCGAAAAACTTTTAGGAGAACTTGCAGCAGAAGATCTTGCGAGCTATAAAAACCATCTTCAAATTCTTTAAAATTCGGTCTGCTACTTTAAACCATGGTACTTTTGGGGTGTATACTTCATTTGCACCGGCTCCGGAACGTTGGCTTTTTTTAATTTTTGTCAATTCCAAAGCATATGTGCCTTCAATAGTCATTATTTTACTAATTTTTTGGGAAGCATTATTTCGACTATCTTTGTTTTTATACGAACTACTGTGTACATCCCATAAACAAGGAAAACATTCATAGCCTTCAAGAAACTGTATGGTCAGTTCTGCTGACCACTTTTTTTAGCCATATTAAGCTATAAAAACAAAAATAAACAAAATTTTTAAGCTCAAACACAATGAAAATAAAAAATATTGTAAAATAATGAACTTAAAACTGGCGAGCCGACGTGCAAGCACTTGTTTACACATGAAAATTATCCTTTTCTGCGCACATGCGTCACCACTGGCGCCAGCAAATTCAGTCAGCTGCAGACTTTTTTGATACATGCATGCAAAAAAATTGTGTGCAAGTCGGTGTTTACACTTGCAAATTTATCTTACTGGCGCGCCAGTTTTTATTGGCGCCAGCAAATCCATGCATGTGTAAACACTCCTTTATATCATTATAATTATATAATAAAAGTAGGCAGCCCACAGTGGCGCACCCAGGAATGCGTCTTGGAGGGGGGGCCCAAAGCCTCATGATGTTAAATTTTAAGCTATTTTTTGTGTTTTATCATGAAATATGTAGAAAATATGTAAAAAAATCTAAGGCCCCGGGCCCCCCTTGGGTGCGCCCATGGCCCATTTTGACTAATCACAAATAATCTAAAAATTATCAAAATGTTAGATAGGGGTATTGCAGTTAGGCCATCGATATTATACTTAACAACAATTCAGAATACACATAAATAAATATATCAAAGTAAAAAACATTTCTTTACCAATAATTTCTGATACTACAACTTATAGAAAATAAACACTGAAAACGATATTTTTCTTTGAAGAGAAATATGAAAATTACATGTTGTTGTTAAAGCTTCATGGTTCAGATTTATGTGTTTTTTTGACAAAATATGTCCGCAAACAAACATGTGATCAAAGCGCGGCCAACTAAGACAAGTTTTGGAAAGAAACAACATGCGGTAATAATATAACGTTGCGCTGTCGATTTTTATCAGCTACACATTTTTTAGAAAAGTACAGTGAGAAGCGAATGGGAATTTTTATATTTTTAAATTTGATATGGTTGCTATAGCGATCCGACTTAAGTTAAAACGATTGGAGGAAAAAATATAATTTCTATTTATGTTTTTTATTTTATTTTTATTGCCACCAAGTGTATATCGCGGGATTTACTTGGCTCTATTATGACGTAACGGACAAAATGCATGTCTGGCGAATGAATTTTGTCCGTGTGAGTCATAATGATGTCACCAGTAAATCCCGTAAGAAATGCTGGGTCGCAATAATAACGCACCGGACAACATTCGTTACACAGAGTTTATTTCTGTTGTCCTAATGGGCGGGTGAGGGCGGGTAAATGTATAATTTAGACTTACTCAGTAAGCCTTAAGACATCATACTTATATACCAGCAATCTGGACCGAAGTGGACTTTAAAAGATCTAGTCTATGAAAGTAGCAGGAATTATTTTTAAAATATTATTTCAAAAAAAAAAATTCATGTGAACACCAACACGCTCTTACCATTTTTCTCGATACTGCTTAAAAGCTTAATCCTTAACCTACACGCAAATGTCTTTAGTTTCTTCCACGAACAATTTTTGCCTTACTTATAATTTGTTTTATATTTTTTAATTTGAGCTTATGATGATTATGCACCAAAATTATACTAAATGAACCCTCTAGGTATAACTTTAAAAAATAATAGATTTAGGAATTAACTTTTACTGCGTCGAATCCCTGGGGTCATTTAAAGCTTTAATTAGCATCGGTTAAGGATGTTATCAGGATGTCGGATTTGACCACTTATGACCTAGCCCCAGATCACTGTGCGGCGGATAAAAGGTCGGTTCGGTTCGGATTCACACCCTCTAGGATCCCAGGAAAGAAGTCAGGGAAGTTATTTTTCGACCTTATGTTTTCGATCTTTTGTTCTTTCGACCTTTTGTTATTTCGACCTTTTATCCGCCGCCCATAAACCTGTTACATACCAGCTGTCCCACACAGTGTGCCTGAATGAAGTATAGGTTACATAAAAATGGTTTTAAAAACTAATTGCACATTTTAAATATGGACTCTTTCCTGACTTCAGAGTCATTACCTATTTGTGTATTTTGTAAATACATTATTTTTGTTTTTAGTAAACGTTAGAAATCACCACCAGGGTTATTGTAAACGATACCAGAAAAATGGAAAGACCTACTTGAATTTCTATAATTACACCCAAAACACAGTTCCGGAAAATGTTGTTTTAGATTTTGAAAATGTTGTACCAGGTAATTTATATGCAGCAAAAACGTGCAGGTTCTTATACCGTAAATCTCAAAATGTCACTTCCTATTTTCTCAGTTATATTGCATACCACAAAAATATTCATACAAAAAAATTGCATTTATTTTTGCGATCTTTAATAAATTTGAAAGCAGATTTATTGGTTTAAATAATCCTGAATTGTATTACATTTTTGATTATTAAGGTCTCGGCCCCCCTCCAAGAAAAATTTCTGGGTGCACTTGGCACCAAGTGCGGATCTGGGACAAAATCTAGGGGGGGGGGGTGGTAATAGTCGACAAAGTATTTTTTTGTAATATAATTTTATTTTTCTAGAGGTGGGTAATTCTACTGTTTTACCGTATTTTATTAAGGAAAAGTGCATATTTTTTTTTCTAGTGGGGGGGATAATTACCCCGTTACACCCCCCCCCCCCTCTCAAATCCACGCTTGTGCACCAGTGTGTATTTCTAGATTCTAAAATTTGAAGGGTTATTGACCGAAGATTTTCTTACTGCCAAGATATTTTTTTTATTCAAAATAGTTTTAACCTTTGATTTAAATAATTTGGTTATGCCATAATAAACTAAGAAATAAAAATGTTCAAACACGGTTATTTTTTTTCAGGAAATCCGGAGCTAAGTAAAACAATTTTAGATGCAGTGAACGAAAATGTGGAACAAATATTTGCAGAAATCAGGCCGAGTCTTGAATATATTTGGTCAACATTTGCACAAAAAGACGTTAATTCATTTTTTTCCAGAGTTCCAGAAAATGAAGCCTTTTTAGACTAAGTAGAAGAACAATTTTGCATATTATACTTAAATTTCTTAAATATGAATTAATATTAAAATTAGCCTTACTACACACACAACTTTTAGTGACATAGATTTTAAATAAGTTTGTTCGCCGCTCCCTCTTACTCTTTCACCCTAGCTCACCCTATCTCTCTCTCCCTCTCCCTCTAATTTTTTTTCTAAGGAGTAGGCTGACGGATTTTTTAACACCAAAATGGATAGTGTTGCTGCCGAGATGAGAGATTCTCGCCTCGTCTCACCCTCTCTCGACGAGAGATATTTTCTCTCGAATAAAAGCTCGAGACGAGAGAAAGACCCTGCCTCGTCGAGAGTGTTGTGTGTTTCTCTCGTTCTCTTGGACCAAAAAGGTTGGTTTTATAAATTTGTATGATTTACCATCTGTTCGTATTGGCCTATTATAGAGTTAAGCTAAAATTTATGTACTTTTTTTAAAAATAAAAGTTATGCAAAGATTGTTATATTATTATGTTCCTTTTTTGACAATACTGTGGCTTACCTTTCGTTTATTTGAAATCAAATAAAGAAAATCCAAAAGTGTAATTCTATTGTACTGTTGATGCTTATTAACGTACTGAACATTTTTTTTTCGGAATGTATTCATGAGCGGCAAATTTTAGTTTTCTTTTCTAGCTTTTACCGTGAATTTTTGTTATTTAAACATATTTTAAATTAAAAAAAAAATTTCTGGATGATTCTTTAAAGAGCTAAAATTCTGAAAATCAAATAATTTTCTTGCGAGAATTAGTTTGTTTTTATTTTCAAAATTTGGAAAAGTCAGATGAAAAATCTGCTAGTTAAAAAAAGTTTAAAATTTCGGTTCGGTTCGGTTTATTGTGCTTTATTTAAAAAACATAGAAATTTCTTGCAAAAACAGGTTTTCCCTGAAAAATTAAGAAAAATTATGATTAAAGAAAGTTATTTTTAAGAAAAAGTTTTGGTTAGTTTTGAAAGACACATTTCCGCAATGACAATCTTGGGTTTCCAGAATCTGGAAATTCCATAGAAATCTTCAAGACACAAGTATTTTAAATAATAGATTTATTGCTTTATTTTTAAGGATTTATATTATTGACAAAATACAAAATAATCTTTTATCAAAGAACATTTGAGATTTTAGGTACAGTTTTAAATAAATAAAGCGATGCAAAACTGCAGCCTTAATTTCATCGGCATCAACGAGGTATTTTAGTCTGGATTTTAGTACATGTATTGTATTGATTTCTTTTTTTGTTTTATGTGTACATAATCAGAGTAAATCTCAGAATGGACTTAAAAAAAGTAAATACCATAAATAATAAGATTCACCTGGAATAATAACTTTTACACAGGGTGTCCCAAAAACTTTTTATAGCTTATATAAATTAGGAGACACGAGAAATGAGACGAGACGAGAGAGAGGCTCTCTTGAGCGATAGAAGAGTCCTATCATCGAGACGAGAGACCCATTTTATCTCGCATAACGAGACAAGACGAGAGAATGCCTTCTCTCGTCTCGTCTCGTCTCGCGACAACACTAAAAATAGATAGCTGACGCTTGTTATAACATATTAACGGAACCATGCGTTTGACGTTATGGATCCGATTTTGTTGGCAACACTGATTTGAGTTTCACTATACTTATAAACTTACTTGAGATTGAGTAAGAAATTGTTGAACAATTTGGCACACATACAAATATACAGTTACAAAAACCAAAATTTAAAATTTAGAAAATACAGGAATGATCAGCTGATTCACAAAGAACGCTGGAGCTTTTACCACAACAAATCTTGCAGACTGGTGCTGTACCCATAGCTGAAAATCAACCTCCGCTTCAATAAGAAGTCCTGAAGACTGCTGCAGCGCCCGCATTCGAATGTCAATCGTAGTTTCAAGCTCATTAAGACCCGGAAAAATTATTTACTTTGCAATAATTGTAAGACAAGAATGTGTGACAACAACAGAATTTAAAAATGTCGAAAAAATGGTTGCACCTTCATTAGCCCTCCAGAATGCAACCAACTGCATTTTCAACTTTCATATTGTAAGTTAAAAAATATCTACTTAAAAAAGAAAAAGAACAGGCCCCAGTATTGAGCCTTGTGGCAGCCCCAGTAATATTTCTAAAGTATCTGAGCAGAATTTTTCCATCCTTTTTTACGAAAATAGTTTGCGTTCTCCTTGAGAGGTAAGACTTTATTAATTCTAAACAAACACCTCTTATGCCATATTTTGATAACTGCTAAAGTAAGATGCTATGGTCTATGGTGCCAAAGGCCTTTGACAGGTCGAATTACTACGAACTACTCTATCCACAATGAATTCTAGTGTTTTGTAGATAACCGACCGATTTAAGTTGTTCGATAAGTCAAATGAGCCTGCTGTACACCGACCTCTCAAAGATCTTTGACAATGAGGGTAGTAGTGACACTGACTGATAATTATTTGTATTTTCTCTAACTAAAATAATTATAAGTTGTTATAAAACCAAAAAATATATTTATACCTATCTTAAAAATAAAATTTTTGATAGTTTTATAATTTCTATTTGGTAGAAATAGTACATTGTTAACAAAAAAAAAACCAGGGTGCGTAAACAAAATTTTTTATGCACACCTAGCCTGGTGCAAAGAAATGCGTTTTACGCTCGCAAGTAGGAAAGTTTTTTACCGCAAGCTGGTTTGGTTTTTAGTGTCAAAATATGACAATGACAATAGTTATTTACCTAACAAGTGCGGAAAGTGATAGTTTACCGCACGCTTTGGCATTTGCCCAAACGACACGCCAGCGTAATTCGGGCAAGCCGTAAGTGCGGAAAGATTCTTTCCGTACGAGTTAGGTACATCTTTTTTCCAACGAGCGTGCGGAAAAATCAAAATATATTCTTTTATTTTGTTGAATTTTAGTATCACCCTATCAAAAATTAAAAAATAATCAAAACTACGAAATTTATGTGGTTTATTTAACGAAACTTGAATGGGTAAGTATGAAATTAAAAAAAATAATATATAAAAGAAAAACCCAAACGCTAAATTTACTTGTAATTACTAGTCGCAGTTGAGTACAAAATTGCTAGGTATACCTATAATGTACGACATGCTTCAACTTTTAGTTTTGATGCCCAAAGCGCACGAAATTATAGTTTTGTATTTTCATGAATCAGGTTATTAGGTAATTTTGTACCCAACTGGAACTAGTAGTTACAAGTAAATTTAGCAGTTGGGTATTTTTTTATAATTTTTTTTTATTTCCATCTTTTAGGTTTAATTCTTATTCAGCCTTATAAAAAGCACTATGCATTTACAATTCATTTAGCTTTACCCAAAAAGTACGTGTAGATTTTCTACGGACGCGAACGGTGTTACCTTCCATTGAGTGAAGATGGGAGAACTAGTAAAATGGTGTTGGAAAAAAATCTGAAAGCGTATGCAGAAAGAATTTGCGATTTTTGAAATCGCTCTATATTTAAAAAAAAAAATATGCGAAAATGGTTTTTGAATAGGGTAGGGGGAATGAGAGGAGGGGAGATGGGTGGGATCAGGGAGGGCTACAAAGTAACTACAGCAAATAAGAGGACATTTGCAATTGGTAATCAAAGGAATTTCAATAAAATCGCCTGAAATTTAGATGATTTGTATGCCTTAATGCTGAAGACCGCCATGTTGATTCCTGTTTAAAATACTCTGCCAATATATGGGCCCCTAAGCTCACACTAGGTACTATAGTTATAGTGTACGGGTGAGCTAATATAAATAAAAACTAAAATATATTTTATTCAACTCCGGACTAAATTACCTTTTGTTTGATACCACACAAGCCATGTTTTGACTTAAACTCAAATTTTTGAAATCTACCGCCACCCTTAAAAAAACAAAAACTAAAATGTATTTTGTTAAACTCCGGACTCAATTACCTTTCGTTTGATATCACACACGCCATTTTTTCACTTAAACTCTAATTTTTGAAATATAGCCCCACCCTTTTTTTTAAATAAATTAAAATGTATTTTGTTGAACTCCAGACTCAATTACCTTTCGTTTGATGTCACACACGCCATATTTTTCCATAAACTCTAATTTTTGAAATCAACCCCCACCCTTTTATTTGGTTTGTGCTCGGTGGATTTTGTTCATTTTTAAATGGGACCATCTCGGCCCAAAACCCACCTAGGTACCAAATTTCATTAAAATCGGCCAAGCGGTTTTTGAGTTATGCGCGTTGGTCGTTACAGACATACAGACAGACAGACAGACAGTCAGACATACAGACAGACAGACAGACAGACAGACGGCGCAACAAAAAAGTTTCAAAATCATCTGAAACGCAAAGATATATAAAATTTTTTGAAATCGGAGCAACTTTTTTTTCTCGAAAAAATTAGGATCACCATAGCTCACACTACTATAGTATAGTATATGTGTGAGCTAAAATATAGCCTATAGCACCTTCGGGATCAGTAGCAATTCACACATGCAATAAACCGCGGCAGAGCTAAAAGTTACAATTTTTTGGGAGCCCACATAAGTCAATAAGAATATAAAATGCTTGTCAGCAAAAATTTGTCTTCTGCCATAATTACAAAATAAAATCTCTTTTTCTTGCTTTTCAATTTGCAAAATCATTCATTTCATCATCGTTTTACTACGTATTTTAAAGCTTGCTTTCTCTAAGCAAGCTATCTTATAAACCTTACGAATATAAAATATACATTTACAGTAGCGGATCGAGGATGTCCGGAGGGGGGGGCCAAGAAGGCAGTAAAATTTTTGTGACAAAAATCGAAAAATGTTGATTTTAAGTTAAAATAATTTAGTTTAGCAACAAGGTTTTTGTTACATTTAAGTTACGAATTTATTGCCGCTCTGAAACTATGTTTTTACTAGAGCCTCCGAGGCTCCTTTTACGCGGGGTCCCGGGCACTGTTCCGTTTTGCCTAGCGATAGCTACGCCACTGGCAATAAAGTATTACGTTTCGCACTTGTTAGGTGAATAACTATTATATAGCAATTAATCAACCACAACCCCTTTTTACACTATACTAGCATTAGACTTATTATTTCTTCGAAAAAAGCTATTCTCGAGTAAATAGCCCAGTCATATTAGGTAAAAAAACTCGGAAACTTGGAAAAAAATTGGTGCAAGCTGGATTTTTGTATAATAATTCTTTAACATCTTCGCTTCGCTAGATGTAAGGCCCGAAAAATCCTAAAAATCAGTATTCTGCGATTTTGTCGTAAACTAATAACTTTTTTAAAATAGGGAAGAGAGAAAAAATACCTAACCTTATATTTTAAAAAAATGTTTTTTTTTTATTAAAATTTTTTTCTGCCTTGTAGTTAAGTTGTTTTAAAATTTTAATACTTCTAACATTAAGCCTGATATCCACTTGTACAAAACACAAAGTACTTAAATTTAGTTTTTGTTTCTTGCCAATGGTCAATAATATCTGGACCGCCAATGGGACATGGAAAGAATATTTTTATACAATTAAGCAGTGTATGAGAAAAAAAAGTGTACATAAAAAAGTTCAACTTATGGGTAGAAACTGCTTTAAAATATGCGCAAATGTACACACTTTTATTTAATTTGACATTCCAGCCAAACTGCTATTGATAGCCAAAATAGTATTTCACTAAACTTTAATGGGACAAAGGGGTTTAAACAAAATTAAATAAAGGGTTTAGAATTATAAACATGAGTACATAAAGTTTTACCGAATAGTCGTTGTATCACGATTTTTTACCAAATATATATGTATATCAAAAGCTCTAGTTTCTAAGATATCTACAAAATATATATAGCCTTATTTCATATTAATACGAATACAGTGTACTCCGGTTATAACGTACCTGGGTTATAACGTACTTTCGGTTATTACGTACATATTTCATTGGTCCGCCATAATACTCTTCTTGTTAATTGTGTTGTTTATACCGTACTTCCGCTTATAAAGTACATATTTTCTGGTCCCTTGAGGGTACGTTTTAACCGGAGTAAACTGTATTTGTTAAAACGTTATGTAAGTACCTCTGTTTATGATTTTCAACCCTTAATACACCACCCTAATGACAGAGATCATTGCTCTTATGTTCCATTTATTTTGTCTAAGCCCCTTTGTCACATTTAAGGTTAGTCAAACACTATTTTTTCTAAAATTTTATAAAAACGACTTTAACATTTGTTAAGCCGGAATTTAAAATAAAATAAAAATGTGCGCATTTGCGCGTATTTTAACACTGTTTCTAACCAGAAGTTAAATATTTTTAATATTACGCCTTTTCGTGTCGTACAGTCTCTAATTGTATAAAAATTAAATTTTTAAAATCCCAATGGTGGTCGGGCTAGTATTAACTGTTTAACGTTAAAAAAAACAAAAACTAAATTTTAGTAAATGGTGTTTGATGCAAGTGGGGATCAAGCTGAATATTATAAAGTATTAACATTTTAAAACAAGTTACCTACAGACTGGAAAAAAAAATTAAAACAATTATTTTATAAAATGTTAGGTTAAAATTTTTTCTTAATTTTATAGTATAGACTGAATGATCTTGCGTATTTTTTCGCTCTTGACTTTTTTTGAAAAAGTTATTAGTTTTCGAGAAAATCACAAAAAACTGATTTTTAGAACATTTGGGGACTATCTAGCGAAGCTCAAGAAGGATTTTAGCGGAGAACAGGCGCGGCTCGTGCCGCAGGCGAGGTGAGGCGGTACATTATAAACACCAGTATACAAGTTATTCTCTCTTAAAACTGGTTGTGTCAACGAACACCTAGAGCATGTTACACCAGTTGAAAGAGATCAGCAAACATATTTTTAGGCAAAAAGTTTTATTTATAATGTCATTTTTCTGTTTCAACAGACGTACCATGCTTTAAAAGTTCCAGGACGCGACGAGTTTTAAAGGAGAATAACGTTTGTACCTACTGGTTTTTATAATGTAGCGCCTCACCTCGCCTGCGGCAGGAGCCGTCACTGGCGGAGAACATGTGGGGATGTTTCCCAGATGCTAACGAATAATTATGCAAAAATCCAGCTTGCACCTATTTTTTTCCAGGTGAATTCCTAATATGACTGGGCTAAAATTTGCGATTTCTTAATGTCTGCAACTAAATCGAGTTACCTTGACCCAGTTGTGCACAAAATATCGGGATAAACAGTTATAAAAATGGTATAAATTTTGAGCGTAACACTTCCGCATTTTGATAATGCACATTTGGAGCCATTTGGAGCAATATGTTTTGAAATATTACAACCTCAAACGAGATAAAAGAGCGGAAGGCAGCATTAGAGCTTGTTTAGATCCTGCATAGCGAAAACTTGACCGATTTTAAAACGTTTTTTAAACCAGAATATTTTTATTTAAAATTCAGACTAACCAGTACTCTTGTTTTTACCTAACTGTGTGTATATATGTATGTTTGTGTCGCCCTAGAGGCTAAACGGCTGAACCGATTTTGACAAAAAAATTGATCGCTGGATTGCTACTGATCCCGAAGGTGCTATAGGCTATTTCTTTTTAAACAGGAATCAACAAGGCAGTCGTCGAACGCAGTGGCGCACCCAGGAATGTGTCTTGGGGGGGGGCCCGACAGCTACGAAGCGCGCCCTCAAAAAACTTGGGACCAAAAAAAAAAAAAGGTAATCATATCTTTTCGCAAGTACGACACTGCTTGGGGTTGGGGGGGCCCGAAGCCTCCTGATGTCAAATTTTAAGGTATTTTTCATGTTTTATCACCAAATATGTACAAAATATATTAAAAAATCTAAGGCCCCGGGGCCCCCCCCCTGGGTGCGCCCATGGTCGAACGCCATTTTGTCACATGATGTAAGGCATACAAATTACCTTAATATCAGGCGATTTTAATGAAATTCCTTTGATCACCCATTGCAAATATCCTCTAATTTACTGAAATTACTTTGTAGTCCTCCCTGCTCCCAAACATCTTCCCTCCTGTTATCCCCCCCCCTTTTCAAAAACCATACTCGCATAATTTCATCAAATTATATAAGGCGATTTCAAAAATTCTTTCTGAACACGCTTTAAGATTTTTTTCCAACACAATTTTACTAGTTCCCCCTCCCCCTCCTTCACTCCTCCCGGCCCGCCTTATTAGTAATAGTTGTTGTTGATAATTTAAAAAAAATTAAGAAATGTACTGCATGCAATATTCCTGTAACCTACCACACTATATACAGGTTGTGTCAATGAGGTCATCAAGGCGAGAAGACACATTTAAAAAGATTTAAAAAATGGGATTTTCGGTTTAGAAAAAATTGGCTTCATTCCCACACCTATACTATAATGAGATACCCAAAAAAGACTGCTACAGCGCTTGACGAGGGCATAATTTACGAAATCAATCAGTTTTTGTCTCAATAACCGAGTTACAGGGATGCCCCGTCCAAGAATTAACTTTTTTATTTATATAACTTTGGAGGCATATATCTTAAAAACAAATATTTCTTTTTTGAAATTTTAACACGGTTAAAAAGACATTCAAGAGACCTTTAAAACAAAGTATCAAATAAACTATATACTCTATCACTCAATCTATTTCCTTATTGAAAATATAGGGGAAAAGTATACCCCTCAAAGGTAAGTGCTAAAAAAATTTCAAGATATAGTGAGAAATTATTGCAAATAAAATCGAAATGTTTTATTTAGGGCTATTTTACCTTAAAACCTGTACACCCAGTATATATTTACTTAATTCAAGTGTGCTTTTATTTAATAAAATATTTAATTTTTTCTGTGATGATCAAAATCAATCAAATGTCATTTAGAAATCAGATGTATGTTGGACCTGCGCACTTTTGTTTTTATATTATTCTTCTGTATAAATACCTGTATGGAATTATGTGTGTTCAGGCTAGGGGAAATACCAGGGAATACTTGGGAAGTACTGTGAAATATACTAGGAAATACCGGGAAGTGCTTGGGAAATCATAGGAAATACCATTGAAATTTGAGGAAATACTGGAAGTACCAGGAAATACCGTATGTATTAAACCGTAGGTATTTCCCTTTGATGTACAAAAATTGGCGATCGAGCCACCCCTCGACCGACCCAGAATTTACAACTATGTATTTGTGGTTAAAAGAAACTCTAATTATACAAGGTGTCCCATAACTTAGGAGCCATAGTGCAGCAGGTGATAGAGGAGATTATTTCGGAGAAAAAATTTCATATAACGTGGGGGTCAACACACATCTGCTTTTGAGATATAGGATTTTTAAAGTTAGAGAAGTGGGGGAAAAAGGGTTTTACAAAAAAAATAAAAAAAATTTTCCAAAATAATTTTTATCTCAGTTTATTGCTCTTGTTCTAGTACACGACTTTACATAATTTGATATTTTTACTGCGTTTTTTTTAAGTTATTGCTAAAAAAGTTAAAAAAATTGACAATTTGATGCTCTGTATCTCGACAAAGAAAGAGTTTTGGCCCATGTATTATGGGAACTTTTTTAACAGACATGACCTTCTCTATTACCTGCAGGCCTATGACCCCTAAGTTATGGGACACCCTGTATAACGTCGAGAATTTAGTGGCATAAGGGCAAGGCAAAAAAAAAGAAAAATAAAATAACAAAAAGATCCTACCTCAGGCTGGCCAAATTTTCCACTTTATATTGTTACGGCGCTAAGACTAACCCTGTGACAAGCCATAATATAATCCAACTTAATGCTTTAAAATCCTTAAATATCTACTTACCCTAGAATATAGCTTATTATACAACAATTTGTTTATACTAGGGTTATAAGTCACAGTATATTAGCAGGCGCGGATCTACGGTAGGGGAAAAAGGGGAAATTCCCCCCTTTTAGTTTTTACATACAGAATACACCTCTTGGTCACTGTACAAAGTAGTTTTATGAAATATTTATTATGATATTTCCCCCCGTAAATAAAGATCCTAGATCTGCCCCTGATATTAGTATATGTCGTATTATTGAAACAAAAAATATATATCTTAGATTTTAAGCGGAACACAGTAAGCAAATCAAACTGCACGCGTGCCCCTGAATGAACTACCGCGAAATTTGAGTCAAATATCGGAATAGTTGTCTCAAACAATTATGTTATTCGATTAACTTTCGAAAAGATTGGGACAAATCCTTTACATAGTTGGTTTAACAATATGGGCACTACGACTTATTGACTTGAGCCAATTATAGACGCATTTAAGTTAAATATATCATGAATTGAGTAATATAAATTATTTGATTTAAATACTCGAGTATTTTATTCGAATATTTCTTGGCAAACATGTAATGTATTTAAATTATATATGTGAAAATAGTTAATTCAATTCAATTGCGATTAGGCTAAATATACATACACTGAAGTCAACTAAACATAGGTAAATTACACGGTGTTTTTGCCTGGGCATGATGGATCTTTTTCAGTGTACATAAAAGAGCATAGCAAAATCAAATATTAACCCAACAGTACTTATTTGTTTAACAAATTTCATTTCCCGTTTTTTAACAAATTAGCGTAATTTATTTACGTGAAAATTGGTAGCTACACGTCCACTGACATGATTTTTTATTTTATTGGGGTTCAAAAATTCGACAAAAATAAAGGACGGTTTAATAAAAAATATGCGTAGGTAGAAATTTGCTAAATAAAAGATTAAAAAACTATTAATCGATATTTACGACTATAACTTAGTTAAATAAAATAAACCACTCCAATTTAACTATGTTTGCTTCATTTTCACATTGGAAATATTTTTCGTTTAAATAAAGGGCATGAACAATTTACCGGGGCCGATTCGCCGCGGATAGACTCGCCGCGAGGACTATTTGCAGCTGTCTGATCAATTGATCGCAAACATATTCTAAACGGTATTTGGACCATAAAAATTTTGCAAAAAAAAATTAGTTTTTTCGAAAAAATCATGTTTTTTCAACAGCTTTTCAAAAAACTTAATTTATACAAAAAAACAAAAAAAAATTTATTTGTATTTTTTAATATAGTTTTTCTAAGAACTTATTTATAAAAAAACACAAAAATTTTTTTGTTTAAACATATTTTTACCTTCCTAGCCCGCACAGCAATGGCTAGAGAAAGTATTGATGTTTTCGTCGAAAAACTTTTTTTTGAGATAACGCTGAAAATGTATTATTTGGGTGTATTTTGCCCCCTAGCACTATCGTCGTGATGTCTGTCTGTTGTGTAACTCTGTCCGTAACGCGATAGCTCCTAAACCGCCCAACTGATTTTCATGAAATTTTTAGGTAAAACAGTATTCGATACTGTAACGAGCTGATTAGATTGTGCTCGAATTCATAAATGCTAATGACAGTTTTTTTGACAGTTAAAAAGTTTAAAAAATGCTATCTTTTTAACGGAGCATCGCATCAATATGCGGTCTTCGGAATGTAGTAGCGCACATGTTTTTTAAAAATTTGTGTTATAAGCAAAAACTTGGTAAGCGCTATCGTTTCGGAGATATTTACAAAAAATTGTTTTTAAGGTTGATATAGCATGGAGTTTACTTGAAGTCTGCTAATAGGTTAAGAAGGTATCAGTTCCGTCATGGATCCATTTATTTTTAAATAATACTTTTTCAAAAAGCCGTTTTTTCAAAAATTAATTATTAAAAAAAAAATGTGTTAGTTTTTTTTAAAATAATTATTTAAAAATATGTTTAATACACGAAATAATCCAAATTAAAATCTTAAACCTCGTCGACGTCGAATTATTTTTACGGCGAATCCGACCGCGTCAAATTATCCCCGCAGCGAAACAGCCGGCGGCAAATCAGCCGCGGCGAATTGTCCGATCCCCTAAATAAAAAACGGATGGTGCTACAGAAGCGAACGTTTTCAATTTGCAGTGTTGTGGGTGGAATAAGCCACAATTTGCAGTAATCTCTAAAAACGATCAAGATAGTAAAACTAACCGGACTCAAAGTGAAATTTAATGAAACCGTTTGGCCTGCCTGGCCAGCGAGCAGCGAGCAGCGAGCTTAAAATCACTTTAACCGATTAGAATCTCTCTGGAGTAAAAGTAATTGCTTCTAATAACTTTATTTTGTAACGCTAATCGTCTTTGATATAACCAAAAAGACAATTTCTCTTACAAAATCGTACAATTCTTTATAATATTTAAATAAAAAAAACACCCAACTAATCGCAGTTAGGTACAAAATTCATAGGTATACCTATAATGTATACGACATGCTTCAGCTTTTAGTATTGATGCCCAAAGCGCACATTACGAAATTATACAGTTTTGTATTTTCATGAATCATTATTGGGTAAAGTTCTGTCATTTCAAAAAGCCGCACAAAAAACTGGCGCGTGCCACCCTAATCATAATAACCATTTTGGAAATTACAGGAGTAGTCGACCAAACTGCTCATTTCTTTAAGGGTGTTCTTATGACCTTAAGGGCAGCTTTGCTTTTGAGTCATATATGTATACCTGTTCTACAAGTGCGGCTGTTTGACATTGACAGACCTCTTTCAACTATATTAGATGTAACAGACTAGCGTATCCATTCCTAATTCTTTTCAGAATTCCCCTGATTGCCATGCTTTTTATCGGGGATTCTGACTTTGTACATACATTATACTAACTTTGTACATTGGTCAAAGTTTCATAGTTTTTACGGGCGTCTCTTGACTTCTAGATGACATGTAGTCTCTCTTCTTCTTCTTGTTCATAGTTATCTTGACTTGGTTTTAGTTGGCTGTCACAAGTTGCCTTGACCCTTTACATCCTATTTGCTACTTGCTGCGGTTCACACCTATTTTTGTGATTTCTAAGAGCGGGTCCGGTGTGGGGTTGGGCTGATCCTGGCCAGTTTATGTAGTTCCAAATCCCCTTATATCATTGCATCTACGTTAAAGCGACCGACCCCTTCACTTTGCGTCATCAGATTCTTCGACCAAACTGCTCATTTCTTTAAGGTTGTTCTTATCACCTTAAGTTCAGCTTTGCTTTTGAGTCTGTATACGTGTTCTACAAGTCCGGCTGTTTGACGACCTTTTTCAACTGTATTCGGAATTCCCCTAAATGCCATGCCTTCCTATCGGAGATTGTGCCTTGTTTTTTTGGTCAAAGATTTGTAGTTTTTCCGGGCGCCTCTCGACTTCTAGATGACTTCTCCTTCTTTATAGTTATCTTGACTCGGTTTTAGTTGGCTCTCCTAAGTTGGCATGACCGTTTACATCCTATTTGCTACTTGCTGCGTTTCACACGCTTAGAGTGGCTTCGGTATCGGGTTGGGCTGATCCTGGCCAGTTTATGTGGTTCCAAATTGCCAGATATCCCCTTATGTCCTTGCATCTACGTTAAACCGACCGACCCCATTTATTCTGTGTCATCAGATTCTCCGATCAAACTCCTCGTGATTTTGGGTGTTCTTATGACCTACAAGTGCAGCTGTATGACAGACCTCTTTCAACTGTATTCGATGTAACAGACTAGCGCATCTATTCCTAATTATTTTCGTAATTCCCCTGACATCAAGGATTACGACCTTGTAGTTTTGGTCAAAATTTCACGATTTTTTCACTTCTAGATGACCCATAGTGTCTCTTCTTCTTCTTGTTCATAGTCCTGCATCCGTAATCCTTAATTTATTTTCAAATTTTGGGAAGAATTTCTGTGTTTTCAGCACGGGTAGGTATACATCATTCTTTAAAGTTAAAGTTTCGAACATACCTTATACCATTCTATAAGTACCTAATTCCTTCTCGAAATATAAGAAAGGCTTTCGAAAAGGACCACCTGCATTCTTTAAAACAGGGTGAAACTCATTTCAACATTGTTAGCGGTTGTGTTTATATTACGGATTTGAATTCATGTAATTATTATAGTGATATTTTCATTATTATTGTGAATAATAACAATTATAAACCTGTATATTTTAGTTTGTTTTTATAAGTGATGACCTAGTAAGTGATATTAATAATGGCGCTTTGGCGGCCATTTGAAACACTACAAACAAATTTTTGGAGACCATTTGAGGACCAAGGAGGAGAAGAAGTGGTGGTACCATTAGAGTCTGCGGTTTTACAGAAACCAAACCTTAACCCCAAAAAATAAATGGATCCATGACGGAACTACAACTTCCTAGCTAGCCTATTATCAAACTTCAAGTGAAGCCATGATAATATTTCAGCCTTGAAAACAGTTTTTTTTATATCTCAGAAACTAAAGCTCCTACGAAGTTTTTGGTAATAACACGAATTATTAAAGAAAATATAGTCTACTACATTTTGAAAACAGTGTATTAAGACGATGCTCCATTAAAAAGTTAGCATTTTTTAAAGTTTTTATTTGTCAAAAAACTCATTCATTCGCATTAATGGTTTTTGACCAAGTTCTAATAAGCTCGTAAGAGTATCGAACACTATTTTACCTCTATATATATATATATATATATATATATATATATATATATATATATATATATATATATATATATATATATATATATATATATAATATACACACACGCAGACAGACCACACGACGATATTGCTAGGAGAGGTCAAAATACATCCAAATAACACATTTTTGGCGTTATCTTAAATCGTCGAAAATAATACCTTCTCTCTAGCCATTGCTACGCGGGCTAGGAAGGTAAAAATATCCAAAGGGCAAGGCAAAACTTTTAAAAACACATTGTACGAGGAAAACTTAAGATATTATTTTTGATATGTATGCGCAACTCTCAGTAGAAAATTACGGAAATCGTTCCAGAATATACGAACGTATTACATATATTACAGGGGCAAGCTACATAGTATATAGTACCTATCTATTAATGAATATTATACGCATTAAGCAGCAACTTTTATTAAACGTTTTATTTTACTTGACTATATACTATAAACAGTTCCCAGTCCGGCCCATATTCTCTTTTATTTGTTTAGGATTCCTTAATGGGTTTCACAATTCAAATTTTATTATGGTTTTTTTGGCGGCTTTTTGAAATAAAGGACTATAATTTTGCGACTAGTAGGTACAAGTAGATTCAGTAGTTGGATTTTTTTAAATATATTTTTTTTATTTCCAACTTTTAGGTTTAATTCTTTTTCACCATTATAAAAAGCACTATGCATTTGCCATTTAATTACTAAATCTCATATACCTCTACCAGTTCTAGTATTGCAAAGAGTTGTGCCAATTCTGTTCTCGCCCGGGTATTGAAACCCGGTCTAAAATGTTAAGTTTTAAGGTGTTAGTAAATACTAGTGTAAGAGTTTTCAGTTTGAAAATATTCAAGAAATTTTATTTTGTTTAGAAACATTGAAACATAATAAAATTCGCAACCAGGATGACTTTCTTGAAAATGTTACCGTTCGTCTTTAAAGTTCGTTAGGAGTTTAAAAGCTTTCTAGAAAGGAGGATCAGAATAAGGCCTTTTCTAATAATTGAGTAAAATATAGTGTGGTTTTTCCAAAACATTTTAGTATTTTTAATGAAAAACAATATTATAAGATCCATTTTTGTCGAAAAACACACTTGCTAACATTCATATACATAATATTTCAATTCTTACAGTAACTACCCATTCATGATGCAAACATGAGGGCCTTGGGGTCTTTAAGCAAAAAATACCTGATTGGTTGCTTTCAAAGACATATGCATATTATTTCCATATAGTACGTATTATTGCAATACCTACGGTACCTTACGATGGAGAATGCAAACATATGTGAAATAGCAATATCAATGGGTATAAGTATCCTTTTTGCGGTCCTTAAGATAAAATGTCCTAATTGGTTATATGTATATATTTTTAAGTATGAATATTATTTTATTCTTGTATTCGTTACGTCAAATCATCGGCGTACAGTTGACAAAAACTCTATCTATTTTAACTTGATATCTGTGCATTTTTCGTATCTTTATTTCTGAATGTTTGCATCAAACGCCAACCATTGTGTAAATAGGTAACAGGGAGTATTGGAATATTACGTATATGCTAACATTAGGGGAAAGTAGGGAAAGGTAATGCAGCTTAATTTCTTTTAACGGGTAATTCGCTAATTCAAAACTTCTTTAATTAGGCCATGTCTGTAATGGGTGCGTTTAGCTTTAGTATAAATGTATGTTTCCTAATGAAATAAAAATTAAATGTCCCCGTTTCCTATGGTGCATTGCGTCGGTTAATTTTAATTGCAGCATAAGACTTCCATCAGCCGCACGCATCAGCCGCATGCGTCTGCCACATTATAGGAAACTTACCTCAAGCCGGCAGAATTATACCTAAAAGTTTTAAGTATTTATATTGTATTTATTGATTAAGCTAAATTTTACCACCAGTATTTTCTAAAGGGTCTACAGTGCTACAATCCTAGTTCTACAAATCTACATTTTGTTGAAGGCTTAAATTATTTTTCCCGTAAATACATTAGTTTTTATTATTTATGTAAATTGTTCATAAATACCTTGCGATATGGGTCATCTGTTTTCGTTGAAGCAACGACATTATTTCGAATTCTCATATATCTTGTGCTATTTACAATATATAAATATTGTTACGTATTTAATACGGTAATACATCTACAGATATAGTTTTAAGTTATTTATGTATTATTTATCTTTGAAAATTTTTGTATGTAATTTTTTTATCAATTATGAAATATTTCTATTGTTTTTCGAACTTAAATTCACCCCTCAGGGGTGGTACTACAATTTGAGACTATTTTTAACGGGAATCCTACGACTGCACAGACCAAATTTCGTGATAAATTTTTTATTTGGTTTTTATATATTTCTAAAGTTATTGCAGTTATTTGACCTGTAACTATTAAAAAAATACACTTAAACCGGTCGGTATCAATTCTATAGACTTCATACATAAACCCGGTCTAAAATGTTTAGTTTTAAGGTCTTAGTAAATACTCGTGTAAGAGTTTTCCGTTTGAAAATATTCAAGAAATTTTATTTAGTTTAGAAACTTTCAAACATAATAAAATTCGCAACTGGGATGACTTTTTTAAAAATGTTACCGCTCCTCTTTAAAGTTCGTTAGGAGTTTAAAAGCTTTTTAGAAAGGAGGATCAGAATAAGGCCTTTTCTTATAATTGAGTAAAATATAGTGTGGTTGTTCCAACACATTTTAGTATTTTTAATGGAAAACAATATTATAAGATCCATTTTTGTCGAAAAACACTCTTGCTAACATTAGGGGAAAGTAGGGAAAGGTAATGCAGCTTAATTTCTTTTAACGGGTAATTAGCTAATTCTTTCATTTATTTTTAATAAAAAATTAAAAGAGTATCAAAGTTTTATAACCAAAAGTATTTATGAATTCCTAATTTTTAAGTCTAAAGTCAAAACTTCTTTAATTACGCCATGTCTGTAATGGGTGCGTTTAGCTTAAGTATAAAGGTATGTTTCCTAATGAAATAAAAATTAAATGTACCCATTTCCTTTGGTGCATTGCGTCGGTTAATTTTAATTGCAGACTTCCGTCAGCCGCACGCATCAGCCGCATGCGTCTGTTGTAAGTCTTTATATTTAATTTATTGATTAAGCTAAATTTTAACTCCAGTATTTACTAAAGGGTCTACAGTGCTAACTGCTACAATCCTAGGTCTACAAGTCTAGATTTTGGTTGAAGGTTTAACTTATTTTTCCCGTGAATACAATAGTTTTTATCATTTATATAAATTGCTCATAAATACCTTGCGGTATGGGTCATCTCTTTTCGTTGTAACAACGACATTATTTCGAATTCTAATATATCTTGTGCTATTTACAATATATAAATATTGATACGTATATAATACGGTAATGCATCTACAGATATAGTTTTAAGTTATTTATGTATTATTTATCTTTGAAAATTTTTGTATATAATTTTTTTATCATTCATGAATTATTTCTATTGTTTTTCGAACTTAAATCAACCCCTCAGGGGTGGTACTACAATTTGATACTATTTTTAACGGCAATCCTACGACTGCACAGACCAAATTTCGTGATAAATTTTTTATTTGGTTTTTTTTTATTTCTAAAGTTACGGTTTGAATATATTGCAGTTATTTGACCTGTAAAAAAAACACTTAAACCGGTCGGTATCAATTCTATAAACTTCATACATAAACCCAGTCTAAAATGTTAAGTCTTAAGGTCTTAGTAAATACTCGTGTAAGAGTTTTCCGTTTGAAAATATTCAAAAAATTTTATTTTGTTTAGAAACTTTCAAACATAATAAAATTCGCAACTGGGATGACTTTTTTGAAAATGTTACCGGTCCTCTTTAAAGTTCGTTAGGAGTTTAAAAGCTTTTTAAAAAGGAGGATTAGAATAAGGCCTTTTCTTATAATTGAGTAAAATATAGTGTGGTTGTTCCAAAACATTTTAGTATTTTTAATGGAAAACAATATTATAAGATCCATTTTTGTCGAAAAACAGTCTTGCTAACATTAGGGGAAAGTAGGGAAAGGTAATGCAGCTTAATTTCTTTTAACGGGTAATTAGCTAATTCTTTCATTTATTTTTAATAAAAAATAAAAAGAGTATCAAAGTTTCATAACCAAAAGTATATTTTGAATTCCTAATTTTTAAGTATAAACTCAAAACTTCTTTAATTGCGGCATGCCTGTAATGGGTGCGTTTACCTTAAGTATGAAGGTATGTTTCCTAATAAAATAAAAATTAAATGTACCCGTTTACTTTGGTGCATTACGTCGGTTAATTTTAATTGCAGACTTCCGTCAGCCGCACGCATTAGCCGCTACAGTGCTACAATGCTAGTTCTACAAGTCTAGATTTTTTTGAAGACTTAAATTATTTTTCCCGTAAATACATTAGTTTTTATTATTTATATAATCTGTTTTCGTTGTAGCAACGACATTATTTCGAATTCTAATATATCTTGTGCTATTTACAATATATAAATATTGATACGTATTTCATACGGTAATGCATGTACAGATATAGTTTTAAGTTATTTATGTATTATTTATCTTTAAAAAAAAATGTATAGAAGTTTTTTATCAATCATGAATTATTTCTATTGTTTTCCGAAGTTTAATCCACCCCTCAGAGGTGGTACTACAATTTGAGACTATTAGCTCACACTACTACTATAAGTAGTGTGAGCTATGGTAATCCTAATTTTTTCGAAAAAAAAAAAGTTCAAAAATTTTTATATATCTTTGCGTTTCAGATGATTTTGAAACTTTTTTGTTTTGCTGTCTGTCTGTCTGTCTGTATGTCTGTCTGTAACGACCAACCCGCATAACTCAAAAACCGCTTGTCCGATTTTAATGAAATTTGGTACCTAAGTTGGGTCTTGGGCCGTGATGGTCCCATTTAAAAATGAATAAAATCGACCGAACGCAAGCCAAATAAAAGGGTGGGGGTAGATTCCAAAAATTAGAGTTTATGTGAAAATATGGCGTGTGTGATAGCACACGAAAGGTAATTAATTCTGGAGTTAAAAAAATGAATTTTAGTTTATTTTTAAAAAAAGGGTGGGGGTAGATGTCAAAAATTAGAGTTTAAGTGAAAATATGGCGTGTGTGATATCAAACGAAAGGTAATTGAGTCTGGAGTTAAACAAAATACATTTTAGTTTTTTTTTAAAGGATGGGGGGTAGATTAAAAAAATTTGAGTTAAAGTCAAAACATGGCTTGTGTGGAGTCTGGAGTTGAATAAAATATATTTCAGTTTTTGATTATATTAGCTCAAACTATAACTATAGTACCTAGTGTGAGCTTAGGTGCCCATAGATTAGCAGAGTATTTTTAACGGGAATCCTACGACTGCACAGACCAAATTTCGTGGCAATTTTTTTTTCGGTTTTTATTTATTTCTAAAGTTAAGATTTGATTTTGTGTGAGATGAGAACTGCTTACTATCATATTGCACATTAGGGTGAACCAAATCTTTGCAGTTATTTGACCTTTAATTGTTAAAAAAACCACTTAAACCGGTCGTTATCAAGTCTATTGACTTCATACTTAAACCCGGTCTAAAATGTTAAGTTTTTAGGTTTTAGTAAATACTGGTGTAAAAATTTTCCGTTTGAAAATACTCAAGAAAATTTATTTTGTTTAAAAACTTTTAAACATAATAAAATTCACAACTGCGATGACTTTTTTGAAATTGTTACCACTCCTCTTTAAAGTTCGTTAGGAGTTTAAAAAGCTTTTTAGAAAGGAGGATCAGAGTAAAGGCTTTTATTATAATTGAGTAAAATATAGTGTGGATATGCTTAAGTGGAAAGAGAAACAAAACTTTTTTATTCCAAACTAAAACTTTTTATACATTTACTAGGTACAAATGAAAGTAATGTTTAAGTAATGTTTTTCCAAAACATTTTAGTATTTCTAATGGAAAACAACATTATAAGAACCATTTATGTCGAAAAACACTATTGCTAACATTAGGGGAAATTAGGGTAAGATAACGCCTTTGAAAAGACGGAGCTTAATTTCTTTTATTAGTTAGGTAGCTAATTGTTTGTTTGCACTCTCTGTGGTGTAACCGGCTATTACACATGCAAGGCCATCAAAAAAATACAGGCCACGACCCTGAAAAAATTAGCTTTATTTAGTAGTATTAGCACAGTATAAAATTTGCGTTGAGAAAAACTTGCCTAATTATTTTAGTTACATCTAATATATATTTTGTAATTGTTCAAATCTCAAAGTCTAGTCTTATAATTAATGTATAGTGTTACTTTTACAATTCTTTGTATCAATGTCTTTTAGTTTATACCTAGATTAATTTTTAGTGATTAGAACCAACAGTAATCGCAAAGATATACATTAATATACATATTAATTGTAATGAATAATATACATAAATTAATAAAATATTTTCCTACTTCTAAAATATTTAGGTGTGACGAGGTATGATGTAGCTGTGTATAACAGTGACATTTTAGAAAACTTGTTGACGATCCAAATTTACTTTATATTTTGGCTGAATAAATCTATTGTGTATCGTTTATTATCTATAAGAAACACATATTTTGGAGTGGTTCGGTTCGGTTCACAAAGAAGCAAATCCGTTAGGTCACACCAAACCTTACCTAACAGAACCTAAACAAACCCAACCAGCCAGGGTATCTATTCTGGGTCTTGAACGATGTGACCATACATAACACACGCTTTGACCAATAGCAAGCTTTAAATTAGCTCTGAACCGTCACGTGCTATGCGAGAAGGCCTCCATTGCCCAAGCTTCTCCTACGATTCGACCGAGAAACGTTCAGTTTGTACGGGGCATGAGAACAATGACTAGATAGTCAGGGTCGAGACAAGTCCTTTCGCATAACACGCAACCGCTCAGAGTTTGCTATTGCGATGGTCACATCATTCAAGACCCAGAATAGATATCCAGGGTGTTTCGAGCAGAACTGCCTCGCACTAAATCGTAAACCTGCGCCGAATTCGCCTCGTGTACCTTCCGTTTAAAACTTAGTTATTTTCAATTAGTCTATTAGCATTCGAAATACCTTTTCATTGCTTCAATTTTTTTAAGGCAATTGTCGTAGCATTTTTCAAATTGCCTCTCCCCTAATTTTCTGGCTAACTTGCAAATAATCAGACCAAAAGTTTTTTCAAATTGCCCTTGTTTGCCGGAAAAAAGTCCGCCGAACCGCGATTTGGTAAAATAATATGCTGCTTCCAACTCTTAATAGCTTTACTCACGTAGTTTAAAAAACATTTGTAGGTAGGAGGAAAATACCTTTTAATATTTTGCTGTGTACTGTATCTGTTAGACTTTTTTCGGTCTAAAACCTAATTTTGGCGTTCCAGACTGAAACAAAATATTTACTGAAAGCATATCTTTGCTTTTTAAATTTTATTAAAAAGAACACGAATAATAATTTAATAACGGAGTTTTTTAGAAATTGAAAGAAAAATGTAGGGAACATAAGTGTTAGCACGCGCTTAATTTCGCGGTTCTTTTTAAAATTTAAAACCACACAATTGGACTAGAAGCAAGGTACATTTTTCTGCATTTGGGACATGCGCAACAAGAATGAGAGAGATTCCTTCACGTCCGCCTCGAGAAAATGGCGTGTTAATTACTTTTTCCAATTTATTACAATTTTCTATACTTGAAAGTGCTCGGTTTGTGGACTAAAAACCATAGAACTGGAATCTTCAGCCCTTCAGCTACGTGGTGTTATCATTAGATCCTGACAGGGGCTTCTGAGACGTGAAGAAACTGGCTGCACATCGGTGAGTATTCTTGTTCTCGACTTTCAGTTGTGTGATGTGACAGCTAATTTCCTATGGACTTTTGACTTTCGTGATTCCGTATCAATTATTATGTTTGTTCGCGATTTCGTTTAATAAGTGAAATTTAGAGGATTAAAATATTTTTCCACTTACTGTGCATGCATCTACCGATAAAATACGCGCTTAAGATTTTAGTTTTTTAGAAAATAAAATAGATACTTAACCAAACTTTAGTTTAAGCATGTTTTTAGCTGTTAAAAGCAAATCTCTAAAAAATCAGAGTCACTTCTGGGATAAAAGAATGCGAATTGCCCATATCTGTACTACTCATCACTGATCACTATTATAACTATTTCATTACTTTTGAGTTTTAAAAATTTCCGGGGGGGGGGGGAATTAATCCTCCTTAATGAAATGGGGATAAATGATGGGCAGGACTAGAGAAAGATAGGTTGCATTTCCCACAATTTTTGTACTCATTCTCACTCTAAAAATACAATTTTTTTCCTCAAGTGGCTGTTTAACTAATGCATTGTTATTGTCGTGGTTCTTTCTATGCTATGTATACTAATTCCATGGACTTATTTTACGAGGTACGTGACTTTGAATAAAAAAAGCTGAAAATGTAGACCGAAATAAAAGCTGGTTTTTCTTTTGTAGGGAGTTGGTGGTTTAGGATCATTTTTAGCAGCATAACTTTTGGGTGTTACCTAAGAGATAAAAGTTTGAAATTGAATTGGACTTTTTTGGAAATTAGATTACCCAACACGCAAAAGTTTTTCAGTATAAACCTATAATACCACATGCTTTATACAGTAGCATTTTGAGAGAAACGTCTGTAAATTTTTTGTGTTGAATAAATAAATTATAATAAATTGGTAGGTGGTAGACGCTTTTTACTCATTGGGCGTCGACCGGTGAGATACCACCATGTCAGAAATGAGTAGCGCTAAGTGGTATCACCACGTTCCGCTAATGCGCTGGCAGTCCGGTTCCAACAATGAGTAACAGATAGCATGATGTCGCCTCCAGGATCAAAATATTCCGGAGGTAAAATACCCGACCACTCGGATCTCCGGGCGTCGGGTGATCCTGGGGGTCCTTCATGCAAAGATATTAAAAGAAGACCAAAAACTCAACTCAGAATTGATTTTAGCAATATAAGAGGATTAAGTACCAACATGAATTCAGTTCACCAACATCTTGAAGAACAAAGACCTGACATCCTTGTTCTCACTGAAACTAAAATCAGTTCTGCAACACCTATTGTGAACTATCTTTATCCCGGCTATGACCTACATCACCGATTTCGACATAATTTTGGGATCTGTGTGTACATTAAAAATGACCTTTCATGTCATCGAGAGGAGAAGCTAAAACCAGCGAACCTCGATATCATATGGCTGAAATTCACCTCAAAGTCAGCGACCAAGTTCATTTGCTGCCTCTACCGACCGCCAAGTAACACCGAGTATCAAAACTTTTTTGCGACATTATCCGAAAATTGTGATAGTATACAGTCTAACTATCCACATGCGGAAATTGTTTTTTTAGGCGATTTCAACGTCCACAATATACCCTGGCTAAAACACCATAACAAAACAGATAATGAAGGCAAGGAAGCAGAAGCTTTTGCCATAAGTTGTGGTCTAACGCAGCTTGTCGATGAACCTACCCGTATCTCAGAAAGGGGTGAATTTGCAGCGCTTTTAGACTTGTTCCTAACTACAAATCCTGACTTGTACACAATTCAAGTAGATCCCCCACTTGGTTCATCCGATCATAAACTTAAAAGAACAAAGTGCGAAATGTTCATACCGCCAAGCCAACAATCACTTCCTCGTAAAATGTGGCACTATAAATCGGCAAAATGGAATGACCTTAAACAGTTTTACCTGGATTTTCCATGGCAAGAGGTTTGCTTTAAAACAGCTGATCCCACTATTTGCTGTAATGAAATAACAAAAGTAATCTTATCTGGAATGGATGCATATATCCCACATACAATAAAACGCAGAGCTAATGCAAAACCTTGGTTCAACAGCCAGTGTCAAACGGCTGTACAGAAAAAACACAGAGTATATAACCTTTGGAAACGACAACAAACCGCTCAAAACCACACAGAATTTATAGAAGCCCGAAATAGTTGCAAAATTACTATTGACACCGCCAAAGAAACATACAATCAAAGAATAAAAAACAGGTTGCTGAATTGTCCAAGTAGTTCTAGGTCCTTTTGGTCTCTTGCAAAAGCCATTGGATCAAACTTCACCAAGTCATCCATACCACCACTTACAAATAAAAATACTCATTTAGCCACAACATCAGAGGAAAAAGCCAATATGCTGGCCAAAATCTTTTCCTCCAACTCAAACCTAACAGTGCCAAATGGAAAAACTCCACCGGTCATTGAAAGGGTTTCCCACAGTATGCCAGAGGTACCCTTTTGTCACAGAGAAATACGAAAATCCCTTAAAAAGTTGGATACAAACAAAGCAATGGGTCCAGATGGCATTCCCGCGATAGTACTCAAAAATTGTGAGAACGAACTCACCCCAACTTTCGCAAAATTATTTAATTTATCTTATAGGCAAGGAGTATATCCATCATCATGGAAGTCTGCCGCAGTACAACCCATTCCAAAGAAAGGAAAAAAGACAGATCCGTTAAACTATAGACCAATTGCTTTACTTCCGGTGATATCAAAAGTAATGGAAAGAGTTGTGAACAATCACCTAACCAAGTACTTGGAAAAGTACAAAATTATCAACGACAAGCAATACGGATTTCGAAAAAATAGGTCAACTGGCGATTTACTTACATACGTCACTCACTTATGGCAAAAAGCGATTGAGTTGCGAAGTGAAACAAGAACAATTGCCTTAGATATATCTAAAGCATTCGATAAAGTCTGGCATGAAAATCTGCTCAACAAGCTCAAAGCAACGGGATTGTCGCCGAGACTTTGCACTTGGTTTGAAAGTTACCTTAAGGATAGATCCATTTATGTTGCACTGGATGGCCGGAACTCCAACTCTTACCAAATAAATGCTGGTGTGCCACAGGGAGCAATCCTTTCGCCAACACTTTTTCTGATTTACATAAATGACCTCATAGATAAAACAGTAAATCCACTCTATTGCTTTGCAGATGATGGCAATGTAGTCTCCTCAGTCATACCACCCACATGTCTCTCCGCACGTGAATTCCATTACCTTAGACTAACTGAAATATCACAGATAAATAACGACTTGGAGATAATACAGGACTGGGGCAACAAAAACCTTGTACAGTTCAACGCGCAGAAAACCCAAGCAGCCCTGTTTTCAAAAAAGACCAGCACCGGTGAGCCAAACATCATGCTATCTGGAAGTGCTGTCGCATTTCAGAGCCAGTTGAACATCTTAGGAGTCACTGCAGAGACCAACATGTCTTGGCACAGTCACGTGGCAGATATAGCTAAAAGGGCGTCCCAAAAGCTTGGGGTGCTATTTTGTACAAGACATCTGTATACACCAAGCCAACTGCTGACACTCTACAAAGCCCAGATTCGACCAACAATGGAGTACTGCTCACATATATGGAGTGCGGCACCCAAACATACCTTAATGCTTTTGAACACCGTGCAAAAACGAGCTATCAAGCTGATCAATGACCCCGCACTTACCCGTAGCTTGGATAGTCTCGAACATCGAAGAACTGTGGGCGATCTATCTCTCTTCTACAGGTATTATCACGGAAAATGCTCTGAAGAGTTGGCACGTATGATCCCCCCGGGAGTAGCAACTACTAGGCGAACACGTCAAACAGACGGTAACCATCAATTTATTGTCAAAATAGAGGCACCAAGAACCTCATTATATCAGAATTCATATCTCTGGAGAACAGTATCGCTGTGGAATAAACTCCCTGCGACAGTTTTCCCTGCAGGTTACAACCTGAACCGTTTCATAATGTCGAATTTTAAGCTATTTTTTGTGTTTTTTTTTCTGAAATATGTAAAAAAATCTAAGGGTGCGCCCATGCAATTGGTCGCCGGCCAAACTGGCTGTCGAGCTGATTTCCCGCTGGGTCGACTCGCCGCCGTGGCATCTCGCCACCGTCTGCAACAGTTTCAATTTGTAATTTTGACAAGTTTTTAGAGTTCCGGTAACAATAGAATTTAATATTTTTTAACACATAAAAATGCAAAATAGCGGACTATCTTATTTGTAAACCTATATGCAAGTAAGTATGTATTAAATTTGAAAGTTTGGAATGTTTAATATCGCTGAAACAGGTACGTCCAGCGGCGTAGCGTGCCTGAAGGTGCGGGGGGTGCGACAGCGAAAAAGGGCGCCCCACAAAAATCTTGCGACCAAAAAAAAGGTCATCATGTCTTCGTTTCCTTTGCCGCTTTCGCAATTTGCCGTTGGCAGCCCTGGTACTTAATGCAGCATGTGGCGCCAGTACCCTCGGGGCGGCGGAGGGGGGAACGAACCCCCCGCGCCCTCCCACGCTACGCCACTGGATATGTCGCAGGATTTTAGACAAAAGCAAAAATAAACCGTTAAAAAACAAAATTGTTAACAAAAACTACGGCGGCGAGTTGTCTTGGCGGCAAATTGGCCCTGCGGACAATCGGGTCGGCTGAGAGTTATCCCGGCTGCGAGTCGGATCGGCCGGCGGCAAGTTGACCCGACGGCGAATCGGTCACGGCGAGTCGGTGGCGGCGACTTGTCCTAGAGCCTGACCAGAAGGTGCATCCTGGTCTTAAAATTAAATATATTTTGTGATTGGGGGGGGGGGGATTTCATATTAAAAAATAATTGGAAAATTGCTTTGGTTTTCAAAAAATCCCAAAAATATTTATTGTTCATTAAAAGAGATATCCTAACATTTGTTTACAAAAATCAGCTGGACCACCAGTGACGTAAAAATATGACATATATATTTATAAGATCTATAGACCGGTCTAATCCAGGGACCGTTCCTCGGACAAGATCGAGCTCAGCTCTCGGGCGAGGTGTCTTGGTCGAGGCTCAGCGAAGAGAGAAAGCTTAATACAGTAGACTTGCGATATAGTGATCTAATTAAGACACATCCTGTACATTATATCGATTTGTTCACTATATTGAATATTTAAAAAAAACATTTGGATCCGATGATTTTCTATAGTAAAACAGCTTTATAAGCAATACAAAAAATCTTAAACAATAAAATGCTAATGAAAAAGAAGCTCATTGTTTTTTCTCAAAAAGTTTGAAATTGAATTAGACTTTTTTTTATTTTTGCTTAAATTTTTTGTTTTTTGCATCGTGTTTCGACCCTAAAATATCTCAAGTTATGTAGATTAAGTAAAATGGAAACATCTACTTCATTTTCTTCAGCCCACTGTAAAACATTTATGAATGACTTAATTGCAGAATCTCCTCAGTCACAGCTCCCTTAATACATCAACCTCTTGCTTTTGTACGTTGTCATCACTTGGGTTTTAATTTTCTTTTTCCAGTAAAATATCTTTGTTCCAGTCATCCACATCAGTGTTCTGAATGTTAATATCCGGATTAACAGACTGCATTTTTTGCCGTTATACAGCTGCTCTTTCTCCAGTTCATCAATTTTTTCATGGAGTGTTTTCTTGAAAGGATCGACAAGTTCTGGTTGTAAGGAGTTTTTCACCTGATATCTTCAAGTAGCGATAACCAAAGCGCTTTTTACATTTTTGTAGTCAACCGCTACTTGCAATAAAAGAAGGGGATTCTTTGTACTCGCCGTGAAGTAACTAGGCTTTCTCTTGAATCATTAAACCTGTCACTGGACTGGGCCATTTGAGGGCACTCCGAGTGTGTCTCAAGGTCTTCATTTTTCCTGGTGCAGCAAAAGTATTGTTCGGTTCGGTTAGTAGTAGACTGCAATACCATATTGCTGAAATAATAAAGTCACTCCGACACTTTTTTTAAGTCCTCCAATACCTTGGCTTTGTCACTTAAGCTCAAATGTTTCCTACTTTTTCCCATATTGCTCAAGACATACAGACGCGACCTTATGTCACCAATTACTGCAAGAAACTAATTGCGCGAAAGAAGAAACAGAACGTATCAAATCGTTTTCCTGTTTTAACATTTTTGTTTTATTTCAAAAGCAATAGGGTTCACTATTTCGAGAGGCAGGCAAAAAAAATTCTGTTCACTATTTAGAATAGTTCACTAAATAGTATGTTCACTATATCGCGAGTCTATCTGTAATGACAATGTTCGTCTAGTAGAATAATAAGAAAATGTAAAAATTGTCGTCAAAGCGGAAATGCCAATAGTGTAAGTAAACTTTTTAATAAAACCTGCCTCAACCATAAGCTCTCGGCTCGAAAAATAAACTTTTATAGCAAAAAGAAGAAAACGTTTTAAAGTAAAAAGGTCACACGACGCGGCTTTGTAAATTAATATGTCATCTACATAAAAAAGCTCTTCTCTTTTTGGCCTGAGGGGTCTGTAAAATACTTGGGGTAGTGTTATAAAAACCGCGTTTGTTTCGCTACATTTTTAAATGAAAAAAGTTTATGACGTTTTGATATAAAAACATGAAAGGCACACCGGTTTATAAAACGTATTTTTTATATAAAAAAAATTGAGTTAAAAGGTATAAGTTTAAAAGGTTTTTGGTGCTTCAAATGCGGGTTTAAAAACACTTCTTTTTGTAGCCTTCGTCAACATTTCTGTCTCGTTAGTCTATATTTGTTTTACACTGGAACTTTTTATTACATTTTTTGATAAGCATATTAGTTATGCCCGGTTTTTGCGTAACGTAATAAGCTTGTAAGAGGTGGAACCAAATACGTTAGAGCATAAATCATACCCATGCATTCTCACACGCGATACCTGAAACCAGGACCCCTAATTAATTCTAAATGTTCCTTTTTCGAGTAGACAGGTTTTCGGTTTCTGCGCATGCGTTAGTTTTAATGGTTTTGGAGCATACTTCGATACGTCACTACATTATTTGATAATTGTCAAAAGTTTAGGGTTATGTCTATTTTTTTTTTCTAAAAACTTGTTGACGATGAAAATTTATCAAACTGTGGATTAAAATTGTAGTTTTTCCAAAACTAATTTTGCAGATTTATTCTGGACCCCATGAAGAGTTTTTAATGGCATTTATAAACCACTTTTAACTTTATTAACAAATTATGAAGAACAATACAGGTTACCTATGGAATGACACTCCCTTACTTCTCCAGGACATTTTTCACAGAAAAGAACATAATTTTACACGACAAACGCAAAACACCACAAAATGTAAATAAGCAACATAGATGGCCTTTACCCAGACGGCAGCTGTGTGTCTACATGACTAGAGACACGTATGCGCACTTGAAAATTCACGTCCGCGAATTTAAATTTTTCGATTCTTTGAACATGTATTTATATTATAACGAATTTGGGTGGAAGTAACGGGATTCAAAAAGTTTGCAAAATTTAAGCTATGATTACAAATGGTGAAAGTCTTTGTTCACGAAGGTACCTTTGGCCGAGGCAATGAGGGAAGTGGAACACATATTTCCGAAGGACATCACCGACCTGTTTAAAATCTGCATAACGACATCATATTTCACCTTCAATGAACAAATTTATGAACAGATCGATGGAGTATCAATGGGTAGCCCTTTATCGCCAGTGACTGCGAACTTTTTCATGGAGAAACTGGAAGAGAAGGCGTTGAACAATGCCCCTCATAAACCCAAAGTCTGGTTTCGATATGTAGATGACATTTTTGTCGTTTGGCCTTATGGTAGAGACAGCCTTAATGAATTTCTCAACCACATTAACAGCATACATCCCAGTATACAATTTACAATGGAAACAGAGAACAACAGAGAATTAGCATTCCTTGACGTACTAGTAACGAGGAAAGAGGGACGACTAGGACATACCGTATACAGAAAACCTACTCACACAGACCGCTACCTAAACAACACATCTAACCACCACCCGTGCCAACGAAAAGGGGTAATAAGAACATTGGTAGAGAGGGCGAAAAGAATCTGCGAACCAGAACATCTAGACAAAGAATTAAACCATCTTAAAAACGCCCTCGTAGCAAATGGATACACTCAAAGCGACATAGATAAATGTATACGACCAAAGCCGAGCACTAGAAGTAACAGTAGCGGTGGACTGAGCAGCCGCGAAGTTACTTCAAGAGCCTTTCTGCCCTACATCCCTAGCGTGACGGATAGGATCGGACGTATTCACAACATAAAAACGATCTACAAGCCATCTAAGAAGATCGAGAACCACCTCAGATCTGCGAAGGATATAAGGAACCCACTAAGTTCTTCGGGGGTATACCGCATTCCCTGTACCTGTGGAAGTGTCTACATCGGAACAACCAAACGGTCCGTAAACACAAGAATCAAAGAACACAAAGCCAACTGTCGACTCGGACATACGGAAAAAATCCGCAGTTGCAGACCACACACTATACAATGAAGACCAACGAATAAAATTCGAAGACACACAAGTTTTCTGCGCCTCCTCTTCATACTATCCAAGACTCTATAGAGAAGCAATCGAAATTCATAAACACCAGCAGAACTTCAACAGATCTGAAGAAACTCTTAAAATTAACAGAACATGGGTACCGGTTCTTAAAAACACTAAACGGCACACTTATAGCAACAAAACTGAATCTGGGGAAATGACCAATCACCGACCAGCTCTGATATACGCCCCGCCCATCATAGCGTATATAACCTGCGCCCGCGACAGACTAACCACCAGTCTTCGAGAAGCCGACAAACAGTCAACATCTCCTGAAAATGCCATCCACTCGAGATGGCGAAATGTCGAGAACGAATTTCCAACGACGACGGCCGAACAGCCCGAAAGCACACCCACCAGCTATGATCACGTTATTATTTTTTTGTATAAACAGATGTTTTCTAATATTTTATGAGATAAAAAAAGAGGGCGTAAAATAGTACTTTTGCGCTCTGCAGGGCTTAAAATGGTATTTTTATGCCCGCAAATACGTGGATTAAAAATCGGTATTTTCCAGGTAGCCGGTCCATGCTAGGCATGGAAAACACTGTGTTGAATGGCACTTTTGTATTGATGTCATGAGTTTTGATACAGTCCCAACAAATTGTATGACACCATGACCCTACAAGATGAAGGAAGTTGTAGTTTGGTGAACTGGGAAGCGTCACTAACGTACAGTGCGCTATCTAAATGTTCGACGCATTATATCTTTTCCAAATATATTTACCATAACTGACAGTTGTTTTAATTGACGCAACAATGTCACAGTATTGCTGAAACAATTAAAAGTGATGTCACGATTGGTAAAAAGTCCGTGGATAGGAAATACGTATTATACCACGACTGTGTGACACAGAGTGTCATGATACGTAACTAGTTATGCATACTGGAAAACAGCTCTCACTTTTGGTTACAGTTAATTCGAGAGTCGGCGCTTTCCCGAATAATCGAATACCGAAACGTACAATAAAACAAACAACGCTAAAAGTAAGCAGTGTTGATGCGCCGCAAAATAAAATATAAATCAGTGTTCCAAAGGCTGGCACAATTTTGAGTCGCTCACCGCTCACCGCTCTCACTGTATCATGACACAATGATGCTGATACATTGCCTTAATATAGCAAGCCGTGTCAGCGTCATTATGTCGACACGCGACAATTTGCTGTGTTACCCATGCCTAGTCCATGCTGAGTTTTGAGGAGTTTAATATGATCATATTAAGCACCACAAAGGCTCAGTGCAAGTGATTTGTGTAACCATTAATATTTATTTAAAACGCCACCTTTTGACAAAAAAATTAGTAAGTTTTACAGGGCAGGCATTTTAAATATTTTTCTTTCATTTTTCCATATAATAATATATTAATTGCAATTCGTTTAGTTACATACTTATTTTCTGTTTCTAGAAAAAATCTTGTTTGAGCCAGTGGCGTGATGACCTTTTTCCTACTGTGTAAATTAATATATTCCTTCTTAAGGCTTGCAATCTTAGTTCAATTTAATGTAGTGACGCCATCTATATTGTAGACCCGATTGTGGAGGCCCAGACAAAGAAGGTTAATTTTATCTGCCATGCTGCTGTTACTAACCTCGATGCCTAAAAGCACTTGAGTCAACCTTCGCTATGTGGCTGCCGTAGCTATTTGCATATGTAATGTTTAATAAAAAATAACTCTTTCCAAACCAGATAAAAAATAAAAATGAGTTCTTATATATAATATGATTTAGTCCACGTGCAAATGTACGTAATGTCTAGTTTGCTATTTTTGTTGTTGCTATACTTTTGTACAATACTATATGTAGTACATTTTTTGACCTACTCACTACAGCCTCTTCCATATGTATTGTTTATTAAAAAAAAGTTATTTCCAAACCAGATAAGAAAAAAGTTTCGTCGAAAATATTACCTTCCCTAGCGATTGCTACGCGCGCTAGAAAGGTAATAAAAACGAGTTCTAATCTATAGTATGATTTAGGAAATATGTGCTCTTATAATACGTCGAGAGTCAATCTGCAGTCCATGTGCAAATGTACATAATTTCTAGTTTGCTATTTTTGTTGTTGCTATACTTTTGTCCAATACTGTATGTAGTACATTTTTTGACATACTCACTACAGCCTTTTTCATATGAAATGTTTAATAAAAAAAATTTACTTAAATACCAAATTGCAAATAATGCAAGGACCTAAAACTATAAACAACAAGTGAAATTAAAGAAAGAAAAATAATAAAAAAGTTTTTGCTTCGGCCGGGACTCGAACCCGGGATCTCTTGCTCTGTATATTTGAGTTTTCATACCTTTGACAGTGGGAAGGAAGAATTATAGAAATCTGTTTGATGACTTGGTCGAGTTAATACCCTGAGAATCTCTCGTTATTGTATTGAGACACCGCAGCCTACATAGATAAAAGTTTTCCGAAAATTTATGTAGGGCTTCGGAAGTTCAATGTTTAGAATGTTTGCGTACAGAGCAAGAGATCTTTCTTCTTATTTTTCTTTCTTTAATTTTACTTGTTGTTTAAATAAATTTTTATTTCTAAACCCGATAAAAAAAAGTTTCGTCAAAAACATTAACTTCCTTAGCTATTGCTATGCGCGCTAGGAAGGTAATAATCACGAGTTCTAATCTATAATAAGATTTAGGAAATATGTGCTCTTATAATACGTCGAGAGTCAATCTGTAGTCCGTGTGCAAATGTATATAATTTTAGGTTTGCTATTTTTGTTCTTGCTATACTTTTGCCCTATACTGTATGTGGTACATTTTTGGACCTACTCGGTAAATCAATATTTTCCATCTTAAAGTTTGCAAACTTTATTCAATTTCGTGTATTGACGCAGTCTATTTTGTAAACCCGGTTGTGGAGACCCAGACAAATAGGGTTAATTTTACCTGTCATGCTGCTGTTATTAACCTCGATGTCCAAAATCACTTGATTCAACCTTCGCTATCTGGCTGCCCCAGCTTTTTCCATATGTTGTGTTAATAAAAAATAATTCTTTCCAAACCAGATAAAAAATAAAAACGAGTTCTAATCTATAATAAGATTTAGAAAATATGTGCTCTTATAATACGTCGAGAGTCAATCTGTAGTCCATGTGCAAATGTACATAATTTCTAGTTTGCTGTTTTTGTTGTTCCTATACTTTTGTCCAATACTGTATGTAGTAAACTTTTTGACCTACCCGGTAAATTAATTAATATTTTCTATCTTACAGTTTGCGATCTCAATTCAATTTGACGCAGTCTATATTGTAGACCCGATTGTGGAGGCCCAGACAAAGAGGGTTAATTTTACCTGTCATGCTGCCGTTATTAACATCGATGCCCAAAATGACTTAATTCATCTTTCGCTATCTGGTTGCCGCAGCTATTTCCATATGTAATGTTTAATAAAAAATAATTCTTTCCAAATCAGATAAAAAATAAAAACGAGTTCTTATCTATAATAAGATTTAGGAAATATGTGCTCTTAAACCGCGTATCCATTTGTAACAAATGGCCCGTAACGTGTCCTCGAACATGTTACGTTACGACCAGTGGAGACGGAATTCTGTTGCATGGTACCCGTAACCAATTTGACACGCGTAACTGTTACAAGCCGAACCACCATTTGTCGGTTTCTAGCCGTCGCATCAAAGGACTACTCCGTTACGCTCGGAAACAAGTTCGAACGAGTACATAGGTAGGGCGAAAGCTTACGTCGTTGTATGGTAACCTCGTTTAGTTACGTTACAAGGTAATTTGGCGGCCAAACACAAAAATGCTTATTAATGCGAACCATGTCGTCTTGCAAGGAGCCGAACATGTGCGGCGTTACGTTACGGGCCATTTGTTACAAATGGATGCGCGGTTTTATAATACGTCGATAATCAATCTGTAGTCCATGTGCAAATGTACATAATTTCTACTTTGCTATTTTTGTTGTTTATATACTTTTGTCCAATACTGTAGGTAGTACATTTTTTGACCTACTCACTACAGCCTTTTTCATATGAAATGTTTAATAAAACAAAAATTATTTCCAAACCAGATAAAAAAAGGTTTCGTCGAAAATATTAACTTCCTTAGCTATTGCTACGCGCGCTAGGAAGGTAATAATAACGAGTTTTAATCTATAATATGATTTAGGAAATATGTGCTCTTATAATACGTCGAGAGTCAATCTGCAGTCCATGTGCAAATGTACATAATTTCTAGTTTGCTATTTTTGTTGTTGCTATACTTTTGTCCAATACTGTATGTAGTACATTTTTTGACCTACTCACTACAGCCTTTTTCATATAAAATGTTTAATAAAAAAAAATTTACTCAAATACCAAATTGCAAATAATGCAAGGACCTAAAACTATAAACAACAAGTGAAATTAAAGAAAGAAAAATAAGAAAAAAGTTTTTGCTTCGGCCGGGACTCGAACCCGGGATCTCTTGCTCTGTATATTTGAGTTTTCATACCTTTGACAGTGGGAAGGAAGAATTATAGAAATCTGTTTGATGACTTGGTCGAGTTAATACCCTGAGAATCTCTTGTTCTTGTATTGAGACACCGCAGCCTACATAGATGAAAGTTTTCCGAAAATTTATGTAGGGCTTCTGAAGTTCAATATTTAGAATGTTTGCGTACAGAGCAAGAGATCCCGGGTTCAAGTCCCGGCCGAAGCAAAAAACTTTTTTCTTATTTTTCTTTCTTTAATTTTACTTGTTTAAATAAATTTTTATTTCTAAACCCGATAAAAAAAAGTTTCGTCAAAAATATTGCATAGCTATTGCTATGCGCGCTAGGAAGGTAATAATAACGAGTTCCAATCTATAATAAGATTTAGGAAATGTGTGCTCTTATAATACGTCGAGAGTCAATCTGTAGTCCGTGTGTAAATGTACATAATTTCTAGTTTGATATTTTTGTTGTTGCTATACTTTTGCCCAATACTGTATGTGATACATTTTTTTACCTACTCGGTAAATTAATATTTTCCATCTTAAAGTTTCCGAACTTTATTCAAAATTCGTGTAGTGACGCAGTCTATTTTGTAAACCCGATTGTGGAGACCCAGACAAAGAGGGTTAATTTTACCTTTCATGCTGCTGTTATTAACCTTGATGTCCAAAATCACTTGATTCAACCTTCGCTATCTGGCTGCCTCAGCTTTTTCCATATGTTATGTTAATAAAAAATAATTCTTTCCAAACCAGATAAAAAATAAAAACGAGTTCTCATCTATAATAAGATTTAGGAAATATGTGCTCTTCTAATACGTCGAGAGTCAATCTGTAGTCCGTGTGCAAATATACATAATTTCTAGTTTGCTGTTTTTGTTGTTGCTATACTTTTGCCCAATACTGTATGTGGTACATTTTTTGACCTACTCGGTAAATTAATATTTTCCTTCTTAAAGTTTGCGAACTTTATTCAATTTCATGTAGTGATGCAGTCTATTTTGTAGACCGATTGTGGAGGCCAAGACAAAGAGGGTAAATTTTACCTGTCATGCTGCTGTTATTAACCTCGATGTCCAAAATTACTTGATTCAACCTTCGCTATCTGGCTGCCCCAGCTTTTTCCATATGTTGTGTTAATAAAAAAATAATTCTTTCCAAACCAGATAAAAAATAAAAAGGAGTTCTCATCTATAATAAGATTTAGGAAATATGTGCTCTTATAATACGTCGAGAGTCAATCTGTAGTCTGTGTGCAAATGTACATAATTTCTAGTTTGCTGTTTTTGTTGTTGCTATACTATTGCCCAATACTGCATGTGGTACATTTTTTGACCTACTCGGTAAATTAATATTTTCCATCTTAAAGTTTGCGAACTTTATTCAATTTCGTGTAGTGACGCAGTCTAAATTGTAGACCCGATTGTATGGGCCAAGACAAAGAGGGTTAATTTTACCTGTCATGCTGCTGTTATTAACCTCGATGCCCAAAATCACTTGATTCAACCTTCGCTATCTGGCTGCCGCAGCTATTTCCATATGTAAATTGGTGTATCTAATAAGTTAGGCAACCTATTACTATGCACGGCTTGGCATCCTCGTACCCCATTTTGGGGAAAATTAACTTGATTTCAGACTATAAACAGGCTAGAATAAGGAGCGAAATGTTCCATCTTAGGGCGTGATATCTTAAAAGGAAATTTGTTTTTCTGATGTGCTTAAATAAAAACTATCTGGCGAACTAGAGTTTTTAAGAAAGGATACCAAATACGGAAAGATGTTTTTTAGTTTAAGAGGATATGTGGCTTTGTCGAAATAAGTTAACTGATTTTAAAAAAAGGTCATTTGCTTCTTACTATGGTATATGCGTCTAATTAACACATAGAAAAGTTTTAAATGGTGTAGGAGTATAAATATAGTTGAATTTTCAGGAGAAGCAATTTAAAGTTGGAATTAATTTATTGAACTTTATTGCCTTTTTTTGTATAGAAGTGGTTATGTATGATAAAACACAGGTTTTTTAGTAGTATTTGTCTTATTCTGAATGAATTTAAACATTTTGATGTTGGTAATGCAAAAACAAATTTTTGTGACATATATGTGTTATTTTTACCTTCCTAGCCCGTGTAGCAATGGCAAAAGGAGGTATTATTTTCGACGAAATTTTTTTTTAAGATAACGCCAAAAATTTGTTTTTGGATGTAGCAATATCGTCATAATGTCTGTCTAGGTGTGTGTCTGTGTGTATATTATTTCTGTCCGTAACAGGATAGCTCATTAGAAGAAAATAAAATACCATAAAATACGGCATCATCTCGGCCCCCTCCCCAAGAGCTTTAAGAACAATAACTTTTTAATATGGGTAAATTCTGACAAACTTTTCCAATTAAAAAAGGAAAACTTAAAACTCTGAAAGAATTTAAAACTATATAATTTGTTTTTTGCCTAATTTATAAAGTCGAGCAATTCCGAAGTTCGGAAACTAAATTTTCAGTTTATTAAGACCAATTGTAACGTTAAACAAAACAAAACTTTAAATAAGTTTTTTTAACAAACTTAAATAAAGTACTGGCACGAGAATTAATAAAACGGCCTGCAGTGAATGGGGGAGACCGGGACTAGTTTGGTTTTTTACCCAACTGCAGCACGGCGAAAAAAACGGTAATGATTTTCGATTGGGATATGTATGTAAGTAAATATGTATGTTTGTGTCACGCTAGAGGCTAAACGGCTGAACCGAGTTTGACAAAAAAGGTGTCGTTGAATTGCTACTTATTCTGAAGGTGCTATAGGCTATATTTTTTTAAACAGGAATTAACATGGCGTTCTTCAGACACCATTTTTTCACATGATGTAGGCTTTACGGCATACAAATTATCTAAATTTCAAGCGATTGCAAATGTCCTCAAATTTGCTCTAGTCACTTGGTGGTCCTCCCTGCTCCCACCCATCTCTCCTCCTGTCATTACCCCCCCCTATTCAAAAAACCATATTCGCATAATTTTATCAAATATAGGGCGATTTCAAAAAAAAATTCTGCATACGCTTTTAGATTTTTTTCTATCACCATTTAACTACTTCCCCCCCCTGTCTCTCCCTCTCTCCTTCCCACCCTCCTAATTAGTAATAATTGTGGGTATAACTTTGACAAATATAAATCGATTTCAAAAATTCTTTCTGCACACGCTTTAAGACTTTTTTTCCAACATCAATTTACCAGTTTCCCCCTCCCACTCCTTCTCTTCTCTCCACCCTCCTTATTAGTAATAGTTGTAGCTATACCTTTCATAAATAAAGAGCGATTTCAAAAATTCTTTCTGCACAAGCTTTAAGATTTTTTCGTCACCATGTTACTAGTTCCCTCCTCCCTCTCTCCCCTCCCCCACCTTCACTCAATGAAAGGTAAAACTGTTCGCGTCCGTAGAAAATCTACACGTACCTTTTGGGTAAAGCTAAATGAATGGTAAATGTATAGTGCTTTTTATAAGGCTGAATAAAAATGAAACCTAAAAGTTAGAAAAAATAAATAAATAAAGTAAACACCCAACTGGAACAACTAGTCGCAATTGGGTACAAAATTACCCAATAACCTGATTCATGAAAATACAAAACTGTATAATTTCGTAAGTGCGCTTTGGGCATCAAAACTAAAAGTTGAAGCATGTAGTACATTATTATACGTATACCTATCAATTTTGTGCCCAGCTGCGACTAGTAGTTACAAGTAAATTTAGCAGTTGGGTGTTTTTAAATTTAATTTTTTTTTATTATTAATTACTTTTTTTTGGTACAGCCGTTTTGGCTATGGAATGATATATTTAAATTGATAAAAAGTTTATTATTATGGGCTAGAAATTTCCTTTTGTTGATACATGTATTTGTTGCAACTTAACCCGGGATCTGGACAATTTATAACATCACCTGTGCCAAATTGTAAACAATAAGAAAATAAAGGTTAAAGTTATCTTTTAATTTATTTTTGTCATAAGTGATAACATGAAAATCCAAGTTTGAGTTTTCTATTGCTTAGCCTAAATTCTCTAAAATGAGATAATAGGGACTTATTGCAATAAAGCCAGGCAATTATAGTGACGGGCACTATTCTGACAGTTTTCCATTGAAAACTAACAGTTGATCTTTCAAAATTGACATACCAAAATCAAATTTATAAATCCAGTCGTTTATTTTCCATTAATGGCGGCACTATTATTTCCGGCTCTTATAATACACAAAGCCCTGCGACTAGTAGTTACAAGTAGATTTAGCAGTTGCGTGTTCTTTTATTTAAACATTTTTTTATTGCCAACTTTTATGTTTAATTCTTATTCAGCCGTATGGAAAGCACTATGCATTTACCATTCGTTTAGCGTTACCCGGAAAGTACGTCTGGGTTTCCTACGGATGCGAACAGTGTTTCCTTCTATTGAGTGAAGGTGGGGGAGGAGAGAGGGAGGCGGGAACTAGTAAAGAATTTTTGAAATCGCTCTTTATTTGTGAAAGGTATAGCTACAACTATTACTAATAAGAAGGGGGGAGAGAGGGAAAAGGGAAACCAGTAAAATGGTGTTGGAAAAAAATCTTAAAGTTTGTGCAGAAAGAATTTTTGAAAGCGCATTGTATTTGATAAAACTATGCAAATATGGTTTATTAAGAGGGTGAAGGGGTGGGGGGGGGGAGAATGACAGGATGGGAGATTGTTGGGAGCAGGAAGGACTACAAAATAATTACAACAAATTACAGGACATTTGCAATGGGTTATCAAAGTCATTTCAATAAAATCGCCTGAAATTTAGGTCATTGGTATGCGTTAAAGCATCATGTGACATCATGTGACAAAATAGCGTCTGACGACCGCCAAATTGATTCTTGTTTAAAAGAATATAGCCTATAGCACCTTCAGGATCAGTAGCAATTCAACGACACCCTATTTGTTAAAATCGGTTGAGCCATTTAGCCTCTAGCGCGAACAAACATACATATTTACATACATACATACTTACATATCGCTGCTTTGCTTTGATAGTCGCAGAACTAAAAAAAATTTATTTCTATTTCAAGCATGGGTAAGTTATTGATTGATTTAATTAAGCAAAAAAATACATAAATATTTGCCTTTGCCATTATTTTTAAAAAGCGTTTCCTGAAAATTATCATATTCGAGTTATGCCACTATCAAAGCAAGGCAGCGATATACGTGTATATCCCAAGTGAAAAACATTACCGTTCCTTTTGCCGTGCTGCAATTAAAAAAAAAACGAATTAGGAAGTATGAAAAAGTCCAAATACGTCTTATTAAAGATTGGTATTATTTTAGAAATATATTGCGATACGTAGCATTATAATACCCTTTAGGGAATTTGCAATAAGCCTTTATGATGACATTTAAAATCCTCAGTGCAACATACTGGTGGAAAATAATCATTTTGCTTTACGTACTTCGTAATCATACATAACTGGCAGATACTATTTTAATGATCACTAAGTTTTTCTGTGTTTTTCTAAAAATTATTGTTAAATACAGTGGCGCTTTTCTCATAAGTGCAAATGTGCACGTGCCCTCCCAAATTTTACTTAAAAAAATATTCAACTTTGATCATTCATTAATTTAATTCATAATTACCCCAAAAGAAATTCACTTAAGACTGGAATATAATCTAGGAATTAATACCTGGTATGTATGTGTTTGTATTCGTGTTTAAACTCTCCATCAAACAACGCTTTTATTTACTGGAACCAAACTCTATGCACCCTAGATGTTATGTCGCAAGCTAAATACGAAATATAGAAAGAGAGGACGACATGTCCCAATAGAATTTTACAGTACATAGAATCTGAACCTTCCTTCGACACAGCGCGTATACAAAAACCAGCCTCGATGCCGCCCGCACCCCTGTGATGACCCCTGCGTCATCGGTTCGCGTTGCATGTTAGAGCAGATCACGGGCACTTTTAATTTGTGCGCTTAGTAATTTTGTGTGCAACGATTACTTTTCCAAGTATCGAGTATATAGTGATACTGCCTATTCGAGTATCAGATATTTTGTATTCGGTACTAAGTAATCATTAAATTATCGGTAAATCCAATAAATACTAAGTAGAGTTGAAATTTTAAGTACTAAGTATGCAAAAAATAAAAATATTGATGTTTTACATGTTTGTAGTTTTTGGAGTGTAAACTTCTTTAGGCGCGTTTAGCAGTTTTTGTGGGTGGTGAATTCAACTGAGCCGTCAGGCTCGGCTATGTAACGCTCATTCGGGTGAAATCGGCTCGAGTCGACTAACAGTGAGAAACATTCAGCGAGCGATATGAGGATGCAGATGAAGGCCAGTACACAGAAGAGTTCGGTTCGGTCCGCTTTGCAGAATATGTTATGAGCCACTTCTGCCGTGTGGTCTTAAGCACACACAATTTTTTTTTATTACGAAAATGTAGATATATTAATTTGGGGAATTTTGTTCAAAATCTGGCAGCTTCTCAAATACGTTCTGGGGAAAATACATTTCTGAGCCTGGCAACACTGCGCCAGATAAGCCGCCCCGCTAGACATAACACAACAACAGCTATTGAATCAAATAATCAAATATTTAAGTAAATAAATATCGGTCCAAATGATTACAAGCACTTCAAACTCATTACTCATACGGCCGTTGTCGATATGATTGATACGAAAGTAACACTTCGGCTTCGGTCCCATTCGGGATTCGAGTAACGGGTATTTGGCGTCGAACGATTCGATTACTTCGAAGCTATTATTAATGTATCGAGTAGATAGTATTTGCACACCACTAGCGCTTAGACAACTTGGCATTATCGGTCGGGCGCGGGCGGTTTGTTTTGATTTCGACGATTTGGTATTTACGACAATGGCGGAAGTTTCTAATTGTGATAGCATTAGCGTGCAATATTTAAAGACAATTAAATTTTTATCTTTGGCATTAGAAGAGAAAATAAACTAGGTGTGATAGTTTATTATTTATTTATAAAAACAATAATAATAGGTAGGAGACTAATATCTAACTAAATATCTCATTTTTTAATTATTTGGTCTAAATTATATGATATGACGGCCCACTCGAAGGCCCAAAAAGTTAGCGTGGCACTGAAAAAACATTTTCACCTGCGCCGCAATTTTTATTTTTTTTTGGTGTGCACCCCCAAAGCTTTTTATCATGCGCCGCCACTGATTAAATATTAAAAATAGATAAATCAAAAAGAATGAAAAAATAGGTGGAACCTATTTTTTATTCAACGAGTGAAACGACAGCGAACCAAGGAAACTAAGTCCCTGGTGGGATAAAAACGTCCACCAGTCTATAACGAAGAAAGACATTTCGTCACAGTTCAACCAGACCATCACCAATCACCGTCTCCACGGCATCGGTTCGAAACCGAAAACAATGAGTTAAAAAATTATACAAGGCAACTTCTAAGTGGTAAAGTCAACCACGGATACCGGTCTTTCTACCTTATAGACCGGTGGACGTTTTTGTCCCGCCAGGGACTTAGTTTCCTTAGTCGTTTCACTCGTGGATTGAAAAATAGGTTTCACCTAATTGATTTACCTGATATCTTGTAGTTTGATTACTGTAGTCAGGCACGCCAAGCTAAGGATGTAAATGCCTTTTTCCGAAACACCGGTGTCTGTGGTTGACTTTACCACTCTGAAGTTGCCTTTTATACTTTGTTAATTAAAAATAGAATTGGACAAAATCAACATGATACACATAAATAGTCTGGGGATTTTTTACTCAATATTTTCCTTGTATATCGAGAAGGCTAACCAGGTATTATATATTACGTTAATGTATTAAAAAAAAACATTAAAAAAAATATTTCGGGCCCCTACACTTTCCCTCCTTAGATCCCCCGGCGTAAGAATCATACACATTTACGTATGTTTTTAGCTGCTCTATATTTTACATGAAAAGTAAAAAGATTTCACAAAATATATATTTTCTAATACTAGAATATATTAAAAAAACAAAAATCAAAATCATTTTACAAAAATTAAAATTTTTCTTTTGTATTTATAGTCGCAATCTCTTCTATGATTTCAAATGTAGCCTGCAAGCATTGACGGTTTCCATTTTGCCTTATACCACTTTTCCATTGCCGCTGTCTCTTGATAGAAGCGTTCTCTATGCTCATCTGATACTGCAGTCATCTGGAAAGAAGTCTAAACGGGAATGCATAAAATGAACTTTAAAAGACATCCTACATCCCATATGTTTATATGCATTTATCATTTCAGAACGGATGTCTTCCCAAAAACTGCTTACATACTTTCTTGAACGCAATCCATGAACGCTTTTCTGTTGCAGACAAAAGTATGTCGAAAGTCTCGTCTTTCATGGGATACCTTATTTGTGGTCCCACAAATATACCCTGTTTATTTCTTGCAGACAGGCGGCAGAACTGAACCGAATTGAACTTGGTAGTGAGGTTAACAAGTCCTTGGCCATTTCTATCCATTGCTTTCACAAATTGCTTCATTAAACCCAATTTAATGTGAAGCGGTTGTAAAATTACATCTTGAGGGGCAACAATTTTTGGGTTGGCCATACTGTTCTTACACAATGTTCTTTCCGAGCACGACTATCCCACTCACATAAAACACAACAGTACTTCGTATATCCTCCTTGCATGCCAAGTACCATTGCGATTATTTTGAAGTCTCCGCAAATTTGATTATTGCGTTAAACTTGCATTACCAGCGGGAGCCGAAGACATTAAGTTACCGTTATGAAGTAATACAGCTTTTAAGCGAAAATCAGAAGCTTTAAATGGACTATCTAGGGCTGTCATTAGGCCTTTAATGTCCTTACAAGACATAATAATGTCATCTTTCTTTAAAAAATTGACAAAATCAAGCTACATGTGTGCTTGGCTGTAAAAGATTCCATTCTTGCAAGCGTGAACGCCGAAGCTCTTCCTTACTTTTACTTAGACCTAAATCTCTAATTAAGTCATTTAATTCACCTTGAGACAAGAGTACTACGTGTTCAAAAGAATCATATGTTGAGTCTGATGTAGACAAGAAATGTTCATCATTTGAGTGACTTTCCGCCCCAGAAGGTGTTTCTGCTTCTGTTTCTTGCATATTCTCAATTACACCAATGATTTTATACAGATTTTTATTATAGATTTTATAATTTCGTGGATATTACCAGATAGATATTATTCTAGATAATTGCATTTTAATTAGTGTAATTTTTACCCGAATTTTACTATAAAATACTGAATATCTCAAAATCTATGCGTGATAGAGCAATATAAATTACAGATTCTGTTTTAGAACGAAAATGTCATTTAGGATGAAATATCAGGACAGGTATTCTCGTAATCAAAAACGCATAGCGTTTTTACGACGCTCACCGTTTTATGACGTCAAATTCGCTAAGCACCTGACCAAAAGTGCAAAAATGGTATTCACGTGCGATTGCACTGAGCATTTTTTTAACACGGTAACCGTGTTTTAAAACACCTACCAATTGGCATCAGCTTCTGGTAATAGCTCAGCGTTTTTTAAAAATTCCAACCTATTAAAAAGTATTATGCACACAGTTTTTAATTTTTTGGGCAATTTAGTATTTATAGTGGTTAAAGGAGGCCTTCATCCTATATTTTAAGTAATAAGGTACCAAAATTGCTACCTTTCTTATTCTTCAAGGTAGAAATGAAGGATTTTAAGGAGTTTGTGAATAAAGATTTACTGTATTTGTCTCCCCTCTGGAATCTATTTAAATAGTACAGATAAATTAATAATTAAAAATTGTTTATGGGCAAGTTTTCCACACTTCTATATGTAAAGGTACCCTGTAGAGTAGGTACTCGAGCATTTGAGCCTTATTGGAAACACCGTAGTATGAGCGAATGTATTCAATTGGAACAATGAAATGATAGTGGTGGCGCCAAAGCTTTAAACAATTTAAATTTTAAAAGTTATTAAAGAAATTTTCTTTTAAAACTTTTTTTTTATTTGTCAGAATATAATGAAAATGTATGATTTATTTCTATATAATCTTTATTATTATACCCTAGAAGTGTTGAGGTGCGATAGGCTATATACTTTGTGGTTGGGGTCATTACAATCATGTTAAGACACCGCTCCCTGTTGGCAGTGTTTTTCTCAATAAAACCATCACTTTCTCTAGATTTTCGATTTTTTTATCAATAAATACAAAAAATAACTAACAGGGGTAAAAAACCTCTAATGTATGCCACAAATGTTAAAAAATATAATCAAAAAGCGAGAATTTGGAGGTTGCTTAGCGAGTTCCATCACAAGGGCGCGTTTACCAACGTGAATACCAAATTCAATCGGTCAGCGCAAATGCAATGCGAGAAGGTTCTGTGCGATTCGCTTAGCGTTTTCAAAACGTAATTATGAGAATACCAGTCCAGTACCCCAGAAAAAATATCGTGTAGAAGAACAGTGTAATTCTTTAACGGCGCGGCAACGCAAATGTCCTCTAATTTGCTGTAGTTACTTTGTAGTCCTCCCTGCTCCCACCCATCTCCCCTTGTGTTCGCATAATTTTATCAAATATAGTGCGATTTCTTTCTGGATACGCTTTCAGATTTTTTTTCCAACACCATTTTACAAGTCTTCCCCCCCGGCTCTCCCCTTTCCTCCCCGCCATCCTTATTGGTAATAGTTATAGCTATAACTTTCACAAATATAAAGCGATTTCAAAAGTTCTTTCTGCACACGTTTGAAGACTTTTTTCCAACATCATTTTACTAGTTTTCCACTCCCTCTCTTCTCCGCTCCCTCCGTATTAGTAATAGTTGTAGCTATACCTTTTACAAATATAGAGCGATTTCAAAAATTCTTTCTGTACACACTTTAAGATTTTTTGTCCAACATCAATTTAGTAGTTTCCCCCTTCTTCTCCCTATCTTCTCCCCACTCTCTATATTAGTAATAGTTGTAGCTATACCTTTCACATATTTAGAGCGATTTCAAAAATTTCTTCGGCACACGCTTTAAGATTTTTTTCGACACCATTTTACTAGTTTCCTCCTCCCTCTCTCCTCCCTTACCATCACTCAATGGATGGTAACACTGTTCGCGTCCGTAGAAAATCTACAAGTACTTTTTGGGTAATGCTAAATGAATTGTAAATGTATAGTGCTTTTTATAAGGCTGAATAAGAATTAAACCTAAAAGATGGAAATAAAAAAAAATTTAAATAAAAAAAACACCTAACTGCTAAATTTACTTGTAACTACTAATCGCAGTTTGGTACAAAATTACCCAATAACCTGATTCATGAAAATACAAAACTGTGTAATTTCGTAAGTGCGCTGTAACAGGGGCCTGTGTGTGACAGTGGTACTGTCACCTCAAGTGGCCAAGGCTTAAATGTTGTAAGCTACCAACTTAGGCTACAACTTATATAAATTATAAAAAAATTAAATGTTACTATATGTTATTAAATTTTCACGATCTCGAAAGGGAATTTGACAGTTCTTGGAGGAAAAGTATGCTATAAACGTTTTTCTCAAATGTATAACTAATGTAGGATAATCATACATACCTTTTCAATTTTCTTCTTGTAGCTTCACACTTTCACTTCTTATATTTATTAGTTGAATATCGACTTTTTACTACTATTAAACTTTTGTATTCAAATATTTACACTTCTTAAACTTTTAGGTTTTATAAACCTTTTATATATTTGTTGTAAATATATATATTTTACAACAAACGTTGATTGAATGAGTGAAACTATTCAATCAACTGTTTAATTTACTTAATATTACTATTTAGGTTTGGGATATGTTATTGATTAAAAATGCCGATTTTAGGGCAACGAATGGTTTGTATTTTGTTGTTAAAATAAACCATAAAACAGATAAAAACATTATTTCAAAACACTGGAAACAGTAATAAATAAAAGCTTTAAAATTAATAAACTCTAAAAGAAAAGACCAAAATAATTATGAATATTAAAGTTAACAGTTTTATACAATGTTAAAATAATTGATAAATTTCCCCAGTTGAAATAAAACCCCCCTTAAGAAGTGTGAATGAAAGCGTAACGTACCACGCAAAGGCAAACTAAAGAGTAAACTCCCTGAAAACTTTCGAAAGTTTCCCGTCTCAGTTAAAGAGACCCTGCGCTTGAAGGGACAAATATCTTGGCGTTGATTGGCTAGAATTCTACTCCCTTTCGCCTTGGCGAGAAAGAGATAGACTGCGCTTTAAGCGCTCCACTAAGAGACAAAATAGCAATGCAAGCCAGACTTAAAAACCCGTTAGAAAGTAAAATTACACAGTGTGTTTTTTTTTAATTGAAAATAGTTTAGCTAATTTGTTTCCAGTTACAAAATATGAATTATTTTATTGTTAGTGGCTCAAAGGACATATTAGCCGAATACAACTTTTATTAAAATACAGCGAACCTGAAAATATGCCTAAAAACAAGTCGCCGAGTTGCTATAAATTTTACTTAATCTTAACCTAGTCTTGCATATAATTAATGCTTGTTGATGTCAAAACAATATTTAATTAAAAATCTTTAAAAACTTATAAATGGCAAAAATACCATTTATGCTCAAATCCCGTTTTGTTACAGCGCTTTAGGCATCAAAACTAAAAGTTGAAGCATGTCGTACATTATAGGTATATCTATCAATTTTGTACTCAACTGCTATAAGTACTTACAAGTAAATTTCGCAGATGGGTGTTTTTGTGATAAAAAAAAAATTTTAGGAACTTTTTTAACGGTGGTTGAAGACGTATCAAGCGCTTCGGCAATTTATTAGCCTGTCAACTTGGATTTTCCGGCACATCCGTGCAAATCATAAAATTCTGAGTTTGCTGCTGTTCATTTAAAACGGTATGTTTTTTGTGACGACTTGGTGCCACGTAGCCCGACTGTTCCAAATTGTGCATAATTCTGTGAATTTTTCTTAAACTTGGTTCTGAGCGATTTGTAAAAATTTTCTGAAAAAAGCTCATGAATACGTCGCAATGCCTTGATAATACCATTTGACTATCTGAATTTTTCCGGCTTCATAACCTCCATTTTAGTTTAAGGCATCTAATGTGTGCCTCTGAAAATTGCGTACTAGACGAGAATTCGGTCACTGCATCACGAAGACGTTCGCCAGGCTTCCAGGATGCAGTGACCCTAGACGAGAATTTATTTCAGCGCCATCTGCCCCTCAATGCTGCAAGGCTCGCCGGTTGTCACTCTTTATGGGTCATATGCTCATTAGTTCGATGCATGAAGAGAGGCTGGAGCACAAGTGGAGAAGAAGGAAGTTTTCATTTTTGTAATTTTACTAAGAACACTATGAGAAATTGATTATTTAAAAATTTTAAGTTATCTATTAAAAGACCTCCCGAACAGGCAATAATTTGATATTGATAGCTACACGTCCTGTACAATTTTGACTAAAATACAAAAGCGATATTATCGGGTTTCTTTTTGTCTAGGCATTTATAAAGTCGACGTAAAGCCTTCAGTCATTTTTAGCGGAATATTTTTAATGGCATTGTTTCAACTTCCCTTTTTTAAAAATACTAATACAAAGAAAATACTCTGCCAATATATGGGCCCCTAAGCTCACACTAGGTACTATAGTTATAGTGTACGTGTGAGCTAATATAACTAAAAACTAAAATATATTTTATTCAACTCCAGACTAAATTACCTTTTGTTTGATACCACACAAGCCATGTTTTCACTTAAACTCAAATTTTTGAAATCTACCCCCACCCTTACAAAAAAAACAAAAACTAAAATGTATTTTGTTAAAGTCCGGACTCAATTACCTTTCGTTTGATATCACACACGCCATATTTTCACTTAAACTCTAATTTTTAAAATATACCCCCACCCTTTTTTTAAATAAATTAAAATGAATTTTGTTTAACTGCAGACTCAATTACCTTTCGTTTAATATCACACACGCCATATTTTCACATAAACTCTAATTTTTGAAATCTACCCCCACCCTTTTATTTGGTTTGTGTTCGGTGGATTTTGTTCATTTTTAAATGGGACCATCTCGACCCAAGACCCAGCCTAGGTACCAAATTTCATTAAAATCGGCCAAGCGGTTTTTGAGTTATGCGCGTTGGTCGTTACAGACAGACATACAGACACACAGACAGACAGACAGACAGACAGACAGACAGACGGCGCAACAAAAAAGTGTCAAAATCATCTGAAACGCAAAGATATATACAAATTTTTAAAATCGGAGCAACTTTTTTTTTCTCGAAAAAATTAGGATCACCATAGCTCACACTACTATAGTATAGTATATGTGTGAGCTAAAAATGGTTTCAGTTGTGTACGGTGCAGGGTCTCTGTGTGTGTGTGTGTGTGTGTGTGTGTGTGTGTGTGTGTGTGTGTGTGTGTGTGTGTGTGTGTGTGTGTGTGTGTGTGTGTGTGTGTGTGTGTGTGTGTGTGTGTGTGTGTATATCTGTCCGTAACGAGCTTTAATTTCGGAGTTACAGTACAAGCTCGGTAACGTGAACACAAAAAAACCAACCTCTATTCATTTTACCGATAGTTCACATTAGCGGAAGTCATAATTTGACACTTTTTTGGGGAAATTAGACCATATTTGTTTGCTTAGATGTTTAATGTTCCATTAGGTAATTACATTATAATGTATTAATCCAATTCCAGACTCCAGAAAAAAAGAATATTACTCCCTGAAGTTTTCAATCAATACGACTAAACATATACTACACACACCAAACATAGAAGAATATCGAATTAAACGATTATTTGCGACGCATATCAGCTCAGACACGCTGAAACATGCTTAAAAATAGAGGAACAATCAAATATTTGGGGTATATTTTTCGGGAATTAGGTAATTCCCCGAAAAAATCTGCTTTGAATAAATTGTTTTGAGTGTTCACATTATCGAGTGGCCGACTTGTTCACTTTATAGAATATCCAATACAAAAAATATAAGCGAGTGTTCACATTACCAAGCTTGCACTGTATTTACAAAAAATGTTTTCAAGGTTGATATAGCATGGGGTTTACTTGTAGAGTACTAATGGACTAGAAAGGTATCAGATCCGTCATGGATCCATTTATTTTGAAACAAAGTTTTATAATGTCATATTAAACACAATGTTTTTATTAATATTTTTTTAAAAAATAAGTAAGCAAAAATTAAAAATTTTTAAAGATTTTTATTTTTTATACATTATTTGTGAAGGTTATTTTGTAATTTCATCATAGCTAAGTACTCATTTGACTGTGACAAATTTTCTTTTTTGTAAAACTTTTTTCTCCACTCCTCTAACTTTAAAAATCCTATATCTTAAAAACAGGTGAGTGTTGATCGACCCCCAAGTTATATAATTTTTTTTCAAAAACAACCTCCTCTATCACTTGCTGTACTATGGATCTTATGATACACCCTCTATGTAAATTTAAAAAAAAATAAATTTAAAAATTCTTGAAATTTTTTAAAATTATGATAATATTTAAAATTTTTAGAATTTTGAAAAACTAAAATTTTTTAACTATTTATTTGTAAACTATTTTGCTATTTTCTTACAAAAAGTTCGTAGGTATTATTTACACCGGCACATAAAATAAAAACTGATCTGTATATTTGATCAGACCTACTAATCTGGGGTCCTTATAATATACAAACTGTAATTTTTCGCGCAGTCACAAAAAATGCGAAAACCGCTAAAAAAATTATTTATTCGAAATTTTGTAAATGTACGGGCAAAAACAGCAGATTCTAGATTCGTAACGATCTCAAAAAGGTTTGATACGTATTTTGATTTACAATTTTCATGATTAGTTTGAAAGTTAATCGCATTAAAAACATGTTCAGTTTTAACCCTAGAACTGCACACTTATTTTTTAAGACAAGGACTGCACAGTGGGGTTTTTGTAACCCCAAACAATTTTTTTTGTAATTGTTGACAATTTTACAATTTAATGTTATTTTTATAAAAAATAATATAAATGGAGATATATTTATGTGTTTACGGTAAAGAAATAGTAGAATATATATTTAAATACTTTTTATTAGGAGAAATAAAAAAATATTTCAATTTTTAACACTGTCATGAAAAAAAATCAGTATAAAAACAAAACTTAAACTACGTTACAAAATTCTTTGTTAAACTAAAATTATTTTATTTAAAAAAAGTTATTTCGTTAAATAAATCCTTATAGTCTTTCTTAGCCAAAGCTTTTAATATTTGGTTTATTCGCGGTTATTTTTACAGTCACAGCAAAGTCTAGCCCTATGTTACAGGCAATAGGGCCTGTTACACCCAGCACAAGCATGCTTAGTTTTCCTGTCCTTGTCTCGTGGACATAAAACACACTTTAATTAATTAATAAATTAAATTAATTATTAATTATCTTAATTAATTTTTTTAACGTTAACTGCTCACTGGGGTGTCACATACCCATTTGTCAGTGCTTCGATTTCTCACTTAATACTGGCTGCCGGCACTAAAAACCGAATTTACGTGGAGTGACGCGGTAAAATTTTTATATTTGCAAAAACTACAGACAAGAATATAACTGTCTGGGTATTTCACACCCCAGTGTGCAGTTCCAGGGCTAAATAAAATTTTAGTTTATATTAGGCAAGGGTAATCGTACATTTTTAGTGTAAAGAGGAAAGTAAAAATTATTGTAAGCAAAACGAGCATTTAAAAAGCAGGGCGTATTTCAACCCTGTCGGACTGCAAATTAGGGGTGCGTTTATGCATTTTATTTAAACGGCTGGGTTGTCTTTTTTTATACAAAATTTCTGTGAAGAGAAATATTATGAAAGATAGTTTGTTCTTTTAAATAAATTCATTGTTCGTGGCGCAGGGATAGCAACATTTGTTTCACACCCGGGCAGTCCAAGTTTGAATCCTGGCTAGATACTTGAATGTTTGTGATTTAAATGAGATGAAAAATGGAGAAATATATTTTTAAAAATCAAACGTCACTATGAATCATCTGAATAATATTGAAAATAACCCAAGAATACGTCAAGATTTAGCTAGAAATTGTGACAGCCGTATGACTTGTGCAAGAAATCACACCTCTGGGCAGGAGACACAAACTTAATAAGACATACCCATAATGAAATTGTTGTCAAAGATAATACTAAATAAAAAAAATTAAAACAAACATATTTTTGTTTAAATAAAAACAAAACCTAAAACATATACCTGCACAAAATACATTCTTACTATTAACCTATACATAACAAACAGCCAAGAGAAAATTTGTATTAAAAAACATTAATTTAAAAAGCCCGTCCTAAAACTTAGAAACACCAGTAAAACATACATAGGAAATCACAGAACAGCTGATTGGTGCATAGATTTATTATTAATTAGAAGTCAATACACACCTGGTAGTTGTGCTTTGGCGAATAAAATATTTATATGTATATGTATTTTGGTTCCCAAGCAAGACTATGGGCGCTTTTTCTGTACATACAATAGTTCTTCCCAAGTGTTTTACACAACTTCCAAAATCGAAGATTTTTTTAAAATTTTTAATAGAAGAATTCTATGCACTTAAGAAAATAGAAGCAAGCAAAATAAACAAACCTAAAAAGAACAGAATTTAAAATCTTATCCAGATCATATTAACCAGAAGCGAAAAGATGCTCAGATACCCTGCTAATCACGGATGCCAAAGAAAAAATAAATGAAAAACTTTAGCAAGATAAAATAATCCAATATTAAACCAAAGCTTCCGTCAAAATCGGAAATAACGGTTATTCCTAAATTAACCTCAACTATAACCAATAAGATAAATCAGTTACAGTCTTTAGTTTAAAACCTGAAAGAACCAAACCAAATCAAACCAAACCATCCGAGCTCAACAATGAACACGAGAATGACAATCAAAATAAAAAATAACCAGAAGTCAAGAAGATACAAGATGAAAAAGCTACAATCGCTATTAGAAAAAAACATCCCACCTCAAAAGTTGCCAAAGAGGCAGAAGGACAATGGCAAGAAATTTTTTTGTTGTAAACAAACAAAAATCATTTAATATGGACCAATTAAATATAAACAAAATCGTGAAAAAATATTAAAAAACAAAGACAACTAATCCAGTACATCCCCAAAGGAATTGTGCACTAATTGTTAGGTTTTTGTGTATTTGCAAAGTCTTAATTGCGAGTAATTAAAAAAACTTGAATTTGTCCCTAATTAGTGTTTCACGTAGTAAAACGTTTATTCAAAGATTTAATTTTAAACAAAACTTCGTGACATAACTTGAAACTTTTGTGTGCGCGTTTTCTTAATTAGGGACAAAAAATCGTATAAAAGTTAAATGGAATATTTTTTGCACTCGCTTTGTTCAAGGTGATTTTTTATTAATGCCCAGCCATCTAGTTTTTTATGTATTATTTCTTTTTAGTTAAAAATTATTATATTATACATCATACAAACCAACATATTGTCAAAAGTGGCAGGGTAGACCATTGGTAAGGTTGTCGGCTTCACATGCAGAAGATACCAGGTTCGCGTCTATAACAACGACGCAAAAAGAAAAAAAAATCACGTCGCCCTGCCGCCCACTTCCTTTTCAGCGTTCATGAGTCGACATCGAAATGAAGTGCTATACACATATACACAAAAACTTAAGTTGACCTTGTTCGTTAAGAATATAGGCAGGTGTAGTCGAGGAGTCAACAACCGAAGAGCCAGGATTAATAACCCAGGAATCTGCTACAGTTGGAATCAGGGCGGCGGCGCCACCAAAAATCTCTTAAAAGTCAACTCACGACGACCGCGACTGTTGCGCTGAAAAGGAAAGAAGTATATCGTCTATAACCAAGTTCTGCGGGGATGATAGCGATGTTAGATAGATGCAAGTCTAACATGTAGCAGGCGTTCGGAAGGGGTGTAAAAGCGTGGGTCCACTGTGTATACTTGCTACGCAGTATAAAAATCCTTGCCTTCGACAAAGAGGAGTCGGGTGAACAGTCCTGTTAGACAAAGAAAACTTGCTTCCTAAGGGCCACGTGCATCAGTTTGGTATATGATGTATGGACAAATCGGGGTTTGCGAAAAGGTCGCTAGACCAAAAATGGTCTCCCCACTACTTCTACTACCGTGAATAAAGTTTCGGTCAGCTGTTTCTAAGCTACGGGATTTTTCGAAAAGTATGCATTTTGGAAAGGAACCTTATAACTTTTTTATTTATGAAAATTTTAATTTGTGTTCATTGCTTTTTTATGGGCTTTTTTAGAATATAATCTGAAACTTTTAGTTTTTGATATTTTACCTACATAAAATGAAGAAACTTTATGTGGATTCACATAAACTTTTTGAAAACACATATTTAATTTACATTACCTAAGATATAAATATGCCATCAAATTACGTTAACTTTAAGTTTGTCTGAGAAAATAACAAAAAATTGTAAAATAACCACAAAAAAAATTTCAATTTACGCCTTTAAAAAAAACTTGAAATTCACGCCTAACAGAGAAATTTAATTTTTAAAATTCACAATTAATGTTTTTCTCGCATGTTTAAGTTAACTTGGTATATCTTTTAGGTACACTGAAAAAATTGTGTGTGAATTTACTTAAACTTTGTAAAATTACGTCCTTATTTTACAGTAAGACTAAACAATGAACAAACAATATCTCCATGCAAGGAGTATGTATACTTGGGTGTGTTATTGGATGTCTTAACAGTGTTTTATAGAGCAGAGAAATAAAATGGTGAAAAGCACGCTGTGGTATGGAATAGAGACTTGTCGCGTAACAGAAAAATACAAGACGAAAATGGAAAGTGTCGAAATGGATGTAATAAGAAGATCAATAAGAATATCTAGAATAGATCACATAAGAAATGAGATCATAAAAGAAAGAATGGGAATCGATGCAAGCATAACGGATGCCATCACTAAAAGGCAACTGATATGGTACGGCCATGTACAACGGATGAACGACGAAAGGGCTCTGCTACAGAATAGCGCCCTACAAAATAGCGCTGCCACAAAATACCGCTGCTACAAAATAACGCTGCTACAAAATAGCGCGCATCAAAATAGCTCTGCTACAAAATAGCGCGCATCAAAGTAGCGCTGCTGCAGAATAGCGCAATCACAAAATAGCGCGCATCAAAAGCGCCCTGCGGCAAAATAGCGACATCTAATAAAAATAGCGAAATTAAAAAAACATCATTGTAAACAGCAACTGTTTGACTAACGGGTCTAACATACTTTTCCAAAAAAAAAAAAGTTCCCTTACTTCTTTCGTGGGATCCTAGGGGGTGTGATACAAAACTAAACCGAACCGAACTGAACTGAATCGAAGTGTCGGTTTGGTTTCACAACCTCTAGGATGCCGCTTCGGTTCGGTTCGGTTTGGTTTCACACCCTCTAGGATCCCGGGAAAAAGTCAGGGAAGTTTTTTTTGAAAATATAAGTTAGAATGATGTTTTCGGGAGTGGCAAGTCACAAGACGCTATTTTGAAGCAGCGCCATTTTGATGCGCGCTATTTTGTAGCAGCGCTATTTTGATGCAGCGCCATTTTGATGCACAAGATTTTGTGGCAGCGCTATTTTGTACCAGCGCTATTTTGTTGGCGCTATTTTGATGCACGCTTTTTTGTAGCAGCGCTATTTTGTAGCAGCGCTATTTTGTGGCAGAGCTATTTTGAAGCAGCGCTATTTTGTAAGGCGCAATTCTGTAGCAGAGCCCGACGAAAGATTACCAAAGCAGAACCGAGAATGGCAACCAATAGGGCACAGAAAAAGAGGACGTCCTAAACTAGAATGGCAACAGTCAATCCAAACATCAATAAGTCAAAAAATTTTGACAGAAGATGATTGTCAGGATCGAAGGAGGTGGAGAATAGGCGTCGGACAACGTAGAGAAACGTTCTAAACCGACATAGTAGTAGTTTTTTACAGTAAATAAAATATAAATTTGTTATAAAATTACAGTAATTTTCCTTTAATCCTTTTAGCTAAAAGGAATGTCAAATATTTATGAATAACCAAAAAAAACAGGGAACTTAGGCAATTTGAAATACATATTTTATGTAAATTTCATAAAAACTTGTGATTTAAATTTATATAGCAGCCTATTTACAATTTTACATGGATTTGATGTTTTTACAAAAAAAATTGTTCTGACAGAAATGATATAACACACACATGCACACACAGACAGACATCACGACGATATTTCCATAGAAATATCATAATAGGTCACCCTATTATGGATGTACACGGCAATACTGAGACCGCGGATCCAATACGGATCCATAGTCTGGTGGCCGGCAGTGGAGAAAACGACCACATCCCTAAAACTCAGAAGCCTACAGGGGCTGATGTGTAGAGGGATAACCGGAGCTATGAGAACTACCCCGATCCTGGCCCTAGAGACAATTCTGGGACTACCATCGCTACCAACTTGGATCAAGAGGGAGGTGATGGGGACCTACCTGCGTCTAAGGGACACGGGTCAGTGGAGAGGAAGAGGGGAAACAGCTGGTCATCTAGCTATAGAAGAGCTGACAATTAGAGAAATCCCCCTCACGTCAATGACGGTCAGCAGAGCACACGCACCTTGGAGGCTCGAGAAGAGGTACAAAATCCACATCCCAGACAGGGAAGCGTGGCAGAGAGACGAAATGATGTTTGAGGAGAGCGCTTTAGTTAGCTACACTGATGGATCTAAACTATCAGAGAGGCAAACCACAGGAGCGGGAGTATACGTGGAAAAACTAGAAGTTTAGAAGAGCTACTCGCTCGGTGAGCAGGCCACTGTTTTTCATGCAGAAGTCTACGCCATAATAATGGCGGCAACCCTAGAAGAGGTTCGGAACAGCGAAGAGGAGCTTATATATATATATATATATATGCTCTGACAGTCAAGCCACCCTGAAGGCGCTAAATGCACCCAAGATTGCTGACGGCATGGTGGAAGAATGCGCAGAGGCGCTGGAGACCCTAAGCGATGGCAAACGGGTGACGCTGGTTTGGGTTCCGGGACATACGGGGGTACCAGGCAACGAGAAGGCGGACGAACTCGCACGACTCGGGGCAGGAACCGCCTATGTAGGACCGGAGCCACTTTTGGGCGTGACAAAAAGACAAGTGCAAAGCGGACTCAACAAATGGGCCCAGGACGCGCTATTAAATTCCTGGGAAACAGGAACGGGTTGCAGACAGACCAGAGAATTCGTAGACCGTCCAAAAGCGACCAGAATTAGATGGATGCTGGGACGGACACAAAAAGACCTCGGACTGCTGATAGATACTCTAACCGGACATAACCGGTTGAGGAAGCACATGACACGTATATGAGTCGAGAATGACCCTACCTGCCCAGCCTGTGGACAGGAAGAAGAGACATCAAGACACCTCGTGGCAGAATGCGAGGCCTACGCAAGGATGAGACAACAGGTACTCGGAGTGCCAACTCTGAGCGAGAAAGAACTGCACATGCTCAAATGGGCAGACTTACTGGACTTTGTAAAGAGAACAGGAAGGCCCAATGAGTTACCCGACCATCAAAGGGAAGTGCAGAGAGTGGGTTAAGGGACAGACTTGGGACATGGCAAAAAGGGCCTACTCTGGCCTACTTGTCAGACCTGCGGGTCAAACCCCCCCACTACTACTACTACTACATAGGTCAAAATACACCCAAAAACATATTTTCGGCATTCCCCCAAAAAAAAAATTTCTTTGAAACTAATGCTAATACCGTCTGTTTGTAGCCATTGCTACGAGGGCTAGGGAAGTAAAAATACGTATAAACCGGTCGAGGTCAAGTTTATAGATTTAGTACTTAGACCCTGGTCTTAGTAAAGACTGATGATCGCGTTGCGCCTAATAATTAACAAAAATTTATAATTAATGGAATTTCAGAAAAATGAGATTATTCCATTCCAATACGTTTCATATATGTATGACAAACTTTTAAAAAGAATATTTTGTGTGTTCATGAATTTTATTTAATTGCTGAATATAAAATAAAAGTTTTTCGCTGTTTTTAAATCAATTTTTCATAATTGTAAAAATAAAGTTTTTATCCACCTATTTTCCTTTTTGTTTTCTGTTGGTATTTCATTTAAAAATAAATTATAGTATTATTAAAATTCAATAAATATGAGTTAATAATGATAATAAATATACAGGGTGTCCCATAATCAAGAGGCCATAGGCAAACAGGTGATAGAGGAGGTCATGTCTGATTAAAAAGTTCCTATAATGCATGGGTCAAAACTCTTCGTCGAGATACAGCATCAAATTTGACAATTATTTAAAATTTTTTGTTAATCACTTTTTAAAAAAACGCAGTAAAAATATGAAATTGGGTAAAGTTGTTTACTAGAACAAGAGCAATAAACTAAAATAAAAATTATTTTGAAAAAAAAAATAGTCAATCAATTTTTTTTTGAAAAAACTATTTTTTGGTATAAACTTTTATAAATGCCATATTAAACAATATTTTTTTTATATTTTTTCTTAATAAAAACAACTCTCTAACGAAACATAATAATAAAATATTATTGATATTTTTTAAAAGAATAAGTAAGCAAAAATTCTTATTTTTTTTTTAATTATTATTTTTTTATACAGTTTTGAAGGATATTTTGACAGCCTGTATCTCCTCAACTTGTAATTTTATTAAAAAAAAGGAATACCTCATTTTTGAATCAGAATTCACTGAATATTCAGGTGGCTGTGACAGATTTTCTTTTTTTTGTAAAACTTTTTTCTCCCCCACTCCTTTAACTTTAAAAGTCCTATATCTTAAAAACAGATGTGTGTTGATCCCCATATTATTTACTTATTATATAAACTTTTTTCTCGGTAATAACCTCCTTTATCACCTGCTGCATTATGGCCCCTAAGTTATGGGACATCCTGTATAGCATATAAATTTTTTTATATCAACCGAAAGTTCAAAATAAAAGTTGCCATTTTTAAATAGATAAGTTTCAAATAACGAGATGCCATATCAGTGGCGTATATAGAAAAAAGTTTCAGGGTGGTCCCGAGACAGTTTTGAAGACCCAATGAGGCCGTATTTTATGCTATTTTATGTTTGTATTTATAAAATATGTGAAAAATATCGAAACAAAATCATCGCTTCGGTGGCTTCCCAGGCCCGCCCTTTATATACGCCACTGTGCAATATATGGCAATTTGAGCTCATTTTTTAGCTCACACATATACTATACTATAGTAGTGTGAGCTATGGTGATCCTAATTTTTTCGAGAAAAAAAAGTTGCTCCGATTTCAAAAATTTTTATATATCTTTGCGTTTCAGATGATTTTGAAATTTTTTGTTGCGCCGTCTGTCTCTCTGTCTGTCTGTATGTCTGTCTGTCTGTCTGTCTGTCTGTCTGTCTGTCTGTCTGTCTGTCTGTCTGTCTGTCTGTCTGTATGTCTGTCTGTAACGACCAACGCGCATAACTCGAAAACCGCTTGGCCGATTTTAATGAAATTTGGTATCTAGGCTGGGTCTTGGGTCGAGATAGTCCCATTTAAAAATGAACAAAATCCACCGAACACAAACCAAATAAAAGGGTGGGGGTAGATTTCAAAAATTAGAGTTTATGTGAAAATATGGTGTGTGTGATATCAAACGAAAGGTAATTGAGTCTGGACTTAAACAAAATAAATTTTAATTTATTTTAAAAAAAGGGTGGGGGTATATTTCAAAAATTAAAGTTTAAGTGAAAATATGGCGTGTGTGATATCAAACAAAAGGTAATTAAGTCCGGAGTTTAACAAAATACATTATAGTTTTTGTTTTTTTTAAGGATGGGGGTAGATTTCAACAATTTGAGTTTAAGTCAAAATATGGCTTGTGTGGTATCAAACAAAAGGTAATTTAGTCTGGAGTTGAATAAAATATATTTCAGTTTTTAGTTATGTTATTATAACTCACACGTACACTATAACTATACTACCTAGTGTGAGCTTAGGGGCCCATATATTGGCAGAGTATCTTTATTGGTGTATCTATTTGGTGTTCTGTGATTTGTGCTTGGTTTTTTTTTTTTTTAGTTGCATAAACAGATTGAGCAGAGCTAACCTGACCTTACTTTATTAAAACCTTAACTGACCAGACTTTACCGAAACCTATTCTGTGCATTATCTGTGTGATTTCTACAACTAAACACAAACAATCTGTCTGATACCTTCCCAGCCCAAAAGCACACTCCACGATATATCTACTAGCTCCTACAAAATTTTTGGTAACACAAGAGATTGAAAAAAATGTGTCCTACTAGATTCCAAAAAACATATTGATGCGATGTTTTTACTTTCCTAGCCCGCGCAGTAATGGCTAAAAATGTATTAATTTCGACGAAAAATTTTATTTGGTGATAACGGCGAATTTTGTTTTTGTTTATTTTGACTTTATATCTTAGCAATATCGTCGTGATGTCTGATTTTCACAACATTTTTCATACTCTAACAAGCTGATTAGATTTTGGTCAAAATTCATTAATGCTAATGACAGTTTTTTGATAATTGAAATTTTTAAAAACTACGTTTTGCTTAATAGTTTGAGTTATAACCAAAAACTTTGTAGGAGATTTAGTTTCTATAACCATTGTGGGCTACAGAGATAAAAAGAGTGCTTTTTAACATTTTAAATACTTTACAAGTTCCCGTATTATTTTAAAGCAAAACTAATGTGGAGGGCTTTTTTTTCAGTCACTTTTAGTGTTTTTTAATTGTGAATTTTAAAGATTATAACATAATCATATACAGCCTTCAAATATCTCTTTTGTAATTGTATGCTTATTTATAATTATTTGTGTGGGTAAAATGGTTTGTTTCGGGTCTTTTAGTTAAAATTTGCCCCCTCTAATATCTCTCTTTTAATATTAAAACTGAAAAATGCGTCGATTTTTAATACATAAGCGCCAAAAACACAGTGGCGGCTGCTATAGGGAGGGAAACGGGGCAGTGCCCTCCCAAAACTAGACAACAAGTAGTATTTTAGCTGATTTATTTTAAAAAAATTAAATCTTAAGTAAGTGCTACTCATTTAAATAACCACATAGAATTTTCTATGCTAGGCAAGACTGATATTACGTGCCAATTGAATAGTGCCTATTGGGAAAACATTACCGAACATAATGAAAATATGACAAAAAGTAGACATATTGGTATACTTGGTAGGTTAATCGACTGTTTAAAATTCTGTGGTATTTTTGAGGTTTCTCTACGGGGCCATAATAAAGAAAGGCGAATGGACTTTATCTATAAAAAAATCAACTAAAAACTACACCAGGTAGCTGCTTGTTTGTAAAATGCTAAAATAAAATTATTTAAGCTTTTTTATCTCCTTTTCCATGCAATATAAATTTCTGCCGCTACTGCTAATAACTCTCTCTTTTTTCTGATAATATTAAAACTGTGAAAAATACGTCAATTTTAAATACAGAAGCGCCAAAAACGTATGTGTAAATGTAAAATTAAACAAAATTACAGTAATCTCCAGTTTTTATTAAAAACCTGTTCCAACAATGTGAAACACTGGTAAATAATATAATTTCAGTGATTAGTTTTACACGTAAAAATAAAATGGGAAATGGGTTTAATTGGCAATTTTTAAATATAAAAACGTTTAAAATCATTATTTTACACTTTTTGTACTCAAATATTAAAAAACGGAATATTTAGTTATATTGAGATAATTAAAAAATATTTTAAATAAAAAAAACACCCAACTGCTAAATTTACTTGTAAGTACTAATCGCAGTTGAGTACAAAATTGATAGGTATACCTATAACGTACGTCATGCTTGAACTTTTAGTTTTGATGCCCAAAGCGCACTTGCGAAATTATGCAGTTTTGTATTTTAATTAATCAGGTTATTGAGTAATTTTGTACCCAACTGCGACTAGTAGTTATAGGTAAATTTAGCAGTTGGGTGTTTTTTTTATTTAAAACATTTTTAATTTCCCACTTTTAGGTTTAATCTCGGGTTTAATACTTATTCAGCCTTGTAAAAAGCACTAAGCATTTACAATTCATTTAGCTTTACCCAAAAAGTACGTGTAGATTTGCTACGGAGGCGAACAGTGTTACCTTCCATTGAGTGAAGATGGGGGAGGAGAGAGTAAGGAGGTAATTAGTAAAATGGTGTCGAAAAAATCTTAAAGCGTGTGCCGAAAGAATTCTTGAGAAGAGAGGGAGAGGAAGGGGGAAAGTAAAATGATGTTGGAAAAAAGTCCTAAAGCGTGTGCAGAAAGAATTTTTCAAATCGCTCTATATTTGTGAAAATTATAGCTATAACTATTACTAAAAAGAATGGCGGGCAGTCTAATAAAATTATGCGAATATGGTTTTCTAATAGGGTGGGGGAATGACAGGAGTCGAGATGGGTGGGAGCAGGGAGGACTACAAAGTAACTACAGCAAATTAGAGGACATTTCAATGGGTAATAAAAAGATTTTCAATACAACCGCCTGAAATTTGTATGCCTTAAAGCCATGTGACAAAATGGCGTCTAAAGAACACCATGTTGATTCCTGTTTAAAAAAATGTAGCCTATAGCACCTTCGGGATCAGTAGCAATTTAACGACACCTTTCGTGTCGAAATCGGTTCAGCCGTTTAGCCTCTAGCGTGACACTTACATACAACAATCGAAAAACATTACCCTTCCTTTCGCCGTGCTGCAGTTAGGTACAAAACATAACTTTTTTGCTCGATATATTAAAAACACCTGTAGATATTTTTAATTTCAATACAGCAACTGCTTGAGCTTGGAATAACGCAACGTTTTTCCCATTTAACTAAAGTTTTATCTCTTACGATTTTCGAAATGCCCATGTAGTTATTTTTATCTGGGACACTCTGTATATCTCTTTGTTTGAATCTCGTAGAAACCACTCCTTAAGGACAACAAGCGTCTTAGGATTAAAAAAGGGGCGGGTCGTCACACCTGACGGCACACCAAGTAGTATAAGTAGTAGCCTAGAGACTGCATTGTTTAGTTTACACTTGAAAACGATTAGAGATACTTACTAACCGAAACGTCGTGTTTAAAATAAATAAAGACAACGGAAGTCCGAAATTTTTGTTTCTACCCTGTATATCTGTCTAGCGAACATTTTAAACGGGATATTTTAAGTTTTTACGTATTTTATTTTCATCCTAAATATAAATAAAATATTAAATTTTCCTGTATTCAAAAGGATTTAAAAATAAAGCAAATTATTTTGTATCCACCGATGTGCTTTTTTGTTTTTTGTTTGTAATTCGTTTACAAATAAATTGCAAATAAACAAGTATGATTAATATTTTAGAGGTACTTGTCTACTATGACTAACTATAAATAAAAACAAATGGTAGAAGCAAACTCATTATTTCTTATTTTATACCTTCAGAAAACTTACAGGTAAATAAGCCACATTTATAAAATCCGAACTTTTTATTTTTACCTTCCTAGTCCACGCAGCAATTGCCAGTGGCGGATTCAGGGGGGGCGAGGGGCCCGTACCCCCCTCTCAGAACTTGTCTGTCTATCTGTCAGTAACAAGCTAGCTGCTAAAATGTTGAACCGATTTTGATGAAATTTTTAGAAAGAATAGTACAAAAAATTGTTAATTGCTGATTAGATTTTGGTCAAAATCCATTGATGCTAATGGCAGTTTTTTGACAGTTTAAAAATTAGAGTATCATAATTAGAGTTAGGAAAACTATGATATCTATTTTTTTCTTGTGTAGAGAAACTTCACTTTATTTTGGTGTAAGTGGAAAAGGGCGTATTGGTGTTTAGGCCAATCATTAGAGACCTAAAAATCGTTTTGATGCAAAAGCTATGAAAGCACGATTATCGGGTTCATAAGCTTAAATTATCCAGTAAGTTTGTGACCTCGAGCAATGTTCGCTCGCGTCGCCATCTTGAAAAAATTGGGCCCAAATTCCTTTTTTTTAAATACAAATTATTTTGTTTCTGTAAGTTGTCCAACAAAAAGTTAAAAAAAAATAAAGGCAACAAAGTTTCCTAGAAAAATGTTAAAACGCGTTTTTGTGTCGATCTAACAGTTTCGAGTCATGATAACTTTTAATTTTTTTTTCTTCACCTCCTTTTAACTTAAAAACTTACTTCTTAGAATAATTATTAAAACATAAAATAAACACTGATAAATGGCCTACAAAATCGCTGCCTTGCTTTGATAGTGGCATAACTGGAAATGATAATTTTCAGGAAACGCTTTTTAAAAATAATGGCAAAGGCAAATATTTATATATTTTTTAACTTTTTAATTAAATCAATCAATAACTTACCCATGCTTGAAATAGACAGTAAGGAAAATTTTGTGGTAAAAATATTTTATGAAAATGATAAGGGTCACGCAAAACAGAAAACGCAAAAACGTATTTTTTTTAGTTGTGCCACTATCAAAGCAAAGCAGCGAAATGAGATGTTACCGAGTTGCCTCGGTAAAATACTTTCTGAGATACAAACCTCAATTATAGACCTTCGATTCCAATGTATCGGGCGATTCATATAGAGGTACTGTTTCGAGTAGCGGTTTTTGACAGATAAAACTGTCAAACGTTCAAGCTGTAACGGTAGTCATTATCAGTCAGTGGCGTATATAGAAAAAAGTTTCGGGGTGGGCCCGAGGCAGTTTTGGGGGGGGGGGGGCCGAGACCACATGAGGTCGTATTTTATGCTATTTTATGTTTACGCCAGTGTTATCAGTATTGCATAACAATTCATCTTGGAAAGATATAGCCTGGCACAGCCTCCACAAATTGTTCAGCTTTATTATGAAAATGGGCGTTCTACGAGGCAAGTGTTTCGCACGATTAGAGCAATTTAAGGTCAACATAATCGGCCTTCTGAGCGAACTTTAATTCAATTATTTTCCCTTTAATCAATAACAAAAAGTGTATATTTTTTGTTCTAGAGGGGAGTAATTACCACATTACCCCCCTCAAATTTGCGCTTGCTAGATAATGTCACATTACACCTCTCACTTATTTCTTTGGGGCTATGTGGAGTCCAAAGTTTACAAGGATAAGCCGGCTACAATTGAGGTAACTGAAGCCAACATTAATCGCGATATTCGCCAAATACCACTCGAAATGCTCCAATGCGTCATAGAAAATTGGAACTGACGTGTAATGCTTATTTATCGGATACCCAAAATATTTTTATGGCGATTCTAAAAAATTGATATTAGAACACGTTAATTACTTACCAAAAACAAAAACAAAACACTGTCCCCAAATTAAGTTTTTCATGTTTCAATAAACCTTCATATCATCAGATCAAAAGCAAAAACACTTTTCGTTAAATTATTTAATATTTAGTTTATCCGATAACTGCTTTAATTTTTCAATGTTATCACAATTTGTATAAATTTAGAAATTAAATCACGTGTTTTATGTCACTTCTTGCGTCGATGTTTTGAGGCCGCGCGTGTGCAAACCGGCTAGCGTGCAACTCCCGTCGCGCGTCAGCGAAGACTGAAGTTCAAAGTTGGAAAACTCCAAAGTTTGTCTTGGAATGAAAATTTAAACTAAAACACACAGTCGACTTGTTTCTTTAGGGTTCACGTGAGTGGCGCATAACTGATTTTTGACCTCCGCACGATGTAAAAAAAGAGTTATTAGACACTAATTGGAATAAAACCTGAGCTTATTTTAAAATTGACCGTATTGTGACACATTTACATATAAAAAGCAGCTGCTTTCCTTTAAAATTCGGCCTTTGTGTATTTAAGAACCGGATGGTTTTTATTAAACGAAAGCGACTTTATTTTTAAATTTGGCTTTTGTATGTCAATTTTGAGACGTTAGCTGTAAGTTTTCTTTGTAAATGTGTCAGAATAAAGTCGACTCTAAAACAAAGTCAGGTTTTATTCCAATAAGTCCCTATTTCCTAGTAGTGGCGTGGAATGGTAATCAAAGCAGGGGTAAAGGCCAGTGTTGCCAAACTTTTCTGACGACTTTCCTTCAACTAAGTGACAAAAATCCTTCATATTCTTTAAAACATTACGGGTGTGTAATCGACACCAAACCAAATTTTTTTTTTATACCATGAACACATTTTTACCTTCCCAGCCCGCGCAGTAATGGCTAGAGAATGTATTATTTTCGACGATTTTTTTTTTCAGATAACGCCGAAAATGTGTTATTTGGGTGATTTTGACCTTTCTTAGCAATATCGTCGTGATTTCTTTGTGTGTGTGTGTCTGTCCCTAACACGATAGCTCCTGAACCGGTGAACCGAATTTCATAAAATTTTGAGGTAAGATAGTGTTCGATTCTCTAACGAGCTGATTAGATTTTGTTCAAAATTTATTAATGCGAATGAGTTTTTTGACAAATAATTTTTTTTCAAAATGCTTACCTTTTAATAGATGATCGCATCAATATGCGGTTTTCGGAATGTAGTAGACTATATTTTGCTCAATATTGTGTTGTAACAAAAAACTTTTTAAGAGCTTTAGTTTCTGTGATATACAAAAAACTGTTTTCAAGGAAGATATCAGATCCATCATGGATCCATTTATTTTAATAAAAATGGACGAAAAGACCAAAAAAATAAAAGATTCACAACTTAAATCATAAGTTTTAAAAACCAAAAATATTTAAATTTACCTACATAAGTTTGGTAAAATTATTGGAATAATTGCAATAGTTATTTACCTAACAAATGCAGAAAGTGATACTTTACCGCACGCGACGGCGGTCAAGCCGTCAAGGGTGGTAAAGACACTTTCCGCATGTGTTAGGTACAATATTTTTACCTATAAGTACCTTTTTTTTTTCAAAAAATTGAATGTATTTTATAAATAAACATGTCAAATTAGATGAAATTGAAATGAAAACAAATATTGAAGCTGTCTTATTGATGGGTTGCTAAGGTTTCTAAGTGGTGCGCGTGCGGTAAAAAAACTTTACCGCTCAGTGTGCGGTAAAGTAATTACTTTACCGCACGCGAGTCGGTAAAATATATAACTTTGCCTCAAAATAGCCAAAATCCTTCAAATTCGGACAAGAACCTTCAATCCTTCAATAGTCAAAATTTTTAACAAACGTGGAATTTCGTACCCGTGAATTTAAAAATCAAACAATTTTCGTGGCTAATCGGGCAAAAAGGAGTTTTTTGTTTCGCTCATATTTTTCCGTGGGTAGCCTGAAAGCTTAACCTCACGGGGGTCCAAGATCTAATGGACACCTAATAAGTGTGGACAGTTAACTGTTTCGTCCTTATGGGACTCCTCAGAACACTGCTGGTCAATGTGACAAATCTTGCGAAGTTAATTAGACGGACTACTATAGTATTATTTGGCTTAAAAATTCCGTTGATTGACGCTCACTGTCTTGATGACGGGCAAAAATGAAATATGTGGTGATCCGGCCTGAAAGACAAAGAGCTGTCGTAGTTCACGGACTATAGTTGTTTTCTTTTATTTGCATTCGATCTTTTCATTGATCGATATTGTATAGCAGTGTTTCGCCTGCTTTTGTTTTTTGTTTCGTATCTTGGTAGATGGCGCTTTTTGCGATAGTTTTCTCACTATTTACATTTGATTAGAGAAAAAACCGTCTAATTAACTTCGCAAGATTTGTCACATTGACCAGCAGTGTTCTGAGGAGCCCCATAAGGACGAAACAGTTAACTGTCAACACTTATTAGGTGTCCATTAGATCTTGGACCCCCGTGAGGTTAAGCTTTCAAGCTACCCACGGAAAAATATGAGGGGAACAAAAAACTCCTTTTTGACCGATTAGCTACGAAACTTGTTTGATTGTCAAAATGTTTGTTCAAAACCCTTCAAATTGAAGGAAAACCTTGAAATCTGGCAACACTGGTTAGGGCTGTCTTTTACATTTTGCATATAGTAACATAGAGGGGGAAACTGATCGAATGTCGTTACTAAAACTTAACCTCGATCTTTACCTAACCTAAATTCAAAGCATAAATATAAAATGAATTTTTCCATGTGCACTAAACAAATTAATTTTCGGGCTAGTCCTCAGAAAGGCGTCATGGTAGCCACAGACATGTTTCCGCCTTGTTAGACTTCATCAGTACGGTGCAACCAAAATGGATGGACAGGGAATGAATAAGTGAAGATGATGAAAACTGAAAAGGAAAAATAAAATGTAGTACAGTAGACTCGCGCTGGTGTGAACATACGCTTGTGTGAACCTCCCAGTAGTGTGAACAGTGAAGATCAATGTATTAGAGTAGTATAAAGAGTAACGAGTCTCGATCTTATAAAAACGGAAAAGAGGTGTTAATCAAATGGTAAAATTTAGGGAAATTACCGAGAATTACTTACTTTTAATTCGTTTTTTTTCTGGTAAATACCAGTACCATTTCATGTTTTGCTTTGTAAAATGGTAAAAACCAAGAAGTTTTTAATTCTTGCTCCCAGAGGTAAGTTTGGAAGGCGAATCTGAGAACGAAATGAAGACACCTAAAAAAGTTGCAGTAAAATATGTTTTGGAATCACTTAAAGTCGTTACATTATAGTCAGAAACAAACAACATAGATGTTAGAGCCTAAGAAATATTGAGACCGAGCAGTAGCCATTCATTGGTCAGCTAGATAAGTTCGGACTAAAATAACATCGTATTTAACCTAATGATATGTAAATTTTGAAGTTTCATAAAAATTCATAATTGTAGTATTTGTCGATACTTTAAATTGTCATTTTCAGCAGAAATTTATAGATTTGCTCTAAATTATAAAAATAGTTACATTTAATATCACACACGCCATATTTTCACATAAACTCTAATTTTTGAAATCTATCCCCACCCTTTTTTTGGTTTATGTTCAGTGGATTTTGTTCATTTTTAAATGGGACCATCTCGACCCGAGACCCAGCCTAGGTACCAAATTTCATTGAAATCGGCCAAGCCGTTTTTGAGTTATGCGAGTTGGTCGTTACAGACAGACAGACAGACAGACATACAGACAGACAGACAGACAGACAGACAGACGGTGCAACAAAAAAGTTTCAAAATCATCTGAAATGCAAAGATATATAAACATTTTTGAAATCGGAGCAACTTTTTTTTTCTCGAAAAAATTAGGATCACCATAGCTCACACTGCTATAGTATAGTATATGTGTGAGCTAAAATGTTGATGTGCAATCTTGTATATTGTAAAACTGTTGTGTTGATTCTATTTTTTAGATCTATAAATGACGAGTTATAAACTCCATATCATAATTTTTGAGATAACTTTTGGATAGTTATCAGCTGTTTACCATAACAAATAGCATAGGCCAACGAAAAAAAGTCGTCAAAAGTTGTCTCAACAATAATGATATAGGGTGTAGGTATACATATTATGTAAAATGAGAACGAAAAATAAAATTCTATTCTCTTCTATTCAAAATATTTAAAAAAAATTGATCAGATTTAAATTAAAAAGCTAAATGTATCAATTTTTCTGAGAAGACGCTTATATCGCACACTTAAAACTAAAAAGACATAACTCAAAAGTTTAAAAATGTGTCCCTGCAATAAAAATACTTACAACGTGTCTTTTTAGCTCAAATTTAAACTTCGTGCTTATAAACAAAAGTTTTCCATAATTTCCCAAAAAATTGTAAACCAAGTAAATTTTTGTGATCTTTAGTTAAAAAGCACATTTGAATGCATTTCTGTTGCAAAAACTCATTTTCAAAATTTTTGAGTTGCATCTCTTTAGATTTAAGGGTGCGATATGTCTCATTTGCGAAACTCTCCTCTAAGTAGAGTTGAATTAAACTTTGAAGAACTTCATTTTAAACATTATTATTAGTTTTTTTACTAGGACTTTTCATCCAATTAGGATCAATCGCCTAGTCTCGCAGAGCAAACTCAAAAATTTTAAAACAATCATAAACATATAAGCCCTTATATTAAGTAACGCTCTAGGGGGGGAGAGGGGGTTTGGCCTTGCGTTACACTTAAGATTTAATAACGTGTTTTTTCTTGAAAATGCATTACAAGAGGGGAGGTCAAAAATCCTGAATTTTAGCCTTACGTAATTTAACGACGTTCCCTAAGTACCTAACCAGGAATCGAACTCGGACCGCCCTTGTGTGAAGCATACCTAAATATTAATTAAAATAGAACAAAGCATTTATGTAAATCCTCTTGGTAGTGTTTTTAATATCAAGTTTACCCAATAGGTCACAGTAGCCGTTTGTTTAATTATTGTCATTATTGTTATTACAATTAATGCCGGATAGGGTCATGAATATTATTGTCAATAAGCAGGGACAAACGCAGCATATTATTATCAATAGGTAATTAATTGTGGTGTAATCATCTAATATTATTGTAAGGTAATGTTAAATCATATTATACAGGTTAGTAATTGAACTAACAGCAATACTCAAGAAAAGCGATACGGAAGTCGAGCAGATATCGTCGTTGTGCGCAATATACATTTTATAACTGGATATTATTTGGCTTAAAAATTCCGTTGATGACGGGTAAAAATGCAATATGCGTTGATCCGGCCTGAAAGACAGAAGAGCTGTCGTAGGTCACGGACTATAGTTTGTTTTCTTTTATTTATATTCGATCTTTTCATTGATCGATATGTATAGCAGTTTTTCGCCTGCTTTTATTTTTGTTTCTCTCGTATCTCGGTAGATGGCGCTTTTTGCGATAGTTTTCTCACTATTTACTTATGATTAGAGACAAAACCGTCTAATTAAGTTCGCAAGAATTCTCACATTGACCTAGCAGTGTTCTGAGGAGTCCCATAAGGACGATACAGTTAACTGTCAACACTTATTAGGTGTCCATTAGATCTTGGACCCCCGTGAGGTTAAGCTTTCAAGCTACCCACGGAAAAATATGAGAGAAACAAAAACTCCTTTTTGTCCGATTAGCCACGAAACATGTTTGATTTTTAAATTCACTGGTACGAAATTCTACGATTGTCTTTTAGGTCTTTTTTTTAAAATTCACGGGTACAAAAATTTATTAAATATAAAAGGAATTTTTCGAGGTGAAGTCAAAGACTAAATAAATCAATTTTCGGGGTAATCCTCAGAAAGGGGTCATGTTAGTATTAAATTTACTATAATTTATTTTAAAATTGCTTTCGAGTTCTTATACTGTCGAACCTCTATAACTCGGACTTAAAGGGACAATCAAAACAGTTCGAGTTATGGAGAGTTCGAGTAAAAGAAAAAAAATCATATATTGCAATAAAAAATTTTATTGCATTAAAACAGTTGAAAAGCACAAAACCTAAATGTTCACATACTTAAAAACTTGAAAATTAATTAGTTTTCAACTTTTTCTCTATGGTTAAGGTTCTAAGTTTCGTGGCGCCTAGATCTCGTTAGAAATGCTTTCTGCTAGAATACTCTAATGTAGCATGTACCGAGGGGAGCGGGGGGGGGGGGGGGGGCAAAAAAAACGGACCATTTTTTTTTCATTGTAACTTTTGAACTATATAATCGATTTTAATGGGAAAAACTGCACTTGCCAGAAAATTAATCAGAGCTTTAACTGGATGTATTTTTTCGTCCACCATTTCCAAATCCACGGACGGACAAAATTAAAATATATCCTTCAAATATGCTCATTTATTCTCGTGTTGCGAACATGTCTTAATTATTTTTTATATTAGAAAAAAAGCTGCGTTCTTGCCACGCACAACAAGGTACGAATTAGCAAAATCGGTTCAGTGGTTCTAAAAAAAAAATATTTTAGCATATTATACGATTGCCTTGCCATTTATTTCCTTATAAATTCATTACTACTGAACCGATTTTAATGAAATAAAAAACATCCTGGTAAGAACTGATTGCTTTTTAAAGATCATGATCAAAGATTATCGCCATCTTAAAATTTAAGATGGCGGACAGAATCGTACTTGATTCTTCAAAATGGCGTGTTTATTCTTAGTTTCCAAAAATATTAGTAGTATTAAATTAGTAAAATCAGTGTGGTGGTTTCCATGTTTTTTTATCTCATCAAAATCGGTTCAGTGGTAATGAATTTATAAGGCAATAAATGCAGACATGATTGGCAAGGTAATCGTATAATATTCAAAACAATGGTTAAAACAAAAATATTTTTTTTAGAACCACCGAACCGATTTTGCTGACTCATACCTTGTTGTGCGTGGCAAGAATGCTGCTTGTTTAGTTGTTTAAAAAAATTATTAAAACAACACAAGAATAAACGAGCATCTTTGAAGGGTACAATTTTATTTCGTCCGCCATCTTGGATTTTGAAATGGCGGACGAAAAAAAATATTTATTCAAAACTCTGATTAATTCTCTGCCAAGTGCAGTTTGTCCCATTAAAATATAGTTCAAAAGTTATAATTAAAAAAAAATTGTCCAGTTTTTTTTGGCCCACCCGGTATATTATGATGTATGTATTATATAACTTGCTTAGGAAAATCACCAGGGTAGCTATTCTGGGTCTTGAACGATGTGGCCATCCACATCTCACACTTTTACCAATAGCAAACTCTGAGCGGTTGCGTGTTGTCCGAAACAACTTGTCTCGACCAATGGCCTAGTCGCCCGCTCTTTAGAGTTAGTAAATTTTGCGCGTTTGAAGTGAAATCTGTTTCCCTGTCCGACGTCCCCGTATCGACTGAACGTATCGTAGGAGAAGCTTACGCAGTGGTGGTCTTGTCTCATAGCACGTGACGACTAGGAGCTAATTGAAAGCTTGCCATTGGCGAAACCATGTGATAGGAACTATCACATCGTTCAAAACTTCGGAATACCTACCCAGAGGAATCCCAAAAGATCACACAATAGCGGCTAACGCTTGATACACCAGTCGATATTCAAAACGCACCCTAGCGATTGGGCGGTCAATTTCAGCTTTAATCGATTTCAAAGGCTCGTCTTAGAGAGATTTCTACGTTGGTTGGCCGGACTGGGAATACGGTTCGAGTTATAGAGAGGTTCGAGTTATAGAAATTCGAGTTCAAGAGGTTAAAATATATACAAAAATTGAAAAATGTCTAGAGACCACACACATAAAAGGTTTCAGTTATAGAGAGGTTCGAGTTATAGAGGTTTGAGTTAGAGAGGATCGTCTGTAGTTTTATTTTGAATTTGTTTTTAACCAAAATTTATTAAGGTGACAATAATCTGCACATTATTTTATCAGTAAAGAGAAGCTTTATATTAGGGCTTATAAAATAATAAAACTTTTACCGCCCTGAAAATAGAAACACGTAAATAATAGGATATTTTAATACACAGCTATAACAACTCTATCATTAAACAACAAGTGAATTTAAAGAAAGAAAAATAAGAAAAACATTTTTCTGCTTCGGCCGGGACTCGAACCCGGGATCTCTTGCTTTGTACGCAAACGTTCTAAACATTGAACCACCGAAGCCATACATAAGTTTTCGGAAAATTTTCATCTATGCAGGAGTGCCGTGTCTCAATACACACTCGTAAAACTTGTCAAATTTGTTTTTTGCTAAGATTTTTTATAGTTCGCAAAGTGAATTTTGTTCACTTTTCTTTTGAGATAAAAATCAAAGAAAAAATCGATGTGTTTGCGTTTTATTATGGGAAAGTGAAATCTTGCAGAGCAGAGCGATGATCTCTCTCAAAAAAGGTTTAGAATGAGAGGTGCTTGTTGTGTTACGGTTCGGTTCGGTGTAAGTGTAATAGTTACTGATTTTTAATATATTTATACTAATATAAATTATGATTAAAACAAATTGTTATTTTATTATGCAAAAAACCATTTTTTTGGACTCTATTTTTTTACATAATTTTATTATCAAAAAACAAAGAATCTCAACAAAAAATTAAAAACTAACTGGCCTGTATAATAATATACACGGAGAGGGCGCAAAAATTAGTTCAAAAAAACAGCTATAAGATGGCGCTGTTGAAATTTCATTAATTGTATTAAGAGTTTAACATGGGGTGTCAAATCTATTTCTGTGGTTTGTAATCTGTGACACCCAGGACGAATAGGTCTTATGGATGGCTGTAAGTGCTTACTGGCGTCAATTTTTTGATCGAGACTTCATCTCTCAATCTTATTACCACTATCCAATCTCTGAAAATTTAAAACAACTCCTTAGTCCAAGTATTTAAGTCTAGTTCAATTTTGGTATAACAGAGTTATATTTTGTAATATACGTGAACACGAAGATTCAAAGTTCCAAGAAGTTTAATTAATTTGAAAACCGCGATATTAATTTAAAAATGAATTTTCTGAAAGCGCTATGTCGATTCTCAGAGCCGTATCTACTTAAAATACTTTCCACTAAACTTCAAGAAGTGTTGTATCTTTCTATTTAGTTTTCTTCGATCCATCTTTGGACATAGACCTTCTCAATATCTTCCACTCTTCTCTGTCTATCGCCGTGTTTATACATGTAACAATTGTCTTCACTTTTATCTTTGGGCTTTTGTTACCTTATCCATGTTTGATTTTGTAAGTGTCCAGGTCTGAGATCCATAGGTAAGTCAGTGGCGCACCCAGGATTATGTCTTGGGGGGCCCGTAGCCTCATGATTTCGAATTTTAAGCTATTTTTTGTTTTTGTATGAAATATGTAAAAAAATCTAAGGCTTGGGGGGGCGGTCCCCGAAGGTAAGTACAGGAAGGATTGGTTATTCACTTTTGCTTTGAGGTACTGAGGATATTTTTTATTTCTTAATATGTAGCTTGATTTCGGAATGGGACAACTGGGCGCCGCCAACTGGGCGCCGGGCCAACTCGGCGCCGGGCCAACTCGGCGCCGCCAACTGGGCGCCGGCCAACTCGGCATGGAAGGGGTGGGGGTAGGGTGGGAGGATATTTTTTTTTAATGTTATATTGTCATCGGACCACTATGTGAATACCAAATTTCATCCAAACCGGATAATGGGAATTGTGTCAAAAACTCATTTTTCTATGAAAGGGGGTGGGGGTAGAGGCGGGAGGATATTTTTTTCTTAATATTGTATTGTCATCGGATCACTATATGTATACCAAATTTCATCCAAATCGGATTACGGGATGTCTGTCAAAAACAAATTTTTCTATAGAAGGGGGTGGGGGTAGGGGTGGGAGGATATTTTTTTCTTATTGTTGTATTATCATCGGACCACTATGTGTATACCAAATTTTATCCAAATCGGATAACGGGAAGTGTGTCAAAAACACATTTTTATATAGAAGGGGTGGGGGTAGGGTGGTAGGATTTTTTTTTCAATGTTGTATTGTCATCGGACCACTATATGTATACCAAATTTCATCCAAATCGGATAATGGGAAGGGTGTCAAAAACGCATTTTCTATGGAAGGGGTGGGGGTAGGGTGGGAGGATATTTTTTTTAAATGTTGTATTGTCATCGGACCACTATGTGAATACCAAATTTCATCCAAACCGGATAATGGGAAGTGTGTCAAAAACTCATTTTTCTATGAAAGGGGGTGGGGGTAGAGGTGGGAAGATATTTTTTCTTATTATTGTATTGTCATCGGATCACTATATGTATACCAAATTTCATCCAAATCGGATAATGGGAAGGGTGTCAAAAACGCATTTGTCAATAGATGAGGGTGGGGGTAGGAGTGGCAGGATTTTTTTTTCAATGTTGTATTGTCATCGGACCACTATATGTATACCAAATTTCATCCAAATCGGATAATGGGAAGGGTGTCAAAAACGCATTTTCTATGGAAGGGGTGGGGGTAGGGTGGGAGGATATTTTTTTTAATGTCTTGTCATCGGACCACTATGTGAATACCAAATTTCAACCAAACCGGATAATGGGAAGTGTGTCAAAAACTCATTTTTCTATGAAAGGGGGTGGGGGTAGGGTGGGAGGATATTTTTTTCTTAATATTGTATTGTCATCGGATCACTATATGTATACCAAATTTCATCCAAATCGGATTACGGGATGTGTGTCAAAAACAAATTTTTCTATAGAAGGGGGTGGGGGTAGGGGTGGGAGGATATTTTTTTTTATTGTTGTATTATCATCGGACGACTATGTGTATACCAAATTTTATCCAAATCGGATAACGGGAAGTGTGTCAAAAACACATTTTTCTATAGAAGGGGTGGGGGTAGGGTGGGAGGATATTTTTTTCTTAAATCAAATCAAATCAAATCAAAATTAGCTTTATTAGTCAGAATACAATAGTATACATTGACAAAGCCTTGCTTATCTAAAGTACAAATATCCAACTAAAAGCTTTAAAACTATGGAGATACATTAATCCCTATCAAAATTACAATAATAGAAAAACTAAATAAAGTTTAAAAATAGATTTAACTAACATTTGATGTACCTACTTTTAATTGCTAACGCCATAATTTTATTTAAGTTCAAATACAAAAATTGGCCTTATTAGTCGTTTACCAAAGTAGACATTGACAAAAGCCTCATTTCTCCAATTATAGTCTATTGAACACTAAATAATTATTATTGATTTAAAATTATTTAAATAAAAAAAAGTCAAACAGTCAAACTTAAAACTATATAAAAATCGGTTAAAATAAGAAAAATCTAAAATTTGATTAAAACATAACGACGCCAAAATTCAATAAAAATTATTGATTTAAAATTATTTAAATAAAAAAAGTAAGTCAAACTTAAAACTATAGATAAAAATTGGTAAACACAATAAAAAGCCAAAACTTGATTAAAACAAAACGACGTCAAAATTTACATTCAATAAAATCAAAACCCCACGATCTGTGTCAGATTTTGTCAGACAAACCTAAATATAAAAATAAATAGTTTCAGTCAGCAAAGTATTCTTCCAAAGTATCTTCAAAAATCTTTTGTTTTTCTTCTAAATTTCCCTAGATTTTTTATTTCTCGAAACTCAACTGGCAAATGATTAAAAAGCTTTTTTCCATTGTAAATAAATGAGTTTTTAACCAAAGTTGTTGTGCGAGGTATAGGAAGATTAAGAGTAAAAGTATTACGAGTGTTATACTGTCTAGGTAATGATAATTCATGACGATACTTTTTAAACATTAAACATACAGTTTCTAAAATAAAAATACAACACAAAGTTAAAATTCTATGCCTCAAAAAACGAGGCCTGCAAGAAACGCGCTTTTTGACTCCACACAAATTCCTTATTGCCCTTTTTTGGAGGACAAAAACTGAATTTATTAAAAACTGCGAACAGGATCCCCAAAAGCAAATGCCATATCGAAGATGCGATTCTACCAACGAGTGATAAACATTTTTGGCAACATCCAAGCCAAGGTTATCACCAATCACTCTCACACACGGAACTGTAACATGTTACAGTTCCGTGCTCTCACAGCATAGCAGTTTGAAGCAATTTTACTTTGAAGGTTTGGTTTTAATGTTGTATTGTCATGGGACCACTACGTGTGTCAAAAACGCTTCACAAGATTTGATAGATAGTTAGTTAGACAGAACATCTGAAGCTAAATAAAAGCTTGTAAAAAATATTGCGTAACGGATTTTTTAAAGATGTTTTTATATAAATAATATATTTTATTTTTCATCTACACATTTTATCAAAAAAAAAATTTTAGTCCGGCGCCGAGTTGGCCGGCGCCCAGTTGGCGGCGCCGAGTTGGCCCGGCGCCCAGTTGGCCCGGCGCCCAGTTGGCGGCGCCGAGTTGGCGGCGCCCAGTTGGCGGCGCCCAGTTGTCCTAGACCGGCTTGATTTACCGAATACTGCCCAGGCCAATCTTACTCGTCTCTTGATTCAATTCAGCGACACCTTTTTATCAAAATCGATTCAGCCGTTTAGCCTCTAGCGCGACACAAACAAACATATATACATACATACTTATCACAAGAGAAAAGAATTACCCTTCCTTTCACCGTGCTGCAGTTGGGTAATAAACATACAACAAATTCACAAAAAAATACCTCTAATACATCCTAAAAAAACACCCTGGATTTGGGCACTACACGAACGTTGAACTACGAAAATTGCTTTTGCTTACAAATAAAACACTAAACACTAAATAACAGTTATTTCTAAGAAAAAATGTACATATGTGCTACGAGGGTTGTCTTTTAAGTTTTGCTTATACAGCTGGAATAAAACAGTAGATAACTTTTAAATACTTTATTGTATTTCGAAGTATTCTACACGAAAATTATTGCACTTTTGCCGCTCAAACAAGTTGTCAAAGCTGAATATCCACTCGTTTGTTAGTACATACTGTCAAAATTGAAAAACTTGCTACCACGGGTGGAAAGTAAGAATACATTTGTAATGTGTTTATTATGCAGAATAGAAAAATCCATAAAAAAAATCCTGAAAAATTTCAAAATTCTTAAAGTCCCCACAAGAAGTTGAACTTCGTATCTGTGCATTACTTTTAATTCTAAACAACATTTTTTTGTAACATTTTTTTCTATATTTTAAGACGCCGACAATTTATTTTAATTATCTCAACGGCGGCAGATGCGCGATTGTATAGGCTTCCAAATAAAAAAAAACATAAATCGTTACCATTAAAATTGTGTCTTCCAGGTGTAAACTAATTATGCTATGTCAAATTTTCTGTTTTGATATATTATGCCTATAGCGGGGAGTGAGGGTTCAAATCGAAAAAATGCAAGAATCCATTTCGATTTAGTTCATCGATGTCTATATGTGTGCCAAATTTCAGAGCTCTACGATAAGTTTGAATCTTGAAGAAAACCACTCGCTGGCACCGTTTATGTAAGTGACGTCACCAAGACAAAATATAAAATTTTTAAAAATCCTAATATTTTAAAAGTGTAACCTATTAAGCTGCTTATATCGATAAAAAAAATTTTGAATAAACTTTTTTATATATCAAACCCCCTCCCCCGTAGAGCCCCTTAAAAATTAAAAACTTGAAATTACCTTAAATTAAATATTAAATATCTCTGGAACTGTTTCATAAAAACTCCTAAGATAGGGCCATAGAATCGTAAGGATCCTATCTCTATCAGAAAAACTCACTCCTGTGGTCTTAGATGTTACCCAGTTTCCAAATAAGCGCGCAATGGACCCTCATGTTTTGCAAAAACGGAATTTTTTATCAATTTCAGTTTTTACGTTATATCTCTAAACGGAGGCGTCAAAATGCAAAATTGATAATAACCAAATTGGTGTGGCTTACTAAGTCCAACTAAATGCAAAAGTAAAATTTTATATTTTTTTATTTTTCTTCAAATATGGGTACTTTATTCGTATGCAAAATATGTATTTGTGTTCGATCCTGTATACTGTGAATGGCATCTTTGTTGGTAAATAAGTTTTAGGACAAGAAAAACTTTTCTGCCGAAATAATTTTTTGGATAACGTAGTATTAAAGAAGAGCCTCATTTGTTAAGCACATTTATGCACACACGGTATGTATTATTTATAAAACAGGTTTGGATTATTTACCATAATACGTCCCTGCTCGTCCCTATTTTCGTAATAAATTTAAACTTTTTGACTTTTCACAGCGGTCGACAGCCTCTCAAGATTAATTAAATATGCCTTTACAAAATTATTATTTCGGCACTGATTTTATCGGGTGACATGACATAGTAAGAAAATTTATTCAATTGTCAGGAAACTCCAATTAAAAGTTTAAATAACGACTACAAGTTATGCTAACTAAAAATTTTAATATTTTTTTTTCATTCAATATTTTTATTTGATCAGGTAATAAGTTTTGCATATACAGCTGAAATAAAACAGTAGACAACCTTTAAAGAATTATATTTCATTAATAACAAATTGCATAAAAATTTTTGTACTACTTTTAAAAATATCGTTTGGATAATAACCTAACCAATCTTAACAATAAAAACAAAGTTATTAATAACAGAAAAAGCACCATTTAAAATACAAATATCAAGCTAATCAAGATTAAACGCTGAAAATTTCCTCAAACCCTGGTTCCTCACGAATGGTGCCCATCACCGAGGCGGCATTACCCCTCTGGATCGGGTAATGAAGCTACGAGACTGGAACAAAAATATATCAATCCAGGTTCTTGAAGTGTTCTCCATGAAAATTAATGCACTTTTACATGGGCTCAAACCAGTTTTCAAAGCTGTAATTCCACTCACTTGTTTGCACTGTCAAAATTGCATTCTTGAAGGCGTCGACTGCCTCCTCTGGCGACTGAAATCTTTGACCTCGCAGTCCATTCTTGATTTTCAGAAAAGCACAGAAACCGTTGGGAGTTAGGTTGGGACTGTATGAAGGTTGGTCTAACAAGTTGACGTTTTTTCGGGTTAAAAATTTAATGTTTTCTTGTGGTTTATGCGAACTTGCATTGTCTTGGTGTAGAATAATTCGTCGTTCGGGGTTCGTTGTTTAAAGCTCAGCGCCTTTCGGCAAATAAATCGTAATGTACCAATCGGCAGTAACAGTCCTTGATCTTTCAGAGGAATTGTTGCTACATGATCTCCTTTTGAGACAAATGTCGCGACCATCTTTTTGGATCCACTTCGAGAACAAATCACTCTTGTTTCCTGCCTTAAAGCGGTCTAGAATTTTCTGAATCCAATTGACCCTAGCTTCTTTCTGTTCTTCAGTTAACAGATGCGGTAGAAACTAATTTTCTTACACCTAATTTTTCATGCAAAATTTTTCGAATTGAGGTCTTTGAAATCCACAATGAGCTCAATATACCAGACTATATAGTCTATCGGTCTGACAGGAGTCCAGATACTAGCACCGCCACAGTAAAGGGTGGTTCCCTAACAGCAGTAAAGAAGTCAGTTTACTCATCATGTGCTCAAACTAGGCAATCAAATATAGAAGGTTTTTTTGTTCAAATAACAATGGGTCATACCTAAATACTTTTGGGGTGTGTACATCTACCACCAGATGCAAATGACGAGCTATATCTATCTTTTGCAAACCAAGTTGAAGAAATCTTAGAACAACATGAACACTTCACTGCTTTATATGAGAGAATGACTAACTAGGTTGCAGATCTCTAGGGCACCTAACAAACAAGGCTTCTATTATTGCAGACCTGTCAGCGTACCTGAATCTGAGGCAAGTGAACTCAATTTTGAATTATGTTGGGAAATATCTGGACTTGGTATTAACCTCTGTTAAAGACTGTACTACTAATGTAGCTGACTTACCACTTGTCATATGTGATAAATTTCATCCAGCTCTTAGCATTATCTGTGATAAATATGACTTAATTAATTATAATTATTATTAATATTATGATTTTAAGAATGCAAGTTACATTTTAGCTAATGAATTACTAGGCTTATTTGAGTGGGACTCTCTTTTAAATGTTGATAGCATAGATGTAGCGTTAGATATTTTGTATTTTTATGTGTTCCCAAACTTCGCTGTTAAAATAGAGTCTTTCCAAAATAGTACCTATTCTTCGGATTTAAAACAATTAATTCCAAAGAAAAACAAGCACACAAAAAATATAATTCCACAAATGATAGTACCGACTATCAGTTATTTTCAAATTTACATAAGGAGTGCAAAATTTTTTTATATCCAACCATGAAAATTATATGATAGATCTTGAGAATAAAAAAAAGTTTTGAAATTTGTGAACAGCAAAAAGAAAACCTATGACCTCCCTAACATATTACAATATAATGATCAGTCATCAAATCAACCACAGGAAATATATAATTTCTTTAGGGATTTTTTTTGCATCAGTTTACAATAACTCGTGCAGTGATAATTTTAGTTACACACGTAATTTTCAACGTACTGTAGAATTAAGTATTTATACTATTAATATTTTAGATGTTTTTAACCATATAGAAAAATTATAGCTTGACTTACCATATGGTCCTGACAAAATTTCAACAATTTTTGTTTTTAACTGTAGATTTATTTTAGCATCTATTTTACAAAAAAAAAATTACATTATCGCTGAACTCAGGAATTTATTTAGGTCTATGAAAAGAAAGCTACATAACTCCTATCTTCAAAAGTGGCAATAGATCAGTAGTTGAAAACTATAGACCAATTAGCAGTGTTAACATTTTTGCAAAAATCTTCGAAGCAGTAGTAACAATAAAAGTATACCCTTGTCTCAAAACAACTATAATTGACCAGCAACAAGGTTTTATCAATGGCAGATCTACGGAAACAAATCTTTACTTCAGCTCTGTCGGATGCTTTAAAAAGGCACAGCCAAGTGGATGTAATCTGCACTGACTTCTCCAAAGCATTCGATAGAGTTAATATCAACTGTTGGCATTTATGGATCATTTTTGCCATGGTGTTAAAATTCATTGAAAATTTATCAAAATTCATAACTGTCTTTCCAAATCAATTGAAGTGACATCTGGTGTACCTCAGGGTGGACACCTCTCACCACTATTTTTTAAAATGTTTTACGAATAGTGAAATACTGCTGTATTGTGACGACCTTAGGATTAGAAAAGAAATACATAGTTTCAACGATTGTATTTTGTTACAACAAGACTTTACAGATAGATAGATTTTACAAATACTGTGAAGAAATGATTTTAAATTAAACATATGTAAATGTAAAATAATGAGATTCTACAGAAAAAACAATTTTTAGCTTTAAAGAACTTTATTGCTCTGTGATCAGCCCAAATAACATTATTACCACTCAAGGTTTTATTAATTTGGTTCCAAGGTTATTTAGAGGGTGCTGTTATGGCTTTTAGGATCTATTTGGCTACAAAAAGGTAATTTATATTGCCAATTACCTAAAGAGGTGTTATACAACCAAAAAGTGTTCTTCTGTTCCTTTTAGATACTTTTGGTTTTATTGATTTCTGATTTATAAAGATGGTCTTATAAAACCCTTTTACCTAAAGTTTTTAAAAATAAATAAATATAAACTTTGGTCTTTTAGTTTTTTTCATTACTTTAGGTCATAACAAAAGTGTTTTATAATAGAGCTAAAAGGTTACTTTATATCCTTTTGTTTTTGTAGTTACCAGTAGTTTAATAGTAAATATGATTATATAGGCGGCCATATAGAACCTAGTTTCCTTAAGGTTTTTAAGAGTGGTAAATATAAACTTTAGACTTTTGGTTTTTGCCATTACTTTTAGGCATTTTAAACCGGTTTTATTGAAAGGCTTAAAGGTAAACGTAATTCTTTTGTATTTATGGTTACCCATAGCTGCATATTAAATATTATTTAAATAGGAGGTCATATAAAACTTTGTTTCCTTAAGGGTTCTAACAGAAGTAAATAAATACTTTCGTATTTTAGTTTTTACTAGTACAGATTGGTACCTACCTATTGCAAGATTGATTATTTATTATCCTCCTGGGTAGGGCACCCAAGCCTAGATAAGGCCTGTTTAAACGGCCAATATAAGAGGTTTCCCTCCAACCTGCAGGCACAACGGATATCATTGCATTGGCCCTCCTGATTGTGTGCAAATTGCACGATAAAAAACATTTAAATTTAACACAACACTTTAAAAAACAAATACAAAAAATTTAAGTGAGGTTATGTTCACTATGTTTACCTTCTCTTTTTTATTGGTTTCATAAGTGCACTCAAAAATCCTTGTTGCGGTAGAGTAACAAATAAAATCAAGTGACCACTATAAAACGATAATGGCGTATATAGAATTATTTTAAAAATATTGTAAACAGAAAATATTTATCTAGTCGTTTTAGCAGTGTTTTTTAACAATAATTTTACTTTAATTTTGATTTATGTAAACCAAACAGACTTTTTTAATGGTGAATAGTGTAAATTATTTTTTATTTATTTTAAATATTTGTTATTTAGTTATCAGAAAACTATTAAAAAGCATTTGTGAGCTGGCGCGCTTGTTTTGAGAGCTTTTCAGATACGATTTTATCAGAAAAATAAGTCTGGCAGGCAATTTGATGATCCACAAAACGACAAACTCCTCATATATAGGTATATTTTTATGTGATACAATAATTTTGGGACTCTGACATTTTTGGCAATTTTATGACCTAAATTATTTTATATAGCCATTGTGAATCTAAAATATCGCTAAAGCTTTTATAGGAAAAATTATTTACTCTAAAGGTATTATGGTATTCAACAGAATTGCCAGGATACCAAATTACCAAATCTAGTTTTATAACAGGATAGAGGACGTTTCTGAGTTGCTTTTAGAACCTGGCATAATAGCTTTAGGCTCTAAAAGGTTCTATACTGGTGGAACCGCTAGAGGGCGAAGCTAGCGTTTATTTCTTATGGTTTTATAATGAGTTTAATACATAGGTTGCCACCACTAATTGGGGAGTCCCATTTAGGAGGTCTAAGGGGTATATAAGCGTAATGGGAACGTGCTAGCGACCAAACATTGAAACTAATGGTTTTAAGGAAAGGCGCTGGCAACCTTTTAGCTGCTGCTATAAATAAAGAAATGTTACTTGGGCAGGTCTGTTGTTGAGTATGCCTCAACCATATTGTCGCCATATTCTCAATCTCATTAAAACTCCATTGAGCGAGTCCAAAGAAAGTTCCTCAGATTTATTGCCTACAAGCTTTCCATTCCATCTGAAAATATAAATTATGAATGACACTATTAAATTTACCAAAACTAAATAATCGCCGTAATTATCTAGATATAAACTTTCTCTTTAAAATAATTAATGGAATTATTAACTGTCCTGAGATCTTGGAACTTATATTAATCTCAATTCCCCAAGGAAATACACGAACCTATGACCTCTTTCAAATTTCTTTTCAAATAACAAAATACGACCAGAACAGCACTGTCCAGAGGATTTGTAGATTAGGAAATACTATAGATCTGGATTTCTTTGATATGACATTACAAGGATTTAAGAATAAATTAAGAAAATTAATGCTGGAAAACAGCTATATTTCAGTAGGCAAAATATAAGTTACATTTGCTTTTATTTAAGTATATTTTAAGTTATGACCTTATGAAGTAATAAAAATATTACCTATAATAATTTTAAAGTGTTAAAACATTTTAGACTTTTAAATTGATTGTTATTGTATTAATGTGAATTATTTGTTTTTTACTTTTGGAAATTTCATAAATTCTGTAAAAATGTTACTGCCGTCAGTAACATTTTATTTATTTTATTTATTTAAGCCTTAATTTCGCGATATATCACACGTCAATCTTCCGTGATGAGCATGCGCACAGCATTCATGTTTTCCTGGGTGACAGTCGTCTTTGGTACACCTGGCCTTGGCTCGTCGCTAAGACTAATTCGTTTACAGTTGAATTTTTCAAACCAACGAGAAACTGTCCACTAATGTGGTGCTTTATGACCGATGACAGAAATCAACTTAGCAAGGCATTCTTGATAAGATAATTTCTTTCAAAAATTGTAATAAATATAGCCCGAAAATGTTCTCGGTTTAATTCCATTTCTCGACTGATTTGTTAATTTAAACATTTCACTGTAGCTATAAAACTATATGTATTGCACTGACGTTTTGAATTCAGGTTAGATAAAGATTGAGGTTAAATTTAAGTAACGATATTTGACCAGTGTCGTCCTCTATGATCCTATATTCAAAATATTCTATCTACTCTATTTAGTGTCAAAAACAATTTCCGGAAATATAGCACGCATACTTCTCGTTTGTTTTGCTTGTACAGTTTTAAGTTGTCATGCAATTTGAAGTATGTATGGTATCAAGTCGTCCCTTTTGATGGTTGTATTTCGTCAATTATTTGGCTTGAAGCAAACCAGCCACACACACGTACCTAACCCGCCATACCCACGTATGCTGTCATAAGTTTTAATGTTCAAGTAAAACTTACGACAAGCATAAGCAAAAACATAGTAAGTACATTTGATAGCTCACATTTTAAGGTAACACTCCAATTAAAATATATTATCTGAGATTGTTTGACTGTGCAATATCAAATATCCTTACTGTGTTTTTGCTTATGACGGCAGCATACATGTCTATGGGAGCTTCACGACATTTTAGTATATTCGTTAAGACTAAATTAATATAACAATGATATTATGGTAATTCCGGCTTTGAAAATGCACCCTAGTAACAAAATAATATACAAAATGTATCTGAAAGGTATCTACAAAATCTTATCACATATTCCTGAAGTCAGAATAAGCCGACTTAAAAACAGCCTACATTTGTCCAAAATTTCTCCATTAGAAGAGAGTGGTACAAAATTATTCATGCGAGTATAGAGATAGAAATTTGAGTTAAATAGGTTAAAATTCATATAAAAAGTGCAGGGACCATTTAAAAGGTTCGAGTTAGAGAGGTTCGACTGTATATGAACCGAACCACCATAGCTCACAATACTATTTATAGTATTCGTGTGAGCTAAAACCATTATAATAGGTTTACTCCAGCTTTAAAAATGTACCTTTGTAGCTAACTAATATACAAAATGTGTCTGAAAGGTCTTAACAAAACCTTACCGCATATTCCAGGGGTCAGAATAAGCTGACTTAAAATTTTTCCATTAGAAGAGAGTGGTACAAAATTATTCATGCGAGTCCTTTTCCTGACCTTTCCTGAGATCCTAGTGGATGCGCATGCGAACCGAACCAAATCGAACTGAACCGAGCCAATTTATTATTAGCAATTTTTTTATATACAGTCGAACCTCTATAACTTAAACTTCAAGGGACAACCAAATCAGTTCGAGTTATGGAGAGTTCGACTTATAGAAATTTGAGTTAAATAGGTTCAAATTCATATAAAAAGTGCAGGGACCATTTAAAAGGTTCGAGTTATAGAGGTTCGAGTTAGAGAGGTTCGACTGTATATGAACCGAACCACCATAGCTCACAATACTATTTATGGTATTCGTGTGAGCTAAAACCATTATAATAGGTTTACTCCAGCTTTAAAAATGTACCTTTGTAGCTAACTAATATACAAAATGTGTCTGAAAGGTCTTAACAAAACCTTACCGCATATTCCTGAGGTCAGAATAAGCCGACTTAAAATTTCTCCATTAGAAGAGAGTGGTACAAAATTATTCATGCGAGTCCAAATGATCCCTCGATTTTCAGCAAACCTAGCAGCTCCATCTATCAAACGAAGAGTTAAAAATGTGCTGCGCGAGAAATCTATTGGTCGCTGATGCTTTAAAACACATGTTAGTTGCATTTCGTACTTTGATAAGTAAACAATTTTTTTTTCGGTTTTGATATAACGTAAGGTGTTTTTTTAATGGCTCCAAAAATGAAATAGCGATGTACAAAATATCAACGTTCGAAATGGCTAGTAATGAAATAGCGACTATCAAAATACCGATGTATCAAAATAGCGACAATTAAAATAGTTATTGTTTTATTGAAAAGTTTCTTGGGTTTAGGGATGGGAAAGAAAAACCAATTGGTCTTTCGGCAACGTTTTGTCTTTAATTAAGACTTTATGAAGCTTAGACTTGAAGGTTTATCCTTAAGATGTCTTTATTAACATTCGAGCAAACTAGATTCATGTCTACCAAAGCTCTTAAAAAAGGCACATTAATTTTTTCTTTTATTTAAAAAAAATACAAATTTATTGTTTATAGGAAATAATTTTTTTTTATATATAATAATATACAAAATGTATCTGAAAAGTATCTACAAAACCTTACCGCATATTCCTAAGAATAAGCCGACTTAGAAACAGCCTACATTTGTCCGAAATCGCTCTATTAGGGAAGAGTGGTACAAAATTATCCATGCAAGTCCAAATCAAAATACCGAATCCAACCAATCTAAACCGAAACGAAATGCGCTATTATGGACTGTGCTATTTTGACCATGCGGTACTTTGGCTATACCAGCATATTAAAAAAAAAACTTTCCTGACTTCTTTCCCGAGATCCTAGTGGATGCGCATGCGAACCGAACCAAATCGAACTGAACCGAACCAATTTATTATTAGCAATTTTTTTTTGTTTTAGGGACGATCACCATAGCTCACACTACTATGTTATACTATACGTGTGAGCTAAAACAATTATATCGTGGGCTGAATGCAATAGTTGGGTAACTGGAAATTTCGTGATTTTGAGTTATCTACTTTTTCATATAGTGGAAATCAAGCGCTATCGAAAGCAAAAGTTGGATAATACGTTATTCTAAACTGGCGACGTCTATCTGCAAATGTAAAAAGTAAACTATTCAATCATGTAAACTTTTTTGAAGCGATAAATAAATAATTTTAGATACCAGTATGTTTTTCTCTATTTTCTGATCTTTTTATTTTATAAAACAAGACAACTGTGTAAACCCTAAAAATAAAAATTATCTCATATTGTGCAATCAACCATTCTCCAGGCGACTCCTTTTATACTACCAATTACATTTTATCGATTTTCTCAAAATTACAAAAATCGAGTTACCCAACTATTGCATTCAGCCCACGATAATTAGGTTTACTCCGGCTTTAAAAATGTACCTTTGTAGCTAAATAATATACAAAATGTGTCTGAAAGGTCTTAACAAAACCTTACCGCATATTCCTGAGGTCAGAATAAGCCGACTTCAAATTTCTCTATTAGAAGAGAGTGGTACAAAATTATTTATGCCAGTCCAAATGATCCCTCGATTTCCAGCAAACCTAGCAGCTCCATCTATCAAATGAAGAGTAAAAAATGTGCTGTGCGGGAAATCTATTGATCGTTGATGTTTTAAAACACATGTAGTTGCATTTCGTAGTTTGATAAGTAAACAATTTTTTTTTTCGCTTTTGATATAACGTAAGGTGTTTTTTTAATGGCTCCGGAAACGAAATAGCGACGTACACAAGAGCACGTACGAATTGGCGAGTAATGAAATAGCGACTATCAAAATAGTAATCTAATGAAAGAGCGACTATCAAAATAGCAATGTATCAAAATAGTATTTGTAACAAAACAGCGACACATTAAAATACCGATGTACCAAAATAGCGACAACCAAAATAGCGATGTATCAAAATAGCGACAATTAACAATTAAAATAGCAATGTAATAAAATACCAAATCGAACCGAAACAAACCAATCTAAACCGAAACAAAATGCGCTATTATGGACTGTTGTATTTTGACCATGCGCGACTTTGGCTATACCAGCATATTTAAAAAAAAACTTCCCTGACTTCTTTCCCAGGATCCCAGTCGCATCTACTGGAACCGAACCAAATCGAATCAAAACGAACTGAACTGAACCGAACCGATTTATTATTGTTGAAAACAATGTACCCGCACTAGCTGATGGCTCCAAATAGGCACTCCATATACCCTGTCCAATGTAATGATTTCCTGAATGGCCAGGCCACCGAATCCATTCAGAGAATCACCAGATTAACCCATCCCCTTTACTTTAGATGTTATCTGGTGTGATCCGAAGGGTTACCGGTTTTTTTTTTGTTAACACGGCTATTTATATATAAAGGGTTTCTAAAGTGTACTCTAGGAACTTTCAAAAATTAGACAGGAATGCCAAATGAAGTTCTAAACGCGAAAAATATACAGTATATTGGTCTGTGCTGCCAGTTCTTTATGAACAGGGAGTTGAATAAAGGATAACTTTATCAAAAAAACAAATTGGGAAAGTTTTTCTACTTTTAAACTTTTGTGACAGCCTCAACCTCTGTTTGTGGCTTCTGTCTAGCTAAACTCGAACACATGGCTTTTTGCTAACCTAGAACTAGCTTTCGGAACATTATTCAAATAATTAAGCCTACAATTTACAATAGCTACTTAAGTTTAGTTAGGATTAGGTTACTACTGCTTTGTCAATGAATTTTTTCTTTCCGACAATAATGCCCATTTTGATTTGATTTGATTTGATACTGGTTGATTTACCCATGGATCGAGGCCCCTTTATTCGCCTCTTACGACAGGCCTTGGGGTTACCTTCGTGCTATTCTTTTTTCCCATACGGACCCATGAGAACAGTTAGACCGCAAAATGTTTCAATTTTTGTAATTTTGTTAGTTAGGTCCCTTCGTGAGAAAGGGTCTGAGGAGCCCGAGCCCTCTTCTTACGATATAGCTTAGAATCTTCAGTTTTAGTAAAAAATAACCAATACATAAATTGCAGTTTTTGCCAAAAATGACATGATATCAACAAAAATCACAAAAAACACATCAAATCTGAGGGCACGGCAGTGCCTCGCCAAGTTAGCGCTCCGTAACCATCTTTTCTTGAAACATTTCAGCCGATATTTGACCTACCTAAAACTCTACTTCGGAATGAGCTACGAATCTCAAACTTTGCACAGTCGTAGATCTCTATGGAGTTAACAACCGCTTCAAGTTTCATAAACTTCCATAAAGTAGTAAAGTAGTTACGAAATTTCAAAAAACGTCGAAATTGCCACTCACTCACTGACTCACTCATGTATAAATCATCAATATTCTACTGTACTTCCAGACATGCTACAAAGCTGAAATTTTTCAGACTGATAGAAATTATGACCAAACCAAAAAGCCCCAAAATTTTAATTTACTCCCCTCCCCTATACATTAAAAATTATGTAAAAGTAGCATTGCCCACTTCCAGAAATGCGAAAGAGTTGAGCTTTCGCAGACTGATAGGAACTATGATAAAACTATAGGAAAAAATTAAAACACCCCAAAGTTCTAATTTACTTCCCTCCCCTATAATTGTAAATTTAAGTAAAAGTCACATTGCCTACTTCCAGACATGCTAGAGAGCTGAGGTTTGGAAGACCGATAGTAACTATGAAAAAATTAAAACACCCCAAAATTTACTTCCTTCCCCTATAAATGTAAAGTTATGTAAACGTAACAATGCCCACTTCCAGAAACGCTAGAGAGCTGAACTTTTTAAGACTGAAAGACAATATGATAAAACTATATGAAAAAATTTAAAAACACCAACATTTTAATTTACTTCCCTCTCCTATAAATGTAAATTTATATAAAACTAACATTGCCCACTTTTAGAAACGCTAGAGAGCTGAGTATTGGAATGCTGATAGAAATTATGATAGAACCATGAGAAAAAAATTTTAAAGTTCAATATTTTCATTTACTCTCCTTCCCTATAAATGTAAAGTTATGTAAAAGTAACGTTACCCTCATCCAAGAACGCTAGAGAGCTGCGCATTGGAAGACTGATAGGAACACGACAATTTTAATTTATTTCCCTCCCCTATACAGGTAAAGTTATGTAAAAGTAACATTGTGCACTTTCAGAAACGCTCGAGAGCTGAGCTTTGGAAGGCTGATAGGAACTACGATAAAACCATGGAAAAAAATTTAAAAACCTCAAAAATTTAAGTAAGGCATTGCAAAAGTTTTGAACATTATTCCGCATATTTTACTACTTTAAAAATTAAGTATTATCCAATTCCTTTAAAAAAGAAGTGAAATCATAACAAAAACATTTCATGTAAAAAAAAGCCAAGTACGCGAAAATGGCATTCCGTAAAAAGAATTGAGATAAACGTAAAGCCAAGTTCTCCAATACAAATTTCAAAATGAAACGTTCTTACTAGTTTGGAAATATTTTTCTAAACTTGGCTATTACGGCTGTAAATGACTCTTAGGCACAGTGCTAAATTGAACATAAAGAAGTTTGGCTGTAATAGCAAAGTTTAAAAACATATTTTCAAACTAGTAAGAACCTTTCATTTTGAAATTTTGTATTGGAAAACTTGGCTTTACTTTTATCTCAATTCTTTTTATGGAATGCCATTTTCGCGTACTTGGCTTTTTTTTACATGAAATGTTTTTGTTATGATATTTTATTTTTCAAAAATTTTCACCTGTAGCACATTTTATTTGAATGCAATGCAAATTTTAGAACATAAAAATGTTTTTGTTGCCGCCTTGGCCCATCTCTCCACCAGACATCCTGAATCTGTCAATTTAAATCAAATTCGAGTAGGAAATGTAGAATAACTTAAGAAAACGCACTTCGTGTTTTCTTGTTATGGGGCCCTTGGTCCTATTCTCCCGCTGGGGCCCCTACGTACCCAGTCCGACCCTGCCTCATTGGTCCGTTTTTGGCTGCGCATGACCCATTCAATAAGTAAAGAGAGAAATGACTATACCTCGAAAACGGTTTATTTCAAACTTTCAAAATTAAGGCTATTTTTCAACATAATCACCTTCACAATTATGCACTTTCTTGCAGCTTCCTAATTCCCTTGACGAAGAATTCTTTCGATTTACCCCGAAGCCGTGCACCGCTTCCTTAACTTCCTCATTGTTAGCAAATCTTTTTCCACGTAGGACGTCTTTGAGTCGTCCAAACAGGTAAAAATCTGATGAGGCGAGGTCAGGACTGTAGACAGTATAAGGTAAGACCTCCGAACCCAATTCTTGAAGCTTATCACGGGTCAGCTGGGCTGTATGAGTGTGGGCGTTATCGTGCTGAAGAATGACTTCTTTGACAAGAGTCCACGACGTTTGCCTCTGATAGCTGGTCTACCTTTGTGTTCTAGCATCTCAGAGTAGTATTGGCTATTGATAGTTCGCTGATCTTCAAGGAAATCGCAATAGACTGGACCCTGTGAGTCCCAAAAGATGGTCAGCATCACTTTACCGGCGGAAGGTTAAATCAGGGTTCATCACCTACCCTTGTTCGGCTACATTTAAACCGATCAACCCATTTGTAAAAATTCGCACGGTTCATACAACTTCCACCGTACTGTATCAACATTCTAGAAAAAATATCACTTGGTTTTACACCTTCTGCGACTAAGGTGCAATCTTCTAGTGGACTGGCCATGGTGAATTGAAAATGTTGAAGTTATGTTGACATAAAATGATAAAACAGCTGATCAGAGCATATCCCAAAGTTGCCAACTAACACCCCTGAAAAGATTGTACACGTTCATTGAATAGTTTTAAAATTATAGAATTTGTCTTTTTACTTATTGAATGACCCTAATAGTCTCTACGATACAACTTCTAAAATGTAAAAGTTATCAAATAAATTAGGTTCTATTTAACCTACCATAATTTCCAGCTCCAATCGCAACTTAAAAGATATGTCAAGAACTTGATTAGCTGCCATAGTAAGTTACCATGCTCCCAAAAAGTTTTGAACTTTTTAAGTGGACTCTGCAATCGGGCATCTGGCTAAACTTGATTATAAAGTTTCGATCCAATTATAAAATTAGATTTTATAAGAGGAAATTAAAAAGCTTATTGCTAACTTTAAAATTCAAAGCTTTACTCTGCCTACTGGAAAACTTGGAAAACTACTAACAGAATTTTCGGCGTCATACCGTTCGGTTATAAATAAGTTTAGAATTTCAGGATTTTTAAAAATTGTGGTAAACAGTATAGTAGAGTAAATTTGTAAAAAAAAACTGCAATCAAAAAAAATCAATAAAAAAACTGCTAAATTTACTTCAAGTTACTTGTCGTAGTTGGGTACAAAATTGATAGGTATACCTATAATAATATACGAGATGCTTTGCACTATGCACCATTCATTTAGCTTTACGCAAAAAGTACGTGTAGATTTTCTACGGACGCGAACAATATTACCTTCCATTGAGTAAAGGTGGGTAGGAGAGAGGGAGGAGGGAACTAGTAACATGGTGTCGAAAAAAATCTTAAAGCGTGTGCAGAAATAATTTTTTAAATCGCTCTATATTTATGAAAGGTATAGCTACAACTATTACTAATAAGGAGGGTGGGGAGAAGAGATTGAGAAGGAGGGGAAAACTAGTAAAATAATGTTGGAAAAAGTCTTAAAGCGTGTGCAGAAAGAACTTTTGAAATCGCTTTATATTTGTGAAAGTTATAGCTACAACTATACTAATAAGGAGGGCGGAGAGATGAGAGGGAGAGACGGGGAAGGGACTAGTAAAATGGTGTTAAAAAAAATCTGATAGTGTATGCAGAAAGAATTTTTGAAATCGCCCTATATTTGATAAAGTTATGCGAATATTGTTTTTGAATTGGGTAGGGGGAATGACAGGAGGGGAGATGGGTGGAAGCAGGGAGGACTGCAAAGTAACTACAGCAAATTAGAGGACATTTGCAATGGGTAATCAAAGGAGTTTCATTAAAATCGCTTGAAATTTAGATAATTTGTATGCCTTAAAGCCTACATCATGTGACAAAATGGCGTCTGAAGACCGCCATGTTGACTCCTGTTTAAAAAAATATAGCCTATAGCACCTTCGGGACTAGTAGCAATTTATCGACGTCTTTCTTGACAAAATCGGTTCAGCCGTTTAGCCTCTAGCGTGATAAAAACATACATATTTACTTACATATATACAAAAATCGAAAAACATTACCCTTCCTTTCGCCGTGCTGCAGTTGGGTAAAAACAAATATTGCTAAACAATTAAAGGAAATATCGAAGAAAAACTAATTTTTGGAAATATACGCGCCATTTTGTTTAGCAGTGCTAAGTTTCAAATTTTTTTACAGTTTTACATTGACTAGGTTGCGCTTAAATTTGGGTTATAGAGGAATGCGAGTCGGAGAGTTTTCAATTATTGAAAATATATTTGGTTTGTGTTTAAAAACTAAAAATTTATGGAGTTAAGGTTAATGATGTTGTCCTTTTTGTAACGTAGTTTATCCTACGTATAAGCAACAAGTAAAATTAAAGAAAGGAAAATTATAAAAAGTTTGTCTTCGGCGAGGACTCGAACCCAGAATCTCTTGCTCTGTACGCAAACGCTCTTACATTAAGCGACCAAAGACCATACATAAATTTTCAAAAAACTTTGACTCATGTATGTGTGTGGTGTCTCAATACTAGAACGAGAAACTCTCAGGGTATTAACTCGATCAATCCATTCAACTGACCTCTATAATTTTTCTTTCCCACTGTCAAAGCTATGAAAACTCAAATTGGACATTGGTATTCGAGAATTATATTGGCAATGGCCCATTGCGATCAAAATTTTAACACACGGAAAAGGTGATCTCATGTTTTCAGACATTGATACTTTACGTCTAATTTGAGTTTTCATACCTTTGACATAGAAAATAGCAATTTTAGCAATTTTATTAAGACCGCTTTACATGGAGCAATACAATTGCAATTGCATGCAAGATTAGTCTCCCTGAATGAAATATATTTGTTTGTTTATACAATAGATGTCATATCAGGCACCCTAATCTTGCATGCAACTGCAAGTCTATTGCTCCATGTCAAGCGGCCTTTAGCCCACAACTAAATACTCCAGCCTAAGTATATGTAGTGTAAGCTTTAGAAATCATACCTAAAAATAAATAAAAATACTCTGCCAATCTATGGGCACCTAAGCTCACACTAAGTACTGTAGTTATAGTGTATGTGTGAGCTAATATAACTAAAAACTGAAATATATTTTATTCAACTCCAGACTCAATTACCTTTCGTTTGATACCACACAAGCCATGTTTTGCCTTAAACTCTAATTTTTAAAATCTACCCCCACCCTTTATTTAAAAATTAAAATGTATTTTGTTTAACTCCAGACTCATTTACCTTTTGTTTGATATCATACACGCCATATTTTCACTTAAACTCTAATTTTTGACATCTACCCCCACCCTTTTTTTTAAATAACTTAAAATTCATTTTGTTTAACTCCAGAGTTAATTACCTTTCGTTTGATATCACACACGCCATATTTTCACATAAACTCTCATTTTTGAAATCTACCCCCACCCTTTTATGTGACTTGCGTCCGGTGGATTTCCTTCATTTTTTAATGGGACCACCACGGCCGAAGACTCAGCGTAGGTACCAAATTTCATTTAAATCGGAGAAGCGGTTTTTGAGTTATGCGGGTTGGTCGTTACAGACAGACATACAGACAGACAGACAGACATACATACAGACAGACAGCAAGACAAAAAAGTTTCAAAATCATCTGAAACGCAAAGATATATAAAAATTTTTGAAATCGGAGCAACTTTTTTTTTCTCGAAAAAGTTAGGATCACCATCGCTCACACTACTATAGTATAGTAGTAGTGTGAGCTAAAATTAACAGATCCCGACTACGCTGCATAACACAAAAAGCCGCGAGATTTACAATTACTCAGGCTCTTTATTAAAATAATCGACCGTCTCCAAGCACTGTAATCCTATACCTACACATACACTTACCCCTGCTGTTTTGCGAAAATTTAACACTTTGCCGCTTTTCACCAGTCAAGATGAAATTGATAATGTTGACCCGAGTTGGAAATGCACTTATTTTCATACACAGAACTAAACATTAGACAGTTGCACAATACAATTAATCTCGCTTGGCTATTAGATAGTCTTTGGTCGTGTCAAAAATGGCCGATGACTAACGCAATTTGACACTGTTGACGTTTGAACGTCACATGTCGCTAACGGCTTTCGTGGAACGCCGCAAACTCATGGACGGATAACATAGGTATTTTGACGTACGTAGAACGTGCGCGATTGTGTTTTAACGAGCTTCTATTACATTCAAACAGTGTTGCCAGGTCCCACAGAAATATTGCATGAGAAATATTTCGAGAAAGCACGAGATTTAAAAAAAAAACATGAGTTGGCGAAATTGTCGCTGTTGCCTCTAGCATGGTGTTCATTCACTTCTTACCACGCATACATTATTCCCTTCCTATTGCATTCTACCTCTACCCAATAAAACCCAGGTCAACGATTATAAACACACAGGATTGCTTATTAGCTCGAATCTTTCAGCGGTAGGCGGCGCCTTGCCTACGTCACTAGTGGGCCTCTGCTCAACGCGCTCCGTTTAATACACATTGCAAACGTGAGTTTTTCCCGCTTTTTTCTTGCTTATTTGCAAACAAATTTTTTATTCGTCATAGTAAATATAATTAATAATTTCATTCAATCAAAACAAATGATTTGATAAATCAAGAGTTTGCTCTGAGAGCTGAATTTTCCTACCAGACGATATGTTGGAGTTTCTTTTCTAAATAGTTGAAAGTTTTAGAATAGAAGTAGGAATTTTTTTCTAAAAATTTAATCAATTTAAATCATTAGATGTATAATTTATTGTTTTTGTTGCGGATATAATAAAATACACTTAAATTATGTAATAACAAAAAGGTATTTATTTCATATTTCTGATCTAAAATTGCAATATTTATTATATTATTATATCAAAATCAGTCAGTTTTTGGAGAAAACAGCCAAATAAGATGTTTTTCAACTTTTTATGCTTTAAATCAATAGATTTTTATAAGTTTTTTTTCAAATGATTTACATTGTTTGTGTTATGAGTTGTTTTTATCCCACCCAACGCCCGTTTTCACTCCTTCTCTTGTAACATGTTTCTAAAAACTTCTATAAAGAAAAACTTAAGAAAAAAACTGAAACTAAAGTTGGAGAAACTGTCTACAAAATAAACTTTCCAATAATCAGTTTAATAAAAGAAGTACGTTTGCGGCATAATTACCAATTTTCTTTAATGTGATTAATTTAATAAGCAAGGAGTTTCCAAAAATCCAAAAAAAATTAAAAGTTTATATAAATATAATAATATAAAAGTATATAAATTTATATTTTTACACTGAAAGAGGGAACACAAAGCTTTTATTTCAACAATAAATTATTTCTTTATATCAATTCACTTAATTTACATTTCTAAAGGTTTATTTACCTCCAAAATAGTCAACCACACCGTCAAATAAATAAAAAAACGCAAAAAAACGGAGGTAAAAACATCAAAAACACCTTAAAAACACACGAACTCTCAATACAAACAAAGCAACTGGTCCGCTGGTGACGTAAGCAGGCAGTCTTCGTCTCGCTGAGCGACGCTAACATAGAGTTAAATGAAAATAAGCAATCCTGTGTGTTTATAATCGTTGAACCGTAACTTTGTCCAGTCTTTTTTAAAATGTTGTTTGTAAACCTTTTTCTTAGCAGAACTAGGTCCGGGCAGGTTTTGGTCAGTTTCACTATGTACCACTGCTAGTAGCACTATCAATTAGTAGGACTCGTACGATGTAAAGGTGTGGCATAGAACAGAATAATCGATGATCGTTTTAGGGGAATACCCGACATACTCTCAACCAAAAACGAGGTTGCAATTTGCGATTATGAAACACGATCCAACGATGCCAAATGCCGGGTTGCACATTTGTCGGGGCACTTCTTTGTGACGTAAGCCCAATTCTCTTATGATTGCTTTGTTATTTGTAGGTCATAGTTACCTCTATAATTAATTTTTAAGTACAATTTCTTTTTGTCTCTGTGAGCTGAAAAGCATGAGAATTTGCGATAAAATAATGATAGCATGAGATTTGTTTGAAAAACATGAGATCTCATGCAAAAGCATGAGACCTGGCATCACTGCATGCAAAGACATTTCGAAGGCGCGGGCTGCAGAGGTTGCAGCAGTGTTGAGCCTGGTGGCTCGGTATTTCCTTTTGGTGTACAGGTTAGGGGAAATATCAGGAAATACTTGGGAAGTACTGGGAAATATACTAGGAAATATTGGGAAGTGCTTGGGAAAGACTAGAACATACCATTGTAATTTGAGGAAGTACTGGGAAATACCAAGAATTATTTCCTTTTGGTGTACAGAAATTGGCGATCGAGCCACCCCTCGGCCGAACCATTAAAAATATGCTAACTTTAACGCAGCATCGCATCTTTTTGCGTGGGTTGCTCGACAGCTTATCGCCAAGGGGTTCCAATATGAAGTTATGAGACCGTTTCGTCCTTATGGGACTCCTTTCTTGCGAAGTTAATTAAACCATTTTAGTGAGAAAATTTAACAGTCACGGGTAGTAAAATTTACGCTTATTATTAAAAATTCTGAATAGCTACATATTCCACCTGTTAAACGCCTTTCCTTTTAAAAGTTTTTTTGCTTTATCTAAAATCCTGTATTTTGCTTGTCAACCTTTGTCTTCGTCTGTTAAGGCATAACTTGTCGGCATTTCCGAAGTTTATATCAAAGGTATTTACAATGTGAAATCACGCGAAAATTTAGGTAACTTATTGCTGCGACAGTTTTGTTTTCTGTCAGCATTTTAAGTAGCTTATTTTTACGTAAGAATGAGTAAAGCATGTTGGTAATATACAGTGTGTCTCATTTAAAACTAGCCACCTAGGTGTAACAAAACGGGATTTGAGCATAAATGGTATTTTTGCCATTTATAAGTTTTTAAAGATTTTTAATTAAATATTGTTTGACATCAACAGGCATTCATTATATGCAAGACTAGGTTAAGATTAAGTAAAATTTATGGCAACTCCGGCGACTTGTTTTTAGGCATATTTTCAGGTTCGCCGTATTTTAATAAAAGTTGTATTCGGCTAATATGTCCTTTGAGCCACTAACATCAAAATAATTCTTATTTTGTAACCGGAAACAAATTTTAAACTATTTTCAATTAAAAAAAAACACACTGTGTAATTTTACTTTCTAACGGGTTTTTAAGTCTGGCTTGCATTGCTATTTTGTCTCTTAGTGGAGCGCTTAAAGCGCAGTCTATCTCTTTCTCGCCAAGGCGAAAGGGAGTAGAATTCTAGCCAATCAACGCCAAGATATTTGTCCCTTCAAGCGCAGGGTCGCTTTAACTGAGACGGGAAACTTTCGAAAGTCGTCAGGGAGTTTACCAGCGGCGTAGCGTGCCCGAAAGGGCGGGGGGGGGCGACAACTAAAAAGGGCGCCTCTGAAAAAAAATCTTGCGACAAAACAAAAAAAAAAGGTCATCATGTGTGAGAGGGCGGCCGAGCGGTCACATGGGCGCTTCTCACAAATCTTGCGACAAAAAAAAAAGGTCACCATGTGTGAGGGGGCGGGCGACCAAAAAAAAAAGGTCTTCATGTCGTTAGTTTCCTTTGGCGCCGACTCAATTGGCCGTTACCGGCCCGACTTAATAAAGCTGAGGGCGCTTCGGCCACCAATGGGGCGCCACTACCCTCGGGGCGGGGGGGGGCGACGAACCCCCCGCGCCCCCCCCCACGCTACGCCGCTGGAGTTTACTCTTTAGTTTGCCTTTGCTTGTATCGTTACGTTTCCGTTCACACTTCTTAAGGGGGGTTTTATTTCAACTGGGGAAATTTATCAATTATTTTAACTTTGTATAAGCTATTATCTTTATTATTCATAATTATTTTAGTCTTTTCTTTTGGAGTTTATTGATTTTAAAGTCATTAATTATTAATGTTTCCAGTGTTTTGAAATAATGTGTTTAACTGTTTTATGGTTTTTTTAACAACAAAATACAAACCATTCGTTGCCCTAAAATCGGCATTTTTAATTAATAACATATCCCAAACCTAAACAGTAATATTATGTAAATTAAACAGTTGATTGAATAGTTTCACTCATTCAATCAACGTTTAAGATGTTGATAAATATATATATATATTTACAACAAATATATAAAAGGTTTATAAAACCTAAAAGTTTAAGAAGTGTAAATATTTGAATACAAAAGTTTAATAGTAGTAAAAAGTCGATATTCAACTAACAAATATAAGAAGTGAAAGTGTGAAGCTACAAGAAGAAAATTGAAAAGGTATGTATGATTATCCTACATTAGTTATACATTTGAGAAAAACGTTTATAGCATACTTTTCCTCCAAGAACCGTCAAATTCCCTTTCGAGATCGTGTAAATTTAATAACATATAGTAACATTTAATCTTTTTATAATTTATATAAGTTGTAGCCTAAGTTGGTAGCTTACAACATTTAAGCCTTGGCCACTTGAGGTGATAGTACCACTATCACACAGGCCCCTGTTACATAGGAATTCTCGAGAACTGTTGGAAATGTAGGAAATCCCGAGATACGCCAATTTAGGTTGCCAGGGGGCAGCGGCGGCTCGTGTCAATACTACATGGTAGTGCCAGAATTTTGAGTCTACTATCTTTTTTAAAAGAAACTTACCCAAGTCCACCCGAATTCCGCCATGAAATGTCCGAGGAAATGTCTTAAAATTTATCAAAAAACTCTGCTGATATAATTGAAATGTATTGTTAAGGGCGTATATTAAAACATCCATGCTCCACGCACAAAGGCAATGCGAGTAATATGACTAACTGACGGCCTGTGCCAGGCAAACAATTTATTCGATTTTTCCTATTTAAACAACGCTAAAATGCCCAACATTGGCCCTATCACTCTTGCTCATATAGGCTGCAGATCAAATATATCTTTATTCGGAGGAGCCAATGGAAAAGTGGTATAGCGTCTTCTACGCTGCTTTGGGTTTTAATAGCCCATTCTTCGCGTCGCCGTGCCGCACAGTGATCTGGGGCTAGGTCATAAGTGGTCAAATCCGACATCCTGATAACATCCCTAACCGATGCTAATTGAACCCTTAAATGACCCCAGGGATTCGAGGCGTTAAAAGTTAATTCCTAAATCTGTTATGTTTTTTTTTAAGTTATAGAGGGTTCATTTAGTAGAATTTGGGTGCATAACCACCATAAGCCTAAAGTAAAATAAATGGATCCATGATGGATCTGATAACAGTAGCTATAAGGACACTCATCGTTAAGGCAAGCCTTATAGGAAGCAAAGCCAACGTCAGGCTTTCTATTTTTTGGTTATTATTTTTGACATGTTTTCCTCGGTTTCGCATTAGTGGTTTGGTTTTATTTTAAAGATGTTGTTTTACACAGTATGAAAGTACCTAAACTATATACAGGGTGTCCCAACTAACGGTTCGGTTCTGTAACGACGTGTTTTTAGGTATTTTTCGTGCGAATTTGGAAAAACGCTTGGACACGTCGATTTTGTTTGAGAGTGGAACACTTTTTGGCTATCTTGAAATTTTTGTAGCGCGTACCATCTTCGAGGGGTATACTTTACCCCTATATTTTGAATAGAGAGAGTGGGTCTAGTGATACCTTATTTTGAAGCTCTCTTAAATATTTTTACAACCGTGTAAAAATTTCGAAAATCCATAGATTAGTTTTTGAGATATTTGCTTTCAAATTTTCAAATCTTACATGGAATAATAAAATAAAAATCAAATCCGAAAAATATAAAATTCTGATTACATTTTTATTTTATCAGTCCATGTTAAATTTGAAAGTTTGAAGGCAATTATCTCAAATACTAATACATTACATGGTCGTAAAGGCATTCAAGAGGTCTTCAAAACAAGGTATCACTAGACCCACTTTCCCTGTTCAAAATCTAGGGGTAAAGTATACCCCTCCAAGATGGTGACTGCTACAAAAATTTCAAGATAGCCAAAAGGTGTCCCCCTTGCAAACAAAATCGAAGTGACCGAGCGTTTCTCCAAATTCACACAAAAAATACCAAAAAACACGTCTGTTACCTTTTAGTTGGGAGACCCTGTATATTTATGTAACTAGAATTAAAAAGTTATGTTGCAAACTATCTTAAAACTGTATCATTATTAAATAGATCTTTAGACTGTGTTAAAACAACATCTCAAAAATTATACCCCAAAAATAGAAAATCAACGTCAGGTTTCGCTACCTGTAAAGCTTGCTTTACGATAAGTGACCTTAAGTAAACTCCACGCTACATCATCCTTGAAAACAGTTTTTTGTAAATATCTCCGAAACTAAAGCTCGTAGGAAGTTTTTGGTTATAACACAAATTATTGCGCAAAATGTAGCCTATGATATTCCAAAAACTGTATATTGATACGATGCTCGTTAGAGTGTCGAACACTATTTTACCTGAAAATTTTATGAAAATCGGTTTAGCAGTTTAGGAGTTATCGTGTTACAGACAGAAATAATATCCACACACGCGCACAGACAGACATCACGACGATATTTCTAAGATAGTTCAAAATACACCCAAATAACATATTTTTGGCGTTATCTAAATTTTTTGTCGAAAATAATACCTTCTCTAGCCATTGCTACGCGAGCTAGGAAGGTAAAAATAAAACAAATTATAAGTAAGGCAAAAACTATTCGTGAAAGAAACTAAAGACATTTGCGTGTAGGGTAAGGATTGAGCTTTTAAGCAATATCGAAAAAAATGGTAAGAGCGTTTTGGTTTTTACGTAAATTTTTTTTAATTAAACGGTATTTAAAAAATAGTTTCTGCTACTTTCATAGACTAGATCTTTTACACCAGTATTTACTAAGACCTTAAGACTTAGCATTGTAGACCGGGGTTAGGTATCAAGTCTATAGACTTGATACCGACCGGTTCAAGTGTATTTTTCTAATACTCACAGGTCAAATAACTGCAAAGATTTGATTCACCCTAATGTGCAATATGATAGTAAGCATTTCTCAGTGAGTTTCTTCTCATATAAATTCAAATTAACTTTAGAAATAAAGAAAAAGCACATAAAAATTTTGTAAGCAAATGTCATTTTTTGGAAACTTAGTTCGTGCAGTCGTAGGATTCCCGTTAAAAATAGTCTCAAATTGTAGTACCACCCCTGAGGGGTGGTTTAAAGTTCGAAAAACAATAGAAATAATCCATGATTGACAAAAAAACTTATATACAAAAATATTCAAAGCTAAATAATACATAAATAACTTAAAAAATATCTGTAGATGCATTACCGTATTAAATACGTATCAATATTTAAATACTGTAAAAAGCACAAGATATATTAGAATCCCTTTTCAATTACTCATTCCCTAAAACAATCGACTATCGGTTTAATCGTCACTAACTTGTCTAAAAAATTAACATGTAAATTATAGCGGACAGCTGACACTGACTTACACCGCTTTTATTCGACATTTCCTAGTGACATTTGGAGGTTTAAATATGGCTACCACTGTTAAACCAAAATATTTGATTATTTTTATTTATTTATAACCTTTGTGTGGAAATAATGTCTTTGTAACAACACAAAAAGATGACCCATATCGCAAGGTATTTATAAACAATTTATATAAATATTAAAAACTATTGCATTTGCGGGAAAAATGAGTTAAACCTTCAACCAAAATGTAGATTTTTAAACCTAGGATTGTAGGACTTAGCACTTAGCACACTTTAGTAACTACTGGTTTTAAAGTTTATTTTGGTCCAGCTTGCTAGTATATAAGTATGATGTCCCAAGGCTTACTAAGTAAATCTATTACTTTTACCCGCCCTGAACCGCCCATGACGACATACACGACAGAGATAAGCCCTGTGTAACGAATGTTGTGCTGTGCATTATTAGGGACTTACTGGCATACAACCCGACCTTATCTTAAAATCGACAGTATTGTGACAAACTTTTACATATAAAAACCAGCTGGCTTCTTTCGAAATTGGGCCTTTGTGTATTTAAGATCCGGATTTATTAGTGCCTGTTTTTATTAAATGAAAGTTAGCGACTTTTTTTAAACTTGACTTTGGTATGTCAATTTTGAGGGGACGGCTGTCATTTTTCTTTATAAATCTGTTATAATAAGGCCGACGCTAAAATAAAGTCAGGTTTTATTTCAATAAGTCCCTACTATTGGCACGAAGCATTTCTTACGGGATTTACGAATGACATCATTATGACGGTTACGGACAAAATTCATTCGCCAGCCACAAATTTTGTCCGTCATATTTCAATAAGTCCCTGCTATTGACACGAAGCATTTCTTACGGGATTTACGAATGACATCATTATGACGGTTACGGACAAAATTCATTCGCCAGCCACAAATTTTGTCCGTCATATTAGTGCTCAGCAAAACTCGTTAAATATACTTGGTAGCAATTAAAATAAAATAAAATATATATATAAAAATTATATTTTTATCTCCAATCGTTTTAACTTATACCTTAAGTTGCATAGCTATGGAAACCATATTAAATTTTAAAATATAAAAAATCTTATTCGCTTCTCACTGTACTTCTTTGCTAAAAAAATGTGTAGCTGATAAAAATCGCCAGCGCAACGTTATTTACCGCATGTTGTTTCTTTCCAAAACTTATCTTAGTTGGCCGCGCTTTGATCACAGGTTTATAAAAACAAAATAGTATGCATTATTTGCGTTTGCGAACATATTTTGTCAAAAAACACTTAAATCTGGACCCTGAATGAAGCTTTAGTCATAATTCTTGATTAATTAATGTATAAACATGTAATTTTGATATTTCCCTTTCAAAAAAAAAATATCGTTTTCATTGTATATTTTCTGTAAGTTGTAAGCATCAGAAATTATTGGTAACAAAATGTTTTTTACTTTGATATACTAATGTTTGTGGTTAAGTATAATATGTCTTGTTAATAAATTATGTAATACATTTGTTTATTTTTAAATATTCCAACTTTTTCATAAGGCTGAATTATTTTTAGTTAGCTTCCTACAAACAAATGGCAGTAAATAAAATATCAAAAAATTTCTTCACAAGCTAGGCCGAACCCAATGTGTGACTTTGTCCTTTTTGATTGTGTCCGGTTTTAATAAAAGTCAGTAAAAATTTCTGAATCCGCTCTTTTGAAACTTTAAAAATTTTTTCATTTGATACCATTTTTTCAAAATTGTTTTGCCTTTTTTTGTTAAATTTATTTTATTTTTCTAAAATTTTCGGTTGCCCTCATTTTTTTCGTTTTTCCCAAAAAATTTCTACTATGGCGCCAATTTCTTTAAAAATAATGAACTTTTCTCTAATTTTCGTCATATCTGCAAAATGTTTTCTACAATGTTTTTGAATTTACAAAATTTTTGCCTGCAAACATTTTCTTCTGTGGCGCCATTTTAGAATAGAGCTTAGTTTTACAGAAATTTTCGTCGTTTTATCTGCAAAAACTTTTCCTCCCGCAGTTTCTTCTAAAAAAAAAATAGTTTTTTTAAAATTCTCGCGCCACTTACTTTTTATTAGTTTTTCTTGTAGTTTTTTTTTATATTGCAATTCTTTCCTTTATTTTAGTATGAATTAAACCATCTCACAGCCCCTTCTCTTCCAGTATTTTTCACATTCTCTAGGCTCAAGCTCCCCCAAAATAGCCTACCTAGTTGCGCCCCTGAGTTAATGGGTATGGGTGAGTAGGAAAATATCATAAATATTAAATCCATGGCGAAAATGTGTGTGTTGTATGCTTACTAACTGGATTTTAGCTGCTGCTTTTAATCTCCGAAGGATTGAAATGTAACATTTTAGTACCTTAAACGAGGGATCGTACACTTTTGATCTCGAAAGTGCATAAAACGAATTTAGTTCCTAGGGTGTAGAAAAAAATTGCACGATATGTTTGTTTTTAAATGCGGGGCAGCAATTTTTCCCTTTGCCTCAAGCAACCAAAAAGTTAGGCACGCCCTTGCTTATTATATATTTAGTCGTCAAAGTTCGTAAATTTATAATAGTTTCGTTCCATCATCGCTTGCGACTGTCATAAAACGGTACGAAAAATCCTTTTTGCGTTCCAGATCGACGTTGTACTGTTACCGAACACTCAGTTTTCCGTTCCATCAAGCCACTTAAACTGGTTTCGGAGTCCTCTGAAATACAAGGATTGAAGACAGGCGCATTAGAAATGCCTCTTGCTCTCTTTCTTTTCTTTGTCTGTGTTTATCATATATTGCACTGAAAAAATTGTATGTAAAACACACACATTTCTAGTTTACATCACCTGAAATAAAAATATAGCATAAAATTACATTAAATTTACATTTGTCTGATAAAATTAAAAAAACTGTGAATAACCCAAAAATTAAAAATTTTGTCAAAATAGATTGAGTTTCATAACCAATTTTAACACATGACAAAATGCCGGGTAAGCGCTGAAATATACAAATATTTTTTAAATTTCCAAAAAAAAATTGTGCAACATCTGCAGCATCTGTTGATTTTTTTTGCAAGCTTAATTTTTATTACTACGGGACTGCGGATCGCGTAGGTATACAACATGGATAAAAGCTATACTCACCATAGGGTAGCCTGCTTAGAAAAAGGAAATCTAGTTTCGAAGGTAATTGGATAGGAATAGAAACATAAGGGTTTACCCTGATCGCAGCAAATCCCGGTGACCTGTGAACTAAAAGTTAAAAGAAGAGGGATAACACCAGATGTTAAATTTTACACCAGATTTGGCGGAAAAACAAACTACTTCAACAAAGTACAAGCTACAAAATGTGATTTTCCTAACTTGTATTGTTGTATTGTGAAGCTGCCCCAGGGTTTCGTGAAAACCGAGCGAATATTTTTCTAAGTTACCCCGGGTGCAGTTACAAAATCTTTACCATCTTTTTAGCGTAAGCGTTTTAGCGTATATTGCTTTGTTTGCAACCGTGTTATTGATATAAATTAAACACTTTCTTTAAAGCAAGTTATTATATATTGATAAATAAAATATAGTACATATTCCAAAGTATTGCATGTCGTTATTTTTATTCAAGTCACACAAAAGTTAAATTTATAACATTAAAATCATATTTTTCAATAAACTCTTTTTAACCATAGTCTATCAGTTAACATATTAGCAAAACGCTCTTGTGAGCAAAAGTTTGTATGGTAAAACAAAATGATTCAAAGTCAATTTTCATAGTCCACGAATTTTTAAGCAACAACCGATAGATTAAAGTTCAAAATAAATCTCTCACCATAATTACAGCCAGAATGCCACCACTAATATTTAACACTACTTAGTTTTTTGTTTTGTGGCATTACAGTTACCTTTGGCACATTTAGTCACTTTTATTATTTATTTACTTATTTTCACTTTTTGGTTTGGATTCAAAAATCATAACTTGACTGATTTGAACTGATTGACTTTTGCTATCCCGATCGCGCTTTTATAACAAGTCTTAAAGTGGGGAAAAACATCTCGTGATGTTATTCACCATTTAAGGTCATACCAATATCAAAGTTTGGTCTAGTGGGATTAACCTCGAGGTCTGTCCGCGTTTATTTTTAGCAATGCGCAAAGCCATGCAAACATTGCCTTGTTTGGCTGTCCTAATTAGAATTAGCGTTGGCGCCGTTTTTGTCTTGAGGCTTTAGAACCTTGATTTGGCGGATATTTCATCATCGAACCGAGTTGATAAAAAGGCTAGGATCTATTCCTTTTTTATTTAATTTAAGCTCACAGTCTCTACAAGTAAGGTGTTGTCAAGTGTTAGTCAGTGGTTATACAAAGTGATGGGTTAAATACAATAACGTGAGTTACTTTAATTTAATATCGTACAATAGTGAGTGTTAAAAATTTTCTTTACGGTTCAACCTCTAACTGAGTAAAATTATTAATTAAGTTGCCATTGTAGATTTTTAAAATTAAGCTGTTAGCTGACCCCTACATTCCTCCCTTCTTACAAGACCAATGTAAGCTCTTAAATAGCTTACATCTGGTTTATGTACTTTTTATTGGATGAAGATTTTTTTTTTAATATAGCGTAGTTTTTATTGTGACATAAATTTAAGTAGTTATTGTTTATATAAATATTTACCTTGATAGATAATAGACACTTTATTTTAAATTAAGTTAAGAGATATTGCTGTGCATTGTTAGATTAAGTAAAAATTGTAAAAAAAAACTAAATATGAATATCATTAAAGAAAATATTACGATTATCTCTGTGACTTTATTTTTATGTTAACCTATATTTTCTTTTGACCTACTATTATTGTATACCAATAATTTTATTAAGTATTCCTAGTAATTTGATACAGCTGTCTAAGAACGTCTGTTAACGCCTACCTACTTTAAAGCCTCTTGGGAGTGCGCGACAATCGCTTTAATTTGACCCAATTTTATGAGGCCCTAACTTTCTGTTGACAGAAACGATTTATGGCTTTCCAAAGAGCTGAATATTTAATTATTTTATTTTACTTTGGCCTATTATAAGGAGCCTTTAATCTGCAAAACCAAAACAAAAAAAATCTCGACAATCAACTTATTTGATTGCGAATTACTCAAATGGCAACAATTGAGATTTTATTTATTACCATTTCCAAAAATATAATATTTGTCTTGTGCTTTTGTGCTTAAAGGTAAGATACATGCCACGCTGAAATTAAAATTTCGTACAATCATTAATCGGTTTTAGTATGTTTTTAGAGGGTAAGCTATTTACCAAAAAGAAATTACCTAAAGTTTCATTCTCTAAATTTAAATTCTACTTACATCCTTTTTCTGCATTAATAATACCTATGTCTAAACCTCACTTGCTTCTTAGTTTTCGTAGCTTTCCTGTAAAAGGTGGTTGGATAGAATCTGCACGTTTATCTTTCATGTAGATATCGAACTGCAGCTACATCTGACGCCATCCCGTTCTAACCATATTCCAACACGTTTGTAATTAGGTTAAACTTTTTCTTTTATATTCACTTCTTTTTATTTTTTTAAATTTCCACTTCACTTTTGAATTATTATTTTCTTTTATTGCACTTTATGTAACCTTTCTTATTAATTTTAAGTTACTTAGCCTCCGCACTCTTTAAAATTTATCATTTTAAACTTAAAACTAAAGGTTAGTTTGACACATACAGAACTAAAAGGATTTACTGCTATAATATTTCCTAAGCTAATGCCAAATTTAAATTAAAACATTTTTAATCTTTAGCGGCCTAAAATAGTTTACATGAAAGCAATATAAATCAACTTCCTCTAAAGTTTAGCAAATACAACCCAATAACATATTTTATAAAACATTTGCTCCTCTAGGGCTTAGTTTCATAGCTGTCACTATTTAAACACTTAATAACCCAAATCGAAAAAAATACTTCTCATGACAGTAATAACAAACGCACCCTGAATATCTTCTTGCACACTAGTTTGAGCATTCACCGCAAACAAAAAATATATCATCTCAACCTATAAAGTTGACGCACTACAAAATATTTTACTTGATACGTGTTTCAATTTTCAAGACCAAGTAATATAAACAAAATCCGACCGCAAGTAAGACACTCTGCCCGGTCTAGGCATCTACACTGCATCTAACCCTGTTTGCTGTTCTCGGTCTAACCATCTTCACTATAACGTAGGACTTCTCTTTTCGTCGAGACGCTATGACCCAATTAATGTATTTTCCTGGTTCAAATTTCAAGTCGTCTTTCACTTCTGTTACTAATATATTGTGGACCAGTCCGATGTCCGATTGGTTTATTTTTTTACTAACGTCTAGTAAAAGAAAAGTGACGGCACAATGGGTCGAGACAAGAAGGAACTCTCTTTAGTTCTTTTACGCACATTTTATTTTAGCTTTATTGTTACCAAGGCATTTTGTTGACTACTCGCACTTTTCTAACTTTGCAGAAATCTTGCATCGCGCCAATGCAACATCATATTGCTAACTCCTTACACTCGCAGAGAACTCCTTTTTGAAAACTGCATTTTGATTTGTACATCAAAATATTGCGTCGTTGCACATTTTCCATTTCAAAACTGCTTAAGTTCTACTGATTCATTGGATGTCTTCCACAACTTCTCCGTGACTATCTCTGTCACAGTAGCTGACCATCTACCAGCTACCAACTCACCGTAACTGACTCTGTGTCAGCTACCTCAAAACTCAAATGATCGCGGGTAATTAAAGCTGCTCTCTTTTAGCAACAACTTCTTTATTATCCGCTCAACCAACTTTTCACATCACCTCTCGTACTACATCTCCACAGTATCTAATAAAATAATTGGTTTAACTCTATAATTCCTCTATATTGATCAAAGTTATCTAAACTCAACTTTGTCAATAACTAAACTCACCATCCAATTCTGCATTTAGATCACATCTAAATTCTATATGTGCGTAAACTTCTTCTCTTATGTCTCTTCTACTTTTTCTCATTGGTATTGGTATGCTTCTTTCTCTGCCTCCCTCTTTTTTTTAAATCTATAATAACTCAACCTAATATGCCCACCAAAATATCTTCACCACTGTCTGCATATTATTAAAAGGGAAATCCCATCAAATCCGTTTGCAATTTCACTGTAGTACATATACGTTATATTTTATGCAACTAACTCTATTGTCGATTTTTAATCAATTTGAGGTTTAACTATTTAAAAATCTCGGCAATATATTCAGAACACACTTGTCAAACTTCTTGTTCTCTTTGGCGGATTTCTTCTCTTTGCTCTGCATTAAAAACCCTGGCTAAAGCCGTTTTGCACAAGACTCTTGCCACAAGCAATCCCGTAGGATTATCCATTACTGGTTCCAGAACCATTTGCTGGGTATCAACTTTGAATATTTTGCGAATGGTAGCTGAACAAAATGCATGGCTATGCGGCGGTATAATTAAGTCTTCCTTTAAGTACACAGACAAACTTCTTTCTTTTTTTCTACTGATACAACTTGCTCTAGAGATGGCCGACTTGCTGGGCCTTCACTTCTCTGGGCTTTCTCCAAAACCGTATCTCTCGATTCCGAACAATTTTGTTTTTTCTTTCTCACTGAAGAGTTTCTGCTGTCGGAAGCTGCAGGCTTCCCTTCCTCTGTCGTTTGGGTTGTCGTTTGGATCGAAGAATCAATCCTTGAGTTGTTATGACACTTGAGACCGGTTGCCGCCGATTCAGTGTACAAGTTCTCAGTAACGGCACTTACATGAGAACTTTAATTATTTCTTCCTTCCTGGGACAAAGTAAGTTTCGTCAACTCTTTTTAAACACTATTTTTCTTGTAAAATTTTTAATCTGAACGGAAGTTTGCTTGCATATCTTATTGCACAAACTATCGAAACTTCTTTTCTCTTTAATTAAGGGTATTTCTCTCTTTAAGAGCGTACATTAAATAATTTCCCCAGTCTATTTTTACTCCATACTTGTGCAAAAAATCTAACCCCAACAGTATATCAGCTCCAAAACTATCGGCGTCTATCAAAACAAATTCATGAGGCACTTCTAAGTTTTCAACAAATGTAACCGAACACAATACTTGTCCTCTTGTGAGTATTGTGTTACCTTGTACGTCCAGTAATCGTTGCTTGGCGTCGAAGCGTCTTGAGAACCCCTCTATCTATCTCTATAAGGGCGGTACATGCACGTCCGTTAATCTTAACTTCAACTACATTAAACGGGGTTCCATTGGGCGTGCATGCAAAGATCCCTACTCTCTCTGTATTTAGTCCCATCTCTCTTCTTCCACAGCGGAACCCCGGGGTTGCTGGCCCGCTGCGTTGGGGTTTTCCGACTGGTTCGCTCGGTTTCCGGCTGGTGCTTTCTTGCAAAATCGAGCCATGTGACCTGTTTCCCTGCATCTGAAACAGACTATTGAGCGATTGCAATTTCGCATTAAATGACCTTTTTGCTGACAATTAAAACAAATAACATCCCTTCTGTTATTTTCTCCCAATCTTGCTGCATAGTCAGTTCTCCTAGTTGCTTGAAAAGTGCGGCTGCTTGTACCCGCCATTGTGCGTATGGCTCTAGTCGGTGGTCGTAACAAATGTGCAATGCTTTCTTCTCGCTCTGCAATCTCCAGTGCTTTATTGAGCGTGGTGGGGTTACTGGACAGCACTCTTTGCTTAATGGGCATCAGCAAACCCAACGAAAATTGCGTGGCAATGTCTTCATATAGCTTGTCTTTGATATGCGGCTGGCTAGCTTGGGCACTGGTTAACGTGAGGCTAGCTAATAATTTTAGACGTGTAAGAAATTGCCTGCATGTTTCTCCGGAGCGTTGGCGACATTCAATAAAATTTTGCATTGCAGACCCCCGTACATGCTGTCGAATAAACTGTTCGCGTAGAGCCTGCTTTAAATTCTCCCATGATATACCTGCCGCCTTTAGTGACGGTTCGCTATCAAGAAACTGTTTGGCCTTAAAGCGTAACTTTAGGCGCGTCACACTCACTCTTTGCTGTTCAGTCCAGTTCCCTAGTGAAGCGGTTTCTTCGATAAGCGCTAAAAATTCATCAACGCTGGTTTGTCCGTCGTAGGTCGGGATCGACTCGATGCCTACTTGAACCTGCGGCGGGACTTGCAATACTATGGGTGACGCTGAAGGGTTTTCGGTTGCCATATTAAAAGCTATTTACTGTCCAAAGGGGACCTAAAACTTTTCTGAGTTTGTTGTTTTTTTTTCTTCTTATTCTAGGACTTCTCTCTCTCTTTCTCTCAGAAAATCATCCTACCGACTGCGCCAATTGTGAAGCTGCCCCAGGGTTTCGTGAAAACCGAGCGAATATTTTTCTAAGTTACCCCGGGTGCAGTTACAAAATCTTTACCATCTTTTTAGCGTAAGCGTTTTAGCGTATATTGCTTTGTTTGCAACCGTGTTATTGATATAAATTAAACACTTTCTTTAAAGTAAGTTATTATATATTGATAAATAAAATATAGTACATATTCCAAAGTATTGCATGTCGTTATTTTTATTCAAGTCACACAAAAGTTAAATTTATAACATTAAAATCATATTTTTCAATAAACTCTTTTTAACCATAGTCTATCAGTTAACATATTAGCAAAACGCTCTTGTGAGCAAAAGTTTGTATGGTAAAACAAAATGATTCAAAGTCAATTTTCATAGTCCACGAATTTTTAAGCAACAACCGATAGATTAAAGTTCAAAATAAATCTCTCACCATAATTACAGCCAGAATGCCACCACTAATATTTAACACTACTTAGTTTTTTTGTTTTGTGGCATTACAGTTACCTTTGGCACATTTAGTCACTTTTATTATTTATTTACTTATTTTCACTTTTTGGTTTGGATTCAAAAATCATAACTTGACTGATTTGAACTGATTGACTTTTGCTATCCCGATCGCGCTTTTATAACAAGTCTTAGAGTGGGGAAAAACATCTCGTGATGTTATTCACCATTTAAGGTCATACCAATATCAAAGTTTGGTCTAGTGGGATTAACCTCGAGGTCTGTCCGCGTTTATTTTTAGCAATGCGCAAAGCCATGCAAACATTGCCTTGTTTGGCTGTCCTAATTAAAATTAGCGTTGGCGCCGTTTTTGTCTCGAGGCTTTAGAACCTTGATTTGGCGGATATTTCATCATCGAACCGAGTTGATAAAAAGGCTAGGATCTATTCTTTTTTTATTTAATTTAAGCTCACAGTCTCTACAAGTAAGGTGTTGTCAAGTGTTAGTCAGTGGTTATACAAAGTGATGGGTTAAATACAATAACGTGAGTTACTTTAATTTAATATCGTACAATAGTGAGTGTTAAAAATAAATGAATTTTCTTTACGGTTCAACCTCTAACTGAGTAAAATTATTAATTAAGTTGCCATTGTAGATTTTTAAAATTAAGCTGTTAGCTGACCCCTACAGTATCACGATCTCTATTTCCTAAATATGAATAAAATTACAAAAACTTTGTAAATATTAAGATTTTCTATAATATTCAGGTTTTTTCACAAATATTTTGTAAAAATCAAATGACAAAATACAAATAAATAAATTTCACATAAAACTTGTGATATTAGAAAAAATGAAATATTTTTTGACAAGCTAAAAGAAAAATTAAAAATATATTATGATAATCCTATGTAATTGTGTAATCTTTTCTGTGTGCAACTTTAATTTCGTGCTCTCGAATTCATACGTTGCCTTAGATCTATCTTTACGCAAGGCGCCCAAACCTACCCTTTCTTTTACTCACGTGACTTTAAATTTAACTGTCTCCTCTAAGATCACATGCCTGAAGTAAATCGATCACTTTGCCAACAGCATTCGTTTTTGGACAGTTATTTGGTCGTTCCATCTAACCAAAACCGTTTTAAAGCAGTCCTCATACGCACTTTGGGATATTTCGGACAGTTCGAACGGCCTGATGGAACACTGCTAATAAGAACTCAAATCGACTTTACTATTTAATTTTTAAGTACTTTCTCCTTAAATACAGATTTAATCATAAAGTTCGTAACGATATGGTCCCATGAGGCTTGTCGACAACTTGCAAGATCACGTGTTTGTAACGTGCGTGCTTTCTAGGGGATCATATGCTCCCAAACACGTTATTCCGCATTAATTGGAAAATTACACAAAGGCAGAGCGTGAAACTCGAACCAAAGGAAATTGTACGAATTGGAAACAGTATGTACAGAGTGGTCCAAATTGGACACTTTTGATAGGAAACGCCCAAAATTCTAATTTACTCCCCTCCCCTATACATGTAAAATTATGTAAAAGAAATGCTCGAGAGCTTTGGCAGACTGATAGGAACTATGATAAAACTATAGAAAAAAATTTAAAAACACCAAAATTTTAATTTACTTCCCTCCCCTATAAATGTAAATTTATATAAAAGTAACATTGCCTACTTCCAGAAACGGTAGAGAGCTGAGCTTTGGAAGACCGATAGGAACTATGATAAAACTATAAAATAAAATTATTATTCCCCTATAAATGTAAAGTTATGTAAAAGTAACATTCTCCACTTCCAGGAATGCTAGAGAGCTGAGCTTTGAGCGACTGATAGAAACTATGATAAAACTATAGAAAAAAATTAAAAAACCACAAAGTTTTTATTACTTCCCTCTCCTATAAATATAAAGTTCTGTCAAAGTAACATTGCCCGTTTTTAGAAACGCTAGAGAGCTGAGCTTTAAAAGGCTGATAGGAACTATGAAAAACCATGGAAAAGAATTAAAAGACCTCAAAATTTTAAGTAGGGCATTGCAAAAGTTTTGAACAATATTCCGAATATTTTACTACTTTAAAAATTAAATATTATCCAATTTCTTTAAAAAAGAAGTGAAATCATAACAAAACCATTTCATGTAAAAAAAGTCAAGTACGCGAAAATGGCATTCCATAAAAAGAATTGAGATAAAAGTAAAGCCAAGTTCTCCAATTCAAATTTCAAAATGAAAGGTTCTTACTAGTTTGGAAATGTTTTTCTAAACTTGGCTATTATGGCTGTAAATGACTCTTACGCACAGCAGCGTAGCGTGACTGAAGGGGCGGGGGAGGGCGAGACCAAAAAGGGCGCGCCTCAAAAATCTGGCGACCAAAAAAAATGTGTGTCTAAAGATTTTATTTGTAATCGAAATTCATATGTCAACGTATTTAAATTTACACAGTTAATTATGTAATCGACAGTATTTGTTTCCATTTTAGAAACAAATGATAACAAGGACAAGCAATGACATGCGACCGGAAAGACTTTTTACTACTGACAAACCCCCAATCAAAACAAATTCATACGTCTTCACTAAGGATAGAACCGGCAACACTAGAAAGGACAACGAACGTTTAACCACAGATAATAAAAAGAACTAGACAATCATATCGTAAGGGAAGATTTACCTTTTTTTAATAAATCAATTAAAAATACTGTTTGTTGTCTGGTTTTGGGAGGGCACTGCCCCGCTGCCCCCCCCTGTACCAGCCGCCACTTCCCTAAACACCAGTAATTTTTTAACACTTTGTGTCAAAGACCAATGTTTTTAATCCAGGTTCATACACAGAAAAAAATATACAGGGCGTCTCTAAAAAGTCTGTACAAAATCTTAGCACATATACCTGAGGTCAAAATAAGTCGATTTAAAGCAACTTAACTTAGTTCGAAACTGCTCCGTTTCTGAGATACAGGGTGGTGAATTTAAAAATTAAAAATCGATTTTATTAAAATTTATGAACATTTCTCAACGCATTTTAAAAAATCGGTACTCGGGGGTTTTTTGGGATGCGAAACCTAAATATGGATACCTTTTCACTGTGGCCGTTAGAGGGCGCTTCACAATGCTCTTTTTATAGTTTAAAATGACTATAACTTTTTTCTCAGTGTAACTTTTTTTGTTGGTAAAATAATTTCCTGAATTTTTTTAGGCAAAAAAGGTACTTGTCATAAAAACTGCTAGGGTGAGCCGTTTTCGACATATATCCGTTTTTAGTGTTCGATGCCGCAACGGAATATTGAAATTATCTTGGATCAAAAGATTTTGCTGCTACCTTTAAGGATTAAATTTAGTTAGTAAATGAAGTATTTTTTTTTGTCGTTTATTCATTTTCGGTAGGTATCAGTCAATTTCATAAATTTGAAGATAATCGATTTTTAATTTTAAAATTTACCACCCTGTATCTCTGAAACGGAGCAATTTTGGACTAAGGTAAGTTGCTTTAAATCGACTTATTTTGATCTCAGGATTTTGTACAGACCTTTTAGAGACACCCTGTATATCAAATTTAGAAAACATGTTTCCTCGATAATAATCAGTGGCGGATCCAGGATTTCGAAGGGGGAGGGGCCAAGAAGAAAGCCAAAACCAGAGTATATCTTTTCTGCTGGTGAAAATTTTTGGTAATACTAAGCACCTTTTATCAAAAAAATAAAAAAAAGTTATGCTGCGCGTAAATTTTGTTAAAAATTGCCGTCAATGCAGTGGATTTCTTTTCCTCGAACTAAAAAAAAAAGTTTTTCGTATCCCTGTGACATTACTTTGATTTGGTTTCGTGGGTTGTTGGATAGGCTTTAATGGAAAAAAAAAACATTTTTCCTTGGGACGTTTCGTTCATGTATTCTAACTTTTTCAACCCTGTATAAATAGAACACATTTGGGCTGAAATTTTTTTAAATTATTTTTTCACAACAAACAACCTTTGAACAAATAAATGGCAATGCAACTCACTTTGGGATCTGTCAATGATGCCTGGAAAATATGTTCGGGGGCCAATCACCCTCACTACTTAGAAAGAAAATTTTTTGAAATACTAAGCATTTTTTTTGAAAAAGTACTCCATTTACTTTAGAGGTATGTAAGATTGTGAAATGAAATGAAACACTGTCTTCCTCTAATTGCTTTAATGTAGATAAACCGGTTTCGGCCTATTAAGCCATCTTCAGTATCCTAAAGCTAAAAATAGACAATCCTGCTATAGAAAACTTTATAGTTCAGCCCAGCCCTAATATCAAAAACTTACCGAAAAAATATTAAAACAGACTATACATTCCACCGTCAAGAATTCGTCCCTGGCTCATCTATTATGATGAAAAAACATGAAACAATAACATTTAAAAAATAAAAAATTTAAATAATATGAAGAGGTTCTTTATTATTGTTTAAAAAATGTTAGGTTAAAAAACCTCGATAATATCTATGGTTGGTTGGTATTAGTTGTTTCACACAAGTTTGTAGTGATGAGTCAAAAAAACCTAACATTTTTTAAACAATAATAAAGAACCTCTTCATATTATTTAAATTTTTTATTTTTTAAATGTTATTGTTTCATGTTTTTTCATCATAATAGATGAGCCAGGGACGAATTCTTGACGGTGGAATGTATAGTCTGTTTTAATATTTTTTCGGTAAGTTTTTGATATTAGGGCTGGGCTGAACTATAAAGTTTTCTATAGCAGGATTGTCTATTTTTAGCTTTAGGATACTGAAGATGGCTTAATAGGCCGAAACCGGTTTATCTACATTAAAGCAATTAGAGGAAGACAGTGTTTCATTTCATTTCACAATCTAAGCATTTTTTATCAAAAAAAGTTAAAATGTAAAGTTATGTAAAAGTAACATTGCCCACTTCCAGAAACGGTATAGAGCTGAGCTTTGGAAGACCGATAGGAACTATAATAAAACTATAAAATAAAATTAAAAATCCCAAATTTTAATTAACTTCCATTTCATATAAAATGTTGCGTGTAAATTTTGTTAAAAATTGCCGTCAATGCAGTGGATTTCTTTTCCTCGAACTAAAAAAAAAGTTTTTCGTATCCCTGTGACATTACTTTGTTTTGGTTTCGTGGGTTGTTGGATAGGCTTTAATAAAAAAAAAAACATTTTTCCTTGGGACGTTTCGTTCATGTATTCTAACTTTTTCAACCCTGTTTAAATAGAACACATTATTAGTTTGGGCTGAAATTTTTTTAAATAATTTTTTCACAACAAACAACCTTTGAACAAATAAATGGCAATGCAACTCACTTTGGAATCTGTCAATGATGCCTGGAAAGTATGTTCGGGGGTCGATCACCCTCACTACTTGGATGGAAAAATTTTTGAAACACTAAGCATCTTTTATCAAAAAAAGTTGTTGCGGGTAAATTTTGTTAAAATTGCGTCAATGCAGTGGATTTATTTTCCTCGAACTAAAAAACACGTTGTTTGGTTTTCGTATCCCTGTAACATTACCTTGATTTGGTTTCCTGTCAAAAAGAAAACTTAAATCCATATTGAAAAAATTAGCAAAATTATTTTTTTTCCAAATTAAGATATAAATATAAGTCTGACAAAAATCTTTTTAATATAATCAGAAGTTTTCGGTGTTGCCAACATATAGTTTTAAAAATATTTTGAGTTGTTTTTAAATGTGTGTTTCGTATTGATATAAGTAATTTTAATCTAAAACTTATTTATTTAGTACAAGTTTGGCAACATAGTTAGACCGTGTACACAAAACCCAACAACAGACGACTGACAAGAGTATCAAAATAATATAAATTAAAATTAATAGAAAAATATAAACAAAAATAGTAATTTAAACAAAAAATTGAGAAATATATATAATAATAATTAATTTTTACAAAAAGTTGTTGGTTTCATAGCTATGCTGCGATTATTGTCTTTGTGTGTTAGAGTTGACCATGTACCTGACATCTTCAATTTGTGAACCCATTAATTTTAATGGTAAGTTATTAAATATAAATCCATATTAGAGGTACCAAAAAAACTTAATTAACTTCAATATTACGTAACAAACTATTAAAAAATTAAATTAGAATAGAAATAGAATAGTAGAAATCTGTAAAAATAATTTAAAAAAATAAAAATTTTAATAAAAAATGGTAATAACAAATAAAATAGAAAACTTATAAAAAATAAATGGATCCATGACGGATCTGATACCTTCCCAGCCATAAACACACTCCACGTTATATCAACCTTGAAAACAGTTTTGTGTAAATATCTCTGAAATGAAAGCTCCTACAAACTTTTTGGTTGTAACATAGTTTTTCCAAAAAACGCGCTACTATATTCCGAAAACCGCATATTGATGCGACGCTCCGTTAAAAAGTTAGCATTTTTTAACTATTTAACTGTCAAAAAACTGTCATTAGCATTCATGAATCATTCAGCAATCAGCTCGTTGCAGTGTCGAGTACTATTTTACCTAAAAATTTCATACAAATCGGTTAGTAGATGTATAATGCGGGTCTGACTCACTTTTTCCATGTAAATCCCCATAAGACGAAAACGTGGTCATTTTTTTTGGATATCTCACAGAATATTTAACTCGAGGCAGTAATTTCCTCATAAGACGAAAACGTGGTCATTTTTTCGATATGTCACAGAATATTAGAGGAAGTAATGTCCCCATATGTTTTTTGTACTAACCAATCTAATCTCCAAAAAATTTTCTACCCTTAATTGACCCTTTAGGTGTTGCAGTTCATCTTGTACCTGGGGGCAGACCTGTAACATGCTATCTTTTACTTGTTACAGGACTGTGGTATTCACTTAAACAGTCAGTTCCTGGAATGCGATTTTAATGCTTTAACGAATGTCTATTGATTCTTTCAATTTAAAGCCCTTTATTTTCTCCACTTAAAGATGTAAATTGTTTGAATAGATAGTTCGTTATTTTTAAAATTTTTAGTATTACATACTTGGACTAGGTTCATGGTAAACACTTTGGAATATTTTTTACTTGTTTATTTTAAAAAAGTTTTATATACAGATACAATTAATTATATAATATTATTCATAGCATAAAGAAATATATTATGTCCTGCTATGATCATATATCTATAGCTAAGTAGGCTTACAAGTTCTATTAATCATATTTAGACGGTATATTATAATAACATTACAGGTACTATGACTATCATTATATATATATATATATATATATATATATATTTATATATATATATATATATATATATATATATATATTTATTTTTACATTAACATATTAGGCGCTACTAGACTTTTGCTAATTCTAGAAGTTTTATAATATAATCTATAGGCAAAACGGAGATTAAATTTGCATTAAACTTATGTATAGCTCACTACGTGAAATATCTAACCAAACACAATAAAAACAAAGACACCATTATTAAAATTACAGTTAACTTAAGTTATCACTAAATACTGTAGTGCCCCCACGGTAACGTTTCATAACAGTCCTTTGAAATAAATCTTTTATCATCCAGGGGACTTAGTCCAATTTTTGTTTGTTTTACGGAGTATAGTCTGTGCTTTTCGGATCTTATAAGATTTTGCGTAATCACCTTATCTTTAAAATTGTTTAGGCAGTCAACATAGTCCTCAAATAATATTTTTGATTTTACAACATTTTGTTTTACACCCTTGACCTTCTTAATCACTTTTGCAGCTTTACTCTTGGTGTCCACTACTTTTGTAGCATACATTTTAGCTCTAAGGCCAATAAAATGCGTCATTATTTCGCCATTGTTTTCATCTTTCATCATGCCTAAAACTTTTTTATTCACCCTCGGAATGTTATATATGTTATCTTCAGCATAATCTGAGGTATCAAAGTACTTGTCACAGTTGCGCTGTATTGATTCATAAATATCATGATTTTTTATGTTATAAACTAAACTATCAGTATCTGTTTATGCCACAGTACAATCTTTTCCAAAAGCTGTTATCATATAGTTATAGTGAAAATCATATATGGTTGTTTTGGCAATGTCCAAAATACACATTCCCACATATATCGGTTTATTGAAATATATTTCGGTTTTTTCAAGTTCTACGGCAACCAAGTTTTCATTGAATATTGTAATGCTTTTGAATTCAGGTCGAGAAATCAGTGCTTCTGCTCCGTATCGTCCATCCCATTTCTTGATTAATTTAACAATACTATGTTTTCTAATATTTTCCATAGTTTTACCAAAAACCGCATTGTTCATTAATTTAAAAAGGTTTTTCTCAAAATCATTTTTAGCATTCTGTCTTAGTTGAGTATTCAAATCAATATAAGGCTTTAGCCATGCAGATTGCTTAAAGCATAACATTTTATGAATTTTTTCAAGTTTTATACCAAGTTTTAACGCTTGCTTTAGATTTCTATAATGAATTACGTATTCCGTTTTATTATATAGTGTGGCCATAAGTTTCTTATTTTTAGGGTTTTTCTCGTCAGGCGGGCAGCGATGTTCAGGACATAAGGGTAAGTCTGAGAAATAGTCATGTAATTCTAAAGGAATGTGCAAGTCGACTTCCAGGATGTATCCATTACTCGAGTCATCTTCAATTTTATTAACATCAAAATTGAGCATTTCGTCACTTTCTAACCAATTAAATTTTTCATACGGCAGTTTTTGACTCATGCTATATCCATATTGGTTATTAATATCAAAATACATCAAAAAAGATGTTTCTTTGGTTAAATCATAGTTGGCCATATATTTATTATTGGCCTCCACATACCTTTTAGAGCATTGGCTCAACCCTCCTCTAATGCCGCGTTCTATAAAAGTTACCATATTATAGTCGGTCAAAAGCTCTAATTTTTGTTGCGTGCAATACAGCATACAATCCCATGTATAACCAGGAAGGGTAAAATAATTAGCAGGATCCAGACCATACGTTTTATGACAGCTTTGTCTAAATTGTTGAAATACCTGCATTAGAAGTATTATATCAACTTTCATGTAGAATTCCATGTAATCTTGTAGGGTTTTACAACCAAAGCGTCTCCATACATTTTGGGCATGATCATAATCAGCAGGCGATATTTCTCTACTTTCGAGTGTGTTAAAGAAATTAAGTTGCTCAGGCAAAGATGTGTCTCTTAATTTTTCCCAACTATTCATATAGTCATAGCAAAATACTCCTTTTTTAAAAATAAGTTTGTATTGTTCGTCAGACAAGTTGGGAAATTCGTTTCTAACCAGAGGATACTCCTCAAGATAGGAAGCTAGCTTTTCCAAGCTACTGGCCATGAATCGGTACGAATCAATAAATCTAAATTCGATTAAATTTTCATTAATTTTTTTGGTAAATGCTATATATTTTTCTTTGTTAATTGGTAGCAAATTTATTGATCCGTCCAAATTGGCGATGTTTTCAATTATCAAATGTCCATCATAAGAACTAAGATTGTGGAATACTACAGGGACAGTATGACTATCCTGAAAGTTCAGATTACAGCTTTCATGGGCTGGACCACGATACTCAGATGTAAGGTGACTATGATCGCGTATTTTCTTTTCACCAGCTAAAAAGTCCTGTTCACAAATATGACATTTAGTAGCATTGTTAAAGTCAGTTTTTTGCTTTTTACTTAAAGGTTCCATGGGTAAGTCACAGAGAAATACAATTTCTAAGTTTTCAGCGAAATCTAGTAACTGTTTACTAAACCATTCCATACAGTCAGGCCCCGTGTGAGATTTATAAAATGATAAAGAATCATCATAGGCACATTTTACAAAATATCCTACCGAACAAGGCACATGACTTTGATATTTTTGAGTTTTTTTACCACTATTTTCTGCAACAGGGAGCAGCAAAGACTCAATATCGGAATAAATAACAAAAGGAGCAAATTGTTTATTTTTAAAGTTTTTAAATTCAACAACTTTTTTGTCGTTACTTGGTAATTTCGGAACCACAACACTGCCAATAATTTTGCAGTCTTTTATATGCTGAGTAAGTCCAGCTTCAGAATAGAAGTAGTGCAAGCATCTATCACATATATAGGTTGCTTTTTTGGATTTGCTGATTTGACTACTTATTAGCCTTGAAAGATTTTTTACCCATACAAAGTGGTAAATTGGTGGCGAAAGGTCTTTAATCTGTTCATCATCCAAATAGTAATTATTTTGAATCATTAGCAAATTAACATGTTTTTCGTTCCTTTCTTCAGAAATGTACGCAGGCAGTACTTTAAAACTGTTTATATTAAGTTTTTGCAGGCGATACACGTTTACGGATACATTATTTTGCTTTTCGAATCGGGCAACTTGGTTTAAAGTCATTGGAAATTTTATATTTTTTAAATTTAACATTTCTTGAGGATGCGAGTAGGATGAGATTCTATTTGAGTTTTTTTCAACAGGATATAATGCTGACACAATAGCCCAACCAAAACATAAATCGTCATTGTTTTCCACATTTACGCAAGCTTTACGCTTAAGAATTTCTTTGGGTAGCTCTAAATAAGATCCAATTCTAAGGGGATTATACTTATTAATTGCTATAATAAGATTATTTATTTTTGTAAGAGACCATCCAGATTTATTTTGCTCAAAATCTTCCAAATCAGTCAAAAGCAAATTTTTTACATTTTTATCAAACCAGTTTTTTAAATTTGTGTTGCGGTCAATAATCGCATTAGCGGTATTAAAATGTTTTGTCTCATTTCCAAGCTGTTCTTTTTTTGGTATTTGAAAATCTCCACTTAAAATAGTATTAACTTTTATCATATCCTCTTTTTTTAATGTATTTTCTATTCTTCGTTTAAATAAACTAAAACAATCCTCTAAAAACTTTTTGGGATCCTTATGACGTAAATTTGTAATGACAGCACTTCTTACTCGGCTTTCAAAGGCTGATTTTCGGTCTAGGACAACTGGGCGCCGCCAACTCGGCGCCGCCAACTGGGCGCCGCCAACTCGGCGCCGCCAACTGGGCGCCGGGCCAACTGGGCGCCGGGCCAACTCGGCGCCGCCAACTGGGCGCCGGCCAACTCGGCGCCGGACTAAAAATTTGTTTTTGATAAAATGTGTAGATGAAAAATAAAATAATTTATTTATATAAAAACATCTTTAAAAAATCCTTTACTAACTAACTAACTATCTATCAAATCTTGTGAAGCGTTTTTAACACACTTCCCATTATCCGATTTGGATGAAATTTGGTACATACGTAGTGGTCCCATGACAATACAACATTAAGAAAAAAATATCCTACCACCCCTACCCCCACCCCTTCTATAGAAAAATGTGTTTTAGACACACTTCCCGTTATCCGATTTGGATAAAATTTGGTATACACATAGTGGTCCGATAATAATACAACAATAAGAAAAAAATATCCTCCCATCCCTACCCCCACCCCCTTCCATAGAAAAATTTGTTTTTGACACACATCCCGTTATCCGATTTGGATGAAATTTGGTATACATATAGTGATCCGATGACAATACAATATTAAGAAAAAAAATATCCTCCCACCTCTACCCCCACCCCCTTTAATAGAAAAATGAGTTTTTGAGACACTTCCCATTATCCGATTTGGATGAAATTTGGTATTCACATAGTGGTCCAATGACAATACAACATTAAAAAAAAATATCCTCCCACCCCTACCCCCACCCCCTTCCATAGAAAATGCGTTTTTGACACCCTTCCCATTATCCGATTTAGATGAAATTTGGTATACATATAGTGGTCCGATGACAATATAATATTGAAAAAAAAATCCTACCACTCCTACCCCCACCCTCATCTATAGAAAAATGCGTTTTTGACACACTTTCCATTATCCGATTTGGATGAAATTTGGTATACATATAGTGAGCCGATGACAATACAATATTAAGAAAAAAATATCCTCCCACCTCTACCCCCACCTCCTTTCATAGAAAAATGAGTTTTTAACACACTTCCAGTTATCCGATTTGGATAAAATTTGGTATACACATAGTGGTCCGATGATAATACAACATTTAAAAAAAATATCCTCCCACCCCTACCCCCACCCCCTTCCATAGAAAAATGAGTTTTTGACACACTTCCCATTATCCGATTTGGATAAAATTTGGTATTCACATAGTTGTCCAATGACAATACAACATTTAAAAAAATATATCCTCCCACCCCTTCCCCCACCCCCTTCCATAGAAAATGCGTTTTTGACACCCTTCCCATTATCCGATTTGGATGAAATTTGGTATACATATAGTGGTCCGATGACAATATAATATTGAAAAAAAAAATCCTACCACTCCTACCCCCACCCTCATCTATAGAAAAATGCGTTTTTGACACACTTCCCATTATCCGATTTGGATGAAATTTGTGATGTGATGTGATGACAATACAATATTATGAAAAAAATATCCTCCCACCTCTACCCCCACCTCCTTTCATAGAAAACTGAGTTTTTAACACACTTCCCATTATCCGATTTGGATGAAATTTGGTATACATATAGTGGTCCGATGACAATATAATATTGAAAAAAAAATCCTACCACTCCTACCCCCACCCTCATCTATAGAAAAATGCGTTTTTGACACACTTTCCATTATCCGATTTGGATGAAATTTGGTATACATATAGTGAGCCGATGACAATACAATATTAAGAAAAAAATATCCTCCCACCTCTACCCCCACCTCCTTTCATAGAAAAATGAGTTTTTAACACACTTCCAGTTATCCGATTTGGATAAAATTTGGTATACACATAGTGGTCCGATGATAATACAACATTAAAAAAAAATATCCTCCCACCCCTACCCCCACCCCCTTCCATAGAAAATGCGTTTATGACACCCTTCCCATTATCCGATTTGGATGAAATTTTGTATACATATAGTGATCCGATGACAATACAATATTAAGAAAAAAAATATCCTCCCACCTCTACCCCCACCCCCTTTAATAGAAAAATGAGTTTTTGACACACTTCCCATTATCCGATTTGGATAAAATTTGGTATTCACATAGTTGTCCAATGACAATACAACATTTAAAAAAATATATCCTCCCACCCCTTCCCCCACCCCCTTCCATAGAAAATGCGTTTTTGACACCCTTCCCATTATCCGATTTGGATGAAATTTGGTATACATATAGTGGTCCGATGACAATATAATATTGAAAAAAAAAATCCTACCACTCCTACACCCACCCTCATCTATAGAAAAATGCGTTTTTGACACACTTCCCATTATCCGATTTGGATGAAATTTGTGATGTGATGTGATGACAATACAATATTATGAAAAAAATATCCTCCCACCTCTACCCCCACCTCCTTTCATAGAAAACTGAGTTTTTAACACACTTCCAATTATCCGATTTGGATGAAATTTGGTATTCACATAGTGGTCCGATGATAATACAACATAAAAAAAAATATCCTCCCACTCCTACCCCCACCCCCTTCCATAGAAAATGCGTTTTTGACACCCTTCCCATTATCCGATTTGGATGAAATTTGGTATACATATAGTGATCCGATGACAATACAATATTAAGAAAAAAAATATCCTCCCACCTCTACTCCCACCTCCTTTCATAGAAAAATGAGTTTTTGACACACTTCCCATTATCCGATTTGGATGAAATTTGGTATTCACATAGTGGTCCGATGATAATACAACATTTAAAAAAATATATCCTCCCACCCCTACCCCCACCCCCTTCTATAGAAAATGCGTTTTTGACACCCTTCCCATTATCCGATTTGGATGAAATTTGGTATACATATAGTAGTCCGATGACAATACAACATTGAAAAAAAAAATCCTACCACTCCTACCCCCACCCTCATCTATAGAAAAATGCGTTTTTGACACACTTTCCATTATCCGATTTGGATGAAATTTGGTATACATATAGTGAGCCGGTGACAATACAATATTAAGAAAAAAATATCCTCCCACCTCTACCCCCACCTCCTTTCATAGAAAAATGAGTTTTTAACACACTTCCAGTTATCCGATTTGGATAAAATTTGGTATACACATAGTGGTCCGATGATAATACAACATTTAAAAAAAATATCCTCCCACCCCTACCCCCACCCCCTTCCATAGAAAATGCGTTTATGACACCCTTCCCATTATCCGATTTGGATGAAATTTTGTATACATATAGTGATCCGATGACAATACAATATTAAGAAAAAAAATATCCTCCCACCTCTACCCCCACCCCCTTTAATAGAAAAATGAGTTTTTGACACACTTCCCATTATCCGATTTGGATAAAATTTGGTATTCACATAGTTGTCCAATGACAATACAACATTAAAAAAAATATATCCTCCCACCCCTTCCCCCACCCCCTTCCATAGAAAATGCGTTTTTGACACCCTTCCCATTATCCGATTTGGATGAAATTTGGTATACATATAGTGGTCCGATGACAATATAATATTGAAAAAAAAAAATCCTACCACTCCTACACCCACCCTCATCTATAGAAAAATGCGTTTTTGACACACTTCCCATTATCCGATTTGGATGAAATTTGTGATGTGATGTGATGACAATACAATATTATGAAAAAAATATCCTCCCACCTCTACCCCCACCTCCTTTCATAGAAAACTGAGTTTTTAACACACTTCCAATTATCCGATTTGGATGAAATTTGGTATTCACATAGTGGTCCGATGATAATACAACATAAAAAAAAATATCCTCCCACTCCTACCCCCACCCCCTTCCATAGAAAATGCGTTTTTGACACCCTTCCCATTATCCGATTTGGATGAAATTTGGTATACATATAGTGATCCGATGACAATACAATATTAAGAAAAAAATATCCTCCCACCTCTACTCCCACCTCCTTTCATAGAAAAATGAGTTTTTGACACACTTCCCATTATCCGATTTGGATGAAATTTGGTATTCACATAGTGGTCCGATGATAATACAACATTAAAAAAATATATCCTCCCACCCCTACCCCCACCCCCTTCTATAGAAAATGCGTTTTTGACACCCTTCCCATTATCCGATTTGGATGAAATTTGGTATACATATAGTAGTCCGATGACAATACAACATTGAAAAAAAAAATCCTACCACTCCTACCCCCACCCTCATCTATAGAAAAATGCGTTTTTGATATACTTCCCATTATCCGATTTGGATGAAGTTTGGTATACATATAGTGATAAGATGACAATACAATATTAAGAAAAAATATCCTCCCACCTCTACCCCCACCCCCTTTCATAGAAAAATGAGTTTTTGACACACTTCCCATTATCCGATTTAGATGATTTTTTTAGAAAGAGGAAAAAATCATGTTCAGCGACGTTAAACACCACAAAGTTCTAAATTTATTATAAATCGATCCCTAAGCACTGCAATCTTTCAAGTCTGAGACAAGTCGGTTAGTAAATAAAAAATCTGCCATTTTTGATCCGCCATTTTGATTTTTTTAAGTTTGAGTAAAAAATTTTGTTAAATGACTTCAACCAATGTAATATTTCAAGTTTGAGACAAATCGGTTAGTAAATAAAAAATCTGCCATTTTGGATCAGCCATTTTGATTTTTTTAAGTTTGAGTAAAAAATTTTGTTAAATGACCTCAAGCAATGTAATATTTCAAGTTTGAGACAAATTGTTGAGACATTTTTTCATTATTGTTGTATTGTTATCGGACCACTATATGTATACCAAATTTCATCCAAATCGGATAATGGTAAGTGTGTCAAAAACGCATTTTTCTATAGATGAGGGTGGGGGTAGGAGTGGTAGGATTTTTTTTTTCAATGTTGTATTGTCATTGGACCACTATATGTATACCAAATTTCATCCAAATCGGATAATGGGAAGGGTGTCCAAAAAAGCATTTTCTATGGAAGGGGGTAAGGGTAGGGGCGGGAGGATATTTTTTTAAATGTTGTATTGTCATCGGACCACTATGTGAATACCAAATTTCATCCAAATCGGATAATGGGAAGTGTGTAAAAAACTCATTTTTCTATGAAAGGGGGTGGGGGTAGAGGTGGGAGGATATTTTTTTCCTAATATTGTATTATCATCGTATCACGATATGTATACCAAATTTCATCCAAATCGGATAACGGGATGTGTGTCAAAAACAAATTTTTCTATGGAAGGGGGTGGGGGTAGGGGTGGGAGGATATTTTTTCTTATTGTTGTATTATCATCGGACCACTATGTGTATACCAAATTTTATCCAAATCGGATAACGGGAAGTGTGTCAAAAATACATTTTTCTATAGAAGGGGTGGGGGTAGGGGTGGGAGGATATTTTTTTCTTAATATTGTATTGTCATCGGATCACGATATGTATACCAAATTTCATCCAAATCGGATAACGGGAAGTGTGTCAAAAACAAATTTTTCTATGGAAGGGGGTGGGGGTAGGGGTGAGAGGATATTTTTTCTTATTGTTGTATTATCATCGGACCACTATGTGTATACCAAATTTTATCCAAATCGGATAACGGGAAGTGTGTCAAAAACACATTTTTCTATAGAAGGGGTGGGGGTAGGGGTGGGAGAATATATTTTTTTCTTAATGTTGTATTGTCATCAGACCACTATGTGAATACCAAGCTTCATCCAAATCGGATAATGGGAAGTGTGTCAAAAACTCATTTTTCTATGAAAGGGGGTGGGGGTAGAGGTGGGAGGATATTTTTTTATTATATATGTATACCAAATTTCATCCAAATCGGATAACGGGATGTGTGTCAAAAACAAATTTTTCTATGGAAGGGGGTGGGAGTAGGGGTGGGAGGATATTTTTTTCTTATTGTTGTATTATTATCGGACCACTATGTGTATACCAAATTTTATCCAAATTGGATAACGGGAAGTGTGTCAAAAACACATTTTTCTATAGAAGGGGTGGGGGTAGGGGTGGGAGGATATTTTTTTCTTATTGTTGTATTATCATCGGACCACTATGTGTATACCAAATTTTATCCAAATCGGATTAACCCCTAAGTGTGTCAAAAACACATTTTTCTATGGAAGGGGTGGGGGTAGGGGTGGGAGGATATTTTTTTCTTATTGTTGTATTATCATCGGACCACTATGTGTATACCAAATTTTATCCAAATCGGATAACGGGAAGTGTGTCCAAAACACATTTTTCTATAGAAGGGGTGGGGGTAGGGGTTGTTTGGATATTTTTTTGTTAATGTTGTATTGTCATGGGACCACTACGTGTGTACCAAATTTCATCCAAATCGGATAATGGGAAGTGTGTCAAAAACGCTTCACAAGATTTGATAGTTAGTTAGACAGAACATCTGAAGCTAAATAAAAGCTTGTAAAAAATTGCGTAGGATTTTTTAAAGATGTTTTTATATAAATAATATATTTTATTTTTCATCTACACATTTTGTCAAAAAAAATTTTTTTAGTCCGGCGCCGAGTTGGCCGGCGCCCAGTTGGCGGCGCCGAGTTGGCCCGGCGCCCAGTTGGCCCGGCGCCCAGTTGGCGGCGCCGAGTTGGCGGCGCCCAGTTGGCGGCGCCGAGTTGGCGGCGCCCAGTTGTCCCATTCCGCTGATTTTATGTCTTCCCATTGTACGCGATGTTTGGCTGTTTCCTTGGTGCCAATCGCACCACCAAACTTGAGGCTTTTTTGTTTTAAAATGTGCTTGCACTGTTTAACTTGTCCCAGGCACGCCGTCAAATGAGATTTTTCAGCAACTGAAGAAGCTTTTTTTAAAGCAATGCTTATTTGTCTACTGGCCAAAGCACAATCTTTTAGAATTTTTAAAATTGAAACATTTTTATCCATATCTTCTACCATACCAAGCTGACACATAATTTTATAAACCAATTTCGTTGCAAAACTCATTTTATTTTTTTGAATAGCACCAACTTCACTAAAACACTGTGTTGATAGAACTCAATAATGCACTTTCCTTGAAAAGTTATACCTAACTGACTGCAGTTCAACACGCTCCGCCCTTTTATAAGTGCTTTTCAGATTTACGTTAAGACTTGTCGAAACAGGTTTATACTTGTTAGAAATGGGTTGCAGCTGTTTTAGCCCAATACATTTACCGCAAAGTTTTTAGTAAATCATGCAAACTTTAGTACCAACAATCATAAAATATATGTTTTTTTGTTAATTAGCAGGCATAGTACAAGTTTCCGTCAATTTTTATTTGTTTTGTTTGCTTCCTTTAGATATTTTCTACAGCCCACCTTGAGTAGTAATACTTTTACCTTCGGGTACATACTTTTAGCCCTTTGAGTACCATCTTTCCCCCTTTGAGTCTCAACTTTCCACCCATCGAGTATCAACTTTATTCTCTTTGAGTACCAACCAATCGAACCGAACCCCCTTCGAGACTCTACTTTGCCCCCTTCGGATACCAACTTTTTCCCCTTTGAGTAGCAACGTTTATTCCTTCGAGTACCCACTTTACACCCTTTGAGTACCAACTTCGTCTTCTTCGGATACCAACTTTCCCCCCTTCGCGTCTCAACTTTCCCCCCTTCGAGTCTCAACTTTTCACCAATCGTGTGTCAAGTTTCTTCTCTTCGAGGCACAACTTTTCCTTCTTCGAGAATCGACTTTCCCTTTTTTAGTACAAACTTCATCTTCTTCGGATATCAACTTTCCTCCCTTCGCGTCTCAACTTTCGCCCCTTCGAGTCTCAACTTTTCACCAATCGTGTGTCAAGTTTCTTCTCTTCGAGGCACAACTTTTCCTTCTTCGAGAATCGACTTTCCCTTTTTTAGTACAAACTTCATCTTCTTCGGATATCAACTTTCCTCCCTTCGCGTCTCAACTTTCGCCCCTTTGAGTCTCAACTTTTCACCAATCGTGTGTCTAGTTTCTTCTCTTCGAGGCACAACTTTCCCCCTTTTGAGTATCAACTTTCCCTTTTTTAGTACCAACTTCGTCTTCTTCGGGTATCAACTTTCCCCCCTTCCAGTCTCAACTTTTCACCAATCGTGTGTCAAGTTTCTCCTCTTCGAGGCACAACTTTTCCTTCTTCGAGAATCGGCTTTTCATTTTTTGAGTACCCAACAACTTTCTTGCCTTCAAGTATTAACTTCCCACTTCGAGTCTTAAGTTTCGCCCTTCGTGTCTTAACTTTCCCCCCTTTGAGTTCCAACTTTTTCTTCTTCGAGTATCAACTTTCCCCCCTTCGAGTCATAACTTTCATGCCTTCGAGTGCTAACTCTCTCTGTTTCTTTCTATCATATATATTTTTTATTTTTCGCATGTAAACATCTTTTACTAATGTTTATTTTATTTACTATTGGGGTCTTGGCAAGGACAATCATACAATTTTGAGAATATATTTTGTTAGCCAAACTTTACTTGATTATATTATTTACTATTAAGTCCTCTAACTTAAACTGCTTACGCAATTTTCTATTTTTAAAATTTAGAGGAATAAAACTTGTACTACGCAAAAGATTAAAATTATTCTTGTGACCTATTTTTATTTAATTTTTGTATATCTTTTAAGCACATCATAAAGAATGTGCTGATTTTTCTTTACGCATAGCTATCAATTTTGTGTATTACTTTACAGTTTGTTTAACTTTTGAGGATTTTAAACAGTACTAGGCGAATAAATCGGTAGGTGGTGTAATAATAAATAATCAATGGCTAAGATCAATCGACGAGTGACATAATGAGCAGCGACCAGTGTCGTTTTTAACAATTTTGTGTTATTATTATTTAGGTTTAATCATTTTACTTTAAAATTTTTTGCGATTTTTAAATGTTTTTTAGTAACAGACGATAGATTAGTACTCAACCAGTAACAGATGACGAAACAACCAGTGATTTTTAAGTTAAAACACCCTGATTAATTTTTTCACTAGTTTTGAAACATTTTTAGTAACTAACAAGTAATAACGTCATACCAGGAGGCCTTGGAGAAGTGACATATTTGTTAGATGTTTCTATTCTTTTAAAAATCTTTATTATAATGCGTTTTACGATTGATTTAATTTTTAGTATTTTGTCGATAATTTAATACTTTTTTCATTATACATTTTTTTTAAAGAGATATAACTTTTAAGATTTTTTTGCTTTGCGTACTATATTTTAATAATTGACTAAGCAATAGTTGCCTTTTTACGGTATTTTGACAGGTATATAAGATACCAAACTTGGTACTGCAACTTATTCAATATTAATTTAGAATTTATCCATTAGTGTAAAAAACTTAAAAAGATTAAAACATTTTTTAGTTAACAGCTCCATAGTCCTTAGCGTAGCCTTCTAATTTTTCTTTATCAAATCACCTAAAACTTAAAAACTAAAATATTTTTGTTTTATATTTCATCAAGTTATTTAATATCTTTGGTAGTATGTAAGTACTTTATGGTCTATCTAACCAGTAATATATTATGGTTTTGTCTGCGCCTGCGCACTCACTAGTATTTTTTTAAGTCACGATCGTTATAAGTATTTTTTGTATGTATTTTTCGTGGATTCCTAAGTATATAAAATATACATACAATCATGATGATTACTGATAGAAACGAGAGCGAGAATGATCAATGAGTTGCATGTTTGATGTTTCCGCGATCTAGAATTTTTTTTATCCTGAACGTTATCTTTGACACGTGTTTTTGGGTTTTATCAAAGTAACTGCCAATTCTACAAAAAGTTCACAAGATACAAAAGATATGTAATAACAAGTTGAGCATCCATCTATATGTAGATCGATCACAGTTTTACCACAAGTTGTATGATATTTACAAGAAAGTAGAGGTAGCACATTCGGTGTTCGTGCAACTTTAATTTAAATTCAAATTTTGCGCCAAATTCCCGTATTCGGAAAACCCACACAATTTCAATTTTGATTGGCACAAGCAAAACGCCAGCGCCATCTACGGAAAATAATTCTGCGCAAAAAGGCGTAACCAAAAAAAGATTCGTCACGCAGCATGGTGATAAATTCTATTAACCAAAAAATCCAATAACATTCTTAGAAAATCAAACTAAACCATTACACAAACAAGTGATTCTAGTGTAGATCGACTGCAACGACTGGGCCAGCGAGAGGAGCTCCTCTGGACGACGGAAACAACTGAAAAGGTGAGTGCCAATCCTCTATATTGTCTTTGTGTGGCTCGGAAAAATTAATATTTTTACATCGTCCTTTTAAGGATTTTTGCACCCAGATTTTATAAAACGACCAGCGCGCTTACAGTCCCGCGGCTCTACCCCTCAAAACAGCAACATTTTCTGGTCCCACGACCCAGATAGTTTTTAAAATTTGTTTGCTAAAAATATTAAAGATTTTTTCGTCTCGCCATTTTGGCTCGTTTGTTGCCGTGTCCGGTTTAGAAAGGAGGTTCCGTCCCCCCTTGCGTGGCTTAACGGTTGCTCCACCCACATTTCATTGCAGCCGAAATTGGCACTTGGTACGTCGTTTGTTTTGATTCAAAAATCGAAATTTGTTTAAATAATAGTTATTTGTTTAAATAATATGTTATAGTTATTCAAAACAACAAAAGTGCTTGTGAGTTAAATGCTTTATTCTTATTTAACAGGTAAACAAATACATCTAGTAGAATTAGTATTTACCTGTAAATAATAAGAGAAGCGGTAGTAGGTACAAGTTGTTCTGTGTGCATTTATTTTGGGAGAAAAATCGCGACCTAGGATAACAGCTGTTGATAATTTTTTGCGTTTATTCGAGAAATCGATAATAAAATATATGCTTGTTGAACTCTTTTGGACTGATTAAAGTCAATAGGGGTCAAGTGTTAGTTTTATTCCTTTTAAATATTTTTTATTTTTTTAATTAACAATATGTCGTTAAAAAAGCTTGAGAATCAACGCAAAGTTTCAATATCTCGTATTACGGAAACGTATAACTTGGGAACAAAAGCTAAATCAGATAGTTCCTTGCCAATTTTTAAGGCGTTTTACGAATCGTTAGATGATCACTATGAACAATTTAAAAACATTCATAATGACATCATAGGTCTCTTGAAAGACGACGACGATGATGAATTCGAAGTACAGGACAAAATTAGGAAAGATACGGATCTATTCTACCACCAAGCTAAAGTTCTTTTTTCGAGTTTATGTTCCGATTCAGTTCATTCAAATTTTACCCCCGCAACTTCACACTATTCACGTAGCGATGATCTGGGCCCTTTAAAGGTACCTTGCTTTAATGGAAACGTAAAAAAGTGGCCAACCTTTTACGATGTTTATTCTTGTTTGGTTCACGAAAACTCTAATTATTCCGATATAAGGAAATTTCAACATTTGCTAACCTTCCTTGAGGGCGAACCACTTAATATTTTAAGTTCTATAAAATTAACGGCAAGTAATTACGCAATCGCCTGGAAGGTATTAACAGATCGCTATCAAAATAAAAGACTTTTAGCCAGTACCTACTGGAACTCAATCTACTATGCAAATTCTTTAAAGGGAAACCAGTCAGCAAAGGATCTTAGTCTTGGTAGATACCTTTTCCGAGAATATTGCGGCGCTCGAAAATCTTGAATTTCCAGTAACGTCGTGGTGTTTTTGTTTATTTTCAATTTTATTATCAAAAATCGATCAAACCACAAGAACCGCTTTCGAATTAAAGTATAGTACTACCGAGATTCCAACATATCAAAATCTAATTCAGTTTCTTATTAACCAATGCCGTGCTCTTGCAGCTATCTCCCCAAAATACGCAAATGCAACCTTCGACTTCAAAACAGCAAAAACCAAATTATTCGAATTCTAGTAACCAAAAATATAATTCTTATTCAAATAATCAGTACAAATCAAGCCCTCCATCAAATTTTTTAGCGCATACGCACTCACAAGTATCAAATAAACAATCCAATACTCAATTTCGACAAAACCAACAACCCTATAAGTGCAAATTATGCAATAATTCTTTTCATCCACTCTCGCAGTGTGGTGTTTTTATTTCCAAATCTCCTTCAGATCGTTTTACTTATGTAAAACAACAATCGTTATGTATCAACTGTTTATGTTCAAATCATCAAGTAATGGACTGCAGTAGTACCTACAACTGCAGGGTATGTCGACATAGGCACCATAGTCTTATTCATCTATCGCAAATGACAGATTCAATCCGTCAGAATTCAAGTCAATCCTTTGTTAATTCAAGCCAAACTTCAAATCAAAATTCGAACTTTAATCAAAGTTTTAATTCAAATCAAGTGGCTGTGCCTAGCACAGGCACAAACTTATCGTATCAGAATTCAAATTCAAGTCTTAGCCAACAGAACCCTAGTTTTGTTCAACCCAGTTCAAATTCAATTCAAATCAATTCGAATCCAAATACATCTACAAATCAATACTCTTCGTTATCCACCTTGACGCCCCGTACGACAGTGCTTCTAGCGACTATAAAATTAGAGGTACTCGATAGTCGGGGTAACTACCAACCTGTCCGAGCACTTCTGGACAGCGGTAGCCAAGCTAACCTGATAAGCGAAGCTTGTCTTAACAGGTTAGGCTTGCCAAGAAACAAAATTTCGATCCCTGTTCTGGGACTAAATCAATCTTCATCGGCCACTAACGGCATTTCTACTTGCACTATTCGAGCCCTAGGCCAACAAGAGCCTACCTTTTCTATTCAAGTCTTCGTTTTACCGAAACTCTGTTCGAATATGCCCTCAATACAGGTAGATTCATCCAATTGGAGTCATATTTCCAATCTAAAGCTTGCAGATAACCAATTTTACAACCCTGGTCCAATTGACTTACTCTTAGGTGCACAACTTTACACAGAAATCGTCCAATCAGGACGAATTCCAGGACCTCACGGCCTACCCTCAGCTTTTGAGACAGTTTTTGGATGGGTCTTGATGGGCCAAACTCAAAACATAAATATTTCACCTCAAGTCAATTCTTACTTTACTTCCTGTGAGCAGTCTCTCGACTTTAATATTCGCAGATTTTGGGAACTAGAATCAATTAAGTCAAAAACGTTTCTCTCACCCGAAGAAAAAAGATGTGAAGAGATTTTCCAACAAACTACCACTAGAGATATTTCGGGCCGATTTACTGTAAATTTGCCTTTTCGTCACATTGACCCTCCTGACCTAGGAGACACATATTCAGTGGCCTATCTTCAATTTTTGTCTCTGGAATCTCGCTTAATAAAAAATTCAAATTTCTATAGTATGTACTCGGATTTTATGAGAGAATATCTCAAAAACGGGCACATGTCTTTAATTCCAAGATCCGAACCTAGACCTCAGTAATGTTCTTATTTACCACATCACGGAGTCCTTCGTCTTGACAAATCAACGACTAAACTCCGGGTGGTTTTTAACCCCTCGATTAAGGGTTCGAAAGGCCTAAGCATGAACGAAACTCTTTTAATAGGACCAAAATTACAAGCCGATATTTCCGAAATTCTATTAAAATTCAGATTTTATTCTATCGTATTTTTGACTGATATAAAACAGCACTTTTTACAAATTCAAATTAATCCAATTCATCGGGACTACCAAAGGCTACTTTGGCGATTTGATCCCAACGAACCCCTGCAGGAATACAGGCTTAATATACAGTGACGTTTGGTGTTAGTTCAAGTCCCTATTTAGCTATTAGAACTCTTAGAGAACTAGCCATCCTGGAGGCTAAGAATTATCCTGAAGCATCCCAGGTCCTTTTGAATAACATTTTCATGGACGATATTTGCTGTGGAGCTAACTCTCTAGAAGGTGCTTTATCGCTTCAAAAGAATCTAATAGCGTTGCTTAAATTGGGAAAATTTGAATTAAGAAAATGGGCATCAAATAATCCGAAACTTCTTTCACATTTGTCGCCCGCTGATTGTCAGATCCCTGTTACCTTTGAAGACGATTCTTCAACATCGATTAAGGTGTTGGGCCTTCAATGGCACCCTTCTACAGATACTTTTACCTATTCTTGTACCCCTTGTGAAAAACCTTGCACCAAAAGGAATATTTTATCAGCTATCGCTAAAATTTGGGATCCTATAGGTTTCTTATCGCCTGTTTCATTTTTAGCCAAAGTGATTATGCAAAAACTTTGGTTATGCAAAACTGATTGGGATGAAATACCCCCCGATCCAATCAAAACTCTTTGGAATCAATTCAATAATCAATTAACCACTCTTTCGAATCTTTGTATACCTAGACATATTTTTTCGAATAATATTCAACGATGTCAATTGCTAGGTTTCTGCGATGCATCCGAGCTAGGATACGCTTCTTGCGTATACGTTCGCGTCGAATTACCAAATAAAATTATCAAAACTGCTCTAGTCATGGGCAAGTCAAGGGTTGCTCCCTTACACACTATTTCAATCCCACGTTTGGAACTACTTGGAGCTACTCTATTAGCTGATTTACTCGAACTAGTTATTCGCACCTATTCACCATTCCTCGTAATCGATGAAATTCTTGCGTTCTCGGACTCACAGGTCACGCTTCATTGGGTCACATCTTCACCTCACAAGTGGAAGACCTTTGTGGCAAACCGCGTAAGTCGTATTCAAGAAACAATCCCCGAAGTCCCATGGTATCACATTACTTCATTCGAAAACCCTGCCGACTGCGCTAGCAGAGGGTTGTCGCCCAATAACTTAATAAGTCACCCTCTTTGGTTTCACGGCCCTCCATGGATTACCTTGCCCACTACGGAGTGGCAAATTCAAAGGTTTATAAATGGGAGTTCTTTGGGAGTTCCAGACGAGGTGCTCAAAGAAGAAAAACCGGAAAATTCAGTGGTGCTGACGGCAGAAATTCAAAATCAAAACTTTTTTGATAGATTAATCGATAAAATATCCAATTTAAATACCATTCAAAAAAATCATTTGTCATTTTCTAAGACTTATTCACAATCGAAAAACCTCAGTTGACCCTTTATCCGGCGTTTTTTCCGCTTTTGAACTACACAAGGCTCTACTTGTTTTAGTTAAAAGGGTCCAAGAAGAGTGTTTTTCGGATATCATTCAAAAAATTCAAAATACTCAGCTATTACCTAAGCCGTTTCGTAAACTCGCGCCCTTTTTGGACGAATTGGGTTTCCTTAGAGTGGGCGGACGCTTACGGCATTCTCAACTCTCCTTTGAGGCAAAACATCCCTTATTATTGCCGAAATCTCATAGATTAACCCAATTGATCATTATTCAAACTCATAACGAAAATTTACATCCTGGAATAAACACAGTCCAATACTTAATTCGTCAAAAGTTTTGGATTATGTCATCACGTCGAGCTATTCAGAGGGTTTTATTGAAATGTATTCCCTGCTTTCGCTTAAAACCAAAACCGTATACTCCGTACATTGTACCATTACCTTCTTTTAGAACGTCACAATTAAAATGTTTTTCACACGTTTGCTTAGACTATGCAGGCCCAATCAAAACCTTTGTAGGTCAGAGACGTCGTGGAGCACAAGTTGGTAAATCATATATCGCAGTCTTTGTCGATACTTCTGTCAAAGCAATCCATATCGAGCTGGTTTCGGATTTAACCACAGAGGCGTGCATCGCTGCTTTACGACGCTTTGTCGCTAGACGTGGCACTTGTGTCCAAATCACAAGTGATAGAGGCTCAAACTTTGTTGGGGCTATTAAGGAGCTCCATAATCTTTCGAAATTAGCTTCTGAGAGCTTAAAAATCAAATGGTGTCTTAATAGTCCGGGAGCCCCCCACCTAAATGGTCTAGCAGAAGCAGGAGTCAAATCTATAAAAACACATTTGTATCGGGTCATCGGTGACCAGATACTAACCTTCGAAGAGCTCTATACTCTCCTCGCCCAAATAGAGGCATTACTCAATTCTCGACCCCTTTGTGAGCAAAGCTCTGACCCAAACGATCTTACGTCTTTGACTCCGGGTCATTTCCTCACAATGGAACCCCTTAATTCGTGTCCTGATCCTGACCTTTCTACCCTTAAAGTTAATACCCTTAAGCGTTGGCAACTTATCCAACGAATTCATGCCGATTTCTGGAAGCGTTGGAAACTCGAGTACTTAAATACTTTACAACAGCGTTCTAAGTGGTCGGACCCTTCGGTTGAAATCAAGCTAGATACGCTTGTATTAATTAAGGATGAAACTAGGCCGCCATTACACTGGTTGCTGGGTAGAATAGTATCTGTACATCCTGGTCGGGATAATCACATTCGAGTTGCTACTGTTAAAACACAACACGGACTTTTCACTCGTCCCGTGGTCAAGTTGTGCCCACTACCTTTAGATGCGCACTAAACTCCCAAGCAACTTCTTTTGTTTCGTGTGTCGTTATCTAGAATATATATATATATTTTTTTTTTCATTTTTTTTCCTTTTGATCTATAAACCTAAAACGGATTTTAATTACCTACCCTTTAAGGTTTTGAATTAACTTATATTTTTTTTTATATAGCCATTTGTTTATTCAATTAATCTCAATGTAAAACTTCGTTTTAAGTGGGCGGAAAATGTTCGTGCAACTTTAATTTAAATTCAAATTTTGCGCCAAATTCCCGTATTCGGAAAACCCACACAATTTCAATTTTGATTGGCACAAGCAAAACGCCAGCGCCATCTACGGAAAATAATTCTGCGCAAAAAGGCGTAACCAAAAAAAGATTCGTCTGTCGTATTCTATCGAGATCACCACGCAGCATGGTGATAAATTCTATTAACCAAAAAATCCAATAACATTCTTAGAAAATCAAACTAAACCATTACACAAACAAGTGATTCTAGTGTAGATCGACTGCAACGACTGGGCCAGCGAGAGGAGCTCCTCTGGATGACGGAAACAACTGAAAAGGTGAGTGCCAATCCTCTATATTGTCTTTGTGTGGCTCGGAAAAATTAATATTTTTACATCGTCCTTTTAAGGATTTTTGCACCCAGATTTTATAAAACGACCAGCGCGCTTACAGTCCCGCGGCTCTACCCCTCAAAACAGCAACATTCGGTAACGCAATTTTGCCATGACAAAGGAATGCTGGCACAAGTTGGAGGAGTGATAGTTTTGGCACCATAATAATTTAAACTGGTCGTTTTTGTCAGTCCATTCATTAAAGAAATCGGATTTAAATAACATGGATATTTATTAATACCATTATAATTAGCATTTATGTCACAAAAAAATATTTAATACCTACTTAGCATAACTATGTAATGTATGTTTATAAATGATGAGACACAAACTAATTACTATTTCCAAAAGATAGTGTTTGTGAAGGATTAGTTTACTTTTTTAAATAAGTCTTACACCTAATTTTAATTAGTTTTTAGATAATTTATGAGGAGTTTCTGCGTCTAAACCCGAAATAATTAGACAGATCGACCGACAGAATGACCACACAACAACTATAACAAAGGCGAGGAAGCGATTCAGACAAGTTTCAACAAGTCGTCAGCCTTCAACACCTGTAAAGTTAACAGTTAAAAATAATACATGTTTGATAAAATTTCATTTTTCGCACAACAAAGCACAAAAGCTTTTTTTAAATTTTTTTAACATGCACTAGTTTAATCAGTAAACTTATTTTTTATGAATTTCGTGGATTTGAGGATTAGAGAAGCCTTAAATTAAATTGCCTTAAGTAACCTTAGCTGAACCATATACGTGAACAGGCAAACGCATTTTTCATTAATTTCATCAATTTGATGTTAAAGAAAAGCCCTATGTATCTTAAAGTAACCTTATACAGGTAATTAGTAAGTACCTACATACTTTTAGAGGGGTTTTTTTGCCAAATGTGCTTCAACTACTAAAATTTAATTATTTCTACATCAATAATAATCAATTTCAATAACTATGGAACAAGGTTTGACTCCTCAGCCAAGAAAATAAAAGTGATTAGCGCAAAATAATCTCTAAATGCTTTTACACTATCGTTGTTATTCAAAACTTATATAACAAACTTACAAAAATAACAATGATTTAATAAAAGCTCAATACGCAATTTGTTATCCTATTAATAATGCCCTTCCTAAGCGTTTTAATATGCTTCCAACTGTTAAAAATAGTTAATAATACTGAATAATATATTTCTTCGAATTATGTTTATTTTATACCTCATTTCGTAACAACTATGTCCACCTATTGGACCACATCAAAAATAAGATTTCCTTTTAAAGTGTAACTCGAGTTAAAACCCAATTCTACCTACTCAGTAATCGATACCTACCCGCATTCCATTCTTCGTAAATGGCCAGAAACGCGTCAAGATATAGTGTCTCTACGAACCTTTTGTGCGATCAATAATTCACGCTGCAAAACACCTATGTAGGTAACAAAGAGGAAGATAGAGCAAGGGGAATGCAAAAGTAAAGGACGGACGAAAATACCATGTAGTTTATACGGCCTCTTCAAAACCACCCAACCAATGGTCGACGGCCATGTTGACCCCCCTCTCCCCCCACCCCCTTCGAGGGGAGCTTGCTTTTCTATTGGTCGACCCTTAAAATAAGGGTCCACCACTTCGTCGATCATTGGCTGGCCAATGAGAGACAAGCTCTCTTCTGATTGGCCAGCCTCCATTTTGGCTCCTCCCCCCTTCGGGGAAGTCGATTCCTATTGGTCGACCCTTAAAATAAGGGTCCCCCACTTCGCCTATCATTGGCCAGCCAATGCGAGGCACGCTCTCTTCTGATTGGCCAGCCGCCATTTTGGCTCCTCCCCCCTTCGGGGAAGTCGCTTCCTATTGGTCGACCCTTAAAATAAGGGTCCCCCACTTCGCCTATCATTGGCTGGCCGCCATCTTTTTTTACCCCCTTCGGGGAGAGGGGAGGGGAATACCACGCCTCCGGGGGTGAGAGGGGGAGGGAGGGGGGGGAAGTGGGCGTGGCCACGCCCCCTGCGGGGAGGGAGGGGGGAAAGTGGGCGGGGCTTAGAGTGAGCCCTAAGCCCCGCCCACTTTCCCCCTCCCCCCGCAGGGGGCGTGGCCACGCCCACTTCCCCCCCCCCCTCCCTCCCCCTCTCACCCCCGGAGGCGTGGTATTCCCCTCCCCTCCCCCCGAAGGGGGTAAAAAAAGATGGCGGCCAGCCAATGATAGGCGAAGTGGGGGACCCTTATTTTAAGGGTCGACCAATAGGAAGCGACTTCCCCGAAGGGGGGAGGAGCCAAAATGGCGGCTGGCCAATCAGAAGAGAGCGTGCCTCGCATTGGCTGGCCAATGATAGGCGAAGTGGGGGACCCTTATTTTAAGGGTCGACCAATAGGAATCGACTTCCCCGAAGGGGGGAGGAGCCAAAATGGAGGCTGGCCAATCAGAAGAGAGCTTGTCTCTCATTGGCCAGCCAATGATCGACGAAGTGGTGGACCCTTATTTTAAGGGTCGACCAATAGAAAAGCAAGCTCCCCTCGAAGGGGGTGGGGGGAGAGGGGGGTCAACATGGCCGTCGACCATTGGTTGGGTGGTTTTGAAGAGGCCGTATAAACTACATGGTATTTTCGTCCGTCCTTTACTTTTGCATTCCCCTTGCTCTATCTTCCTCTTTGTTACCTACATAGGTGTTTTGCAGCGTGAATTATTGATCGCACAAAAGGTTCGTAGAGACACTATATCTTGACGCGTTTCTGGCCATTTACGAAGAATGGAATGCGGGTAGGTATCGATTACTGAGTAGGTAGAATTGGGTTTTAACTCGAGTTACACTTTAAAAGGAAATCTTATTTTTGATGTGGTCCAATAGGTGGACATAGTTGTTACGAAATGAGGTATAAAATAAACATAATTCGAAGAAATATATTATTCAGTATTATTAACTATTTTTAACAGTTGGAAGCATATTAAAACGCTTAGGAAGGGCATTATTAATAGGATAACAAATTGCGTATTGAGCTTTTATTAAATCATTGTTATTTTTGTAAGTTTGTTATATAAGTTTTGAATAACAACGATAGTGTAAAAGCATTTAGAGATTATTTTGCGCTAATCACTTTTATTTTCTTGGCTGAGGAGTCAAACCTTGTTCCATAGTTATTGAAATTGATTATTATTGATGTAGAAATAATTAAATTTTAGTAGTTGAAGAACATTTGGCAAAAAAACCCCTCTAAAAGTATGTAGGTACTTACTAATTACCTGTATAAGGTTACTTTAAGATACATAGGGCTTTTCTTTAACATCAAATTGATGAAATTAATGAAAAATGCGTTTGCCTGTTCACGAATATGGTTCAGCTAAGGTTACTTAAGGCAATTTAATTTAAGGCTTCTCTAATCCTCAAATCCACGAAATTCATAAAAAATACGTTTACAGATTAAACTAGTGCATGTTAAAAAAATTTAAAAAAAGCTTTTGTGCTTTGTTGTGCGAAAAATGAAATTTTATCAAACATGTATTATTTTTAACTGTTAACTTTACAGGTGTTGAAGGCTGACGACTTGTTGAAACTTGTCTGAATCGCTTCCTCGCCTTTGTTATAGTTGTTGTGTGGTCATTCTGTCGGTCGATCTGTCTAATTATTTCGGGTTTAGACGCAGAAACTCATAAATTATCTAAAAACTAATTAAAATTAGGTGTAAGACTTATTTAAAAAAGTAAACTAATCCTTCACAAACACTATCTTTTGGAAATAGTAATTAGTTTGTGTCTCATCATTTATAAACATACATTACATAGTTATGCTAAGTAGGTATTAAATATTTTTTTGTGGCATAAATGCTAATTATAATGGTATTAATAAATATCCATGTTATTTAAATCCGATTTCTTTAATGAATGGACTGACAAAAACGACCAGTTTAAATTATTATGGTGCCAAAACTATCACTCCTCCAACTTGTGCCAGCATTCCTTTGTCATGGCAAAATTGCGTTACCAAATGTGCTACCTCTACTTTCTTGTAAATATCATACAACTTGTGGTAAAACTGTGATCGATCTACATATAGATGGATGCTCAACTTGTTATTACATATCTTTTGTATCTTGTGAACTTTTTGTAGAATTGGCAGTTACTTTGATAAAACGCAAAAACACGTGTCAAAGATAACGTTCAGGATAAAAAAAATTCTAGATCGCGGAAACATCAAACATGCAACTCATTGATCATTCTCGCTCTCGTTTCTATCAGTAATCATCATGATTGTATGTATATTTTATATACTTAGGAATCCACGAAAAATACATACAAAAAATACTTAAAACGATCGTGACTTAAAAAAATACTAGTGAGTGCGCAGGCGCAGACAAAACCATAATATATTACTGGTTAGATAGACCATAACGTACTTACATACTACCAAAGATATTAAATAACTTGATGAAATATAAAACAAAAATATTTTAGTTTTTAAGTTTTAGGTGATTTGATAAAGAAAAATTAGAAGGCTACGCTAAGGACTATGAAGCTGTTAACTAAAAAATGTTTTAATCTTTTTAAGTTTTTTACACTAATGGATAAATTCTAAATTAATATTGAATAAGTTGCAGTACCAAGTTTGGTATCTTATATACCTGTCAAAATACCGTAAAAAGGCAACTATTGCTTAGTCAATTATTAAAATATAGTACGCAAAGCAAAAAAATCTTAAAAGTTATATCTCTTAAAAAAAATGTATAATGAAAAAAGTATTAAATTATCGACAAAATACTAAAAATTAAATCAATCGTAAAACGCATTATAATAAAGATTTTTAAAAGAATAGAAACATCTAACAAATATGTCACTTCTCCAAGGCCTCCTCGTATGACGTTATTACTTGTTAGTTACTAAAAATGTTTCAAAACTAGTGAAAAAATTAATCAGGGTGTTTTAACTTAAAAATCACTGGTTGTTTCGTCATCTGTTACTGGTTGAGTACTAATCTATCGTCTGTTACTAAAAAACATTTAAAAATCGCAAAAAATTTTAAAGTAAAATGATTAAACCTAAATAATAATAACACAAAATTGTTAAAAACGACACTGGTCGCTGCTCATTATGTCACTCGTCGATTGATCTTAGCCATTGATTATTTATTATTACACCACCTACCGATTTATTCGCCTAGTACTGTTTAAAATCCTCAAAAGTTAAACAAACTGTAAAGTAATACACAAAATTGATAGCTATGCGTAAAGAAAAATCAGCACATTCTTTATGATGTGCTTAAAAGATATACAAAAATTAAATAAAAATAGGTCACAAGAATAATTTTAATCTTTTGCGTAGTACAAGTTTTATTCCTCTAAATTTAAGGTTAGAGGACTTAATAGTAAATAATATAATCAAGTAAAGTTTGGCTAACAAAATATATTCTCAAAATTGTATGATTGTCCTTGCCAAGACCCCAATAGTAAATAAAATAAACATTAGTAAAAGATGTTTACATGCGAAAAATAAAAAATATATATGATAGAAAGAAACAGAGAGAGTTAGCACTCGAAGGCATGAAAGTTATGACTCGAAGGGGGGAAAGTTGATACTCGAAGAAGAAAAAGTTGGAACTCAAAGGGGGGAAAGTTAAGACACGAAGGGCGAAACTTAAGACTCGAAGTGGGAAGTTAATACTTGAAGGCAAGAAAGTTGTTGGGTACTCAAAAAATGAAAAGCCGATTCTCGAAGAAGGAAAAGTTGTGCCTCGAAGAGGAGAAACTTGACACACGATTGGTGAAAAGTTGAGACTGGAAGGGGGGAAAGTTGATACCCGAAGAAGACGAAGTTGGTACTAAAAAAGGGAAAGTTGATACTCAAAAGGGGGAAAGTTGTGCCTCGAAGAGAAGAAACTAGACACACGATTGGTGAAAAGTTGAGACTCAAAGGGGCGAAAGTTGAGACGCGAAGGGAGGAAAGTTGATATCCGAAGAAGATGAAGTTTGTACTAAAAAAGGGAAAGTCGATTCTCGAAGAAGGAAAAGTTGTGCCTCGAAGAGAAGAAACTTGACACACGATTGGTGAAAAGTTGAGACTCGAAGGGGCGAAAGTTGAGACGCGAAGGGAGGAAAGTTGATATCCGAAGAAGATGAAGTTTGTACTAAAAAAGGGAAAGTCGATTCTCGAGGAAGGAAAAGTTGTGCCTCGAAGAGAAGAAACTTGACACACGATTGGTGAAAAGTTGAGACTCGAAGGGGGGAAAGTTGAGACGCGAAGGGGGGAAAGTTGGTATCCGAAGAAGACGAAGTTGGTACTCAAAGGGTGTAAAGTGGGTACTCGAAGGAATAAACGTTGCTACTCAAAGGGGAAAAAGTTGGTATCCGAAGGGGGCAAAGTAGAGTCTCGAAGGGGGTTCGGTTCGATTGGTTGGTACTCAAAGAGAATAAAGTTGATACTCGATGGGTGGAAAGTTGAGACTTAAAGGGGGAAAGATGGTACTCAAAGGGCTAAAAGTATGTACCCGAAGGTAAAAGTATTACTACTCAAGGTGGGCTGTAGAAAATATCTAAAGGAAGCAAACAAAACAAATAAAAATTGACGGAAACTTGTACTATGCCTGCTAATTAACAAAAAAACATATATTTTATGATTGTTGGTACTAAAGTTTGCATGATTTACTAAAAACTTTGCGGTAAATGTATTGGGCTAAAACAGCTGCAACCCATTTCTAACAAGTATAAACCTGTTTCGACAAGTCTTAACGTAAATCTGAAAAGCACTTATAAAAGGGCGGAGCGTGTTGAACTGCAGTCAGTTAGGTATAACTTTTCAAGGAAAGTGCATTATTGAGTTCTATCAACACAGTGTTTTAGTGAAGTTGGTGCTATTCAAAAAAATAAAATGAGTTTTGCAACGAAATTGGTTTATAAAATTATGTGTCAGCTTGGTATGGTAGAAGATATGGATAAAAATGTTTCAATTTTAAAAATTCTAAAAGATTGTGCTTTGGCCAGTAGACAAATAAGCATTGCTTTAAAAAAAGCTTCTTCAGTTGCTGAAAAATCTCATTTGACGGCGTGCCTGGGACAAGTTAAACAGTGCAAGCACATTTTAAAACAAAAAAGCCTCAAGTTTGGTGGTGCGATTGGCACCAAGGAAACAGCCAAACATCGCGTACAATGGGAAGACATAAAATCAGCCTTTGAAAGCCGAGTAAGAAGTGCTGTCATTACAAATTTACGTCATAAGGATCCCAAAAAGTTTTTAGAGGATTGTTTTAGTTTATTTAAACGAAGAATAGAAAATACATTAAAAAAAGAGGATATGATAAAAGTTAATACTATTTTAAGTGGAGATTTTCAAATACCAAAAAAAGAACAGCTTGGAAATGAGACAAAACATTTTAATACCGCTAATGCGATTATTGACCGCAACACAAATTTAAAAAACTGGTTTGATAAAAATGTAAAAAATTTGCTTTTGACTGATTTGGAAGATTTTGAGCAAAATAAATCTGGATGGTCTCTTACAAAAATAAATAATCTTATTATAGCAATTAATAAGTATAATCCCCTTAGAATTGGATCTTATTTAGAGCTACCCAAAGAAATTCTTAAGCGTAAAGCTTGCGTAAATGTGGAAAACAATGACGATTTATGTTTTGGTTGGGCTATTGTGTCAGCATTATATCCTGTTGAAAAAAACTCAAATAGAATCTCATCCTACTCGCATCCTCAAGAAATGTTAAATTTAAAAAATATAAAATTTCCAATGACTTTAAACCAAGTTGCCCGATTCGAAAAGCAAAATAATGTGTCCGTAAACGTGTATCGCCTGCAAAAACTTAATATAAACAGTTTTAAAGTACTGCCTGCGTACATTTCTGAAGAAAGGAACGAAAAACATGTTAATTTGCTAATGATTCAAAATAATTACTATTTGGATGATGAACAGATTAAAGACCTTTCGCCACCAATTTACCACTTTGTATGGGTAAAAAATCTTTCAAGGCTAATAAGTAGTCAAATCAGCAAATCCAAAAAAGCAACCTATATATGTGATAGATGCTTGCACTACTTCTATTCTGAAGCTGGACTTACTCAGCATATAAAAGACTGCAAAATTATTGGCAGTGTTGTGGTTCCGAAATTACCAAGTAACGACAAAAAAGTTGATACCGCCTGGACACTAATCAGACAATAAATGAAAATTATTGTAAAATAATATCCAGGGAGGTATCATCGGGGTACTTATTTGTTATCTCGTAAAAGGCCAAGTACCCCTGGACTGAAAAAAACTTAAGCTAGCTCTCAGGGCGAGGATGTCATTTTGTGTAGTCTAACGCAGTCTAATTTCTTCGATCTTTATGCTGCTACGTATGACAGAAATCAAGGAGAAATATATAACCACATTCTGTTTTTGTAAACAAACCTTATTTATTTTTACTGGATTAGGGCTGAGAGATGTGCGAAAATATGTGTTTACAGTGCTTAATCATAAAGACATGTTGAAAATAAGTTATAATACCTAATACCTGAGGTGCACCACAGTTTACAATGTGATTAAAGATTATCAGTTAAGTTTTTAAGGGGGTAGTTTATGCCCTTAATGCACACTCACACACATCCCGTCTCATTACTGGAGGGACCCAGCATTAAGTGCAAGTGGTAAGTAAAAATATAAATAAGTACTTATGATCTTGGTTTTTTTTAAAAGTAACCTAATGCTTGTTTCATTGAATTTAGGGGTCTATATATTTGCTTTGTTTCAGGCACTACTTAGCTGCTGTATCCTAGGAGGATCTGACTGGCAGGTTGCAAATGTACATCCAAAAGTCACTCAAAAAGTCAGGCTTTCTTGCATGCAGGGCTGACAGGCGTCATCATGGGGATATCAGTGAAAGATGGCAAGAACAGGATGTCCAGGGCAGAAAAAGAAAGGCCTCTACAAGGAAAAAATAGCCATGCATTAAAGCGGTGAAAATTAAGTGAGCGGAGAAATATTAAGAGAAAATGCTACCAACTAAAATAAACAAGTGCAAGTACGGTTAAATAAAGGTAAACATATAAAAGCATTGGACTTACCGGTTGGGATTGGGCCTTAATGTGGTACCGAGTGCTCTGCTCGGGTGGTTATCATTTTAAGAAAATATCTATCTTTAGAAACAACAATATGGCAATATCAGCCTAAGTGGACTTTTAAACAACTAAAGTCGCCACTATAAATTAATCTAAAGAAAATTTCCTTATGTAAAAATCAGCAAAAATGCTTTTCTTTTTGGGTTTCCTTCCAAGGAAAAACTCAAAAAGAGGTTAAAAGATCTGTCAATTCAAAAATCCACATGGTGTGGCACCAAAATTCCCTAGATTTCACCTTAACCTTGACAGTGATTTTTGTTTGTTTACAAAATTTTATGGAAAATTAAAAGAAAAATATGAATATTTTAGAGTTTGGAGGGAAAGTAAGGGTTGAAATCGAGTCAAAAGGTAAATCAAGGTCCAATGTTTTTCTGACAAAGTGATTTAAGACTTTTATTAAAAGTGATATTTTTGGGTTTGTTTACCTAGTTCGGTAAAATGGAAATCTTCGGTATTTTTACAAAATAAAGGGCTAAGACTTATTTTCCAGTGTCTTTACTTATTGTACCTCAAAGATTGCTTATCTAAGTCCATGAAAATAAGAAAATTTAACTTAGGAGGCTTAAGATGCCTACCAAATACAGGGTGTTTTGGTTGCTGTTCAAGTTAACGTTAAACAAACCAGAATATTTTCAGGTAAGAGTCTATAAGGTTTTGTGCAAATACAAATAGGTAACTAAAAACTTATTTCTTTTATGAAAACTTGTAAGAAGGAAGCCTGGGTCGTTTGACCCGTAACAAACTCCCCCTTTACCCAGTGGGAATTTTTCGTCAGAAAAATTTCTAAAGGTAAAATTACTAAACCTAATAACTAAAATCTAAACTCTGCATTTCAAAAAATGTACTTTCTGACACGGAAACATATACATAGCTTCACGCTAATTATATATTTTTTAATAATACAACTATTAATTACCAACAAATAGGATATCTAAACCCTCAGAATTCTTACTCTGAACTAATAAATATAATTTAGTTGTACCTACATTATCGGAGATTCACTCCAAGCCCCAGTCAGAAATCTATAACCTAACCTATTGAAGTTTTTTTTTCTACTCAAAACTACCAATACTATCAACTAAATCTTACTTAACTACCAAGACTTTTAATCCTAGTCTTACCACTTTCTCTACTAATACGTTACAACATCGGGTATCAACAGGTTTCAGCTGTTGATTGTCATATCCGGGTTTTTTTTTTTTTAATTTGGGGTAATATACGTAAGCAGTCTAATCATCATTCGGATGAGGCTTTAGATCCTTCGCGGACCAAATGCTTTTAGACTTGCCGTTGTCATCTACCAACTCATATGACCAAGGAGACGTAATTCTTTTTATAGTAAATGGACCTTCATAATTAGGTGCAAGTTTGGCCATGAAGTTCTTACTAGCATTGGACAAATAGAATGTTCTCTTCCAGACCTTCTGACCAACAACAAATCGGTCGTCTCGACGACGTAAATTATAGGCTTTCGCGCTCTTTTCATAAGCTTCTTTAAGCTTCTTTTGGACATTTTCAAACAACTTTGAAAGAGCGTGAGATCTAGCAAGAACTCTAGCAATCGGATCACTGGTAGTGTTATTAGCCGGATTCGGACGTTTGTCCCCAGAGAAAACCAATTCTCGACCAAAAGTAATAAAATTTGGAGTCATCCCAGTTGCTTCATGTTTGGCAGAACGAATCGCAGCGGCAAGTTGTGACAAGAGTTTATCCCAATCCTTCTGCTGGTCCTTTACATACGCAGTAAGCATGGTTCCAAGCACTCGATGGGCTCTTTCAACAGGATTGGCCTGAGGGTGGTAATTAGATATAAACTTAAGTTTGATTTGATATTTTTTGGCCAATTCCTGCAGTTTCAAACTCTTTTTAAATTGAACTCCGTTATCGGTTATAAGTCGCTCTGGTACCCCAAACATCATAAACACATGATCCTCTAGGTTTCTACAAACCGCAACCGCAGTCGCCTGACGCAAGGGGAAAAATAATACAAACTTACTGAACACATCTAAGACCGAAAGAACATAAGTATATCCAGCGGATGAGCGGGGCAACTGAACTAGATCTATGCTGATGACCTCCCAAGGACGTGTTGCTGTAGGAGTCTGACTTAACATAAGACCAGCGGGACGTTTTTGTTCCGGTTTCGTTTCTAAACAGACCAAACAATTTCGAACATAGTTAGCGACGCTGTGTTTCATTTTAGGCCAATAGTATTTTAGTTGTAGGCGAGCTAAAGTCTTCGATATGCCTAAATGACCACTCGTAGGGGGATCATGATTGGCTTTTATGAGGCTAGATCGCTTTTCCCGAGGCACTACTTGTCGCCATTCATCGCTGGGGTCAGAAAGATCCGGATAAGGTAGTTCCACATGTTTGAAAAGAATACCTTTATGGACTCTCCACAAGGGATAGTTTTCGGGACGCTGTTGAACATCAGTAATCATTTTAGCGTACCATGGATCATTTCCAGAGTAAACGTCTTCTACGTCGTCCGAATTATTGGGTTGGACGCCGTCTGGAGCGTCAATTAAGTCTAGGACAGGTACTGAACGAGATAAAAGATCAGGTGTTACGTTATCTTTTCCCTTTCGGTGAACTACCTCAAAATCGTATTGCTGCAATCTGACCAGCCAACGTGCAATTCTACCGATGGGATCTTTGATGTTATGTAGCCATTTAAGGCTATAGTGGTCTGTTATCACTGTAAATTTAGTACCCTCCAAGTATGGTCTGAGACGTTCCAATGCCCAAATTACCGCAAGAGCCTCTTTCTCGGTAGTGCTAAATTTGCGCTCTTGTTTGGTCAACGACCTGCTTAGATAGCAGATCACCTTCTCGTTACCCTCTTCATCTTGTTGAACTAAACAGGCACCAAGACCAAAATCACTCGCATCCGTCTGGACAAAGAAAGGTTTTTCGAAGTTTGGTTGGGTCAGTACAGGGGCAGAAATTAAACTTTCTTTTATTTTCTGAAACGCCGTTTCACAGTCACTACTCCAAACAAAAGGTTTGTTCTTACCTAATAACGCTGTCAAAGGAGCGATGGTATTCGAGAAATTCTCAACAAATCTCCTGTACCACCCCGCGACGCCTAATAGGGATCTTACTTCCTTGACAGTTTTCGGCTGAGGAATACGTACTAATGCCTCAATTTTGCTTGGGTCGACTAATAAACCCCTCGAATTTAAAAGGTACCCGAGGTACTTTAACTCTGGAACACATATGTGGCATTTATTTTTCGATAAAACCAACCCCGCGGACGTCAATCTATCAAGGACCTCTTTTAGGACATTAAAATGGTCTTCAAAACTACTTGTTCCTATGATTATATCATCTAAGTAGACCCAGACGTTCGGTTGAAGGTCACGAAAAAGTTCCTCGACAAGTCTTTGCCATGTTGCCGGCGCAGAATGCAATCCAAACGGCATTCTCCGGAACTGAAATAGGCCACGATTAGGTACCGTAAAAGCTGTTAGAGGTCGGGATTTTTCAGCTACTGGAATCTGCCAGTACGCGGACTTTATGTCCAGTGTTGACAAAAATCGGGTTTCTCGCAATTTAGCTAAGGTAGATTCTACAAAAGGTAGTGGATAGGCGTCCGCCTCTGAATTCTTATTCAAAATGCGATAGTCGACGCAAAATCGGTAATTTATCGGTTCATCTGGTCCAGTTCGCTTTCTAATAAGTACAATGGGCGAAGCCCATGGCGAGACTGAGGGTTCTACTATACCATCTTGAAGCATTTTATCCAATTCAGCATTGACATGTTTTTGCACAGCGGGGGAGATAGGGTAGTATCGTTGTTTTATGGGAGAAACGCCAGGTTTTAATTTTATTTCATGTTCAACCAATGTAGTACAGCCCAGTTTATCACCCATCTTGGTAAAAGTGGAGTCAACCAACTCATCCAACTTTTTTCGTTGGTCCTGGGTCAGTCCTTCGTAAGGTTGAATAGCTGAGATAGTAACTGCGTTGGGCATACCAGCCTCGGATCGGAAAAACCATTCTCCTGCGAATAAGTCTGGAATAATCTCCATTCTTTTCCAAAATTTTGCGCCCAATATTATAAACTGAGAAATGGCAGGAGTTACAATAATGTCAAAAACTTTGACTTTCTCACGAAGTTGGATTGGAGCCTCGATCCTGCCCAAGCACATTACAGGCTGTCCATTGGCCACAGTGCAAGCTCGAGGTCCGTCCTTTTTCAAGGAGCAATAAGGCTTCAAAGCATCCCATCCTGGCCCACCAAGAAAAATATCAGATGCACCTGAATCCATCAAAGCCAAGCACTCCTGACCATAAATCTTTATCTTTAAATATGGCCTTTCATCATTTCGGGCATGCGCAAAAACATAATTTAAAACTGGCAAAATTTCCAAACATTGAGTCGTATTTGCGGATTCGGAAACTTTACGACTCCTTAAGTCTCCTTTCGCGTGTTTTTTTGACACCTTGGAGTACAGTTAGCTGATATTACTCCAGGTTTGCCACAACGAAAACAAAACCTAGTTCTCGGCTTGTTGCATTTCCTAAATTTATGCTGGTCTGACTGGCAGTTCCAACATCCGGGAATTATCTGGGACTCAGTAGAATCTACTGCTTCGACTCTTGGTGCAGGTGGTTCTGCAGGAGTGATGGGAGGTCCTGTGGAAACAGTTGCGACTTCCCTATCGTAATACTGGCGTGATGAAGGACGATAAGCGAGCGATGGTTCAATCAGATGTTTATAATTCGTGGGAGGAGGTTGAAATTGTTGTGCCCGTAGGTCAGCTTCTTCTAAGGATCGACCCTTATATACAAGCTCCTCAATTGAGTTGATTGGCTCTAAAGCTAATCTCCTCTGTAAGTCGGGCAACAAATTACCGCGAATAATGTTCAATCTCTCATGTTCGAACGGTTTCTGAGGAAGCATGTTAAATAAATTTTCGATAGCGTCAACAAAAGTCGCCACGTCCTCTCGAGCTCCCTGAGAACGTTTCCTAATCTCTTTTTCCAAATCCGAGACAAAATTGTAGCGTAAAAATCTGCTTTTTAACTGATTGGCCAGATCGTCCCAATCTGCAAAACTATTTCTTCGCCAAAACGTGAGTGCGTCATCCGTTAAAATTTCCGGAGCTGCCTTGAACAACGCTTCTTTTGAGATGCCCCTAGACGCCCTGATTTCTTCTACCCTTTGTAGAAAATTTAACACACAGGTTTTTCCGCCATATGTCAGGCGCGTTCTAGTGACGTCCCAATTTCTAGCAGCGTCTGGGTGATGTGCTTGTGGGCTGTTTACCATTGGTTGTACTGAAGTTATCTGAGTATTCTTAAGCAGGGATGCCAAATCAGCTAAAGTTAGCGTTACTGTCTGAGTAGTACTACTACATCCACCATTGTGAGTTGTAGTCACCGTCGAAACAGGTATGGTGTTTGCTACGCTAACAACAGGTTGCGAGCTAGCGGTCTCCATCGAATGTGCTGGGTATTGTTCGCTAACAGGCCCGTTGACGTAACGAGTAGAGGAAAAAGGATGATTTCCTGTTGGAATTTGATCATTTTTTCTAGGAGGGGGAACGGTGTAAGTGTTCTGTCCCGCGCCGTGAGAATTTGGAAGAGCATTCTGGTTGGCTTCAAAAAAGGGCTGTGACATCCAGTCATTGGGTCCATAATTATTTCCCATCTGGTTTGCAACAGGCTGAGGTCGTATGGCATGATCTGAGTCTAAGTCATATTCAAGCACACGGCGTCCCGGTCGCACTCGCACGGGTCCACTCACTGTAGGTGCCCACTGTACCGGAGCCATTGGCCTGGAAGCTGACTGTGTGATCGATGTCAGTTGTTCAATAGCTGGAGCCACTGTTATCTGGTTTTCGCCAAACGGAGGAACTCTATGCGAATGACCTACAGCTGCATAACCATATTGTTCCCGAAGAGGTCTGTTTTCCATAATTACTGGAACTGGGGTAATTTGCCTATGGTCCACGACATGGACATCTACTGGCTGGATTTGATTATTTGTCCAGTTCTGTGTACTATTTCCAGCAAAAGGTAGTATTTGATCTTGTGTCTGATTATATTGCACTGACAAGGCCTGAGGACTTTGAATTCTCATTGGTGATTCTCCTGAAGGTTCGCCTGTTCGTGAAAAAGGAGGGGGTCGAAAGGGTGCGCCAGGTGTAATCGTTGGTTGAACTTGAGTAGGTGTTTGATGTTGAGATAAATTTTGACTCTGTTGTTGTTCACAGCGAGAGGTTAACGCAAGGGGTTCCTCCTGAACCGTTGGCAACCATGGTGGCAGTTGAACGTTTTGCAAAATTATTGCAGCTCTATTTTCTTGAAGTCCCGTATGTGGTATTCCTTGTTGGCTAAGTTCCTGAATTCGACCATCAGAATTCGCCAATTCATTTTCAAAACTCCCTTCACGAGTTTGAGTATGGTTAGCAGTCGAGTGTCCCCTGGTCTCTCTTCGAGAATTGCTTAAGTCTACTGGTCCTTCCAGTACATTGTCCTCTTCGACCTCTTCTGCCCCTGAACTCTCACTCTCATCCGAGTTTTGGTTTACAGCTAAGGGTTGATAGTATTCCATCATACGAGTCAGCTCGCTTTTTACATTTTGTACCCTTTCTATCAATTTGGCACATTGCAACTGTGATTCACCTTGCAAGTAAGGTGTTCTGCACAATCGACCATGGATATGTATTAATCTTGTGTTTAGTTTTGCATATTCGTTTTTACAGTTGCTTGCACTAAAATTCGCTAAGTCAAAAATAATTTCGCTTATTTTTGTGTGGCATATCTGTAGCTCTGTGTTTGGATCTAAATGTTGCAAATAAAAAACTGGTTCTATGGCCTCGTTTTCTAGTTTTAAGGCCCTTCTTAAAGATGCACGAATTTCTTTATATGGAATGTTAATTGGTTTTCCCCTAATGGACAACTCGTATTTCATTTCGTCGACTTTAAGACGATTAACCTCCATTTTAGTTTGCCTATGAACTAATGCAAAATAAATCTAATGCAAAATATATGTTTTGTACGACAGTACAACCCCCACTCCTACCAGATAAAAAGAAAACGCAGTTTTTCTTTTTCAAAACCAACCGTCCGCTCCGTAAGCACGAACCACACGGCTTACAACAAAATTCTAGAAGGCAGTGTGCGTACGGCGGCTGCACTGCGTCTCTCTGCGAAAGCAGCGTTTGCCAAAAACCTTAGCACACAACACAAAGGGACAGGTAGAGGGAAAAGCAAAACCCTTCAAAACTTAAATACCGTCATACACCTCGACCTATGTTTTAATATCTTTGGTCAGACTCATACCTAAAGACATTTCTCAAAAAATTTTTAAACCACTATCATTTAAAAAAAATATTTTCTTACTTTCTTACATTCCAGAAAAACCATAAGCAGTCTACCTATTTTAGTAACTTACTTTTCTTTTTATACCTATACCTACAGAAGGCTGCATAGGCTTAAAAACGAAACTGAAATATTCCTTTCAATATCTAGTCATCAGATTTTTTTTTCGCCAAAAAACCTACCCTACAGTGGATATATTTACTTTACTTATAACTCTGTCACTTCAATAAGAATATGGGCTCTCAAAAAAAAATTAAAAAAAAATTTCGGTATATTAGTATGTGACTTCATGAAAACTAAACGGAATTGTAGAAACCACGACTTTTCTTAGCAGAAACAGCCATCACTTTTTCTAACAAAAAGAAATAGATAAACCCAAAATTTTTTCCAAAAACTAAAACCTGTATGTAAACAAAATGCATAAAATCAAGAAGCCTGAAAAAAAAAATGATTTAAACACGTTGGGCGGCCAATTTGATACCGCCTGGACACTAATCAGACAATAAATGAAAATTATTGTAAAATAATATCCAGGGAGGTATCATCGGGGTACTTATTTGTTATCTCGTAAAAGGCCAAGTACCCCTGGACTGAAAAAAACTTAAGCTAGCTCTCAGGGCGAGGATGTCATTTTGTGTAGTCTAACGCAGTCTAATTTCTTCGATCTTTATGCTGCTACGTATGACAGAAATCAAGGAGAAATATATAACCACATTCTGTTTTTGTAAACAAACCTTATTTATTTTTACTGGATTAGGGCTGAGAGATGTGCGAAAATATGTGTTTACAGTGCTTAATCATAAAGACATGTTGAAAATAAGTTATAATACCTAATACCTGAGGTGCACCACAGTTTACAATGTGATTAAAGATTATCAGTTAAGTTTTTAAGGGGGTAGTTTATGCCCTTAATGCACACTCACACACATCCCGTCTCATTACTGGAGGGACCCAGCATTAAGTGCAAGTGGTAAGTAAAAATATAAATAAGTACTTATGATCTTGGTTTTTTTTAAAAGTAACCTAATGCTTGTTTCATTGAATTTAGGGGTCTATATATTTGCTTTGTTTCAGGCACTACTTAGCTGCTGTATCCTAGGAGGATCTGACTGGCAGGTTGCAAATGTACATCCAAAAGTCACTCAAAAAGTCAGGCTTTCTTGCATGCAGGGCTGACAGGCGTCATCATGGGGATATCAGTGAAAGATGGCAAGAACAGGATGTCCAGGGCAGAAAAAGAAAGGCCTCTACAAGGAAAAAATAGCCATGCATTAAAGCGGTGAAAATTAAGTGAGCGGAGAAATATTAAGAGAAAATGCTACCAACTAAAATAAACAAGTGCAAGTACGGTTAAATAAAGGTAAACATATAAAAGCATTGGACTTACCGGTTGGGATTGGGCCTTAATGTGGTACCGAGTGCTCTGCTCGGGTGGTTATCATTTTAAGAAAATATCTATCTTTAGAAACAACAATATGGCAATATCAGCCTAAGTGGACTTTTAAACAACTAAAGTCGCCACTATAAATTAATCTAAAGAAAATTTCCTTATGTAAAAATCAGCAAAAATGCTTTTCTTTTTGGGTTTCCTTCCAAGGAAAAACTCAAAAAGAGGTTAAAAGATCTGTCAATTCAAAAATCCACATGGTGTGGCACCAAAATTCCCTAGATTTCACCTTAACCTTGACAGTGATTTTTGTTTGTTTACAAAATTTTATGGAAAATTAAAAGAAAAATATGAATATTTTAGAGTTTGGAGGGAAAGTAAGGGTTGAAATCGAGTCAAAAGGTAAATCAAGGTCCAATGTTTTTCTGACAAAGTGATTTAAGACTTTTATTAAAAGTGATATTTTTGGGTTTGTTTACCTAGTTCGGTAAAATGGAAATCTTCGGTATTTTTACAAAATAAAGGGCTAAGACTTATTTTCCAGTGTCTTTACTTATTGTACCTCAAAGATTGCTTATCTAAGTCCATGAAAAGAAGAAAATTTAACTTAGGAGGCTTAAGATGCCTACCAAATACAGGGTGTTTTGGTTGCTGTTCAAGTTAACGTTAAACAAACCAGAATATTTTCAGGTAAGAGTCTATAAGGTTTTGTGCAAATACAAATAGGTAACTAAAAACTTATTTCTTTTATGAAAACTTGTAAGAAGGAAGCCTGGGTCGCTTGACCCGTAACAAACTTGTTGAATTTAAAAACTTTAAAAATAAACAATTTGCTCCTTTTGTTATTTATTCCGATATTGAGTCTTTGCTGCTCCCTGTTGCAGAAAATAGTGGTAAAAAAACTCAAAAATATCAAAGTCATGTGCCTTGTTCGGTAGGATATTTTGTAAAATGTGCCTATGATGATTCTTTATCATTTTATAAATCTCACACGGGGCCTGACTGTATGGAATGGTTTAGTAAACAGTTACTAGATTTCGCTGAAAACTTAGAAATTGTATTTCTCTGTGACTTACCCATGGAACCTTTAAGTAAAAAGCAAAAAACTGACTTTAACAATGCTACTAAATGTCATATTTGTGAACAGGACTTTTTAGCTGGTGAAAAGAAAATACGCGATCATAGTCACCTTACATCTGAGTATCGTGGTCCAGCCCATGAAAGCTGTAATCTGAACTTTCAGGATAGTCATACTGTCCCTGTAGTATTCCACAATCTTAGTTCTTATGATGGACATTTGATAATTGAAAACATCGCCAATTTGGACGGATCAATAAATTTGCTACCAATTAACAAAGAAAAATATATAGCATTTACCAAAAAAATTAATGAAAATTTAATCGAATTTAGATTTATTGATTCGTACCGATTCATGGCCAGTAGCTTGGAAAAGCTTGCTTCCTATCTTGAGGAGTATCCTCTGGTTAGAAACGAATTTCCCAACTTGTCTGACGAACAATACAAACTTATTTTTAAAAAAGGAGTATTTTGCTATGACTATATGAATAGTTGGGAAAAATTAAGAGACACATCTTTGCCTGAGCAACTTAATTTCTTTAACACACTCGAAAGTAGAGAAATATCGCCTGCTGATTATGATCATGCCCAAAATGTATGGAGACGCTTTGGTTGTAAAACCCTACAAGATTACATGGAATTCTACATGAAAGTTGATATAATACTTCTAATGCAGGTATTTCAACAATTTAGATAAAGCTGTCATAAAACGTATGGTCTGGATCCTGCTAATTATTTTACCCTTCCTGGTTATACATGGGATTGTATGCTGTATTGCACGCAACAAAAATTAGAGCTTTTGACCGACTATAATATGGTAACTTTTATAGAACGCGGCATTAGAGGAGGGTTGAGCCAATGCTCTAAAAGGTATGTGGAGGCCAATAATAAATATATGGCCAACTATGATTTAACCAAAGAAACATCTTTTTTGATGTATTTTGATATTAATAACCAATATGGATATAGCATGAGTCAAAAACTGCCGTATGAAAAATTTAATTGGTTAGAAAGTGACGAAATGCTCAATTTTGATGTTAATAAAATTGAAGATGACTCGAGTAATGGATACATCCTGGAAGTCGACTTGCACATTCCTTTAGAATTACATGACTATTTCTCAGACTTACCCTTATGTCCTGAACATCGCTGCCCGCCTGACGAGAAAAACCCTAAAAATAAGAAACTTATGGCCACACTATATAATAAAACGGAATACGTAATTCATTATAGAAATCTAAAGCAAGCGTTAAAACTTGGTATAAAACTTGAAAAAATTCATAAAATGTTATGCTTTAAGCAATCTGCATGGCTAAAGCCTTATATTGATTTGAATACTCAACTAAGACAGAATGCTAAAAATGATTTTGAGAAAAACCTTTTTAAATTAATGAACAATGCGGTTTTTGGTAAAACTATGGAAAATATTAGAAAACATAGTATTGTTAAATTAATCAAGAAATGGGATGGACGATACGGAGCAGAAGCACTGATTTCTCGACCTGAATTCAAAAGCATTACAATATTCAATGAAAACTTGGTTGCCCTAGAACTTGAAAAAACCGAAATATATTTCAATAAACCGATATATGTGGGAATGTGTATTTTGGACATTGCCAAAACAACCATATATGATTTTCACTATAACTATATGATAACAGCTTTTGGAAAAGATTGTACTGTGGCATAAACAGATACTGATAGTTTAGTTTATAACATAAAAAATCATGATATTTATGAATCAATACAGCGCAACTGTGACAAGTACTTTGATACCTCAGATTATGCTGAAGATAACATATATAACATTCCGAGGGTGAATAAAAAAGTTTTAGGCATGATGAAAGATGAAAACAATGGCGAAATAATGACGCATTTTATTGGCCTTAGAGCTAAAATGTATGCTACAAAAGTAGTGGACACCAAGAGTAAAGCTGCAAAAGTGATTAAGAAGGTCAAGGGTGTAAAACAAAATGTTGTAAAATCAAAAATATTATTTGAGGACTATGTTGACTGCCTAAACAATTTTAAAGATAAGGTGATTACGCAAAATCTTATAAGATCCGAAAAGCACAGACTATACTCCGTAAAACAAACAAAAATTGGACTAAGTCCCCTGGATGATAAAAGATTTATTTCAAAGGACTGTTATGAAACGTTACCGTGGGGGCACTACAGTATTTAGTGATAACTTAAGTTAACTTTTATTTTAATAATGGTGTCTTTGTTTTTATTGTGTTTGGTTAGATATTTCACGTAGTGAGCTATACATAAGTTTAATGCAAATTTAATCTCCGTTTTGCCTATAGATTATATTATAAAACTTCTAGAATTAGCAAAAGTCTAGTAGCGCCTAATATGTTAATGTAAAAATAAATATATATATATATATATATATATATATATATATATATATATATATAAATATATATATATATATAATGATAGTCATAGTACCTGTAATGTTATTATAATATACCGTCTAAATATGATTAATAGAACTTGTAAGCCTACTTAGCTATAGATATATGATCATAGCAGGACATAATATATTTCTTTATGCTATGAATAATATTATATAATTAATTGTATCTGTATATAAAACTTTTTTAAAATAAACAAGTAAAAAATATTCCAAAGTGTTTACCATGAACCTAGTCCAAGTATGTAATACTAAAAATTTTAAAAATAACGAACTATCTATTCAAACAATTTACATCTTTAAGTGGAGAAAATAAAGGGCTTTAAATTGAAAGAATCAATAGACATTCGTTAAAGCATTAAAATCGCATTCCAGGAACTCACTGTTTAAGTGAATACCACAGTCCTGTAACAAGTAAAAGATAGCATGTTACAGGTCTGCCCCCAGGTACAAGATGAACTGCAACACCTAAAGGGTCAATTAAGGGTAGAAAATTTTTTGGAGATTAGATTGGTTAGTACAAAAAACATATGGGGACATTACTTCCTCTAATATTCTGTGACATATCGAAAAAATGACCACGTTTTCGTCTTATGAGGAAATTACTGCCTCGAGTTAAATATTCTGTGAGATATCCAAAAAAAATGACCACGTTTTGGTCTTATGGGGATTTACATGGAAAAAGTGAGTCAGAACCCGCATTATACATCTACTTCGGTTAAGCGGTTTAGGAGCTATCACGTTACGGACAGATATACACTCGCACACACACACACACCTATACACACACATACACAGACAGACATCACGACAATATTGCTAGGGTAGGTAAAAACCACCCAAATAACACATTATCGGCGTTATCACAAAAAAAAAATTGTCAAAAACAATACCTTCTCTAGCCATTGCTGTGCGGGCTAGGAAGGTAAAAAACAGAAAAGAATATACTGTGTATCCGTAAAGTCTGGAATCACCCTTTTTTTTTTAAAGCAGCAAGCATTTGAGAAGATATCGCACTGGAAGAAAATTCGGCATTTTAACATGGGCGCCCCCAGGGGGGGGGGGCGACATCATGAGGGTTCCGGCCCCCTCCAAGAGGCCTCGGGCCCCCCCAAGACATATTCCTGGATGCGCCACTGATTTTAATTTAACCGTTGTTTGATGCTCTCAATCAAACAACGATTTAACTTTACTCAAAGTGATTATGGTGAAGCAAAGGTTTCTTAATGTTTTGTCAGGAAACTGACAATAATTTCTTATGTCTATATTGTCTTCTTACGGCATTCTACATTTTTATTGTGTTTGTTTATATAGCTTAAAAGACAGAAAACAACCGTCGAAACGTCGCGTCCCCAGAAAATAAAGAGGGTTAAATCTCTAACTTTATCCTTATTTCCAGCTAACCCTTCCTCATTTATTTAAAATTACAATATCGTCGTTATTTTAAAATTTTGTATTTTTATAGACTAATTAACTCCGGCTAATTAATTGACGTTAACGAATTTTTACCTTCCAGACCCGCTTAGTAATGACTAGAAAAGTTATTACTTTCGACGAAATATATTTTTTTGAGATAACGCCGAAAATGTGTTTTTATTTATTTCTGTCCGTTACACGATAGCTCCTAAACCGCTGAATGGATTTTCATAAAATGTTCAATAAAATAGTGTTCGACACTCTCACGAGCTTATTAGATTTTGGTCAAAATTCATTACTGCCTTAGAACATTGAACTACAATGTTCGAAGATTAATGCAAGATTAATGCTAATAAGTTTTTTGACAATTAAAATCTTTAAAAAATGCTAACTTTTTAATGGAGCGTCGTATCAATATGCGGTTTTCGGAATATAGTTAACTACTGAATTTTGAAACGATTCGTCCCTTTGCATTTGCAATAGGTGGATATCTTGGGTTGTAGGGGTAGGATAAAGTAAACAAGGCTTAAAAAACTGGGAATTTGCCCACGAAACGTTACCAGCAAACAAAGTCTCTACTTTATCCCACCCCTATAACCCAAGATATCTACCTATTTTATAGTAGACTACATTTTGCTTAACAATTTGTCAAAACTTCCTGCCGAAATCCCCAGGTAGTTACTTTTATCTAGGGTAACCAGTATATCAAAAACGTCTACTTTTTTTTAACTTTAGACTAAGCTTCGACTACAATTTAACATATACACAAAAAAAAGCTTTTTTAAAATATCAAATATTGATTTTTGCCCAAAAACCTTATTTTTGCCTGCCCGCTTTCAATACATATTGTATTGTAAACTGGAGAACTTGGAAAAATAAAAGAAGTAGGGGAGGACCCCAAATGAGATGAGCGGACGATTTGAAAAAACACGCGGGAACTAGGTGGATGAACACGGCGACAGACTGAAAAGAGTGGAAGATATTGGTGGAGGCCTATGTCCAAAGATAGACTGAAGAAAACTAAATAGATAGATAGATAGATAAAGAACCAAAAAATAGACGCTTTCGCGGGATAACCCAACTATCATGCGCAGTAGGCAAAAATAAATTGCCTTAACGTAACAAAACATATACGCCAATTTTAATTGAAATCGGTTAAGGCGTTACTGAGATTAGCAGTAAAAAACAGCCTTTTTCTATGCATGCGTATTGATAATGTTGATTTGTAAACAACGTAGTGTTGCGGTAACAATAATCGTGAAACAAAGGTGTGGGAATTTTAAAATAAATTATTTTAGACCCTGGGAAACGGTCAATTAATTTTTTTTTTATAGTTTGTGACGTTTCAGTTTATTTTCGTAATAAAAAAATTAAAATTTAAAACAGATTTTGAAACCACCACATTTGTCAGTTTAAAATAATTAATGCAAAAATTATAAATGGTGAGACTGGGTCTGTCTTGGGTGGTTGAATAAACTGAAACGTCACAAACTATAACATATTTTTATTAACCGATTCCCAGGATCTAAAATAATAACTATTTTATAATTAATTTGAACTTCAGGAAATATTTAAATTAAAATTTCAAAATAAACCCTTTAATGGAAAAGTTAAAATTAGAGTTGATCTTAGTAAAGAAAAAACAAATTTTAATCCAAATTACGAATTATTCAAAAATCGTACCAACTGTTACTCAGTATTACGTTCAGGCATTTATATCCATTAAAGCCAGCGCAGCCCCCGAAATACAGTACAACTTCTATAAGCCGGACACATATTTGTGTAACCCCAAATTATCGAGGTATCCGAACTACTGGAGTATAATTATATAAAAAATCCGATTATTATTTAGCAAAAGAAAGCTAGTACAAAACAAGTCTATAAATGGCAAAAAATCATAGAAAAGCAAATCTTAACATAATATAAAAAATAATTATTATAATAACAAATAAAGCAAATCATAATTAAGTATTATTATAACATGAAAATATTACAAATTAAAAATTAGGAAACATCAATCTGCTTAAAATATAAATAAAACAAGGTGATTAAAATTAGTAGATTTAAAATCACACTATAACACAAACACACAATCAGGCAGCCACCAAATATTAAAAAGTTAGAAGTTATAATTTATTTAAGAAATAACGTTATTAACACCGTTGTTTGATAGATCAAACAACTTTAACACAAACAAAACCCTACCAACATTTATTCAGTGAAAACATCACAGTTTTTTAATAACAACATTTTTAATTGTTTTTTAAAGCTTTGGATGGAAGAACAAGTTTTTATGTCACTTAACAATCTATTAAAATGCTTAAATAAACAAAAATCGAACATCGCGTTTTCGAGTTTTTTCAAAAAACAAAACAAAGTATCTTAAATAGCATACAAATTCTACTAGTTTGGCAATTTAAACTTTTTTATCTTTAATAATAACAAAGTTATACAGTAGCGGTCAATAATTTAAAAACCACCTAAAAGTGTACGAAACAATTTTCGACCAATAAAAATGCAAAAATCTTTGACAGACAACTAACCAAATAGAGTTATGTGGTTGAAGAGAAGTAACCCCAATTTTTCTGTCCTTGATTTTTTGTTTGTGGACATTGTGAAAAATGAGTTATATAAATTTGGGTAGGCGACAATTCGCCGCGGGGACAATTTGCTACCAGACTTTTTGCTTAATTTTTATTTAAATATAACTTATTTTTTCTTAAATCGTAGCTCCTCTTCCTCAGGTATCAAAATCTGTGAAATTTTTTTTTTTTTTTTTTTAATAATTTAGTAGAACATGATTTATTGGTGGAGTTTCTTAAGGCAAGTCCTGAAATGGAGGCCAAGAAATATACTTCAACATTTACATAACAAACAGGGAGCAAACTTAAAAAGAACAAAACGCACACGTCACCAGAACACAAATTTTTAGTTTATCTCACAGTTTTTGAGGTGAGAGTTTCAAGAATACGATTGGGAGAGAAACACCCAATTTGACTCGAATTTCGAGGAGTACATGCTCGGGAAGATTTCAAGAATAACTACACTGGAGTGTCCGATTTGGGCCGTGTCCGGATTATAGAAGTTGTACTGTAATATTAAAATAAAACCTTGGCATGTCCGATTGTACATGTTTCGAGTTTCGAGCAAAAACCATTAAAAAACACAAAGTGGCATTGTATGACAACATGTGATGGCAGGATATATCTGGTTATTCCTATGCTCAGCGGACACTCATTAATTTTTAAAAATTACATAATTGGTTTCTGTTGTGTACGAAATTGGATTTTGCTAAAACTGACCAAAGTCACTTAACCGCAGTGTAGACACACCGCGGTCATTTTTAATGTAGTAGCATGCTTGTCGGTAAAAAATATGAACAATACAGGGCGGTACCTAGGGGGGTCATCAAGGGGGATCAATCCCTCTCGAAGTGATTGATAAGGTGTGTTAAAATAGATTTCTCATCAACACAAATATATTACTAGACAAATTTTTATTACAATTTATACCCCCCAGAAATTAAATATCAATTAAAATGTTTTTATAAAAAAACACCCAACTGCTAAATGTACTTGTAAGTATTAGTCGCAGTTGAGTCCAAAATTGATAGGTATACCTAAAATGTACGACATGCTTCAACTTTTAGTTTTGATGCCCAAAGCGCACTTACGAAATTATACAGTTTTGTATTCTTATGAATCAGGTCATTGGTTAATTGATACCCAACTGCGACTAGTAGTTACAAGTAAATTTAGCAGTTGGGTGTTTTTTTATTTAATTTTTTTTTATTTCCAACTTTTGGGTTTAATTCTTATTCAGCCTTATAAAAAGCACTATGCATTTACAATTCATTTAGCTTTACCCAAAAAGTACATGTAGATTTTCAACGGACGCGAAAAGTGCTACCTTCCATTGAGTGAAGATAAGGGAGGAGAGAGGGAGAAGGGAACTGGTAAAATGGTGTCGAAAAAAATCTTAGAGCGTGTGCCGAAAAAATTTTTGAAATCGCCCTAAATTTGTGAAAACTATTACTAATAAGAAGGGTGGGAAGAAGAGTGGGAGAGAAAGGGGGAAACTAGTAAAATGATGTTGGAAAAAAAAAGTCTTAAAGCGTGTGCAGAAATAATTTTTGAAATCGCTCTATATTGGTGAAAGGTATAGCTACGACTATTACTAATAAGGATGAAGGGGAGAAGAGAGGGAGGGGGAAATTAATAAAATGATGTTGGAAAAAAAGTCTTCAAGCGTGTGCAGAAAGAACTTTTGAAATCGCTCTATATTTTTGAAAGTTATAGCTATAACTATTACTAATAAGCAAAAAGACAAGTGCAAAGTGGACCCAATAAATGGGCCTAGGACGCGCTATTAAACTCCTGGGAAACAGGAACGGGTTGCAGACAGACCAGAGAATTCGTAGACCGTCCAAAAGCGACCAGAATTAGATAGATGCTGGGACGGACACGAAAAGATCTCGGACTGCTGATAGGTACTCTAACCGGACATAACCGGTTGAGGAGGCACATGACACGTATAAGAGTCGAGAATGACCCTACCTGCCCAGCCTGTGGACAGGAAAAAGAGACATCAAGACACCCCGTGGCAGAATGCGAGGCCTACGCAAGGATGAGACAACAGGCACTCGGAGCGCCAAATCTAAGCGAGGAAGAACTGCACATGCTCAAGTGGGCAGAATAATTGGACTTTGTAAAGAGAACAGGAAGGCCCAATGAGTTACCCGACCATCAAAGGGAAGTGCAGGCAAAAAGGGCCTACTCTGGCCTACTTCTCAGACCTGCGGGTCAACCCCCCTACTACTACTACTACATTACTAATAAGGATGGCGGGGTGGGGAGAGGGAGAGAAGGGGATTATGCAGAAAGAATTTTTGAAATCGCTCTATATTTGTTAAAATTATGTGAATATGGTTTTTGAATAGGGTGGGGGAATGACAGGACAAGTGCGGATCTGAGTAAAAATGTAGGGGAAGGGGGGGGGGGGGTAATAGTCGACGAAAAAATTATTTATAATATAATTTTTTACTAGGGGGGGTACTTCGCCTGTTTTCCCTTTAATCAATAACAAAAAGTGCGTATTTTTGGTTCTAGGAGGGGGGTAATTACCCTGTTAGCCCCCCCCCCTAAAATCCGCGCTTGACAGGAGGGGAGATGGGTGGGAGCAGGGAGGACTACAAAGTAACTACAGCAAATTAGAGGACATTTGCAATGGGTACTCAAAGGAATTTCAATAAATCGCCTGAAATTTAGATAATTTGTATGCCTTAAAGCCTACATCATGTGCTAAAATGGCGTCTGAAGACCGCTATGTTGATTCCTGTTTAAAAGATATAGCCTATAGCACCTTCGGGATCAGTAGCAATTCAACGACACCTTTTTTTGTCAAAATCGGTTCAGCCGTTTAGCCTCTAGTGTGACACAAACATATTTACTTACATACAGTGGCGTATATAGGAAGGGAGCCGGGAGCCCCGGCCCCCCCGAAGCTAAGATTTTTTACAGATTTTCCACATATTTCATGAATACAAACATAAAATAGCATAAAATACGGCCGTATGAGGTCTCGCCCCCCCCCTCCGAAACTTTTTTCTATATACACCACTGCTTACATACTATAACAATCTAAAAACATTACCCTTCCTTTCGCTGTGCTGCAGTTGGGTAAAAGGGTTAAAAAAAAAAAACAACAAATACTAAATGATAAATATCAGTTTAAAAATGACCTTAACAGACCCAAAATGAACTCAATCAAAAAGTAGGGGACGCAAGGGGGCAAAATGTGTTTTTAGATTATGCCTTATAACTTCTAAACTATTGCACCTGCTTAAATTGGTAGCTTATACAATTACCCACAGGTCCGCTATAAAAAAATTCGAAGCTGATAACGAGGCTTTCTAGGAAGGGGCAAAAATTTTTGTAATTTAAATGAAAAAAAAACTTAATTGACTTATTATACTCTGCCCTATATCAGCAAATGCCCACCAATAGGTTGCGGTTAACCACTTCTTAATTTTATATACTTTATACTTTTTCCCCGGCTCCTAGGGGCTGTAAGGGGCCAACATCTTATTTTGACCACACCGCAAAAACAGAAATTCACAAAATATTAATTTACATATTATTAAGATATGTGACTGACTCAATAAAATATCTTGAATAAGTAATTTTCAGATTTTGCGGTGGAGTCAAAATAAGATGGCCCCTTACAGCCCCTAGGAGCCGGGGCCAAGGCATAAAGTATATTAAATTAAGAAGTGGTGAACCGCAACTGTTTGGTGCACATTTGCTGACATAGGGCAAAGTATAAATCAATTAAGCTGTTTTTATTGTAATAATTACAAAAATTTTTGCTCCTACCTAGGGGGCCTCGTTAACAGCTTTGAATTTTTTTGTATATAGCAGACTTGTGGATAATTGTATGAGATACCAATTTGATAAGACGTAGTTGTTCAGGTGCAATAGTTTAGAAGACATAAGGCATAATCTAAGAACACATTTTGCACCCTTGCGCCCTCTAGGGCCAAAATATATCAATTTTTTTGGCAGCCAAAGAATACGAACATGAAGGTCGATATGCGTACCAAGTTTCATTGGTCTAGCCTTACATTTTGACTAAGATAATTTTGAGTCTGTTAACAGGTCAGGCAGTATTGGCGATATTATTAATGATCGATTAAAACAGGTGTTGTAAATAGAGGTGTTGATTTTTGTTACTTTTGAATACGCGTTACTAATCGTTACTCGACTACTAAGTAATCATTTTATATATTCGTTACTATCGTTACTTTGATTACTGTAACTGTATTCAATTCAATAATACAATTAGGGCAAAGTTGTCGGACTGTCGTTAATTCGAAGATCATTTACTAGGTATATTCTTTTGTTGATATTATTGAAATATTCAATTGACATTTTCAAAATGCGGGCTAAATAAAGGTAAGAATTACCTAGAAACTTTTATACAACATTGTTTTAAAAATCTAATGCCTCACATGCAAAGAAATACATAATTAAACTCAAAAGTAAATAAAAATAGAGACAAAAATAACAATCTGAGACGAGGGGGGCAATTCTTTACATTTCAAAAAACCTGGCGAAATTTGAAAAAATGTGACATAATCTGGCGCTTAAGATTTCTCGTTTAAAAGGCAATTTTTAAACTTAAAAACTTACCTAAAAGGCCATTTCCCACTTTTTGATAGATGTAGCTTCACGATATAATATTTGTTTTTAATTAAAAACCCGTAATTTGTTGAAAATTTTTAATATAAAAATTGTAAATAAATTCAAAGCAGATAACCATTAACCACACAAACTGAAATGTCAGATTTCGTCACATTTCGTCACATTTCTTTCAAATTTATGAGTCCTTTTCGTTTTCTTTATGAGGTCAGCTAAGTTTACTTTCTTTCTTTGTTTTCACGGTAAAATTAACAAAGAGGGACTAACTGCATGTCGTGGAAGGGTCGCTACAAAATTAGCTCTACGCTGTTGCCACCGTTATATTTGAACGGATTTTTAAGGGAATGTCAAATTATTTCTTTAAAATCTGCCAGAAAAATCTGACTAAGTGGGATACTGGTCAAATTATTGAAGTGGTGATTATTTTTTTACTTTTGTTATCAAAGCTAGGCACGTATATAGTTTTTTATTCTGGGGGGTCCTTCCATATAGAAACTGCTGTTATTCAGTGACGGCCCATGAGGTTTTGGATAGGGCAATCAGAAATACTTGCTACAGTCGCCGCCGGCGGAAGATTACAGGGGTGCTACGAACAATTTTCGTCTAAAATACGTTACTGTTGGGTTTATAAGGATAAAAATAAATATTAAAATAAAAATAAATGTAGATTCTATGGGAAACTGTGTGTGCGAATGAAGAAGAATTACAAAATGTTGAAAGTCCAGAATGTCGAAAGCTTGGGTTATTAGATATAATAATAGAAACTAACTTGACCAGATCAGGTGCCTTTTTTTTGTAATATACTTTAAAACCTAACCTGACCTGGTTAGGTACGTACCTATATTTATATACAAGAAGAAACTTACTTGTCTCTTTCACTTAATTTGTGAACGGATCCCTTTCACAAACAAACCTTCTCTTGCTGGCTATTTTACCATAATTTATCGCACGTTTCATTCGACCCTGCCACCAACCCAGAGACAAATTCTCTATGCACCAACCCAACCTCACTTTTTTATTTACCCGCCAACACGAGTCGCCTGTGGTCTGTTTTGTATCACAGTGTTGTATTATTTTGTGGTTTTGTGGTTAGATTTTAAACCTGACCTGGTTAGGTTATTATACAAAACAAACTAACCTGATCTGGTCAAGTTAGTTTTTTTGAAATTATAATTACCCAACCGGATTAGGTTTGCTTTTTTTTTATTTCGTATACCAATCTAACCCGATCTGGTTAGGTTTTATTTTCTGTCTTTTAAATTTTTCAACTATTAGTATTTTTGTTTCTTCGACATTTTGTACTTTCGACATTTTGGGTTTCGATGTTTCGTCCGTCGCCCCTTCAATTGATTGCAAACTTATCCTTACCTGTCCATACACGCCCATTTTCCACCAAAAAAATGTGTCCAATAGACCGGTTAGGTCACGTTTTCGATCAATTAACCAGAGTTGAATTAACAGGTTAGGATAAGTTTGCCATCAATCGACAAAGGTGAGGTTTGGTTTAATAAAAAAAATGCAAAATTTGCTTTTTGTATTAGGAAATGCACGAAATGTGATGACATCGAACCTTTTAGAAAAGCTATCGTCCAAAAAATTTTGCACCCTGTCAATTGTGTATCTTATCAATCAATATTAATGTTAATCCCGGAATAAAATACACAAACAAAATATAACGGGTTTAAAACCTTAGATACTATAATTAAAATATATTGAAATTGAAGAAATAGTTAAAAAGCTAAAGAATAAATTCCAGTGCAAAATTATTTACTCTGTAGGTTCATTGAATAGCTACCTAATTTGAAAAAGTAATAAAAAAATAAAATAGTTTTTAAGGTTTTGATTATAACAAATATAAAAAGGGTAAAAAAAAAATTAATTTGTTTTTTTTAAACTTATGAAAATAAAACCAAGTAAAAATTTTCATTAAACTTTGGTTTTATATTTAAAATAACTATGAATAAAGACAGACAGCCATTTTGAATTTTTTGGCCCAAACTTATTTTGAGCAAAAATAAAAAGGATTTTTTTGACGGTCCCCAATAGCCTTCCTACCTATGAGTGGCTAAAAAATAAGTCAGCCAAGCATACTTTTTCATTCAAATTTATTTTAAAATCAAGTTCAAAAACACGACAAAGAAAAACAATTTTTTAGCAGCTGCTCAAATCTTGGATTGATTTTGCAGTCAAGTCAAGTAATATTATTTAAAACACACAAATGTTTATGGGTAAATTATGAGATTTAGAAAACAAAATTTTTTTCCACTCTCCATGTATTTAGGTATAAAAAAATACCTTTAAGATTTTAATTTTTTAGAAATCAAAATACTTAACCAAACTTTAGTTTGAGCATGTTTTCAGCTATTATATGCAAAAATCTCAAAAATCAGAATCAATTCCGCCGTAAAAAATGGGAATTATCCATATCTCTACTACTATTATCACTACTAAATGTTTGATTACTTTTTATTCCTAAAAATATCGGGGGGAGATTGATCCCCCCTTAGGTACCACCTTGCACGTTACGTTGTAAGAGTTTTTCATAATAATATTTTAACAACATATTTAAAAAGTGAAACCCAACTTGTGAACGGTCCCTTTATTGGTTTCACTTGGAAACAATGAATTGGCAACAGCGGCAGTATTTCGTAACTGACAGTCCCCTTGGTGATCTGTGACTGACAGTTGTCAAATGTGCCAGAAAGAAAAACCGTTGTATGATGAGGTGCTCGGAAAAATACAATTTATCAAGAACTTGTGGATTATCAGTAGCCGAGTTTCAAAGTAGGTTTTAGATTAAATTTTCCCGCATATTTTAAATTTTTGGGGTTTTCATAATTTCCTAAGTTGGCCCATTACCGTGTGGTGTAAGACGTTTTACACAAAGCTGAAATTGCAGTGTTGTCAAGATTTACACCTAAATTCTGTTCTTTCAAATTTCGTCAGATTATTTCAAATTATTTCAAATTTTGAAGAATTGCCCCCGAGAACTCAAAAAATATACCAAAAGTTTGAACAAAAACAAAGAACATTGCCAAATTTTCACGTGCTACCTTTTCTTATTGTTACCTTTTACAAATACAATAATTTAAATGCGTTAGTTACTAAAGTTATTATAGTTACTCCCTGATTTTGGATTTTCTAAAATAATCGAAGAAATTAAAGTAACGAAAGTAATCATTTAATTTTCGGATCGGTATTCGTTACTCCATTATTTGTCGGGTAACGAGTACTCAAGTAACGAATAGTTACTTTTTCAAGTCCTCTAGTCGTAAAGTCTTCATCAAATCGCCCACGAAAGACGGTATGGCCCCGGACCAAGTGTAGAGAGAACTATCGAATTAAAAAAACTAGAAGTATAAAACCTTTATAGAATTAACATGTCAGTCATAATAGTATTGCAAAAAACATTTCCTTCTACGCCTCTAAAATTGTATTAACGCTACCGCATGCAGTGCGGCTAATTGAGCTTAAAACAAAACATGGAAATAAAAATTTAGTGATTTTTGAACAGTTTAATTATTCATGGTTTCGGCTTCAGATAAGCCATGCCGAATAATTTCGGCGCTTATTGACTTTTTTTCTGAATCGTCAAAAAAATGCGTATTATCGGGTGCGTCAAAAAACTTGCATTAAATCTACTTACTTGTCAAACACTTTTTTGTTAGACAAAATTTCGTTGCCTTTATTTATTTTTGAACACGAAGTTTAAGAAAGATGAAGTTTAATCAGAGGCGTGCCGTGAAATTTGAGACACGGGAAGCAATTTTTTTTTGAACTGGCTTATATGTATTTTTCTATCGTTTTTAGTTTTCTGTAAACTTTAATTTCCTGCTTTAGCCTACCGTTGTTTATGATACCTATACAACTGTATAGGTTTAACGGCCGCACGGTGGAATGGCTCTGTGTTAGAGGAATCGTGCCTATTATCGGATACTTTTTTCTTTTAGCCTATAAAAAAAAATTTCAGCCATATATCACGTGTTGGCAAACAATTACGTCACCTATATTTTTCAATATTCTGAAATGCCAAATGTAATACTTAATTATTTTCTGAGACAGATAAAAATATATTTTGGAATACAAAAATCATCATTTTAAAAATGGTGTCCTAATATCGGATAGGAGGTAGTCCCAATATCGCAAATGTCCGATATTTGGAACCCATAGTAAAGTTAGAGATTTTTTATTATACTTTTTAATCAGTTAAAACCATACACTAGCATAATATTTATGCAATACTAAAATAATTTGTCAGCGCTTAAAACTAAAAACAAAATTGGGAAACGCATAGTGTCCGATATTAGGGCATACATTATATGTGAGGTAATCAACCTTTTCGAAAAGACCAAACTGCACTGAGCCTAATAAATTATACATCAAATAAAACCTTACAATATGCTTAATCAAATGATGTATAGCAAATTAATAATTTGTCTTACCTTCTAAGAATAGATTGCCTATAATCAGCAGCGGTAAAATTTTCGTGCACTATGATTTCACGTAAACAACTGAACAGGAAATAAAAACATGCCTCAGAAATCTGTAATTTATGTAGAATCTGTATAACTTGGTGTAGCATCGGTACATGCACAAGCAGGTAGATCGGACCCCTAGTTTAGGAAATACTTGGCTATCCGATATTAGGAACCTATTCGATAATAGGCGCCTTTCCTCTACATGTTCATGTTCATTTTCCTGTGATAAAAATTATATTGCTGCATTTGTTAATAGTTGCTTTATTTCGTTTTAAGAAAATTTTTTAAAAAATTTCCGTAAAATTATTCTACGGGGTGAAAGTAAAGAATTCCTAAATTGAAAAAAATTCAAGGAAAATTTATACTATATTATAAATTATGTAACACAAAACTTTATATGCTTTTAATATTTTTTTTAACGGTATTAGGGTAAAAGGTGCTTTATATTTGTTATATATTTTCATAGTGGTTATTACATTATTGGTTAGTTTAAACTACACCTATATAAAGAATACCATGTTTTTTTAAAGAATTTTTTTATAAGTCCTATAAAAAATCGTCCAGGAATAACCGCAAAACTGTTTATAAAATCTAATAAAGAAAGAGGTCTACTATCATAATTTAAAAGAATTGGCAGCCCTGGCTACCACCTATAATATCGCACTTGCCCCACCCTGGCTTGTCACCTGCTCCATCCTGGCTTTAGATCATTTAGTAATAAATAATTGATTGTACATTTTTTTTTGCCCCACACTGAGCGAGACCCTGACTACGCCCATGAGGCCATGAATCACTCATGGTACACTCATGTTTTCCTCTTTGTTTGTGTGTTAAATTAGAACATAAAATAATAGTTTATTTTATGGACTTTAATGGAAAATTTAACAATTTATTCAGTTTACAAAATTTTGAGTAAAAATAATGTCATTTTTTGTAATCATAAGAAACCTATAGAATGTTCTAAAAAATTACATAAGTTTTGTAACAGACTATATTCTAAATAGAAAGCTTCTTCTAGAACATCGTAAAATTTTTTTCAAAAAAATGCCTTATGGTTAAATTAACCATTTTCCGTAAATAAAAGAAATGAAGAGCAATATTCTGCATGTTTGGAAGATCCATTGCCTTCTATTTCACGATCATTTTTAAGTTTATCTGACTATAAGAAAAGAAGGAAAACAGAGTACCTCACAGAATCCCCGTAGGACCATATCAAATTTGTGGCAAAATAACCTAATACATATTAAAATTTATCCACCATCTTGAATATTTATGAAATGTCAGCTGTGACACTAAATTTATTAATTATTGTGGCTTTCCAAAATGACTACAATTATAAAAATTGGACAAATTTTTTTAAAGAAATGAGCAATTGTCAGACTCATTTATGGTGACCACCCTATATAAGAAATTATTAATTTATAAAAAAATTTTTTTAAGAAAATTACAGCTCCCCCTTGCACGCCCGCTTACTGCGCCGCTGTTTGCAAACTAAATAATCCAGTCTATAGGCCACTACTTATACTACTAGCTGTGCAGTCAGGTATTATAGCTCACCCCCTTGTTAGGACGCATGTTTTCCATAAGGAGGAGTTTTCGATTGTTTGGTATGTCTGTGCTTGATTGACTGAGAACTTCTTTGTTCGGCATTATAAATGCAGCCTCAATAAACTTTCGTTTTAGGACTTAAAGATGCAAGACTTTTGCATTAGACCCATCATGTGATCATTTGACCACGAATCATCCGCTAAACCGGATTTTTCGATATCCCCCCTTTTGGGTACTTTTTTATATTCCTTTACTCTAACCTGAAGGCGGCGATAGAAATTACCTCTCAACCTAACCCAAAAGAGATGGTAAAGTTGCAAAAATGGTACATTTTTAAAGCAAACAAATAAACTAAATACATTTGATTAGATAAGACTAGCTCCAAGCTATATATATTAACGTTGAAGTTTTTTTTTAAATATGTCACAAACGAAAGCCCCAAAGGGTTTTTGGGTGTGTTTTACTGAATTTTCAAAACCGCATATTGAGGCGATGCTCCGTTAAAAGGTTTAGATTTTTTATTTTCTTGAACTGTCAAAATACTAGAATTAATGGATTTTGACCAATATCTAATTAGCTCGTTGCAATGTCGGTCAGGCAAACGTACATACACACACACGGATAGACGTCACGACGATATTACTAAGATAGACCAAAATACACCCAAATAACACATTTGTGTCGTTAACTGAAAAAAAAATTCTTCGAAAACATTTGCGCGTTTGCTGCGCGGGATAGGAAGGTCAAAATAAGCAGCTAATGCTAAAGAGCCTCCCAAGCCTAAATTTTTGAAAGCATTTTTGACATTTTCATGAATAAAAAAATTAAGAAGCATAAAATACGGATTCGCGGTCCCCACTGCGCCAACAAAACCGCGTAAACATTGACCGCGGAGTAAATAACTGTCCAAAAAATTCGTGCGAAATCAATACCGAGCCTATTAAAAAAACCGCTTTGGCAATTGCCGCATGTTGCAAAACCGCGCTATACAAACATTGCACGAAACATATACCGCGCAAACATTGACCGCGTTTTTTAAAACAAAATATATCGAGCTAGTAATTACAGCGCCTTATTTACAATGGCGCTAAAAAATGTATACCTCTGAAAAACTGAACTACGCGGTATTTGCAACGCGCGATAATTGTCCACGCGGTGATGTCCGCGGATCGATAAGATTTATTTTTAATACCTATTTGTAGCAAAATTATTTTCTTACGTAACGACCAACCAACCAACGAAATTCAACACAACTTATATGGTTGGACTAAGGGGTCTCATCCTGACTAATTTTTTAAAAAAGACTCTCCTGAACTCTTTCCTGTGACCCTCGAGAGAGTGAAAGAACCGTACCAAACATAACCGTTATCAATGGATCGGCAACGTATCCTAAAGACCACTATTCAGAGAAATTGAACAGAGCCTATATGGTTCGACTAAGGAGTTAGAAATTAGACGCTGTTATTGTTGGCACGTTAAAGGCTAACGCGGTAATGGTATAGCGCTTTGATAGACTGCGCGGTATTTGACCGCGCGATATATGTTATGCGTGATTATATCCAACGGTTTCACCTACCGCGCGGTAAATAAGTCATACAAGATTTTGGTATATGTATTGGCCGTGGACGGTGTTTGCATGCGCAATATACGAGGGTTGTCTTTTATATTTTGCATACAAGAACATAGAGGGCGACACTGGTCGAATGTCGTTACTAAAACTTAACCTCAATCTTTACCTAACCTAAATTCAAAACGCCACCGATACATAAATATAGTTTTATAGCTACAGTGAATTTTTTAAGTTAACAAATCAGTCAAAAATGGAATTAAACCGAGAACGTTTTTGGGGTATAATTTTATACAACTTTCGAAGGAAATTGTCTCAACAAGAATGTTTTGCTAAGTTGATTTCTGTCCTCGGTAATGAAGCACCACATCACTCGACAGTTTCTCATTGGTATGGAGAACTCAAGCATGGACGGATTAGCCTTACCGACGATCCAATGCCAGGTGCCCCAAAAACAGCTGTCACCCACGAAAACATCGATGTTGAGCGCATGCTTATCACCAAAGATCTCAATTCAAAAAACTTTGAATGAAAAATTAGGCGTGTGGAAATTAGTTTTCCGCTGGATACCGCATCTGTTAACCGAAGAACAGAAAGAAGCTAGCTCGTGTCAGAAAACGTCTTCCCCCGCGCCTTAAAGCATAATAATGGGTGCGCCACCGGCTAAAACCTACAAAATATTATAACCATTTATTATTCATAAACTGCAAAAAACATTTTAATTATGTCTCATAATACTTAATATAAAATAATAAACAGTGTGCACAGGGTGTATACGGAGGAAATGAGCCATATTAAACTAAAACAATGGAGGGTTTTGTTTGAGAATATTTGCAAGCATTTATGAAACTGCTTTCTCCATTGTATAATCAAGCTCGTGTATACCTTAGTGGGGCAGGGCTCGATTGGACACAAATGCTTTGGCATTGTTTTGCTGTGTTATGATGGCTGAATGAATTAAAAAATATACAGGTTTTTCATGGTAAAAAAAAACTTCATGCTACATACAACGATAAAAGCTATAAATTTGGTTAAATGAGAAAAAGTTGCACAATTCGAAGCCCAATCAGATGCTGTATCGATATTAAAAATATCTACAGGGGTTTATAAAATATCGCGCGAAAACTAAAAATTGTGTTTTTCGAAAAATTTAAATATCTCCGTCATCTTGTAAACAAACATTATAAAATTTGGCTAATATGACGTTACCGCATTTTTTCTAGGCCTTCTTCTTTTGCTGTAACCATAGCCAACTTTCTTATTTCTTATGGCCGCTATATTGGATTTATAGGTAATTAAATAGAGCATGTCTCTCTATCCGTCCATCCGTTAACTCGAGAATGCCTGAACCTATTTTAATAAAATTTTATACAAATATCTGTATATATTGCAATGAGCCCTTTTTTTCAGCCCAATCCTATATTTTCCAAGAAAGTTATAAGAAAGGTTTTCCATAGATAATAACAAAATAATATACAAGTGATACGTATACATATATGTCACACTATGGCGGTATATCATTTAATTTATAAAATTCATCTTTTTGCGTTCTTTTAAGTCTTTCAAAATAATCAGAAACAGTCCGAAAACATGCAGAAAGTCTGAAGATGTCCTAGGACACTCGGAAAATGTACGGCCGAGAGAGAAGTGAGTAAAGTGATTAAGAGGGGACCCGATGTGACTAGCAAAGAATTAAAAGTCATCGGGATAACATAATGTTAACCCAAAGTAACAGGAAATAATTTAGAGGTCGCCGGAAGTAGTGACTAAAGTTAAACCGAAAGTTACTGAAATTGAACTGGATGTGACCGAAAGTGAAATAAAGTGAACCGCAAATGACTTCAAAGTATCCGAAATTGAATTAGAGGTAACCGGAAGTGACTGATACTTTACGGGAAGTAACTGAAAGTAAACTGAAACTACATTGGAAGAGACTAAAAAACCGTAAGTCATTAGAAGAAACTAGAAACTGACTCACAGTAAACTAAAAGCAGACCGGAAGGATATCGAAGTGACTCAGAAGTGACCGAGGCTGACCAAAAGTGAACCGAAAAGTAACCGTAAGTAACTAAAAGTAAACCGAAAATGACTCAAAAGTAATCGGGAGTGACTTAAAGTAAACCAGAAGTAAACACAAAAGACTTAGAAGCCACCGAAAGTAACTAAAAGTGAACTGGAAGTGATCAGAAATGATTTGAACATGATCGTTACAGAGAATTAGCTAAAAGCAATCGAAAGTAACCAAATGTAAACCGAAACTCACTAAAAGCGAACCAAAAATGACTTAAAGTGAACCGGAAGTAAAGGAAAATGATTAATAGTGAAACGGACTCAATCGAAAATAGCTTAGGAGTGACCGAAGTGACTGAAAATTAAACTGAAGTGCCTAAAAGAAAGCCGGAAGTGATTTAAACGTTAACGGCACTGCCTCTTAATTCACTGGAAGTAACTAATAGTGAACTGGAATTATCCGGAAATTACTTGAAAGGGATCAGAAGTTGCTGAATGTAAACCGAAGGTAACTAAATAAAACCGTAAGTGGTTAGAAGAAACTCAAAATTGACGGACAGTGAGATAAAGACGAACCTAAACTTAAAGGATATGACTTAGAAGTGACCAAATGTGAATTAGAGGTAACTTAAATAAAGCCGAAAGTTAGCGGAAATTATCTAAAATTAACCGGAAGTAACTAAAAGTTCATCGAAAGAACTTAAAAGAACCTGAAGTGAGCGGAAATGACTTAAAAGTAACCGAACGTGCCTAAAGTGAATAGGAAATAAATAAAAAAGACTTAAAAGCTACCGGAAGTGACTAAAATTAAACTGGAAGCGACTGAATGTGAGAAGCGACTGAAAGGGAACCCTAAGTGACCAAAAGTGAACCGGAAGTGACTAAATGTAAACCAGAAGTAAATGGAAATGTCTTAATGTGAACCAAAAGTGACTGAAAGTAAATCAAGTTATTGAAAGTGAACCGGAAATTAATAAAATTTAACCGAAAAAAATCCGAAAGTAATCAGAGACATCAAAGATATTTGAAACGATGTGATTAAAAAAAATTAACAAAATTATAACTGTCAAACATTAGCCTGCACTATTGGATTTGGATAGAAAATATTACCTGATTGCGAGAAAAGAATCTCATTCCGATTTTTTAACTTTATTTTTTTACCGGTAAAAAAGTAATGAAATTTCGTAACATTTATCTTTTGTTTATGATGTATGAAAGTTAACAACTGAAAAATTATTTACGATTAAATACAAAACCAGACCAAAAAGTAAAAACCGATGACAAAGCGTTGATATAAATGAAAGTAAATATTCATATTATGAGTAAATGTATAATATTTAAAATCCACCCCATGTGGTCAACTAGAACTCAAACCCAGGTCTTGCATGAATCGTACTAAAGTACATATCTAAAGTGTTCTTATGGCACAAAAAGAGAGATTCATACTTAAGTCCAATTCCAAATTTAATTGGCAGTAAACTTAAAAAATATCAACATTAATTGGGATACTTTAAAACTCTTGACATATAAATCAAATCAATGGATCCATGACGGATCTGATACCTTTTTAGCCCATTAGCGCACTCCAAGTGAACTCTGTGCTATATCAACCTTGTAAACAGTTTATTGTAAATATCTCCGAAACGAAAGCTCCTACAAAGTTTTTGTTTATATTACAATTTTTAAAAAAATTGTTACTATATTACTATATTCCGAAAATCGCATACTGATGCGACGCTCCGATAGAAAGTTTTTAATTTAATTTTAATTTAACTGTCAAAAAACTGTTATTAGTATCGACAAATTCTGACCAAAATCTAACCAGCTCGTTACAGTATCAAACATTTTATTTTAGCTGAAAATTTCATACAAATAGGTTCAGCGGTTTAGAAGCTATCGTGTTACGGACGGACATACACACACACACACACACAGACAGACATCACGACGATATTGCTAGGATCTGGCGTTATCTGAAAAAAAAATTTTCATCAAAAACGATACCTTCTTCATTGCTGGAAGGTAAAAATTGACGTAGGTATAACAACAAACACAACTAAGGCATTTGTTCCATATCCAACTAGGTAGAAAGTGGATTTTAATAAATTCACACTTTCAATCACCCAAAGAAAGGCTCGTTATACACAGATGAAAATCTCTTTTTATTCTCTATTTAATGATGATAATCAAATATAGGGCGATTTCAAAATTTTTTTCTGCATACGTTTTTACATTATTTTTCCACTACCATTTTATTAGTTATAGTTATAGCTATAACTTTCACAAATATAATACGATTTCAAACGTTCTTTCTGCACACGCTCTCAGACTTCTTTTCCAACATCATTTTACTATAAACAACAAGTGAAATTAAAGAAAAAAATTTAAAAAATAAGTTTTCTGCTTCGGCCGGGGATCGAACCCGGGATCTCTTGCTATCTAGGCGAACATTCTACCACTGAACTACCGAAGCCATACATAAATTTTCGGAAAACTTCTATCTATGCAGGCTGCGGTGTCTCAATACAAGAACGAGAGACTCTCAGGGTATTAACTCGACCAAGTCATCCAACTGATCTCTTTAAATTCTTCTTTCCCACTGTCAAAGGTATGATAACTCAAATTAGACGTAAAGAATCAACGTCTGAAAGCATGAGATCACCTTTTCGTGTGTTAAAACTTCTGATCGCAAATGGGCGATTTGCCCCAATATAATTATCAAATACCAAATTGTAAATAATGCAAGGACCTAAAACTATAAACAGCAAGTGAAATTAAAGAAAGAAAAATAAAAAAAAAGTTTTCTGCTTCGGCCGAAGCTATGCTATCTTTTTAACGGAGCATCGTATCAATACACTGTTTTCGAAATATAGTAGACTATATTTTGCTCAATAATCCATGTTATAACCAAAAACTTCATAGGAGCTTTAGTTTCTGAGATATTTACTAAAAACTTGTGATAATAGACTAGCTAGGAAGGTGTTTTCATTACAATTATTACTTTTTTTGGTATAAATCACTTTTTGGGCTTACTATTGCTGGCGCCATTTATGAGGAGGAAATAACACAAAAACGTGGGGAGGACAGCATATTGGCCGTCTTGCTCCAGGCGGTCACTAGTCTTGCAACAGCCCTGCTGCTGGACATCCAAGTGACCACTTTTCGACGTAAAACAGACGTCATTTGACGTATAACTCCTTGCTACTTCGACTTTTGGAGGCAGTTTGCTTTCCTAGTTAGCGCCAAATCGATTGCGACAAAATATTTCTCGCTGATGTTGATGGTGTGGGGTGTTGTAATTAAAATTTTGGAATAATGGTTACGGACAAGCTTATAAAGAGCGCGTGCTGGGGTAGATGCATTTTCTTATAAATAATATTTGTAGCAAGGCCCCAAGCCATCCATGTTATTATACAGACTATGAGACAAAGGCGTTTTCGCGCTAGAATTAGTTTTGGCATTAGTTCTGAAACTTGATGTCATTATGTTAAGATGACATTATGTTTTTGCGTACAGTTTAGTTTGTCAGTTTTTATCAAATACGTTAGAGCATAAATACATGTTCAAAAAATCGAAAAGCGAAGCACTCATAACTTGCTTTGGCAACAATGGCAAATTTAAATTCGCAGACGCGAATTTTTAAGTGCGTATGCGTGTGCGTTGTCACGTCGACATACAGCTGATGTGTGGATGGATGCCATATTTGTTGATTATTTACAATTTGCGGTGTTGTGCGTTTGTCGTGTAAAAATTTTGTTTTTTTCTGTAAAAGATGGGAAATAATACACGTTAAACATGTGCGGTTTGTGGAAAAGGTCCGGGAGAAGTAAGAAAGTGCCATTCCATAGGTAAGTACTTGTATTTTTCTTTATAATTTATTAATAAAGTTAAGAGTGGTTTATAGATGCCATTAAACACTCATCATGATGTCCACAATAAATCTAAACAATGAATTTTAGAAAAACTACAGTTCTAATGCTAAATTTGGTATATTTTCACCCAAAAAACTAAGTAGTTTTTAGAAAAAAAAATAGACAACCCTAAATTTTTGACAATTGTCAAATATTGTAGTGACGTAACGGAGTATGTTCCGAAACCCCCAAAGCTGACGCATGCGCAGTAACCCAAATCCTGTCTACTCGAAAAAGGAACATAAAGAATTAAATGGGGGTCTACAAGAATCGCATATGAAAATGCATGGGTATGCCCCATATTTATGCTCGAACGTTCTTAGGTTTTATATACGAAATTGGCGCCAATAGGCACGTGCGGCTATCCATAAGACCTACTTATGTAGCGATGTTCTATTTATATACTCTGTTGTATATGCTCCCGATAGTCCGAGAAAAATATTCTGTTTGCATATTCCATGCACATAGATGATGAGATACAAAAATATTATTAATATGTAGAGTTTTTCCCAAATACGTTCTAGCATAAATACATGTTCAAAGAATCGAAAAGTGAAGCCCTCATAGCTGGCTTTAAAAACAATGGCAAATTTAAATTCGCGCATGCGTGTGTTTTGTCATGTAGACACACAGCTGCTATGTGAGTGGAGGCCATCTTGAAATTTTGCGGTGTTTTGTGTTTGTAGAAGTAAGGGAGTGCCATTCTGTAGGTAACTACGTGTATTTTATTTTATAATTTGTTAATAAAGTTAAGAGTGGTTTATAGATGTCATTAAACAGTCTTCATGGTGTCCACAATAAATCTGCACAATTAGTTTTAGAAAAACTACAAAATTAATCAATCCACAATTTGATAAATTTTCACCCAACAAGTTTTTAGAAAAAAATAATAGACATAACCCTAAATAATTGATAATTGTCAAATAATGTAGTGACGTAACGGAGTATGTTCCAAAACCACCAAAACTGACGCATGAGCAGTAACAGACATCCTGTCTAGCCGAAAAAGGAACATTAAGAATTAAATAGGGGTTCGGGCTTCAAGCATCGCATGTGAGAATGCATGGGTATGCCCCGTATTTATGCTATAACGTATTTGGTTTTTCCTAAATATACCTACCAGGTATATCCTTTTGATATATTCTAAAATGAATATTAAGGTAAGGTGGCTGTTAGAAGAATACTATGTTTAAAGTAAGTGCTGTCATCTATTATTTGGTATGCTTAACACTTCTGCCATCAATATAAATTATAACAGAGTTTAGTTATTTGGTTTCTTTGACGCTGCAGGGCTGAGAGTGTCACATGTGTTTATTATCTCTTAGAGCAAGTTCATTTATATTCTGAACTTCTGAAAATTGCTCCTGCTGGGTCGCAAACTAAGATTTTAAAAAAATCAGCCGTATTAATTAATCTGGGTGGTTTAGTAAGCTGATTTGATAAAAATTGTTAAGGGTAAAGTACCGTTGTTTTAGAAGATATCAGAAAAACTAGTTGTTTAGAATCAAAAGTTACGAAAGATTCTCAATTTTCAGAAAAAACAGCCTACTTTGATTTTGTAAGTCTTTTATTAAAATTTTTCTTTAGACGATTTTCACCTGATTTTCTGAAAATTGAGAATCAGCTTTTAATTTTGAACAAGTTTTCTTAATAAACTTTTCTGATATCTCTTAAAATAAAGGAACTTTACTTTTAACACTTTTTATCGAATCAACCTACTAAACCACCCTGTATATTGATTGATTTGGCTTATTTTCTTAACATGTTAGGTTAAGTTCCAGCAGGAGCGATCCCCAGAAAATCAGAATCTAAGTCGAAAATTTATTGTCATTTATACCTTGCCCGAACTCAATCCGTGGACACACTGTAGAAGGAAGGAAAGGCCGGGTGGATTTTTTAAAAATATTTGCTATTTTATCTAACTGTGCGAAAGAACTTATTTTGTCTTCATTGATACGGTTAGGATATGTTACCAATTAGTTGACAACGGTTGGACTTCACACTCTTTTGGCCCACGGGAAAAAGTCAGGTGAGTATATTTTAAAAAAATATACCTGTTAACCTAAAATAAATCAATCAACTATCTATTATATAAAATATTTCTAAACATCATAATTATTAAAACAATTAACTTGTTATCAACGTAAATCTGCGTCAAGAATTTCGGGCCGATTCGGCCCACGCCCAGTTGTACCCCGGTACTGAGTCGGCCTCGCCTAATAGTATCTTTCCCCTACAAATGGGATAAAAGATTTTACTGTTTAATTTGCTAGTTTAGGAAAACTTACAAAAGTAATAACATCCTAAACATTTAGTTAGACTGACAAATTTTCTGCTTACGAACACGAGGAAAGTTTAAAGGATGTTTGAGATCTAATCTTGTTTGTTTTATGTCAGTAATTTGTTACCAAAGTGTTTTCGACTAATTCTTTGTCTTGGAAAACAAAGTTTCTTATTAAATTAAAAGCAGACATTCAAATATTTCTTGCTTGAGAATTAAGTACACAGCTTAGAATCGACCCTCATCATTGTCTATATACGTACGAGAATAAGAAACTAGAATAGGGTTTTAGCAGAAATTCTGAGGGCTTGGCAGTGCCCCGCCAAGTTCGTGCACACTGCTTTGCCACCTTTTCTTGAAACATTTCATCCCATATTTGGCCTATCAATAACTCTACTTCGGAAAGAGCTACAAAACTCAAACTTCACGACTCAAACTGCAAAGTCGTTGACCTTGATAGAGTTAACATTTGCTCTGTTTCAGGGAATTCAAAGTTACAAGTTACTACGGAATTTTAATAAACGTCGAATGTGCCAGTCACTACTCACTTATGTATAGATCATCAAAATTTTACTATACTTGCAGACATGCCACAAAGCTGAAATTTGGCAGTAATAGAAATTATGACTAAACCCTTGGAAGAAATAATAATAATTTACTCCCCTCCCCTATCCATGTAAAATTAAGTAAAAGTAACATTAGCTAGAGACCCTGTATGTCTAACATATTTTAAATAAATAGAGGCGCGGCGACAAATTTATCAATGTCAAATTTATTTAAGTCAAAAGAAGGAGGGAATATCGGTAAGGTCACTCATCGTCAAGCAAGCTTTACAGGTAGCGAAGCCTAGAGTCCCTGTATGACATATTTGGATATATTATCCCAAGGCCAACACAAAAATAGAGGCCACGACCCTGAAAAAATCAGCTGTTCTCTCGGGGCTGAATTTTACATTGGGTCTTATGGAAGTTCAGACGTTTTTTTATGATATTTTCAAAATGGCACTACAGATTTTCGCAAATTTCACTGAAATATTCTCAGACACTATCCCGATATTCCACCAAAGGTTTGTAAGGAAGCAACATGATTAAAAGGTTAAAATCTTCAAGATTTAGCATTCCTTATTTTGAATTCAAATTACCCGCCATGTACCACATGCCAACTGTTATATTTGACATGTATTTGACTTTGTCATATGTGATTGTCACATTCGCTTCTGCTTTAAACTTAATTTTTGTGTGAGCTAATGAAGCGGCTATGAAAAATTAGGGCTTACTATACATTTAAAAAAAATTGTTCTGCCAGAATAAAGTAAAAACAATCTCAAAAACGGCTTTATTAAAAAAAAATCAAATATCCATGAAACGTCATTCCAACTTCAATATTTTAAAGACAATCAGCTGTGTCGTAACGTGACCATCAAAAAAAAATCAGCCCCGGATGTGACGTCAACAAAGTGGAGGATCGTGGCCCGTCCATTTTGATAGCCCTGATTATCCAAATATGTCAACACAGGAACTCTAGCGAAGCCTAACTCTAATTTTCTATTTTTTGGTTATAATTTTTGACATGTTTTAACACAGTCTAAATATCTATTTAATGTTTTAAGATAGTTTGCAGCATAACTTTTTAATTCTAATTACATAAATATATATAGTTTAGGTACCTTCATACTGTGTAAAACAACATCTTCAAAATAAAATAAAACCGCCAATTCGAAACCGAGGAAAACATGTCAAAAATAATAACCAAAAAATAGAAAGCCTGACGTTAGCTTTGCTTCCTATAACGCTTGCTTTTACGATGAGTGTCCTTAAGGGGACAAACTTCGTCCAAAAACTTACCATTTGGCAACACTGATGTCGCGTTTTTTGGCCAAATCTTTGTTCTAATAGAAATAGAAAACGAAGAAGCGGAACGCGTTGAAATTTTGACGGGTAAGTTTTTAAAGCATTTTCAACAAACGTATCTTGGCAGTTTTTAGCGAAATCATTTTATTCAAAAAAAAAAAAAAAGTTATGGCTAAAACACAACAAATATTTCAAAACAATGTTTGGCATTTCAGTAGCCTAGTTGTGTTATAGAAAACTGTAGCGAAATTGTTTCGATTTTTTTATTTTTTGGAAATGTACAAAAGAATATCAAAAATCTAACAAGATACGTTTGAAAATTTTAAAAAAATCTTGCATATGAACAGAAATAATGTTTCAACTAGTTTTTTATAGAAGAGATCTATTAGGATTTACAAAAGCGTGCTCAATTTTATAATTGCTGCAAGACACCAAATCAGACAAGAGCCATCAACCTCCTGACTGAAGCGCCACCCCCATGTACCGGGGGCAAGTCAATTCGATTGGGAAAATTTAACTAAGATCACGTGACCCGGATTTTCACATTATTTTCAGATATTTTGAAAAATAAAATGTCGTTTAATATACGTTAAATGATTATAAGTAGGTATTTAAAGACATACAATATTTATATTTACAATACGTTTTTTTAAGGGCTGACCATAGCGTAACAAACAAAATCACGGGATTACGAACCAATTTATAAGATAGTTTTTGATAATTAGTATATTGCTCAGTTAACAGAAGCTTGTGCTTAACTTCGCTGAGTTGAAAATAAAGCCCTTTTCATTTATTTATTTATTCATTACATAACAAGAGAAGAAAGTGACAAATTTCACACGAGCGTGAGAAAGTTACTTTCCGTCGAGTTATGGACGTTATTTTTCCTACGAACACTGTTTAACTATACCAATTTTTGTAAAAATTGGTTTAATTTTGCGTAAATCAAATGAAACTGCTTTTCCGCACGTGTGGAAAAGTAGTTTGCAACACATGTGCGAAAAAGTATTCTGACAGTTAAACACTATGTGCCGAAGTACTGAAAGTACTTGTCACACATGTGCGAAAAAATTTCTGCACCCGGATGAAATTTAATTTTTTCTGGGGATGCAAATCGTGTAAAATCCAACATTTTCATATGTGGTCGCAGGAAATAGTAATTTACCTAACCAGTGCGGAAGACGCACACACATTCGTTAAGTATGTAGGTAAAATATTTTTTCTACGAGGTTGTGGAAACAAAAATAAAGTACTACAATAAAAACAACTCATTTATTATATTTAATTTACAATGATTGCCGAAAACTTTACTTCTTATCCTGTGCAGCATCTGTGGATCAGGAGATTTTCGTTTTCATATTCTGGATCAATGATATCAGAAGGTTTTTAAATATATTTTGCTCTGGATGTATTTGGAGGCAGGCTCATAGTAACATTATGTGTTCCATCATATTGTGGCTAAGTCTTCTTCGGGATTATCGGTATTTTCTATCACAGTAAATAAACACTTTTTTTCTATTTTTATTTATAAGATGAAATGTCATCCCCTGGTTTTTGACAGAAAAATAGGCTTTGTTATGTACTCTATTCTTTTATTTTTTCTGTTGCTATTGGAAAACTAGCTGCCCACTTGTGTCAAACTCAAAATGTGGTTTTTTTGTCATCCCTAAAATTTTAGTAAGGCCCACAATTTAGAAACCGAATAGGTGTCCCTAGGACTCTAATATGTAGTGCCACCTATTGACTGATATTTAAATATTTTGCCTTGTTGTCTTTTACTTAAAAAATTGGCTGAATCAAATTTGTCGCCTTAAATATCGGTCCTCTATACTCTAGCCTTGTTTTTAGAGAGACGCACCTTCAGTCCTAGTTAATTTATAAGTGTCAGAAAATAATAATAAACGATTTTTGACAAACATTTACAGGTGGTGACAGAAAAACGTATTTGTTTATATGATATGATAACACACTTTATTATTATTAAAGTGAAAGGTCAATTAACTGTACATAATACTAATACTAATACTTGTTAGTATTATTTGGCTTAAAAATTCCGCTGATTGACGCTCCTGTGTCTGATGGCAGGTAAAAACGTTAACCAGCGTTGCTTTGGCCTAAAAGACAGAAGAGCTGTCGTAGGTCATGGATGGTTTGCTTCTTTTTATTTGCAATCGATCTTTTCATTGATCGATATGTATAGCAGTTTATTTTCGCCTGCTCTTGTTCTAGTTTCTCTCGTATCTCGGTAGATGGTGCTTCTTGCGAGAGTTTTCGCACTATTCACATAGGATTAGAGGCAAAACCGTCTAATTAACTTCGCAAGGGTGTCAAAATGACCAAACAGTGTGACAGTGTTCTGAGGAGTCCCATAAGGACGAAACAGTTAACTGTCACCACTTATTAGATGAGCGGCTAGTTCACAACTTGCATTCCGTTTGCTATTGGTCGAAATAGTCAGCTGACTTTTTGATGTTGAACGTTGCCGTTTAAGATTATTATTATGTTATATTAAGAGATGGTGCCACCAGTCAAGCATTTAACAAACATTGTTTACAGCTTTCGGCGTAAAATACGAATATATACTAGTTGTAAGTGATTAAAAAGTGTAGTAGGTTGTGCAGTACATACCTATTGAATTTAACTAAATCTATGCATATGCCGATGAGTTTTTTTATTGTTTTTTAAAAACATATTATATTCTTTTACAGTTCATGTCATTATTTTTGGGACAACTTTTTACAACTTTTTTTTGTTGGCCTATGCTTTTTGTTATGGTAAACAACTGATAACTGTCAAAAAGTTATTTCAAAAATTATGATATATAGTTTAAATTTCCCTATCCTGTTTTCCTGTCGAAATCGGTGTTCACCTAACCCTGATACATTATTCGACAACGTATCCAAACCTGTCCAGACACGCCCCGGTTAGGATACGTTTCCCATCAATTGACCACGGTTAGGTTTTGTTTCAGTTTGGTTTAACACCGATTTCAACCTCCCAAAACGAGGACAGGAGAGTTTTAATTTTAAAAATCCCGCCTGACTATGTCAACCAATAGCAAATGGACTGCAAGTTGTGAACTAGCCGCTCATCTTATTAGGTGTCCATTAGATCTTGGACCCCCATGAGGTTTAGCTTTCAAGCTCCCACTGAAAAATATGAGAGAAACAAAAACTTCTTTTTACCCGATTAGCCACGAAACCTGTTTGATTTATAAATAATAATAAAATTATAAATATAAATAATAAATCTAAAATTTTCTTTAAATTCGATAGTTTCTCCAAAGAGTTGACACTTTTTACAGAGTGTGTAATGCTGCACATATCTACCTAGTTGTTGTGTCATAGTATACAACGTCTTCCATGGGAAGGATGCAAGCTTGATGCAAGCAAGCAAGATGTCGTCTGTGCTTCAAATATATTTATTTGCATTGTAATATTGGATTGATTAACATCCATTATTTTTAAGAGAGAACAGCGATCAACTTAAAAACTTGCGCTTAATTCTGATTTTTTAATTTCAATAAGTTTTTAGCATTACTTAGTAAACCAAGTCGTCCAGTTATATCTTTCGTCAAAAATGTGACCATATATGCCGATTCCTTGTTATCACTATTTATGTTTTCCCTAAACACATTCATTTTTACCAATTTTTTATCTACAGAAAGAAGTATGACAAATGTTTGGGTTTTAGACTTTGTCAATAACGCTTCATTGATGGTATCTTGGATATCTATACCAGTTAATGACAGTTCTATGTTTTCCGCCACTAAATAATTTGTGGGCTGGTCTTCCTTAAAATGTAAAGCAACATTAAAGGGATCTACCTTCTTAATACACTTTGGATTACTAAATTCGCTACGTTTCCCAGATCCATATACAAAAATTTAGAGAGTTTAAAAAGTAATTAAATAAAGATGTTGTTTGGTCAAAATTGATAATAATTAAGATCAACGAATATTCAAGTTCTCCAACACATATTCCAAAATATAAAGTTGTCGCTAGTTTGGAAATAATGAATAAACTTAATCGTAACGGCTTCATTATTTTTCGGTAAATATGTGTTTGTTTGGTAAATATACCTAATGTCACCTTTTGTATTTCTGGATAGAGATAAATATTTAGTAGGCTAACCAACTCTCGATTTTTATTTATTTAAATTGTTTACAAAAACAAAAATCCTAACATAAATAATAATAAAATTAAAAATAGAAATAATATATCTTGCAATATAATTTTTTTTTTAAATTCGATAGTTTCTGCACACAGTTGACACTTTTTACAAAGTGTGTAATGCTGCACAAGTTTACCTAGTTGTGACATAGTATTACTAACGTCTTCCATGGGAAGGATACAAGTTTCGTTATTGGTCGCATGTGATTCAAATATATTTATTGGATTGATCAACATCCATTATTTTTAAAAGAGAACAGCGGTCAACTTTAAAACTTGCGTTTAATTCTGAGTTTTTAATTTCATTTAAGTTTTTGGTAATAGTTAATTTACCAAGTTGTACAGTTGTATCTTTCGTCAAAACCGGCCCATTCCTTGTTATCATTATTTATGTTTTCCCTAAACACATCAATTTTTACCAATTTTTTATCTACAGTAAGAAGTATGACAAATGTTTGGGTATTAGACTTTGTTAGAAACGCTTGATTGATGGTATCTTAGATACCTACGCCAGGTAATGATAGTTCTATATTTTCCGCCACCAAATAATTTGTGAGATGAACTTGCTTAAAATGTGAAGCAACAATAAAAGGATCTGGCTCTTGGTACACTTAAAAGATGAATAATTAAATTCGCTATGTTTCCCAGATCCATATACAAAAATTATCCAGAAAATTTAAATAGTAAATAAAAATGTTGTTTGGTCAAAATTGATAATAATTAATATCAGCGAATATTTAAGTTCTCCAACACATATTCAAAAAGATAAAGTTCTGGCTAGTTTGGAAATAATTAATAAACTTAATCGTAACGGCTTCATTATTTTTTCTTAAGGTATGTATCGGTAAATATGCGTTTGTTTGGTAAATATACCTACTATCACCTTTTGTATTTTTGGATAGAAATAAATATTTAGTAAGTTAACCAACTCTCGATTTTTATTTATTTCAATTGTTTACAAAAAGAAAAATCCTAACATAAATAATAATAAAATTAAAAATATAAATAATAAATCTTCCAATATAAAATTTTCTTTAAATTCGATAGTTTCTCCACACAGTTGACACTTTTTACAGAGTGTGTAATGCTGCACAAATTTATCTAGTTGTTGTGACATAGTATTACTAACGTCTTCAATGGGGAGGATACAAGTTTCGTTATTTGGTTCATATTTTGTACAAGCAAATTCGTCATTATTGGTCGCCTGTGATTCAAATATATTTATTCGCATTATAATATTAGATTGATCAACATCCATTATTTTTAAAAGAGAACAGCGATCAACTTTAAAACTTGCGTGTAATTCTGATTTTTTAATTTCACTTAAGTTTTTAGTATTAGTTAATTTACCAAGTTGTACAGTTATATCTTTCGTCAAAAATTTTACCGTATATGCCCATTCCTTGTTATCACTACTTATATTTTCCCTAAACACCTCCATTTTTACCAATTTTTTATCAACCGAAAGAAGTATGACAAATGTTTGAGTTTTAGACTTGGTTAGAAACGCTTCATTGATGGTATCTTGGATACCTATATCAGGTAATGACAGTTCGATATTTTCTGCCCCCAAATAATTTGTGGGGTGGTCTTGCTTAAAATGTAAAGCAATACTAACATGATCTACTTTCTTGGTACACTTAAAATATGGACAATTAAATTCGCTATGTTTCCCAGATCCATATTTCCATTTTATTTCTTTTGAGCAAGAATTTAACCCGCTACAAGTAGAGATATTTGATTGTATTTTGCAAAATCCGCAAGCATGTTCTTGACCTTTATTCGCTATTAGGATGCATAAGTCTTCTCTACAGGTTGAACAGTTTAGCTCACTATGCAAATCAATGGACGATGAAATATTCATCCTAAAATTAAATTGGGAATTTTTAGAAAATTATGTCAATTTTTTTAATTTCCGTTGCAGCTAATTTAAAAAAGTGGGGAGACGCGCAGACCTCAGAATCACCAAGTTACCAACTAGTTTGGACCTATTCAAAACAGGATACTTATGGGATGATGTCGTAATAAATTACTTAAATCTTATCTGCTATTCACAAGGTGATTTGTTATATTTTACCCACTAGCTATATCCGTTATAATTGATCATCCATAATTCGAATTTGATGCCAATAGTCAATACTGACATACCTATCTATATAGACAAAACTTTGACCTGCGACACTTTGCCCATTAGAATAGTACTTTGTCTTGTTTTAGCCGATCACACACAAAAATGCATAGCGCATAGCATGGAGCATAGAAGTTCAACCTTATGGAATTTTCTTATGCAAAACCAATATGGCCGCTGCTGTTCGATCGCTGATTGATTGAAAGCCCGTTATGCACCATGCTACGGAGGTGTGTGTGAAGGCCTTTTGTCCCTTTATGCTAATTTTATAAAGGGCTAATTCTTTTGGAAAAAAAAGGGGGCACGAGTTCATTTGTCAGATTCTTTTAAGAAAACTAGTGCAAGTTTTTGTAACCTTTTGAGCAACTGACAAGCTTAGTGTTGCACTCAGTGCATATTTTTTGCCACGGGCTCTTCGAGCACGTATTCTTTTCAAACTGCACTAGAGAAAATTTTTGACAGCCCCAAAACAATGTCCGTTGACCACGCACTAAGTTTTTCAAAAGAATTCGCTATAAGTAATCCACGGTGTCGCTCAACCAGTTTTAAGTTTGGGTAGAAACACACCAAAAAAAAAATAAATACGTGGTTTTGTAGGGTAGCTTGCCTAGAACACAAAAACATATTTTTTAGAATGGCAGCTAATCCATTTTTCGAGTTTTTTTGATTTTTCCGAAAATTTATAAATATAATTTTATGATTTTAAATTACATAATTTACTTCCATCGTAAACAAATAAAAGTGGCTTCAAACTATTTTAAAAAAATGTAGTGATACTTTTTAGGCCTGACAACCCCTCTTCCCACTTTCCACTCATTTCTAGCCTCCGTTATACCCAATTTTCAGCCCTATATGGCGAATTGTTGATAAGATCATTTTATGTTGTTTTTTGTTTTGTTTCCTTATCTTAAAAATTACCAAACTATTATATGATTATATTTTAAAAAGTTGATGTGGGGGGGCTAAGATTAGACATGCCAATAGTGTACAAATAAAACATTTAAACGTTGATGGTGCCACGGGCCATAACAATTATGGCGGCCCTCGATTAATCGATGCCTATTTTAAATTTCAGGCTTATAGCCCAATTAATTCGAAAATTTCGCCAACGTTGCCGTTCTTTTACGTGCTTGATTTCCGTATGTTTTATAGACAGAGGGGGATAATCGTCATTCGCAATGGGCGTCGTGTCGGTCGGCTCTGACCGGGAAGACGTCATAAGAAACGCGCGTCTGGGTCCACATTCTGTATACTGTATAGATTAATAGCGATATGTAATGTCGCCTACTAATTGCGAAAAATAGAAAGAAAGGACATGTTTTAAGTTACTGTTGGCCTATCTAACAAGATATAAGCTCTAGGGTGCAATACGACGGACTCTTTTTTATATTATTACCACTTACTTTTAAAAATAACAAAAATGGCCAATGTAAAAATGTTATTGAATAAAAACTATTTATTTTTAAAATTTGTAAGATGGTGCACACTAATTATTCTTTGTTTTTATCATGTAAGATGAAACACACTAATATTGTCACCCGAACTGTTGTACCGCTTGATCAAAAAATTTGATGTAGTTTTGGCTGATTTATTGTTCTAATTTCTTATCTGTATAGTTTGTGGTGATTTTTAAGATAAGGAAACAAAACAAAAAACATAAAATTTCTTTATCAACATCAAAGGAGGCTAGGAATGAGAGCAAATCAAGGGTTGTCGGGCCTGGGAATTTTCACAACTTTTTTTTTAAATAGTTTGAATCCACTTTTATTTGTTTACGATGGAAATAAATTATGTAATTTAAAATCATGATATTATATTTATACATTTTTGGAAAAATCAAAAAACTCAAAAAAAGATCAGCTGCGAATTTAAAAATTATGTTTTTGTGTTCTAAGGAAGCCTCCCAACAAAACCACATTTTTAGTTTTTTGGGGTGTACTAAAATTTAAAATTGGTTGAGCGACACCGTGAATAACGGACGATGCATGAAAATTGATTTGAAAATAATTAACTACTATAATAAGTTTACTAGTAGTTAAGTATTTTTAAAAGTAATCAAACTCCACAAAAGTAGTTAAATTACTAAAAACAGTTAAAACCAAGTAGTTAACTACTGTTTGAAGTACTTTTTGCGATTATTTTACGCAGAATAAAAATAGTCGATTATAACTACTAGGACAAAAACTAATCAGACTACAACTACTTTTACGGAAAACGTTGTTAACTACGTAGTTAACTATGTTTGCTGATAACTACGGCCCAACTTTGACTGGGCGTATGATAACCAATGAATTATATACGAAGTAACTGGAACGGCCACGGTTATACATTACGTATACGGGACTCTGAGGCAAACATTTTAAGAGGTTTTTTAGAGTGAGAACATACAAGCAGTGTAACCTTTCTCTCTCTAGTTCTAATTACCGGTGGTATTTTGTGAACTTAATACTTCAAGGAGATTGTTAATTTAAGCCAGTCAAATTGCTGAGAGAAAAAATATATTATTAGGACCTGAAGCATTGAAGATTGTAGAGCGCCGAAAAACAAAGTTAAAAAAATAAATGCGTCGGCAGGGGCGTTGCGGGTTATGTTTTGGGGAAGGGATACGGAATCGTAATATTGCGATTTCCGGTGAAAGTTGACCTCGGAGAAAAAATGTCACACAGAGAAGTCATAGGCCATAAAAAGGTCTAAAACTTTTGTAAATGTCAAAAAGTTTTAGACATGTTTATGGCCTATGAATTTTCTGTATGACACTTTTTTCTCCGACGTCACTTTCGCCGGAAATCGCAATATTACGACTCCCTGTCCCTTTTTACCCCCCAAAACCTATCCCGCAACGCCCCTGTTCACGCATTTATTTTTTTTAACTTCGTTTTTCACCGCTCTATAGTTTCCAATGCCTTAAGTCCTGTTAATAATTTTCTTTTTTTTACCTTAATATATGGTTATTTTACTGGCCTATTTGTGATTTGTCATTAAAGTGTTTGTCAATGTTGTCAGTATATTTTTGAAATTGTTTTTGTTGAACAAAAATAAAAAATGGGAACACGATGTGTTGCTTGTAAAAACGGGTTTTATAGGAGTGAAAAGCCGGTTTCCTTTTTGAAGTAAGTAGCTTTGATTATTTAAAAAACTTTGTACCTAATCGCAGTATATATCCAGTTATAGATTAAAAATCAAAAGTCAGGGAACTTTCAAAACCACACAATATCATCGGAGAGTAAAAGCAAAAAAGGAAATGTAGCAGCTCCTGCGCATCGTGCTCTCTCTACAAAAAATATCAATATTTTTGTCTCACTTTGCATATATGTTATATATAACAGTGCAAAAATATTTTTTTTTAGAACCAGTGAACCGATTTTCCTGACTCACACCTTGTTGTACGTGGCAAGAATCCAGCTTTTTCAGCAATTTAAAAAAATTATTAAAACATGTTTGCAACACAAGAAAAAACGAGCACCTTTAAAGGGTACATTTGAATTTCGTCCGACATCTTGGATTTTGAGATGGCGGACAAAAAATACATCTATTCAAAACTCTGATTAATTCTCTGCGAAGTGCAATTCGTCCCATTAAAATCAATTGTATAGTTCAAAAGTTATAATGAATGGTTTTTGTTGCCCCACCGCACTGGGTATAGCAAATCGGGCCGCAGCGAGTTGTCCCCTACCCCTTAGAAAATAGAAAACAATTTTGCACAATGATTTTTTAATCTGTGGTTACACTTTCACTTACGCTAGGTGGATTATTGATACAATGCGCGTAATGCGTATCGTACGTTTCTAAGAAAAGGAAACGTACTTTACGTAAAGATACATGACTTTGCATTTACTCCCCATGAATAAGACACACAGACCGATCACTACTTACTTATCCCTATAGCTTTGGTGAGGTAATAAGTAATTGTATATATTTTTGGATAGCTTTTGAACTACTACCTACAATTACTTGGTAGCAAATAAATGAACACTTCCCCCATGCAATTATAAGCGATAATATGCGTAAAACAAATATTTGTTTAATAGTGATTATAATGGTTATCTAAGATTAATATGGAAAATAATCAATCAATGCTCCAGAACCTAAATTAAGTTTAGAATTATTGTTGTCAACAATTAATATTATATCTACGAGATGAGCCAGGTTCAGCAAGTGCTAAACCCACTAAACACAAAAACATTTTAATAATGTTAAAAACATAACGTTAGGTTGGATGTTAGTTCTAACATGTTCATAGTGAAAAAGAAGCTTAATAACCCGTTTTCTGACGTTAGAAAAATAATCTTATGTTTTTATAACGTTTTTTTAAAGTGCTTTTTAAACGTTAAAAAAATATTGATTTTTAACAGTGAAAAAAAAATGTTTTTCTAACATTGAAAAATAAATGTTTTTTGACAAACAATGAAACAATATATTTTTTTCAAATATCTCTAAAGATAAGGTAACTTAAATAATGTAAATAGAATTCTTCTATTTTGGAAAAGCAGAGCAGCAAGACTCCGTGGAGGTTTTCGTAAACTCGACACTCAGTAAAGGAAATTCGGATCCGTAGCTTCTGAAAATAAAATTTAAAATTATATGTAAACAATAATTTTGTAGTAAGTGCCTCGCTCTCGTTCTCATTAATGCTCAAGTGAATACAAGGCAAACAATATTCAACTAAATGCTCGTTATAAATTCGCACTCTGATTGGATGGCGCCTCGTGCCGAGGCATTCGTTTGGTCCCGCTGCGAGGCTTGCGAACACTGCCTCAAATGAATACGCCGCTTAAGGTCCGGCGGCTAATCATTCGCGGTGAATTGTGGCATTCCCTGTCTGATTAACTGCCATGTTTGTTTCTACAAAAGGTAAATATTTTAACAAAAATTGCACAAAGCGTATCTGCTACCGACTCGTATGAACTGGCAGCGAAAAGCAACTAAAAATGGCGATGGCCCGTTCTGGTAGTGGAACTATGCGGCAGCGCCCTCTATAGTATAGTTTTTTTTACTGTTTAAAAAACAAAACATTTAATAGCTTCATATATCTTAAATTGAACGCTAGAAATGAGATCTAGGAAAAAAATTATAGAATTAACCATATATTGATGAGACTATTTTTAATGTTAATAAAATTATGGTTTTTTAAATATTGGTTTCTTAACGTTATTAAGAATATATTTTTGGTAATGCTTTTACATGAAATCTTCGTTAGGATTTTCAACATGTTTTTTTAATGTCAAAAGTTAACTTAATTTTAACACAAATTTGTGCTAGAAAAAAAAACGTTTTTTTTCCACATTTATTTAACGTTTTTTACGATTTTGTGCTAAGTGGGAATGTTGTAAATGACGAACAAAGAACGTGTTTTTTTGTCGAGAGAAATTTGTATTCAAATTAAATAATTACCTTTGACATTAAAAAATCATGTAGAAAATCCTAACTTAAATTTCATGTAAAAGTATTGCCAAAAATATATTTATTACTAACGTTAAGAAACCAACATTGTACGTTGACACGAATCGGTATTACAGACGCATTGTGTTATTTTTCCGGTGTGAAACTATAGCAGATCGACCTAGCAGATTTTCAAGATGAAGATGCCCGAACGATATATACACTGCTCAACTTTTCAAAATACATAAATTTGCCAGGAACTAAATAAAAATTCTGCATAACTTCTCACAGTTTTTCAAAACGTACTCAACATGATCATTCTACAACTATGTCGAATCTCAAAGTATCGTCACGTACCGGGTGGGCCAAAAAAAACCGGACAATTTTTTTTTCATTTTAACTTTTGAACTATACTATCGATTTTAATGGAACAAACTGCACTTGACAGATAATTAATCAGAGTTTTGACCAAATATATTTTTTTGTCCGCCATCGGAAAATCCAAGATGGCGGACGAAATGAAATTGTACCCTTCACAGATGCTTGTTGATTCTTGTGTTGCAAACATGTTTTAATTATTTGTTTAAATGTTTAAATTAGTAAAAAAACTGCATTCTTGCCACGCACAAAATGGTACGAATTAGCATGGTTTGATGGTTCTAAAAAAATATATTTTTGTTTCAACCATTGTTTTGCATATTATAAGATTGCCTTGCCAATCATTACTGCATTTATTTGCTTATAAATTCATTACTACTAAACCGATTTTGATGACATAAAAAAACATCCTGGTGAGAATTGATTGCTTTTTAAAAATCATGATCAAAATTTAGCGACATCCTAAAATTTAAGATGGCCGACAGAATAATACTTGATTCTTCAAAATGGCGTGTTTATTTTTATTTTCTGAAAATGTCTTTAGTTTTTTCTTAATTTATAGAAAATCACTACTTTTCACTCACACAACGACGTACAAATTAGTAAAATCGGTGTGGATGTTTTTTATTTTATCAAAATCGGTTTGGTAGTACTGAAGTTATAAGGAAATAAACGCAGACATGATTGGCAAGGCAATCGCATAATATGCAAAACAATGGTTGAAACAAAAATATATTTTTTTAGAAACACTGAACCAATGTTGCTAGTTCATACCTTGTTATGCGTGGCACGAATGCACCTTTTTCACCAATTTAAAAAAATAATTAAAACATGTTCGCAACACAAGAATAAACGAGCATCTTTGAAGGGTACATTTTAATGTCGTCCGCCATATTGGATTTTGAGATGGCGGACAAAAAATATATTTATTCAAAACTCTGATTAATTCTCTATCAAGTGCAGCTTGTCCTATTAAAATCGATTGTATAGTTCAAAAGCTACCATGAAAAAAAAATTGTCCGGTTTTTTTTGGCCCACCCGGTTTATTGACATGTTTCATCTGCTAACTTCATACCAACTAAAGCTAAGAATGTCCCCGAACTCTGTTTCGAAATTCCAAATCTTCGATAAGTATGTTTTAGAATGAGCCATCACTCAATATCCCTAGACCCGTACGAAACCTCAAAATAAACTCAAAACATTCAAACACGTTTCATCTGCTAGGTTACGGATATCCCCAAATTCTCTTTTAATATTCTGAATTAAGGATTAATGTGCTATAAAACGAGCCTACACTCAATATCCCTAAATCCGTACAAAACCTCAAAATAACCTCAAAACTTTTAAACTTGTGTATTTACATGTTTCACCTGCTAGCTTCATAGCTCCTAAAGTTAAGGATGTCCCCAAATTCTCATTTAAGTTTCATAATTTACGATAAATATGCTATAAAAACGAGCCTACACTCAATATCCCCAAGCCCGTATGAAACCTCAAAATAACCCAAAACTTTAAACTTGTGTATTTACATGTTTCATCTGCTAGCTTCGTAGCTCCTAAAGTTAAGGATCTCCCCAAATTCTCTTTTAAGTTTCATAATTTAAGATAAATATGCTGAAAAACGAGCCTACAATCAATATCCCTAGACCCGTACGAAACCTCAAAATAACCTCAAAAATTTTAAACATGTGTATTTACACGTTTCATCTGCTAGCTTCACAGCTCTTAAATTTAAAGTACCCAAATTCTCTTTTTCGATTCGGAATTAGAGATAAATGGGCTATAAAACGAGCCTACACTCAATATCCCTAAACCCGTATAAAACCTCAAAATAGTTAAACTTGTGTATTTACATGTTTCATCTGCTAGCTTCATAGCTCCTAAAGTTAAGGATGGCCCCAAATTCTCTTTCAAAAACTCCTTTTTGCCCGATTAGCCACGAAACTTGTTTGATTCTCTTTTAAGTTTCATAATTTACGATAAATAGGTATGCTATAAAACGAGCCTACACTCAATATCCCTAGACCCGTACGAAACCTCAAAATAACCCTAAAAATTTTAAACTTGTGTATTTACACGTTTTATCTGCTAGCTTCATAGCTCCTAAAGTTAAGGATGTCCCTAAATTCTCTTTTGAGATAAATTGTCTTAGACGGCATTCTTTAACCACTACAAAATTTTTGTTTACATAGAATTTTAAATTTAATTTTTGGAAGCTACGAGAGCTCAATTTCCCTTACGGAGTGTCGAGTTCACAAAAACCTCAACGGACTCTTGCTGCTCTGCGTTTTCAAAGTAAAAGAAATTTATTTACGTTTTATAAGTTAATTTCCCCTTTATATATTTAAAAAGAAATATATTTTTTCAGTTTTAATAAACATTTATGTTTTGGTGTTAGAAATACATTTCTTTATCAGTGTTGAAAAAAAACAATATTTTAACGTTCGAAAACATTAAAAAAAAAACCTTCGTTTTTTGATGTTGGAAAAATAATTTATTTTTAATGTAAAAAAAACATAAGACTATTATGCTAACGTCAAAAAATGGGTTATTAAGCTTCTTTATCACTATTATTATAGGGGAAAGAGGGGCAAAATTGGATACCTAATTTGCTTTCGTCATTTGGAATTAAGTTGGCAAGATATGTTGTCTTTATGTTTTAATTTTCAGTTTAAGTTATTTAGAACTCCATCATACTTTTATTTTTCATTTTGTAAAAAGTTGACTTTGCCCCATTTTGCCCCTTATACGGGGTAATTTAGAATTAATATTTTTGTAAGACAAGTTTTATTTATTAAAATACTAACCAAGTATAAAATACTTATTTAAAAAATAAAAAGCTGCAACAAAAATAGATTTATAATAACTAAATTTAGTAGTTACAAAATTTATAAAGAATTACAGCGACCTAGTCTTCGCTATCGACTCTCCTACACGAGTTTTGCGCCCATTTCTTGCAAAGACAACATAAAATACAACTTTTAACTCAAAATGGGGTAACGTAAATGCACCCGAATCCGTCCACCCTCCCAATTCCGGTCAACGCACTTCATAAACGATATTTACTGCACACCTCACGTTACGTCTTCGAAACGTTAGAATTTCGGATCCAACATCCCCTCTCCGGCTATGCACCTGTACGAAACTCTAAAACATTTCGTTGTATTAGTTCAATTAAAACAATTATGGCGACATGTACTAATTTAGTCTATTTGAGCTTTCAAAAAAGTTAATTCGCCATAAATACAAAAAGTGAATTTTTCAAAAAAAAAACAAATTCCAGGTAAGTTTTACATTATTTTTTGTAATTAAGTATGTCTTAGGCATAAACTAAGTAACTTTTTTTTGTAAAAAATGTAAAAATAAACCTTTTATATGAGATTTTACCGCGGGCGGAATAGGGAATCCTGACATGTTTTCTGATTCCGCGTGGCCGGAATCAGGATTTTACAAGGCCTAGCGAATTTTTGTTATATTTTTTAAAATTGATTAGTTAAACAAAAAATAAGAAATTTATTAAAATTTAGAACTATTGCTCTTTTTGCTAACCTAATTCCGTCCTAGTGTTTTTGTAATATATTTTGGTTTTTGCTAGCCTAAACATACGGTAAACTGGTTTTTGAAAATAATTCTTTGGGTAAAATTTAATCATTAATAAGTATTGAAATAACTATTTTTTGTTTAAATTAACTTCATTTATTCGATAAGTGCTATAAACTAAACTATTTTAAAGTGATTTGTTGTAAAATTGAAATTATTCCACAAGAGAACATCAGAAATATGGTAAAAAGACGGAATTGGGAGCCTGGCATCAAAATGAAGCTTAAATCCGGCCTATGTTTTTTATATGGATGTGTGTGTTTTACTTTTAGCTTTATAATGTCAGATGTTGGCAGGAAGAATATGCAATATCTGAAAGAAAACCTTCAAAAGGCTTTACTGGCCAGAAAAAACAGGTAAAAGAAAACAAGAATCAAAAGATCAGAAGACCCAAAAGAAACCCAAAATGTACGCAACAAAACTGTTTGGTGGACCGTGTGATCCATGCCAATCCCTCGGAGTAGTTGTTTCTGTTGGTTATGGAAAGAATTCAGGAAGAAAAAAAACGATAAAATTGAAAGAATGCAAACGAGAAAGAAAAAAAAGGAAGAGATTGCATAAAAGAAAACAAACAAGAAAAGTACAAAAAAAGCAAATGCAGTTCTGGAACCAGAGAATCAACAAAAAAATTTAGGGTCAAATGTGGTATGCTACAAAAAGGATGAGTTTGTTAATTTTCATTACGATGATGAGTATTTTCCCGGAATAGTACTTAAACAAAATAAAAATGGTGTTCGCATAAAATCTTTGAGAGTGAGTGGAAAGTTTTGGAAATGGCTTTAAAACGATAATGTCTTGGTATATGCATGTAACGATGTTATTTTAAAAATACCTGCACCTACACAAATATCCAACAGAAGAATCTACAGTGTTCCAGAAATGGATGATATTTCCGAAAAAGGTTTTTATATGCAATTTTAAGTTTTGTTAATGTTTTTCTAAATGTTCATAACTTTAAGTTTTTATTAATGTTCAGTATTAAAAAATTTTTCTTAATAATTCAATAAATTAATATAATAAAATATAAAGGATATGTTATTAACAATTAATTAATTAAGTTTAAATTAAATGAAAGTTAAAATTTGATGCTGATCTAAAAAGAACGGAAAACAGTAATTTGTATCCAAACCAACAAGTGTTTAACCCATAGGACGGAATAGGGGGCCCTGACGGGCGGAATTAGGGAAATCATTAATAGGGCGGACGGCTTAAGGGGATTTGAGGTTTTTTTAGATGTGAGTATTTTATATATTTTTTTTCTTACCAAATCGGCCTATTTTTTGAAAATTAAAAAAAAATACGTCAATTTAATTAGTTTTTTGTAAATTAAAACTTTTTGAAGGCGCGACAAATATTTTCTTCTGTATCTTTTTGTCAGATATCCCGTTTTGTCCCAATGAAGAAAACCCGTTTTGCCCTAATCTACCAGTTAAGTTCAAACAAAAAATTTAACAAAAATTACCGCGGTCCCCGAGGCAAATTGTTCCCGCGTCGTATCGGCCCAAGGCGAATTGATGCCTTCTCCCTATTCAAAGGGGAGTAGCTCCTTAAGGAAGCATTTTCGACCCATAATTTTTATTTTTTTTATTTGTCAAACACACTGTGTTTATTGTATTACAATCTAGTCAGTAAGACTAATTAGCAATTTTGTTTTAACTTAATTTACTAGAAAATTCAGATTTAAACTTAGGGTTGACTCAACAGTTTTCCCCGCTTTGTTTAGTCTGTAACTCACAATTGTGTTGTGTTTATAGCATTATTTTGTTTTATGTGTAATTCACTTAGTTTACTAGCTCAAACGGCTTCACTCTTTTTAGTCTTCGAACTAGCATAGTATTGTCTAGAAGCTAAATTGCTTCTACATTCACATGCCGATGGAGTCTATCTTCATGGCTTTTTGCGTACTTTTTTATAGTCTCTGCTACAGTTTCGATTTTTAGATCTCGATGAAGGTCACTATTTCGAACGTACCAAGGTGCATTCACAATGTTCCTTAATACTTTATTTTGAAATCTCTGTACAACTAGAATGTTACTCTCTTTAGCACAACCCCATAGTTGAATACTATATGTCCATACTGGTTTCAGTATTTGTCTATAAAGCAGTAACTTATTATGAATTGTTAAATTGGACTTCCTTCCAATTAGTCAGTTCATTTTTCTATACCTTATCTCAAGTTCTTCTTTTTTTTTCTTAACATGTGCTTTCCAGCGCAATTTGGCATCAAGTGTCATACCTAGATATTTTGCCTGATTTGAATATGGTACGGGAATGTTGTTAATTGTAATTTGTATGTGATTTATATTTTTGTTTGTAAAATCAACATGAATTGATTTGATTTCATTTAATTTTATTCGCCACTTTGTGGTCCAACTGTGAACTTGGGTGACTGCATCCTGAAGTTTTTCTATGCATTCTTCATTAGATTTTTCTACCGTCAATAAACCAGTATCATCGGCAAATGTTGCTAAGTGGCAATTATCTGGCTTTGGGATATCACAAGTAAATAATAAGTATATATATGGGCCTAGTACGCTACCCTGGTGTACGCCTGCTTGAATTTCTCTTAAATTTGAGTATGAGTCTTCCTGTTTTACTCTAAAATATCTATCAGATATGTATGATTCCAAAATATCCGAATATTGTTTTGGCAGAAACCGTTTTAGTTTAAAATTAAGGCCTTCATGCCACACTTTGTCAAATGCTTGTGCTACATCTAGAAAAACTGCAGAACAAACTTTTCCCTCTTCTAGTGCTTTTTCTATTATATTAGTAATTATGTGTACTTGATCTGTCGTGGAATGCTTGTCTCGAAAACCAAATTGATGAGACGGAATAATTTCTTGTCTTTCTATGATGGGTTTTATTCTTTTAAGCAATAATTTTTCATAGAACTTGGATATAATTGGCAGCAAAGATATTGGCCTGTAAGATGACACGTCATGGAGTGGTTTTCCCGGTTTTGGAATCATGATAACTTCTGCAACTTTCCACAGTTTAGGTACATACCTAAGCCTAAAAGACGCATTAATTAGGTTGCATAGTTTTACGATAGATCGACCCATAATAATGGGAATTTCTCGCCTTATTTCTATGCAAGAATTGCGCCCCCGAAAGTATACTTATAAAGTAAGCTTACTTTTGCATCACCCTATATAGGTACTTCAATACTAAGTAGGTAGGTAATTTTTGATTTTTTTAAAAATATCAAAAGTTGCATCATAAAATGGATACTGTTATCACAATTCTGATTAGTTAAACCCATTCTAGAAATAGATGCATTTACGATTTATTAAATAAAGTTCGGTATTAAAACATCTCATAACGCAGTTCTTTTTTACTCAACTGCAGCACGGCGAAAGGAAGGGTAATATTTTTCGATTGGGATATGTATGTATGTAAATACGTATGTTTGTGTCACGCTGGAGGCTAAACGGCTAAACCAATTTTAACAAAAAAGGTGTTGTTAAATTGCCACTGATCCCGAAGGTGCTATAGGCAATATTTTTTTAAACAGAAATCAATAAGACGGTCCTCAGACGCCATTTTGTCACATGATGTTTGCTTTAAGGCATACAAATTATCTAAATTTTAAGCAATTTTATTGAAATTCCTTTGATTACCCATTGCAAATGTCCTTTAATTTGCTGTAGTTACTTTGTAGTCCTCCCTGCTCCCACCCATCTCCCCTCCTGTCATTCCCCCCACCCTATTCAAAAACCGTATTCGCATAATTTTATCAAATCGTAGGCTGAATGCAATAGTTGGGTAACTCGAAATTTCGTGATTTTGACTTATTTACTTTTTCATATAGTGCGAATCAAGCGCTATCGAATTTAAAAGCCGGATAATACGTTATTCTAAACTAGCGACGTCTATCTGCAAATGTAAAAAGTAGACAATTCAAACATGTAAACTTTTTTGGAGCTATAAATAGATAACTTTAGATACCAGTATGTTTTTCTCTATTTTCTGATCTTTTTATTTTATAGAAGAAGACAACTTAGTTACCTACTTTACTTAAAAATTATCTCATATTGTGCAAGCAATCCTTTTTCAGGCGACTCCTTTTATACTACCAATTACATTATATCGATTTGCTCAAAACTACAAAAATCGAGATACCCAACTATTGCATTCAGCCCACGAATTATAGAGCGATTTCAAAAAATTCCTTCTGAATTCGCTTTCAGATTTTTTTTCTAACACCATTTTATCAGTTCCTTTCCCCCCCGCGTCTCTCTCTTTTCACCCCGCATTATTAGTAATATTTATAGCTATAACTTAAAGACCTCTCTCTTCTCCCCTACCTCCTTATTAGTAATAGTTGTAGCTACACCTTTCACAAATATAAAGCAATTTCAAAAATTCTTTCCGCACACGCTTTAAGACTTATTTTCCAACATCATTTTACTAGTTTCCCCCTTCCTCTCCCTCTCTTCTCCCCACCCTCCTTATTAGTAATTGTTGTAGCTATACCATTCACAAATTTAGAGCGATTTCAAAAATTCTTTCGGCACACGCTTTAAACATTTTTTCGACACCATTTTACTAGTTCCCTCCTCTTTCTCTCCGCCCCCACATTCACTTAATGGAAGGTTACACTGTTCGCGTCCGTAGAAAATCTACACGTACTTTTTGGGAAAAGCTAAATGAATTGTAAATGCATAGTGCTGTTTTTAAGGCTGAATAAGACTTAAACCTAAAAGTTGGAAATAAAAAAAATCAATAAAAAAAACACCCTGCTAGTCGTAGTAGGTGCAATATTACCCAATAACCTGATTCATGAAAATACAAAACTGTATAATTTCGTAAGTGCGCTTTGGGCATCAAAACTAAAAGTTGAAACACGTCGTACATTATAGGTATACATTTCAATTTTGTACTCAACTGCGACTAGTAAATTTAGCAGTTGTGTTTTTTTATTTAATTTTTTTTTTCATATTTACAAAAACCAAACCTAATCTTCGGATAATCGCCTGCATTGCCTCTTTATTCAATCAATCATCCAAAAAACATTGAATTTAAAAATTTAATTAATCAAATGTTTTTACGCGCCAGTTGACCCAAAGCGCTCTCCGACTGCACCGCATGAATAAATTGTGTTTACCTCTTTGGGGATAAATATTCAGTCAAATGAAAATATCAATTTACCTTCGAACATAGGGTTGCCAAATGATAAAAGTTATTAGTGACTTAAATCAAAAAGAATAAAAAAATAGGTGAAACCTATTTATTCATTTAACGAGTGAAAGGACAGCAAACCAAGGAAACTCCAAGTCCATGGCGGGACCAAACCGTCCACTATAAGGAAGAAAGACGTTTCATCACAGTTCAACCAGACCATTAATCATTGCTTTGCAGATGATGGCAATGTAGTCTCCTCAGTCATACCACCCACTCAGTGTCTATCCGCACGTGAATTCCATTATCTTAGACTAACTCAAATATCGCAGATAAATAACGACCTGGAGATAATAGAGGACTGGGGCAACAAAAACCTTGTACAGTTCAACGCGCAGAAAACCCAAGCAGCCCTGTTTTCAAAAAAGACCAGCACCGGTGAGCCAAACATCATGCTATCTGGAAGTGCTGTCACATTGCAGAGCCAGTTGAACATCTTAGGAGTCACTGCAGAGACCAACATGTCTTGGCACAGTCACGTGGCAGATATAGCTAAAAGGGCGTCCCAAAAGCTTGGGGTGCTATTTCGTACAAGACATCTGTATACACCAAGCCAACTGCTGACACTCTACAAAGCCCAGATTCGACCAACTATGGAGTACTGCTCACATATATGGAGTGCGGCACCCAAACATACCTTAATGCTTTTGAACACCGTGCAAAAGCGAGCTATCAAGCTGATCAATGACCCCGCACTTACCCGTAGCTTGGATAGTCTCGAACATCGAAGAACTGTGGGCGATCTCTCTCTCTTCTACAGGTATTATCACGGAAAATGCTCTAAAGAGTTGGCACGTATGATCCCCCCGGGAGTAGCACCTACTAGGCGAACACGTCAAACAGACGGTAACCATCAATTTACTGTCAAAATAGAGGCACCAAGAATCTCATTATATCAGAATTCATATCTCTGGAGAACAGCATCGCTGTGGAATAAACTCCCTGCGACAGTTTTCCCTGCAGGTTACAACCTGAACCGTTTCAAAACCAACACACACCAACATTTCCGCGCACTTGCCGCTTGTCGAGCGTGATAGGGATCTCCTTGCGAGTGCGCATACCCGTAAAAAAAAAAAAAAAGACCATGCTATCACCGTCTCCACGGCGCACCGTGGGCCAGGGTCTACGCAAAATGTTGAAAAACTAGAAAATTATAAACATGAGAAACAATAAATTATTTATATGTATAATAATCAAGTAGGCTCTAAAGCACGCCAAAACAGTTGATTCTCTGTCATTAGTTGTCATGGAGATAAGAATACTCGCTGCAAAGTCTGACAAGTTCGTTAGTTTTTGCCAAGAAAGTGCGGATAAAAATTGGTGTAGATTTAAAAATACAGGCTTATTTAACAACTCTGTTATGGATGAAGTTCTTGCTGGTAAGTTCGCTCTTTACTAACTTAACTAAGATCCCGTATCCTTGTTGATAGCCGAATACTTTCAATAAGAAAATATATGTGTAGAATGTTTATAGAAAAATTATATTTTTAAGTTTTCGTTGAAATATCTTAAAGTTGTCGGCGAGGCGAGGGGTTCCAAATCTTTTTTTATTGAAGCCGAGGTATTCTATTTTCGAAAAAAGTGATAAATAGCTGCTAGTTTTGTGCTGTTTAAAAAAAAATGTATAAGTAAGTAGCCTACATCGCTCTGCTTAAAAATGTGTAATGGTGTTGTTTTGGCGCTTTTTAAAAACAAAATTAAAAGTATTTTACAAAATTTATTTTCACACTTATAAAAGACAACTAAAATTAGTTTAAAAATTTATATACGAGTGATTTTTAAAACCCGGGCGCAACGATTGCATGCAAGGGGCCTAGAGACACGCGAGCATTTCTTGAGATTAGTACGCGCACTAATCTCTGCATACATGTACGTTTGGTGGAATTGCCTACACACACGAAGACAAAATTAAACGTTCTAAACATAAACACGATATTATCAATGCGTTTTGCCTAGACACTGAGAGATTTGCTCGCGTACATCGTGCGCGCGAACAAATCTTCGAGAGATATTTTAGGCGGATATTGTCTACACACGAAGAGATTAGTATGCGCAAACTTGTACGCGCGTATTAATCTCTAGAAATGTTCGCGTGTCTATAGGGGCCTTTATAGCGCAGTTTTTGTCCGAGTTTACAATTTTTTATTCATTTTATCACTGCAAGCATTAATTTCCTTCTTCTGGGAATTAAATATCAACTGTCGATTTAAATAACTTTAGATCACTTTCGTATCTACTGTTGATAATAGTACATAAATACAATTGTACAGGGTGATTTTTTATAAACGTACCTCGTCATAACTTTTTAACCATTTGCCCTAGAGAGATGAAACAAAAACTATAATAATTGGTAAATTATTGTCCATTTTTTTTATTTAAAAGATTTTTTGACAGCTATTACTAGTTACGAGTTAGCGTATTTAAAATATATTTTTTTAAAATTGAACACCCTGTAGATTTTTTCATTTTTGAACTTCTTAAGAAATTACGTTCTAACAATATGACATACTTGGTGTATTTGAGTGATTAAGGGTCCATCTCACCGACTTTTTTGTCGTTACTTAGCTTAAAGCGTTTCTTAATATAATCATAATATGACGTAAGAAGGAACCCTTAAGGCTAAGTAACGAAAAGTCGGTGCGATGGGCTATTATATATTTATTTGTAAAATATTTTTATTTTGAGTGATAATTGTTAAAAGAAGTTACAAATAAAAAAATGAATAATTATTTATCAGTTAACATAGTTCTTGTTTCATCTCTCTAGGACAAATACTAAAAAAATATGGCGACGTACGTTTAAAAAAAATCACCCTGTACCAAAAATTACAATTAATAGCAATCTAACGACCTGCTTAATTGGTTTTTAAAACCAATGCATAATATTATGTATCCTATATCATAAGAAAGCTAACGAAATCTATAAGGGCAATAATAGGTATTCTGCATAGTTCATTTATGTAATTTTAGAATCAAGACACCATCGAGTACGGATGTAAGAAATTTTCGAAAAAGGTAAAGACGGGAAAAAAATTATAAAACTCTAAAGTCCGTCTCGTGTCAAAAGTGTCACGACGAAAATGAGCAGAGAATCAAAAGCTTACCAAAAATTTGTGTCACAAATTCAAACAAAGGTGGAATCACGCCCACCGCATTAAACAACATTTTTTAGATTATGGCTCGATAATGTAATAACATTACCATGCTGCTTGAATCGAGGTGGGAGACCAAAAGAAAATTTTGAAACGTTAAGTTATTCGAGAAAATATAAAAGAACCGAACCACTAATCTACTATAATCAATAAAATAAACTAATTTTTTTGTTGATACGGATTGACCTTCTAAGGCTCGCAGGTGGCCGATAAATTAAAATTAATATTTGTTTATTGTTCTTTTTTACTAATGTTTTTTGTTGTTGTTTTGTGTATATTGTTTACTCTGCTAAATAACAAACCTTAGAATTAAAATAGGTATAGACTACTAAATAGGACATCGGCACTATTTTTTGATAAAATATTTTTCTAAATGCAGAACAGTAATATTTTTTAAATAACTTTAAAGTGCTTTGAAAATAATGGCTTCATCATTTAAATGCTGCAAGACCAAAGACCACAGCAACTGGTTTTGCCTTGTTTGCAAGAATATAGTGCACAAAGGTTGCTGGGAAAGACGTAAAGGCTATGAAATAATCTTGGACAACTTGATTTGGTGCTCACGTGATTGCATAGATAAAGCCCATGAAGAAGACGAAGGTAAGGACTACTCCGTCATAGATGAATTAAAATCCATAATTAGATCCCTGAGACAAGACAACTCTCAACTACAGAACCACATAACTCGCCTGAAAAGAAACTCATCTTCCTTGTTAGAGGAGGCTGAGCAAACAGAACACAGCTACATGCATCAAATAGATACGCTCTCCAAACATAATCAAGAACTAAAATCCAAACTTGAAGAGTATGACAAAGCTAGGCAAAATAATTATTTTACGACCACCGAGACCCAGACCGAATCAATTAATAAAATCAACAAAGACATACAAACCTGCGAATTATACTTAACTAACCAAACTAACAAAAGCTATAGTGACCAAGAAAAAACGCTACAAGCAAGCAATAATATTATTATTGAAAAAAAACTAGAAATCAATGAAATAAAAAGAAAAATAAATACGGCTGAGATCGTAATAGCGGAATACAATAAAACTCTCCAGAAAAAAAGAGAAAAACAATGAAAGATTGGAGGAGGAACTAAGAGAACTTAAAGAGCTTAATGATGAGATGGTTGCCACGATAAAAGTATTCGAAGAAGATAATAAAAGAATCGATCGAGATTTAGCGGAATTAAAACTAAGCTTTAACAAAGTGCTTCTAGAGGGAAAAAACAGGAGCACAGAAACAAGTAAGAATGGTAGAACTAAAATCAACAACGTCAATAATTTTAACACTGACAACAAAACAGACGGCATTGAGAACATAAACGAAAATTGTACAAAATCAAAAAAACAAGTTCTTTTGTTAACCGACGGCTATGGCAAATACATTTACGAATATCTCAATAAACACCTACAGGAAGAACGTGACTATTTCGTACAGGTCTCTTGTAAGCCTGGAGGTTCTTTCGACAGGTTAGTTCAAGACATTGATTGTTACATTAAAGACTTTACCATCGAAGATTATGTAGTGGTTTTTGTAGGGTCTGATATAACTAATTATTCAAAAAGGGCTATAAAAAACCTAGCTAACAAATGCTTTTTTACAAACTTAATATTTTGTTAAGTCCTATAAATAATAATTTAAGCCCACCACAGTACTCTTGGTCAAAAAACAATCAGGTTCTCGACTTCTTACTTAACTTATCGCACTTGAACAATAATATTAAAGTAGTAGCCCTAAACACTAAGCTAAATAATAAATGCTTTTTAAAAAACTCACATTTTCTAAACAAAATTGGCTTAAATATTGTATCACAAAACATAGGTAAAACTATTAAAAATTTTTATCACAAAGAAGCTAATATGTACTCAAACCTAATTCATATTAAAAAGAGAAATAATTACACTGCCGTTAAATGCGATAATCAATCAAGTTCTTACTTAGGGGTAATGAGCCAATTAGAAACTAGTGTAGAAGTTGTGGAGAGTTCTCAGAGCGAAAGTCAGGATTTTTTAGACTTGAGCAGAACGGAACAGGTACACGCATAAAGGAAATAAAAAATGTAAATAGTATATCTGCTATCATCTTTAATACTCAAGGCTTAATGAACAAAGTTAATGAATTTTATATCCTGTTAACAGAGTTAAATTTTCCTGAGATGTTACTTCTTTGCGAACACTGGCTCAGGGAGGGTGAGTGCGCTTATCTTGAAAACTATACCGAGATCTCGAAATTTTGTCGTAAATTTTATGAACGCGGTGGGACAATTATATATGTAAGAAATGATTTTCTAAACAAAGAGCACTTCATATCCTTAGATCAGTACAATTATCTGATTGAAGAGAAATTGTTTGAATTCTCTATCATATTTAATAAGTCTCATAACATTTATGTTCTCTGTTTATACACAAATCCATCGACTAGCCCTCAGCAATTCTTACAAAAACTAGAGCTTTTATTAAGTAATATTCCAATAAATGCTAAGATTGTTATCGGTGGAGACTTTAACATTGATTTTAAAAATGAAAACTTGAAGGAAAAGAAGGATTTGGGTAATCTTTTAACTGCATTTGACATAAGTGTACACAATTCCGAATATACCAGAGTTACAAACCATTCTAAAAAAATGATATATTATGCCTGCTCTAATCTTGATAGTGAATTAGAAGCTACAACAATCATTCCAGGTATGTCAGACCACTATGCAATACAGCTTAATGTATCTTCGCTAAAATTCCAAAATAAAAAACTAATGAAGTATGGACGCATATACAGCAAAAAAAACTTTGATAATTTTAGGATTTTATGCTTAAGGTCCAGTTGGGCTAAGGTATACGATCACCATGAACCATTCAACTGCTTTCACAACATCTTAGTAAACACTTTTTGAAAATCTTTTCCATTTCACAAAATCAGGGATAAAAAGAAAAAAGTTTGGGTAACAAAAGGTATTAAAATAGCATCTAGAAATATTAGATTTCTTGATGAACTAAAAAGGTATTATAAAAATGAATTTGTGACCAATTATGTAAAATGCTACAAAAATATATATAAGAAAATTATAAAACTTGCTAAAGATAACTATTATAAAAGCAGAATAACTGAGGCGGGAAATAGTGCGAAAGAAAACTGGAAGATAATAAACTCACTCCGTGGTAAATCAAATAATAGTAAATCACTCAAAACAGCGATAAAACCTAGCATATTAAACAACTTCTATTGTACAGTAGCTAATAAACTAACAGCGTATATATCTTGGCATAAATGAAGGAGAGTGTGTTGCAGCGGTGTTCTGTGACTTCTCAAAAGCGTTTGACTGCGTTGATCATAGGATACTGCTACAAAAACTTAAACACTATGGCATTAAAAATGTTGAACATAAATGGTCAGAGTCGTACCTTACTGAAAGAACCCAGGCAGTTAAAGGTGAAGATGGCCAACTGTCTGAAGTCCAAACCATAACAAGAGGCGTACCGCAAGGGTCAGTACTTGGTCCTACACTTTTTAAAATTTATATTGATGATCTTGCATACCTGGATATAGATGGAAAAATCACAATATTTGTGGATGATACAACCATCTAATGGAAAGCACCTAAAGAAACTATCCATCATATAGTTTCTCGAGATGTGCAAAAAATAGGAGCATGGTGCGATAGTAACCTTCTCTGCTTCAACACAAGCAAAACTAACATTCTCTCCTTTCGTTCAACAATAGAATCTATAAGCATAGGGAATCAATCAATTGACCCTAAACCATTTGTAAAATTTCTGGGTCTAGTTGTTGATAGCAAACTTAACTTTAATCAGCATATATATCTTCTTAACTCTAAATTATCATCTGCATGCTTTGCTATAAGTGTAGTTAAGCGAGAACTAAACTTTGAATCAGCCCGAGCTACTTACTTTGCCTTATTTGAATCCCAAATGAGATATGGGATTGCATTCTGGGGACTTTGTTGTGTCACCCTTTTTGAGTCAGTCTTTATTCTACAAAAGCGAGCAGTACGCAAACTATTTAATGTCAATCCTCAAGATCATTGTAGGCCACTTTTTAAAATTGCAGGGATATTAACGTTACCGTGTCTTTTTATTTTGGAGACAGTCAGCCTGGTTCATAAAAAGAAGCTTCAAGAACCAAATACTCAAACTGGTCGTTACTATACAACTCGTCAATCTGGGAACTTGCCACTTCCAATACCTAGGCTAGCTTTGACAAAACATTCGTTGATTTACGAAAGTATAAAATTATACAATCATTTACCCATCGCATTTAGACAAACTCAAGATTTAAAAGTATTCAGAAGGTTAGTACGTAATTGCTTTGAAACAAAAGCTTACTATGGCTGCAATGAGTATTACACAGATAGGCTTGATACATAATTTGAGTAACTGTGATTATATGTCTTATATTTTTATTATATTTTTTTGTAAGTAGTTTCGTTCCAACTTTTTAATCGATTGATTGTGCTGTTGTAATTGTGTATGTGTGCATATTCATAGTTGTCCATATTTTACTGAAATTTTAAAATAGTTGGGTACAATTTTAATTTATATTGACTTAAACATGCTCGTTCGAATTTTACTAGAATTGCGCTTAACTTCGAACATTCTCAATGGCCTAAAAGGGGGCTACTCTTAATTATAGATTGTGTGTGATTATGCGACTAGACAATGTTGTTTTTATTAGTGCTGATTTATTATTATTTACTTTAGTCTTAAGTTCTTGCTTTGTCAATAGGAATTAAATCTTCAGACAATAAAGCTTTTTTGAATTGAATTGAATTGAATTGAAATTGTTTAAGACCTCCGAGCTTTTGTTTGCTTCTAAAATGGGTTTAAGATCAGTTGGAAAGTCGAAGGCATCAAAAAGACTACAAAATGTAGAAACGAATCCTGTCGTGACAAATAAGATAAAACGTATTAGTGCTGACCGTGCCTTGGCAACTATAGTAGATGCTAGGATGTCAAACAGAGCTTATCAAGTCATTCGTGAAACTGCTAAAGAAAACCCCACTGATATTTATCCACCTAACAACAATATCAGGGAAGCCAAAAAACGATGTTACCCTCAAAACAATATTGCGACAGATCATTGTGTTGTTGTTAATTTGCAATCACTATTAGATCACACCACATATAGGTTATTATCTACTCTTAAATTAGAAACATTAAAAAGAAAAAACAAGAGGCTTGTACTAATATCTAAATGGGGAATGGACGGCAGTTCAGGACAAGCAGAGTATAAGCAGGCTTTTCAGGACGATAAATTTAGTGATTCTAATTTATTATTAACATGCGTGGTCCCCCTCCAACTTTACACGCCAAATGACAATCAACAAAATAGAGTTGGAAGTTAGTTATTTGGAACAATCCAAAACCTTCATCGACCACGCTATGTCGTCCTTTAAAAATGCAGTTTTTAAAGGAGCATATTGAAACTTCTAAAAGAGAAACTCGTCTGGTTAACGATGAAATTCAGTCACTATCTGAAACTAAATTTGCAACTTCTTCTCAATTTTTTTTTTATAAAGCACGACTTATACATGACAATGTTGGATATGAAAATGATAAATTCACTCACCGATACTTCTTTGCAAAAATGTTATTTATGCGGAGCTAGCCCAGTTGAAATGAACAATTTGAAAAAACTGCTAGAAAAACCTATAGTTGAAGATTATCTACATTATGGGATCACGTCTCTGCATGCATAGATAAGGTTTGTTTGCCGCTGTTATTTAACTTTTATAGTCTCTTGTTAGTTCCCCGCAAAACTTTTTTGTCATTAATTAATGTCTTTTTTGGTTTTAGCTCACACATATACTATACTATAGTAGTGTGAGCTATGGTTCCTCCGATTTCAAAAATTTTTATATATCTTTGCGTTTCAGATGATTTTGAAACTTTTTTGTTGCGCCGTCTGTCTGTCTGTATGTCTGTCTGTCTATCTGTCTGTATGTCTGTCTGTAACGACCAACGCGCATAACTCAAAAACCGCTTGGCCGATTTTAATGAAATTTGGTAACTGTGCTGGGTCTTGGGTCGAGATGGTCCCATTTAAAAATGAACAAAATCCACCGAACACAAACCAAGTAAAAGGGTGGGGGTATATTTCAAAAATTAGAGTTTATGTGAAAATATGGCGTGTGTGATATCAAACGAAAGGTAATTGAGTCTGGAGTTAAACAAAATACATTTTAATTTATTTAAAAAAAAAGGGTGGGGGTATATTTCAAAAATTAGAGTTTAAGTGAAAATATGGCGTGTGTGATATCAAACGAAAGGTAATTGAGTCCGGAGTTTAACAAAATATATTTTAGTTTTTGTTTTTTTTAAGGGTGGGGAGATTTCAAAAATTTGAGTTTAAGTCAAAACATGGCTTGTGTGGTATCAAACAAAAGGTAATTTAGTCTGGAGTTGAATAAAATATATTTCAGTTTTTAGTTATATTAGCTCACACGTACACTATAAATATAGTACCTAGTGTGAGCTTAGGGGCCCATATATTGGCAGAGTATTTTTTAGATCTTTTGAATATCTTCTCAATGTAAGCTAATGACTACCTATAGAAAAATGGCAGGTTCGTGGTCAGGAAGCACAGTTAGTCACTAAAAACCAAAAGCAAAAAATTCACACTGAATTTAAAAAACAACTTGCTATCATTGTCGACCAGCCAAAACAAGGAGCTGGAACCTCCAACGACGGAAATTCAGCAAGAATTTTCTTTCGAAACTACAAGATATCTGCAAAAATAACAGAGATTAATGGCTTGTGTGGTATCAAACAAAAGGTAATTTAGTCTGGAGTTGAATAAAATATATTTCAGTTTTTAGTTATATTAGCTCACACGTACACTATAACTATAGTACCTAGTGTGAGCTTAAGTGCCCATAAATTGGCAGAGTATTTTAAGACCTTCTAGTCTATCTACCTACTCTAATTTAGGAAAGGTGTTAAGAAGTTTCATTACGTTTTTAATTTAACCCTTTTTGGCCAAAAATGATGTTCCTGAACCCACTCTGCGGCCGTTCAGGTGTTCGTTTTGGCTTAAAGATAAAGTTGTCTCGAAGTTGGAGTTGGAGTTGTAGCTTTCGTACAGGCTCGCTTGGCTGCTATTAAAACTGACTGAACTTGTTCTTTGTAGTTGTTTGTTTTGTTCGTAGCTTGATGGACTGGCAGAATTGAACTGATGGCTGTCAAACTTCAACTTGGGCCTGTAACTTTGAAGTTAAATTAATTTTTAAATTTTTTGTTTACAGGACCCTGAAAGAAACTACCCAAGTTTTGAAGATATTCTTAACAAATTCTGGCAGACGCCTATTTTCTGTCTGTCTGTCTGTCTGTATGTCTGTAACGACCAACGCGCATAACTCAAAAACCGCTTGCTTGATTTCAATGATATTTGATACCTGGGCTGGGTCTTGGGTCGAGATGGTCCCGTTTAAAAATGAACAAAATCCACAGAACACAAGCCAAATAAAAGGGTGGGGGTAGATATAAAAAATTAGAGTTTATGTGAAAATATGGCGTGTGTGATATCAAACGAAAGGTAATTGAGTCTGGAGTTAAACAAAATACATTTTATTTAAAAAAAAGGGTGGGGGTAGATTTCAAAAATTAGAGTTTACGTAAAAATATGGCGTGTGTGATATCAAACGAAAGGTAATTGAGTCCGGAGTTAAACAAAATACATTTTAGTTTCTGTTTTTTTAATGGTGGGGGTATATTTTAAAAATTTGAGTTTAAGTCAAAGCATACCTTGTGTGGTATCAAACAAAAGGTAATTTAGTCTGGAGTTGAATAAAATATATTTCAGTTTTTAGTTATATTAGCTCACACGTACACTATAACTATAGTACCTAGTGTGAGCTTAGGGGCCCATATATTGGCAGAGTATTTTGCATATTGTTACAAATTTAAATTATTTAAATTTTATTTAGATTTAGTGTAGTATTAGGCTGACTTATCTTATGGTTGTATTATTAGTCTAGGTTTTAGTGACGTTATCTATATGACTCACACTCGTACTTAGACGCGAACGTTCTAGTATCGGAAAAGGGATAAATAGTTTGTGAAAGATCGACGACCTTATATACTATATATAAGGTCGGACATCGCACAACGGGAGTCAGTCAGAGATAACGAGCTGTAGTAATAGCGAGATATTAACACGAAGTTAATAAGCCGATTTCAGGAGTGAGTTATTAGCGTATTTGCCCATTGAGTTGTCGAAATAAATTGACATATCGTTTTTGACATTTGCTCGTTTCTTTCCAATTGTGGACCCGTAACAATATTAAGTGAGTATACAAGATCATCAGCCGGTTTAATACTGAATTTATTGAGGAATTCCACAGCTTTTTATATCCTAAATCTATTTAAGAATAATAACAATTTACTAAAAGTTACTGCATGTAGGTAAACCAATTCGCTGATTGTAGTATACAAACTTAATTTTGTCAGTTAAACCGGCCGTTGTCCTGTAAACTAGGTTTCGGCAATTGCTTAATTTACGTCATGGCTGCAAATTTGCTGATTTTTGTAGGTATTGTAAACATATTGATTGCTGCAATTATTATTAGCTGTTCCAATTTCCAGTATTTTTTTATAAAATATTAACTTTTTATATGTTCGCGCAAAAATATCAAGGGCCGGCCCTGAGCTTCCTCTATTTCCAAAAACTTATGATCTTTGAATCCCTTAACTTTGATAAGGTTGCCTCTTAATATTAAAATTTGTTACACGCACAGGGTCTCTAGCATTTACCATCTATTTTTCTTAACACTTTATCCTTTAAGTAAAAATTCTAAAGAATGCGTAAGTATAGTCAAAGCTGAATGTATCGTCGAATCCGGTAATTGCCAATTTAAAAACGATCTCCTTTCATTCTTTCTCGAAAATTTCCAAACGAATTGAAAGTAAAATGGAGAGGTAGAGTTTATCCGAATTCTAAACAAGTCAGTTTACTCTATACCAAAAAATCACGAGTCGTTAAATACCGAGATGAATTCCATCAAAGGAGCATGCGCCAAAATCAACGTCAAAATGTCTAATTTAAATTATTGGCGCGAATACCGGGATTGGCGCGAGATCGATGAGCTTAACGTATAATAAAAAATTCAAGGTATAAAATAATGGTCAATTCTAATTTTTAGGTATGATTTTATGTAGGTTTTTTTATAACCTGAGCACTCAGAAACTTTATCATTGAAAATAAAGGGCTATAATAAATTGTAGATTTTTTTGGTTAAAAGCCAACACAATTTTTTTCTGTCCGTCACCATGTAAAGGGTGTCCCAAATTCGATGTTTTTGGGAGGTTTCGGGTATTTCTAGAGGGGCTAAAAAAACGTGATCCCCCTTTGCGACACTCAAATTTCAAAAGAAGCTTAAAGGTGAAAATCGCATTTTGATATAGCAAGCCGTTTTTAAACTACGGGGTGTTTCTAAAAAGTCTGCATTTTGGGAAGGGGTCTATAACTTGTTTATTTATTAATATTTTTTATTTCTGTGAAAACAATTCTAAGGCCCCTTTTAAGAGGAATTAAACTGTTAAATTAAATTTCATTTGTCACGTTTAGTTTTTGAGATATCACATAAAATTAATTTTTTTTATTTTTACCACATATTTTAGTTTGCTTAATGGGTTTAAAATATTTTAATATTATAAAATCATAAAAATAAAAAAATAATAAAGAGGTGATCAAAAAATAAAAATAAAGAAAACAATAAAAAAAAAATTAAAAATTAAAATATTGAGTGTGATACATCATTTTAAAGGAAATTCTGTAAGAAAAATAACAAATTTATGCAATATTTTAAAAACCAAAACAGATAAATAAAACCGTTTACATCTGTCAATTCTTCAAGAAAAGATCTATAAGAAAGCTATTTACACAAAAGCAAAATGCAGACAAAAACACTCCGTAGCGCAAAAACGGCTTGCTATATCTAAATGTGGTTTTCACCTTTAGGCTTCTCTTAAAATTTAAGCGTCGCAAAGGGGACTCAGTTTTTTTCTATTTCCCCTAGAAATACCCGACACCACAAAAAAACAACGAATTTGGGACACCCTGTACAGGGTGTGACAATGAAGTCGATTTTTTGAGAGGGAACACCCTGTATATGTTTGCATTTTAAGATTCGCCTTTTCTTCTTAATTTCAAAAATTTACAATATTTTTTGAGGTATATGCAGTATTTCTTCTATATTGCATTTCACGTTTATTTTGTTTTGCCATGGGAGTATTGACAAATTTAAATGCGCTAAATCTTAAAAAATGTTTATCGTAGCATAGACATACAGTAGAACCCCGATGACAGTGTTTATTCAAATTAAATTGGGCACTAAATAATTTGTCACACAACTTGCACGTCACCGGCATTTTCACAGCACAAAAACGACGAATTTTCATAAAAAAGAACTGGAAATGATTAAAGTTTTGCTGTATAAAACCATACTGAAATATCTCTCAGTTGATTGGTTGGCAGAAGTGACAGAACAACGCTTGCGCACGTCTTGGAATTCATCTCGGTATTTAACGACTCGTAAAAAATCTCCTCCGTCTACAAGTAAATGTCAAACAAAATATGTGAATGAACCCATCCTTTTCCATCGGATGTTTGTTGGTCTACTCTAACCACCACCTCCAGTGCTGACGAAATTTGGTTATAACCAGTTAGTGCAGGCGCTGTAGGTAGTTGAGTAAGTAAAATATGAGGAACGCAGTTTGACAATGGATTCTAGCTGATAAAAGGTCACTGATTAACGACCTGGATGTTGCCAAGTAAGGTTTTGGTCCAATTTTTTTTTATCCCCTTTCTCTTATAGTCATGTTCAAATTTCTGAAAATTTAACTAATTTGACGCCTTAAAGCCACAATGACAGAGAAACAAATCAAAAATGTGTAAAATCCAACCTAAAAATAAAATTTTATTAGTTTGTTAGATTTTATCTGCAAAAATTACCAAAACGTAAGATTTTGAGGTTTTCTTCAATTTTTTTCAAAAACTGAGCTTCTTAGGGAAAAATACGTTATTGTCGCTACGATAAAGGTAATTACAAATTTTCCCCTAAGAAGCTTAGTTTTTGAGAAAATTTAAAGAAAATCTCAAAATCTCAGATTTTAGGGGGTCTGGGGGGTTTTTGGGAGTTTTTTCATCTAAAATTTAAAAAAGTTAAATAATTTTATTTTTAGCGCACTTGCCGCTTCTCGAGCGTGATAGGGATCTCCTTGCGAGTGCAGTGGTGGCGGATCCAGGGGGGGCACTAGGGGCACTTGCCCCCCCCCCCGATAATTTTTGAAATATACAAAAAATGAGTAATGTTTTTACTAATAAAAACTCAAAATTTTTGCCTGCGGCGCATGAAAGTGTCTATTGTTGTTATCATCGAAATTACAACCACTGATTAATTCAATAAAATGCTGCTTAAAAAAATATATACCGTTTTTTACCAACAGAGAATGTCACCTAAAGTGCCCCCCCGAGAAGCACCTGTGGATCCGCCCTTGTGCGAGTGCGCATACCCGTAAAAAAAACTCACAACTATACTCTTTCTACTACAAACGGAAAAATTAGAGCATTGCTTAAAAATAAGACATCTATTTTCCTGTTTTCCGGATGTCATAAGAAATATTGAAAATGAAAGCAATTGTATTATAGATGAAATATATCAAAAACCTCAAGCCAAAAAATGTAAGACAGAGAAGAAGTCTGTGAATACTACAATTTGGAAACAATTGGCCACCACAAACACATGGTTATTTATAACAAATGGATCGGCCAATATAGCCATTGTGTGTGGTGGAGTTCGGAAAGAATGTTGCTATTAAACAACGGGAATTCTTAGTATGTGACTGCATTGTTAAAACCAAACAAATAACCGTAACAGCTAAACGTGTGGAATATAGCAGCCTAGCCAGCTACTCCAAAGTAGTCAAAATGAATACACATGAAAAACCCACGAAATATACAGGGTGTTCGACACATGAACCGTCAAAATTTTGTGGGATTTTGTTGGGGTCATTTGCTACCTTTTCAACCTTGGAACTTGAGTCCTAAGAGTCACGGCTAAAGAGATATAATTTAAAAAAAAAAATTCTCAAATTACCCAAAATCCTACCTTTAAACCCTCGTAAGCGTTTTATTGGTATCTGGAAAAGCACCATTTTTTTGTTATAATTCTAAATAATAGATTTGTTAAAATTGAGGTACCAAAGGGACATACGAGGTTTTTTTATTGAAGAACATTAGTGATTTTGTCAAAGAAAATCAATTTCAAAATTAAAAATCAAAAAAAGTATCGACAATTGAGAACTTCATTTTCCTTTAAAAACTTCGTTAGTTGATTACCTTTCTAATGCTACACATTGATAAAAAAAAATCTGCTTTAAAATACGGATATTCCGTCAGAAGGTCGAGACTCGTTCGGAATTGGTAAGAAAAACAATTTGATGTTTATGATCGTTTACCTAAACAAAAGTTAAACTTTTAACAATAATGTATTGTGTTCTTTATTTATAAATTTTGTTTAAAACGATCATAAACATCAAATTGTTTTTCTTATCAAGTCCGAACGATTATTGCCCGTCTCACGGAATATCCGTATTTTAAACCAGAATTGTTTTTTTTAGTCAATGTGTAGCATACCGTTAGAAAGGTAATCAACTAGAGAAGTTTTTAAAAGAAAATGAAGTTCTCAAGTGTCGATACTTTTTTTAATTTTTAATTTTGAAATTGATTTTCTTTCACAAAATCACTAATGTTCTTGAATAAAAAACCTCGTATGTCCCTATATATTTTTTTGAGTGACCCAAGTTTCCAATTTTGCAGGAGAGTCACAAACAGTTCCATTAACATCGTGATGATTTACATTTTGATATACCTAAGGTAGGTAACTCACTATATTAGAATATTTATACTGTGTTTAAAATAAAATGGAGACACAGGACAAAAAAGAATAATTGTGTTTGCCAGTGTTTCTTCCATTTTCTAACTTTTTCTCTTTTTTATTCGATTTCGCGTGGCCCCTTTTTCTCCGTAAATATTTGCTGAACTTCAAATGATCTGCTTAGTTCAAAGTTAGTCGCAGTTATTTTTAAAACGTCTCTAAAGAATACAATGTGAATTATCGAGCAGTGGATGAATATAGTTCCTTTAAAACTTTATCGAAATCAATGCTCAAGTATTCAATTCAATGACAACCTTTTTTGCTTGAGAGAACGAGAGAAATGAGAATCGCTCGACGCTCTCTCGTAGACAAGACGAGAGGCGAGGTTCTCTCGTCTCGGCGGCAACACTACTTATTTGACTTTTTAAATACATTTTTAATAGTGTACAGCGTGTCCCATTTTCGATTGGATTAAATGGGAAACTCGGTTATTATTAAAGATATTGATTTTCTGGTTGCACCTTACCGTGCTCTTTTTTTGAGTCCTTAAAAATGGTGTAATCAGATTTTTGTTATACCCCGTAGATTCGCTAATACAGGGAGTTTTGGAAAAAAAAATGCATTTTTAATAATCCCTTATATCTCGCTTATTTTACAAAATATTTTTGTTCTGTAAAAACATTTTTATAGCTACTATTTTAGAAGAAAATATTGACTTTGTCAATTTTTTAAAATATTGTTTATTTTTTGAGATATTGTATTTATCATAAAAAAATTAAATACTGACCTGGATTTTTTTAATTACTATTTTGATTGGTTTCATGCTATTATTATAACAAAATAATAAAAAAAGTAAGATTTTTTTATTTTAAGGTTAAAAAAAATATTTAATATTTAAAAAAAAAATTAGCCCGAACCTGGAAATTTCCAACATAAATATAAATTAAAAATTTCTAGTTGAATGATTTTTAGTTTAACTGTTTTGATACTTAGCAAATTAAAATTGTTTTACGTTAATTTAAAGATTTATTTGAAACAAACTCTACGACAAATACAAAAAATAATACCTAATGTTTCTTTAATGATATAAATGTTCAAACTGATTGCCATTATAGCGCATTTTGCATAAAAATATTTCTGCCGTTTAAATATTGGGATTTTGTTGCTTGAATAAAGCAGTCAAACATATCACATTTTTCAAAATCCGGATATGGTCGATTTCTAGCCATTTTAGAATAATTTTGAGTGAGCTATTCACAAAAGTGACAAGTAAAATGACAATGTCGGTTCCACACTTTTGTCTTTCCATGTTGAAGTGATTGTCATGAGTTGCTGTGCTACCATCAAATAATTACTGATATTATTTTTGTAACTTTTTAACGTTTTTTACTTTATTTATAAATCTTTTAATTAACATTTCAAAACAGATAAATTAAAAATCGTTCAGCTGGTGTGTCTTTTGTCAATTTTCAATTTATATTTACGTTGGAAATTTCCAGGTTCTAACTAAAATTTTTTAAAAAATATTAAATATTTTTTTTACGTTAATTTAAAAAAATATTAAAGTTTTATCATTTTAAGATAATAATAGCATAAAACCAATCAAAATAGTAATAAAAAAAATACAGGTCCGTATTTAATTTTTTTATGATAAATACCATATCTCAAAAACTAAACAATATTTTAAAAAATTGACAACGTCATTATTTTCTTCTAAAAAAGTTGCTACAAAAAGGTTTTTACAGAATAGAAATATCTTGTAAAATAAGCGAGATATAAGGGATTATTAAAAATGCAATTTTTTCATTGTATTAGCGAAACTACGGGGTATAGCAAAAATTTAATTACATCATTTTTAAAGGCTCAAAAAAAGAGCACGGTAAGGTGTAATCAGAAAATCGATATCTTTAATAATAACCGAGTTTCCCATTTATTCCCATCGAAAATGGGACACGCTGTACAGCCCAAACTCGGTTATTATTAAAGATATCGATTTTCTGATTGCACCTTACCGTACTCTTTTTTTGAGCCGTTAAAAACGGTATAATTAGATTTTTGCTATACCCCGTGGTTTCGCTAAAATACAGGGAGTTTTCAAAAAAAATGCATTTTGATTAATTCGTTGTATCTCGCTTATTTTACAAGATATTTTCATTTTATGAAAACACTTTTATGGCAACTTTTTTAGAGCAAAATAATGACGTTGTCAATTTTTTTAATTAATGTTTTGTTTTTGAGATATGGTATTTATCATAAAAAAATTAAAGACGGACCTGGATTTTTGTTTACTATTTTGATTGGTTTCATCCTATTATTATCTTAAAATGATAAAACTTTAATATTTTTTTGATTTAGGCAAAAAAATTATATTAAAATTTTTTTTTTGTCCAAACCTGGAAATTTCCAAAGTAAATATAAATTAAAAATTCCAAGACACACTAGTTGAACGATTTCATGTTAATTATTTGATAGTAGCACAGCAACTCATGAAATTTACTTCAACATGGAAAAACAAAAGCGTGGAATTGACATTGTCATTTTACTTGTCTTTTTGTGAATGGCTCACTCAAAATTATTTTAAAATAGCTAGAAATCGACCATACCCAGATTTTGAAACATGTGATATGTTTAACTGCTTTATTCAAGCAACAAAATCCGAATATTTAAATGACAAAAATATTTTTATGCAAAATGCGTTATGAAAAATTGATCAAAAATGCCAACAATGTCTTACATATAATGGCAATCAGTTTGAACATTTATATTTTTTTGTATTTGTCATAGACTTTGTTTCAAATACATTTTTAAATTAACGTAAAACCATTTTAATGTGCTAAGTATTAAAACAATCAAACTAAAAATCATTCAACTAGCATATTTAATTTATATTTATGTTGGAAATTTCCAGGTTCTGACTAATTTTTTTTAAAATATTTAATTTATTCATTTTTTTAACCTTAAAACAATAAAATAATAAAATTTTTATTATTTTATGATAATAATAGCATGAATTAATCAAAATAGTAATAAAAAAAATCCAGGTCCGTATTTAATTTTAAACTGACGTCATTATTTTCTTTTAAAAAAGTTATGGCAAGGTTCTCACAGAATAAAAATATCTCGCAAAATAAACGATAATAAGGGATTATTACAGTAGCGTATCGTGGATAAAAGGGCGGGGGGCGAAGACCTTAAGGGGCGCAAATATTGATATGGGAGTCAAATAAATTACAAACCTTTTTTTTAAATAATAACACTACTAATTCTATTTATTTCTCAAAGGACGCCATATCTATACGACACGCCACTGGATTATTAAAAATTCAACTTTTTTAAAAACTCCCTGTATTAGCAAAACCACAGGGTATAGCAAAAATCTGATTACACCATTTTTAAGGGATTAAAAAAAGAGCACGGAAAATGAGACACGCTGTACATCACACCTAACTAATCGTTACTCGAGTACTCGTTACTCGACAAAGAACGGATTAACGAATACCGATCCGAAAATTAAATGATTGCTTTCGTTACTTTGATTCCTTCGATTAGTTTAGTATTCAGTAATCACTTGAAAGTCGTTAAGATATGTTTTTTAAATATGTGGTACAATTTGAACTGTAGTATCTGGAATTTATACAGAAAGTATTTTTGTTGTTTTTGTCCAAACTTTTTGTATATTTTTTGAGTTCTTGTCTAAGACTGTTATTTTTGTCTCTATTTTTATTTACTTTTAGATTTAAAGTATGTATTTCATTGTATGTAAGGCATTACATTTTTAAAACAAAGTTGTGCACATAACAGGTCCTAGGTAATTCCTACCTTTTTTTTTTAAATTTTAGGCCACATTTTTAAAATTTCAATTGAATATTTCCATAATATCAACAACAAAAATATACCTACAAGTAAATGATCTTCGAATTAACGACAGTTCGAGAATTTCGCACTAATTGTATGATTGAATTGAATACAGTTACAGTAATCAAAATAACGATAGTAACGAGTATTCAAAAGTAACGAAAATGAACACCTCTACCACGCACAATTACCCACAAACTTAGAGCTTCATTTTAAAATTTTATTATCTTTAAAAGCATCCATCCAGTTGCTGTTGGTCGCCTATCCCGGTCATTTTAATTAATTTTAACTCCGGACCCTTATGCACCGGCCACATTGTCGCTCGAAAAATTAACTTGCTTTGCTCTCCAGGGGCCAAACAGCATATTTGGTAAAATTAAGTGGTTATAAAATGACACGACTCGGCAAACATGCGACATAAAAATCTTTCTAAGCGTTTTGTTTTTGTCGCTTTTAGATTTGCGAAAACCAGCACGAAACAAAAAATCAAAATTAATCCAACAAGTCTTTGTGGCTAATCGGGTAAAAGAGAGTTTTTGTTTCTCTCATATTTTTCCGTGGGTAGCATGAAAGCTTAACTTCACGGGGGTTCAAGATCTAATGGACACCTAATAAGTGTTGACAGTTAACTATTTCGTCCTTTTAGGACTCCTCAGAACACTGCTTGGTCAATGTGACATCCTTGCGAAGTTAATTAGCAGTTTATACTCGCCTGCTCTTGTTCTAGTTTCTCTCGTATCTCGGTAGATGGCGCTTTTTGCGAGGGTTTTCTCGCTATATACGTAGGATTAAAGATAAAACGGTTTAATTAACTTCCGAAGGGTGTCATATTGAATAAGCAGTGTTCGGAGGAGTCCCATAAGGACGAAACAGTTAACTGTCAACAACCTCTCCAAGTTTCATGAACTTCCATAAAGTAGAAAAGTAGTTACAACATTTTTAAAAATGTCGAAATTGCCACTCACTCACTCATGTTTAGATCACCAAATTCTACTCTACTTCCAGATATGCTACAAAGCTGAAATTTGGCGGACTGATAGAAATTATGAACAAACCTTTGAAAAAATCAAAACAGTAACATTTCCCACTTCCAGAAACGCTAGAAAACTGAGCTTTGGCAGACTGATAAACTACGATAAAACGATAGGGAAAAATTTGATAACCTCAAAATTTTAATCTGCCTTCCTCCCCTATAAATGTAAAGTTATGTCAAAGTAACATTGCCCACTTCCAGAAACGTTAGAGCTGAGCTTTGGAAAGCGGATAGGAACTATGATAAAAATATTAAAAATAAAAAAATCCCAAAATTTTAATTAACTTCCCTCCTCTATAATTGTAAAGTTGTTCACTTCCAGAAACGCTAGAGAGCGGAGCTTTGGAAGACTGATAGGAACTATAATACAACTATCAACAAAAAATTAAAAACACCAAACTTTTAATTTATTTCCCTCCCCTATAAGTGTAAAATTATGTAAATGTATCAAATACGTTGATTGTACGTTCATAGTATGTACAAAGCGAATCAAAATAATGGCTAAAGTTACGTCCCTACGACGTACATGCTATGTACGTACAGTACGCCGCAGAGTTACGTACTATGTACGTACATAGTACAGACTTTATGCTTAAATGTGCTGTTATTAAAAAAAATTGTGTAAAACTTTTTCTTTTAATTTTAGTGCGTAAACACAGCGTAGGTTAGAGGGGAGCAAATAACTTGTTTACCTACAATTAATTTATACCTAGGTATGTTGTTGCATGAATTTTTATATTTAAGCTATTTAAAAAAAAAACTCCTAAATAACAACCACAGAGCCCCAAAGCCGAGCTAATAAAAAATTCAAATCTCGCCCAGAGTTAGATGCATACAAAATAAGCCATGAGGTCAACTTTCGACCTCAAGTCTGAAGTTTCAGAGAAATGTTTATCCTAGCAATAATGCAAGATGCAATGCCGACAGTGGCGACTCTAGAGTTGTTTAGGGTTGCCAACCTTGGGCTGGACACTAGTCGGGTTGTTTGAGGAATTCTACAGGATACTTCTAAAAATACTCACTCTTGTGATAAAAATTAATATAGAACTATTTTGATGTTAGTAGTTTAAAGGACAGATTAGCCCAATACAACTTTTATTAAAATACAGCGATCCTGAAAACCCTGCGTAAAAACAAGTCGCTGGTGTTGCCATAAATGTAATTAATGCTTGTTGAAGTGGAGAACAATATTTAATTAAAAATATGTAAAAACTTATAAATGGCAAAAACTAACTAAAATAGATGGATGAACACGGCGACAGACAGGGAAGAGTGAAAGGTATTGAAGGAGACCTATGTGAATGCTCCCCTCTTTTCCCTACTATATACGTACCATGTACGTCTGAAGTACGTACATTTTATGTTTAATGTACATAGTACAAGTTTTTTACGTACATAGATAGATAGATAGATATTTATTCAACATATTAAAAATAAAACAAGTTTCGTGACTAATCGGGCAAAAAGGTGTTTTTTGATTCCCTCATATTTTTCCGTGGGTAACCTGAAAGCTTAACCTCACGGGGGTCCAAGATCTAATGGACACCTAATAAGTGTTGACAGTTAACCGTTTCGTCCTTATGGGACTCCTCAGAACACTGCTGGTCAATGTGACAAATCTTGCGAAGTTAATCAGACGGTTTTGTCTCTAATTAAATGTAATTAGTGAGGAAACTATAGCAAGAAGCGCCATCTACCCAGATACGAGAGAAACAAAAAACCAAATTCCACGTTTGTTAGTATTATTTGGCTTAAAAATTCCGTTGATTGAAGCTCACTGTCTTGATGACGGGTAAAAATGCAATATGTGTTGATCCGGCCTGAAAGACAAAGAGCTGTCGTAGGTCACGGACTATAGTTGTTTTCTTTTATTTGCATTCGATATTTTCATTGATCGATATTGTATAGCAGGGTTTCGCCTGCTTTTGGTTTTTGTTTCTCTCGTATCTCGGTAGATGGCGCTTCTTGCTATAGTTTTCTCACTAATTACATATAATTAGAGACAAAACCGTCTGATTAATTTCGCAAGACTTGTTACATTGACCAGTCCCATAAGGACGAAACGGTTAACTATCAACACTTATTAGGTGTCCATTAGATCTTGGACCCCCGTGAGGTTAAGCTTTCAGGCTACCCACGGAAAAATATGAGGGAAACAAAAAACTCCTTTTTGCCCGATTAGCCACGAAACTTGTTTGATTTTTAAATTCACGGGTACGAAATTCCACGTTTGATATTAAAAATACTACTACAAATTGTATAAATATGATATAAATAGACAAGACGCTAGCCCTACCAAGTCCACTTCCAATCCCTGACTTCGCATGCGCAGATCTACCAATATTATTTACCTCATGTATTAGAATAGATGTACAGGGTGATTTTCACTCGAATGATTCTAACCACATGAAAATAGAAAGTTTCAAAAAACCTAACCTAACGAAACCTAATCAGATCTAACCGAACCGAACCAAAGCAAACTAAACCAATATTTTTCAAAAAAAAACTTTCCTGACTTCCTATAACCGGGATCCTAGAGATGTAAATCCGAACCGGACCGTACCGAACCGAACCTATCCAAACCTGACCCTACCCAACTAAACCTAATTACCAGTACGTGTTGTAGTTTAGTTTGATTAGGTTAGGTTTGGTTCAGTTTAGTTAGGTTCGGTTTGGTTCGGTTCGGATTCACATCCTTTAGGATCCTGGGCAGGAAGTCAGGAAAGTTATTTTTTTTTTAAATTATTGGTTCAGTTCAAATCTAACCCAACCGAACCAAAGTTCGGTTGGGTTAGATTTGATTAGGTTTTTTTAGGTTAGGTTTTTGAAACTTTCTATTTTCATGTGGTTAGAATCATTCAAGTGAAAATCACCCTGTATTCATCTATTCTAATACATGAGGTAAATAATATTGGTAGATCTGCGCATGCGAAGTCAGGGATTGAAAGTGGACTTGGTAGGGCTAGCGTCTTGTTATAAATAGTACCTTATTGGTTTCGAGAAGCACCGACGTAAAATATACATAGCTAGTAGATGTACTATGTTCGTACCGTAAAACGAGGTTACTTTGCTCCACTTTTTTGAGTTAATTTGAAAAATTCAAAGAAATAACCAAAAATTATACCATAAAAAATGTTTTTTTGGTTTTAATAAAAAAAAAACATGGTATAGGTACATTTTTATTACAAAATACTTAGTATTATAAATATGATGATAACTTAAAAAGTGGAGCAAAGTTTCCCATAGCCCGAGGTTACTTTGCCTCACTTTATAAAATATAAAAAAACATTGGTGTTTTATATGTTGGCGCAAACCCCAATATTTAGTTAGCTTGTCCCCAAACATTCAAAATGGTGAATAAAAAATTCAAAAATATTGGTTTTTTTGCATAGAAATCGATAACTGCACTAGACACCAAATTTTTCGCGGTCAAATTTTAAAGGAATTTCAAGCAGCACTTCACTCTGGTATTAACTCGAAACGTCTAAAAGGAAAACAGCGGCTACCGCGTCTTTGAAAAGTCAAATTCGCAACGGATAATTCACGCATGGTGGCGTTGTATACGTACATTTTATGTTTAATGTACCTAGTACGAGTTTTTTACGTACATAGTTAGATAGATATTTATTCAACATATTAAAAATACTACTACAAATTGTATAAATATTGTATAAATAGTACCTTATTGATTTCGAGAAGCACCGACGTAAAATGTACATAGCTAGTGGACGTACTATGTAGGTATTGTAAAACGAGGTTACTTTGCTCCACTTTTTTGAGTTAATTCGAAAAATTCAAAGAAATAACCAAAAAGTATACCATAAAAAATATTTTTTTGGTTTTAATGAAAAATAAATGGTATAGGTAATTACCAAAGGACATTTTTATTACAAAATACTAATATTATAAATATGATGATAACTTGAAAAGTGGAGCAGAGTTTCCCATAGTCCAACTGGTAGGGGAGCGCTGCGCGCTTTGGGGGGATCTTAACTACGGCCGCCGGCGACCAAGTGACCGGACCTAGCTAGCCATTGGGGGGGGGGGGGGGGGGGCGGAGATGGCGCGGAGAAGACCCCTGTGACTGCCGCACCACAGAAATACTCAATTACTTACAACAACACAACCACTAACCCACAAGTTTGTTTATTTTACAGGCTTAAATATGGAGCAAAATAAAACCAAAAGAGAAGCCGTACCGTCAGAGGAGAGCAGGGAAACCCCTAACCCCGTCACTCCATCCGCTGAGGAGGGTGGAACACCGCCGACTCAGGTTGACGAAGACCTGCTTCTCCAATCCTCCGACGGGGGAATGGACGCAGACCCGGATGACTCTCCGAAAGAAGAGGACGGGCCTGCTGACCAACTCCCAAAGGAGGGTGATCAGCTTCTCAACCCCGAACAGGTGGAGGAGAGGCTGAGGAGAAAGCGGGAAAGAAACAGGAGGCATAAGAAAAACCAAGCCCTTCGCAGAAAGCGGCTTTGAAAGAGTCGGGGGGAAGGACCGAGGGGGGACTAAGAGACCAGCGTAAGCCGGACTCTCCCTCCTCGGCCACAAACCCCGACCCACACACGACTGTGACGGGCGGCCCGGTTAAGTTGGCAAAGGAGTACCCCGTAAAGGGAACTCCAAAACCAACCTCTGCCCGTGGCGGGCCGACCGGTCGAGGGGGAAAGGGTTCTGTTGTTCGCGGTCCCGCGAAGCGGGAGACTACCAAGGCAGCCAAACAGCTTGCCAAGGAGGTTGCAATGGCCAACCTACCCAAAGGCCCGGGAGTGACGAGGGTGAGCAAGGGGGTGCTACCAGGTACCTCCGGGCTCCAATCCTCCACTCCTAAGCGAAGCCGGGCGGAGAAGACCACACCGCCGGAATACAGAAGCAAGAGGGTCAAACGGGGCGCGGGCCAAGGGGAAGGGGGTGTGACCGACAACAGGTCGCCTCTGTTAAGAGACAACCTGGGGTCGGACAGACCCTCGGCTGAGCCCGCGTCCCGGAAGACCGGACAGTCAAGTAGGAAGGCGATGAAGGTCGTCTTCATGTCCGACAGGGTAGACGGCAAAATCCGAGAGGAAGAGGGAGCAGCTATCCGCTGTGAGCTTCTGGAACGGATGCTCCGGACCATGAGGGGGCCACCCGAGGGACCGGTGCTCCGTTTTGTGAACTCTGGCCTGGTAGAACCAGGCTGGATGCTGTTCACAGCGGATAATTCAGAGGTTACAAGGGACTGGCTACTGAATCAGATCGTAACGGTCGGAGGAGTCACATTCCGTCCTGGCAGGTCGGATGAGGCACCCTGGCCGGAGCGGATCACGTTTTGGATCCGGTCCCAAGAGGAGGTAGACATCGCCAGGTTAATAGATTTCCTAGGACTCCAGAACAGGCCGCTCGATATTTCGGGCTGGCGACAACTGGAGACCACAGGAGGACCAGGCGCCTGGCGATTGACTTTCATGGTAGGGGTGGACACCATAAGGCATCTGGAGGGAGTCAATTGGCGGCTCGCATATGAGTTTGTAACCATCGCTGTGTCGAGGGTGCAAACTTATAGCGCAGCTGCGCGACGACCGCCCAGAGGGCCCGACGGTGACTCGCCTACCAAGAGAAAGACGGAGTGATGGGTTCCCCTGCTCTCCCCCATGTAACAACCCCACATGGCGATGGATAAACTGCGGGTAAGTCAAGTTAATTTGCACAAGAGTCTCGGACCAACAGGCGAGCTTGTACGGACTGTGACTGGCACCAGTGCCTCGCAAATTATATTTGTACAAGAATCTTTTATCGTTTCAGGTAGCAAAGTAGGGGGCCTAGGGAGTACCGGCATGAACATCCTGACCGGGACAAGGGAGGAAGCACCAAGAAGCTGCCTAATGGTGTCAAAGGACCTGACAGTTGTGGAGTTACCACAACTAGGGACCCGAGATTTGACGGCAGCGCTCTTGGAATTAACGGTGAGTAACAATAGGCTTAAGATCGTGGTATGTTCCGCATACTTACCATATGACAGTAAGCACCCACCACCTTCCCCAGAACTAGCGCGAGTAATCTCATTCGCGGAGTCTAACAAATTTCCGGTGATCGTAGGGTGTGACGCAAATTCACATCATGTAGCGTGGGGTAGTAGTGATGTGAATAAACGTGGAGAGGCTCTTTTTGAGTTTCTCGCCAACTCGGACCTGGAAATAGCTAACAAAGGCTGCGAACCAACGTTCATCAATAACACCCGCGAGGAAGTCATTGACATTACGCTGGCTTCACGAGACATTTACGAAAAGATCGTCAATTGGAGGGTCACGAAGGACATCGTCACATCTGACCATCGTATGATCAGATTCGAGATGAAGACCGACGAGACACCACCAGAACTTAGGAGGAACCCAAGAAGTACGGACTGGGGACGCTATCTGTCGACTCTGGACCGGAATAGGGACCCTCTTGAAATAAACATTGACACAAAAGAACAACTTGAAAGAGCAATCGGCGACCTGGAAAAAACCATCATAGCCAGCTATGAGGAGGCCTGCCCCTTAAAACCCTTGCCGACTCGACGTGTCCCCTGGTGGAACAGCCAGCTAAACAAGCTACGCCGGAAAACCAGGAGGACCCTTAACAGAGCGATGAGGGAGGGTGGGGAGGCCACCTGGGAACAGTACAGAGAAGCCAGAAGAGAGTTTAAGACAGAGGTAAGAAGAAGTAAAAGGGAAAGCTGGAGGACTTACTGTGGGGAGATCAATTCCCTCCCAGGGACCTCCAGACTTCTCAAAATACTGAGTAGTGATTCGAGACAAACACTCACGTCTCTTAAAAAACCTGATGGAAACTGGACCGCCTCCGGTGAGGAGTCTTTGCGACATCTCCTTGAGGTTCATTTCCCAGGGGAGGAGAGCGACCACGAAACGGAACCCGTCGCCGGACCACAGTTTAGGGTTGAACCCGACTGGGAACTGGCAGATAAAGTCGTTACGGACGCCACCATAACCTGGGCGATCAACGAGTTCAGCCCATACAAGTCACCAGGGCCGGACGGGCTGTTTCCGGCGCTATTGCAGAAAGGGCTCGAGGTTCTCCTTCCGTACATGAGAGGAATCTTTAGAGCGAGCATAGCGTTGGGCTATGACCTCCAACATGGAGAAAGGCAACCGTAGTCTTTATCCCGAAGGCGGGGAGAAGAGACTACACAGCAGCCAAATCCTACCGGCCCATAAGTCTGACATCTTTTATGATGAAGGAAATGGAGAAGATGGTTGACCGACACCTCCTAGGAGGAGTCTTGGCAAACAACCCATTCCACAGAAATCAGCATGCCTACATGGAGGGCAAGTCAACTGACTCGGCCATACATGCAGTAGTGCATAAGGCAGAGAAGGCTTTTCAATTCAAGCAATACGCACTTGCGGTGTTCTTTGACATAGAAGGGGCTTTCGACAAGGCCAAAGTGCAGATGATAACATCCGCCCTTCAAGAGAGAGGGGCAGAAACCCCCATTATTGAATGGGTAAGATCTGCACTAAATCAACGAGCAATACAAGCTACATTGGAGGGTCAACGGTCAGGATTAGGGTCACGGGAGGGTGCCCACAAGGCAGTTGCCTGTCGCCCCACATGTGGTGCCTGATTATGGACACCCTACTGAAACGCTTGTCAGAGAACGGATTCGACGCCTATGCCTATGCAGATGATGGCGTGGTGGAAGTGGTTGGTCGCTTCCTTAACGTTGTCTGCAGTAGAATGCAAATGGCTGTTCGCATCATAGAAGACTGGTGCCAAGAAAATGGACTCTCTGTTAACCCAGGTAAAACAGAGATGATACTGTTCACCAGAAAGAGAAAAATCGAAGGTTTTAGAGCACCCGTGATGTACGGAAGACCCCTAGCTTTAGTACCAAAGCTGAAGTACCTGGGTGTCATTCTTGATAGCGGACTCACCTGGACGCCACATGTTACCAATATGATCGTAAAGGTCCAGGCAACAATGTGGCAGCTACGACGGGTAATCGGCAGGACCTGGGGACTATCCCCCAGGACCCTCCACTGGATGTACACGGCAATACTGAGACCGCGGATCCAATACGGATCCATAGTCTGGTGGCCGACAGTGGAGAAAACGACCACATCCCTAAAACTCAGAAGCCTACAGGGGCTAATGTGTAGAGGGATAACCGGAGCTATGAGAACTACCCCGATCCTGGCCCTAGAGACAATTCTGGGACTACCATCGCTACCAACTTGGATCAAGAGGGAGGCGATGGGGACCTACCTACGTCTAAGGGACACGGGTCAGTGGAGAGGAAGAGGGGAAACAGCTGGTCATCTAGCTATAGAAGAGCTGACAATTAGAGAAATCCCCCTCACGTCAATGACGGTCAGCAGAGCACACGCACCTTGGAGGCTCGAGAAGAGGTACAAAATCCACATCCCAGACAGGGAAGCGTGGCAGAGAGACGAAATGATGTTTGAGGAGAGCGCTTTAGTTTGCTACACTGATGGATCCAAACTATCAGAGAGGCAAACCACAGGAGCGGGAGTATACGTGGAAAAACTAGAAGTTCAGAAGAGCTACTCGCTCGGTGAGCAGGCTACTGTTTTTCAAGCAGAAATCTACGCCATAATAATGGCGGCAACCCTAGAAGAGGTTCGGAACAGCGAAGAGGAGCTTATATATATATGCTCTGACAGTCAAACCACCCTGAAGGCGCTAAACGCACCCAAGATTGCTGACGGCTTGGTGGAAGAATGCGCAGAGGCGCTGGAGACCCTAAGCGATGGCAAACGGGTGACGCTGGTTTGGGTTCCGGGACATACGGGGGTACCAGGCAACGAGAAGGCGGACGAACTCGCACGACTCGGGGCAGGAACCGCCTATGTAGGACCGGAGCCACTTTTGGGCGTGACAAAAAGACAAGTGCAAAGCGGACTCAACAAATGGGCCCAGGACGCGCTATTAAACTCTTGGGAAACAGGAACGGGTTGCAGACAGACCAGAGAATTCGTAGACCGTCCAAAAGCGACCAGAATTAGATGGATGCTGGGACGGACACGAAAAGACCTCGGACTGCTGATAGCCCAAGTAACATTTCTTTATTTATAGCAGAAGCTAAAAGGTTGCCAGCGCCTTTCCTTAAAATCATTAGTTCCATTACCCTTATATACCCCTTAGACCTCCTAAATGGGACTCCCCAATTGGTGGTGGCAACCTATGTATTAAACTCATTATAAAACCATAAGAAATAAACGCTAGCTTCGCCCTTTAGTGGTTCCACCAGTATAGAACCTTTTAGAGCCTAAAGCTATTATGCCAGGTTCTAAAAGCAACTCAGAAACGTCCTCTATCCTGTTATAAAACTAGATTTGGTAATTTGGTATCCTGGCAATTCTGTTGAATACCATAATACCTTTAGAGTAAAGAATTTTTCCTATAAAAGCTTTAGCGATATTTTAGATTCACAATGGCTATATAAAATAATTTAAGTCATAAAATTGCCAAAAATGTCAGAGTCCCAAAATTATTGTATCACATAAAAATATACCTATATATGAGAAGTTTGTCGTTTTGTGGATCATCAAATTGCCTGCCAGACTTATTCTTCTGATAAAATCGTATCTGAAAAGCTCTCAAAACAAGCGCGCCAGCTCACAAATGCTTTTTAATAGTTTTTTGATAACTGAATAACAAATATTTAAAATTAAAAAAAATAATTTACACTATTCACCATTAAAAAAGTCTGTTTGGTTTACATAAATCAAAATTAAAGTAAAATTATTGTTAAAAAACACTGCTAAAACGACTAGATAAATATTTTCTGTTTACAATATTTTTAAAATAATTCTATATACGCCATTATCGTTTTATAGTGGTCACTTGGTTTTATTTGTTACTCTATCGCAACAAGGATTTTTGAGTGCGCTTATGAAACCAATAAACAAGAGAAGGTAAACATAGTGAACATAACCTCACTTAAATTTTTTGTATTTGTTTTTTAAAGTGTTGTGTTAAATTTAAATGTTTTTTATCGTGCAATTTGCACACAATCAGGAGGGCCAGTGCAATGATATCCGTTGTGCCTGCAGGTTGGAGGGAAATCTCTTATATTGGCCGTTTAAACAGGCCTTATCTAGGCTTGGGTGCCCTACCCAGGAGGATAATAAATAATCAATCTTGCAATAGGTAGGTACCAATCTGTACTAGTACTGGTAAAAACTAAAATACGAAAGTATTTATTTACTTCTGTTAGAACCCTTAAGGAAACAAAGTTTTATATGACCGCCTATTTAAATAATATTTAATATGCAGCTATGGGTAACCCTAAATACAAAAGAATTAAGTTTACCTTTAAGCCTTCCTTTTAAAACCTGTTTAAAATGCCTAAAAGTAATGGCAAAAACCAAAAGTCTAAAGTTTATATTTACCACTCTTAAAAACCTTAAGGAAACTAGGTTCTATATGGCCGCCTATCTAATCATATTTACTATTAAACTACTGGTAACTACAAAAACAAAATGATATAAGGTAACCTTTTAGCTCTTTTATAAAACACTTTTGTTATGACCTAAAGTAATGAAAAAAACTAAAAGACCAAAGTTTATATTTACTTCTTTTTAAAAACTTTAGGTAAAAGGGTTTTATAAGACCATCTTTATAAATCAGAATTCAATAAAACCAAAAGTATCTAAAAGGAACAGAAGAACACTTTTTGGTTGTATAACACCTCTTTAGGTAATTGGCAATATAAATTACCTTTTTGTAGCCAAATTGATCCTAAAAGCCATAACAGCACCCTCTAAATAACCTTGGAACCAAATTAATAAAACCTTGAGTGGTAATAATGTTACTTGGGAGGTACTCTAACCGGACATAACCGGTTGAGGAAGCACATGACACGTATAGGAGTCGAGAATGACCCTACCTGTCCAGCCTGTGGACAGGAAGAAGAGACATCAAGACACCTCGTGGCAGAATGCGAGGCCTACGCAAGGATGAGACAACAGGCACTCGGAGCGCCAACTCTGAGCGAGGAAGAACTGCACATGCTCAAATGGGCAGACTTACTGGACTTTGTAAAGAGAACAGGAAGGCCCAATGAGCTACCCGACCATCAAAGGGAAGTGCAGAGAGTGGGTTAAGGGACAGACTTGGGGCATGGCAAAAAGGGCCTACTCTGGCCTACTTGTCAGACCTGCGGGTCAACCCCCCCCCCCCACTACTACTACTACTTCCCATAGTCCGAGGTTACTTTGCCCCACTTAATAAAATATGAAAAAAAACATTGGTGTCTTTTATGTTGGCGCAAACCCCATTATTTAGTTAGCTTGTCCCCAAACATTCAAAATGGTGAATAAAAAATTTAAAAATATTGGTTTTTTAAGTTTTTATTGCATAGAAATCGATAACTGCACTAGACACCAAATTTTTCGAGGTCAAATTTTAAAGGAATTTTAAGCTGCATTTCACTCTGGTATTAACTCGAAACGACTAAGCGGAAAACAGCGGCTACCGCGTCTTTGAAAAGTCAAATTCGCAACGGATAATTCACGCATGGTCGCGTTGTGGTGCATGCGCATATTTTGATATCTAAGAACTTTTTTTCGCAGTGGAGCAAAGTAGAACCAGGGGGCGCAAATTAACCTCGTTTTACGGTACACAATTCTATATACACAGTACGTACTTTTTGGTCCCGCCGGGACGTACCGACGTAAAATGGACATAATATATGTTCGTCCCTGGGGCGAAGTGTGTTGTCGCGTACGTAGTGTACGTACATAGTTCTTACGTTCACATATGTACGTCGTAGGGACATAAATTTAGCCATTAGTTTCCTTCGATTGGTACGTACTATGGACGTACTGAAGTACGCACTATGTACGTACTTCCGGCGTCTTTTGGACGAATGTACTTACTATGTTTGTAAAAAACTCGTACTAGGTACATTATACAGAAAATGTACGTACTTCAGACGTCGAGGTAAATATGTAGTAGGGGAAAGAGGGGAGCATTCGACCTGTGTCGTTATTCTTGAAATCTCCTCGAGCGAGTACTCGAAATTAGAGCGAGGACCAATAGAGATGCGGAAATCAAGTGACATCGCATGCGCAGTGTGACTTTCACCCGATTTTGAGGGAGTACTCCTCGGGGAGATTTCAAGAATACTGACCCAGGGGGAGCATTTAATCAACGCGTACGCGTTTATTTTAGGTTCTGTTGTTAGTTTCCCATCGTCTGAGTATAATTTACAGACGCATGCATACCCAACGTTTCTGATTTTTTAACGAAAAAGTTGAAAAACACACTATTTGGTAATAAATTTTTTGCTTCGAACATCAAGTAGAATTTTTTTTAAAAGCTCGTTTTCGAATTCCAGTGCTTTATGCAAGGAATCTAGATATTGTAGTTTTGATTAATAAACTAATTAATAAATATTTTTTGTGGAGCTGATTAATTTAAAAGAATGTTTTTATCATAAATTGATATAATATTGGATTTGTTTGTGTAAAATTGCTTAATTTAAGGATTGTTGTTTTTTTTTTTGAGGTTTAACATAATGTAAATTTACCCTCAGGGATCTGGTGATTGACAGTTTTTGGCCAGCATGCCCTGCAATCTGGGACTGAGTTTTCAGACCTGTGAGATCGCCCTTTTTTGACGTTGCTTTTTGTTATAGAAATGTGCTTTTTGTACTTCTGTAATGTTTGTTGGCAATAAAAGATATTCTATTCTATTCTATTCTAATCTGTTTCTGTACCCTGGGAAGCATTCGTCCACCAAAAAATGGGGAGCATTCGACCACTGGATGTACTGATTCATCATCGACCGAAAGTGATGTGTTATCTCTTCATTGATTCAGGTCAAGATTTTAGTGACGAGTTTGAAGATATTGAGGAAGTTGATCAAGAGGATCTCAAAAAAGGAGATTTTGTTTTAGTAAGATTTAAAACTAAATCCAAACTGATCCATTTTGTTTCGAGAGAGGCAAGAACAAATAATTTTTTAAGATGAAAGGGTTTGTTAACTACATTTTTTTCCACAAATTGAAGATATAAGCGAAGTGGACAATGGAGACTTAATCAGCAAATCGAAAACTTTAACAAAAACTAGAACAATAAAAATGGCTTCATATTTTAAATTTGTAGCGCAATACGATTAAACTACTTTATCACTTTTAAAAGGTATTTTTAGGATTATTTATATTTATTTTTCACTGCATTGCCTTTTACTTTTGCTTTTTTACCTAAAATAAAGCATTTTTTATAATTTGTTTTTTTTTTAAATTCCTTTAAAGATCTTTTTTATACATAGTCGAATGCTCGCCCTACCCTGGGGGTTTATTCTTTAAATGCTCTCTAGGGAGTAAATGTTCTCTTCAAATCACCGTTACCATTGGTTGGTTGTTGGTTTTATAGTGCCTGACTTTAAACCAACTTTAAACTGACGCGGAAGGGATCATTTTCGAGAGAACATTTGACATAACTGCTCTCCTGGTTTGCAATAGGATAATTTTGAAGGGAGATTTCTTATTGAAAGCATTCACAAAAAATGTCATTACTATCAAATTTATGTCATATTGACCAATGGTAACCCTGAATCTAAGAGAATATTTACTCCCTAGAGGGCATTTAAAGAATAAACCCCCTGGAGTTCCACTTGATCAGTGAACACGATTAGGAATAAAAAAAATCTAATTGTAAAATTTTTTTTAAAAACGCAGTTGATCATTGAGATAAAAGTAGTTTACAAAAAGAGATTTTCCGAAAATCGGCCCCTTTTATTTTTAAACAAAACTGTACTGGGCCGCTGCACATAATACGCGCTGCGTTTAACTTCACAAATGTTTTGAACTTTGTCAGCTGCTTTTGTTTTGAGGTTATGAAAATAAAGCGGTTTGTTAAAAATTGTTTGGTTTCTTCATACTTTTATTTTGTCTCTGGGTTTCTTTTTCATTGGTATAAATGTTTTTGGTCGCTTTTTTTTAATTTCTTGATTTTTAAAAATTTTATAATAGTGTGAACATGGAAGATCAGCAATGTTATAGGATCATGTAAGTAGGGAAGAAGTGGGATGCTAAATTTGAAAGCTGAGTTTATACAGATACACTCCTGCTCATAAAAATCCCGTACAAGGAAAGTTAAAATAATAATTTTTAGTGTAAGTTACTGAAAATCCAAGATGTCTTGGCTTTTTACCCAACTGCAGCATGATGAAAGGAAGTGCCCACAGTAGGTGTACAAATTTGTCTACAGGACCAACAGTACTCCACAGGACACTACAGGACCCTAAAATACACTACTGGACCAAAATTTTATTTTAAATTCCTGTAGGATGGTCTACAAATTTGGTTCAGCTGATCACCTCTCAGAAATTCTTTTGATTACCCATTGCAAACCACTCTCCTCCCTGCAATTTTTATTACGAGGGGTGAACAGCTAACCCAAAATGTGTACACCGATTGTGAAAATCCACAATAAGATTGTGGAAAGATTGTGAGGGATTGTGGAAAGATTGTGAGGGATTGTGGCAAGATTGTGAGAGATTGTGGAGGACTGTGCAGCCCTGAAGGGAGGGGGGGTCGTCCCATCAAAAATTCTGGCAACCAAAAAAAAAAAAACAAAAACAAGGTCATCATGTCTATAGTGTCCTTGGCCACCCTAGTAATTTACCGTTACCAGCCCTGCTACTTAATAACCAAGGGGTGACCAGCTGACCCCAAAATGTGTATGCTGATTGTGGAAATCCACAATCTTTTGTTAAGATTGTGAGGGATTGTGTAAAGATTGTGAGAGATTGTAAGGGATTGTGAAGGATTGTGGTAACATTGTGAAGGATTGTGAGAGATTGTGGGTGATTGGGAGGGATTGTGTAAAGATTGTGAAGGATTGTGAACAGATTGTGAGAAATGTGTACACCAAGGGGTGAACAGCTAACCCAAAATGTGTACACCGATTGTGAAAATCCACAAAAAAAAATGTCATCATAGTTTCCTTTGCCGCCCTCTTCATTTACCGTTACCGGCCCTGCTGCTTAATAACCGCGGGCCGAGGGGTGACCAGCTGGCCCCAAAATGTGTAAGCCGATTGCAAAAATCCACAATCTTTTGCTAAGATTGTGAGGGAACCCCAAAATGTCTACGCCGATTTCGAACATCCACAATCTTGTCCGCAATCTTTTGCTAAGATTGTGAGGGATTGTGTAAAGATTGTGAGAGATTGTGAGGGATTGTGGTAAGATTGTGAAGGATTGTGGTAAGATTGTGAAAGATTGTGAATGATTGTGACAGATTGTGGGTGATTGGGAGGGATTGTGTAAAGATTGTGAAGGATTGTGAACAGATTGTGAGAAATATGTACACCAATTGTGAGAGCTGTTCACCCCTCGGTGTACACCGATTGTGAGAGCTGTTCACCCCTCGGTGTACACCGATTGTGAGAGCTGTTCAGCCCTCGCTTTATTAGTAATAGTTATAGCTATTTCTTCTAGTTTCTGCACATGCTTGAAGACTTTTTTCCAACATCATTTTACTAGTTTCCCCCTCTCTCTCTTCTTCCCACCCTCCTTATTAGTAATACTTGTAGCTATATCTTTCACAAATGTAGAGCAATTTCAAAAATTTTTTTGGCACACACTTTAACATTTCTTTCAACACCATTTTACTAGTCCCATCCTCCCTCTTAGCTCCCCCACCTTTCCTCAATGGAAGGTAACACTGTTCTCATCTTTAGAAAATCACATACTTTCTGGGTAAAGCTAAATGAATTGTAAATACATAGTACTTTTTATAAGGCTGAATAAGAATTAAACCTAAAAGTTGGAAATAAAAAAAAAATTAAATAAAAAAACACCCAACTGCTAAATTTATTTGTAACTACTAGTCTCAGTTGGGCCACACCACTGTGGCATCATCCGTGAAACCCCAGGGATATCTAGATGCTGCAGGCAGCGGCGGCTCATGTCAATACAACAGTGCCAGAATTTTAAATCAGTAAAAAAAAATCGGGTTGTTGCGCCCAAATGTTTACCCACAAGTCATTAGAAAACATAACTACTATGTTTGGTGTTTCAAATTCAATTTTTTTTAAAAGACACTTACCTATACCCACCAGAATTCTGCTATGAAATGACTCAAAATTTATCAAAAAATTCTGCTGAAATAGTTGAAATGTATTGTAAAGGTCGTAAATAAAATCATCCATTTTCCATACAGAAAATCAATGTGAGTAATATGACTAACTGATGGTCTGTGCCAGGCGTAATAGTAGTTTACCTAACTAGTACGGAAAGTGCCTCTTTTCCGCACGCGATTGCAGATGGCCAAACGACGCGATAGCGGAGTTTGGCCAGCAATCAAGTGCGGAAAAGACACTTTACGCACGAGTTAGGTACACTATTTTTTCTATAAGCGTGAGGAAAAAACTAAAAATTAATCAGAAAATTATTTATATTCAAAACGTTTTAATCAAATCAATTATTATTATTCACATTCTAGCGGCTTCTAGAACTGACTGGGGTAGATCTTCGTCCGAAGAATCCATTGAAAATCTGATTTTTTTGTTTGAAAAATTCAAAAGACGCTTGTATCTGCAAAACTGGCTTTGTTTTGACAGTTTGTTTGTACTTTGTTGCTATGGTGATTTAAGATGGCAAATCTACAACCACTAGTGTTCATTGTTGTTTGACATTGACAATGACGATATTTATACCGGGGAGGTTTAAAACTTATAATTTGAACCTATTTTACTGAAAACTTTATTTTATCGAAAATATTGAAAATATAGCAGAATTTTAGTCAATTTGAATATTTTTAGGATATTTCGTGTGCTAGGAAAGATACAAATGTATTTTGAACGGTCTAAATGTTATAGAACACCTCAAAATCGTAACAAATTTAATTTTTTAAAAATATTTTTTCGCACTAGTGCGGAAAAGTGGCACTTTCCACACTAAAATGCGTGCGGAAAAGTGGACTTTTCCGCACGCTTATAGAAAAAATTTCTTTGATGTTACCTATTTAAACAACGCTAAAATGCCCAATCACTGTCGCTCATACAGACTGCAAATAAATTTAAATATAAACACAAATTTTGTGATTTTACATCTCATCATGAACATAATACTAAAACATTAAATTATAACATTCCTCAGCACAGATTAACTTTAACTGAAAAGCTGCCTACCTATACAAGCATAACTTTTTTCAATAAACTTCCTGTAAATATAAGAAGGGAAAATAATCTTGACACTATAAAAGAAATGTATTGACCTTGCTACTAGAAATCTAACCCTATAGCATCCCAGAGTTCCTGAGCTACCTGATATAATAAGTGATAAAAATGTTATACTTAATGTCTGTATGTAATATTCTAAAAAAGAAAATAAAAATAATCAATTTTGCCATGTTGTCATTTATTTTGTTTTATTTTTGTGTAGGTAATATTTTAATAAGTTTGTAAGTTTTTAAATATTGTAATTTTAATTTGTAAGATGTAAGAATTCTCTTTTTGACTACAATTCATTTTAACGGTGGTGCATTTCTTTGTATTGTATCCACTGGTTCCTATAAATAAAGAATTTTTGACTTTGACTTTGATTTTGAAATAAAATCTATCTCTATTCGAAGGGGTCAAGAGAAAAACGGCAGCGTGTTCTACGCTGCTTTGGGTTTCATCGCGTCAGCGTCGCATCGATTCGGAGTGTGATCTACTGCATTGCACAGGGTCACTGAATTTCATATAATATATAAATTAAAAAGAAATGCGTAAAATAAGAACCAATGAAGATGTATTTTAAAAAATTTTGCGGAAAAATATGGTAGTGCCATGGCACTGTGGCACTACCTCACAAGCCGCCACTGGCTGCAGGTCATTTATGTATATAATAAATAAAATTTACTGTCACTGTTCACTAGAGACCCTGTATGTATGACATGTGACATATTTGTACCCCTGTATGTATGACATCTGTATGTATGACATGTGACATATTTATATCCCTTTATGTATGACATATTTGTACAAAAGAGAGACGCGACAAACCCATCAAAGTCACTGAAATTAACATTTTTTGGTTATGTTAGTTCCTGGATGTACACCAATTATAATCTATAATCTTTGGTGTTCGGTTCGGTTGGTCGATGGGATTAAATGGGAAACTCGGTTATTATTAAAGATATTGATTTTCTGATTGCACCTTACCGTGCTCTTTTTTTGAGCCGTTAAAAATGGCGTAATCAGATTTTTGCTATACCCCGTAGTTTCGCTAATACAGGGAGTTTTTGAAAAAATTGTATTTTTAATAATCCCTTGTATCTCGCTTATTTTGCGAGATACTTTTATTCTGTAAAAACATTTTTATGGCAACTTTTTTAGAAGAAAATAATGACGTTATCAATTTTTTTAAATATTGTTTAGTTTTTGAGATATGGTAATAATCATAAAAAAATTAAATACGGACCTGGATTTTTTTTATTACTTTTTTGATTGGTTTCATGCTAGTATTATCATAAAATAATACAAATTTAAAAAATTTTTGTTTTGAGGTAAAAAAAAATATTTAATATTTAAAAAAAAAAATTAGTCCGAACCTGGATATTTCCAACATAAATATAAATTAAAAATTGCTAGTTAAACAATTTTTAGTTTAACTGTTTTGATACTTAGCATATTAAAATGGTTTTACGTTAATTTACAGATTTATTTGAAACAAAGTCTACGAAAAATACAAAAAAAAAACAAATTATAAAAAATAACTAATCTTTCTGATTACCATTATGTGTAAGACATTGTTGGCATTTTTGAGTAATTTTTCTTAACGCATTTTGCATAAAAATATTTCTGCCATTTAAATATTGGGATTTTGTTGCTTGAATGAAGCAGTCAAACATATCACATTTTTCAAAATCTGGATATGGTCGATTTCTAGCCAGTTTAAAATAATTGTAAGCCATTTACAAAAATGACAAGTAAAATGACAATGTCAATTCCACGCGTTTGTTTTGTAAATTTCACGACCTGCTGTTTGGTTATCAAATAATTAGTATGATATTATTTTTGTAACTTTTTAACGTTTTTTACTTTATTTATAAATTTTTTAATTATCATTTCAAAACAGATAAAGTAAAAATCGTTCAACTAGTGTGTCTTGCAATTTTTAATTTATAATTACGTTGGAAATTTCCAGGTTCGGACTATAATTTTTTTTTCAAATATTAAATAACTTTTTTTAACCTTAAATCAAAAAAATATTAAAGTTTTATCATTTTAAGGTAATAATAGCATGAAAGTAATCAAAGTAGGAATAAAAAGAATCCAGGTCCGTATTTAATTTTTTTATGATAAATACCATATCTCAAAAACTAAACAATATTTTAAAAAATTGACAACGTCATTATTTTGCTCTAAAAAAGTTGCCATTTGCCAAGGTTTTTACAGAATAAAAATATCTTGCAAAATAAGCGAGATACAAGGGATTAATTAAAATGCAATTTTTTCAAAAACTCCCTGTATTAGCGAAACCACGGGGTATAGCAAAAATCTGATTACACCATTTTTAAGGGCTCCAAAAAAGAGCACGGTAAGGTGCAATCAGAAAATCGATATCTTTAATAATAACCGAGTTTCCCATTTAATCCCATCGAAAATGGGACACGCTGTACACCTTGATGCCGGACTGACTTGGGAGTTCCACATTAATAATCTTTCTTCTAAACTATTAAAAATAACATTCCTTATTAGAAGCTTATCAAAAAATGTATCCAAAGATACACTCCCAACGGCATATCATGGTTATTTCTGTTCTACTATGTCATATGCGATTCTAAACTGGGGTCATTCAACTAACTCTTCACAAATTTTTAAACTTCAAAGACGCTGTGTAAGAATCATTGCAGGTATAAAATATCGTGATTGTTGCCGAGATAGTTTTAGAAGACTGAGATTGCTTACACTACCTTGTATGTTGATATTTCAGTGTCTAACTTTTGTAAAACAGAACATTGATAGCTTTAGAACACATAGTGATATACATCCATGTTTTACAAGAAATCGAGAAAATTTGGTTCCCAGTTACCATAGACTACAAAGAACCAGAAGAGGTACTGATTACTATGGCATAAAGCTATTTAATGTTCTGCCAGATGAGGTTAAAGCCCTCCAGAGTGAATCCTTTAAGAAAAAAATCAAAAATTACCTTATACAAAATGTTTTTTACTCTCTCGAGGAATATCTTCAGAGCAATTTTAACATGTAATGTTTTTTCCAAAAATGTATACAATGTAATTTATACTATGTATTTTAGAAAATCGTACCTTTTTTTGAATAAGATTTTTAGATTCTAGCTTCTAAATATATATATATATATATATATAATTTTTTTTTCAGAAATCAGTAGGTTCTATTGTTTTATATCTACTTTACTATTTTGACTTGTAAAAGCACATTTGTGTAGTACTTTATCAATAAATAAACTAAACTAAACTATGCCAAGTTCATTCGCGTTTCACTAAAATAATTTAAATTGTCAGCGGTGAGTGGCATCAATCATCATGCAATATGTTTGTCCACATCCCCTGTATGAGTTTTGTTAAAAATCGTTTATTTTTATTTTCCGACGCTTATGAATTGACAAGGACAGAAGGTGCGTCACTCTAAACATCGCTAGAGTATAGAGGACCGAAATTTTCACCCTCTGATTTTGACTTAAATAACTTTGACTTTGAAGATTAAAATATGTTTTTGAGGTTTAAGAAGATAAATTTATCAAATAGAAGTATATTTATATATATAGTAAATTTATCAAATAGAAATATATAACGCAATTTTGCAATAGATACTCCCATTTTGCTTTGAACGGCAGCGTTTGTTGCCGGTCTTCGATTCGTAACATTTGCTTTTTAACTTTGTTTTTCTTTCTGTTTTTTTGTCTTGATTTCACTGAATAAATTCGTCTTAGGCTGAATATTCGTGTTAATGTTTCACTTTTTAATACACCAACTTTAACAGGGACTTATTGAAATAAAGCCATGCAGTAATAGTGTCAGGCAGTATTTTAACAGTTTTATATTAAAAGATGAATTCTGATCTTATAATATAAGATCGTTGTTTACTAAAAAGAAGTGGAATAAATACCGCCGTTTTTAATTAAAGATATATACGCGACTTATTTTCCAGTCCAGCTGTCAGCTTACAATGTAAATCTGTCAAAATACTGTCTGATACTATTACTGCCTGGAGTTGTCATAAGTCTATAAATATCTGTATAGGTATTATATTTTTTCAATACTTTCTATATAATAAAATAGTATTAAACCATATTCTCAGTATTTTTTTACATTTTTTTTTACTTGGTCTTTTTTTATAGATGCTTAAATTACCCAACAGACTTTGATCAAGACAAATCCCTCTGCAAAGCCTATTTTAAGGAATTTGGAAGGGTTAAAAGGATTGTTTTTAAAAAAAGCCCTAGAGCCATTGCAGTAGAGTACACAAATGAGGCAAACTTTATGAATGCTCTTAGTGGTGCAGGAGAGTACAATGGAACCGTCTTTACAGTAAGTGACATTTTTAAACGATTTTATTTAACTTCACAGATCCTGGCTGTCTGCCTATCAAATCTTGCGATTGATTTTTGTCACACTTCCCTTGATCCGATTTTAATGAAATTTATATGAAACAATATTATGCAAAAGCTTGTGGAGTAGGGACTGTTTGACAGGTGTAAAGGGGGAAAATTTAGAACTTTCGAATGAAAACAGATACGAGCATGCGGTTTTTAGATTTATGATTTGATCTTGTGGCAATACAATTTTTATGAACAAAAATTGGGTTGGTTAGGGGGTAAATTCAGAACTTGTCATGAAATATCAATATCAATAAATGACAATATCATTTTATTGATACTTACTGACTGACTGAAAACAAAGGAATTCATTTTAAAATTTTTATTGTGCCAATTTTTAACATAAAATGTATTTGTATTTTTAATGTAGTTATTTCTTTTATATTGTGTAGTGATTGTTTATTCTTTTTAGGGGCATACTGTGCTGTAATTTTTTTAAGTTAGATTAGGTATCTTTTTATGACCAGAAAAAGAAACTTTTTAATAAGTATTTTAATAGATATTTTAACATTTTTTTGGAGCCAATGTAGTGTATTGGTTTTTGTTACTACAATTCAATTAACGGTTGTATTTTAAAATTAGAATTTTAATTTAAATTTAAATATTAAATAAAACGGTGGAAGGGGAGCGGTGTAATGGGGGTAAATTCATAACTTTCAGATTTATGATTTGATCTGGTGACAATACACTTTTATGATTCAGAACTTTAAAATTCAAACAGACATGAACATGCGGTTTTCAGATTTATGATGTGACAATACAATTTTATAAAAAAAAAAACTGATAGTAACGGGTGAGTGTGGAGTCTAAAGAGGCTTAATTCAGAACTTTGAAATTTAAACAGATGCGAACATGCGGTTTTTAGATTTATGATTTGTTCTGGTGACAATACAATTGTATGCCAATAAGCGCTTGATGGATTGAGTAACTGGATAGTACAAACTTGACAGTAAAAAGATTTTGTGAGCCATAATTATATATCCTGCATTTTGTTTCTTTTTGATTAAGATCAAAAAGTAAAAAATAAAATAAATATGTTTTTTTTAGTGCATAAAAACGTAGAAATAAATATAAAAGTTTTATAAACGAAAATATTTAAAGCTAAATATATTGATATTTACTGAATACGCTCTAAATTATTAAAAACAACCGCACATTTTATCGTAATTGCATCTCTTTAACAGTTCTGTTTTCTTTATGATGGAAGAAAAAAAAATTATGTTTTATAAAATCCTTTTAAAGCTTGCTAGAGGATTTCAGGTGTTTCTAGGGGAGTTCGGAATTCTATGCGAGGTTTGATTTTTAAGAGAACCCTAAAGGTATTTGATATAGCAAGCCTTTTTTAAGCTATTTTTGAAAATTTTTTAAGTGGAGGTCTATAACTTTTTTATTTATGTTTTTTTTTTAAATCTTTAAATAAGCAATGTTTTATAGATTTTTGATGAAGAATCCTGTAAAACTTAATTTCATCTGTCACTTAGTTTTTGAGATATAACATAAAATTATTAATTCTTTACGGAATGACCCCCTATATTTCTTTATATTCTTTGTATTTTTTATGATGTTTAATTTGTTTACTAATTTTAAAATATCTTATTTATAAAATTTTAAAACTAATCAAACATTAGGAGGTAAATTAAAAACAAAAATAATAAAAATGTTTCATTGTGACATGCCATTTTAAAGAAAATTGTGCGCTAGTTTTAATAACTAAAAGTGACAAATAAAATTAAATTTGACATTTAGATTATTAAAAAGAAATCTATAAAAAAAGCAATTAAAAGCAGAACTTATTTTTTTATAGATGAAAAAGTTGTAGGCCCTCTATCAAATTACATACTTCAAAACTCCCCTAGATTCAAAACAGCTGGTTTAAGGTAAACCGACCAGTCTTTGACACATTTAGAGCGTTTTTTTTAAGTAAAACATAAATATAAACTGATACTTCTTGAACTTCAGACCGCTTGTTTTCACTAAAAGATGCAAAGCAAAAGCAGTTTTAACAACAATTTATAACCTTTTCTATATAAAAAAATAACTGGCTGTAAATTGACACCTAAATTCCAATTATTGACAACCAGTTATTGACACCCAAATTTCAATAATTGATATCCAGTTATTGACACCCAAATTCCATTTATTGACACTTAGTTATTAACACTTCAAGAGATGCAAATTAATTAACTAAAAAGTAAACTTAAATATTGCTTTAGGACTACATATTTATTATTATGATTGACACTTTATGTCAAACACTGGAATGAGTAAACAGCCTATGTCCAGTGGCGGTTTCTCAATAAGTGCACATGTGCACGGGCACACCCAAATTTTACTTAAAAAAATATTAAAATTTGATCATTCTTTAATTTAATTAATAATTACCCCAAACGGAATTCACTAAAGACTGGAATATTACCTACAAATTAATACCCGGTTTGTATGTGTTTGTATTCATGTTCAAACCACGTGCGGTGCATGGCGGATGCGCTATATAGTTAGTTCGAATCTAATTATTCACTTTTATTTGCACCGTAGATGTTATGTCGCATTCTAATTACGAAATATAGAAAGAGAGGACGACATGTCCCAATACAATTTTACAGTACATAGAATCTGAACCTTCCTTCGGCACAGCGCGTATACAAAAACTAGCCTCGATGCCGCCCGCACCCCCGTGACGCCCCCCGCACTCTTGGTTCGCGTTGCATGTTAGAGCAGCTCACGGGCACGTTTAATTAGTGCGCTTAGACAATTTGGCATAGTGATGTGCAACGATTACTTTTCCAAGTATCGAGTAGATACTGATACTTCCTATTCGAATATCAGATTTTTGTATTCGGTATCAAGTAATCATTATATTATCGGTAAATCCAATAAATACTGAGATTTTCTATGTTGTCAGTCGTATACGTGTACGCAATAGTTCATTTAATAATTTAAGTAAATAAATATCGGTCCAAATGATTACAAGTACTCCAAACTCGTTACTCATACGGCCGATGCCGATACAATTGATACGAAAGTAACACTTTGGCTTCGGTCCCATTCGGGTTTCGAGTAACGAGTATTTGGCGTCGAAGGATTCGATTACTTCGAATCCGCCTATGTATCAGATATTAAAGTATCGAGTAGATAGTATTTGCACACCACTAATTTGGCATTATCGGTCGGGCGCTAGCGGTTTGTTTTGATTTCGACGATTTGGTATTTACGACAATGGCGGTAGTTTCTAATTCTGATAGCATTAGCGTGCAATATTTAAAGGCAATTAAATTTTCATCTGTGCCATTAGAAGAGAAAATATGTAAACTAGGTATGATACATTTATTATTTATTTATAATTTCAATAATAATAGGTAGGTAACTAATATCTAACTAAATATCTCATTTTTTAATTATTTGCAAAAAAAATTTCGCTTGCGCCTCAATTTTTTTTTGGTGTGCTCTCCCATAGCTTTTTACCATGCGCCGCCACTGCCTATGTCTAGTAATTTACACCCTATGTCAAACACTGGAATGAGTTATCACAAAGAAAAACAACAAGGTGTGCCAACAGTGCTAGGTTATGTGGGATATTGACACAAATGTCTGGAAAATGTTCTTTTATCAGAGCCAGTGATTGACAGGTGAGCCGAAAGCTTTGAAATGATGCAGGGGAATGTTTTGGGTTGTATACAAGGTTCTCTAATATATACCTTAATGTCCAGTACAAAAATCATACTCCTATTTAAAACACTAAGAATACAATAAATAAATAATTATACTACTTACATTTGCTGTTTCTATTTAACAAAACACGGGTTTACGTCGCCATGTCAAAAACTGCCATGGTGTTTAGGAATGAGTGGATAGATTTACAGCTGCTTTTAGTCATCATTGCCAAATGGATTCAGTCACATAATTTTCTAAGAAAAAATTTCTAAAAAAGATTTTATAGATTCCTTAAAAAAATTAGACCCTAAGTCAAGGTGTCAATTACTGGTTGGATGTCAGACTGGTCGGTTTACTTTATTAAGTTGCGGTTCTCACCTTTAATCAGTTTTTAGAAATCGAGGCCTCACAATTGAGGGGGCTGTTCTTTCTTCCCAAGAAACGTCGAATTTAAGATACGCTGTACAAACCTTAACCTATGAGCAAAGATGAAGTAACTTTACTGATTTTTTCTTTTAAAAAAATATATAGATGTCATGTTTTGCTTTCTCGTTATAAGTGACTACGCAGCATAATCTTTCTGAAGAGTTTTTGTTTATTCTGTTGGTTTTACAGGTTGTCAAAGACGAAAACAGTTCAAACGGAAAGAAAAAAGTGGTCAAACAGCACAGTTTGTCCTACATTGATCAGGATGAAATCAATGCTGAATTGGAGGCCATGGTTGGACCCTCGATGTCTACAGGTATTCACCACCAGACATTTTTTTTAGCAAAATCATTACCCTATGCTTTAATAACCCAGTTGGGTTCCACATCTAATCACAACTCAGGATGAGGTCTCCATTTTTATTTACCTAATTTTGTAGTAAACGAAGAATATTTTATATCTGCGACCTGAGAACAGTGTTGCTACACGTCACAAAGAGAATTATCATATGAGCAGTTTAAAATTATCGTACGTTATCGTACAAAATATCGATACATAAAATCGAACATTCCTGCTTAATAACTTTTCGAAAAAGGGGTTAAAAAATACTTTAAAATTGATTTACATATATTTATATTGAACAAAAACGATGTATTGTTTTCATAAAATGATTATTCTACATATAGTCATAGGTATAAATACAAAAACGTCTGTTGCGCGAGCAAAATATATAAAATGCAAGAAGCAAAACAATAATAAACCAAAATCGGTGAACCCCGCAAATTGGCGTGAATCCCCTGACTCGATCGGTATGGGTATTCCAGTGCTGTTCAAAAATTTTATAGCGGTATATATTTAGGCTTGTCACGGATTTTAAAAATATTGATTTGAAAAGATTTCATGACTAAAACATCATTACATATTTTGCAATAGGATTTTTAGTTGTAATATATAAATTATCGTACAAAAGGCCATTATCGCATACCTACTATCGTACATTCGTTATATTATCGTACAAAATCGATAATTTTCGTACATCTAGCAACACTGCCTGAGAAGACCTAAGATAAAACAGGTAAAGTAAAATCACTTCATCCCATAGAACGGATAGGCTATGCATTTTGTTGCTACTTTAAGTTTTGGTGACAGCACGAGGTGCCCAGTTAATGTAACGCGAGTAACCAAACTTTTTATTGTTTATTTTACACAATAATTTTTTTTAAATAACATAACTTTATAGTTTCTTTATCTTTGACCTAATTGTATTTATGTTACTTAAGAGTAGTTTAATTGTTAAAATCTAACGAGTGTAACTGATTAATTTCCCTTCTAAAAATTAGAAATATAATAATATTAATTTTATTTTAATTATTTGAATGTTTTGTGGGTTTTGGGAAGTTGAAGAAAAACAACCATTGATTTTATGGCGACGTTTCGTGTTTAAACTAACACTTTTTCAAGCCCTGAAATGAACAACAAGCATTACAATAGGAGCAAATGATTATTAAATTTATAGTATTAAAATATAAAAAAACAATAACTTTGCAAAACAACTTACTCAAATCACAGTTGAGTCTTCGGCAGCAAAGCCAGTGAATATTGGTTTATTGACAACAGCATACAACACGATAGACCAAGTACACAGAATAGTAATATAATAGAAAAAGCACTAGAAGAGGGAAAAGTTTGTTCTGCAGTTTTTCTAGCACGAGCATTTGACAAGTGGCATAAAGGCCTTAATTTTAAACTAAAATATTTTCTTCCATCGTCTGATGGTTTCTGATGATACTGAAAAGTATTAAGAAACATGCACCTTGGTACGTTGGAAATAGTAACCTTTATCGGGACCTAAAAATCGAAACTGTAGCAGACTTTAAAAAAGTACGCAAGAGGCCATGAAGATAGACTACATCGACAAGTGAATGTGGAAGCAATTCAGCTTCTTGACAATACTATACTAGTTTGAAGACTAAAACGAGTGAAGCCCTTTGTTCTAGTCATATAACGCGAGGAGAATTGTCGTGTGAAGCCTAAGTTTATATCTAACTTTTCTAGTAAATTAAGTTAAAACTAAATTTCTAATTAGTCTTATTGACTAGATTGTAGTACAATAAACACAGTGTGTTGGACAAATAAAAAAAACCAATAATAACTTGAAAACTAAGTTTGAAAAAAACAAATTTAAGCATTTTCATAGGATATGTTGTTTGTTATCTTCAATTTATATTTTAAAAATACAGAATTTGCCTGAGGTGGCCAACTTACTGGAATATTAACGATAACCAACCCTATAATCGTTTCAAAATTTTCGAATATTTTGCACATTTTCATGACTTTGTCTTTTTTAAAACCTGTCATTTGATAGCCCTGGTTTGTCTTGTAATTTTAGGTCTCCACATAGTGACAAACCCTGCTAAAAGGTTACCGAAACTGAATCGAGTGTGGCAGAAGGGTGACGACGTTATTCGACCTAAAGCTCCCAAAAAACAAGTTCAGAAAGACAAGGCATTTCTGCCTTCGACAAAGTCTGCTGTCAAGAAGCAAGAGAAAAATATTTTTAAGATGTAAGATACTTTTTAAAGTAATAATCTATTTAATGAATCCCCAAATCTGTTACCTTATCACAGCTCTTAGGGGTACAAAATATTTACAAAGGGGTGCTGGTGGGCCCTTTCAAGCAGCGACTTATCAATAAGGTAATTTGGTCAATGACCTTCTAAAATAATATCTGTAATAATCCATTATTTAATAATCTGTGGTTAAAACTATTATTTTCTTATAGGTATTTAAAATAAACAAATAGATTTTATTATTTTTTTCTATGGTGGCATATTTTTGATCGCCCCTCGTATTGTGACGTCTGGCTTAAATCTTGTTGGTTAGGCCACCAGAAATTCGCGTTTCTCGGTCATAGCCGACCCATTCCCCTTGTTGTGGTTTGAATGTGTGAAAATGTTTTATAGTAGTGACTCAAACCTTTTTATATTACCTTTTACTTTAAAATTAACAAGTTTTATAACATTTGCTATAAACAAAAGTTAAAGTGTATTAAGTGTGTATTATTTTAAAAGTTATATGAAATGTAGTCTCTTTCGACACTCCTGTGTCATGATCGGACATTGTATCCTATTACTGAATGAAGAGGTCCTTCATGGTACATTTAACAATTAAAGTATAAGACAAAAAACATTTTTTTTATTTATTTAACAAATTATTTGGTTTGCAAATGTTTTTTAAAATAACAATAGAATTTGAGTGTAAAATTTTTATTAACATATTTATCTGTAAAGAAAAATCCAATTTAATTTAAAGAAAAAAATTTTTGCCACGTATTCTTTATGAAAAATGTATATCACCAAAATATGATCTGATTTTTTTGAAATTTTTACCTTATGAATAATAATAGACACATTAGATACAAACAGGGATGGATGGCACATTCTGTACAATACTCGTCATGAAAGTAGTGTTAAATGTTTATTATGAATTAAACGGATTCAATAAACTTTGTTAAACTGAGCCTCATCTTGGTATAAATTTTCAAAATTTGCTATAAATTGATTTTACTTTTTATAGGTACACTGCGGAGCAATATGATCTCATCAAATTGATAAAATCCCAAGCGAAAACGGTGGAAGAAAAGTATCGTGTGTTGGACGCCAGAGATAAGCTGCTACGGATCGAAATGAAGTTATCCGGTCTTAAGTCGGGTCCTACCGAGGGTACCTGTCCCGACATGTGCCCTGAAAAGGAGCGATTAATGCGGGAGGTGCAGCACCAGGTAAGCATAATATTAAAACGGATGAGGTTGGGCTTTGTTTTAGGAGAGGTGCTAGTTGCTAGTTCCGGAATTCACCAAATCGAGTATTAAAATGGAAATCAAAATCCGGCTCGAAGGACCAAAATATATAGCACTCCGATGGCTCAGATTGGGTTTTGGTAGATACAGTGGACTATAATAAACATTGGCGCAAAAAATTCATTTAACTAGAGAAAGTAAATAATTTAAAAATTGCAGGGAAATTTGAAAGAGAAAGAAAATGGTGATATAGCCTCATGGAGAGGGACTTACCGCTGTTTTGAAGTTCCAAAGTGCAAGGTGTACACCTTTCCATAAGAGCTATGTGGCTTGAAGTTCCAACAGGATGATGGCACGATAATTTTAATTATTTGGGGAATTTTAAAGTGAATTTTCACTGTTTTTTAAATTTAAATTTTAAGGTTGTCGTGTTCTAGACATGGCGACGCGCAGCACACTTTGTCTGTTACTCAATCCTGCGCTTGCAGTTTTTTCGCACATGCGCACTGCACTTCACCCGCTATAGGAAAACCATATCACTATATTTTAAATTTTATGGATATGTGAAAAACACGATAAGAGGACGCTTGTAGTGCCAAAGTATATAAAATAAAGAAATAAGAAATAAAATAATAATTCTTAAATTTAGAATAGAAATTACATTTTTTGCGTTTAATTCTCGCATTTTAATGCAATTTTGCTTTAGGTAAATTTTATAATAACTAATAGTTGACCCATTTACTTAGGATTAATATAAATTTAAGACTAATAATTTTATGTTCAAGACAAAATTTTAGTCCATGAAAAATAGGAAAAAATAAAAGTAAAATTCAAAAATAAAATAAAAATAAAGAGGTTTTTTATGGAAACCGAACGGAGAGTTTTAGAAGCTACTATCTGTATTGTCCTGATTTAAAAAAACCTGTGGGTCATTACACAAAGAAATAAAAATACAAAATTGTTAATTATAAGCATGTATACCCTGGGGCTCAAACCGTGATATAGCCTTGACACGCAATGTTTTTGCGTTTTATAGATTAACTTAACTTTACCAAAAAAAATCGAAAGTGGGTGCCATTTTCACCCTAAGTTAAAAGGTTCTCGAGTTTTGCTAAACAAACTACGAAGTATGCCCATGGGTACCCCCAGACAGCAAAATTTTACCTCTCAATAAAAGTTTAAAATGCGGAGAGAAGGCTTCTAAAACTTTAAGCCCAGGCAATTTCAAATAAGGTAAGCTGATTTTTATTTAAAAAAGGCAATATTTCGGCAAATATGGTGGGTTTCATATTAATTACAGTTTTACCACCGTACTTTAGCATTTCTGCCGTTAATCCGTCTTTTCCAGGTGATTTGTTATTTTTCATTTTCTTTCATGCTCTCTTTAATTCTGCTTTGCTTATTTCGGGTTGTAGTTCTGAGTTTATGTTCTTTATTTTTGTTTGGAGGTTCTTTATGGTTTCTCGCGATGGTTCCCTTTTTTTTTGGTATAATTCTGTATAGAATAGCTGTGTGATATTTATAATATCCTCTTTCACGTTAGTTTCTATGCCGGTCATATCCTTTATTTTAATTATTTCATATCTACCTAGAGTCGTTCTTAGACATTTCATATTCCTGTTATTTTCTATAACTCTCTCAACTTTTGTTTCTTGGCTCTTTCTCTTATTTTCTTTTATTATTTTTCTTATAGTTTTATTTCTGTCTGTGTATTCTATCGATGTTCTTTATCCTTCTGTTTCCAGGTTCCGCCTTTTTTCCATGAGTTTCTTTATCTCTTCTTATATAAAATGTTCTCTCTTTTTGCCCTTTTGTGCGACATCTATTCCTACTTGGGTCATAGCTCTTGTCAGCTGGCTGTTCCTTTAGCATTTCTTTATGTATAGCTTTATTTTGTGTAAGATTATTCATGTCCAGTTGTTCATTGTTATTGTTAATTTTTCTTTTCATTTCGAAATTGCTATCAATGCAGATTTTTGTTCTGACCATCCTGTGATCACTTGCTGTTGTAAAGCTATTTAGGACTGCTACATCTCTAACGATGTTTTGTCAGTAGTCAGTATGTAATCAATTTCATTTTTTGTTATTCCATTAGGGCTGAGCCATATCCACTTTCATTGCAGTTTCTTCCTATAGAACGAATTCATTGCATACAGGTGTCTTTCCTCTAGATAGTTCATTAAGGTTATACCCCTGTCATTCCTTTCCATTACTATTGTAAGATGGGTCTTGTGTTCTTCCATAGCTTTGGAGATATCTTCATATCGATGTGCTCCTCATCGTAGGTAGAAGTGGGGGTGTATACTTGGATAACTTTAAGTGATGTTCTTTTCATTTTTAGTTTAAGATAGGCAACGCGATCTGAGATTCCTTTCATAGTTTGGATATATGAATCCTACTCCGAAGTTGTTATCTTCATTACCTTTATGGTATAGTACATTACCGGAGTTCAATTTTATCCGGTTTTCTGATTTTCGCCGGGTTTCTGACAAGCCTACAATGTCCCATTTTATTGTTGTCAGCTTTTCCTCCAGTTCATCAATTTTTTCGTCGGTGTTCATAGATCTAATATTGGTTGCTATTGTTAGTTTTACTTGTTTTCAAATGTCTTATAAGCGAATTTTTGCCTCCCCCAATTTCCGTAAGACAGACCATAGAGGTGTGGGGCAGACCATAGGGGTGTGGGGTGGGGTTATGGGACAACCGTCTTAGCGCGTTGGTTCGTGTATATGGCTGTAGTGCTTGACCGCGCGACCTTGACATATGGTTGTTTTTGTAATGTCCCAACAAGGCATATCTCGACAAAAATTTGGCTAAAAAGCATGGGCCATTGATCCTAGCTATGGATGGAAACTCCCAGTATAAAAAAAACAAACAATAGAGGTGTGGGATTCGGAGTGTTTCCTGCCCACCTGGGGACCATTTCCTTTCGTTTTTAAATTCGCCATGGTACTATCTGACCTGGAGGGTTAGCACCTCTCTAGGGTCCCTTTCCCAGGGATACGGGAGAAGACCACACCGGTATGAAAGGCGAATAGGAAGGACCTCGATACGGCGAACATAGCGTAGGTGGCAACCCTTCGTCTAGGGATAACATAAAAGAATAAACACTGCAGGGTCGGACTCGGCGGCTACAAACAGCGTCTGTCCCAGAATGGGCGGCCGAATAAAAGCTCACGAACACGCCTGGCAAGCGTGGTGTTTTAATGTCACTACCCCCCAATGGAGAAATCATGGCAAATTTATAGGTGAATACCGCTCAGAATTAAAATAAGTGGATTGATGACGGAGCTGATACCTCTCTAGCCCATTAGCATACTCCAAGTGAGCGCCACGCTATATTAGCCCTAAACACAGTTTTTTGTAAATATTTCATAAACGAAAGTTCCTACAAAATTTTTGGTTATAACACAAATATGTTTCACTATATTCCGAAAAGCGCTTATTGATGTGATGCTCCGTTACACAGGTAGAATTTTAAAAAAATAACTTTTAAAAAACTGCCCATGGATTTTGACGAGAATCTAATCAGCTCATTTCATGAAAGTCCCATGACTATTGGTCCAGCTGTTCCCGAGCTACCGTGGGCCGGACAGAGACACAAATTTTCGGAATTATCTCAGAGAAAAATTCATCAAATACAAACCCTTCTCTAGCCATTGCTGCCCGGGCCAGGAAGGTAAAAATATTTGACACTATAACGATACTTTTTGACTGAGGCATTTTTGGGTCTGTTGACATGTTGCAGTGTTGGTGGGATCATTAGTAATCGACTAAAATAGGTGTCATACAATCTTCATAAAAAAACCGACAAAAAACCTTTTTTTAAAAAAGTTAAAAAATATAATTTTCTAGGTATCGATTTATGAACAAGACATGGCAAATGACAGCGACAGGCGCATGATGAACCCCAACAAAGCTGTCAAGCAGTACAGTCGCAGTTCAGCCGATCAAGAATCTCCCTTACCGCACGAGTTGCGATCTGTTAACGTATTGCAAATGACAATGAACTATTTAATGATTAATATTATGGAGCTATGCGACGGGGCAGATGAGGTAAGTATTTTTAAGGAGTAGGTATACTAAATATTCGATGCCATTTGAATCAATATTGGAGAAATTTCGACCTCACAGATCAGCTGTTTTAATTTTCGTATGTATAATCACACTTTGTACTTGGGTTAATCTTTTTGTTATAAATTCTGGGGTTTACAGGGTGAGTTCTATGTAATAGACACCCTGTATATATTCTGGGTAGTTCACTGGGACACCCTGTATATATTCTGGGTAGTAGGGGAAATAGGGGTCACATTTAGCTGGCAAAGCTGTCAATTGAAACAATGACGGTATTAAACGAATTCACGCTAAAAATCGGCTTTAGTGTGTGGATTCTGTGCAGGGCCACTTCAAATGTTGTTTTATTTTGGTGTTGACACACCAGACTTGTACTCCGATATTTTTTATTGCAGCACGGCATTTTTTTCATGTAAGGTTCGATTTAATCAAACGGTATATCAGAATCCGCTTTCGAGCCCGGTGTTGGATTGAGTATAGTAGCTTCTTGACAACAGAAACGTATTTATGTTTAGATCAACGTTGGTGAATGGTTTCATTTCCTGTGGGACCGAACAAGAGGCATAAGAAAAGATATTACTCAACAAAACTTGTGTTGTCAAGGATCTGTAGAGTTGGTTGAACAGTGTGCGCGATTTCACATTCATTGCTCTGCAAGGTATGATTTTTTTGTTATATTTAATAATGTTCCTAGTTGATGGAGTACTTTTTGTAACCGTGAAGTAAACTTAAAGCTATAAGGTCTCGCAACTTTAAATTTTCAATTAAGAAGGGGACGTGTGATACCTTACTTAAAAGGTGTAGAATTAATTATCTACTTAAAATCGGTTCACTGCTATTAATTATCTATTTAAAATCGGTTCACTGCATTGCGCAGACTATAATCCAAGATCTTAGAGCATTACATTACTAAATTTTGTGGTACTTTAAAATCTGCACAGGGGAAGGGGGTAATTGTTTATTATTTTTCTACAATAAATAAACACGGGAATTCTTGTTGCCAAGCTTTGCGATAATATAATAGGATATATTTATTTTTAAAGCAATATTATTAAAGTACTGGCAACCAACCTCATATATGTATATAACAGAAGTTGGGTTTGAGTTATTTGTTTGATAATTGATATCCCAAGTAACATTTCTTTATTTATAGCAGAAGCTAAAAGGTTGCCAGCGCCTTTCCTTAAAACCATTAGTTTCAATGTTTGGTCGTTAGCACGTTCCCATTACGCTTATATACCCCTTAGACCTACTAAATGGGACTCCCCAATTGGTGGTGGCAACCTATGTATTAAACTCATTATAAAACCATAAGAAATAAACGCTAGCTTCGCCCTCTAGCGGTTCCACCAGTATAGAACCTTTTAGAGCCTAAAGCTATTATGCCAGGTTCTAAAAGCAACTCAGAAACGTCCTCTATCCTGTTATAAAACTAGATTTGCTATCCTGGCAATTCTGTTGAATACCATAATACCTTTAGAGTAAAGAATTTTTCCTATAAAAGCTTTAGCGATATTTTAGATTCACAATGGCTATATAAAATAATTTAGGTCATAAAATTGCCAAAAATGTCAGAGTCCCAAAATTATCACATAAAAATATACCTATATATGAGAAGTTTGTCATTTTGTGGATCATCAAATTGCCTGCCAGTCTTATTTTTCTGATAAAATCGTATCTGAAAAGCTCTCAAAACAAGCGCGCCAGCTCACAAATGCTTTTTAATAGTTTTTTGATAACTAAATAACAAATATTTAAAATTAAAAAAAATAATTTACACTATTCACCATTAAAAAAGTCTGTTTGGTTTACATAAATCAAAATTAAAGTAAAATTATTGTTAAAAAACACTGCTAAAACGACTAGATAAATATTTTCTGTTTACAATATTTTTAAAATAATTCTATATACGCCATTATCGTTTTATAGTGGTCACTTGGTTTTATTTGTTACTCTATCGCAACAAGGATTTTTGAGTGCGCTTATGAAACCAATAAAAAAGAGAAGGTAAACATAGTGAACATAACCTCACTTAAATTTTTTGTATTTGTTTTTTAAAGTGTTGTGTTAAATTTAAATGTTTTTTATCGTGCAATTTGCACACAATCAGGAGGGCCAGTGCAATGATATCCGTTGTGCTTGCAGGTTGGAGGGAAACCTCTTATATTGGCCGTTTAAACAGGCCTTATCTAGGCTTGGGTGCCCTACCCAGGAGGATAATAAATAATCAATCTTGCAATAGGTAGGTACCAATCTGTACTAGTACTAGTAAAAACTAAAATACGAAAGTATTTATTTTTATTTACTTCTGTTAGAACCCTTAAGGAAACAAAGTTTTATATGACCGCCTATTTAAATAATATTTAATATGCAGCTATGGGTAACCATAAATACAAAAGAATTAAGTTTACCTTTAAGCCTTCCAATAAAACCTGTTTAAAATGCCTAAAAGTAATGGCAAAAACCAAAAGTCTGAAGTTTATATTTACCACTCTTAAAAACCTTAAGGAAACTAGGTTCTATATGGCCGCCTATATAATCATATTTACTATTAAACTACTGGTACCTACAAAAACAAAGGGATATAAGGTAACGTTTTAGCTCTATTATAAAACACTTTTGTTATGACCTAAAGTAATGAAAAAAACTAAAAGACCAAAGTTCATATTTATTTCTTTTTAAAAACTTTAGGTAAAAGGGTTTTATAAGACCATCTTTATAAATCAGAAATCAATAAAACCAAAAGTATCTAAAAGGAACAGAAGAACACTTTTTGGTTGTATAACACCTCTTTAGGTAATTGGCAATATAAATTACCTTTTTGTAGCCAAATTGATCCTAAAAGCCATAACAGCACCCTCTAAATAACCTTGGAACCAAATTAATAAAACCTTGAGTGGTAATAATGTTACTTGGGATATTTGTCAATAAAAGTTTAGGTGTAAGTGTTCTTTATTTAGATTTGGTTGGTAAAAAATTGTAAAACGTTGTGTATTATGGTAGAGTGTATATTTAAACCGTTCTTTTCACAAGTAAGTATGTAAATAAATGTGGACTTTTGTTTATATACAACTCCTATAGTCATACAAAAAGAATTCCAAAATATTCTAAATCAGTTCAATAACCATCAACACTTATATACCGATGCATCTAAAACTAAGAACGGTACCGCAGCAGCTATTGTACACGAAAGAGTATCGAATGCTTTTAAAATGAGTAAGTACCCGAGTACATTTACAGCCGAACCTTATAGAATTTATCAAGCGCTGACATACAGCCGACAAAGTAATTTCCAACACTTAATTATAATTACGGACTCTTTGGGTTCAATGAGTGCTATAAATCATGTCTTCAGCAAAAATCCCATAGTACAAAAAAATAAAATCTTGGGGCACGGCAGTGCCTCGCCAAGTTCGCGCGCCGCAACCATCTTTTCTGGAAACATTTCAGCCGGTATTTGACCTACCTAAAACTCTACTTCGGAATGAGCTACGAATCTCAAACTTTGCACAGTCGTAGATCTTCATGCAGTTAACAACCCCTCCAATGGAATTCCATAAAGTAGTAAAGTAGTTTTTCATTTCAAAAAACGTCGAAATTGCCACTCACTCACTGACTCACTCATGTATAGATCACCAATATTCTACTGTACTTCCAGACATGCTACAAAGCTGAAATTTGGCAGACTGATAGAAATTATGACCAAACCCCTGGAAAAAATCAAAAAACCCCAAAATTTTAATTTACTCCCCTCCCCTATACATTTAAAGTTATGTAAAATTAGCATCGCCCACTTCCAGGAATGCTAGAGAGTTGAGCTTTGGCAGACTGATAGGAACTATGATAAAACTATAGGAAAAAATCAAAAAACCCCAAAATTTTTATTTACTCCCCTCCCCTATACATTTAAAGTTATGTAAAAGTAGCATTGCCCATTTCTAGAAATGCTAGAGAGTTGAGCTTTGGCAGACTGATAGGAAAAAAATTAAAACACCCCAAAATTCTAATTTACTTCCCTCCCCTATAAATGTAAAGTTAAGTAAAAGTAACATTGCCTACTTCCAGACATACTAGAGAGCTGAGCTTTGGAAGACCGATAGTAACTATGATAAAGTTATAGAAAAAAATTAAAACACCCCAAAATTCTAATTTACTTCCTTCCCCTATTAATGTAAAGTTATGTAAAAGTAACACTGCCCACTTCCAGAAACGCTAGACAGCTGAACTTTTTAAGACTGAAAGACAATATGATAAAACTATATGAAAAAATTTAAAAACACCAACATTTTAATTTACTTCCCTCTCCTATAAATGTAAATTTATATAAAACTAACATTGCCCACTTCCAGAAATGCCAGAGAGCTGAGCATTGGAATGCTGATAGAAATTATGATAAAACCATGGGAAAAAATTTAAAAAGTCCAATATTTTCATTTACTCTTCTCCCCTATAAATGTAAAGTTATGTAAAAGTAACATTACCCACTTCCAGAAACGCTAGAGAGCTGAGCATTGGAAGACTGATAGGAACTATGATAAAACTATAGGACAAAATTTAAAAACACGACAATTTTAATTTATGTCCCTCCCCTATACATGTAAAGTTATGTAAAAGTAACATTGCCCACTTCCAGACATGCTAGAGAGCTAAGCTTTGGAAGGCTGATAGGAACTACGATAAAACCATGGAAAAAAATTAAAAAATCTCAAAAATTTAAGTAAGGAATTGCAAAAGTTTTGAACAATATTCCGCATATTTTACTACTTTAAAAATTAAGTATTATCCAATTCCTTTAAAAAAGAAGTGAAATCATAACAAAAACATTTCATGTAAAGAAAGCCAAGTACGCGAAAATTGCATTCCGTAAAAAGAATTGAGATAAAAGTAAAGCCAAGTTTTCCAATACAAATTTCAAAATGAAAGGTTCTTACTAGTTTGGAAATATTTTTCTAAACTTGGCTATTACGGCTGTAAATGACTCTTAGGCACAGTGCTAAATTGAACATAAAGAAGTTTGGCTGTAATAGCAAAGTTTTAAAAAAACATTTCCAAACTAGTAAGAACCTTTCATTTTGAAATTTGTATTGGAAAACTTGGCTTTACTTTTATCTCAATTCTTTTTACGGAATGCCATTTTCGCGTACTTGCCTTTTTTTACATGAAATGTTTTTGTTATGATCATTATTTCTGAAATGCAAGATGAATTTAAAACAACATCTTTGATGTGGGCTCCATCTCATATTAGAATAACAGGCAACGAAAAGGCAGATAAAGCGGATAAACAAGCTATTGATGATCCAGACTGCATGAGAGTGCGTGAAACCTTAAAAAGTGACCTTAAATCGTTTTTTAAACCAGTGCGCGTATAACCTTTGGCAAAATGAGTGGAATCAAAATACCAACTGTAAACTTAACCCAATCAAACTAAGTGTTAAACCGTGGAAAACTTTAATGCCTAATAGAAAAATACAAGTAATATTATCGTCTTCGCATAGGCCACACAAGACTTACTCACCAATACTTGCTTAATAAAGAAAATCCTCTTATTTCTGACTGTAATGAAAGACTTCACACACACACACACACACATTCTAACCACCCCGACATGTGCAAGATTTAAAGGACTCCGAACCTCACACAAACTGAATAACGAACTTAAAAACATCCTCGAAAACGAAGCTAACCCCACTAGGAATTTAATTAACTTTCTGCAAGAGTGTAATATTTATTTTCAAATGTAATTTTAAAACTTTCCTGCGCTAATAACCCTCCGTGGTTGATGCGCTTTGGTTCTAAATAAAAAAAAAATTTAATTTGGACTTTTGTTTATTCAGGGTGTCCCAGATAAGAGCAACTACATGGGGATTTCGGAAACGGTAAGAGAGACGAGTTTGTTTAAATGAGAAAAAAGTTGCGCTATTCTAAGCCCAATCAGGTGCTGTATCAGTATTAAAGATATCTACAGGGGTTACTAAAATATCGACCAAAAACTAAAAATTGTGTTTTTTGAAAAATTGAAATATCGCCGCCATCTAGCAAACAAATTTAATGAAATTTGGTAGTTTTGTATTTATACGTCGCATTAAAAGAACTTTTCAACCATGTATAATAAGCCTATCTTTGAATGACGGAAAATGTGAATTTATTTAAAAAAAAACTGTTTTTCACTTGGTTGGCTGTGAAACAAAGGCCGTAGTTGCGTTTCTTGTCATATCTACGTAACTATCTGTCAAAACTGTGTCATTTATTTGATTTATCTGTTGGAGTTTTAAAGTTTCAAAAGGTTTACAAACTGCGGGGTGTTTAACAGACATAACTACGTGTACTGGGCCGATGAAAATCCGTTCTTAATTCGTGAGGTGCACCATCAAGTTAGGTGGGGTATGAATGTATGACTAGGAGTCATAAACGGACACATACTATTTAACATTTTTCATAATAATTTAACGGCACCTCGATATCTAGAAATTCTACAAAATTACGTTGACCAAATTTTATAAAATTTGCCTCTTCAAGATGTAGCAAACACGTGGTTTCAGCAAGATGGAGCACCTCCACATAATGCAAGAATCATAACCGACTATTTGAATCAGCAACATGGAAATAACTGGATCGGAAATCGAGGTCCAGTTGCCAGGCCTGCACGTTCGCCGGACCTTACGCCTCTTGATTTTTGTATTTGGGGATACTTAAAGGATAAAGTTTATTCTACTATTCATAATACGATAGAAGAAATTCCTGAACAATTGGTTAAAGATGCATGCATGTCTCTAATTCATCGATGCAGGATGTGCATGAATAACAACGGTAGGATTTTCGAACATTTGCTTATTTAATTCAAGGCTTTGTTATCGGTTTTTAGTTTTATTTTAAATTAAATAATAAATGCAAACTTTTGTTTCAGAAATAAAAGATAGATTCTAAGAAATTGTATTATTTCTTAGCCAGAGGAAAATTAAAAAATAAGGGCCTTAAAGATTTGCATATAAATCAAATACATGGAAAAGTTTTGAAAGGTAGTTACGTAGGTATGACAACACACACAACTACCGCATTTGTTTCACAGCCAAATAAGTGAAAAACTATTTTTTTAATAAATTCACATTTTTCGTCATCCAAAGATAGGCTTATTATACACGGTTGAAAAGCCGCTTTTATGCTCTATTTATTGAAGTATAAATACAATATGGCGGTCATAAGAAATAACAAAGTTGGCTATGGTTTCAAAAAATCGAGAAGGCCTAGAAAAAAATTGTTAACGTCATTCAATTGGCCTTAGTTACTTATACAAAACTACCAAATTTCATTAAATTTGTTTGCAAGATAGCGGCGATATTTCAGTTTTTCAAAAAACACAATTTTTAGTGTTTGCTTAGTTTTTTTAAGAACCCCTGTATGTAGATATTTTTAATTTTGATACGGCATCTGATTGGGCTGAAAATAGCGCAACTTTTTTCTCATTTAAACAAACTCGTATCTCTTACCGTTTCCGAAATCCCCATGTAGTTGCTTTTATTTGGGACACCTGTCAAGTTTATTTTTATTAATAAAAACCCAACTTATTTAACACAATTTTACTACATTGCTAAAATGGCATTGTGGCTTTTGCGACATACAACCTTCGGTTCGGTATTAAGCTTTCCCTATTAATCAATGCTCTAAGTAAAAGATATTATAGACCGCGCAGCTTCTTCTACTTTTTATCAGTTTGATTTAATGACTAAATAAAAACCATGTTTAATAGTACACCAATATTTTTACTACTTTAAAATTTTGTGTTTTTAAAAATTGTGGTATTTTGAAAATACTTTAAAATGTTTAAATAAATATACAGAGATATCTTGTTTGAAAAGTTTCTTAATTCTCTCTCTCTTTAATAGTGATTTAATCAGTTTATTTAATGCAAAAAATCTTTATATTAGAGAGGTTTTGGAACGCCTTTGACAACTCATTGTGGTAGTGGTAAGCACTGTATCTGCGCACTGTTGAAATGCCATTCCGTAGTGGTAATTAACCATTATCGCTGCCGTAAGTTACAGCCCTTTCGTAGTGGTGGTTTTGTGCGGCTTTTATTGAAAATGATAAAATATTCGAAATATATAAGACTAAAAACAATGGTTAGGTTTTAATATTTTGACTTTTACGAATGTAAGTTTTAAACGTGTTCCAAAAACTCTGAGAAGAGCGGTCTGTGGTAGGGTAGGGGGTTATTAAACGCCCTTAAAGATGTCAAAATTTTAAGCGTTTTAAAAACTATTTTTAAGTAAACACAAATTTGACTATATATTATAATTATACATTCTTATAACTTTTAGGTTAATGGGAGAAGACCCGTCAGTGTTTGATCAAAAAATCAACACCGAAAATCTGACGAAATGTTTGCAAACACTTAAGTACATGTACCACGATTTAGAGTTAAAAAGAGAGAGTTGTCCCCTCGAGGCAGAATTTCGTGCTTACATAATTTTATTAAATTTAAATGATGGAAATTTTATGTGGGAGGTAAGTGAGTTTTCCATGAATGCGAGAGAAAAAGTAAATAGACACCCTTTGCGCTTCTTTAAATAATCGAAACAAAACAAAGATAGAAGATAGGGAATTGCGATTTTCGCGACAGTGCTCTACTTTTTTAAGAAATTTAATATGCTACCAGTCAAATTCTCATAGCTATCTTCGTTTTTTGAGATACACGGTATACTTAAAAGCTTTTACTTTTTGGCCACCCTATATATCAGTTATCTTTGGAAGAAATTCGTATTGGCCGTTTAAAAATTTAAACGTGCGTGCTACAAAAAGTAACAAGTTTTTGGTGGTAAATGGGCATAATGAAAGAAACTATGTTTTTGTAATTTATATACATAGCATGCAGATCAAAACGTAGCTAAATTATACAAGTAAATTAAAATTTGCTAAAACGTAATAGACGCATATAATGTAAAGCTTAAATTTAATTTGGTAACAGATTTTCTTACAAATATTATTTTTTTTTGAAATACTTAACGCTTCTTGACAAAGGAACAGGAAGTGATCATATTTGAATGCATTTTAATTAAAAAATATAGTTTGATGAGAAATGAGAAAAAAATATGTCCTCTAATTTAATTAAATTAAACATGTTTTCTTTGGAAATGATTAATTTATAGGCCCATTGGACTTAAAATATCAAATTTGCTTTTTAAAAATCACGTTTATTACCGAAATCGTTTTTCTACAGGTTCAGAAGTTAAGACCGGAAATCCAAAAGTCATCAGAAGTCAAATTTGCCCTTCAGATATATTCTGCGTTTGAAGCTAGGAACTACGTCAAGTTTTTTAAACTTGTGAAGGCTACGTCATACCTTAACACGTGTCTTCTAATGAGGTAATAAAAACAAGAACAAACCTAAAAAACAAACAAAAATAAAGAGCAATCAAATCAGGTTAGGTTGGATGATTATTAAGAAACATTAAAGAAGTCGACAATTTTTCATGGCTAAGCGGGTAAAGAAAGATTTTACTACAGTATTTTTGGCTCACACTCCGCTGACCCGACATAAAACGTCGCGAAGCCGGCAAAAATGCAATATGCATTGACCCGATCTGAGGGACAAATTATGTCACGGTTATGGGTACTGTTTTTCGTTTAATTTGCCTGCCTTTTCTTACTCTGGTTCTGTTGTATTTGGTAGATGTCGCCACTTTTGTGAAAAGTATACGATTTCGCGGGCATTATTTTTTAATTTACCTTACCAATATCGTCAGCTGAGATTTATATACCATCTCTTTAGCTTTACAAATGTGTCACATTGACCATGCAGTGTTCTGAAGAGTGCCTTAAGGACGAAACAGTTAACTGTCAACACCTAGAAGGCCTAGAAAAAAATTCGAGCTGCTCACGAAAAAATACAAAAGAAAGTCTTTGCCCGCTTAGCCACAAAAAATTGTTGTTTTCTTTATTCACAGGTACTAAACAGTTTAATTGTCAACAATTAATAGGTGTCCATTAAATCTTGGACCCCCGTGGGTGTATAGCTTTCGAGCTGCGCACGGAAAAATACAAGAGAAACAAAATCTTTCTTTTCCCGCTTTTCCACGAAAAATTATAGTTTTCTTTATTCATGGGTACTAAACATTTAACTTTCAACACTATACTTTACGTTTGTATTAAAGAATTCGTTTTATATAGTTCAAAGCGACATACGTTTAAAGCTATAATGAGCACAGCTATAGGGCCACCACGCCGATGTGTGTAAGCCTAAATCAGGGGTGGGAAACCCAAGGCACGCGTGCTACAAGGTGGCACGCCAGACCGTTTAAAAAGGCACACCAGGTTTTCCAAAAATAAAGAAAAAATTACTATTATTACAAGTGGCGGCTGGTGACGTTGTAAATTGGGGAGGGGGGGGGGCAGAAATTTATATTGTATGGAAAATGAGATACAAAAACTTGCCTAACCAATTTTATTTTAGCATTTTACAAACAAGCAGCTACTTGGTGTAGTTTTTAGTTTATGTTTTTTTTATAGATAACGTCTATTCGCCCTTCTTTTACATAACATTTACATAACCTACTATGTGTATATGTCTATTTTTTGCCACATTTTCATTATGTTCGGCACTATTCAATTGGCACCTAATATCCGTCTTGCCTAGCATAGAAAATGTTATGTGGTTATTTAAATAAGTAGCACTTACTTTGTGTCTTTAACTTTTCACTAACGTGCTTGATATCACACATTCCCTTTGCCACCCACGCAGGGTCACTTCGTGGATTGTTCATAATAAGAAATAAAGCAAAAAAAAGCATTTCGTTTCTCACATCCGCACAACCAGTTTTCAGCTTCCTATAATTTTTTATTACTTGCACTAAAATTTTGTCCGGTCTATGTGGCCCTAAAGATTTTATTGGTAATCGAAGTTCGTATGTCAACGTTATTAAATTTGCACAGTTAATTATATAATCGACGCTATTTATTTCCATTTTGAAAACAAACAATGGACACGCGACCGGCAAGGCTTTTAACTACTGACCTACCCCAAATCAAAACAAACTCATACGTCTTCACTAAGGATAGAACCGGCAACATGTAGGAAGGGCAGCGAACGTTTTCGCACGATGAATATGGCCGACGTCAACCAAAACAAACATTCCTCCCTCCACCGCGCGAGATCAGCCACCCATACACCGCTGAAAAACGGGTGAAATTGAAATCTTGTCCCGCGCGGTGCTTTTGGCTTGTAATTATTTACGGTAAAAAAGTTTACTCAATTAATTGCCTTTTGTTAACCGCAGACTAAAAAAAAGAACTAGACATGTCGTACGTGAAGATTTAACTTTTTTTAAAATAAATCAATTAATAATACTGTTTGTTGTCTAGTTTTGGGAGGGCACTGTCCCGTTGCCCTCCCTGTAGCAGCCGCCACTGATTATTACCAAACCTTACAGCAAATAGACTAAACCAAAATATTCAAAAAAAATCATTTTTTCAAAAAAAACCGTTCTAACCGAACCCACCCGATACTTAGTAGGGAGCTTCGCGTGTAAGGGTTTTGAAATAACACTTTTAGAGTGAGAAGTATTTAATATTTTTTGATAAAGCTTTTGACAATTAGTAAAGAAAGGAATTCCCTAGGGCTTGTTTTTAAATCCTATTTATAATTTTTTTTTCAAAATTTGCAAAACTGTTTAAAATAGTGTTATTTCAAAACCCTTACAGTTAGATTTTTGCCAACAATATTTAATATTTTTATTCCGATATAACTACACGGCTTCCACAGCCTTAACGGCTTCAGGAAATTTTAATTATTTTATAGTTCCCATTTATATTAAATAATTTTTCCATAAAAGGGTTATTTCAAAACCTTTACGCGCTCATTATATGGATGATTCTACCAAAAGCGGGCTATATGGATATCATTTCACCTTTCACCAAGCCTTTAAATAACAGTACAGCACAGCAAATAATTTTGTTTTTTTAAATTTATGTAACTAATTAGGTGTAAGCTAAGAAACATTTATTTTCCCGAATTTTAGGAATTATTGCATAAAAATTCCAGAGGGATGAGTACCAGAGGAATGAGTTTTTTAATGGTTTTCCAATTTAAATCAAAATCTATTTAGACTACTTAACTTAAGTTTTATATAAACAAAGTTCCTATACTTATAATTTTAAAACAATCAACAAAAAAATTATACTATTGATATCAGTCGAATATTTACTTACCAGATGAATGATAATTGAAGCGTTCCTTGATTTCTCCGAAAAAAACTAATTTTCTGCCGAAAATAAAAAGATCTATAACTTAAACCAAACTAAAGTTGACTTGTCACCCTCCCAAGTAAATTAGATATCCAGGGCCGTCTCTTTTTCTAGAAATTAACCGGTGGTATTCACAAATATTGTGTTATTAAAAATGGAGCACGTTTAAAATTGTAAAATTTTCCGGAGAAGATGTAAATTCGGATTTTCAAAAATATAACTGCAAACTTAAGTTTTATCAATTTTTTGATAAATAGTTAAGACTTGGTTAAATATTATTTATTAGGATATTTTTTTCAATCTGAGTTTTTAATATTTGGTTTGGGACTACACCAGAGGAATGAGGTATTTGTTTTGTAATAAAAAAAATTATAAACTTGCAGTTTTTTTTTATACATTAAACTCAAATGCTCCATAAAGAAAACATTTCGTTTTAAATCTCATAACTAAAACTATGCTTCATTTGCAGTCTGTGTTTGAAAAATATGCATTCTCTCCCTTAATCCGATTTCAAAACAACATTTGTTTTTGTTATAGATATTTTATGCAAGTCAGAATTACCGCCATTAAAACGCTAGTACGATGCTTCACGCGACCAAAATCGGTGTCCGTCTATCCTATCAACGAACTGACGGATCTCCTTTATTTTGACAATGACGAGGCAACTATAGATTTTATGCAAGGCTATGGATTGGTGGTAAACGAAAGCAACACGCATTTTCTGATCGAGAGAAGCTCTTTTATTATGCCTGATTTCTCTTACGTTTTGGACAGATCCGATTTGGTTGAATGTAAGCGGGAGAGCACAATTGGAAAGGTTAGTACTATCAAAATAGAAATTTGCAGAGTTACCGTATATTACTAAGATGTAAGCACAGGCAGGGCCGTTTCTGGACCAAAATTTTAGGGGGGGGGTAAGGCCAGTGGAATTTGAAAAATTGTGGTTTTGTAACGTGTCATTTTTACGTTTAAGGCAACGTTACATATTTGTTTATTTAGGTAAATAATCAAGGCTCTTCGACTCGTCTTTCTGTACACAAATTAAGGGTATTTTATAGAGCTAGGTTTGGAGGTTATATAGTGTCCAAAAAGTTACCTTATAAAGGAGACATTCCATCGAATTACTGTGGACACTACGCACATCGCATTATCTGGACATCGTAATTGGAATTTAAGATCACAGGTTTCGGGAAAATCACATAAAAACTTTTGATTGTTTTGTTTATTTGTGAAATTTCATAGTTTTCTTTGACGTTCACGAAGATAAACAGCTGTTCTGCTGGGGAATGGCGGCGTTGCCGCATCACAAATGGTTTCAGTAACAGGGAGGAAACATTTAGATGAACATTTCATTCGCTTATGTTTATTTCTCGAGGATATTGGGACAATCCGAACCTCATATCCTTCACGGATTAGGTAGTTTTGATAGCACGAAAACATATTTGGGTCCACGGGTCGACCAGTAACAACCGAGGCTCCGCCCCTTTGATATCTTTATTAATTTGATAAGGAGAAGATAAAATAAATACGAGTTATGCACTTTCGTAAATGGGAGATAAACGAGGAATAAAAACCAGGACTAAAAGAGTAAACAAAATCGTATTTTTATATTATATAAATTTATATATAATCATAGTTATATAAAGTTAATAGCTAACTCAGTCGGATTGGAAGGTTTTGTAGGGCTAGCTAGTGGTGAGCAAACTTAACATCTGAACACTCTTGTGCCGAGTTTAAGCAGTAGTGTGTATTTTTAGGTTCAGGCTCAGAAACAACTTTATTAATGTAGAAATGTTTTACAAAAATGGCGTTAAACCATATGAATCTTAGAGAAAACATTTATAAAGAGCAAAGGAAACTTTTGACTAAGACTGTAACTAAAATACAACTAAATTCTACACTTAGTATAGCTTTACTCATGTGGGAATTGGTTGAATGTTCGAATATTCCTGGGTTTGCTGCATGCTCTGATCTCCAGTAATTGGTTTTACAGTTGATGGTTTCAATGCTGAGCTTCTTATAGTCCGTCTGGTTATTTTCCTCCTACTTGCTATGTTGGCAGGGGTCCGGTAGGCAAATGTTCGGTCTATGTATGGAGGGTGTCTCGACGTCCTTGTTATAAAAATTCCAACCGTGGAAATAGATCCGACAACACCTCAAGGTGCGTTTTACGTATTTTCAATGTCCCCTTGGTCGATGCTGCCCCCTATATACCGGTACGAAAGTATTGGTGTGTTTCCTCATTGGTTAGTTTGAAAACCGCGGGTTTTTCCTCCAGTTTCGCAAACCGTATTTAGTGATTTTTTGGTGAGAGCGTTTTTTTTTAAATAGGTTTGCATCCTTATTTGAATTTAACCGGGAAAATTAGGTTGGTACTGCCCCACCAGATCTACGAACGGTTTCCGGCCACTTAATTTTTTGTGTTCTCGACAAAGTGCCTGGTCTCTTTTCTAACGAATTTTGGCTGGGTCGGCAACAGGTCTCTGGGATCGCCATTGTTTTGGTTAGTGGCACTGCAGAATCTGCAGGTTCTGTCCCAGAGACTGTGAAGAGTGAGTCCGTCGTGAGGCGTATCTCGTTGACGGCTCATATCCTCTGCATAGAGGGATTTAAGGCGGCCTACGCCATTTCTACGGGAAATAAGAGTGGTAAGTTCGATTTTATTCTTTTCATTTTTTTTGGATTATTTGAGGACTCTTCAAGATAATATTTGCCTCCCAGATTGTAATTATTTTTCGTGTAAAATGTACTTTTTCGACAAAAGACGTGGGGAATTTTTGTTTTTTTTTTAATATTTTCTTAAAACCACGTTTTGGATAAAAACTATGTATTGTTTTTCTCCTTTGGTTACAGCACCGTCCATTCCATCGACGGGACAGTTGTGCTGGTGGAACGAGGTTCTGTTCCATCGACGAGCCAGTTGTAACCCTGGGAAAGGTACGTTAGGATTAGTTTAGTTCATCTGTTTAAATCTACTTTATTTTATTGAGTCGACATGGGGTTCTTGATTAAATTACTCGGTGTAGGGGAACTTCGTGCAAAATAGACGAATTCCAGGAAACTGAAACATTTCATTTTCCACAGGGTTTTACGCTCGGGCAAGGATCCCACAACCTTTTGACCACCATGTGCTGCCCTAGCACAATGTGCTAAGCAAGCACGAGGGGAGGCGCGGCAAACCAGGACCAGAGTAGCAGTGAGGAATGTCGGAGTACACCACTTCCAGGTTTACAAAATAAAACACACATAAAATAATCAAGGACCAAGGTAGGAGCAAGCTTCAGATATAATCTTTCACATAAATCTTCAATATAATTTAGACATAATCTTTTCATATAAATTTTTAATATAATTTAGACGTAATCTTTTCATATATAATTTTTCACTGTATAATTTCAACATCGCTTGTAAACGCAAGGTAACGGTATGACGTCATAACCACAATTTTGCGGCGTATTTACTAAATTGACTTGTTTTCCTTCATTTCATTTATTTAAGACAATTTCTCCTGTGAAATTTGGAGTGCCTTGCTATTTTGGCCCTAACTTATTTGGTATTTTTCTCAGATCTAATTATACAAGATGAACTAAATCTTTGTGTTATTTGTACAACCCAATGAACCAACTTTGCAGAGACAAAAGAGAGATGAGGTTATATTTTTTTAGCGGTTTCCTTACATTGTTTTACCTCATGGGGTGGATCTCGGACTGGGTTGCTGTCTGTCTCATTCTACCCAACGTAGAATAATGACAGCAGATATTTGGTCCAGATCTCCCCTATGACGGAATAATTATGGAAGTATATTTTTTTTTAACCATCATTCATAATTGAGTCCTACACCACTGACTCAAATGTAGGTACACTGTGACCTGTTGGAAATGTGCATCTACCTATAAAGAACTTTCTGTTTGTCATTTTGATTCATTTAAAAATCTTTTAAATTTTATCTTGTTTATTAGTCAATTTTTTTTGGTTTTTTAATTACACAAATACTCTGGAAGCCTCGGAAGTAGGTAGAATTTCATTGTTTGGCTACAACGTTTGGGTTGAACTGTATTTTATTTAAGATCTTCTTTGTAAAACATTGGTATTAAACACTGTGGCGCACTTAAAATTTTCTTATTTCTGAACCCCCCCCCCCCTTCTCCACTGTATAAAAGTGACCGGGCATATCAATGTTTTACCTAGCTGGAAAATACAGTTCTTCCAGATATTTGTTTAATTATTCAGTGGTTTTTTAGTGTCACAAATTGGCAAATTGTTATTATTCTATTTACAGTGTCACAAAATGGCGGCAACGTCTTGTAGTTGCCACAAATGTCACCCAACGCATTTTAATAGGCCACAGTTTTAAAAAAGCAATGTAGCAATAATTCGTAAAAGAGTATGTATATTGGGAAACATATATTCATTACATGCTGATAATAAGTCAATAGCATTTTTTGGTCTTCCAGCTTGAGACAGTAGCTCATTCTAGTTTTGTTTCCATAACTGTAATTCTGCAGATAACGTATCGACGCCCAAAAATTCTTTGTATAAAGACAAGTCTTCTATTTTTACTGTGTGTGTAACGCACATAGTTGGCACTAGAAAATATAATGATGAAAGTGATTTTTTATGATTTGCAAATCTCACTAAATGAAATCATCAAAAAAGGGAATTGCAACTGTGATTTGAAAATATTCTTCTGCAGTGGTTACCATGACATTAGAACGATTCTGCTGACGTGCAACTATTTTAGAGATTTTTATGCTTCTTCTTCTGATTTCTCAAAAATATTTTTAAATTCGTGATCCATATTCCGTCTCATATTGCTAGATAGATCAAAATCCACAGTCTGTAGAATTCTGCATAGAGGTAGAGTAGAAGCAAATAAAGTGGACGCTGTTAACATACTGATGATAAACACACCAGTCATAATCGCTCGAAAGAACTGCAAAGTTTTTGAGGAGCTTTCGATATCTTTTACTTGTTTTAGCTTTTCTAGTGTTTCAAAAATTGGTTTAAATATTTCAGTAAATCTAATTAGCCCATCATGATTCTCTACCCACCTAGTGTCACACATGGATGTTAACTTAGTCCATTTAGTATTTGGAACATGTTCTTTTATTTTACTTTTTAATATCTCAGTGAGCATAGCTGATATTTTTATAAAATTTGCTATGGATTTTATTGTTCCAATGCAATTTCTAATACTCTGAACCTTACAGGAATGGGCAAGGGCTAAATTTGAAGACTGAGCACTACAATGCACGTATATTGCTGCTAGATATTTTTCTCTTATTATGGCCTGTACGCCTTTAAAACTGCCACTCATTGCAGCAGCTCCATCATAACCCTGTCCAACCATGTAAGTGCAATTCACTCCAAGTGCTACAAATTTTAAAAAATCTTCTCGCAATGCGTAGAATGAGTTTTCGTTTTCTGTATGAAAATCTATGTATCTTACACAAAGGGATAACTGCTCTGTACTACTGCTACCGTTTTTTTATTAAAGTTTATATTATAAGCTAATTTATTTTTTCCTATTTATTTTTTCGAAAGGGGTTTGAACCCCCAAAACCCCCCCTCAGATACGGCCTTGAGCACAGGCATGTGATTTTATGTACGCGGATTCCCATGTTTCTACATATCCTGTTGTAATGCTTACCGACAAGTTTTTGAAAGGTTAATTACAGACTACCCCTCCTCATTATTCGGTCCTGACCTCACTGATGTTCAGTTTGGCTTGTGTTCAGGAAAGTCAACTCAGCTTAATCTATTTAAATATGTAAACCTTTGGTCGGACTCCTTGGGGAGTGGGTTTCAGGTTGACACCATTTACATCGACTTTGCTAAGGCGTTCGATAAGGTTAATCATCAAATACTTTTTAAAAAGCTTAATTCTTTTGGAGTGGATGGTCTGTTGGTCAAATTACTCATCGTTCGTACCCAAATAGTTCGAGTTTTCAACTACGTGTCACAAACCATTCAAGTGCCATCGGGGGTTGCTGAAGGATTACATCTTGGCCTCCTATTTAATATATCTATAAACGTTGTACCAAAAGTCATGACAATCATACTTTGCCTACTTTTCGTTGATGATCAAAAGCTGTCTTTTAAAATCATTCATCTTCAGAATCTGCTAAAGAATCCTTCGTCCTAGTGTAAAAGTAATCTTATTGAAATGTCAAGTTATGCGATTTTGCTGCACAAAAACTCCAATTATATAACTACAGTATAATTAACATCTCTCTTTTAAGCACTACCACCACAGTCCGCGACGTAGGAGTTCTGCTGGATACTAAACTAAAATTTTCTCCACTTATTAATTACATGTTTCTTAATTTGATAACACCCTGTACATCTAATCACAGATTTTATTATGGTAGTCCTAATTTTTCAACAAGCAGAATTTTTCTTAAAGAGTTAGTTTTTTTCGTCAAATAAAAAATAAAGAATTTTTTCCTCTTGTCAACTCCATCCGGGGACACACTGGCGCAATCATTGATTTAAAAAAAAATTATTTATTTTTGTAGGTTGTGTGCGGTCAACAAATATCACCCGAAATATACATGGCCATGTCATCGCATTCGGTTCAAAATAGTTTTGACAAGAATGGATACCTCATCAAGGACGATCTATTTCCACAGATAGAAAAAGTTGAGGAATCCATTCTCCTAAGTAAGTACGATGGCTGTCTTTTATATTTTGCATATTGCAACATAGAGGGCGACACTGATCGAATGTCCTTACTAAAACTTAACCTCAATCTTTACCTAACCTAAATTTAAAACGTCAGTGCGATATACACTGTGTCCCTTTTAAAACTTTCCACACGGGAATTGCTGAAAATTTTTAAAAATGCCGAGACACATCGATTTTGTTTGCGAGGGGGACACTTTTTGTAGCACGCAGAACCTTCGAGAGTTTACCCCTATATTTATAGGGAAAGTGGGTCTAGTGATACCTTGTTTTGAAGGTTTCTTGAATATCTTTACAACCCTGTAAAAATTTTGGAAATCCATCGATTAGTTTTTGAGATATTTGGTTTCAAATTTTCAAAATTAACATGGAATAATAAAATAAAAATTAAATCCAAAAAATATAAAATTCTGATTACATTTTTATTTTATCAGTCCATGTTAAATTTGAAAGTTTGAAGGCAATTATCTCAAAAACTAATTGATATATTTTTGAAATTTTTACACGGTTGTAAGGACATTCAAAAGGCCTTCAAAACAAGGTATTACTGGACCCACTTTCCCTATTCAAAATACACTGGTAAAGTATACCCCTTGAATGGGGTTCGTGCTACAAAAATTTCAAGATAGCCAAAAAGTGTTCCCCTCGCAAACAAAATCGACGTGTCTCGGCATTTTTAAAAATTTTAAACAGTTCTGGACAAATCCTGGGTGGAAAGATTTTAAATGGGACGCAGTGTATATATTTTTATAGCTACAGTGATTTTTTTAAGTTAAGAAATCAGTTGAAAAATCGAATTAAACCGATATAATTTTCGGGTTTTAATTATCTCAACAAGAATGCCTTGCTTAGTTGATTTCTGTTTTTGGTAATGAAGCACCACATCAGTCGACAGTTTCTCGTTGGTAGGGAGCACGGAAGATCGATGTGACATATCGCGAGATTGAAGCTTTATTGGGGATTTCAAAGACCTCAATTAAAAAAGAATTGCATGAAGAATTAGCGGTAATAAAATTAGTCTCTCGCTGGATACAGCCTCTGTTAACCGAAGAAAAGAAAGATGGAAACTAAAAGAACGTGTACAGCATTGTCAGTGGTGATGAATCGTTAATTTACTCAAATGAATCCGAAACTAAACGTTAGTCGTCTGTTTGGGTGTTTCAAGGTGAAGAAAAGCAATTAAAAGTTATCCGTTTTTGAAGTGTATCCAAAAAGATGGTCGCGACATTTGTCTCAAAAGCAGGTCATATAGCAACAATTCCTCTGGAAGATCAAAGGACTGTTACTACCGATTGACACCTGTGGAGGCAATGCAGGTGATGCTAAACCGTCCCCCCTACACATTTGGGTAGAGAAGGAGGCCAGGGCAGCAGTGGCAAGGTTTACGAGCCTACACCAAGGGCAACCTGGACAAGCTAAGGGTAAATTTGCGGGCCTGGCTGAGGTATTCCGGAATAACCGAATACTTAGCATGCCAACGGACTACATGCTACCGAAATACAGCTTCGATGTACCTTTTACGGTTCTTATACCAACGAGGGAGGAATGGCGGGAGAGACCTCTTCAACTGCTAAAGGCCGACCACGTATGGTATGCAGACGGATCTAAAACAAAAAATGGACTGAAATATCTGTGGGACTCGGAAACTTAGCAACCATATTCCAAGCAGAACTACATGCAATAGAAGTATGCTGTAGAGAGATTACCCGCATGGGCCTCTCAAACAAAAGCATCAAAATCATCTCAGATAGCTTATCAGTTCTAAAAGCATTAAGCTCATACAAAATTCAATCCAGACTAGTCTGGAATTGCCTTGAAACCCTAAGACAGGCCAGCAGAACCAACAAGATCAGTCTTGTTTGGGTGCCAAGCCACACGGGAGTTGAGGGAAATGAAAAAGCAGACGCACTAGCCAGGGCGGGAGCAGAATCCGGGCTGGTTGGACCGGAGCCTTACTTTGGCTTAGCTAAGGCCACAGTTACGAAAGAAATAGGAGAGTGGGTTGTTAGAAAGACAACAAAACTCCAAAACCTTTCTAAACAAGCCAGATAAACACAGAATAAACCAACTCTTGGAATTAAACAGGAATAGCCTAAGAATAATCACAGGGCTATAGACAGGCCAATGCCGACTCAACAAACAGATGAACAGACTGAGAGTAACACACCAGAGTGTAGGTTCTGTGGTATTGAGGAGGAAACACCACTTCATCTAATCTGCTACTGCGTAGCAAGACAGAGAACTAGGACGAAAATATTCGGACCTAGACAGATAGAACCTCAGGATCTTGAGGAAATATCACCAAACAAACTGATCTGCTTCATAAAGGAGATGGTGATATTTAAGTGGAGGGGCGACATTCGGACCACTCATAATCAAACCTTACCTAACCTACTACCGATTGATACATCACCATTTGTTTGCCGAAAGTAATCGCTGAGCTTCCAAAAACGAACCCCGAATGACAAATTATCCTCCACCAAGACAATGCAAGTTCGCACAAAGCACAAAAATCTATTGAATTTTTAACCCAAGAAAACTTCGAATTGTTGGACCGTCCTCCATACAGTCCCGAACTAAGTTGAGATTTCTTTACTTTTCCGAAAATCAAGAATGAACTGCGTGGTCAAAGATTTCAGTCGCCAGAGGAAGCAGTTGACGCCTTCAGGAATGCAATTTTGACAGTACCAACAAACGAGTGGAGTTTCAGCTTTGACAACTGGTTTGAACGTATGCAAAAGTGTATTAATTTTCGTGGAGAATACTTTGAGAAACATTAAAGTCTTTTAAAGTTATCTACTGTTTTATTCCAGCTGTATATTCAAAACTTAAAAGACCACCCTCGTATCTGACCAAGTATTATAACATCAACTCTTTTTTCAAAGTAATTTATTTGTCGCTAAATTTGATTTTCCGCCCTCAAAGGTGTTGGATTTTGCGTAGATAAAGATAACTTGTGCAAAGTGTAGATTTGAGAACGCGTTTTTTGTGTGTATACCCTTCTTTTCTAATGCAGTCGTATGTAAAAATGTTTTTGAAGAAGTTTACACCTTCTTTAGGCGCGTTAAGCACTTTTTGTGGGTACTGAATTGAACTCAGCCGTCACGCTCGGCTATGTAACGCTAATTCGGGTGAAGTCGGCTCGAGTCGACTAACTGTGAGAGGAACAGTCAGCAGAGCGATATGATGATGCAGATGAAGGCCACTCAAAGCCAAATTTACCGGAGTAATTTATACCCAATTATAATTATGTAAATGTTATTATTTTTTTTATTTAGTCGGTTTACAATGTTTTTCTACGTTGTCCGACGCCTATTCTCCACCTCCTTCGATCCTGACAGTCATCTTTTGTCAGATTTTTTTGACTCATTGATCTTTGGATTGACTGTTGCCATTCTAGTTTAGGACGCCCTCTTTTTCTGCGCCCTATTGGTTGCTATTCTAGGACCTGCTTTGGTAATTTTTCGTCGTTCATCCGTTGTACATGGCCGTACCATATCAGTTGTCTTTTAGTGATGTCATCCGCTATGCTTCCTTCGATTCCCATTCTTTCTTTTATGATCTCATTTCCTATGTGATCTGTTCTAGATATTCTCATTGATCTTCTTATTGTCGACATCCATGTCGACACTTTCCATTTTTGTTTTGTATTTTTTTGTTACGCGACAAGTCTCTATTTCATACAACAGCGTGCTTTTCACCATTGTTTCATATATGTTAAATTTTACATTCTTTTTTATCTCTCTGCTCCATAAAATACTGTTAAGACATCCAATAACCTTTTTTGCTTTTACCATTCTTTTTTCCAGTTCTTTACAGTCTGTTCCTGTCTTATCAAATGTGACACCCAAGTATACATACTCATTGCATGGAGATATTACTTGTCCATTGTGTAGTTCTAACTCACTGGATTCGTTTCCAATACATAATTACTGTGTCTTGTCCACGTTCACTGTTAATCCCCACTTTTTCCATTAACTTTCTCATCATATACTCCATGTCTTCTTTATCATTAGCTACAATTACTTGGTCGTCAGCAAACTCTAGTGTGTATATAGTAAATCGGTCGTTAAGTTGTATTCCCATGCCGTGCACAGAGTTGGAGAGATACAACATCCCTGTCTTAAGCCTTTTGTTACCAGGAATTCTTGTAAAAGTCTATTTCCAATTTTAATTTTAGATTTTGACCCTTTGTATAGTTCTTTTATCGCTTTTATGTATGTATGATTGATATTAGTCTGCTCTAACACTGTCCATAGTTTTTCTACTGGAACGGTATCATATGCTTTTTGTAGGTCCACAAAGGTAACATGAGTGTCTATATTTCTGGCGCTTCTTTTCTCAATTACTTGTTTAAGACAAAAAACATTATTACTACAAGATCTGCCTGCACAAAACCCACTTTGCTCTTCTTCTTGTTCATGAAAATCATTCTCTATTAGATCTCTAAGAATCCTACCGTACTGGTTACTGAAATTCCTCTGTAATTGTTGCAATCCAGCTTGTTTCCTTTTTTATGTATTGAGGATATGAATGCAATTTTCCAATCATCAGGTACTGGATGTCCGTTTGTGCATTGATTGATAATATATGTGAGATTTTCGATTAGCTTTTCCGGATTTAAGCTTTTTAATACTATTTTTTATCATTTCTTTTTCGACGATTACCTCGGAGAGGCAGTCAGATATTCGGGTCTCGTTTCCTGCAGCAGCCCCTTGTAGTGTTCTGTCCATTGTTCTGGTTTGATGATCTGGATGTTTAGTTTTTCTTTTGTTGGGTTTTTTACTGTAGAAATAAATTTCCATACTTCAGAACTCTGCCTACCTCCTACGTGTGTATTTATATCGTGGCATTTGCGCTCGAACATTTAATTTTTTTCTGTGCGAATCAAATTTCTTAGCTGTCTTCTGGTTTCCCTGTAGATTTCTAGGTCTCTTTGTTCTTTAGTACTGTTATTACTTTGTATATTACTTTGTCAATATACAACGCAAAAAATCTTGTATTTCGTATTACACACAATTTTTGTTGTAATATATTTTTGGATTTACAATTACTTTTTGACACCATTTTAATGTAACCTATACCTCATTCAAGCACAACTATAAATCAATGTAAATGACTTCTATAGATACAGATTCAGAAGACGAAACTGCAGACGATAAACCGACGACTGTTGCCAATATTTTTGCGCAGAATCCACCGACTGTCAAACCTGGAAAGGTATCTCCCATGTTTTCCGTTCAATCATCCAAAGAAGAAAATTGGTTTTCTCAAACCAAACCATCTGTTAGCGTGTTTAAGCCTAGAGAGCAAGTAAGTAATTTAAGTCAAATAAAAATCTGCCTGTGGGAATTAAGCACGTTCTGCTGATATTTGCACGAAACCAAAAGATCTCCTAAAGAGGTCTTACTAAAGCTGTATGGTTAACAAAATATTTTCGAAAATTAGGAACTGAGCGGAAAATCGCTCACCAAAATAGGTACAGTGATTGCTACTTTTTCCTAATTAGTGCGGGCGCTAGAAGCAGTTGAGTATACAAAATATGAGGACCGCAGTTTGACAATGGATACTAGCTGACAATAGGGCATAGAATAACGATTCGGATGTTGCCAGAGCAATTTTGGTCCAATTTTTTTATCCTTACCGTTCTTATAGTCGTGTTTTCTGAAAGCCACAATGACAGAAATGCATCCAAAATGTGTAAAATCTAAATTATACCTCCTGTTGGGGAGGTCGACATCGTGAAATGATCGCAATGATCGTTCCCAGGCCCGGCTGGATACGTTTGTAATCAATTGACCATGTTTAAGTTATACTTACTTTATGTTCTACCGATTTCGACCTCCCAAAAAGGAGGACAGAGGAGGTATAACTTAAAAAACCCGCGCAATATTTTTATTGTTTACATGACAAAAGTAAAGAGTCGGCCCATAGGACTATAGCTGATGCAGCTCACGGTGGCCTCTACCGGTAGAACTGTGAACCATTTTTACACTTTACGGTTTTTACGTTGTAATGTTCAATTAATTATTTTTTGATAAATTCTGTTTTCTACAAATTTTGTTTTTGTTAATTTCGATTTTCGACAAATTATGTTTTCTAGGTTTTAAATTTCTTTAAAAACTTTTCTACATTTTGAGGGGGCTCCTTTGAAACATTTTTTAGCCGGTTACTAATTACAAAAATTAATTCTTAATACATAATTCGTTTTGTTCAACCACCAAATTAACATTCAAGAATGTTCGCCGAGGCGAATGTTGGGTCTCTGGGCAAAATGAAGCTATTTAGGAAAATTCAGCCTGTTACTCATCACTTTAAAAAACTCACCGGTATACAGGGTGTCCCATTTTTGATGGTATTAAATCGGAAACTCAGTTACTTTAAAAGATAGAGACCTGGGGATATCACATTACTGTCCTTAGTTTTCGAGACCTAAAAAAATAAGGCATTTTTTTTTCTTGTCACAAAATTTGAGGACAGTAATGTGTAATCCCCAGGTCTCTGTCTTTTATAATAACTGAGTTCCCCATTCAATACCATCAAAAAATGGGACATCCTGTACAGTGTACTATTAAGGATTTAACTTACAAGTCGCCGACAACTTCCGCGTGTTCCTTATGAAATAAAATAGGCTATAGGGTCTTTACCGCCTACAGGAAATGTATTAAGTTTAACTAAACTATAGTTATTTCCAGAATACTACATTTGGGGACTCTCGATATTGGGACAAGTCGTTCTTTACAATTATAGGTAAATTTAGTGGGAATAAGGACACTGTTGTTCTGGTAAATATACGTAACGTAAACAAAAGAAAATATACATAATTAGCAGATTAATGTTGGGTTTCATTTTTAATTTTGTGCCGTTTGTTTTCCTGATGTGCTTGAATTCTTATTTTTTGTTGTTCCAATGTACGATCTAGTCTGAAGGTCTGATGAAGACAAAAACCATTGTCAAAACGTTACCGATGGATTAAAACGTATATTTACCAGAACAACAGTGTCCTTATTCCCACTAAATTTACCTATAGTTGCATTGCAAGGACGTGATAAGTTTACCAAAAGTTATTTTTCTTAGAATCAAACTCGGATTTTAACATAAAGTTAAATCTATGTTTTAAAATATTAAGATGACCATTTTGACGTATTTCTACTACCTACTTCTTTTACACTCCACTATCTAATATTTGTTATAACTACTTAATCTAATACTATTTTTTTAAAAACTAGAATGAACAGTTATATTCAGTATCCAAACAAGAATCCTCAAATATATTTAAATCAAAAGAAGTTGCATTTTCTCCCTCGACCGGAACTACTTTGGTGCCAAAGAAAGATGCGTCTAATATTTTTGCACGTAAAGTACCAGAGCCCAAACCATCCTCCACTGTAGGTGGTGCGGCGGTAGTGAACATTTTTGCAAAAGTAAGTAATTTTAGTTAAGTTATGAATCTGAGGGCACGGCAGTGCCTCGCCAAGTTCGCGCGCCGTAACCATCTTTTCTGGAAACATTTCAGCCGATATTTGACCTACCTAAAACTCTACTACGGAATGAGCTACGAATCTCAAACTTTGCACAGTCGTAGATCTCCATGGAGTTAACAACCCCTCCAAGTTTTATGGAATTAGGCGCTGACTCGTGACGTCAGTAAAAAACTGCGCCCCGACATAAATTGTAATTTTGGAACATATTCATTTGCTTCTCTTTTTAAAGCACAGCTAATTTTTTTATTGCTGTCCAACTCATAGAGCTGCAAAATGGGCTCCCGGAGCTAATTTTTGACCAAAATTAGAAAAACAGGTTTTGTAATAATATTTTGTTTTAAAATGAGAAAAAAGTAATTATCAATCAAATTGCGGATCCAAAATGGCGAAGTTTGCTATTTATGAATCAATAAGTATGAAATTTAGAACTTTTGAAGTGTTAATAGTCGCTAAATATTATTTTTGACTTAAATTTAAAAAAAAACTCATTTACCAAGAGGTATCAAATTTAGAAATTTGGCGTGTCTAAAGTTGCTGATTATAATTATGAACTCAAACTTTAAAAAATTTATATGGCAGATCCAAAAGGGCAGAGTTTTCTATTTATGAACCGATATGTATCAAAATTGGAACTTTGGAGTGTATAAAGCTGATAATTAAGATTTCTTACTCAAACCTAAAGAAAAAATATCATGGCGGATCCGAAATGGAACACGTTTACATTTATGAATCGATGTGTATTAAATTTGGAACTCTACGGCGTTTAACGTCGCTTATTATAATTTTTTACTCAAACAAACAAAACTAGCATGGCGGACCCAAAATCCTTATCCAATAGACTATCCTATTTATAAACCGATTTGTGTCAAACTTGGTACTTGGGGTTGTTTAAGGTTAAATTGAGCTCATCGAACATAACCCTGACTTTGTAGCGGATAAGAACCTGCAAGTTTAACGATTGATCACGAAAAATTTGTTTTAAGTCCAACAAAATAAATATCTTTAAAGCGTCCACGTTTTTATATTAGTTTATTAAAAGTCAGGGTTTGGTAAACTGCTGATGATTCAAAATAGAACCGTTTACCTTAAAAGTTTTTACCTTTTTTTTTCATAAACAATCCACCTGTTAAAGTTAACTTCATCTGTAATTTTTGGTTTTTGAGAATTTTTAGTTTGTATTTTTTATGGAGTGACCTTCTTTTTATTTGATTTTTGAACATTTGAATTTTTTTTATTTTTAACTTTTTATTTTTTCAATATGCTTTACATTATTTGTATTTTTTATTAATATATAATTTTATTTTTATTTGCTTAAGTGTTTTAAAAATAATAAACAAGCACTTTTGTTAAGACTGATATAACTTTTTCTTGAAGAAATCCCTTTTTAGTAAATTAATAATATCTTTCATATGGGCAACTTGTGGCAGCAGATTTTAAAATATAGTTTTTGAAAGGTATGTCTGTCTATACATCAAAATTGAAACCAAAATGTACAGGGATAAAATCTACTTACCTCCCTCTACAAGATTTATTTTATGAGAATTTTATACAACATAAAATATTGTCGCAAAATGGCTTTAAATCTGGATCAAATTGCCATGCAAATATGGTATTTTAACGCGTTTCGTTGAAAGGAAACATGACACTTCTGAAAGCTGCCTTAATCAAATAATAGTTTTTTCAAGGCCTACTGGACGATCTACTCTTTTTGAGTAAAGATGTTCAGAAGTTTTTGGCGAAAAATCAGATCCGCGAGCCCAGTGTGTGCTGATGGAAGAACGTCGATTGACATTGATTGTCAAAATGACATCTTATAAATACTTCTATTTGCAAACTAATCAAAAGAGTGTTTTAGATTGGGTGCGCCCGTCGCACTAATTTGAGTTAAAAAGAGAGAGTAAGTAGCTGGATGACAATGTGTGAGTTTAGTAAATAAAATCAGTAGACCACTGTTTGTTTATTGATATCATGATTGTTTCAGAGTATTAGGCGCCCTTACTAATACATTAATTTAAAAAGAGATGGTAAATAATCGGATAATAACGTGTAAGTTCAGTCAATGACACGATTATATTAGATGGTGATACGTTCGAGAATCCTGTTTTGTGTCGGGGTGCCGTGCGACGTCACAGTCAACGCCTTATTCCATAAGGTAGTAAAGTAGTTACGAAATTTCAACAAACGTCGAAATTGCCACTCACTCACTCACTCATGTATAGATCATTAATATTCTACTGTACTTCCAGACATGCTACAAAGCTGAAATTTGGCAGACTGATAGAAATTATGACCAAACCCCTGGAAAAAATCAAAAAACCCCAAAATTTTAATACCCCTATACATTTAAAGTTATGTAAAAGTAGCATTGCCCACTTCCAGAAATGCTAATGCTAATGAAACGATAGAGAGCTGAGCTTTGGAAGGCTGATAGGAACTAAGATAAAACCATGGAAAAAAATTAAAAAATCTCAAAAATTTAAGTAAGGCATTGTAAAAGTTTTGAACAATATTCCGCATATTTTACTACTTTAAAAATTAAGTATTATCCAATTCCTTTAAAAAAGAAGTGAAATCATAACAAAACCATTTCATGTAAAAAAAAGCCAAGTACCCGAAAATGGCATTCCTTAAAAAGAATTGAGATAAAAGTAAAGCCAAGTTTTCCAATACAAATTTCAAAATGAAAGGTTCTTACTAGTTTGGAAATATTTGTCTAAACTTGGCTATTACGGCTGTAAATGACTCTTAGGCACAGTGCTAAATTGAACATAAAGAAGTTTGGCTGTAATAGCAAAGTTTAAAAAAATATTTCCAAACTAGTAAGAACCTTTCATTTTGAAATTTGTATTGGAAAACTTGGCTTTACTTTTATCTCAATTCTTTTTACGGAATGCCATTTTCGCGTATTTGGCTTTTTTTACATGAAATGTTTTTGTTATGATTGTTTTTTTCTTGAATACATAAATATACAGGGTTTTTCCGATTTTAAATGGAAAAAAAATAACAAAAGAGAGCACTAGCAAAAATTAAAAGAAAAATGTATATATTTTAGTGCTTTGTTTCCGAGATGCAGGGTATTAAATTTTAAAAATATTTTAAAAAGTGGTGTAAAAGTGAGACACCCAAAATCCCTTGAAAAATGAGACCCTTAAACAAATACTAATAATTGGATTCCGATAGATTTTCTGTTATAAACTGATAGCAGCGGTTGTAAGGACCTCATACCTACAATTTGTTTTATTTTTTTATAAAAAATAGGCTCATAGGTAAAATTACAACACTTTTAAAAACGTTACCGAAACTTTTGTCGTGTGGGTTCGTAGATCGATTTTCCTATAAACAAATATTTTCGCACTTATTTGTTGTATTTAAATTAAAACAAAAACTTTTGTTTAAATTTTACCCTGAATGTTTTATTTTTGGTTTAGACGGCGATCCGACTGTTTATACGTACATTTTATCACTGTCTCATATTTCGCCTGACCTGTCTCATTTTTGAACTTTTTCAAGGTAAAATATGAGACAGTTTTAATTTTTTTATCATAATTATAGGTCAAATGTCTATGTTTTTTATTAAATAAAAGTTTTAAAAAGTGTATAATTTTTAAACCACTTGACCCTATATTTTTTTTTGTTTTACTTGAAATAAGTTATTATTATCAAATTGTGTGATGGTGTCTATCTTTCTCTCTGTCTCTCTGTCTGTCACACAATAACTCAGAAACCGATAAACTGATTTTAATCAAATTTGGCTCAAACACTTGCGGTTGCTTTTATCCATGGCACTTAGTTTTTGATGGGTGTGAAGGGGTTTGAAGTGAGGTTGAAATATTGAAATACATCATAATTTAAGAATCACAGAGCAAGAGGGTTTCTTAAATTTGCTATGACGTCAAAGTTTGTCAGAGTAGCAGTTTAGAGATATCAAAAAATTAAATATAAAATAAAATTTTAGGAACCACAGCAGCTAGTAGAACGTCGTTTTTAAATTCTGATTGAGAATCACATTTTCAAATACTCTGCCAATCTATGGGCACCTAAGCTCACACTAGGTACTATAGTTATAGTGTACGTGTGAGCTAATATAACTAAAAACTAAAATATATTTTATTGAACTCCAGACTCAATTACCTTTCGTTTGATACCACACAAGCCATGTTTTGACTTAAACTTTAATTTTTGAAATCTACCCCCACCTTTTTTTTTAAACTAAAATGTATTTTGTTTAACTCCAGACTCAATTACCTTTCGTTTGATATCACACACGCCATATTTCCACATAAACACTAATTTTTTAGATTTACCCCCACCCTTTTTTTAAAAGTAAAATGTATTTTATTTAACTCCAGACGCAATTACCTTTCGTTTGATAACACACACGCCATATTTTTACATAAACTCTAATTTTTGAAATATACCCCCACCCTTTTATTTGGCTTGTGTTCGGTGGATTTTGTTCATTTTTAAATGGGACCATCTCGACCCAAAACCCAGCGTAGGTACCAAATTTCATTAAAATCGAGCAAGCGGTTTTTGAGTTATGCGCGTTGGTCGTTACAGACAGACAGACCTACAGACAGACAGACAGACAGACAGACAGACAGACAGACAGACAGACAGACAGACAGACAGAGCAACAAAAAAGTTTCAAAATCATCTGAAACGCAAAGATATATAAAAAAATTTGAAATCGGAGCAACTTTTTTTTTGTCGAAAAAATTAGGATCACTATAGCTCACACTACTATAGTATAGTAGTAGTGTGAGCTAAAAAATACTCTGCCAATATATGGGCCCCTAAGCTCACACTAGGTACTATAGTTATGTGAGCTAATATAACTAAAAACTGAAATATATTTTATTCAACTCCACACTAAATTACCTTTTGTTTGATACCACACAAGCCATGTTTTGACTTAAACTTAAATTTTTGAAATCCACCCCCACCCTTAAAAAAAACAAAAACTAAAATGTATTTTGTTGAACTCCGGACTTAATTACCTTTCGTTTGATATCACACACGCCATATTTTCACTTAAACTCTAATTTTTGAAATATACCCCCACCCTTTTTTTTAAAATAAATTAAAATGTATTTTGTTTAACTCCAGACTCAATTACCTTTCGTTTCATATCACACAAGCCATATTTTCACATAAACTCTAATTTTTGAAATCTATCCCCACCCTTTTATTTGGTTTGTGTTCGGTGGATTTTGTCCATTTTTAAATGGGACCATCTCGACCCAAGATCCAGCCCAGGTACCAAATTTCATTAAAATCGGCCAAGCGGTTTTTGAGTTATGCGCGTTGGTCGTTACAGACAGACATACAGACACACAGACAGACAGACAGACAGACAGACAGACATACAGACAGACAGACAGACAGACAGACAGACAGACAGACGGCGCAACAAAAAAGTTTCAAAATCATCTGAAACGCAAAGATATATAAAAATTTTTGAAATCGGAGCAACTTTTTTTTTCTCGAAAAAATTAGGATCACCATAGCTCACACTACTATAGTATAGTATATGTGTGAGCTAAAATGTCATTACGTCAAAGTTTGCCTGATTCACAGTTGTGGATCTAGGTAAGATCTTATAAAATTTGTGCGGTTCAAAAATTAAAAAAAAAAAAATAATTTTTTAAGTTAAAACGATTTTATTAAAATATTGCACTAGAAATAAAAAATAATTTGACAGATTTCTGTTTACTACAGTCTTCATTTAACAATAGCGTTAATGGCAAATTATATATTTTTGAGTTTTATATATTGTGTCATAAAGGCTATTGTTAAATCTCGACTGTAGTAAACAGAAATCTGCCGATTTATTTTTTACTTTTTAGTGCAATTTTTTAATAAAATCGTTTAACTTAAAAAAAATTTATTATTTGATTTTTACTTTTAAGTCTGAATCAAAAAGAAAATGCATAATTTTTGCTTACACCGAACACAAGGCAAATAAAAGGGTGGGGATAGATTTCAAAAATGTGTGTGAAAATATGGCGTATGTGATATCAAACGAAAGGTAATTGAGTCTGGACTTAAACAAAACACATTTTAGTTTAAAAAAAATCAAAAATTGAAGATTAAGTCAAAACATGGCTTGTGTGGTATTAAACGAAAGGCAATTAAGTCTGGAGTTAAATAAAATATAATTCAGTTTTTAGTTATATTAGCTCACACGTACACTATGACTATAGTACCTAGTGTGAGCGTTGGTGCCCATATATTGGCAGAGTATTATTTTACTCTGTATTTTATTAAAGAATTTGTTTTGTTTTTTTTTATGTTTATTTGAGTTTTTTTGGCATCAACAAAGTATATAAAGTATATGAAGAGAAATATGAAATAACGCCCCTGAAAGCCTCATTGTTGAAAGGTTTCTTTCCTGTCATTTTTCTACAATTTAATTCCTCAGTCCAAGCGATCTCACACGACTAAGTGCAATATAAGCTGGCCTTTCCTCAAAATTTTTTTTATCCAGATATACCATATAATTAAAGAATCAATTCATAAATCTGAAAACCGCATGTTTGTATCTGTTTACATTACAAAGTTCTGAATTTCCTCCCTTAGCACTCCTCACCCACAATTTTTTATTAATATTGTATTGTCATCGGACCTAGAGACCCTGTATGTATGACATATTCGGACCTACATTACTGTGCCAAATTTCATTAAAATCGGATCACGGGAAGTGACAAAAATAACTCGCATGATTTGATAGGCAGACAGTCAGAGAGACAGATAGCCAGGATCTGTAAAGTTAAATAAAATCGTTTAATAATAAAAAATATATACTCTGTCAGTTTCTTTACACTCTGAATCCAGTACTTGTGTTGCTGCTAACGTTCTTACATTAAATTTTGGTATTTTACAAAAGGCATTCGAATAATTTGGGTAGCGAAAAAATATATTTTCCATACTTCAACTGCTTACATCTTAGAAACTACGGCCTCAGTTTTCAAAAAAGGTACACCAATGTAAACACTTTTCCAGCAAGGTATTATTAGTGGAGGGTTCAAATTTAATAAAAACTGAAAGGGTGGGCGCGGCCAAATCGGCAAATACCTTTGAATCACTCGATGTGTTGTTGGAATTATCTAAATACCTGTCTTAGTTCTTGAAATATTTGGGGTGAAAAATGTTGTCACCCTCTATTAATATTTAGAAAACAACAATAATTTAGATTGATTGGTTGTCCCACCAGTTGAGGAAAGTCAATCATATATGTCCTATCGAATATTTTTTTACCAAGTAGTAGTGGGCGTTAAAGCGGGTTTAACAAAACAAAAGTTTTATTTAAGAATCCAATTTTATTAAGTAAACTAATTTGTATTTTATTTAAGCAATCTTCATCTCTTGATCAGCCTGACGCGGCTGTAGCTACTGTCCCCAACATTTTTGCGAAAGCCGCTAAAACAACTACAGCGCCATCTATATTTGGCTTACCGAAGCCATCCGCGGCGAACATTTTTGCGCCTAAACCAGAAGGTAAGTTTGACTCTATCGTATTTAGTTTTAACTTTAACCAGCCAGTGGCAATTTTGAGAAAATTTATTATTTAAATGTATGTCTTATGCTCGGTTTTATGTTTTTAGCCAGTCAACATTTGACTGACCTCAAAAAGAACATTTTTGCTGCATCTTCGTCCACTGACCCCAAAGCAAATATTTTTGCTCCAAGTGAAACTAAAAAAGGTGGTTTTACGTTTAACCTCCCACAGACGCAGGCTCCAGTACAAGGTTTGTTTTTATAGAATAAATATTTGGATTATAAACCGGGTCTTTATCAGAATCTGTATCATTTGACTATGAAATTTTTCTTGGTTAATATCTGGGGGCACGGCGCCGGCGGTGGCTCGCCATGTTCGCGCACACTGCTGTACCACCTTTTCTTGAAACATTTCAGCCCATATTTAAGCTATTTATAAACTACTTCTGACAGCCGTAGACCTCGATAGCGCTAACGATTCCTCCACGTTTCACCGACTTCCATAAAGCAGTAAAGTAGTAGGTAACGGAATTTATATATATATTTATCGGTTTCACAACGTTCTACGTCTTCCGATACCCAATCTCCACTCGTTTCTGTTTGCCCATGATTCATCATCTAGGCCTCTTATGCTTATTTCACTGTCTATTCCTTTTATCCAGCTTCTCCTTGGCCGTCCTCGTTTTCTTCGGCCAGTTGTTTAGGTAGTCTTGCATCATTCATTCTTTGTACGTGTCCGTACCACACCAGTTGTTTTGTTCTTATATCATCCACTAAAGTACGTTCACCCACTGTCATAATTTCTCTTATTCTTTGATTTGTAACTCTTTCTCTTTTTGATTTCCCTGCTGCTCTTCTCCGATAGTCCATCTCCGTAGCGGAAAGCATTTTTTCTGGTCTATCCTTGATTGGCCATACTTCTGAGTCGCATGTAATAATACTTTTTACAATGGTGTTATATATAAGCTTTTTGTTATGTTTTCAAATTATTCCATTTAATAAAGTTATTGCTTTTCTTCCTTGTACGTTTCGATCTTTTATAGCTTTGTCTAGTGTTCCGTCAGCTGTAATTTTTAGACCTAAGTATTTATACTCATCACAGGACTGAATTCGCTGCCCGGTATTTAAGATTAGATCCTGTTTCATTCCACCGATACACATATACTCTGTCTTATTCAGATTAACCTCTAGTCCCCACTTATTATACTCTTATATTAGTTTTCGTGTCATATATTCGAGGTCGTCATAATCCTGAGCCACTACTATCTGATCATCGGCGAAACATAAAGTATACAAGGTTCATATATTATATATTCTCTTCCATACTTTAAGGACTTGTTCCAAGTATATCTTGAAGACCTTTATTTATTTAAAACCTTTGGTTAGTTTTGCTTTTATTTTAACTTTTGCCTTACTATTGCGGTATAACTCCTTGATGGCCTTATTTAGTTGTACGCTTATGTTTGTGTTTTCCAACGCTTTCCAAAGTAGATTTAGTGGTATACTATCAGATAGATGCCTTCTGCAAATCGACGTAAAGCAGATGCAGCTCTTGTCCGTATGCCATTCTCTTTTCAATAACTTGGGTTATACAAAAGAGATGACCAGAAGTCGATCTACCCGCCCTGAAACCGGCTTGTTCTTCTGCCTCCATGTCTTTATATTCGCTTTCCACTTTATTTCTTATTATTTTACCGTATATTCTCCTTAGCGTACTAGTCACAGATATACCTGTATAATTGTCACATATATCTTTCCTTCCTTTTTTGTGTATTGTGGATATATATGACATTTTCCACTCAGTTGGGACTAGAGTTCCTTTTAAATATTTTTGGAAAAGATTCCGTAATCTCCAAAACAGTTCTTCAGTGCCATATTTAATAAGTTCAGCTGGGTTATTTCTGGGTCCGGCAGATTTACAGGTTTTTAAGGATGTGCGCACGTTTTTGACCTCAGAGATTGTGAGGGGTACTGGAGATCCCATCGTTCTTATTATATTGTCTCTTCTTCCTTGAATTTATTAAAATGTTCATCTTATTCTTTGTCTGGTATTGGTCAAATGATATCTCTGTATGTTTCTTTTTTAATCGAACTTATAGTTTTCCAGTTTTCGGTACTTCTCCTACCTCCTAAGTAAGAATCTATTTTCTGGCACTTCTGGTAACGGAATTTTAAAAACCATAAAATTTGCCACCCACTGACTGGTTCGTTTCCACGCCCTTAGTTAAGTTTTTGAACTACAAAACATTTTTAGTTTATTTTATTTATTTATTTTTTGAAATTTGATTTCAACCCAGTGTTAGAAATAAATAACACTCGGTACCTTGGGATAACAAAACCAGATATGTTTTTGCTTATTTGATTTTAAAATGTTAAAATTAAAACTGGAGCAATTCTAGTACACACCCATCTCGATGTGTCCTTGTTTATCACACCTGATATTCCGTTTTCCTATTTCCTTTAAACTGACCCATTTAAAAATACGAATACCTGCCTGTTCGTGGAGTCAATAAACGAGAGAGGAAAACAACGAAACAACTATATGAGAGTGTGCTTTAATCGTTTGTCCCTGCCAAACGCATACTGAAAAAGGGTTGATCATAGCCGCCCTGTGGCATCAATCTACGGCCCTTGCCGAATTAATTAGTGTTAAACTAACCATAATTAAACAAAAACTCAAAATCGTTAAGCCGCGCGCGCGCAAAAACATAACAGTGCATTAAAGATATATTAGTGCGGAAAAACCATAAAACATATAAAAAGCTAAACTAGGAGTTAACAACGCCGAACGAAGACATCATCATCGGATTACTCCATTTCCATGGTACCCTTCCTCTTAAAGAAAAACACCATCGAGGTAAGTCATTGTTTTCAAAAATAACTCTTTTTTAGCTCCTTTTCTCTCCTTTTTATACCCATTAAGGGTCGTTCCCCCACCTCACTGCGTCAGCTGAAATTTCGCTCTGTTGTTCTCGCGCTCCCTATTGTTTACAGTAGGTGTCCGATTGAGTGGTAGCTTCATAGCTCCTTAGCGAAGAAGCTATTACACACTCGGCCCGTTTCAATGGTCCTTCGAGAGCCGGATCTCGGGGACAGGACTATTTTTGTATAAAACGCATTGGGGTGAAGTTAGCCCTCTTAATGTGGTTTTTCATTTTCATATGCAAACCCTATAAAACCTAAAAAAGAGTTAACAACGCCGAAAGAAGACATACCATCATAGGATTACTCCATTCCCATGGTACCCTTCCTTTGAAAGAAAACAACATCGAGGTAAGTAATTTTTTTCAAACATAACTCTTTTTTAGCTCCTTCTGGTAAAATACTACCTATAGCTCCTTTTTTTGCGCCAAGCATTACCTTTCCTTAAGGGTAAAACGTAGCTTTGGTGGTATTTTAATTTGTGGTGTTAATTAAATATTAACATTAAATTTTATTTAAATAAATGACCTTCAAAATAAATCGGCTAGTTTGCCTCTTTGCATTGAATATAAATTAGTTTATCGCGCGAACATTGCCTTGCCACGACTTTTTTAAATACAAAAAAAGAAGTTGGCTTGACAACAACTTTTTGCTTTAATTATTATCGGAGTATCAAATTGGATTTTGCACTTACAAATAGACTATTTTAAGTGTAAAAATATTTTGAGTACACCTTGTACTTCAAATCTTCTCTCCTAAAAAATTATTTTGTAAAAAAAAAGCTTCGGTGTTACACCGTTGTAACATTTTTTGCTCAAAAAGTTACTTTGAGTAAGGAAGTTTTATTATTTTTTTACAGGGGAAATCTTGCATTTGCAATAAGAAATCATGCCGACCGTAAATACGGATACTAAAATCGCCAGAGCAAAAGCTCTAAGGCAGACAGCAATAAATCAATTAAATTCTATTTCAAAATTGGCTACCGAGGCCCACCTTGATTCTGGAAGTAAAAACTCTTTCAAAGTTAGTTTCAGAAACTTGAGAAAAGTCCTCAAAGATTTTGAAAAGCATCACAACACTCTCTTAGCTCTAATAGCGGAGGATCAGACTTGCTTCGATGTCGAAAACCAATTGCAAACCTCTACTTTTGAAAAGGTACAAATAATTGAGACAATCTTTTATGAATTATTTGAGGCTCCTTTGGAAGATCCGGCTAACGTTTTTAATAGTACTTTTATGCCCCAAGGCACATTAGCGGGTGCCGGAGCTATTCAGAGCGATGCCTTTTTGCCCAAATTCAAGCTACCGGTCTTTTCGGGCGATATTGCCACATGTCCGACTTTTTTACAAAGTTTTAATACGTCGGTTCATAATAATCGCTCGATTTGCAATTTGCAAAAATTTAATTTGTTGCTGTCTTGCCTAGAGGGCTCTCCCAAAGAGCTAATCGTGGATATCCCTATTTTAAACGAAAATTATTTAATGGTTTATACTACGCTCGTCGAACGTTTTCATAATCCCCGTTTGCGTGCTTTCAATCACTGGAGAGCTATCGAGAGTTCGCCACACATCAAAAGCGAAAATGCGCAAGCGCTACGGAATTTAGTCGACACTTTTACTAAGCACACCGCGGCTTTAAAAGTTATGAAGCTAAATCCAGACAACTGGAATTTTATACTTGGTTACATGATATTGGTTAGGTTACCCCCTACCACACGCCTCGCCTATGAGCAAACACAAGGAAATACCGACATACCGAAATATGAGGATGTTAGGAGTTTCCTTTTAAAACGTTGTACGGCGCTCGAATGTGCTACCGGAATCGCCATCGATTCTAGCATTAAACCGCACGAAAAAGCGTCACCGGACCCCCCTAGAGGCGGCAACAGCTTCGTTGGTAAGCCTAAAAAGGTGTTTCACCAGCAAAAACGTCCCCAAGGACAATCCCAGTGCATTTTTTGCAATCAAAAACACATAATATATCGCTGTCATGGGTTTTTAAATAAATCGCCCTCTGAAAGATTCGCTTTCATTAAGTCAAAACATGCGTGCATCAACTGCTTAAACTCAGGACACGGGGTTTATGCGTGCCCTTCGTCGAAACGTTGCCAATATTGCCCACAGCCTACAGCGCATCACAGTCTTCTTCATTTGCCCTCCTCAGCGGCTTCCCCCTTGCCTGATCACGTGGAATCTCAGTCTTCCTCTGGGACTCTCACTGTAACTGCGGGACCTTCTGGAGGTCAGAAAACTCAGGTAGGAATGATGTTAAATGACCAGGAAACAATGTTGGGAACAGTTTTAATAAAAATAAAAGACGCCTTTCAAAATTGGCAAACTTTTCGCGCCATTCTCGATACAGGGGCACAAAATACATTTATTACTAAATCTTGTGCTAATAAATTAGGATTGCATAAATACAATGTTGCCATATCTTTGCATGGTCTAGACAGGATGACCACATCTGCAAAATCGGGGATACAACTTACTATTGGTTCGCTTTACGATTCTTCCCAAACTCTTAGCTCCAATGCCATAAGTATTGATAAAATATGCGACAAATTACCCCCATGCAATTTAGGCTTAAAAGAGATATCGCAACTAAAAAATATTCAACTTTCGGACCCTAATTTTATTAAGCCTGGGTTCGTTCAGGTGCTTTTGGGTAACGATATTGTACCCTACATTTTAAGGGATGGTATAATCTCTTTCGGTCAGAATCAACCTGTTTTTGTCAATACTTATTTCGGCTATACGGTTTTGGGAAAGACTTTGTCGTGTTCGGGTTTAAATAGCCAAATAAAAACATTTTTTACCAATTCCGCTAATCTAGAGTTAGATATTACTCTTCAAAAATTTTGGGAGGTCGAGAAGGTGCCGGAGGTGCAGTGTCTGAGCCCCGAAGAAAAATACTGTGATAAGTTTTTCTCAGAAACTACTAAAATTACGCCCCAAGGGCGTTTTATGGTTGGCTTACCATTTAAAATCAATTCCCCTGATTTTGGCGATTCTAGATCTATGGCATTAAAGAGATTTTATTCCTTGGAGCGACGCCTAATACAAAACCAAAGTTCATACACATCTTATTCTGATATTATGCGCGATTATTTGGAAAATAAACATATGACCGCTGTGGCTCCCCCCCTACTTAAAGAAATAAATAATTATTACTACATCCCTCATTTTGCAATCTGCAAAAAAGAGTCCACGACAATTCCCGCACGAATGGCTTACGACGCTAGCGCATGCGCCTCACCGAGACATGTCAGTTTGAATAATGCGCTCTACACTGGGCCCAAATTACAAAATGATATTGTAAAATTGCTTCTCGATTTTCGCTTTGGACAACACATCTTTGTTACAGACATACGGGCTATGTACAGGATGATAGAAGTGCGCCCAGAAGATAGAAGATTTCAAAGGATTCTTTGGCGTTTTAATCCCTCAGATCCTATTTCAGACTATGAAATAAATGTTGTTGTTTTTGGCGTCACTTGTTCGCCCTAACTTGCGTTGCGCACCATGCAGCAGTTAGCAACCGATCTGCCCCTGGCAACCGAGCTCATTCTTCATCCCTCTTATATAGATGATATCTTGGGAACTAGTGATTCACTGGACACCCTAATTTTGATGAAAAATCAAATAATTTCTTTACTTTCTCGAGCTGGGTTTGAAGTAAGAAAATGGGCCAGCAATCACCCCGACATACTTTCAGACTTACCCGAGTCTCATATCCAAACCGACGCCCTTTGCTTCGATGAGGATAGCCGGAATACGTTAAAAATTCTTGGCTTACGTTGGAACCCTCCCTCTGATGCATTTTTGATCAGTTTGATCATATCAAAGATCAAAGTTGCACCAAGCGAATCATGCTTTCAAATCTAGCGCGATGTTTCGACCCCATTGGTTTTTTAACTCCGCTTACGATTTGGGCAAAAATACTTATCCAACATTTGTGGCTTTTAAAACTTTCTTGGGATCAAAAGGTTCCCGAAGAAATAGCCGCAAAATGGAGAAAGTTTCAATCTGAATTAAATTTGCTACGGGACCTTAAAATATTACGTCATATTGATATTCGCGAATCAACATCGGTTCAGTTGATCGGATTTTGCGATAGCTCTGAAAAAGCTTATTGCGCTGTTATATACGTACGAGTATCGTATCAAGACAATACAATAAAAAAATATTTATTATGCTGCAAAAGCAAAGTTGCGCCGCTTAAAACTGTAAGCATCCCGCGTTTAGAACTTTGTTCTATGGTTTTACTTGCCAAATTGATAGATTTTACAGTTAACAATTTATCACGGAAATTTCAATTTAGCGACATTTTTTGTTTTACCGATAGCGCGGTAGCTTTACAATGGGTACAAAAATCCCCCCACTCCTGGAAAAGTTACGTGGCCAATAGGGTCTCGTTTGTACAGGAAAAGGTCCCACCGCAAAACTGGTTTCACATTAGCGGTAGCAACAACCCTGCGGACTGCGGTACCAGAGGGATGTTCGCCTCCGATCTTCTGAGTTGCACCCTATGGTGGCAGGGCCCTTCTTTTCTTTGTTCACCCCAAGAACAATGGGATTTTTCAATTTCATCCCCACTGGATGAATCAGACCTTGTTTTGGTAGAAGCAAAAAACCAAATATTTTTTGCGATTCAAAATTTTAATTCTCCTTTGATAAATGACCTGTTAGAAAAATATAGTTCATTGTTAAAATTACAAAGGATTGTCGCTTATCTTTTACGAATTCGAGATAGGATACAAAAAATTGAAATTTCTCGATATAAATATATCACTTTGGTAGAATATCGAACCGCGTTACTTTTTATTACCAAACATGTACAGTCGGTTTATTTTGAAATGGAAATTTTAAAATTGACGAACCAAGAAGAGTTGCCGAAGTGGTTTAAAAAACTCAAACCTTTCATAGACCCTCACGGTTATTTGCGAATCGGAGGCAGGTTATGCCACTCGGAATTGCAATATGATAAAAAATTTCCTTTACTTTTGCCGAGTAAATGCCGATTGACAGATCTCTTGATTTTTCATGTTCACACGGTAAATTTACATTGTGGTATACACACCACGCATTGCATAATCGCGCAGAACTTTTGGATATTATCCGCACGAAAAGTTATTCGAAATATACTTACAAAATGTTTGCCATGTTGGAAAACAAAGCCCGTTGCTTATCAGCCTCCAAGGGCGGATCTACCCGCTTATCGGGTGCGCCAAGCGCCGGTTTTTTCAAAAATTGGGATAGATTTTTGCGGTCCTTTCTCAGTGACCTTAGGGCGCCTTCGCTGTTATAAAGCTTACATTATGCTCGCCATTGACGTGGTGGTTCACGCGGTTCACCTGGAGCTCGTATCTGAACTCACGACGGAAGCGTTTCTGGCCGCGCTGCGGCGTCTGATCGCACGTAGAGGTCACGTGAGCGATATATTTTCTGACAATGGTGGAAATTTCCAGGGGGGTTGGAACTACTTAAAGCAAATCTTTACGGACGCAGCGCAAGGTATTCGTTGGCACTTTATGCCAAGTGCCAGTCCACATTTCGGTGGAATTTATGAATCCAACATAAAGTCTACAAAAACCCATTTGACTCGAGTCGTGGGAAATCAGACTCTTACTTATGAAGAACTTAATACTTTCATAATTCAAATCGAAGCGGTGTTAAACTCACGACCAATAGGAGCTATTTCTTCAGATCCTACGGATTTTACGGCGCTTACACCAGGACATTTTCTAAACTTGCAACCCCCGACGTGTTTGCCCGATCCTGAATACTCGGATGTCCCTATAAATCGGCCTTCGCGTTGGAATTTGTTATTGCAAATGCATGATCACTTTTGGAAAAGGTGGGCTAATGAATATTTACACACCCTACAACAAAGGTCGAAATGGACGGATTCCATGACCTCCCCTGTGGAGATAGGAACTTTAGTTCTCATTCGGGACGAGAATCGCCGCCCACTAGATTGGTTGCTAGGCCGTATTATAGAATTATTTCCTGGCAAGGATAATGTTCCGAGGGTAGCAAATGTGCAAACAGCCACTGGCGAGAGAGGAAAACAACGAAACAACTATATGAGAGTGTGCTTTAATCGTTTGTCCCTGCCAAACGCATACTGAAAAAGGGTTGATCATAGCCGCCCTGTGGCATCAATCTACGGCCCTTGCCGAATTAATTAGTGTTAAACTAAACATAATTAAACAAAAACTCAAAATCGTTAAGCCGCGCGCGCGCAAAAACATAACAGTGCATTAAAGATATATTAGTGCGGAAAAACCATAAAACATATAAAAAGCTAAACTAGGAGTTAACAACGCCGAACGAAGACATCATCATCGGATTACTCCATTTCCATGGTACCCTTCCTCTTAAAGAAAAACACCATCGAGGTAAGTCATTGTTTTCAAAAATAACACTTTTTTAGCTCCTTTTCTCTTCTTTTTATACCCATTAAGAGTCGTTCCCCCACCTCACCGCGTCAGCTGAAATTTCGCTCTGTTGTTCTCGCGCTCCCTATTGTTTACAGTAGGTGTCCGATTGAGTGGTGGCTCCATAGCTCCTTAGCGAAGAAGCTATTACACACTCGGCCCGTTTCACTGACTCTCTCACTCACTCTCTAGAAAGCAAAAATTTGGCAGACTGATAAAAATTATGACAAAACCCTTAAAAAAAAATAAAAAAGACCACAAAGTTTTAGTTTACTCTCCTCCCCTATACATGTAAAGTAAATTAACATTACACACTTCGAGAAACGCTAGAGCTGAGATTTGGCAGACTAATAGAAATAATAACAAAACTGTTGAAAAAAGCAAATAAACCCAAACTTTTAATTTACTTCCCTTCCCTATAGAAGTGAAGTTCTGTAAAACTAATATTGCTCTTTTCCAAAAATACTGGTATTTGGCAGACTGACAGAAAATATGGACAGGTTTTAGCAATACTACAAATTTAAGATACAGCATATGTAGTACAAGTCCGCACTTTTTGTAAAGTCTGTTACCGTAGAAATTGAATTGTTTTTGATAAATCAACAGTAGAACAAAAACATTAATTATTATATTTAACCTATATTACACAAATCGTTAAATTAGCACCTAATTCGTTAAGGTATAACTTTATTAATTCTCAATAATTTTTTTTCAGTTGGAAAGGCACGGCTTTTTGGCTTTTGGCTGGAGGTCTGAAAAATGGCTAAATTGTAAAATCATTCGCCATCTTGAATTTTATAGAAATGTCAATTTTGACAAAAGAGTCGTATAGTCTTAAGCTTTAGCTTTCGCTAGAGATCGATCAAAGGGTAAAAAAATACGGTGCAAAAATAGTTTAGGTTTTGTACTCACCCGCTATGCTTGAAGCCAGGACCCCTATTTAATTCTTAATGTTCCTTTTTCGGGTAGACAGGATTTCGGTTACTGCGCATGCGTCAGTTTTGGTGGTTTTGGAACATACTCCGTTATTTCACAACATTATTTGACAATTGTCAAATGTTTAGGGTTATGTCTATTATTTTTTTTTCTAAAAACTAGTTGATTGGATGAAAATTTATCAAATTGTGGATTAAAATTAGATTTTTTCTAAAACTAATTGTGCAGATTTATTGTGGACACCATAAAGAGTGTTTAATGGAATATGTAAACCACTCTTAACTTTATTAACAAATTATAAAGAAAAATACACGTAGTTACCTAAGGAATGGCACTTCCTTACTTCTTCCGGACATTTTTCCACAAACCGCACATATTTTACATGAATTAATTTTCACAGAAAAAAAAACATAGTTTTACACGACAAACGCAAAAACACCGCAAAATGTCGATATGGCCTCCACCCATATAGCAACTGTGTGTATCTACATGACAAAACACACGCATGTGCACTTGAAAATTCGCATCCGCGAATTTAAATTTGCCATTATTTCCAAAGCTAGCTATGAGCGCTTCACTTTTCGATTCTTTGAACATATATAGTCTAAATTATACGCATTTGTAATGACGTCACCAGGTGAGAAAAAAACGTATGGCGTAGATATTTTTGCCAATCAATGTTTTTTGATTGACAGTGACGGATACCTTACATAACCAATTACCTACCTATTTAAATCATAGACACTACTTTTTTTTTAAAGTTTATTATCACCGCTGTTTATAATATACTAAACAAAGATAAACAAAAATGACGTCATTACAAATGGGTATAATTTAAACTATATATGCTATAACGTATTTGGTATTGGCCTACAGATGCAAAAAGTATAGGGTGTTTGTTTCTTTAAAAAAAATGTAAGCTGGAACAAATTTTGTTTTTGATCAGTACATTTAACCTAAAGTCGACGGGTCTAAGCTTTTCCTTAAAAATTTACAGTCATCCGAAAGAATAGGAGTTTCCGCATTTTTAGGATACACGGTATAATTGGTCACACCCTGTTCTCAAAGTTATTGCCTTTTTAGGAACCAGTTCGTTCCTGACTTCATTTAAATCCTCGCCGAGAGCAATCGATCAAGGTGATATCACAAGAAATACAGAAGAAATTAAAAGGTTGGAAGCGAAGAGGGAAAGAATACAGGAGGAATTATGGAAAGAAGAAGAAAGAGAACTGGAACAAAATAGGTATATTGCTATTATTTATAAGATTTGCATATGTAACAAATTTTGGGGTTTTAATTTTCTTTACAACCATGTAAAAACTTCCAACATCTATCAATTCTTTGTTTGAAACTCGTAGACAATGATTGAGTCGAAACAAAATTTTGGACTTCCATTGTCTTTATTTATTTTAAACACGACGTTTCGGTTAGTAATTATCTGTAACCGTTTTCAAGTGTAAACTGTTTATACTTAAAAACGGTTAGAGATACTTAATCACGGGGACCGTCTTCGGATCTTATATATATAAGATTCGAGGACCGGTGTAATTCTAGGGACCGTGATACTTACTAACCGAAACGTCGGGTTTAAAATAAAGAAATGGAAGTCCACAATTTTGTTTTCATCTATCAATTCATTTTGAAATATTTGCCCCCCAAATTGCATGAAGCGACAAAATTGTATATACTGTATACCTAGAATACTACCTTAAAAATAATCGGCATCGCCAGGTGCTGGCCTTGCTCTCTTGTATTGGCGAAGCGTCAAACAATATATTTAAGGACTTCGTATACAACTCTAGAAAATCTGAGGGCACGGCGCGGCAGTGCCTCGCCAAGTTCGCGCTGCCGTACCATCTTTTCTTGAAACATTTCAGCCCATATTTGACCTATCCAAAACTCTACTTCGGAATGAGCTACGAATCTCAAACTTTGCACAGTCGTAGATCTTCATAGAGTTACCAACCCCTTCAAGTTTTATGGACTCCCATAAATTAGTAAATAGTTACGAAATTTCAAAAAACGTCGTAATTGCCACTCACTCACTCATGTATAGATTATCAAAATTCTACTGTACTTCCAGACATGCTACAAAGCTGAAATTTGGCAGACTGATAGTAATTGTGACCAAACCCCTGGAAAATATCAAGAAACCCCGAAATTCTAATTTCCCCTATACATGTAAAGTTATGTAAAAGTCACATTGCCCACTTCCAGAAACGCTAGAGAGCTGCGCTTTGGCAGACTGATAGGAACTATGTTAGAACTATAGGAAAAAATTTAAAAACACCAACATTTTAATTTACTTCTCTCAAAATTTTATATAAAGCATTACAAAAGTTTTGAAGAATGTTTTACCGCATATTTTACTACTTTAAAAATTAAATATTATTCAATTACTGTAATAAAGAAGTGAAATCATAACAAAAACATTTCATGTAAAGAAAAGCCAAGTACGCGAAAATCGTATTCCGTAAAAAGAATTGAGATAAAAGTAAGGCCAAGTTCTCCATTAATTACATAAAGAAGTTTGGCTGTAATAGCAAAGTTTAAGAAAACATTTCCAAACTAGAAAGAACCTTTCATTTTTAAATTTGTATTGGAGAACTTGGCTTTACTTTTATCTCAGTTCTTTTTACGGAATGCCATTTTCGCGTACTTGGCTTTTTTTACATGAAATGTTTTTGTTATGATATACTTTATACCTAGAAGACTACCCTAAAAATATATTTAAGAGCCGTTTTCAAGCGAATAACTAATAATTACTAGTATTTACCCCTGGCGTTCAAGCGGCCTTGGTAAATATTACTCCTTGAAGAATGACGTTTCGAATGAGCTCTTTGTACGTCATCGTTTATTACCTGTAATTACCACACTTTCATGGAAGGTTATTGGGTTTTCTAACCTCACATTCATTTGTTTATTTGTTTTTGCGTGAATTTTTGCATTGATTGAAATTTATCGTGTGTGCCTCAATTATGAGGGAAAATTGTACATTGTAAGTGATGGCCTATTCTATATTGTCTTGCCAAATTTTTCCAATGTAGACTTTGGTACACAAAATATCATTTAAAAAAAACAGTATCATTGTACTCTCTAACTGTTTATTATATTTAAGTTTTTTGTTCCAAATTATGCCTATTTCGAATCAAATACGCCAATATTCAAATTTAATAATGGCAAAAAGATTATTGTTCATCTTTCAAAAAGCGCACTAAAACCAACTAAACTTCTTTAAAAAATCGCAAAAAAAACAACAAACAATAACCGTTTATAAAAAAAGCTATTTAAGCGGTGTTTCTATAGTAATAGGCTAAGGGCCTATACACCTGATTTTAAATGTCAACCAAGGGATAACCAGAGGTAATTACTAGTTATTCGCTTGAAAACGGCGAAGGACTATATAACCCTAGAAAATAAACATAATTTGCCAAAACTTAAAATTAACGCTATTTTTAAGGTTGGATGACATCAGGCGCAAAAACGAAGAAGCTGCAGAAAACCACAGGCGAGAAGCTGAAAGACAAAAACGCGAAGATGAAATGCGAAGATTACGAGAAGAAATGGAGCGAAGAAAGGTGGAGGAAGCGGAAAAATTGAAAAGAGATGAAGCAGAACGACTACAGAGGGATGAAGAGAGACGCAGGTAAGAACATGTGCTCCTTAAGTTAATTAAAATTTAAATATTAATCGTTAGACAAGAAGACACAGCTGTCGAACTGATGATATCAATCTTAAAATGCTTGGTTTTGTTTATTTTACCCCATTTGACACACATAATTAATTATTGCATATCTAACTCTCTCTTTTCCCATCTTAATGGAAATCTTCGAATATTGTTCCAATTCCTAAAATATCTCATCCAACTGAGTCATCACACTTTTGGCCTATTAGTGTACTCCCAACCATGTCTAAAATATTGGAAAAAATGTTGTATTTTCAAGTTAAGGAATACCTGAAATACACTAGCATTTTGTCTCCTATTCAATCAGGATTTCGACCTAATCATAGCACGACAACGGCACTCCTTAAAGTCAGTGATGACATTCTCAAAGCTCAGGATGAACGCAAGCTCACTTGCCTGGTGCTTCTTGATTATAGCAAAACTTTTGACACGTTATGCGCTAAAATATTTCTGAAAAAACTTGCTTATTTTGGCTTTAGTGAGGAGGCTTGCTCAAGGAGTACCTAAGTTTTCGAAAGCAGAGAACTTTCTTCAATAATAAGATTTTTAGTTTTCGAAGTTTTGATAAAGGGGTGCGTCAAGGACGTATCCTTGGTCCGATATTCTTGACACATAAACATTGTGCGAGTCATGAATATGCGGGTGATAAACAACTCTATTTCCCTATTTTGAATAAGATATCTGACTCCTTAGTTGATTCATAAAAATTTAATTTAATAAGGATTTGAAGATAAGACTAATGTCATAGCTTTCGGTAAAGTTAGGGAGTTGTATGCCCGCAGTTAGAAAAACGATAACTGCAATGGACTGTATATATTTTATTAAATGAAGCGCGAACAAACATAAATATATTGATACGAAAGCACGAAATAATTAAGGTCCATAGGTTAATTGCTGTTACCACACAACGGAAATCAGAAACAAAGTACTCACCAGTTTGCAGCCAATTTCTCCACGGTTCAGGGGCACCACGTAGCTGAAGGGCTGAAATTTCTAGTTCTATGCTTCAGTACACCAAAATCGAGCACTTTTAAGTGTAGAAATTTGTAATAGTTGGAGAAAGAAATTAACACGCCATTTTCTCGAGGCGGTAGAAAAGGATCTCTCTGATTCTTGGTGCGCATGTCAAAATGCGCGAAACATGTACTCTGTCCGTCATCCAATTGTGTGGTTTTAAAAATCCAAAACAACCGCGAAATTTAGCGGAAGCTAACAGGGAGCCATTCAGTACTTATTTTAAAATAAAGTTAAAGTTAGAGTTTTACAGCATTTTGTGAAAAACTTTACAAACCGATTTTTACCATTTATACATATTCTGGTTTCTTTGGGAGATTCCTAAAAGACAGGAGAAAACAAAAAAAGTTCCACCGTTTGTTTTTTTTATAGTTAATTCTGTAAAGCATCGTTTTTTGAATAAATATTTTTTAATAATTTAATAGGTCCAATTTTTTTATTTGTATATTAAACTCTACTTGTGACCTAACGTTTGCTATATAACAAAGAATAATATCATTTTTTAGAATAGGTAGAAAGACTTTTTTGTGAAAAATGTATACAAGCTAAGAACTAAAACTTTGAACCCCTGTATCTTAGAAACTATAGATCGGACGACATTGGGGCAATGATAACTTTTCATCAGGGCATCAAGATCTACAACATATTGAAATTTAAAAGAAATCCAACCGAAAGCCACCGCCCATAAGCTCCGGGCGGGTTCCTTTAAAATTTGTTTATGCTTATTCGATATATCTTTTTATATTCAATGCTTAGACAAAAAGAAGAAAGAAAAAGAATAGAAAATGAAGAAAGACGACGAAGGGAACTTGAAGAAAAGCAAAGACTCAAAGAAATTGAGGCTACCGTTCACACTGTCACCAAAATACTTGTTGACACAGTTGAAGCGCAGATAAGGGAAGAAATTTTAGCAAGAATTCGAAAGAATTTACAAAAGGCTACTTTGATTAAAATGTGTCAGAGGTGAGTTTAAGTTTTTAGTATGTAGGATTTTAAACCGTACTACACAAGTAGACTATACACATACTAGAAGTCGGCGAAATTTAATTTTTGGTGTTTAGCTCATCGTATTAATTAAAAAGTGCATACCGCACCCTCAGAACAAAAATGACAGAACCCGAAATTTAGAAATTTTTACTTTTAAGTGATAAAACGACAAAATTAGTTATAATGCGTACATAAATTCCGATAAAAAAATGTATATAATAAGAACTTAAAATAACCATCAGTTATACCCAAATTATTTGAGTTTTCTTTTGTTTCACTTCTTTAGAAAATTAATGAAATAATTCCCAATATGCAGTGGCGGAAGGTGATGTTATAAATTGGGGGGGGGGGGCAGAAATTTAAATTGCATGAAACATGAGATAAAAAAACTAACCTTAAACAATTTTATTTTACCATTTTCCAAAAAGGCAGCTACTTGGTGTAGTTTTTAGTTTATTTGTTTATAGATAAAGTCCATTCGCCTTTCTTTTTCATGCGCAAAGTGCTCAATGATAAGTTTATTAAAATTGTCTGTAGTGAATAATTTTCATTCAATTGAACAAATAGGTAAGGGTAAGGCGTTCAATGTACTTTGATACATTTTACTTTCACTAAAATTTTGGTTAATTTTTAGGTCCGGTCTATGTGGCCCTAAAGATTTTATTTGTAATCGAAGTTCATACGTCAACGTATTTAAATTTGCACAGTTAATTATATAATTGACGGTATTTATTTCCATTTTAAAAACAAACGAATACAAAAACAACCAAAAATCACGCGACCGGTAAGACTTTTACCACTGACCTATAACAAATCCAAACAAACTGTCACCTTGCAACAGCTGATTGCCGACCTTCCTCTAGGATGTATAGTTATTCGAAGCAAAAAAAGGTGAAAATTAAGTTACTAGCAATGTGTAATTCATCAGCATTATTTGATAAAAAAATAGGTTAATAATATACAAATAAAAATAAACATTAAAACAAAAATAAAAGGTGACTCTATGGGAAACTGTATAGGTCTTATGCAGAATCAGATAAATACCTTTAAAAATAAAAAGTTGGTCAACGTTTAACTTTCATTTTTATTTGACTGAATACACAGCAAAATATTTGTATTTTTATATTTATTTTTGTCTGTATAAACCCAGCATGAAAATAATTTATTCCCCAGGAATCTTGAATTTGGCCATCCTTATTTTTAGCTAATCACAAGAGCTTGGAATAAACTATACATATTAAAAAAAATTATTGATGTAGTAGTGATAGACCCGGCATCGATTAGCAAGGGCCCGGTCACTTCCGTACGATGAAGATGGCTGATGTTAACTAAAACAAACATTCCTCCGGCCTCCGCCCGCTAAAGCCCATCCAGAGGTATCAGAAAAACGGGTAATATTATAAGCCTGCCCGCCTCGGCGCTGCCGGCTTGTAATTATTTACGTTGAAAAAGTTTTTATTAACCGCATCTCATAAATACTCTGCCAAAATATGGTTACCTAAGCTCACACTAGGTACTGTAATTATAGTGTTCGTGTGAGCTAATATAATTCAACTCCTGGCTCAATTACCTTTCGTTTGATACCACACAAGCCATGTTTTAACTTAAACTCTAATTTTTGAAATCTACCCCCACCCTTTTTTTAAACTAAAATGTATTTTGTTTAACTCCAGACTCAATTACCTTTCGTTTGATATCACACATGACATATTTTCACTTAAACTCTATTTTTTAAAATTTACCACCAACCTTTTTTTAACTAAATTTTATTTTTTTTAACTCCAGACTCAATTACCTATCGTTTGATATCACACACGCCATATTTTCACATAAACTCTAATTTTTGAAATCTACCTCCACCCTTTTATTTGGCTTGTGATCGATGGATTTCGTTCACCCGAGACCCAGCCTAGGTACCAAATTTAATTAAAATCGGGCAAGCGGTTTTTGACTTATGCGCGTTGGTCGTTACAGACAGACATACAGACAGACAGACGGCGCAACAAAAAAGTTTCAAAATCATCTGAAACGCAAAGATATATAAAAAAATTTGAAATCGGAGCAACTTTTTTTTTTCTCGAAGGAATTAGGATCACCATAGCTCACACTACTATAGTTTAGTAGTAGTGTGAGCTAAAAGAGCTAAACGTAAGGGAAGATTTAACTTTTTTTTAAATAAATCAATTAAAAATATTGTTTGTTTTCTAGTTTTGGGACGGCACTGTCCCTTCGCCCTCCCTGTAGCAGCCGCCACTATATGTTTGTATTTCTAGTTTAAAAAATATTGGCATTTTTTTTCGCTTTTAACAGGTTCATTTTAACAAACTTAAAGTTGTGTTTGACATCAGCGCCACGTACAATAAATCCAAACCTGTTGATTAAATATAATCTAAAAAGTTTGGATAATTAAACTGTGCAAGTTTCATCATGTGACAGATATCGATTTTAACAAAATTTTAATCATTTTTTTCTAGGACGATATCTCTTCAGGAATTTTAAAAAAATTACAAGCAAACACTTTGTTTTATCTGTTATTTTAGACTGTAAAAATTTGCATCATTTTCGAGAAATCCTCAAAACTCAAAACTAATTAAACTGTTGTGAAGCAAACTTTTCTGCTTACAAATGTTTAAACTTGTGTTTAAATGACTTAAGACATTGTTGAAAATGTATTGGTGTATGGCTTTACATTATTTAACAACTATAAAAAAAGTTTTTCTTCGGCCAGGAGTCGAACCCGGATCTCTTGCTCTATACGCAAACGCTCTTTCATTAAGCCATCAAAGATCATACATAAATTTTCGGAAAACTTCTACCTATGCATGTGTGTGGTGTATCAACACAAGAACGAGAAATCCTCAGGGTATTAACTCGACCAAGCCACTTCAACTGATCTTTATAATTCTTCTTTACCACTGTCAAAGGTATGAAAACTCAAATTAGACGTAAATTAGTAGAAGTATCAACGTCTGAAAACATGAAATCACCTTTTTTCGTGTGTTAAAATCTCTGATCGCAATGGGCGATTGCCAATATAATTTTCAAACACCAAATTGCAAATAATGCAATGACCTAAAACCATAAACAACAAGTGAAATTAAAGAAATAAGAACTATAAAAAAGTTTCTCTTCGGCCGCCACTCGAACCCGAATCTCTTGCTCTATACGCAAACGCTCTTTCATTAAGCCACCAAAGATTATACATAAACTTTCGGAAAACTTCTACCTATGCATGTGTGTGGTGTCTCAATACAAGAACGAGAAATCCTCAGGGTATTAACTCGATTAAGCCAATTCTGTCGAAACAACGTTGGTATCCGACGTCGCGTTTCTCGTGCTCATAAAAATCCCGTACACGGAAAATTTAGTTGATAATTTTTGGTGTAAGTTACTAAAAATCCAGCTAAGATGTCTTAGTATTTTTAATTTTTTTGTTATATCCAAAATGTCCGAGTCAATTTTTTAAATGTCGTTTGGTAATAACACTATAAACATTTCTAAGAACAAAATATATGTAACCTATTACAAATTTTTGTGTACAGGTTTTTTATGAGCACGAGTGTACAAAGGATGCTTGGGTGCCTATGACAAGGTTCATACCTGTATCCATTGTAGTATGATGGAACTTTGGTCTTAAATTTTAGATGGCGAAATGCAGTGATCAAAAAAGTCAAGAAAAGGAAAGCTGCAGATTGTGGGTCGGTTTGGCTGAACCCCATAAGTTTAAAACAATGCGCCGAAGAGTTCCACGCAAAATCGCAGGATTTTACGCTAAAAGACATGAAACGGTTAGTGTTAGTCTAAGAGCCTATTAGAAATTCGGGTTTAAATTGCAAACCCAGTCTCATATATTTTAATCAATTCGTCATAAGACCATGCCACAAAAATTGTGGGTGCCAGCGAAAATCCTGCATAAACAACTTGCCATCTTTGTTTAAAGATGGCTAAATCAGATTTGAATTAAATTTTTTATTATTCCATCCATTTTCCTTAAACAAATTATGTGATTATGTTCTACTCTACTGTGGTCTTTTCAAAACACTATACTACTAGTACTTTGTTTTTTTATTGTCTTTTGATTTCCTCAACTATACAGTTTTGTTTTTAGTTTATCAAGAAAACTGCTGCTTTTTAGGAAAACATATCACATATAAAAAATACTCTGCCAATATATGGGCCCCTAAGCTCACACTAGGTACTATAGTTATAGTGTACATGTGAGCTGATATAACTAAAAACTGAAATATATTTTATTCAACTCCACACTAAATTACCTTTTGTTTGATACCACACAAGCCATGTTTTGACTTAAACTCAAATTTTTGAAATCCACCCCCACCCTTAAAAAAACAAAAACTAAAATGTATTTTGTTAAACTCCGGACTTAATTACCTTTCGTTTGATATCACACACGCCATATTTTCACTTAAACTCTAATTTTTGAAATATACCCCCACCCTTTTTTAAAAATAAATTAAAATGTATTTTGTTTTACTCCAGACTCAATTACCTTTCGTTTGATATCACACACGCCATATTTTCACATAAACTAATTTTTGAAATCTATCCCCACCCTTTTATTTGGTTTGTGTTTGGTGGATTTTGTTCATTTTTAAATGGGACCATCTCGACCAAAGACCCAGCCTAGGTACCAAATTTCATTGAAATCGGCCAAGCGGTTTTTGAGTTATGCGCGTTGGTCGTTACAGACAGACATACAGACAGACAGACAGACATACAGACAGACAGACAGACGACGCAACAAAAAAGTTTCAAAATCATCTGAAACGCAAAGATATATAAAAATTTTTGAAATCGGAGCAACTTTTTTTTTCTCGAAAAAATTAGGATCACCATAGCTCACACTACTATAGTATAGTATATGTGTGAGCTAATATGTTCAGTTCTAAGATGTATTTATTGTGGACACTATTTTTGCTCTAGGTTCGGCGGTTCTTGAGGTGTACTTGAAAAAGCTCTAGGTACAAAAACTCGTGAAAGTTATGAAAATCACTAGGATAACAAAGCATCTTATTTGCCCATATCAGTATCAGTATCGAACTGCACATGTGCAGAATCGCTACGGTACTTTCAATACCCTACATGGAACGAATTGCTGCGGCACCCGTAAGGTTTCGCTGGCTCTAGCGCATTCAAACCAAATTATGGGTTCCTTGGTTTACGAAGGTCAAGTTCTGCCGTACAAAATGAAATGGTTTTAATGCATTTTACACGAAACTGGGATAATCCCCTTTAAAGTAAGAATTCTCTCTCCCTATCTGTATTTTTAGGGCCTATCGCACCGACTTTTAAAATTTCCTTTCTTAACTATGGAATACTTTAATTTTAAGCATACCTTATATTTAAATTTGTTGCACCGAGCAAAAATCTCCTCTCCTTTGTTAAGATATGACCACCTTGTGACCAGCCAACCAAATTTTTAAACTATAGAGAAACAACAACACCCAGTACTTCCCAAAATAGTTTTGTCAACAGCCATCAATAAGGAATAAAAATTATAATATAATTAGGGTAAAGTGTAAAGGCAGAAAGGAAAATCGTCTCGTCCCAATCATGCAGTGCAGTTAATTTAAATGCAAGGGTTTTCTTACGCTGGTCAGCCTTTAATTTCGGTGCAACGAAGTTTTACAAAATAAGGTATTCTTTACGAAAAAAAAAGTCGGTGCGATGGGCTCTTAAAGACTTAAATAGGATCCAGACGGCAGAACTCGATCTATAAGTTTAAACGATTATTTACCTTTACTTTTTTATTGTAGATACAAACGAGGAAGACCAATAGACATTCCACTGTTAGAAGAGCCAAACTTGGGTCATATAAACTTATTCCAATTGACTTATTCCACTCTAAGAAGGCGACTTATGGAGATAAAAGAGCAATGGCACCAACATGTTTACTGGAAAGTCGTTGTGTCTTTGCCAGATAACAGGGAAATGGAAAATGGGTAAGGTGTTTCAAAACTATTTGGGAACTCATGACATGGCTTAGTTTATATTTTAAGAGGAGCTAAATAAACTTTGTTAAATATCAAGTTATATATTTTTCGCTTTACCAAAATATTTGCTTCTTTTATTTCGCTCCATATATCTTCCCCTTAGTGCAATACCTAGAAAACTTGAAACTCAATAATGCCAGTGCTACAACTTGAACCTCTCCATAACTCGAACCTTTTAAGTGGTCCAGTTTTTATATGTATTTTAACTTCTTTAATTCGAACTGTTTTGGTTGTCCCTTTAAGTGCGACTTCCAGATGTTCAATTGTATGTCTTTTATAAAATGTGCATTTTTGGAGTTATCTATTTCTTGTCACTTTTTAAACAAGTTGATTGCTCGTACAAGATATCTAGATGTTGCATTAAAAAAATAATAACAAATAGATCAGCTTTAACCGGATAACTCAAAATGAATACATTTCGAGTTATCTAATTGTTGCACTAAAATGGCGATATAATTATTTTCTTAGCCCAGAAAGTAGAACGTACAAAGGTTCATCTGCGATCAACTGAGCTTAAAATTATAAACAACTTTTCTATGCCGGGAGGCACATTATAGCATTAATAGGAAAAGAAAATACTGTTAATTTATTTTATTTTCGTTTTAATACCCTAGATAAAATTCAAGAACTTTTTTTTCATATCATCACATTTTAAATAACCCTTGACATAGGCAGTTACACTTTTGTAACTTTGACATTAAACAAAAGTAAATATGTCATGTTGGTATAAAATTAAAGGTAAAACTGTCATTGTCTCTGAATAAAACGATGCTGACTGTAGGTTGACAAAAAAATGCACAGATAAAAACAACTCAAAGACATGTCATTTTTCAGATATTTTTTGTTGCTCTCAATACGCATATGATGAATAAAGAGGTTGGAAATGTCACAAAAGAGTAACTGCCTATGGCAAGGACTATACTGAGGATATGTTCAACACAAATATTCATAATAATGCAAAATATTTTAAGATTAATTGGTACCAAAAAAACGCATTATGGTTTTTTTGCTAGTTACTACTTTTTTCCATTTTTGGGCAAAATCATATCGGTTCCATAACATAAAAATTTGTTAGATTTTTTAAGGACTTCCATGTTTTGTGTTCTTATTTTATTTTGATATTTCAAAATAGAGTTTTTGAGGGTTTTTTTGGAAAATTTTAGTTGTCTTGTACGTCCCAAGTAACATTATTACCACTCAAGGTTTTATTAGTTTGGTTGCGAGGTTATTTAGAGGGTGCTGTTATGGCTTTTAGGATCAATTTGGCTACATAAAGGTAATTTATATTGCCAATTACCTAAACAGGTGTTATACAACCAAAAAGTGATTTATAAAGGGAGTATAATAAAACTGATATTCCTTCTGTTCCTTTTAGATACTTTCAGTTTTATTGATTTCTGATTTATAAAGATGGTCCTATAAAACCCTTTTACCTAAAGTTTTTAAAAATAAATAAATATAAACTTTGGTCATTTAGTTTTTTTCATTACTTTAGGTCATAACAAAAGTGTTTTATAATAGGGCTAGAAGGTTACCTTATATCCTTTTGTTTTTATAGTTACCGGTAGTATAATAGTAAATATGATTATATAGGCAGCCATATAGAACCTAGTTTCCTTAAGGTTTTTAAGAGTGGTAAATATAAACTTTAGACTTTTGGTTTTTGCCATTACTTTTAGGCATTTTAAAAAGGTTTTATAAGAAGGCTTAAAGGTAAACTTAATTGTTTTGTATTTATAGTTACCCATAGCTGCATATTAACTATTATTTAAATAGGCGGCCATGTAAAACCTTGGTTCCTTAAGGGTTCTAACAGAAGTAAATAAATACTTTCATGTTTTAGTTTATTTAGGTACTCCTGGTAAAAATAATAGATATACCTAGGTACAGATTGGTACCTACCTATTGCAAGATTGATTATTTAAAGCACAATAATTAATAATTGTTGAGCTTCCGTCCTCCTGGGTTTCCCTCCAACCTGCAGGTACAACGGATATCATTGCACTGGCCATCTGGATTGTGTGCAAATTGCATGATAAAAAATATTTAAAAGTGTTGAATTATACGCTTTTAACACTTTAAAAAACAAATACAAAAAAATTAAGTGAGGTTATGTTGACTATGTTTACCTCACTTTCAGGGCTTTATACAACTCAATGGTTTACCTTCTCTTTTAAATTGGTTTCATAAGGGCACTCAAAAATCTTTGTTGCGATAGAGTAACAAATAAAACCAAGTGACCACTATAAAACATGGCGTATATAAAATTATTTCAAAAATATTGTAAACAGAAAATATTTATCTAGTCGTTTTAGCAGTGTTTTTTAACAATAATTTTACTTTAATTTTGATTTATGTAAACCAAACAGACTTTTTTAATGGTGAATAGTGTAAATTATTATTTTTTTATTTTAAATATTTGTTATTTTGTTATTCAAAACGATTAAAAAGCATTTTTGAGAGGGCGCGCTTGTTTTGAGAGCTTTTCAGATACGATTTTATCAGAAAAATAAGTCTGGCAGGCAATTTGATGATCAACAAAACGACAAACTTCTCATATATAGGTATATTTTTATGTGTTAAAATAATTTTGGGACTCTGACATTTTTGGCAATTTCGTGACCTAAATTATTTTATATAGCCATTGTGAATCTAAAATATCGCTAAAGCTTTTATAGGAAAAATTCTGTACTCTAAAGATATTATGGTATTCAACAGAATCGCCAGGATACCAAATTACCAAATCTAGTTTTATAATAGGGTAGAGGACGTTTCTGAGTTGCTTTTAGAACCTGGCATAATAGCTTTAGGCTCTAAAAGGTTCTATACTGGTGGAACCGCTAGAGGGCGAAGCTAGTGTTTATTTCTTATGGTTTTATAGTGAGTTTAATACATAGGTTGTCACCACCAATTGGGGAGTCCCATTTAGGAGGTCTAAGGGGTATATAAGGGTAATGGGAACGTGCTAGCGACCAATCATTAAAACTAATGGTTATAAGGAAAGGCGCTGGCACCTTTTACCTTCTGCTATAAATAAAGAAATGGTTACTTGGGGTGTGTGCAGGAAGCGTGTAAATGACAAAACAATTGCAATTTTTCCTTACTGTGCTTTGATTACTACTGCACGCCACTGTCCTCTATTAGAGACCCTGTATGTATGACATTTTTTTACTAAAGAGAGACGCGACAAACCCATCAAAGTCACTGAAATTACCATTTTTTGGTTATGTTATTTTCTTGCCAAGTTCATTGGCGTTTCACTAAAATAATTTAAATTGTCAGCGGTAAGTGACATCAATCATCATGCAACATATAAACAAACCTGTTTGTCGGTTACTCCCTGTATAGGTTTAGTTATAAAACGTTTATTTTTAATTTCCAATGATTATGAATTAACAAGGACAGAAGGTGCGTCTCTCTCTAAACATCGCTAGAGTATAGAGGACCGATATTTTCATCCTTTGATTTTGACTTAAATAAATTTGACTTTGAATAGTTTCTATCCTCTATTACATATAAAAATTATTTCAAAAAATTGCCGATTCACATAAGAAATCTTCTTTACGTTTGGCAAATTCTCTTTGTCGGCGGTTGTAGGCTACTTTTATTTGCATTTTTTTGTTGCTTTGGCTCTCGGCTAATATCAACTGAGATTCATAATGGTTGAGCTTTCAAACAGTTAACTTTCAACATTTGTTAATTCAATAAAACCTTGGGACCCCGGGGGTGTTACCAGTGGCGGCTCTGGTATAAGCGCTGCAGCACTTTCCCTGATTCTGGTTATAAAAATGTCTATTTGTTTAACGTAATTATTATGTCAAAAGGTTTATGACCCACCAGTAGTGGTCAAAGGCTACAACCATGGCACTATGTGGTATATGATGATGACTAAGTTTCTGGCCTAAAATATAATTTGAAGTCTACTACATTATTTTCTGAGTCGAACACAGTAGATACGTGGTGCACATCGAGCCCAGAAAGGCGTGCCTAACTCCCAGGTTAGATCCTTTAAGGGTGCTAATCGCCACTACCGTACATTCATACATTTATTCATAACGTAATTTTCCCATATAAATATTTTATTCAATTTCAGCCATGTCGTTTGTCCGGTCACAGTCTGTATACCTTAATGCAGCCGTTTGTCCACTTTTACTATATTTTAGCGTTGTTTCATCAAAGTGTCGTTGCAGCACCGGCAATATACGTCATATGAGCAGAGACATGGCAGGGGAATAGTGCACAACCGAATTTTATAGGGACACCATGGCGATCTGTCAGTCGGCCATTTTGTGGTTATATTCTCCCAAATTCTTCTCCGATACCAGCTCACTAAATAGACTAGTAACAATAAAAAGAAAATGTCATTTATTTTTTTGGCGACCACAAGATTGTAAAGGGACAAGTACTTGAATTTTTGGTTATTAAAAGTATTATAGTTGATATTGTATTAAAGTGGCACCGCGTCATAGCTATGGTAAACTAAATTTTGCGGCAATATCTAAGTAAAGAAGCCTTAAAAAATTAATGAGTCACTTTGTACATGCAGTGTGCCGCTCGGGGTTTAATGTTGGAAGGATAAAACACCAAGACCTTTTAAAGGAGATATCAAATAGGTACTTACCTAATGAAACATACAAGAGGATCCAAAATTATATTAAAATGTGCGCAAATATTGATTTAGTTGCAAAAACGGTAATTTGTTTTGTAAAAAGCTCCGTTGTAATTTGTTTGACATAAACAGTTAAAACAACAACGAATAGAAAACGTCAAAGCCCGGCTAAATCAATATGTTCGTAACAACCAGATAAGAGTATATATGTTCCTTTCTAATGAAATCGTTTAGAAGAAGACATCAATAAAAAGCAAGTAAAATAGTTAAGCATTTTGGGAATCAATATCAATAAAAAAATTAAAGGAAATTCATGCCACTGTATGTACCCCTCTACTCCCTTCCCGCCCACCACGGTTTTGATGACGCGGTGCCACTTTAATACAATATCAACTAGAGTAGAATATTTTTAACAGAATCTTTTTTTTTATTATAAAATTAAGAAGTATTTCATTGACAAGAATCACTTCTGTTTATTAAGCTTTTAGCTCGTTTAAAAATTCAGTAAAATAACATTTCAGTAATTTATCGGTTCTCAGTTATAAATGAATGGACTGGTAGCAGTGATGTCCCTTAATCTAAAAATGGACGCTCCAGAAGTATCTTCGTTAGCGCAAGGAGGAGGGGTAATTTATTCCCCTCCCATGTCTTTGCTTGAAAAAGGAATTCGCCCTTGAAACCACCAATAGGGCGATAACCGCAGCCAACGATAAAGACCGGCCATGGCGCGTTATAAGCAAGTCGGCGGTCACGTGATCTTAGGAGTTCCAGGATTCTTATTGTATTGCTTAATATATTATCTGTTTTTACACAATTTAAATAAAAAAAAAATTTTGTTCTCATATAGGCAGAAATTGAAAAAAATATTTTGCTGATGTATGTGTTTATTATAGATAAAAGAACTGAATCTATAAAATAAAAAATTATATAAAATTTACACTCTAATATCTTCAGGTATATTAGGTACATAATATCGTTAGTTACTTCAAATCTATACAAGTCTTTTAAAATTGGACATAACAAACCTAAGCTTTAAGTTTTTTAATTTTTCTTTGAGTGTCATCATCTTTGTCTGTGTTCTTATTCAAAGATTTATTAGCAGAAACTAAATCATTATGCTTTTTAATAAAATTATTTAAAAAAACTTTACATGCCCTTAAACTAATTTTTTCAAGATTTGACAATAGTTTTTCTCCACAAAAACACTCGCTAGTACACAGAAAGAAAATTTTTTAATATAAAACATTTCACAATAATTTATTAAAAAGAAACAAGTGATTTTGTGAATAAGTGAGATGGTTTTCACGTTCAATAAACTGAATGTATGTATGTACACAAAGTTTAATATATATTTCATCAATGTGTTAGTTAACTACCAACTCATGTTCTTTTAAAAGCTGTATCTTACTTTTTAAATATTGGACACTACCGGAGAGATTACTATCTGTTAGGGATATTTTACAAATCAGTTTTTTAATATTGCGAGGGTGCAGAAGACATATTACCCAAGTAACTTTCTTTATTTATAGCAGAAGCTAAAAGGTTGCCAGCGCCTTTCCTTAAAACCATTAGTTTCAATGTCTGGTCGCTAGCACGTTCCCATTACCCTTATATACCCCTTAGACCTCCTAAATGGGACTCCCCAATTGGTGGTGGCAACCTTTGTATTAAAAACCATAAGAAATAAACTCCAGCTTCGCCCTCTAGCGGTTCCACCAGTATAGAACCTTTTAGAGCCTAAAGCTATTATGCCAGGTTCTAAAAGCAACTCAGAAACGTCCTCTATCCTATTATAAAACTAGATTTGGTAATTTGGTATCCTGGCGATTCTGTTGAATACCATAATACATTTAGAGTAAAGAAGTTTTCCTATGGCCATATTTTAGATTCACAATGGCTATATAAAATAATTTAGGTCACAAAATTGCCAAAAATGTCAGAGTCCCAAAATTATTTTATCACATAAAAATATACCGAGTTTGTCGTTTTGTTGATGATCAAATTGCCTGCCAGATTTATTTTTCTGATAAAATCGTATCTGAAAAGCTCGCAAAACAAGCGCGTCGACTCAAGAGTGCTTTTTAATAGTTTTTGGATAACAAAATAACAAATATTTAAAATTAAAGAAAAATCATTTACACTATTCACCACTAAAAAAGTCTGTTTGGTTTACATAAATCAAAATTAAAGTAAAATTATTGTTAAAAAACACTGTTAAAACGACTAGATAAATATTTTCTCTTTACAATATTTCTTAAATAAATTTATATACGCCATTATGGTTTTATAGTGGTCACTTGGTTTTATTTGTTACTGTATCGCAAAAAGGATTTTTGAGTGCCCTTATGAAACCAACAAAAAAAAACGATGTAAACATAGTCAACATAACCTCACTTAAATTTTTTGTATTTGTTTTTAAAGTGTTTAAAAGCGTATAATTCAACACTTTTAAATGTTTTTTATCGTGCAATTTCGACACAATCGAGAGGGCCAGTGCAATGATATTCGTTGTGCCTGCAGGGTGGAGGGCAACCTCTTATATAGGCCGTCTAAACAGACCTTATCTAGGCCTGGGTGTCCTACCCAGGAGGACGGAAACTCAACAATTATTAATTATTGTCAACAATTATTAATTATTGGGCTTTAAATCATCAATCTTGCAATAGGTAGGTATGTACCAATCTGTACCTAGGTATATCTATTATTTTTACAAGAAATACATAAAAAAAATAAAACAGGAAAGTATTTACTTACTTCTGTTAGAACCCTTAAGGGAACAAGGTTTTATATGGCCGCCTATTTAAATAATATTTAATATACAACTATGGGTAACTATAAATACAAAAGAATTAAGTTTACCTTTAAGCCTTCATATAAAACCTTTTTAAAATGCCTAAAAGTAATGACAAAAATCAAAAGTCTAAAGTTTATATTTACTACTCTTAAAAACCTTAAGGAAACTTGCAACTTTTGAATATGAATATTTAAGTTTGGTCACGTGGTTGAACTCATGGTCGTTTGGCCGCCTATCTAATCATATTTACTTTTAAACTACTGGTAACTATAAAAACAAAAGGATATAAGATAACCTTTTAGCTCTATTATATAACACTTTTGTGATGACCTAAAGTAATTAAAATAACACCCCTTTAGGTAATTGGCAATATAAATTACCTTTATGTAGCCAAATTGATCCTAAAACCCATAACAGCACCCTCTAAATAACCTAGGAACCAAATTAATAAAACCTTGAGTGGTAATAATGTTACTTGGGTACCTTAGTTTTTGTAAATTGACATGTATGCACTGGATGACTGGATAAAGTGTATCCACAATATCTTCGATTCTCAGGTGACCTTTTCAAGAGACCTAATTGTTCAATAAGAAATGACAATTGAACACATTTTTCACTCTCACTATCGAAAATGTCACTAAGGATGTCTATTACTTGACCAATCTTATCTTTTACTACTTCTTTCCCATTTGCAACTTTCATTTCAATAAACTGCATTAGCTCTTCAAGTGTATCGGTGCTGTCCAAAAAGAAAACTCCAACTTTTTTTGGCAGTTGGTATGGACACATTGTTAACATTTACAAAAAATGACAGATTTCCCTCAACAACTAGAGATGCCAACAGTGATGGATTATTGTTCAAAAATATCATCAGGCACAGGCAGACTGTGTCACGTTCTTGGGTAAAAATCCAATTTTTGTTTATTTTAGTATTAGAACAATAAAATTTTGAAATGTCCTCAATATTTGATAAAACTTTTGATTTCTTATGAGCTCAAAGTATTTCAAGACCTCTCGACATCAGCTAATCGAACAGTAGATACAGGTTGTCTACTTAGGTATTTCGGCACATTTTCAACACTCTCCATTTACAACACACTTATTAAACCAAATAACCTGCTCGTTCGAAAAATGTTTGATGCAAACTTGTGGACGTTTTAGGATACTTAAATCATTAGGAATTTTTCGCAACCAAATTTTATGCATTTATTTATCCAATGGCATATTAAAAGTTGAGACATATTCGGTTTCAGTTTTATAGTTGGACCGACAACCAACAACACTACACGTTCGCGGCATTGTTGTCTTTTTCGTGGGCTGCGTTATTTTAATAACTTTGATAAAATTCACATAAAATTCATGCCCGAATTAAATAAAATCGACGTAAACAAACATACCAAAACTGAAAGCACACATGTTTTATAATGACAGCTGACCGGGAGGCGTTCTTTTGTGACCCTCCTACGGTCACGTGATATTTCCGCGCCCGGGCCGGCCTTTCTCGTGGGCTGCGGCGAAAAATATTTCGCTCATGGGCTGCAATAGTGGCACAACAAAAAAATACAACTTTTGGGGTAAATTCAACATAAAAAAGTAAAAAACGTTTTTTTTAAGCAGTAATACTGGCACAACTCTTAGTTTATATTTTAACCGCTACATGGCAAAAATTTGATGACTTACAAAGTTTAATAGCCAGAATACTGTCCCAAACTGTTACTCACGTCATAACATATAAATAAAATCTGTGCAATAGTGGCACAACTAAAAAAATGTATGACAAACAGTAATATGAAAGGGGACTAAACACCCAAATATAACCTTACTCGGCAAAATCAGTAGTATATACATAATACATTAAGGAATCTCGCTTGCTACAGTGGCGGGTTCGAACCCCGTCGGTTGCCGAGGTCGGGTGTGGCAGACATTTATAGGATTTCTGGGGAGTGTAAAATGTTTTATTATCCTACCCATTTATTCATGCCGGTAACCAGACCGGATGAGGTCGGATATCTCGTGAAGGCGGACTTTGTCACACACTCCCTCAGTCGGTAGGCCAGGCGTTCCGAAATGGCGGCCTTAGTGTCGGGGAAAGAGTCACGGTTATCAAATGAGAAAAAAAATGCATAATAATATACTATTATATTTTTTTAGAACCCTTGAGTCTTTATTTCATAAATTTACGCAATGCTTTAGGGGAGCAAAATCTTTAAAATCATTTATCCATCAGTATTCAATCGATCGCAGTTCCGTACGGTTATATTGCATCGTACCTGCATGATAGTGCTAACGAGGTCAAAGTCGGAGTTTGTTTTGTTTACAAAAAACATCGCGCGCGAGATACCTGTGTTGAGAATCTATATACAATGTGTATTATAAATAATATATCATGTTTAAAAGCAAAAAAAGTGTGAAACTTGTTTTAAAAACTAGCGAAAAGCCCAAACAAAATCAAGAAAAAATGGATAATGCCGAATTATTTCAGGATAGCCATGCTAGAACACAAAATGAAGAAGTTTTATATAGCGAATGGAAAAAATCCCAAAACGAAAAAAATTCACTTAGTGTACAAGTGGATTATCTCCGAAGTCAACTGGAAAGTATGCAAAGAAAATTTGCAGATTTAGAGACAAAAGTCACTAAAAAAGAAGAGTCTGACATGGACTACATTACTGATGAGGACGATCTGGCAAGAGAAACTGAGTGGATCAGACAAAAAGGAAAAGGTTGGAAAAAACGTCGAATGGATACTTCACTCTCACCACCACAACAAAGCTCGGGCACTGGAGAGCCCTCCAATAAAACACAAAATGAAGAACCCCCAACTAAGGTTAAAAAAGCTCCATTACCTCCACCGATTATGGTAAATGGCGTAAATAATTTTAATGATATTTATGAAAAGTTAAATATCATACAAGGAGTTAAAATAAAAGTTTTAAATAACGAAAATATTAAAATAAATGTACAAGACGCAGACAGCTATCGGCTGGTTACTAAAATGCTTAATGAAATAAAGCATCAATGGCACTCATACGAAAACAAACAAATAAGGCCAATTAGAGTAATAGCGAAATAGGCTACACTTCTCATGTGACCCACAAAAAATTGTAGCTGATCTACAAAAAAAAGGTTTTAAGGCACTGGAGGCCAGCAACAAACTTAAATGGAGAACAAGACAACCTCTTAACATGTTTATGCTCACATTCAGCCACGATGAAGATATCAACAAAATTTTTGAAATTTCCAGTATCCTTGGGATTGAAGTGGAAATAAAAGCACTAAAACACTAAAAACCTCAAAGTTAGTCCCTCAATGCAAAAGATGCCAATCTTATGGACACACGCAAAAATATTGCGCTAAAGAACCACGTTGCGTAAAATGCACAGGGAAACATCTTACTGTAGAATGCCCCAAACCAAAAGAATCTGAGCCAAAATGCATCCACTGTGGAGGCAAGCATCCTGCTAACTACAGAGGATGCCTTGTTGCTAAGGAAATACAAAAATTGAAAAATAAACCTAAGAAACCGAATCTCATACCAAACGTGAGTACAAATAGACAAAACCAACAGACAAGAAACACAGTCACACAAAACTCTGTGACAAGGACATACAGCCAAGTAGCAGCAACAGCTACTATACCTGATATTAATATCAGTAGTCAAAATACTATGGAACAAACACTACAATTAATTTTGGAGAAATTGAACAAACTTGATGAGCGATTAACTAAACTAGAAAGTAGCAATAACGGAGCTACCAATATGCCTCAAAATGGTCAGTAATCTTAGAATCCTAGCTTGGAATGCCAATGGTCTCTTGCAACATCAGCAAGACTTGCAAGTTATTCTAGACATAGAAAAAATTGACGTCTGTCTTGTGTCAGAAACGCATTTCACTAACCAGTCTCACATTAAATTTAAAGGTTATAAAGTGTATCATACAACTCACCCTAGCAATACTGCACATGGGGGAAGTGCTGTAATAATTAAAGAAAATATATCACACTATGAGGAGATGGGATATAAAACCATAGAGATTCAAGCTACATTAGTAAGTGTAAAAACCAAAACATATACATTAGTCATAAGTGCTGTCTATATACCACCAAGGCACTTACTAAAGAAAAATCAATATCTTAATTTTCTCAGAAAATTAGGAAACCGTTTTATAATTGGAGGTGACTTTAATGCAAAAAATACCTACTGGGGATCTAGACTGACGAACTCTAAAGGAAAAGAACTTTTGCAAGCTATTAGTGAATATCAATGTGAGCCGATATCAACTGGTAAGCCCACATACTATCCAACAGATCCAGGAAAAATTCCAGATCTAATTGATTTTTTTATAGTAAAAAATATATCTTTAAGTTTTGTAGATATAGAAGAAAGTTTTGATTTACACTCAGATCATTCACCTATTATTCTAACTCTTAGTAAAAACATAATAAAGAAAGAAGCAAATATCTCACTAGTTAATAAACTGACTGACTGGATTAGTTTTAAACAAAGTCTGTCAGAAAAAATAAACCTATCAGTACCATTGCAAACGCCAGAACAAATCGATAAAGAAGTTGATTATTTTGTTACAAATATTCAACAAGCAGCTTGGGAAAACAGTCCAAAACCAAAGAGAATTTTTAAGGGAAAAAACTATCCAAAGGAAATTAGAGACCTTATATTGGAAAAAAGGAAACTAAGAAGAAAGTGGCAACAAAGCCGTGATCCTCGGGACAAAACAAATCTCAACAACATGACGCAGCGCATTAGGCGAGAAATTCTAGTAATAAAAAATGAATCTATTAACCATTTTCTTAATGAGCTTACAGATGATAAAAATACCGACTATTCCCTTTGGAAAGCAACCAAAGATTTTAAAAGACCAATTATCCAAATTCCACCCATACGAAAACCTAACAACCAGTGGGCAAGGAGTAACGAAGAAAAAGCAGATATTTTTGCAAGTCATTTAGAAAAAACATTTCAGCCCCACGAAGCACCAGATGAACACTTTCATTTAAATGAACCCCATCAAATCGAGGACCATATTAAGCTTACATCACCAAAAGAAATATTAACAGAAATCAAAAATATTAATTCGAAAAAAGCCCCAGGGTATGATCTTATTAACGGGGTAGTCATAAAACAACTCCCCAGAAAAGCTATCGTAAAACTATGCAACCTAATTAATGCGTCTTTTAGGCTTAGGTACGTACCTAAACTGTGGAAAGTTGCAGAAGTTATCATGATTCCAAAACCGGGAAAACCACTCCATGACGTGTCATCTTACAGGCCAATATCTTTGCTGCCAATTATATCCAAGCTCTATGAAAAATTATTGCTTAAAAGAATAAAACCCATCATAGAAAGACAAGAAATTATTCCATCTCATCAATTTGGTTTTCGAGACAAGCATTCCACGATAGATCAAGTACACAGAATTACTAATATAATAGAAAAAGCACTAGAAGAGGGAAACGTTTGTTCTGCAGTTTTTCTAGATGTAGCACAAGCATTTGACAAAGTGTGGCATGAAGGCCTTAATTTTAAACTAAAAAGGTTTCTGCCAAAACAGTATTCGGATATTTTGGAATCATACATATCTGATAGACATTTTAGAGTAAAACAGGAAGACTCATACTCAAATTTAAGAGAAATTCAAGCAGACGTGCCCCAGGGTAGCGTACTAGGCCCTTATCTATACTTATTATTCACTTGTGATATCCCAAAGCCAGAAAATTGTCACTTAGCAACATTTGCCGATGATACTGGTTTATTGACGGTAGAAAAATCTATTGAAAAATGCATAGAGAAACTTCAGGATGCAGTCACCCAAATTCACAGTTGGACCACAAAGTGGCGAATAAAATTAAATGAAACCAAATCAATTCATGTTGATTTTACAAACAAAAATATAAATCACATACAAATAACAATTAACAACATTCCAGTACCATATTCGAATCAGGCAAAATATCTAGGTATGACACTTGATACCAAATTGCGCTGGAAAGCACATGTTAAGAAAAAAAAAGAAGAACTTGAGATAAGGTATAGAAAAATGAACTGGCTAATTGGAAGGAAGTCCAATTTAACAATTCATAATAAGTTACTGCTTTATAGACAAATACTGAAACCAGTATGGACATATGGTATTCAACTATGGGGTTGTGCTAAAGAGAGTAACATTCTAGTTGTACAGAGATTTCAAAATAAAGTATTAAGAAACATTGTGAATGCACCTTGGTACGTTCGAAATAGTGACCTTCATCGAGATCTAAAAATCGAAACTGTAGCAGAGACTATAAAAAAGTACGCAAAAAGCCATGAAGATAGACTCCATCGGCATGTGAATGTGGAAGCAATTCAGCTTCTAGACAATACTATGCTAGTTCGACGACTAAAAAGAGTGAAGCCGTTTGAGCTAGTAAACTAAGTGAATTACACATAAAACAAAATAATGCTATAAACACAACACAATTGTGAGTTACAGACTAAACAAAGCGGGGAGAACTGTTGAGTGAACCCTAAGTTTAAATCTGACTTTTCTAGTAAATTAAGTTAAAACAAAATTGCTAATTAGTCTTACTGACTAGATTGTAATAAAAAAAAAACACAGTGTGTTTGACAAATAAAAAAAAAAAAAAAAAAAATTTATCCCGAAACTTAATTTTTTGAGTTGTGCCACTATTGAAGCCCATGAGCGATTTCTAAAATCGATGCCTACTGTCGTTTTTAGCGCTTGATGTATTATTGTTATACAATTTGTTATTTTTTTCTGTAGTTTGGCCCGTTTAGAAAACAATCTTACCACCTATCTGAACTGGAACGAAACAGATGAATCCATAATGTATATAGAAAACCACAAAATAATAACATATTGCATAGAAAAGCAGCAAGGTTTACAAATTAGCGACTACGATGCGAACGGCTTTATTTTTATTGCGGCTAATTTTAACGATTTGATGCAGCAGCGAGTGCTAGAAAATCTCAAAAATTTTGGAGTCTTCGTTAAGTTGCCGATTGTGGTAAGTCTTTTAGTTTTTTTCTTTTTGATTTGAGTTTTTTTTGCCGATATTAAATCAACCAGAACTAGCGCCCACTTGTACGGGTCCTCATCTAGCTTTGGAACCCAGGACCGGGCATTTTTTTTATGGAATCCTTGTGTCCCTTAGAATTATAGATATAGAAAAATAATTAGATAGCGCTTCGACTACTGCGCCACCTACAATAGGGGCGACGGAACGTTGACCGACATTTTTTCACACATTTTAAGTACAGGTTACGGCATAACTGTCTCGCCATTTTTAAAATGGTCTCGTTAAGCCGGGCGCCGTCGCAGAAAAGTGGGGATAGCATCATTACATGCCGTAAGGAAAAGCATTTTTGTTGTAAATAGGTTTAGTTTGAAATTGCATGTGGACCAACGCGCTTTCGCGGTGGAAGTGTACATCCGCGAAAATGGGTCCGTCGTCGCTACACAACGAGTGTTCCGTCAACGATTTGAAATTCATCGTAATCGACAAGTACCGGATCGAAAATCAATTATTTTGTGGGTAAAAAATTTCAGAGAAACTGGTTCTGTTATCAGGAGAGGGGCGGACGTCCACGGACAGCTCGGACACCCGAAAATGTCGAGATAGTCAGGCGCTCAGTGTTACGGTCGCCTAGACGCTCTGCACGCAGACATGCGGCCGCCCTTCACATCTCTGACCGCACTGTACGAAGAATTCTTCATCAGGATCTTCATTTTCATCCATATTAGGTTGTTGCCCAGGAATTATTAGAACATGATTGGGACAGTCGAGTTGCTGCATGTGAAAACATGCTTGAAAATTTACATCAGGAGGCGGTTTTTTTTAGTGGCGAGGCACAGTTTACCTGTCTGGCTGCGTAAGCAAGCAAAACTTTCGCTACTGGTGTGCCGATAACCCGAGAGAGATACACGAAAAGCCTCTTCATAGTGAGAAAGACGAGGTGCGCCGTGTCAGAAATTTTTTGAAGAAGGGAATCGGGCTGTAACCGTCAACTCAGAACGCTACATAGCGATGATTCAGACTTTTTTCGCCCCAGCTCTTGCAGAACTCAATGTTCAGAATGCCTGGTTTCAACAGGATGGGGCGACAGCCCATACATCACGAGCATCATTACGACTTTTAAGAGGATTGTTTCCCAGACGCTTGATCTCCCTGAGAGGCGATATTGCTTGGCCTGGATCACGAAAACTGTGTTGCCAGGTCTCAGAACGCAGTGCCCTTACAAGCGTAGGATGAGCCACCACCCCTAGAGGTCGCCATTGAAAATAAGCAGTGACGATCTGTCAAACTTAATTGAGATCAGTGGTATACCACGAGTTTAGTTCATTGCCGCTGCCTTTCAAATTGTACCTGTCAAAGTTAGCCTTGCCCAATCTATAAAAATATGGCCGATTTCAATTTCTTCCCATATCCTCCAGTCTACGCAGGTTTGACAACCGTTCTATTTCTTTTTTTATTATTTTCATACAACTCAAAGCTAAATCTTCTTCTTCAAACCCCATTTTCGTACACGCCTTTAAAGATGGTTCTCAAAACCCTTTTTTCAAAGACCGTACCTGAGAACTTGTAGGATTAGTGTTTTGTACGGTAGTAGTCCGAGGTTTATTTAACGTAGTATCCTTGCCTTGCGGCCTTATACCACGGCCACTAGAGGCGCGGGATACGAAAATCATCAGTTCCCTTCCACCAAAGCAGAAGGTACCAGTCTCCCATTATGCACGTTAGGGTTACATTGGTGGGATCGAGAACCTATTTAATTCTCTAGTGACTGCAGGTCAGTACCCGAGCAGATTAAGCGCTGCTCACCCGCCGGGAGGCGGTACCATTGAACCCTAAGGTCCAGTGTTTTGTACAATTGGACCTTTGTTTTTCTAGTTAGGCTTGTGCTTCGGAGTTGTTTTTGTAAGCTGTAGTAACAGCGATTGGCAAACAAGATGCGCTTTTTGATCTTAGCTGTTTGAGTATTGGAGGAGTTGCAGTGACCCCAGATACACGAACTCATTCGAGACTTTAAAGTTTTCATCCCCGATGATAAGGTTTTGACCAATATACCATGAGTTTCGTTTTGGCTTTGGTAACTTTATACAGGGTGTACCATAACCCAGGGGCCATAGGCCATTGAGGAGGTCTTGTCTGATAAAAAAGTTCCTATAAGGCATGGGTTAAAAAGGCAGTAAAATATGAAATGTAAAGTCGTGTATTAGAACAAGAGCAATAAATTGAAATAAAAATTATTTTTAAAAAAATTAGTCGGTCAATTTTTTTTACAAAAAACTATTTTTTTGGTATAAACTTTTATAAATGCTATACTAAACGCAATGTATTTTTAAATATTTTTTGTTAATAAAAACAAGTCTCTAGCGAGACATAATAATAAAATATTATTGATATTTTTTAAAAGAATAAGTCAGCAAAAATTCATTTTTTTAAAAATTATTATTTTTAAAACATTTTTGGAGGTTATTTTGACAGCCTGTATCTCCTCAACTTTTAATTTTATTAAAAAAAGGAATACCACATTTTTGAATCACAATGAGCTGAGTATTCAGCTGGCTGTGACAGATTTTTTCTTTTTTGTAAAACCCTTTTTCCCCCAGTCCTCTAACTTTAAAAATCTATATCTTAAAAACAGATGTGTGTTGACCCCCATGTTATATTTAAATTTTTTTGTCGGAAATAACTTTTATAAATGCCATACTAAACGCAATGCTTTTTTAAATATTTTTTGTTAATAAAAACAAGTCTCTAGCGAGACATAATAATAAAATATTATTGATATTTTTTAAAAGAATAAGTCAGCAAAAATTAATTTTTTTAAAAATTATTATTTTTTAAACATTTTTGGAGGTTATTTTGACAGCCTGTATCTCCTCAACTTTTAATTTTATTAAAAAAAGGAATACCACATTTTTGAATCACAATGAGCTGAGTATTCAGCTGGCTGTGACAGATTTTTTCTTTTTTGTAAAACCCTTTTTCCCCCAGTCCTCTAACTTAAAAAATCCTATATCTTAAAAACAGATGTGTGTTGACCCCCATGTTATATTTAAATTTTTTTGTCGGAAATAACCTCCTCTATCACCTCCTGCACTATGGCCTTTAAGTTATGGGACACCCTGTATAAAATAAAACACAAATGATTCTTTAAGAGTGGGAAGAGATCGTGCAGTAACGTCGACATCATCAGCACCATTGGTATCAATCTTAGACTCTCTTTGAGTACGCAAGCATTTTTGCTTCCGCTGGTTATGTTCTGCAGTCTTACTGTGCTTACTACTTTCGTCATTGTTGTTTTATCGAGTTTGATTATATTTTCTGGATTATTAAGATCATTCATTGCATCGTAGAGTCTAATCCTAATTATGCTTTTATAGGCGCTTTGAAGTCGACGAACATGTGATATGTGTTAATATTAAATTAAATGGTCTTTTCCAAAATTTGCCAAATTTTATATATTTAATAATAGGTGATTTTGGAAGACTCGACTGATTGCGAAGAATATTTAAACAGCCTAAAAAAATCTGGAGTTGTATCCGAATATATCATCTACAGCTGCAACCTGGGATCATCAGTTTTACCGAGCATCATAGATAACGCATTTATCTTCTTGTCAAAGTTGGTGAGTATTTAGTAGGAAGTTGTTGCTATACATAATTATAATCTTGCACAGCATTACCGTTTTTTGATTTGAGTTTTTTTTTGATTAGATGTAAATTTTTGCCTTGGTTTTATTTACATCGCGTTTTCGTTTCACACAGGTGCAAGAGTACCGAGTGTTTCGTTAAGCGCCCTACCTTTACCTAAAGACCCCCTCCCTTGTTTTTTATATTTTCCGCATATTTCATTAATTTAAATATAAAAGAAAATACTGCATCATGGGGTCTCGGCCCCCCTAATATTCATGGATGCGCTACTAGAAAATTTAGATTTTTCGTTTTGGTTATAAGATTTTTATTGTAGAAATATTAAAAAAAAAGGCCTTTCTCAAGTAACTAAAATGTTACTTTATAAGTTTTATGTTTATAACTGTTGGGTGTTTTTGTATAAAAAAAAACTCATTAAACCAGACGAAAATGGTTTTAGGGCAAGGTCTGTAGGTTTTAGGGTACTTTACGCTGATGTCACTATCAGCTTTTTTTCGACTTAAATGAGTCAAGTTGGTATTTCGGCAAATATTCAAATGTACATTTTGAAGTTTTTTTCTTCCCAAAAAATTTTTTACGTCAATTCAACTTAGCTAAAAAAACAGAGAGAATAAAGGAGATATAGTCGTTACCATAGCGCATCTTCCAACAGTTGTTTTTAGCTCCTGTGTTGTTAAAAATATACCAAAAAAAATATTTAGGCCTGTAAATGGTTCAACTAAAACCAAAATATAAAAATTAATTTTTTTGTTGTAAATTAGTGCTTATGTTTATATATTTATGTATACTTCTTGATCCTTACAATTATGTAGGCTCCTCCAAAATTGAAATATTTTTTGGCACACATTCGGGTCAATGTAAGTAAGCTGGAAGAATAGCTATGGCGCGATGGTAATCACTGTTTTGTTTTGGTAGTGACTTATTACTTTATTTAGCCTAAATAAAATTTGAGCAAACAGTTAAAATACTCTGCCAATATATAGGCCCCTAAGCTCACACTAGGTACTCTAGTTATAGTGTACGTGTGAGTTAATATAACTGAAAACTGATATATATTTTATTCAACTCCAGATTAAATTACCTTTCGTTTGATACCACACAAGCCATGTTTTAACTTATACTTAAATTTTTGAAATCTACCCCCATCCTTAAAAAAAACAAAAACTAAAAGTTATTTTGTTTAACTCCGGACTCAATTACCTTTTGTTTGATATCACACACGCCATATTTTCACATAAACTCTAATTTTTGAAATTACCCCCACCCTTTTATTTGGCTTGTGTTCGGTGGATTTTGTTCATTTTTAAATGGGACCATCTCGATCCAAGACCCAGCCTAGGTACCAAATTTCATTAAAATCGGGCAAGCGGTTTTTGAGTTACGCGCGTTGGTCGTTACAAACAGATATACAGACAGACAGACGGCGCAACAAAAAAGTTTTAAAATTATCTGAAACGCAAAGATATATAAAAATTTTTGAAATCGGAGCAACTTTTTTTTTCTCGAAAAAATTAGGATAGCTCACACTACTAATAGTATAGTATATGTGTGAGCTAAAAACGAATGTTTCAAAATAAAGAACCAAACAATATGTTAGTTCTTTTTTTACCTTTTTTCTTTCAACATTTGCTTATCAATTTATTTTTGTGCTTTTCTTTTATTGGTAGAAAATTAATATTAATTTATTTTACTTACCTTTTTCGTTCTGTGTTGATGATCGGGAATTGGAAAGCGATTGCAATTTTCTTGTAGCCGTGGTACATTGAAATTGCGTTTTTCCGTTTAAATGACTATTAGTCCACAGTACATCGGTCTGTTTTTTAAGTGATGAGTGACAGGCTGAGTTTTCGTACATAGGTTCATATATGCCGATACGAGAAACTTTTTCCTCTGCGAAAATTCTTGAAATTGATTCCTAACAAAGTGCGCGGGCGTAGAAATCTTTCGAGCTTCGGACTGACTAAAACAAGCATGCGATTTTGGCTACAATGTTGCCATTAACTTTTTACACATTTCTTAAGCCACAGAAAGAAAAATAGCTGAGTACTAATTCTGTACTGTTACTTTTTCATCTCATAAATTAAAAAAAAAACGCAATAAGCGTTGATGTGGCCTGAAAGGCAGAAGGGCTGTCGTAGGTCACGGATGGTTTGTTTCTTTTTATTTGTAATCGATCTTTTCATTGATCGATATGTATAGCAGTTTATTTTCGCCTGCTCTTGTTCTAGTTTCTCTCGTATCTCGGTAGATGGCGCTTCTTGCGAGTTTTCTCACTATTGACATAGGATTAGAGACAAAACCATCTAATTAACTTCGCAAGGGTGTCACATTGACCAAGCAGTGTTCTGAGGAGTCCCATAAGGACGAAACAGTTAACTGTCAACACTTATTAGGTGTGTAGCACTCCGATGGCTCAGATTGGGTTTTGGTAGATACAGTGGACTATAATTAACATTGGCGCAAAAAATTCATTTAACTAGAGAAAGTAACTAATTTAAAAATTGTAGGTTAAATTTGAAAGAAAAATAAAATTGTGATATAGCCTCATGGAGAGGGACTTACCGCTGTTTTGAAGTTCCAAAGTGCAAGGTGTACACCTTTCCATAAGAGCTATGTGACTTGAAGTTCCAACAAGATGATGGCACGATAATTTTAATTATTTGCGGTATTTTAAAGTGAATTTTCACTATTTTTTAAATTTAAATTTTAAGGTTGTCGTTTTCTAGACATGGCGACGCGCAGCATACTTTGTCTGTCTCTCCATCCTGCGCTTGCAGTTTTTTCGCACATGCGCACAGCACTTCACCCTCTATAGGAAACCATATCACTATATTTTAAATTTTATGGATATGTGAAAAACACGATAGAGGACGCTTGTAGTGCCAAAGTATATAAAAATATAGAAATAAGAAATAAAATAATAATTCTTAAATTTAGAATAGAAATTACATTTTTGGCGTTTAATTCTCGCATTTTAATGCAATTTTGCTTTAGGTAAATTTTATAATAACTAATAGTTGACCCATTTACTTAGGATTAATATAAATTTAAGACTAATAATTTTATGTTCAAGACAAAATTTTAGTCCATGAAAAATAGGAAAAATAAAAGTAAAATTCAAAAATAAAAATAAAAATAAAGAGGTTTTTTATGGAAACCGAACAAGGTGTCTATTAGTTCTTGGACCCCGTGAGAGAAACAAAAAACTTCTTTTTACCCGATTAGCCACGAAACTTTTGTGTGTTTGTAAATAATTGTAACCGCCCATTTTTTTTGTGTGGCTTAAAAAATATGTAAAAAGTCAATGGCAACATTGTCGCCAAAATCGCATGCTTGGTTTAGTCAATCCGAAACTCGAAAGATTTCTACGCTCGCCCACTAGGTTAGGTTCGGTTCGGTTCGGTTACGAAAATACAGCCTGTTACTCGTCACTTAAAAAATAGACAACTGAACTGTAGACTATATATTTTGATAACGCAACGGTTTCAGACCCTATTCATGAGAACTTTTTTCTTTTTTTTTATGAGAGGAATGTGCTTCTAAAAGGTTTCCGTTTTTTTTAGCCAGCATGTATTTTATTTATAAATTATTTTTTATCAGGTCGAAAAAAATCCTCCTTTGGAACTGGACACAGTGAGCTCCCTGGTCGACAAATGCCTTTGTTCAGAAATTTGGAAGAAAGCAAGCAGCTTCGCGAAATGGAACGCCGAGTACAAAATATGCATGAGAGATCCTAACGTGGTGATTGGTTTGTACAACCAAGGCCTAAATCTTTTAATCGACATTGTACTGGATGAAACCCTTACTGAGTATTCACGATTTCCAGATGTGTTCGAAGAATATTTACCGAAGAAAATTCCGGACTTTTTGCCTTGTAATTTTCGGTAAGTGTAGTCTTCAGGGTGTCCTAGAATTTAGTTAACGTTTAATTATTCAACATTTTGATTTTCGATATCTTCGCATGAGCAGAGAATAGAAACAGTATGATTCGCCTTTTCTAAGCCTGAATAGCTAAAAAACGGTCGAAAATTTTCCAGTTCAACAAAAATCGACTTTTAAAATTTTAAAAACAAGCTTTCTATAGGACTTATAATGGAAAAGACGTAAAATAAATTGTTATTTACACACCAACCTAAGATCCTTTTGCAGATAGTAACCTTCGGTGCCTAGAATAGACCGGTGTTCGGCTCTTATATACAGTATGTCCCCCTAAGTTGGAATCATATGGAAAACTTTTTTATTATTAATTTTACGGAAAAAAGTTATTCTTCATAAAAAGTTTGGCATTATCTAAAACCTAGAATACAGTCATCAAATATCAATTTTTTTCAGTGGTATACAAGATATGTAAAAAAATATGAGTTTTACTCAAACCGAACCTTTAAATTTGCAAAATAAATGAATATGCACTTATTACGCGTTTTAAGTGCAAAATTATTAGAAAACATGAAAAAACTAAAAGTAACCATGTGTTTCGTAATCACCAGAGTAAAAAATAAAAAATTCTGAAATTTTAATTTAATTGGATGTACTTGCATATTAAAACGTAATTTTTGATTCTGATCAACTTTTTAGTAACATTTTTCGATATTGTCAATTTTAAAGGTACTTTACTCTTGAGCAAAACTCATATTTTTTGACAAACCTCGTATACCACTGAAAAAATTTGATATTTGATGACTGTATTCTAGGTTTTAGATAATGCAGAACTTTTTATGAAGAATAACTTTTTTTTCTAAAATTAATATAATAAAAGTTTTCCATATGATTCCAGGTTAGATTGTATATATGTCGAATTTTTCACGTCACTGGTGGTCCAGCTGATTTTTGTAAACAAAAGTTAGATATGATATGAACAACTAATATTTTTTGAAATTTTTGAAAACTAAGGCAGTTTTCCTACTGTTTTTTAGTACATCCTTATAAAATATAATTTTTTAGACGTATTGTCGCAATTTTTTTTAGCCGCTTTATTTTTTATTACACAAAACTTAAAATGCAAGTCAAACTTAATGTAGTTGTTTAGTATCAAAGGTAAACCGAAGACTTGGGACGTAAACAAAGGTGTAGGTTAGCGAATTACTTTTGAAGCTGATACGAACACACTATCTCCTCGAATTTTAATTTTTGTGTAAAGAACAATGAAGCGAGCTAAAAAAAATAAAGATTGGCATGTCTCAAAAATATTATTTTCCTACTTGCGTGCGTAAAAGTGCACTTTTACGCACGCATTTGCGCGCGGAAAGTTGAACTTTCCGCACGCCGTGAATTTTAGGCCTAATTAGACTTATTGACCCATTTATAAACTCAATTAAATTAAAAAAGAGGCCTAATTAGACTTATTGACCCATTTATAAACTCAATTAAATTAAAAATGAAAACAGAATTTGTTTTTTGCTGTTTTAATGTAAAAAATACCAAATATATTAAAATGTAAAACCAAGCTTTTTATGCAACTAGGAAAAATTTTGTACCTAACTCTTGCGGAAAGTGCCTTTTCCGCCCTTGACGGCGTGCTCGAACTCCGCAAAGCGTCGTTCGGGCAACTGCCGTCGCGTGCGTAAAAGTATCATTTTCCGCACTAGTTAGGTAAATAACTATTTATAAGAATATACTAAAAAACAGTAGGGAAATTGCCTTAGTTTAAAAAAAAAATTTCGGCCGGCTTTTTACTAAAATATTGAAATTTTTTATGTTTGTCGGTCTGTTTCTTCGAGCATCACGCAAAAACTAATTAACGGATTTTGATAGAAGTTTACTACTTGGACAGGACATAGGTACTATGTCATTAAAATCAGTTCAAGGAAATAAAATAATGACCATATTTATATTGAGTTTGTCCCTCACAATTAATTGTAATCTTGGGTATAGGGAGTAAAGAAAACAACCAATTTTTCGTATGGCGATGTTTCACAACGGGATTGTTGCTTTTTCAAACCTTAGAAATCCTGTTTTGTAGGTTATAATAAGAAGAAAAATTGGTTGTTTACTGACAAAACCGCTGGACAAATTGATAGTCGACTGGATCGAAGGGTTTGAGAGGAAAAAGGGATGAAAACGGGACAGCGTCCTGGTACAAGAGTTTTTGATTAAAAATATATACAGGGTGTCTTAATTGCCATGGGTCACTATTGCTATCTCGTTAACTATAAGAACTACAAGGTTGTTCAAATTAGATAAAATAAGCAGTTTTTGGGGGACATTAAAAATCTTATTTCATATTTAAAAAAAAAACTATTATGTCCCGAACTACGGGGGTTTTTCAAAAAATTGCTCAAATCTATTTTATTAAATATCTCAAAGTATATCAAAATTATCAAAAGTATAAAAAAGTATGGTTTTTATATAAAATCGTAAAGGAATTTTTTTTGCATTTTTGACGTTCTTCAATATGGAATTTTTTAAGAAAATTTACCCTATCTCGTTTTTGAGATATTACCATTAAGTTATTGTTTTTAGATACGGACCTGTATTTTATATTCCATTTTTTAAATGAACTTTTTTTATGATTTTTTATGATTTTAACGATGTATCACATGTCCATATTTATTTGTATTTGAATGCTAAAAAAATGGCTTTTAAGTTTTTTGGCACTTTTACCGATTGGACAGCAGAAAAAAAATTGCTTATAAAAACCTATGATGCGTAATACATCTGTTAAATTTAGTTTTTTTTTTCTGACAAATACATTACAAGATTTTTTGGATGATCTGCCTTTAGATGTTCGAGCGAATGTTGAGTACTACTAGCACGATGGTGCACCCAGCCACAGAGATCCTCGTTGTACCAGGTTTTTAAATAATTTCAAACCAAATCAGTGGATCGGAAATAACGGACCAATACGTTGGCCCCCAAGGTCACTGGACATTACTCCTCTGGATTTTTCCATATGGGATCTTATCAAAGATAAGGTTTATAAAACTGGTCCTCGATATTTGGAGGACATACTTCATAATAAATAAGGCAAGCCTGTAACCAAATCAACCCTAGGATTCTAAGCAAAATCCAAAATAAAAAAACGAAAAGGGCCCACCTCTGCTTGCAACAAAATGGTGGATATTTTCAGCATTTGGATAAGTAAACTGTTTTATTTTGAAAAACGGGTTAAAATAAAAATAAATATTTATGAATAAGTTTAATTTAATTTATCAGTAAAAAATGTAAATGTTTTAAAAGTTTGTAAACAGTTTTTGTTTATTAAACGCATCAGTCTGTTTCTTTATAAAAATAGTCAATTGTTTTGTTGGTCTTAAATATAATGTTTCATTATTGAAATACGCTGCCGTGTTGGTTTAAACTAAACTTAACAGATGTATTATAAATCATAGGTTTTTATAAGCAATTTTTTTGCTGTCCAAGCCACCTATGATAAAACGGTAAAAGTGCCAAAAAACTTAAATAACATTTTTTTAGCATTAAAATACAAATAAATATGGACATGTGATACATCGTTAAAATCATAAAAAAAAGTTATTTTAAATACCAAATTGAAGAACGTCAAAAATGCAAAAAAAATCCTTTACGATTTTTTAATAAAAACTATACTTTTTGAAATATTTAATAAAATAGATTTGAGCAATTTTTCGAAAAACCCCCGTAGCTCGTGAAATAATAGTTTTTTTTTAAATGTGAAACCAGATTTTTAATGTCCCCCAAAAACTGCTCATTTTATCTAATTTAAATAACCTTGCAGTTCTTATAGTTACCTACCGAGATAGCAATAGTGACTCATGGCAATTAAGACCCCCTGTATATATTTATAAATAACGGATAAACGGAACATTTATTCGTCCCCAGAAAAAATGCGGGATCATAAAACTGGGAATGTCTTGTTAAAAACAATGCGTATAGTAGGTCAGGGCTATCAAAATGGACGGGCCACGATCCTCCACTTTGTTGACGTCACATCCGGGGCTGATTTTTTTTTGATGGTCACGTTACGACACAGCTGATTGTCTTTAAAATATTGAAGTTGGAATGACGGTTCATGGATATTTGATTTTTTTTTAAATAAAGCCGTTTTTGAGATTGTTTTTACTTTATTCTGGCAGAACAATTTTTTTTAAATGTATAGTAAGCCCTAATTTTTCATGGCCGCTTCATTAGCTCACACAAAAATTAGGTTTAAAGCAGAGGAGAATGTGACAATCACATATGACAAAGTCAAATACATGTCAAATATAACAGTTGGCATGTGGTACATGGCGGGTAATTTGAATTCAAAATAAGGAATGCTAAATCTTGAAGATTTTAACCTTTTTATCATGTTGCTTCCTTACAAACCTTTGGTGGAATATCGGGATGGTGTCTGAGAATAATTCACTGAAATTTTGCGGAAATCTGTAGTGCCATTTTGAAAATATCATAAAAAAACGTCTGACCTCCCATAAGACCCAATGTAAAACTCAGCCCCGGGAGAACAGCTGATTTTTTCAGGGTCGTGGCCTCTATTTTTGTGTTGGCCTTGAGTAGGTTTGTTAATTAAATAGTTTAATCCTAAAGAAACACACACACACACACACACGGTCCTGCACCAGTATTTATGTAGGTAGGTTTCATAGAGAAGTAGGTTTACACACAATTATTATTTTTTGTCGACGCAAGAAACTGGAAACATTTTCTCTTCGAAAATCCCTGACTTTTCCTTGATCAATGAAATTCTCTAACTTCCGGGTTTTCCAGAATATGGCCACCCTGAAATTTATATTGAGAATTAAATTTCCAACTAAACTTGATTTTTGATATTTAAGTTAACTTAAGTATTGTTTCAACCAAAAACATTTAAGCCGCACTTTTCCTAGTTATGCCGCACGCATATTTGTATACAACACCCAGGATCGCCAGTCGGCTTTCGCCCGAACATCTCTGATAAATAGCAGACGATATGGTAAATCGCTTGGGTAACTAACACCCGTGATCGCAAAAATGTTCGTTAAAAATCAGTCTGGATTTCAGAACCACAATCTTTCTTAAGAAAGAATTCGTAAATTTCTAACATACATATATTTTTTTTAAACATACTCTCCTGACCTCTTTCCCAAAATCCTAGAGAATGTGAAACCTAACCGTTGTCAATCGATAGCCAACGTAACCGAACCGTGTCAATGTAGAATAGGGCTTCATTGACACGGTTACGGCAGCGTTCGGGCTACCACCGAATCGCAATCATAGACGTCGTTTACAAATATGCACGCCGGCGCCATTACTGTCTAGTTAATTATTTAAATTAATTAACCTTTTTACATAAATCTAAAAATTTTTATTTTTAACAGGTATTTTCCATCGTTTTGGTCGAAACCTTCATATCAGAACAAAGTTAAAACTATCCTAGAAAATTTAACTTTGCCCTCGTTTAAAGAATACTGGCCGCCTAAAAACGAAACCGAACTGATGGTTGCTGTCTCAAAATATTGCACAGACGTGTTTTTCCATCCCAAAGAAGCTTATATTGCCGTGTTTAAATCTTTCAAAGAAAACGCAGATGATGGAAATTTTGAAAATATTGCTTGGATCGAAGCTATTCAGATATTTGCGAAAGAGAAGCTTAAGGAACAAAATTTAGAATTGAGTCATCCAGAATTTAAAAATCCAGTTTTTAACACTTCTATTGCCGTGTATCACCCCGACAATTTAAATGAATATATCTTATCAGATTGGTTTTACAGAAATAACGATATAATTAAAAATTACAAGGAAACTATAATACCGGTCCAAGAAAAGCCAATTAACAAAAAAAGAAACATAGACGTAGCCCTTGATTGTGACGTCTATGACGTCATAGAAAAGGCTGAAAAGATACTAAGGAAATCTTCGGAATCTGCTGTGGAAAAAACTCTACGACAAAACCAGATGGATAGCTTAAATAGAAGTATAAGTGATTTGGAAGACTCGATGCGTATTATTAAGAAAATTGATCAAACATTGTTAAAAAAGTTTAGCGAATAAATACCTAGAACATGAAATTATTTTTTCTGAATTGTTGATCTAGGTTCTATCATTTTAATCATAACAATATGGACGTTTTTAAATAAGAAATAATTATCTGGTGTCAGACAAACCAAAGTTTGAATAGTTTGAAAAAGGGAGAGACAATGATATTGTCGGGTACGATTTTGTTTTAAAATCAAACCCTTAAACGAGGGTACCGTAGTAGATCTCTTGTGTGTATAAAATAATTATAAAACAGTTTTAAAAACGTTACAAACTTTAATGAATACAAAATAAAACTCTGTTGCAATTTACAAATTGTTACAAGATTTTTCTTATGACCTAGAAAACAAACAAGATCCAAAATATTAAAATAAAAACTTTAACTTACCAAAATAACAAACTGCAAAATATTCTTCAAATAGAAAAATCTTATGTTTCTTGACTGATCATTAATTTAGAGGTTTTAGTTTAAGTTCAACAAAACTTAGAATGTTTACCGACTTGTCTCCTCAACGTTTGGGTCTTTATTAACGGTAGGTTGGACCTAAGTAATCCATTATCCCCTCTTTGAAAAGCTTGGAGGAACTAAGTCAGTGGCGTTACCGATAATCCAAAGAAATTCAAGGAACCCTAGAAGACGCATCCCCATTATATAATACGCAAATTCATTCATCATGCATGAAATCTCAGAAAATTTCGCCGAATCCTCGCAGGCAACACTGTAATAGGTATAAAAGAGAAATCCGTGAGAAAACCATGGGCGTGCAGATTTTGTTGAATATAAAATAAAATATATATAGACATTTTCGTATAAAATTTTTGCACCCAAAATTATAAAATTTAAATTAGTGTAAAATATTACCGGTACAGCTTTGTCAGCCATTCTATTTAAATGACTCTTTTTACAGAATTAATTCTTTTATCGATTTATAATATTAGAAATCAATAACTTATTTACAGCTGGTAATATCCGTAGTTTTGATTTTTATTATTTTTCCCTAAAGATAAGAAATCTAATTTATATTATTTTTTTCTGGATATAGAAAAGTGTTACTTTAATCCCTAAAATTTAAAACACAGGTAAAAGGGTTTCTTTTTATTTCAAATTATCAAAGGTGTTTTTTTAGCTTTTTACTCTTTCACCTTGGTAATACATTGCTCTTAGTAAATTTTTTACAGTAAGTAGATTACTCAGACCTTGAGATATTTATCAAAATTTTTGCATCAGGATTTAGAGTCTATTTGATCCCCTAGTGTACAGGGTGCATTTTCAACACTTTTGGGTGTTTTCGGTTTCTATGTTTATAATATTGATATCCGATGTTTACCATCATTATTCTCTTCAAATTAAAGCACACTAAGGTGTAGTCGTTTTTTCTTCAATCTTCTCTAGAAGTTCCTGAAACCACCCAAATGATAAAAATGGGAAAGCCTATACTTATAATATAGATTTTTTTGTTATATTTTATCAGCAAAACTCTTGCCTCGAAATAAAAAGCACTCATTGGTTTATGTTTTTTTATTAAAATTATTTTAATATAACTTTTTAAAGCAATTAACTTTTCATTGTTTTTAGTATTTAAAAATAATAGGTACATAAAGTTTAATAAAGACAACTTATTAATACATAAAAATAATCAATATGCAACTACCTAGGATCTAGATTAACTTACTTCACATCCATCAGCACATAAGAAACCTGACCTTCCCTTTATATTTATTTATATTTTGTAGTGAGCTTTAAGACTTTTTCTTTTATCGGTCCATATGTTTCTCCTTGCTTTTATTTTACCTTTCACATAATAGGTACCAACAAACAGTACTGACCAAAAGTACAGAATCCCCCTAAAATTGTATATGAAACTGATCCTGTACCAACTATCAAAGCACAAGTAATGCATTTGAAAACTTCAATCAATCCAGTTCCAGAGTTTTGGGTATTTTCCGCACAAAATCATGTAGTCTGCTTTTGTCATATTAAAAAAAGCAACGTTTTTTTTATGTAATTTTAGGCAAAAATAGCAAGTTCTATTTAAAATAGACATAAAAGTTATGTATCTCCCAAAAATGTCCCGAGAATTGTAGAAAGAATAGTCTATAAATAAGAAATTTTAAAAATACCATATTTCAAAAATTTTGCCCATATTATTCACTTTTATGACATATACCATAACTTTTACACCTCTTGCTGTAGGCTAATGTTAAACTTACCAAGTTTGCATTGTATTATCTTTTAAGCTGTTAGGGAATTCAATCAAATCATCAAATTGGATATCAGGCCGGATATTTGCAGATTTGGGAGTGTCAACGGCTGATGATAATGAAGTGGAACTAAAAAATAATTTAGACAAAAATTTTAAATAATCAAGATGATTAATTGCATTTACTAAAAAAAGTCAAATGTACCTGTAAAGATTTTTTGTAGATATTAAAATTAATTTTAGAGAAAAAAAACTAAATAACGCAAATTATCCACAAATCCCGAAATTCAGAGCATTTTACCAAAATCCATTCATTAGTTTATTAAACTCTAGCAATTAGTTTTTTTAGAAAATATTTGGTATGAGTCTGTGTTTTTTACATTTGCAAATGTTAAAAAATATGACTTATTCAGTTTTATCAACAAAATACTTTTGATTTCCATAAAAAAATCTATTTAAATTTTATTTACCAAATAAAAAAAATAAAATATGTTATTTATAATTAAGTGATTATTATACAGGGTGTCCCATAACTTAGGGGCCATAGTGCAGCAGGTGATAGAGGAGGTTATAAAAAAGTTTATATAACATAGGGTCAACATATATCTGTTTTTAAGATATAGGATTTTTAAAGAGGAGTGGGTGAAAACGGGTTATACAAAAAAAAAATCTGTCACAGCCAGCTGAATACTCAGCTAATTGTGATTAAAAAATGTGGTACTCCTTTTTTTTGATAATATTACAAGTGGAGGAGGTACAGACTGTCAAAATAACCTCGAAAATGTATAAAAAATAATATTTTTTTTTTAAATTAATTTTTACTTTCTCTTTTAAAAAATATCAATAATATTTCATTATTATGTCTCGCTAGAGACTTGTTTTTATTAACAAAAAATATTTAAAAAACATTGCATTTAATATGGCATTCATAAAAGTGTTTTCCAAAAAAAGAGTATTTTCTAAAAAAATTGACTAACTTTTTTCAAATAATTTTTTTAAATTAATTTCAATTTATTGCTTTTGTTCTAATACAAGACTACCCAATTTCATGCGTTTTTTTAAAAAGTTATTATCACAAAAGTTAAAAAAATTGCCAACTTTGATACTCTGTATCTCGACAAAGAAAGTTTTGACTCATGCATTATAAGTTTTTTATCAGACATGACCTCCTCTATCACTTGTAGGCCTATGGCCCCTAAGTTATGGGACACCCTGTATATACAAACATTAATAAATTTGGCAAATATAAAAATTAAGAACAATATTTTAATCCTTTTGATTTTTTATTAATCACCAGGGACTATGCAGTAAGTGAAAAGAAAGCTAAAAAAAAAAATTTCTGTGTAAAAGTAGGTACTACCTTTTTTCTTCTTATAGTTATATTTGTTAATTCTAACCACTTTTTTACATTATTACATGATGATCAAACATTAAAAACAACCAGTGAAAATATATTATGTATACTTTATAATAAAAAGAGATAGTTGAATATTTAACTACTAACCACTAGTAGTAAGTAGTTTTCTTAATTTGAACTAGTCTTTAACACCTGACCTTCCTTACCTAGAAGACAAAAACTCAAAGTTTTTACTCTTGGGCAAGGCATTTGGTACAAGATAGTGCCTACCAGTAGGTGCTAAACGAACATACTGAGGATCAAAGTGGTCAGAACAAAGACATGCCCATTTTGACTAATCTCCCTCCAAAGCTCTCTCTTGTTTGGATCAGTGGGGAACCTAGAAAACTCATAAATTTGAATATTTTTAAAATGTTTAATAACTGTACAGTAGCATGACATAACATAACATTACATATTGAAAATGGTTGTTTACATAAGAAATATATTTTTTAGAGTTATATATTATTGCCAGAATAAATTAAGAAACTTTTCCAAAAAAAACCCAAACACTAGAGGTGGGAAAATAAGGGAATTTGTAACAATAAATAATGTTTCTTAAAACTTCTTTGTAAAATAAATCACTAATATTTTGTAAAAAAAGTTATAAACCACACCACTGTCTTACCAAAACGTAAACAATATGACGGTTTTTTGAAAGAGATTTAAACTTACCGGTGAAATGATAAATCCAGCCACTTCTCGTCACTTTTATCACACAGAATGCACTTCTTAGGCATTTTTAAAGTTATTTAATAAAAAAAAATCTTTATTTTGTGATAAATATCCCAAAAAAACAACTAAAACACACGTTTATTCGGATAACCTCTCAAAGGCAACTATAAATGATGCAAGGGTGACGTTTGGTCTACATGGTTGCCGCTATTAATTTTTTTTCTGAATAATAGCGAACGAAAATCAGTTTTTTGCATTTTACGTGAGAACGTAAACCGTAGGGCAAAATTTAATGTATGAGAAATATTACCCATAGGATTCCCTACAATCGGTCTCCATAGTCTAAAGGTCTACAACCACACGTTTAGAAGGAAATTTCCAAAAATTATGTTTTTTGCAATTTACGCAAAAACGGTAAGTCATAAAAAAAAACTTTATTGACATAAAATGATCAAAACACAATTCTCTACAATGCGACAATGACAATTTACAGCTCTACAACCACATGTGTTGAAGACAGAGGGTGCCGAAAATGCCCATTATATACTTTTTTGCGTTTTACGCAAAAACCATAAATCATAGAGCTGTAACTAACATAGGTGAATTGTAGAGAATGGCGTCCTAGAGATTTCTTGTCAAAAATGTTTTTTTCTAGGACCTACCGTTTTTGCATAAAATAAAAAAATTATTTTTGCAAATTTGGCGCCCTATATGTTCTACACGTAGTTGTAAACCTGTGGCCCAAAAGGAAAGAATGTAGAAAATTGTGTCCTTTAACATTTTATGTTTATAAAGTTTCTTTCTACGACTTACCGTTTTTGCGTAAAATAAAAAAAACCCAATTTTTGACAACTTAGCCGCCATCTACCTTTTAAACATGTCGTTGTAGACCTATAGACTATGGAGATTGATTGTAAAGACTCGTATGGGTAATATTTCTCTTAAATAAAATTCTTCCCTACGACTTACCGTTTTTGCGTAAAATGCAAAAAACTGATTTTTGTCAATTTTGGTGCCCTCTATTTTCTATACATGTAAGTCTAGAGCTATAACCTTTAAAGAAAAATTGTAAAGGAATTTTTGAAGTGTAAACTTCTTTAGGCGCGTTTAGCAGTTTTTGTGGGTACTTAATTGAACTGAGCCGTTAGGCTCGGCTATGCAACGCTCATTCGGGTGAAGTCGGTCGAGTCGACTAACTGTGAGAGGAACATTCAGCGAGCAATATGATGATGCAGATGAAGGCCAGTATTATTAATTTCGCCTTGTTAAAGTTTACAGTTCTGCCATGTGGTCTATAGCACACACAATTTTTTTTGTCAACAAAGATTTTCTCTGCGACGTTCCATTTTCGCGTAACATCAAATCAAAAAGCTTTTTGAGTTTTCCAGAGTTGCCCAGGGGAGGGTTGTAGACTAATTTTTTTAAGCTATTATATATTATATAAAGAAAAGGTTTTTTTAACTTTTGTGATCACAACATTTAACTTAAATTTATTTGGACTAAAAGCAAGTGTTATTTTTATACCGAAAACATTTGTAGTGAGAACAATAATGAATAGTTAAAAGTGCAGTTTAGTCTTCTGGTTTTAATAACTTTTTAAATACCACCTAGGAAGACAAAATTAATAAACTATTTATGAACTCTAACCTCACACCAAAGAAATTTAATTAAACTTACTTTTAGTTGAATGTTTTTCACACTTACATGGAGTCCCGTTTTTTCAGAAAACCGAAAACCAAATCAATATTTTAAACTGCGCATTCGCTACCGTACTTTTTCTTCTCACATAAAATTATCTCCCTCTCAGCTGTGGTCGAGCATGTGTCAAGTTAGTAAGAGGGAGATAATTTTATGTGATAAGAAAGAGAGAGGTGCGCATGTGCAGTTTAAAAAAAATGGTTTGCATTACAGGATATAGCCGCTAGTTATTTTGTGTTCCTGCAAAAAACAAACTCAAGTTGGTTGACTGCACAAAAATTGCAATTTTGTGCTAATCTTTGTACGTTCTATAAAAATCGACAAACAACAATCTTCGAAAAAAACCAATTTTAGCTGATTATTTCTAATTTATATTTTCCTTTTAATTCCAAATAGGTAAGGATTTAAACCGCCACGCAGATCTATACAAACAGGGACTTAAAAAGCAAATGTTTTATGATTTTTATTAAGTTTAGGTACCTATGTAAACGAAAATTTATACATACATTTATATACATATGTGCATATAGGCAAACAGACAGACATGCATACATACATATCTAGAGGTTATACTTACAACCTAGAATCAAATTGTATAGAAAAACATTATTAATGATAAAATCTCAAAAAAAAATTAATGAAAACAATACCTTTTCTCACATAGGATGGTAAACATATTCTATTACAGGTACATGTATAGCAATCCAAAACGTAAGCCGAACTCAAAAACAAAATATTCTTTCGATTTTTATTAGTTACCATTTTACTTATGTACCTACTTCAAAATTACAAGTTATAAAAGTACTGGCAACATTGTTGCGAATTTGAAAGAAACCTTCAGTATAATACTTTTTATGTCTGATGAAGTTTAGGATTTCTATACGGGGTCTACCTTTAGTTGAATGTTTTTGCGATAATCCTAAAGTTTCTCATCTCACAGTTTTTCCATAGCCAATCACTTTGAAGGGAAAATCCTCTCACTATTTGATTTATCCCCGCGCTTAACCATTACAACTCCCACTCTTCACTTTTCAGTAGTTTTTCACGCATCAACCACCTGCTGTGTAGGTGGGCGGCAACCAAATGTGGAGGGAGGCGGAACCACTTTCCGCTGGTTTCCGACAGTGGCACAGCCAAGGGTAATTTGCATTGAAAATATGATGTTCTCAAACATTAATATTTTGCAAACGTTAGTTTTAGCGGCCTAGTTATAAATTATATAACGTGGATGAGTGGCATTAGGGCAAGGCATAAATAAGCAAAATAAGATAACAAAAAGATTTTCCCTCGGACTGGGTTTGAACCAGCGACCTTCCGTTTACTAAGCTGATGCTCTACCAACGAGGTACGGATTCAAAATCCATCTTCGAAAACCGTCTCGTCATCTCAATTTTTTCTTTGTTACAAGTGTGTGCTCTCAAGCTTCCGGTAGCCACGGAAATACGGGATATTATATGGCGAGGGGCAAAGAATACACATTTGTCGTTTCAGACTTAAAATAAGGTAAAAAGAGACGAACCTGAAATGACAATAAATAGGTAACTCTGGAACACACTCCTTAAAATATGTTGTACATTCAAATATTACTGAAATAATGCCCGCTCTTTACGAAATATTAGGGTATTGTTGAAATAAACCCAGGCAATAATAGTGCCGGGCAGTATTTTTACAGTTTTACATTGTAAGATCAGCTGTAATCTTTCAATATAAGGCCTTTGTTTACTATAAGAACCGGAATAAATACTGCCTTTCTTTAATAAAAGTAAATAAGTCGCTTATTCGACTTTGTTATGTCAATTTTAAAACATCAACTGTCAGTTTTCAATGTAAAACTATCAAAATACAGTCAGGCATTATTACTGCCCATTGCCATAAGTACCTATTAAATCATTAATTTGTCGCGTAGTATGTATTTCTTCTCTTTTTTTGAAAGCGGACCATCAACAAACTACCAGATTCTTTTAAAGAACTCTCAAATTTGGAATTTTGTTGGCATGAGCATCGAATTTGCAATTTATTCCAAAATTGTTTCTTTAGTTAAATGCGAACAGGGTATAAATCAGTGAGAAAAAACAGGAACGTTGTCCATCATAAACATTGAGAAAAAGAAACGCAACTTAAATCTGTTTTCTTGGAAAATGGTACGTATTTTTCCAAATGGTCACCTGTCAAGCTAAAGAATATACCCATTAATAATGACTACAGAACAAGATTATTTCTGTCATATATCATATATTGTCGTTGATCTTACAAACTGACGTATCTCAAAAAAATGCAGTTTTGAGAAGACCATAATACTACCTTATTTGTGTCGTTCTTTCATCTCACAAAGTGTCGTAACTCATAAAAATCCTTTAAATAGCACAAAACTCATTAGATCCAAGAACATTTTTAGTGATTTAAATCCAATAGAAACTTTCCCTAAAACTTGAAATTGCTCTCTTGTAAAATTACAATAAATGAGTCAGTTTGTAAGATCAACGACGATATGTTGTTTTCGGTCTTTTGTAAGCAACTTAAAAACTATTGATCTAAGGACGCTTGGATTTAATAGCTCTTCATAAGGGCATCGAAATGTAAAACATAATAACTTTTAAAAAAATCCCATCAAAAACCATTATTCATAAAAGAAAAACATAACTTCCAAGAAGTGTCCCCCGAATAATTAGAAAAGGGGTGAAATTGTTTTGATCCCCTCCTGTTTGGGAGATATTGAACAGCGCTAGTTATTTTAAACTTTACACCGAAGTTAATCTAAAAATATTAGGCTAGACAAAATAAAACAAACAGAATGCTTCTCTTCTACTTTATTTGGAACAGTAGCAGTAACAAAAAAGAAGTAAAACTAACCTTAAAACATAAACAACACACCTATAGAGAAAGAAAATATTCATTCATTTGAGTAAAACACATGAAAATAACAAAGGAATTTAAAAGATTTATAATTACTATTTTCCAGCAACCACACAGGCGAAGACTAGTTTTGATTACAAATAATTTTATAACTAATTTCGAAAAATAAAATCAAAAAAAAATCTGTTCAGGGATACGGATATTAGCCTGTGTGAAATTTAACACACCCAGATATTACCACAATTCATTCATTCCATACTAAAAATTTGAAATTTTCTAGATGACTAAAGTTGGATTTATGCCATATCTGAAAATAGAAAAATACAATTAGATTGTTCTAGCATTTTATGTTTTGCAAAATTATTTGCTTTTGCCTCTACCGAGATTTATTTTTAACGAATCCCGTGATTGTGTGCCATTTACGTTGTTTTATAAACCAAACGACAAAGTGTAAACAAGACGTCGCTTTAATGCATAAGGATTCTATGTCTACTTTTTTTTTTCGTTTTTTGCGGAAACGTATAGCTCCAAGCGCTTTATTGAATGCAGAACTATTGGATGTCTGTGAATAAATGTCCCCCACCATCCGCCCGATCAATCACGTTCATTCTAAAAAGCTAACTAAAAAAATGTTCTCCTGTAAAAACTGAATTTTGTGACTTACAATAGTTCTGCATTAAGGCAACGACAGCTTTCCAAAATTTTAAATAAGTAAACATGTTTACTGGGTAATAACTACTAAATTTTGATTAAAAACAATAATTGCTTTAGAAAAGAAAAGGCAATTACTTTTGATCGAGATTCAGTGCGAACAAGTCACAGCCTACTTTAATTGCATGTAAACTTTTTTGTAATATAAAAAAATCAATATTAAGCAACATTAAAAAAAGCGTCTGATGACTTGCCAAAACATTTTCTTTGAACGGAAAAATCTTCGAAAACATTTTTTTCGAAAGAAAAATTTCTAGACCTGGCTTGCCAAATTTAACACAACTGCTAGTTAGACTAAGACTCTTTCTAAAATATAAAAAACAACTTCCCCCAACTTCTTTTCCGGAAATCAGTTTTTTCCTACCCTTTGTCAATTGATCGCAAACGCATCCTAGCCGGTATCCCCTGACCGTTTTCACCAAATAATGTGTCCAAGTGACAGGTTAGGATATGTTTGCCGTCAATTGACAAATGTTAGCAACACCTATTTCAACCTCTCAAGATAAGGACCGGAAAGCTAATTTAGCAGGTTGAGTGCCCACATCCAGAAAACGGTCTCTAACCAGGGACCGCGTCCAGTTACCTGAAAGTTAATTCAATAGGTCGTTTGTGACATCGGTTGTTTGGTGAGTCAGAAATCAGAGAGCAAGGCAGAAAGAGAATGGACTAGTGCAAAATTTTTATCAGAGACCACAGTATTTATTTAATTCTCTCAAATTTTTTTGAGGCATAGAATTTTAACTTTGTGTTGTATTTTTATTTTAGAAACTGTATGTTTAATGTTTAAAAAGTATCGTCATGAATTATCATTACCTAGACAGTATAACACTCGTAATACTTTTACTCTTAATCTTCCTATACCTCGCTCAACTTTGGTTAAAAACTCATTTATTTACAATGGAAAAAAGCTTTTTAATCATTTGCCAGTTGAGTTTCGAGAAATAAAAAATCTAGGGAAATTTAGAAGAAAAACAAAAGATTTTTTAGCGAGCAAAGCTTACTATACTTTGGAAGAATACTTTGCTGACTGAAACTATTTATTTTTATATTTAGGTTTATCTGACAAAATCTGACACAGATCGTGGGGTTTTGATTTTATTGAATGTAAATTTTGACGTCGTTTTGTTTTAATCAAGTTTTAGCTTTTTATTGTGTTTACCAATTTTTATCTATAGTTTTAAGTTTGACTTACTTTTTTTATTTAAATAATTTTAAATCAATAATTTTCATTGAATTTAAATTTTGGCGTCGTTATGTTTTAATCAAATTTTAGATTTTTCTTATTTTAACCGATTTTTATATAGTTTTAAGTTTGACTGTTTGACTTTTTTTTATTTAAATAATTTTAAATCAATAATAATTATTTAGTGTTCAATAGACTATAATTGGATAAATGAGGCTTTTGTCAATGTCTACTTTGGTAAACGACTAATAAGGCCAATTTTTGTATTTGAACTTAAATAAAATTATGGCGTTAGCAATTAAAAGTAGGTACATCAAATGTTAGTTAAATTTATTTTTAAACTTTATTTAGTTTTTCTATTATTGTTATTTTGATAGGGATTAATGTATCTCCATAGTTTTAAAGCTTTTAGTTGGATATTTGTACTTTAGATAAGCAAGGCTTTGTCAATGTATACTATTGTATTCTGACTAATAAAGCTAATTTTGATTTGATTTGATTTGATTTGAAATAACACAAGTATTTTTAAGGCACATGAACGACCCATTGAATTAACGTCCAGTTAACTGGACGCGGTCTCTGGTTACAGACCGCTGCGTCCAGTATACTAAACGTGGGCACTCAACCTGACAAATAATTTTTTTTTAAATGTTTCGGTTTGGTGGTTTGATTCGTTTGCTTTCACGCCCTCTAGGATCCAGAGAAAGAAGTCAGGGAATTTTTTTAAAATAAATTGTTGCTGGTTTTAATGACGCTTTTTTAAATGTCGCTCTTTTAATATGTAGCTCTTTTAAACTGTCGCCCTTTTGATATATCGCTGTTTTAAATGATGGTCAAATGAGACCGCTCGAAACGGATCTGATTCAGAGTTATGTCACATACACAGTTTTTTCTTAAATGTGACTGTGACACCACATTTTCCCTATATAAATAAGCATTATTATTATTACACGTAGAGACCCTGTATGTAGGACATATTTTAATATTTCTTTTAAATATGTCATACACACAGGGTCTCTAATTACACGTCCACCTTAAATGAGGTGCCTTTTACGAACATAATACTAAATCTAACATTTTATACCCGAAAATGGCTGTTTGTAAAGGAATTTAAAAGACCTACAAAACGAGGTGCCTCTTTAACTATTTTCCCTACTTAAGTTTAGGGGGTTAAACTCCCTCTTTTTTTTCAAAAATTACTAGACGTTTGTAAAGACATTTCAGAGATCCTTAAAACGAGCTGCCACTTGACCCACTTTCCCCATTTAAATAGGGGTCGTCAAATGCACCCCTCGAATGATGTTCTTTGAAATCAAACACTGAGAAGGCTGGGACAGACTGTACAAGGTTATCTAAATTGGGCCCTTTTGTGGGGTTGAAGGTATCCCAAAAGTGTTAAATTTGGCTCATTTGTACAAGGTGGGGTTTGAGGTTTTTTTTTTCTAGTCGAGAAAGATAAAAACAAGTCGACATGGCTCGATTTATCGACGTATTTAAATATCAAAACCGCTTCTTAGAAAGTCTGCAGTTGCAAAGTACTTTCCCACACATGTGCGGAAAAGCAGTTTCATTTGATTTGTGCAAAAGGAAAGACCAATTTTTACAAAACAGTGTTCGTAGGAAAAATAGCTTACACAACTCGATAGCATGTAACTTTCTTAAATGGGCGTGTTGTTTCACTCGGCTAGCGCCTCGTTCACAACATTCACGCTCGTGTGAAATTTGTCACTTTCTTCTTTTGTTATGTAATATACTATTTTAAACCTTTTACTTTTAGCATCTGAACAGGACACAAAAAAAGGAAATTTCTCTCCAATTGCATGGACGCACCCAGGGGGGGGGCCGCCCCCAGGGGGGGGGGCGCCCCCAGGGGGGGGGGGCGCCCCCCCCCCAAGCCGACGGATTTTTTAGATATTTTCCACATATTTCATGAAAATAGCATAAAATACGATATTATGGGGTCTCGGGCCCCCCCCAAGACATATTGCTGGGTGCGCTACTGCCAATTGTACAGGTTCCGATAAATTCCAGTGGGGTATACGGGCACGAAATGATTGCGACTTCACGGTTTCGCAGATTAGCCGTCCAGAATCCGGATAAGGGATAAACACAAAACACAATCCACGTGGAATACAGCGTGTCCCATTTTCGATGAGATTAAATGGGAAACTCTGTTATTATTAAAGATATCGATTTTCTGATTGCACCTTACCATGCTGTTTTTTTGAGCCCTTAAAAATAGTTTAGCTTATACAGGGATTAATAATCCCTTATATCTCGCTCATTTTGCAACATATGTTTATTCTGTAAAAAACCTTTTTATGGCAACTTTTTTAGATCAAAATAATGACGTTTAGTTTTTGAGATATGGTATTTTTCATAACAAAATTAAATATGGACCCGGATTTTTTTATTACTTTTTTATTGGTTTTATGCCATTATTATCATAAAGTGACAAAACTTTGACTTAAGGTTTAAAAAAAAAATTAATACTTTTTAAAAAAATTAGTGAAATTTCCAACATAAATATAAATTAAAAATTGCTAGTTGAACGATTTTTCGCTGTTTTGATAATAGGCAAGTTAACATAGTTTTACGTTAATTTAAAGATTTGTTTGAAACAAAGTCTACGACAAATACAAAAAAAATAACGAATTACAAAAAATAATAACTCATTTTTCTTTAATGTTCAAACTGATTGCCATTATGTGTAAGACATTGTTGGCATTTTTGGGTAATTTTTCTTAACACATTTTGCATAAAAATATTTTTGCCATTCAAAATATTGGGATTTTGTTGCTTGGATAAAGCAGTCAAACATCACATTTTTCAAAATATAGATTTGGTCGATTTCTAACCATTTTAAAATAATTTTAAGTGTCACAAAAATGACAAGTAAAATGACAATGTCAATTCCATGCTTTTGTTTTTCCATGTTGAAGTAAATTTCATGAGTTGCTGTACCATGAATTAATTACTATGATATTATTTTTGTAACTTTTTAACGCTGTTTACTTTATTTATAAATCTTTTAATTAACGTTTTAAAACAGATAAACTAAAAATCGTTAAACTAGTGTGTTTGTCTTGCAATTTTTAATTTATATTTCCATTGGAAATTTCCAGGTTCAGACAAAAAAAAATCCAGCTCCGTATTAAATTCTTTTATGATAATACCATATCTGAAAAACTAATCGATATTTTAAAAAATTGACAACGTCATTATTTTGATCTAAAAAAGTTGCCATAAAAAGGTTTTTTACAGAATAAAAATATCTTGCCAAATAAGCGAGATACAAGGAATTACTAAAATTGCAATTTTTTAAAAAACTCTCTGTGTTAGCGAAACCACGGGGTGTAGCAAAAATCTGATTACACCATTTTTAAGGGCTTAAAAAACGAGCACGGTAAAGTGCAATCAGAAAATCGATAACTTTAATAACAACCAAGTTTCTCATTTAATTCCATCGAAAATGGACACGATGTACACTAAAGTAAACGGCCACAACATCACGAGCATCGTGCTTCTTACTGTCCATTCGCGAACGGGGTTTTTCCGCACGCTCCTAGTGCGCACCTTCAGCGCACAGGCGCGCGTCATCGAATTATCTAGGAATATCACAGAATTCAACCGTCAAACTGAATTTTATCTGTCCCTTTTTGAGATATTACATAAAGTTGGTATTTTCCTTATGGAATGACCCTCTTTTTATTCTATTTTTAAAATCAGCGTAAAATTTCCTTTAAAATGACGTATCATACTCGATATTTTATTTTTTATTGTTTTTTATATATTTATTTTTTAATTACTTTTTTATTTTTAAATATGTTACTTTTAGAGTATTTTTTTTCTTTTTTTATACTGGGACTTTCCATCCAATCAGGATCAGTCGCCCAGTTTCGCAAAGTTACAGCAAGGGTTAGAAATGAGAAGAATTTCAGAATATTTTAAACCTAGTCATAAAATTACCTCGAAAATTACAATATAATGTAAAAATACTCTGCCAATCTATGGGCACCTAAGCTCACACTAGGTACTATAATTATAGTGTACGTGTGAGTTAATATATAACTAAAAACTGAAATATATTTTATTGAACTTCAGACTCAATTACCTTTCGTTTGATACCACACAAGCCATGTTTTGACTTAAACTTTAATTTTTCAAATCTACCCCCACCTTTTTTTTTAAACTAAAATGTATTTTGTTTAACTCCAGACTCAATTACCTTTCGTTTGATATCACACACGCCATATTTCCACATAAACACTAATTTTTTTAATTTACCCCCACCCTTTTTTTAAAAGTAAAATGTATTTTATTTAACTCCAGACGCAATTACCTTTCGTTTGATATCACACACGCCATATTTTTACATAAACTCTAATTTTTAATATATACCCCCACTCTTTTATTTGGCTTGTGTTCGGTGGATTTTGTTCATTTTTAAATGGGACCATCTCGACCCAAAACCCAGCGTAGGTACCAAATTTCATTACAATCGGGCAAGCGGTTTTTGAGTTATGCGCGTTGGTCGTTAGACAGACATATGTACATAAATACAGACAGATAGACAGACAGACGGCGCAACAAAAAAGTTTCAAAATCATCTGAAACGCAAAGATATATAAAAATTTTTGAAATTGGAGCAACTTTCTTTTTCTCGAAAAAATTAGGATCACTATAGCTCACACTACTATAGTGTAGTGTGAGCTAATACAAAATATAAAAAAATACAAAAAATATAAATAAATAAAGTCAGTTGAATTCTCTATAAAAAATAATATTAAAAAGCATTGTGCACCATAATGAAATTTTCATAAATAAAAAAAGTTACAGGCGACCTTAATAAATACAGACTTCAAAATCCCCTCGTGTAGCGGAAAAACCACGAGCTCTTTCAAGAATAGGTTTTGATATTTGACGACGTCTCGAAAATCGATCCCAGGGCATCTACTTGTTTTTATTTATCTCGGCTAGAACATACAGCCTAAAAACCCCAAAAAAATATCGGATTGGGCCCCTTGTACACTAAATATTTTACAGAAAGCAGAACAAGATACTTACTGTTCTTGATCTTGCACTGTTGGATGGCCTCATTAAATCCTTGGCACAAAGTCAAATCAGCTTGGTCGTGGGCGCATTGCAAGAACTGCTTGATCTCCCAGGCGCACGGACCAGTTGGTTCATTGGCGCCGGCTTGCGGGGTGTACTGTTGCTGTTGTTGTACAGGGGCGGCCTGTGGGGCTGGCGCTGGTTCGCTGGATCCGCCGCTGAACATGCCTGAAAAAGAAAAAAAAATGATTTTAAAAAAGGACGGGTTAATATAATACGAGGGCGGTCTTTTATATTTTGCATATGGGTTGTTCTTGAAAAATGGTAACGTTGCATGTAATTGGATTGTATATTTAAAACCACTTATGCTTTTGAAATCAAAATAAGACCAAAGACTAACATTTTTCAGCAGCAATGAACTCTTCACAAAATGTCTCCAAGGAAGTAAAACTGTTTACACTATGTGACATGTCACATGGTGTGATCTGTAATTTTGAAAGTTAATAGATTTGAATAGTACAAAAAAATATTTCGAGATAAAATTGATTTTCGGGATTATTAAAGTGGACTAAAACTCAAAAATTTTAATTTCTAAAAAATATTTATTGATATCAGTTTTTAGTCTTTATAAAAAAACAAAAAATCCACCTGTAGTTAATTTTACTGTCACTGGCGTGATCCCATGCAGTCACAGGTTTTTTTTCCGCCATCACTGCTTACTTTACCCATCTGATTTACCTGAAGACGGGGTAGCACCAAAGGTACAGTTTAAGGATGTAAAGTGAAATGGGTTATATAATTCAGTTTCTGTCAAGCTTTAGTGATGTTAAAATATATTTAACATTTTGATCGAGATAAGTGTCACACGTGTTTCTACAAATATAAAAAGTAAATAGTAAAATATTGACTAACAGTGAAATACAGTAATAGTGACAGTTTCGTTTTTTTTGTTATTTAGACATTTAGCTAAATGTCAATGTGTGAACATCACGTGTGTGATTTTTTAGAATGTTTTATTGACAACACTTCTGACATCATATCACATTAGTGACATTTTTTGCTTATAAGGGTGTCCGTTTGTACAGTCCACCTGCATTCCTAGACTGTCAGTTGTGTGTACTAGAAACTATCGGACAGACTCGTTGACTAGCACACAAGACAGGCAGACTGTGTGTAAATGGGTAGCTTAATTAAAAAAATCAATAGTTTTTAGAAATAAAACGCCGAAAATGTATTATTTGGGTGTATTTTGACCTATCTTAGCAATATCGTCGTGATGTCTGTCTGTGTGTGTATGTCTGTGCGTAACACGACAGCTCCTAAACCGATTTTCATAAAATTTTCAGGTAAAATAGTGCTAAAACAGTTTTTTGACAATTAAAATATTTAAAGAATGCTAAAATTTTAACGTAGCATTGCATCAATATGCCGTTTTCGGAATATAGTAGACTACCTTTTGCTCAATAATTTGTGTTATAACAAAAAACTTTGTGGGAGCTTTAGTTTCTGAGATATTTGCAAAAAACTGTTTTGAAGGTTGATATATTATGGCTTCTCTTAAAGTGTGCTAATAGGCTAGCTAGGAAAGTATCAGATCCGTCATGAATCCATTTATTTTTATTTGGTTGTATCTTTATATTTAATAAATAATTTAACTCTTTCAAATAAAATATTTCGGATTTTTGATATTTTTGTTTCAAGTATATTTACAAAAGTCACTAGTGTGATACAGTTGTCACTCGTGTGAACACAAAAACAAAAAATTTGATATCTCGGTGACATATCACATTTTAGTTTGTTCGACGATAGCAACATATTGTATTGTCACTTAAAAAGTGGTAAATCAATTTTTGTTTTTTTGAAAATTATTAAGTCAAATGTCGTTACTAAAACTTAACCTCAATCTTTACCTAAGCCAAAGTGAATTTTTAAGTTAACAAATCAGTCGAAAAATGGAATTAAACTGAGAACATTTTTAAGCTATAATTTTTTCAACTTTCGAAAGAAATTAGGGACATTTTGGGTCGCGTATTTTACACTTTGTTACCGTTATTGTTATTACTGAGTCTGCGCATTAGCAGCTTCTCGCTCCTTTTTGTTATTTACGGTAACGGCGCCCGGTAATTACGGTGGCCGTCCTTTAATGTTACCGTTATTTTTTAAGGTAAGTTTTGTATTGTTTTTTTTTTATGCAGTCGAATTTTTTACTAAAATTCAGTAGCTTGATTTGTAAAAAGGCATAAATCTAATAAAAATACAACAAACATAAATAAACGAAAAGTTGAAGGAGTGTGAAACTAAAACATTAACGTTTTTGTTATGCTTATCTTTAGTGTTCCAAAATCTATCTTTTTTGTCCTGAATGTTATCGTTATTCTTAGTAACAATAATGGTAACAGCTGTCAAATTTTGTGTTATTTTAACTGACCCAAAAATGTCCCTATTATCTCAACAAGAATGCCTTGCCAAGTTCATTTCTGTTTTCGGTAATGAAGCATTACGTCAGTCGACAGTTTCTCGTTGGTATAGAGAATTCAAGCGTGGATGGATTAGCCTTGGCGACGATCCAAGGCCAGGCCGACCCAGGAAAACATCGAGGCTGTGAGCATTCTTATCACGGAAGATCGACGTGTGACATATCGCGAGATTGAGGATTCATTGGGGATTTCAAATATCTCAACTCAAAAAATTTTGCATAAAGAATTAGCGGTAAAAAAATAGTTTCCCCCTGTATACCGCATCTGTTAACCGAAGATCAGAAAGAAGCTGGGGTCAATTGACAGTGGTGATGAATCGTGAATTTACTCATATGAACCTGAAAATAAACGTCAGTCTATTTGGGTGTTCCAAGATGAAGAAAAGTCAACAAAAGTCATCTGTTCTCGAAGTGTATCCAACAAGAGATCCAAAATCAGGTCATGTAGCAACTATTTCTCTAAAAGATCAAAGGACTGTTACTGCGGATTGGTACATGACCATTTGCCGAAAGTCATCGCTGGGCTTCGAAAAACAAACCCGAACGACGACTCACCAAGACAATGCAACTTCGCACAAAGCACAAAAAACCATTGAATTTTTAACTCAACAAAACTTCGAATTGTTGGACCATCCTCCATACAGTCCCGACCTTAGCCTCAAAGATTTCTTTACTTTTCCAAAAATCAAGAATGGACTGCGTGGTCAAAGATTTCAGTCGCCAGAGAAAGCAGTCGACGCCTCCAAGAATGCAATCTTGACAGTACCAACAAACGAGTGGAATTATACATTTGACTGGTTTGAGCTCATGCAAAAGTGCATTAATTTTTGTGGAGAATACTTAGATAAACAATAAAGTCTTTAAAAGTAGTTTTCAGACTAGATTGATTTGAATTTGGAATTTTCTATTTAATTATGCTGTCATATACTTTGGTCTTTTCTGGTAATATCTATCAAATTACCTAGTTTTTCTTATACTTTTTTTATGATGCAAATCCTCGCACTAGGGGTGAACTGTCCAAACCCATATTAACCAGTCGCTTTTTCATTGAGAAACTCATGTTATTTTTGTTTAAAACTGAAAAAAGAAGATTAAACATGTTTTTCATTTCTTGGGTAAAGTTTTAATAAAAAAAAACATGTTTTTTAATGGTATACTTTTTCAAAAACCTCAAGAATTAGACAATTAATAACAATATTTAATTTTAAATAAACAGTGTCAGTGCACTTTGAAACTCGTATACAATGATTGAGTAGAAACAAAATTTCGGACTTCCATTGTCTGTATTTATTTTAAACACGAAGTTTAGGTTAGTAAGTATCTCTAACCGTTTTCAAGTGTAAACTGTAGGTGGTAGACGCTTTTTACTCATTGGGCGTCGACCGGTGAGATACCACCATGCCAGAAGTGAGTAGCGCTAAGTGGTATCACCACGTTCCGCTACTGCGCTGGCAGTCCGGTTCCAACAATGAGTAACAGATAGCATGATGGCGCTTCCAGGATCAAAATATTCCGGAGGTAAAATACCCGACCACTCGGATCTCCGGGCGTCGGGTGATCCTGGGGGTCCTTCATGCAAAGATATTAAAAGAAGACCAAAAACTCAACTCAGAATTGATTTTAGCAATATAAGAGGATTAAGTACCAACATGAATTCAGTTCACCAACATCTTGAAGAACAAAGACCTGACATCCTTGTTCTCACTGAAACTAAAATCAGTTCTGCAACACCTATTGTGAACTATCTTTATCCCGGCTATGACCTACACCACCGATTTCGACATAATTTTGGGATCTGTGTGTACATTAAAAATGACCTTTCATGTCATCGAGAGGAGAAGCTAGAACCAGCGAACCTCGATATCATATGGCTGAAATTCACCTCAAAGTCATCGACCAAGTTCATTTGCTGCCTCTACCGACCGCCAAGTAACACCGAGTATCAAAACTTTTTTGCGACATTATCCGAAAACTGTGATAATATACAGTCTAACTATCCACATGCAGAAATTGTTTTTTTAGGCGATTTCAACGTCCACAATATACCCTGGCTAAAACACCACAACAAAACAGATAATGAAGGCAGGGAAGCAGAAGCTTTTGCCATAAGTTGTGGTCTAACGCAGCTTGTCGATGAACCTACCCGTATCTCAGAAAGGGGTGAATTTGCAGCGCTTTTAGACTTGTTCCTAACTACAAATCCTGACTTGTACACAATTCAAGTAGATCCCCCACTTGGTTCATCCGATCATAAACTTATAAGAACAAAGTGCGAAATGTTCATACCGCCAAGCCAACAATCACTTCCTCGTAAAATGTGGCACTATAAATCGGCAAAATGGAATGACCTTAAATAGTTTTACCTGGATTTTCCATGGCAAGAAGTTTGCTTTAAAACAGCTGATCCCACTATTTGCTGTAATGAAATAACAAAAGTAATCTTATCTGGAATGGATGCATATATCCCACATACAATAAAAAGCAGAGCTAATGCAAAACCTTGGTTCAACAGCCAGTGTCAAACGGCTGTACAGAAAAAACACAGAGCATATAACCGTTGGAAACGACAACAAACCGCTCAAAACCACACAGAATTTATAGAAGCCAGAAATAGTTGCAAAATTACTATTGACGCCGCCAAAGAAACATACAATCAAAGAATAAAAAACAGGTTGCTGAATTGTCCAAGTAGATCTAGGTCCTTTTGGTCTCTTGCAAAAGCCGTTGGATCAAACTTTACCATACTCCACCGTTCATTGAAAGGGTTTCCCACAGTATGCCAGAGGTACCCTTTTCTCACAGAGAAATACGAAAATTCCTTAAAAAGTTGGATACAAACAAAGCAATGGGTCCAGATGGCATTCCCGCGATAGTACTCAAAAATTGTGCTAACGAACTCACCCCAACTTTCGCTAAATTATTCAATTTATCTTACAGGCAAGGAGTATATCCATCATCATGGAAGTCTGCCGCAGTACAACCTATTCCAAAGAAAGGAAAAAAGACAGATCCGTTAAACTATAGACCAATTGCTCTACTTCCGGTGATATCAAAAGTGATGGAAAGAGTTGTGAACAATCACCTAACCAAGTACTTGGAAAAGTACAAACTTATCAACGACAAGCAATACGGATTTCGAAAATATAGGTCAACTGGCGATTTACTTACATACGTCACTCATTTATGGCAAAAAGCGATTGAGTTACGGGGCGAAACAAGAACAATTGCCTTAGATATATCAAAAGCATTCGATAAAGTCTGGCATGAAAATCTGCTCAACAAGCTTAAAGCAATGGGATTGTCGCCGAAACTTTGCACTTGGTTTGAAAGTTACCTTAAGGATAGATCCATTTATGTTGCACTGGATGGCCGGAACTCCAACTCTTACCAAATAAATGCTGGTGTGCCACAGGGAGCAATCCTTTCGCCAACACTTTTTCTGATTTACATAAATGACCTCAGAGATAAAACAGTAAATCCACTTTATTGCTTTGCAGATGATGGCAATGTAGTCTCCTCAGTCATACCACCCACTCAGTGTCTATCCGCACGTGAATTCCATCATCTTAGACAAACTCAAATATCGCAGATAAATAACGACCTGGAGATAATAGAGGACTGGGGCAACAAAAACCTTGTACAGTTCAACGCGCAGAAAACCCAAGCAGCCCTGTTTTCAAAAAAGACCAGCACCGGTGAGCCAAACATCATGCTATCTGGAAGTGCTGTCACATTGCAGAGCCAGTTGAACATCTTAGGAGTCACTGCAGAGACCAACATGTCTTGGCACAGTACGTGGCAGATATAGCTAAAAGGGCGTCCCAAAAGCTTGGGGTGCTATTTCGTACAAGACATCTGTATACACCAAGCCAACTGCTGACACTCTACAAAGCCCAGATTCGACCAACTATGGAGTACTGCTCACATATATGGAGTGCGGCACCCAAACATACCTTAATTCTTTTGAACACCGTGCAAAAAAGAGCTATCAAGCTGATCAATGACCCCGCACTTACCCGTAGTTTGGATAGTCTCGAACATCGAAGAACTGTGGGCGATCTATCTCTCTTCTACAGGTATTATCACGGAAAATGCTCTGAAGAGTTGGCACGTATGATCCCCCCGGGAGTAGCACCTACTAGGCGAACACGTCAAACAGACGGTAACCATCAATTTACTGTCAAAATAGAGGCACCAAGAACCTCATTATATCAGAATTCATATCTCTGGAGAACAGCATCGCTGTGGAATAAACTCCCTGCGACAGTTTTCCCTGCAGGTTACAACCTGAACCGTTTCAAAACTAACACACACCAACATTTCCGCGCACTGGCCGCTTCTCGAGCGTGATAGGGACCTCCTTGCGAGTGCGCTTAACCGTAAAAAAAAAAAAACTGAACATGTTCAAAAGTATCAATAATGTGGGATGAAATATACAAATAAGGAACCAGCAAATAATAAAATTGTGATATATTGTTCTAGCTATAGAGGATGGTTTTTAATTTGGTTTTTAAAATTTGGTCAATTTTAACCAGTTAATATGATCCATAGTTTATGATACATATAAACTTTTACATATTTTTATTTATATTATTCATTTTTATTTAATACTCAAATAGAATTCATACATAAACTACTCTCTAAATTTTATTTTTAAAAAACTTTGGCTTAAACAATTTTATATATTATTTGAAAAATTGTTATATTTATATAAGTTTGTCTTAAATGTAGTCTGACCTGAAGAAGAGAGATGTCTCAAAACTGGTCGCCATTTGTTAAGCAACTGCAGACTGTAGGAAAATAAAGACTTAAAAAGAAAAAACATTGTCTATTGTGTAAACTGAACACTTTACACTTGAAAACGGTTAGAGATACTTACTAACCGAAACGTCGTTTTTAAAATAAATAAAGACAATGGATGTCCGAAATTTTGTTTTTAGTGTCATTTATTTTTTCCAATGGAATACGCTAAAAGGTAAAATTCTTGCAACTTACCGGTCATAGCATGACCAACAGTATGGCCAATGGCAGATCCTACAGCAACACCTCCAGCTGTGGCGGCCATTTGGCCAAAAAGGCCAGGGCCCTGAGATGGTGCAGGGGCAGGGGGTGCTGCCTGAACGGGTGCTGGGGCTGGAGCTGGAGCCGTCCTAGCGGGAAGATTTGATCTAGAAAAAAAGTTAAGAAATAAATACGTAACAATTTTATAGTGCTATTGAAAGAACTAATGGGTATCTATAGTAAGTTTTTAGCTTTGATTTTTCCACAACATTTGTAATATAAGTGAGTTAAATAAAGTTACTTTCTCCAACGACGATCACAAGGATACAAATTATCCTTGTTTGGAACATGTCCCGACAAGCTGCAGGCAGATTAGTCCATGCCAATTCACGACCGGTTTCGGCCTAATTGGGCCTACCTTAGAGTAATAAAATATTACTCTAAGGGACCTACATAGACGATAGCTCCCTGTAGAGCATAAGCCGTGCGAAACCAACAGACACCACGACTCTGAGAGAAAACACCCCTACCAAACCCCTACCGGAATTGAATTATACTGATGGTTTGATAATTTCGTTGGAAACTTAATATAACTGTTTTTTCTCTTTCTTTAATGCTGTGTGAAACCAACAGAAACAACTACTCCGAGGGAAAATACCCCTACCGTCATTGAATTATACAGGGTGTCTCAAAAAGGTCTATACAAAATCTTAGTACATATTCCTGAGGTCAAAATAAGTAGATTTAAAGCAACTTACCTTACTCGGAGGTTTTTTGGGATGCGAAACCTAAATATGGACACTTTTTCACTGTGGCCGTTAGAGGGCGCTTCTTTTTTATGGTTTAAAATGACTATAACTTTTTTCTCAGTGTAACTTTTAACTTTTTTAACTAAGCCAAAAAGGTACTCTTGTTAACATGCGCTAAAGTAAGTCGTTCTCGAGATATTTCCGTTTTTAGTGTTCGATGCCGCAACGAAATACTGAAATTATTATGCATGATTCCACTAGAGTGTTTTACACTGGCAAAATGTCATAGCAACTGCCAGTTTTCTACTGACTATTGTTCTCAAAGCTTTATTCAAGTTTGTTGCTTTTCGGCAAAATCGATTTTTAATTTTTAAATTTACCACCCTGTATCTCTGGACTTATTTTGACCTCAGGAATATGTGCTAAGATTTTGTACAGACCTTTTAGAGACACCCTGTACTGATGGTTTGATGAATTCGTTGGCAACTTAATATAACTTAATATAAGTATGTGATTTTTCTGTATCTCCAACATTGATTATAATTTGGAGGCGAAGGCCACTTTTTGCCAACAAATGGTTCTGCTACAATATAGACACCCTGCAAAATTACGCTGTTACAAAAAATGCGCTGTTACAAAACAGCACTGCTACAAAATGACGCGTATCAAAATAGCGCCTTAAAACATAGCCATGCTAAAAAATAGCCCGCCTCCAAATAGCGGTGCCACAAAATAGCGCGCATCAAGAAAGCGCTGTTACAAAATAGCGACATCTCATTAAAACAACATTTAAAAAAGCATCATTAAAAACAGCAATAGTTAGACCAAGAGGTCTTTTTCTAACATAGTTTTTCAAAAAGAACACTTCCCTGACTTCTTTCCTGGGATCCTAGAGGGTGTGAAACTAAACACTGAGCCGAAACGGTTCGGTTACACACCTTCTGGGATCCCGGGAAAGAAGTGAGGGATTTTTTTTTTAAATACTGAAATACCGATAGTGGCAAATCATAAGACGCTATTTTGTAGCAGCGGTATTTTGAGGCAGCGCAATTGTGGTTCGCGCTTTTTAGTAGCAGGGTTGTTCTGATGCGCAATATTTTGTAATTTGATGTGCGCTATTTTGTAGCAGCGCTATTTTGTGGTAGCGCCATTTTGTTGCAGCACTATTTTTTAAAGCGCAATTCTGTAGCAGAGCCTTTATTTTATTATATTATTTTGTCACAGGTGTGAAACTGTAAATATTTATGTATTTAGAAAAAAAAATCCAATAAAAACTTGAATTATTATTAAAAAGATCCTTAGACTCTGTTGAAACAACATCATAAAATAAGGACAAGCTTTGCTTCCTATAAGCCTTGCCTTACAATGAAGGTCCTTGATCCCTCCCCCTAACCATAGCACCCTTGGATGTGTAGAAATACATTAAATAAAAGAGGGTCAAGATGTGGTGCTTGAGCTACCTCTGATTCTAGATAACATTCAGGTGGGAAACCAACCAATGGTACCTGCAAAGTTGAGTATCCCTGATGGCACTTAAAAATTTTGTGTGTGCCACTTATTTTTGTTAGAGGTACATTTTGTGTCTTCCAAGTCAGTTTTGGTGGTTTGGTTTAATCACTGATTTAATCATATTGCCTGGTGGCCACATAGGCCTATTGGCCACTGCTGACTTAGAGCATACCTAAAGGGTAAAATATAAAACCAAAATATCTTTACTAAGTTTAACAAGCCCTGCAGATATTGCAGGGCCACATTTCAAGGCAAATTGGCTCTCTAGGCACATCAATTTTTAAACAAAAATAATAGTAATTAAAAAACATCTTTAAAGGGGTTTACGATGGAGTTTATTTGATGACTTTTATTGGGCAAAATCAGTAATAATTTTATCAAAAGTTATGTTTTTTGTGACAACACATTCCAAAGGCAAACCAGCGAGGGCATTTAGACATTCTTGCTTTATGGTCATTCAAATAAATTGTTTTTGACAGTTTTGTATTTATTAGCAAAGGGAATTGTTAAGTAAATGTAACACTCGATTTTGAAATTGGGAAATGATTTTATTAATTCACTTTTTCTTAAATAGGGTAAAATACCCTAAAATATTTTTCCCCAAAAAAGACATCGATAAGGCCTTAAATTAAATTTAAATGTGTTAAGTGATACATAACAATGTATGGTAACCTTGGGTAACCCTGTACCTACAAATTTTTGTTATTGTACTGCTTTTCCCTACAGAAATATTTAGAAAATTAATTTAAGATAGTCCTAGGTTGCATTCATGATTCGGGCTAAAATGGTGATCAGCTGAACTAAATTTTTGGTCCTCTTATTAGCTTGTCTAACGAACTGTCACGATCAGCTGTTTTTCGATCCAAGATGGTCGCCATAGGACAAACAAAGCGTTTTCCCATAAGCCGCAATGTTAACAAAAACGTAATTTTTAAAAAAAGTGAAACGATTTAACTTACAACAAAGATGCTGTTTTAAGTATTGAACCTTTGTACACATGGGAAAAATGCGTTTTTCTTAAAAAAAATCAATTGAAGCCAGTAAATCTCAAATAAAAGGGACCATGTTTTGTTCAAAAGTCAGGTTATGTTTTTATTTCCTTTTGTTTTTTTTAACTTTTTTTCCAGTTTTTTACTCAGTTTGAATCATTATTATTAGTTTCTGTGCTGTTATGAATTGTGGCAGCTGGGGAGAGCTTGATAATGTTAGTTTTGATGGAATGCCAAGTATTTTGACCTTAAAAAATCATCTTGATTTAAATGAACTAGGTATCAGCTCAAAGAAGGGAAAAGAAAGTGGATAAGTGCTCTATTACCTGACTTAACAGAGGATAAATTGAAATATTCGAAAGTTTTTTGTCAGGTTTGTTTTGGATAAATGTGTAACTGCCATTTTGGCAACATTTTCTATTGGGATCTTTTTTTGTGCATGAGTGGACTTTTGCAGAAGTGTAACATAGAATTGTGTTAAACTGTAAGAAATATTTCACTATGATTTTTTTACTATTCTAGGCAATACAATACAGCAATGATCATGACTGGGTCTCTCCTGAATGGATTATTGTTTCAAAACGGTTGAACATTTTTAAAAATGATGGTTGAAAAAAGGGTCCAGAGAAGAAAGAAAAGGAAAACAATATGAGGTTAAAGTGTGAATAATGAGCTGAAATAAACTTTTGGTAGTGTAGCATCCTGTATAGTGTCGAGTGAAGTCCTGTATCATTGAAGTTTCTTTTTCTTTAATAAATATTTATTTTACAGACCTCAAAACAGTTTAGAATAAACTGGTGAATTTGACAATCTCCCTAACTCAAACCTCTTTTTATCTTAAACTATTTTGGTGCAAATTTTCCTTTATTTCCATGCTTTTTGACACCTAAAACTTGTACACCGTAAAATTTGTATAGTATCTGACTGGACCTACTACAAGTCCTGTTGTGAAATGTCTACGGTACTGTTCTGAGCTTATTACCAAAAAAAAATTTTTATGGCATCATTAATAATAGATGGAAAAAAAAGTAATCTTTGTTGACTTTGATGACCACAAGAAAAACAAATAAGTTCTCTCAGATATTTTTTTCAATTTCTCTCAAAAAAACTTGGGTTCTAATACTCCTAATGGGTCATATGCTGTTACGCCCAATTGTAGAGTAAAGTATATATTTATTTGCATAAACTTTTAGATACATAATTGAGCAAATATTGTTACAAAAAATCAGTAATAAAAGTAATAGTAACAGTAGTAATACAACAGCGAATATTGTACTGTTGTAAAATTTGAACAGTACTTATTACTGTTGTGAGCTGATGAACCTTAGGTTTGACCGTACTTAAGCCCTATGTATTATAGTTCATGGAAAATCATATGGTGATGTACGGTGTGTGAGGTCAATGACAAGGAAAAACTGTATTTTAATTTTGCAAGTTTTTTTTTTATATAATGTTTACTTATATTTTTTTAAATAAACATATTAGAAGTTTGCTTGACCAACCTCGGTTGGAACTCATATGTGCATATTGATCTGTTGGACTGACCTACCTATAAGTTGTGCCTCTTTTTCATGTCACTACTGGAGGGTTAAAACAATTAAACTTTGTCTAAACCTAAAAATCATAGTGAAATATTTTTCACAGTTTAACGCTATAGAAGGCCTATTACTTAGCAAAAGGTTTAGTCAAGTACAACAAAAAATCCTAATAGAAAACCTGAATCTGATGAGAAAAGTTTAGTCTATTTCAATTTCGTCTCTGTTAAGTGAGCCTTGAAGTGAGCTCTTTGAATAGAACTACTTTCCCCTACCTTGGGCTAATAGTTCATTGATTCATTGGTCAAAAAACTTCAAAAACCTTTGGGGGCCCGATACCTTTGGGGGGTCCCCAGAGGTCTTATGATGTACTTTATGCTATTTTTTCTGTTTATTCATGAAATATATGGAAAATATCTAAAAAAAATATGTGGTTTGGGGGGGTCCGGGCCCCTAGCCCCCCGCCCCCTTGGTGCGCCCATGTAATAATTCAAAATAAGTTAAAAAACTAGAAAAAAAGTTTAAAAAAAACAAAATAAACAAAAACATAACCTACTTTTTTTAAGAAAACATGGTCCCTTTTATTTCAGATTTTCTCGCTTTAGTTTAATATTTTTAAGAAAAACGCATTTTTCCCATATGCACAAAGGATCTGTTCTTAAAACTGATTAATTTTTGAGACTAAAGCTCTTGTCGTTTTTGTAAAATTTACGTTTTTGTTAACATTATGGCTTATGGGAAATCGGTTTGTTTGTCCTATGGAAGACATCTTGGATTTGATCATATGTTTTGTTAGACAGCCCTATTGTAGGTTTTTCAGTTCCTGTATAGTGGCCTCTGGACCATATAATATAGGAAATGCCCAGGCAATGCCTACAATGCAATGGTCATGTGCTTGATCTCACCTTAATCACTACCTTCTATCAATATACCGAGCGTGACACCTTAATACAAGACAATGCCCCCGCAAGCCTGCAATGCTGTGAAAATTGCTGCAATAGAGGTGCATACAAGAAAAAATACTCTGCCAATATATGGGCCCCTAAGCTCACACTAGGTACTATAGTTATAGTGTACGTGTGAGCTAATATAACTAAAAACTGAAATATATTTTATTCAACTCCAGACTAAATTACCTTTTGTTTGATTAAACTCAAATTTTTGAAATCTACCCCCACCCTTACAAAAAAAAACAAAAACTAAAATGTATTTTGTTAAACTCCGGACTCAATTACCTTTCGTTTGATATCACACACGCCATATTTTCACTTAAACTCTAATTTTTGAAATATACCCCCACCCTTTTTTTTTAAATAAATTAAAATGTATTTTGTTTAACTGCAGACTCAATTACCTTTCGTTTAATATCACACATGCCATATTTTCACATAAACTCTAATTTTTGAAATCTACCCCCACCCTTTTATTTGGTTTGTGTTAGGTGGATTTTGTCCATTTTTAAATGGGACCATCTCGACCCAAGACCCAGCCTTGGTACCAAATTTCATTAAAATCGGCTAAGCGGTTTTTGAGTTATGCGCGTTGGTCGTTACAGACAGACATACAGACACACAGACAGACAGACAGACAGACGGCGCAACAAAAATCGGAGCAACTTTTTTTTTCTCGAAAAAATTAGGATCACCATAGCTCACACTACTATAGTATAGTATATGTGTGAGCTAAAACATAAAATACATTGAATAGCCAGAGTGTCCCCGTTTTGCCCCTTCTGGAGTTGGTCACTTTACCCATTGGGATAAGCCCTTGAGTAATGAAGTAGGTACCTCGTTCAGCGACTCTGGGTTTAAAACGCCCAAGAGCAGTACCTTACATCCCCCCGGCGTTAAAGTAAATTACCTTGGCCTTGGAGATGGAGAGGCCGAACGTCCACGTCTCGGCATTTTGGATTTGATAAAAACTTTACTACTTTTGCTGAAAAATCACAGAAAATTGCAAGATTTTGCACTTTGATCACCACCAATCGCAATTTTTTTTGCGTTACGTAAACACACGAGATTTTAGACGTCAAGAAATGACGTTTTCCCCCTTTTCTAGAAATTTGGAATTCGTCCAAGATTCATGTCTCGGAATTATTCAAGAAGTTATGTAAAAAGGAAAAGAGGAGAACATGTTGCGTATGGCTGGGATTGATACAGCTAGGTGTTTGAAATAATTTCTTGTGGCAATGCAGTGATCAACAACTTTTGAAAATTAAATTATGAGACCACAAAGTACGGTGGATAGAATACACGGTGGATAGAATAGACCGGTGTTCGGATCTTAGATGTATATGTGGAATTTTCACGTCACTGGTGGTCCAGCTGATTTTTGTAACCAAAAGTTAAATATGATATGCCTAAAATATAATCTATAATATATACACTTGCGTGCATAGAAATCGGCCCACCGTAAATTGCACCCCAGATCGTGCAGGAACCACCTCCATAAGCACTCCGCTCTTCAAAGCAGCAATATGCAAATCGCTCTCTTGGTCTTCGGTACACTTTCCTTCTTCGGTCGCTAACATGGAGGCATATTCTGGACTCATCTTAGAACAGAACAGATCCCCATTGTTCCAACGTCCAATTCAGATGACCCCGTGCAAAACGCAGGCGTGCTTGCCGATGAGCTGGAGTAAGTTTTGGACCAATCGCAGGTGTTTTAGGGGTCAGATTATTTTCCTGCAGTCTTCGTCTTACTGTCCACTGACTAAAGCCCATCACACACAAAAATGCATAAGCGCATAGCATGGCACATAGTGGTGCAAAGCCAATCAGCGATCGAATAGCAGCGGCCATATTGGATTTACGTAAGAAAAGTCCATAAGGTTGAACTTCTATGCGCCATGCTATGCGCTATGCATTTTTGACGAGTCGTTAAATACCGAGATGAATTCCAAAGACGTGCGCAAGCGTTGATCTGTCACTTCTGCCAACCAATCAACTGAGAGATATTTCAGTATACAGCATACAGCAAAACTTTAATAATTCCCATTTCCCAGTTCTTTTTGATGAAAATTCGTCGTTTTTATGCTTGAAAATGCCGGTGACGTGCAAGTTGTGTGACAAATTATTTAGTGCCCAATTTAATTTGAATAAACACTGTCAAAGTAAACATGGCATACAAAAACAAAGGTATTCCTATGCAGAAAGTGTTTTTATGTTTAGATGCCTAGAATGTAAATGCTCCTTCCCAAAAAACTTGGATCTGTGTGATCATTTGAAATACAAACACAATCAAGAAATACTTGAAGAAACATTGGAGTTGAGAGTCAATACTCCCATGGCAAAACAAAATAAACGTGAAATGCATAAGATCATATAGAAGAAATACTGCATATATCTGAAAAAATATTAATCGCAGCACGTAGATATTGTATATTTTTGAAATCAGAAAGAAAAGACGAATCTTAAAATGCAAAAATATACAGGGTTTTCCCTCAAAAAATCGACGTCATTGTCACACCCTGTACGGGGTGTCCCAAATTCGTTGTTTTTTTGTGATATCGGGTATTTCTAGGGGAGAAAAAAACTGACCCCCCCTTTGCGACGCTCAAATTTGAAGAAAAGCCTAAAGGTGAAAAATCACATTTAGATATAGCAAGCCGTTTTTAAGCTACGGAGTGTTTTTGTCTGCATTTTGGGAGGGGGTCTATAACTTTTTTGTTTATGAAAATTTTGTTTTTGTGTAAATAGCTTTCTTATAGATCTTTTCTTGAAGAATTGACAGATGTAAACGGTTTTTATTTATCTCTTTTGGTTTCTAAGAAATTGCATAAAGTTGTTATTTTTCTTACAGAATAACTCTTTTTTTATTCGATTTTTAAAATCAGCTTAAAATTTCCTTTAAAATGATGTATCACACTCAATATTTTATTTTTTTGTTGTTTTCTTTATTTTTATTTTTTAATCACCTCTTTATTATTTTTTTATTTTTATAATTTTATAATATTAAACCGAACCATTGCAGCCGAAATTGGCACTTCGTACGTCGTTTGTTTTGATTCAAAAATCAAAATTTGTTTAAATAAATAGTTATTTTTAAAACAACAAAAGTGCTTGTGGGTTTAATGGACAAATGCTTTATTCTTATTTAACAGGTAAACAAACACATCTAGTAGAATTAGTATTTACCTGTAAATAATAAGAGAAGCGGTAGTAGGTACAAGTTGTGTTTGTGTGCATTTATTTTGGGAGAAAAATCGCGACCTAGGATAACAGCTGTTGATAAGTTTTTTGCATTTTATTCGAGAAATCGATAATAAAATATATGCTTGTTGGACTCTTTTGGACTGATTAAAGTCAATAGGGGTCAAGTGTTAGTTTTATTCTTTTAAATATTTTTTATTTTTTTAATTAACAATATGTCGTTAAAAAAGCTTGAGAATCAAAGCAAAGTTTCAATATCTCGTATTACGGAAACCTATAACTTGGGAACAAAAGCTAAATCAGATAGTTCTTCCTTGCCAATTTTTAAGGCGTTCTACGAATCGTTAGATGATCTCTTTGAACAATTTAAAAACATTCATAATGACATCATAGCTCTCTTGAAGGACGACGACGATGATGAATTCGAAGTACAGGATAAAATTAGGAAAGATACGGATCTATTCTACCACCAAGCTAAAGTTCTTTTTTCGAGTTTATGTTCCGATTCAGTTCATTCAAATTTTACCCCCGCAACTTCACACTATTCACGTAGCGATGATCTGGGCCCTTTAAAGGTACCTTGCTTTAATGGAAACGTAAAAAAGTGGCCAACCTTTTACGATGTTTATTCTTGTTTGGTTCACGAAAACTCTAATTATTCCGATATAAGGAAATTTCAACATTTGCTAACTTTCCTTGAGGGCGAACCACTTAATATTTTAAGTTCTATAAAATTAACGGCAAGTAATTACGCAATCGCCTGGAAGGTATTAACAGATCGCTATCAAAATAAAAGAATTTTAGCCAGTACATACTGGAACTCAATCTACTATGCAAATTCTTTAAAGGGAAACCAGTCAGCAAAGGATCTTAGAGTCTTGGTAGATACCTTTTCTGAGAATATTGCGGCGCTCGAAAATCTTGAATTTCCAGTAACGTCGTGGTGTTTTTGTTTATTTTCAATTTTATTATCAAAAATCGATCAAACCACAAGAACCGCTTTCGAATTAAAGTATAGTACTACCGAGATTCCAACATATCAAAATCTAATTCAGTTTCTTATTAACCAATGCCGTGCTCTTGAAACAGTATAGCTATCTCCCCAAAATATGCAAATGTAACCTTCGACTTCCAAACAGCAAAAACCAAATTATTCGAATTCTAGTAACCAAAAATATAATTCTTATTCAAATAATCCGTACAAATCAAGCCCTCCATCAAATTTTTTAGTGCATACGCACTCACAAGTAGTAAATAAACAATCCAATATTCAATTTCGACAAAACCAACAACCCTATAAGTGCAAATTATGCAATATCTCTTTTCATCCACTCTCGCAGTGTGGTGTTTTTATTTCCAAATCTCCTTCAGATCGTTTTACTTATGTAAAACAACAAGCGTTATGTATCAACTGTTTACGTTCAAATCATCAAGTAATTGACTGCAGTAGTACCTACAACTGCAGGGTATGTCGACATAGACACCATAGTCTTATTCATCTATCGCAAATGACAGATTCAATCCGTCAGAATTCAAGTCAATCCTTTGTTAATTCAAGCCAAAATTCAAATCAAATTTCGAACTTAAATCAAAGTTTTAAAAGCCAAAATTCAAATCAAAATTCGAACTTAAATCAAAGTTTTAATTCAAATCAAGCGGCCGTGCCTAGCACAGGCACAAACTTATCGTATCAGAATTCAAATTCAAGTCTTAGCCAACAGAACCCTAGTTTTGTTCAACCCAGTTCAAATTCAATTCAAACCAATTCGAATCCAAGTACATCTACAAATCAATACTCTTCGTTATCCACCTTGACGCCCCGGACGACAGTGCTTCTAGCGACTATAAAATTAGAGGTACTCGATAGTCGGGGTAACTACCAATCTGTCCGAGCACTTCTGGACAGCGGTAGCCAAGCTAACCTGATAAGCGAAGCTTGTCTTAACAGGTTAGGCTTGCCAAGAAACAAAATTTTGATCCCTGTTCTGGGACTAAATCAATCTTCGTCGGCCACTAACGGCATTTCTACTTGCACTATTCGAGCCCTAGGCCAACAAGAGCCTACCTTTTCTTTTCAAGTCTTCGTTTTACCGAAACTCTGTTCGAATATGCCCTCAGTACAGGTAGATTCATCCAATTGGAGTCATATTTCAAATCTAAAGCTTGCAGATAACCAATTTTACAACCCTGATCCAATTGACTTACTTTTAGGTGCACAACTTTACACAGAAATCGTCCAATCAGGACGAATTCCAGGACCTCACGGTCTACCCTCCGCTTTTGAGACAGTTTTTGGGTGGGTCTTGATGGGCCAAACTCAAAACATAAATATTTCACCTCAAGTCAATTCTTACTTTACTTCCTGTGAGCAGTCTCTCGACTTTAATATTCGCAGATTTTGGGAACTAGAATCAATTAAGTCAAAAACGTTTCTCTCACCCGAAGAAAAAAGATGTGAAGAGATTTTCCAAAAAACTACCACTAGAGATATTTCGGGCCGATTTACTGTAAATTTGCCTTTTCGTCACATTGACCCTCCTGACCTAGGAGACACATATTCAGTGGCCTATCGTCAATTTTTGTCTCTTGAATCTCGCTTAATAAAAAATTCAAATTTCTATAGTATGTACTCGGATTTTATGAGAGAATATCTCAAAACCGGGCACATGTCTTTAATTCCAAGATCCGAACCTAGACCTCAGTTATGTTCTTATTTACCACATCACGGAGTCCTTCGTCTTGACAAATCAACGACTAAACTCCGGGTGGTTTTTAACCCCTCGATTAAGGGTTCGAAAAGCCTAAGCATGAACGAAACTCTTTTAATAGGACCAAAATTACAAGCCGATATTTCCGAAATTCTATTAAAATTCAGATTTTATTTTATCGTATTTTTGACTGATATAAAACAGCACTTTTTACAAATTCAAATCAATCCAATTCATAGGGACTACCAAAGGCTACTTTGGCGATTTGCTCCCAATGAACCCCTGCAGGAATACAGGCTTAATACAGTGACGTTTGGTGTTAGTTCAAGTCCCTATTTAGCTATTAGAACTCCTAGAGAACTAGCCATCCTGGAGGCTAAGAATTATCCTGAAGCATCCCAGGTCCTTTTGAATAACATTTTCATGGACGATATTTGCTGTGGAGCTAATTCTCTAGAAGGTGCTTTATCGCTTCAAAAGGATCTAGTAGCGTTGCTTAAATTGGGAAAATTTGAATTAAGAAAATGGGCATCAAATAATTCGAAACTTCTTTCACATTTGTCGCCCGCTGATTGTCAGATCCCTGTTACCTTTGAAGACGATTCTTCAACATCGATTAAGGTGTTGGGCCTTCAGTGGCACCCTTCTACAGATACTTTTACCTATTCTTGTACCCCTTGTATAAAACCTTGCACCAAAAGGAATATTTTATCAGCTATCGCTAAAATTTGGGATCCTATAGGTTTCTTATCGCCTGTTTCATTTTTAGCCAAAGTGATTATGCAAAAACTTTGGTTATGCAAAACTGATTGGGACGAAATACCCCCCGATCCAATCAAAACTCTTTGGAATCAATTCAATAATCAATTAACCACTCTTTCGAATCTTTGTATACCTAGACATATTTTTTCGAATAATATTCAACGATGTCAATTGCTAGGTTTCTGCGATGCATCCGAGCTAGGATACGCTTCTTGCGTATACGTTCGCGTCGAATTACCAAATAAAATTATCAAAACTGCTCTAGTCATGGGCAAGTCAAGGGTTGCACCAATACACACTATTTCAATCCCACGTTTGGAACTACTTGGAGTTACTCTATTAGCTGATTTACTCGAACTAGTTATTCGCACCTATTCATCATTACTCGTAATCGATGAAATTCTTGCGTTCTCGGACTCACAGGTCACGCTTCATTGGGTCACATCTTCACCTCACAAGTGGAAGACCTTTGTGGCAAACCGCGTGAGTCGTATTCAAGAAACAATCCCCGAAGTCCCATGGTATCACATTACTTCACTCGAGAACCCTGCCGACTGCGCTAGCAGAGGGTTGTCGCTTAATAACTTAATAAACCACCCTCTTTGGTTTCACGGTCCTCCATGGATTACCTTGCCCACTACGGAGTGGCAAATTCAAAGGTTTATAAATGAACGGTCTTTGGGAGTTCCAGACGAGGTTCTCAAAGAAGAAAAACCGGAAAATGCAGTGGTGCTGACGGCAGAAATACAAAATCAAAACTTTTTTGATAGACTAATCGATAAAATATCCGATTTAAATACCATTCAAAAAATCATTTGTCATTTTTTAAGACTTATTCACAATCGAAAAGACTCAGTTGACCTTTTATCCGGCGTTTTTTCCGCTTTTGAACTACACAAGGCTCTACTGTTTTTAGTTAAAAGGGTCCAAGAAGAGTGTTTTTCGGATATCATTCAAAAAATTCAAAATACTCAGCTATTACCTAAGCCGTTTCGTAAACTCGCGCCCTTTTTGGACGAATTGGGTTTCCTTAGAGTGGGCGGACGCTTACGGCATTCTCAACTCTCCTTTGAGGCAAAACATCCCTTATTATTGCCGAAATCTCATAGATTAACCCAATTGACCATTATTCAAACTCATAACGAAAATTTACATCCTGGAATAAACACAGTCCAATACTTAATTCGTCAAAAGTTTTGGATTATGTCATCACGTCGAGCTATTCAGAGGGTTTTATTGCAATGTATTCCCTGGTTTCACTTAAAACCAAAACCTTACACTCCGTACATGTCGGATTTACCTTATTTCAGAACGTCACAATTAAAATGTTTTTCACACGTTTGCTTGGACTATGCAGGCCCAATCAAAACCTTTGTAGGTCAGAGACGTAGGGAGCACAAGTTGGTAAATCATATATCGCAGTCTTTGTCGATACTTCTGTTAAAGCAATCCATATCGAGCTGGTTTCGGATTTAACCACAGAGGCGTGCATCGCTGCTTTACGACGCTTTGTCGCTAGACGTGGCACTTGTGTCCAAATCACAAGTGATAGAGGCTCAAACTTTGTTGGTGCTATTAAGGAGCTCCATAATCTTTCGAAATTAGCTTCTGAGAGCTTAAAAATCAAATGGTGTCTTAATAGTCCGGGAGCCCCCCACTTAAATGGTTTAGCAGAAGCAGGAGTCAAATCTATAAAAACACATTTATATCGGGTCATCGGTGACCAGATACTAACCTTCGAAGAGCTCTATACTCTCCTTGCCCAAATAGAGGCATTCTCGACCCCTTTGTGAGCAAAGCTCTGACCCAAACGATCTTACATCTCTGACTCCGGGTCATTTCCTCACAATGGAACCCCTTAATTCGTGTCCTGATCCTGACCTTTCTACTCTTAAAGTTAATACCCTGAAGCGTTGGCAACTTATCCAACGAATTCATGCCGATTTCTGGAAGCGGACCCTTCGGTTGAAATCAAGCTAGATACGCTTGTATTAATTAAGGATGAAACTAGGCCGCCATTACACTGGTTGCTAGGTAGAATAGTGTCCGTACATCCTGGTCGGGATAATCACATTCGAGTTGCTACTGTTAAAACACAACACGGACTTTTCACTCGTCCCGTGGTCAAGTTGTGCCCACTACCTTTAGATGCGCACTAAACTCCCAAGCAACTTCTTTTTGTTTCGTGTGTCGTTATCTAGAATATATATATATATATATTTTTTTTTTTTGTATTTTTTTTCCTTTTAATTTATAAACCTAAAACGGATTTCAATTACCTACCCTTTAAGGTTTTGAATTAACTTATATTTTTTTTATATAGCCATTTGTTTATTCAATTAATCTCAATGTAAAACTTCGTTTTAAGTGGGCGGAAAATGTTCGTGCAACTTTAATTTTAAATTCAAATTTTGCGCCAAATTCCCGTATTCGGAAAACCCACACAATTTCAATTTTGATTGGCACAAGCAAAAACGCCAGCGCCATCTACGAAAAATGAATCTGCGCAAAAAGGCGTAACCAAAAAAGATTCGTCTGTCGTATTCTATCGAGATCACCACGCAGCATGGTGATAAATTCTATTAACCAAAAAATCCAATAACATTCTTAGAAAATCAAACTAAACCATTACACAAACAAGTGATTCTAGTGTGGATCGACTGCAACGACTGGGCCAGCAAGAGGAGCTCCTCTGGACGACGGAAACAACTAAAAAGGTGAGTGCCAATCCTCTATATTGTCTTTGTGTGGCTCGGAAAAATTAATATTTTTACATCGTCCTTTTAAGGATTTTGCACCCAGATTTTATAAAACGACCAGCGCGCTTACAGTCCCGCGGCTCTACCTCATACCTCAAACCTCAAAACATCAACATTTTTTGGTCCCACGACCCAGATAGTTTTTTAAAATTTGCTAAAAATATTAAAGATTTTTTCGCCTCGTCATTTTGGCTCGCTTAGTTGCCGTGTCCAGTTTAGGAAGGAGGTTCCGTCCCCCCTTGCGTGGCTTTACGGTTGCTCCATTTCATTGCAGCCGAAATTGGCACTTCGTACGTCGTTTGTTTTGATTCAAAAATCGAAATTTGCTTAAATAAATAGTTATTTTCAAAACAACAAAACTGGTTGTGAGTTAAATGCTTTATTCTTATTTAACAGGTAAACAAACACATCTAGTAGAATTAGTATTTACCTGTAAATAATAAGAGCAGCGGTAGTAGGTACAAGTTGTGTTTGTGTGCATTTATTTTGGGAGAAAAATTGCGACCTAGGATAACAGCTGTTGATAAGTTTTTTGCATTTTATTCGAGAAATCGATAATAAAATGTATGCTTGTTGGACTCTTTTGACTGATTAAAGTCAATAGGGGTCAAGTGTTAGTTTTATTATTTTTAAATATTTTTTATTTTTTTTAATTAACAATATGTCGTTAAAAAAGCTTGAGAATCAACGCAAAGTTTCAATATCTGATTAAAGTCAATAGGGGTCAAGTGTTAGTTTTATTATTTTTAAATATTTTTTATTTTTTTTAATTAACAATATGTCGTTAAAAAAGCTTGAGAATCAACGCAAAGTTTCAATATCTCGTATTACGGAAACCTATAACTTGGGAACAAAAGCTAAATCAGATAGTTCTTCCTTGCCAATTTTTAAGGCGTTTTACGAATCGTTAGATGATCACTATGAACAATTTAAAAACATTCATAATGACATCATAGGTCTCTTGAAGGACGATGACGATGTTGAATTCGAAGCACAGGACAAAATTAGGAAAGATACGGATCTATTCTTTCACCAAGCTAAAGTTCTTTTTTCGAGTTTATGTTCCGATTCAGTTCATTCAAATTTTACCCCAGCAACTTCACACTATTAAGGTACCTTGCTTTAATGGAAACGTAAAAAAGTGGCCAACCTTTTACGATGTTTATTCTTGTTTGGTTCACGAAAACTCTAATTATTCCGAAATAAGGAAATTTCAACATTTGCTAACTTTCCTTGAGGGCGAACCACTTAATATTTTAAGTTCTATAAAATTAACGGCAAGTAATTACGCAATCGCCTGGAAGGTATTAACAGATCGCTATCAAAATAAAAGACTTTTAGCCAGTACCTACTGGAACTCAATCTACTATGCAAATTCTTTAAAGGGAAACCAGTCAGCAAAGGATCTTAGAGTCTTGGTAGATACCTTTTCTGAGAATATTGCGGCGCTCGAAAATCTTGAATTTCCAGTAACGTCGTGGTGTTTTTGTTTATTTTCAATTTTATTATCAAAAATCGATCAAACCACAAGAACCGCTTTCGAATTAAAGTATAGTACTACCGAGATTCCAACATATCAAAATCTAATTCAGTTTCTTACTAACCAATGCCGTGCTCTTGAAACAGTACAGCTATCTCCCCAAAATATGCAAATGCAACCTTCGACTTCAAAACAGCAAAAACCAAATTATTCGAATTCTAGTAACCAAAAATATAATTCTTATTCAAATAATCAGTACAAATCAAGTCCTCCATCAAATTTTTTAGCGCATACGCACTTACAAGTATCAAATAAACAATCTAATATTCAATTTCGACAAAACCAACAACCCTATAAGTGCAAATTATGCAATAATTCTTTTCATCCACTCTCGCAGTGTGGTGTTTTTATTTCCAAATCTCCTTCAGATCGTTTTACTTATGTAAAACAACAAGCGTTATGTATCAACTGTTTACGTTCAAATCATCAAGTAATTGACTGCAGTAGTACCTACAACTGCAGGGTATGTCGACATAGACACCATAGTCTTATTCATCTATCGCAAATGACAGATTCAATCAGTCAGAATTCAAGTCAATCCTTTGTTAATTCAAGCCAAAATTCAAATCAAAATTCGAACTTAAATCACAGTTTTAATTCAAATCAAGTGCCGTGCCTAGCACAGGCACAAACTTATCGTATCAGAATTCAAATTCAAGTCTTAGCCAAGAGAACCCTAGTTTTGTTCAACCCAGTTGAAATTCATTTCAAATCAATTCGAATCCAAATACATCTACAAATCAATACTCCTCGTTATCCACCTTGACGCCTCGGACGACAGTGCTTCTCAGAGATTTTCCAAAAAACTACCACTAGAGATATTTCGGGCCGATTTACTGTAAATTTGCCTTTTCGTCACATTGACCCTCCTGACCTAGGAGACACATATTCAGTGGCCTATCGTCAATTTTTGTCTCTTGAATCTCGCTTAATAAAAAATTCAAATTTCTATAGTATGTACTCGGATTTTATGAGAGAATATCTCAAAAACGGGCACATGTCTTTAATTCCAAGATCCGAACGTAGACCTCAGTTATGTTCTTATTTACCACATCACGGAGTCCTTCGTCTTGACAAATCAACGACTAAACTGCGGGTGGTTTTTAACCCCTCGATTAAGTGTTCGAAAGGCCTAAGCATGAACGAAACTCTTTTAATAGGACCAAAATTACAAGCCGATATTTCCGAAATTCTATTAAAATTCAGATTTTATTCTATCGTATTTTTGACTGATATAAAACAGCACTTTTTACAAATTCAAATCAATCCAATTCATCGGGACTACCAAAGGCTACTTTGGCGATTTGATCACAATGAACCCCTGCAGGAATACAGGCTTAATACAGTGACGTTTGGTGTTAGTTCAAGTCCCTATTTAGCTATTAGAACTCTTAGAGAACTAGCCATCCTGGAGGCTAAGAATTATCCTGAAGCATCCCAGGTCCTTTTAAATAACATTTTCATGGACGATATTTGCTGTGGAGCTAACTCTCTAGAAGGTGCTTTATCGCTTCAAAAGGATCTCATAGCGTTGCTTAAATTGGGAGAATTTGAATTAAGAAAATGGGCATCAAATAATCCGAAACTTCTTTCACATTTGTCGCCCCCTGATTGTCAGATCCCTGTTACCTTTGAAGACGATTCTTCAACATCGATTAAGGTGTTGGGCCTTCAGTGGCACCCTTCTACAGATACCTTTACCTATTCTTGTACCCCTTGTGAAAAACCTTGCACCAAAAGGAATATTTTATCAGCTATCGCTAAAATTTGGGATTCTATAGGTTTCTTATCGCCTGTTTCATTTTTAGCCAAAGTGATTATGCAAAAACTTTGGTTATGCAAAACTGATTGGGATGAAATACCCCCCGATCCAATCAAAACTCTTTGGAATCAATTCAATAATCAATTAACCACTCTTTCGAATCTTTGTATACCTAGACATATTTTTTCGAATAATATTTAACGATGTCAATTGCTAGGTTTCTGCGATGCATCCGAGCTAGGATACGCTTCTTGCGTATACGTTCGCGTCGAATTACCAAATAAAATTATCAAAACTGCTCTAGTCATGGGCAAGTCAAGGGTTGCACCAATACACACTATTTCAATCCCACGTTTGGAACTACTTGGAGTTACTCTATTAGCTGATTTACTCGAACTAGTTATTCGCACCTATTCATCATTACTCGTAATCGATGAAATTCTTGCGTTCTCGGACTCACAGGTCACGCTTCATTGGGTCACATCTTCACCTCACAAGTGGAAGACCTTTGTGGCAAACCGCGTGAGTCGTATTCAAGAAACAATCCCCGAAGTCCCATGGTATCATTTACTTCACTCGAAAACCCTGCCGACTGCGCTAGCAGAGGGTTGTCGCCTAATAACTTAATAAATCACCCTCTTTGGTTTCACGGCCCTCCATGGATTACCTTGCCCACTACGGAGTGGCAAATTCAAAGGTTTATAAATGAACGTTCTTTGGGAGTTCCAGACGAGGTTCTCAAAGAAGAAAAACCGGAAAATTCAGTGGTGCTGACGGCAGAACTTCAAAATAAAAACTTTTTTGATAGACTAATCGATAAAATATCCAATTTAAATACCATTCAAAAAATCATTTGTCATTTTCTAAGACTTATTTACAATCAAAAAAACTCAGTTGACCCTTTATCCGGCGTTTTTTCCGCTTTTGAACTACACAAGGCTCTACTTGTTTTAGTAAAAAGGGTTCAAGAAGAGTGTTTTTCGGATATCATACAAAAGATTCAGAATACTCAGCTATTACCTAAGCCGTTTCGCAAACTCGCGCCCTTTTTGGACGAATTGGGTTTCCTTAGAGTGGGCGGACGCTTACGGCATTCTCAACTCTCCTTTGAGGCAAAACATCCCTTATTATTGCCGAAATCTCATAGATTAACCAAATTGATCATTATTCAAACTCATCGAAAATTTACATCCCGGAATAAACACAGTCCAATACTTAATTCGTCAAAAGTTTTGGATTATGTCATCCCGTCGAGCTATTCAGAGGGTTTTATTGCAATGTATTCCCTGCTTTCGCTTAAAACCAAAACCTTATACTCCGTACATGTCGGATTTACCTTCTTTTAGAACGTCACAATTAAAGTGTTTTTCACACGTTTGCTTAGACTATGCAGGCCCAATCAAAACCTTTGTAGGTCAGAGACGTCGTGGAGCACAAGTTGGTAAATCATATATCGCAGTCTTTGTCGATACTTCTGTCAAATCAATCCATATCGAGCTGGTTTCGGATTTAACCACAGAGGCGTGCATCGCTGCTTTACGACGCTTTGTCGCTAGACGTGGCACTTGTGTCCAAATCACAAGTGATAGAGGCTCAAACTTTGTTGGGGCTATTAAGGAGCTCCATAATCTTTCGAAATTAGCTTCTGAGAGCTTAAAAATCAAATGGTGTCTTAATAGTCCGGGAGCCCCCCACCTAAATGGTCTAGCAGAAGCAGGAGTCAAATCTATAAAAACACATTTGTATCGGGTCATCGGTGACCAGATACTAACCTTCGAAGAGCTCTATACTCTCCTCGCCCAAATATAGGCATTACTCAATTCTCGACCCCTTTGTGAGCAAAGCTCTGACCCAAACGATCTTAGGTCTTTGACTCCGGGTCATTTCCTCACAATGGAACCCCTTAATTCGTGTCCTGATCCTAACCTTTCTACCCTTAAAGTTAATACCCTTAATCGTTGGCAACTTATCCAACGAATTCATGCCGATTTCTGGAAGCGTTGGAAACTCGAGTACTTAAATACTTTACAACAGCGTTCTAAGTGGTCGGACCCTTCGTTTGAAATCAAGCTAGATACGCTTGTTTTAATTAAGGATGAAACTAGGCCGTCATTATACTGGTTGCTGGGTAGAATAGTGTCCGTACATCCTGGTCGGGATAATCACATTCGAGTTGCTACTGTTAAAACACAACACGGACTTTTCACTCGTCCCAAGCAACTTCTTTTTGTTTCGTTTGTCGTAATCTAGAATATATATATATATATTTTTTTGCATTTTTTTTCCCTTTAATCTATAAACTTAAACGGATTTCAATTACCTACCCTTTAAGGTTTTGAATTAACTTATATTTTTTTTATATAGCCATTTGTTTATTCAATTAATCTCAATGTAAAACTTCGTTTTAAGTGGGCGGATAATGTTCGTGCAACTTTAATTTTAAATTCAAATTTTGCGACAAATTCCCGTATTCGGAAAACCCACACAATTTCAATTTTGATTGGCACAAGCAAAACGCCAGCGCCATCTACGAAAAATGAATCTGCGCAAAAAGGCGTAACCAAAAAAGATTTGTCTGTCGTATTCTATCGAGATCACCACGCAGCATGGTGATAAATTCTATTAACCAAAAAATCCAATAACATTCTTAGAAAATCAAACTAAACCATTACACAAAGAAGTGATTCTAGTGTGGATCGACTGCAACGACTGGGCCAGCGAGAGGAGCTCCTCTGGACGACGGAAACAACTAAAAAGGTGAGTGCCAATCCTCTATATTGTCATTGTGTGACTCGGAAAAATTAATATTTTTACATCGTCCTTTTAAGGATTTTGCACCCAGATTTTATAGAACGACCAGCGCGCTTACAGTCCCGCGGTTCTACCTCATACCTCAAACCTCAAAACATCAACAACATCTTTATTTAACCATTCGAAATAACGGTTTTAAAAATAAATTTTGTTTCGTGTCGATAGCTTCCATTTGAGACAGACTGTTGAAAAAATTTAATGATGCCTTATTTAGAATTTGGTTATTTTTGTCAGAACATTCTTCTAAACCCAACAAGGGTTGAATTTTTTTTATAATATTTAACACCGTCAGATTTGCGTGAGAGGCCACTCATTTAACAAGTCTGAATATTTTATGCTTATGCGTTCTAAAAGTAAAAAAAAAGTGATAAAATAGTATATTATCTTCTTAGGGACTTAAGTGGCACTTTTATTCCAAGAAGAAAAAATTGTATGCAGCTACAGTTCGCCGAGTGCCCAAAAAATAATTTTTGGGCCCTGTTTTTTTAAAAATTATTTTGCAAGAAAAACAGACTTCCCATTTTTACGTTTTATCTTTGAACGTCACTTTTTATCCACGGGATAAAAAGTGATACTTTATTTCTAAAATTTGTAATAAAAAGCGCACTTTTGATCTCGAAAGTGCAAAAAAACAATTATTTTTTTAAATATTCGCCCACACAAACACCAGAATAATTTTTGGCATATATATTTTAAGACTGAATTTTATTGACTACCTCAAATTATTGTTTTTTTGCGTTCCCATTGACAAAATACGGCCAATACGATATGCGATTCTAAAATATTTAATTTTCCATTTTGCTCACAGTAGTATAAGGTGACTTAGTACCATAAATATTTTGGGAATTTTTTTAAAATTTATTATCACCTATAACCACTCGCCATCACCGAATAATAAGCCTCATATCTTCTCCAGATTTAGTGCCATTTTTGACACTTTGCTGTCGCCATTTTTGACGTTGATGAGAGCTGTCACAATTTTATATTTGTACAAATGGCGGCAAGACTGGTTTAAAGGGTATACCTAAACAGGAGATGACGTGAGGCCTCTTAACCGGGGTGGTAACCAATGCGTTATAAATTATTAGGATTGAAATATATTATTTAAAAAAATACAGTACCCTTAGTAGCAGCCAGTAGCAAAAAATATTTATGCTACCTTTTTGCTAATTCATTGGACTAATATTTAAGATATATGCCAGACCTTGCAAGTCTTTGCAATTTTTTATAACCTTAATAAAATTCAAAACATATTTTTTTTTAAGCATAACCGTTTTAATTAAATTATTTTAAAATCAAGACCTCAATTTGACAAAATTTTATTTAAACACATAGCGCAAATATATATCACTGTAATACTTAAAGAAATTTTTTTTTATATTTAAATGCAGAACCAGTAAAATTAATTTTCTGATAGGTATTTTATACGACTTTTTTGTACCTGTTTTAAAATAACGACTTTAACTATTTATTTTGTTCACTTTCGCAAGTGTGACTAAAAAATAGGTTATGATTACAGATAAACTGGCCATTTATCTATACTTTTGCAATATTAAAACTTTTAAAATATAACCTCAGTTTTTCGAATATTGCCCACAGGAGTCCGCACTGTGCGTCGCGTCGCTCACCGGAGTTTTGCAGCTAAATATTTTCTGGTAAAGGACTTTGGAATCCCGTTTGTCTCAGTTTTTTTGGATCTTATTTTAAACTAATATATAAATAAAATTACAGCTGACGGAAAACTAGACAAAGCTATAAAAGATCGAAACGTAGAAGGAAGAAAAGCAATAACTTTATTAAATGGAATAATTTGGGACCAAAGTATCTATATTAAAACATATCAAAAAGCTTATATATAACACCATTATAAAAAGTATTATTAAATACATCTCAGAAGTATAGCCAATCAAAGATAGAAAAGAAAAAATGCTTTCCGCTACGGAGATGGACTATGATATAAGAACAAAACAACTGGTGTGGTACGGACATGTACATACAAAGAATGAATGACGAAAGACTACCTAAACAACTACTACAATGGAAACCAACTGGCCGAAGAAAACGAGGACAACCAAGGAGAAGCTGGAGAGAAGGAATAGACAGTGAAATAAGAATAAGAGGCCTAGATGATGAATTATGGGCAAACAGAAACTAGTGGAGATTGGGTATCGGAAGACGTAGAACGTTGTGAAACCGAGAATATATATATATATATATATATATATATATATATATATATATATTCTAAACTGGACACGCTCAGACCAGTTTTAAGTTTGGGTAGAAACACCTCAAAAAACTAAAAATGTGGTTTTGTAGGGAAGTTTCCCTAGCATCTACATAAAAATATAATTTTCAAAATCGCAGCTAATTTGTTGATTTTTCCAAAATTTTATAATTATATGTTTTTAAATTACAAATTTATTTCCATCGTAAACAAATAAAAAAAATATAGTATCAATTCTCAGGCCCGACAACCCCTCTTCCTTCTTTTCTCTCATTCCTAGCCTCCTTTAAAACAAATTTTGAGCCCTATAAGGCGATTTGTTGATAAAGTCATTTAATGTTCTTTTTTGTTTTGTTTCCTTATCTTAAAAATGACCACAAACTTTACAGATAACAAATCAGAATAATAAATCAGCCAAAACTACATCAAACTTTTAGATCAAACGCTACGTGACAATAATTAGTGTATTTTATCTTATATGATACAAACAAACAATAATTAGTGTATGCACCATCTTACAAATTTTAAAAACGATAGCTTCTTAATAAAGAAAAATAGGGTAAACTATAGTAACTGTAATCGTCTGAAATGCACCAGCAAAAAATAGGCTACGATACTTTGTGACCCCAGCAACCGTCCAAAACACCTAAAATGAATGTTTCGGACGGTTATATTAGCTCACACTACTACTATACTATAGTAGTGTGAGCTATGGCGATCTTAATTTTTTCGAGAAAAAAAAAGTTGCTCCGATTTCAAAATTTTTTATACACCTTTGCGTTTCAGATGATTTTGAAACTTTTTTGTCTTGCTGTCTGTCTGTCTGTCTGTCTGTCTGTCTGTCTGTCTGTCTGTATGTCTGTCTGTCTGTCTGTCTGTATGTCTGTCTGTAACGACCAACCCGCATAACTCAAAAACCGCTTGTCCGATTTAAATGAAATTTGGTACCTAGGCTGAGTCTTGGGCCGTGGTGGTCCCATTAAAGAATGAACGAAATCCACCGAACGCAAGTCACATAAAAGGGTGGGGGTAGATTTCAAAAATTAGAGTTTAAGTCAAAATATGGCGTGTATGATATCAAACAAAAGGTAAATGAGTCTGGAGTTAAACAAAATACATTTTAGTTTTTACAAAAAGGGTGGGGGTAGATTTTAAAAATTAGAGTTTAAGGCAAAACATGGCTTGTGTGGTATCAAACGAAAGGTAATTGAGTCTGGAGTTGAATAAAATATATTTCAGTTTTTAGTTATATTAGCTCACACGTACAGCATAACTACAGTTCTTAGTGTGAGCTTAGGTGCCCATAGATTGGCAGATTATTTTGTTTCGGTCAACCTTTTAGGTTGCTATACCCGTTTGCTAATTGTAATTTAGCGAATTTTATGAGGTTTTATTAATTTGTTTTCCGAGACCTTTTGCTAGAATATCGTTTTTTTGCTTATTTCGCAAACAATCGAAGAAATTTCACGTTTCGGACATTACACATTTTTACACTTGCCTTTTTTGTTATTTTTAAAACTAAGTAGTAATAATATAAAAAAGAGTCCAACGTATATTGCACCCTCAAGCTTAAATCATGTTAGTTAGCCACCAGTAACTCGCGTCGTTTTAATACCAGGCACATATTCCGTGTATATACTGTCGAATTCCATAGGCATGTCATAGTAGGCGACATTACATATCGCTATTAATCTATACAGTGCACAGAATGTGAACCCAGACGCGCGTTTCTGTTGATGTCCTTATGATGTCTTTCCGGTTAGAGCGACGCGAAGCCCATTGCGGATTACGATTGTTTTTCTCTGTCTATAAAACATGCGGAAAGCAGGCACATAAAAAAATGGCAACGTTGGCGAAATTTTCGATTTATTTGGGCTGGCTGGAATTTAAAATAGGCACCGATTAATCGAGGGCCGCCCTAATTGTTATGGCCCGTGGCACCATCAACGTATAAATCTTTGTACGCTGTTGGCCTGTCTGATCTTAGCTTCCCCCCACATCGACTTTTAAAAATATAATCGTATAATCGTGTGGTCATTTTTAGGATAAGGAAACAAAACAAAAAATAACATAAAATGACTTTATCAACAATTCGCTTTATAGGTTTGGCTTCAATAAGGCTAGGAATAAGAGGAAAGGGGGAAGAGGGGTTGTCGGGTCTGAAAATTGTCACAACATTTTTTTAAAATAGTTTGAATTCATTTTTATTTGTTAACGATGGAAATAAATTATGAAATTTAAAATCTTAAAATTATATTTATACATTTTCGGAAAAATCAAAAAAACTTGAAAAAAGGATCAGGCTGCGATTTAAAAAATATTGTTTTTGTGTTCTAGGGAAGCTTCCCTACAAAACCACATTTTTAGTTTTTTGGGGTATTTCTACCCGAAACTGGGTGAGCGACACCGTGTGGATTAAAAGCCCAATAAATAAATCAACTTCTTGATGGATATATGGTTTAGCGGCTTTAGTTTATTATTAGAAGAATTATAATAAATTGTTTTTTAATTACCACCTATAAATGTCTACTAACTTCACAATAATCCCTGATTATTTTAACTTTATCTCAGATCATGATAAGGTACAGCAGACTAAGTATAGTTAAAAACCAAAAGACCGAAGCTGTAAAAACAGCATCACCCCACATAGCACAATCACTTGTTTAAAACGTAAAAAATGCGTAAGAAAAAATACGTTGATTTTAAAAGCTGCTAGAAAAAATACACGTTTATTTTATATATGAAAACAAGCTTAATAGGTGATTCCTTAACGTTATAAAAAATAACGTTGCTAAAAACGGCGTTGTTATAACGCCATTATAAATTCAAAATAGCAATGATTTTACGTTATTTTCAAGTGAATTAAAGTGAAAGTACATCTTTATCAACGTTAAATGAAATGTTTTTATAATTATAATTTCATGAAACACGTCGGCAACCTAGCGAGAAGAGTCGTACGCGTAGAAAAGCAATAAGCCCATCACACACAAAAATGCATAGCGCATAGCATGGCGCATAGAAGTTCAACCTTATGGACTTTTCTTACGCAAATCCAATATGGCCGCGGCTATTCGATCGCTGATTGGTTTTGCACCACTATGTGCCATGCTATGCGCTTATGCATTTTTGTGTGTGATGGGCTTAAGAATTTATTAACTGTCGGTCTTGATTTAAACCGAGAGCAGCGTCGCTTTTTCGACAACCTCACGCTCTACATGGCAGATACAATTGCTTCTTTAATTATGTAAAACATAGTGGGGGGTCAACACATGCTAGTACAAGGCGAAGATTCAGTTCGTGCCCTTTTGCCTTGAAATAAGCAGTCTGTTAGATTACTTATATACGCGTTTCACAATGCGGTTTCGGTAAAGGATATTGCAACGGCCGTTAAAACTTTACAGTTGTGTCATTATATAGTGTGTTTTTTTATTATTATTATTTTTTTTTTAAAGTTTTAATGAAAAGATAAATAGGTATCATAAATAACGGTAGGCTAAAGCAAGAAATTAAAATTTACAGAAAACTAAAAACGATAGAAAAATACAAATAAGCAAGTTTAAAACAAAATTGCTTCCTTTGTCTTAAGTTTCACTGCACGCCCCTGTAGGTACCACAAAATCTTAAAAAATAATATTTATATTAAGAAAATTATTACTCTACCTAACTCTTTTTAAAATATATATCGCAGTAGCTCTAAAAAAGTGGAAACGTAAAGTGCACGGCATGGGAATACAACTTAACGACCGATTTACCATATACACACTACAGTTTGCTGACGACCAAGTAATTGTAGCTAATAATAAAGAAGACATGGAGTATACCCAGGTAGCAAGGGGATATCAAACGACGACTTTTTTTCGTCGAAAATGGTCATTTGGATGACCAGCAGGTCATCTACCAAAAAATGTTGTCTTTAAAGCGTCAGTTACTTGACGTCTTTTCCTAGTGTGTAGTGTAGTGTAGTTTTTAACGTCTGAAAAACGTCATATATTGGTCACTACCCACACTGCACACTTTGTCCAAGGGACATACACTCATACTTACATAGATGGTGCCCCAGTCAGTACTTGACCGGATTTATACGGAATTTGGGGGTACGTATGTAAAATAAATTAAATATTAAATCAAGACAAACTTGGAGGCCTCTTTCGCTTCAAGGTGGAGATGTGTAAGTCTAGGTATAGGTCTATTTTGATCTGTACCTCACAAACGAACACCGCTGTACCTGTTCCAGTACTTCCAGGTCTAAGTCACAGAAGAGTCACCTTCTGTGTCTAAGTTTCCTTCAGTGTTCTCAACTGCAGAGATCATTTCTTATATTCAGACGAGTTTAAAAAGTCATAAATAGGTTTGTGTCTGTGTGGGTCTGATGTTCTGATTTGGTCCCAAATGCGTCATATTGCTGACGTCTTTAAAACGTCTAAAAATAACGTCGTCATTTAAAGGTCATTTACACGTCATCAGAGACGTCAATGGTCAGTAAAAATGACCTGTTTTTGACGTTTAAAAAACGTGACCTTGCTACCTGGGTAAGATGAGAAGGTTAATGGAAGAATACCAAAACTTGGGTGTCACATTCGATAAGAAAAGAACAGACTGTAAAGAACTGGAGAAAAGAATAGTAAAAGCAAAAAAGGTTATTGGATGTCTTAACAGTATTTTATAGAGCAGAGAGATAAAAAAAAGCATGGGCGCACCCAGGGTGGGGGGCCGGGGCCCCCCCAAGACACATTCCTGGGTGCGCCACTGAAAAAAGAATGTAAAATTTAACATATAGGAAACAATGGTAAAAAGCACGCTGTTGTATGGAATAGAGACTTGTCACGTAACAGAAAAATACGAAACAAAAATGGAAAGTGTCGAAATGGATGCAATAAGAAGATCAATGAGAATATCTAGAACCGATCACATAAGAAAAGAAAGAATGGGAATCGAGGGAAGCATAAAGAATAAGATCACTAAAAGGCAACTGATATAGTACGGCTATGTACAACGGATGAACGACGAAAGATTATCAAAGCAGGTCCTAGAATGGCAACCAATAGGGCGCAGAAAAAGTGGGCGTCCTAAACTAGAATGGCAACAGTCAATCCAAAGATCATTGAGTCAAAAAAATCTGACAGAAAATGATTGTCAGGATCGAAGAAGGTGGAGAATAGGCGTCGGACAACGTAAAAAAATGTTCTAAACCGACATAATGGTAATATTAGTATTAAGAAAATTATAAGAATTTTTCCCTTAGGGTTGTCACAATGCCCCATCCTACCCTACATATTTAAGTTTCATGCAGTTACGGGTTTTTTGTTTTGCACACAAATTAGGAGTTATACATTTTATTAGTAAAAATAAAAACAATTAGCTACTCAAACTTCAGACATAATTCACGTTGTAATATTTTTTAATTATTGTTATTATTAGTGAACATTAAAATGATGCTTACATTTTTTTGCGTTTTAGTGACATTTCAAATCGCTTCAAGTAATGGTAAGAATTGCAATTGCGAGCGTACAAAAAAACCTATACCGACAAAAATCCGTCAAATTCTACCTCCGTCAAATTATTATTATTCGCAATATTTCTTCTAATTTTTCTCATTCACCTGGGTTACATATTTCTTCAAATAATTGACCACCTAGTTTAAATAAACATTTTATTCAATTATTATTGAAGATATATATATTTTTTTTTTCCTTGTGTTAAAAAAGTAGTTTAGAATGGAAATGTTTTTTACTATCCCTTCGTTTTGACTATCGTGAGGTAATAGGAAACATCGTAATGGGGCAATAAGAAATATATTCTTTTTTGTTGTATATTGATTTGAGTAGTGATGTTACCGTCAAATTTGACTAAAGTGACTTATAAAGCTATAGAAATGGCAAGTTGCAGGCAAAATTTTCGTACATAGCTTTATTTGCCCGAGGCGCCTAACTTTTTCCCCAGCAAAAATACTTGAAAGTTATTCCTAACAGAGTGCGCAGAGGTAGACATGCTTCGCCCAGGTAGCAAGGAGTCATCAAATGACGTCTTTTTTTCGTCGAAAAGTGGTCATTTGGATGACCAGCAGGTCATCTACCAAAAAATGTTGTCTTTAAGGCGTCAGTTAATTGACGTCTTTTCGTAGTGTAGTTTTTGACGTCTGAAAAACTTAATATATTGGTCACCTATATATACCCACACTGCACACTTTGTCCAAGGGACATACACTCATACTTACATAGATGGTGCCCCAGTCTGTACTTGACCGGATTTATACGGAATGGGGGGGGGGTACGTATATAAAATAAATTAAATATTAAATCAAGACCTCGAGGCTTCTTTCACTTCAAGGTGGAGATGTGTAAGTCTAGGTATAGGTCTATTTTGATCTGTACCTCACCTGTAACACCACTGTACCTGTTCCAGTACTTCCAGGTCTAAGTCACAGAAGAGTCACCTTCTGTGTCTAAGTTTCCTTCAATGTTCTCAACTGCAGGGAATATTTCATATATTCAGACGAGTTTAAAAAAAGTCATAAATAGGTTTGTGTCTGTGTGTGTGTCTGATGTTCTGATTTGGTCCCAAATACGTCATTGCTGCTGACGTCTTTAAAACGTCTAAGAATGACGTCATTTTGGGTGTGTCTTTTGAACGTCATGTAAAGGTCATTTACACGTCAGGTTAGAGACGTCAATGGTCATTAAAAATGACCTGTTTTTGACGTTTAAAAAACGTGACCTTGCTACCTGGGCGTGCATCGGACTGACTAAACCAAGCATATGATTTAGGGGACAATGTTGCCATTTACTTTTAAAACAGGCTTTAACTCTCAACTTATCTCAAAATTATAAATAATGAGAGGAAAAAAGTTTCATTAACGAATTTGTAACCGACAATTATTTTTTCCGATGTACGAAGCAGGTACGCCTGCGCACTCTGTTAGGAATCACTTTCAAGTATTTTTGCTGGGGAAAAAGTTAGGCGTCTCGGGCAAATAAAGCTATGTACAAAAATTTAGCCAGTTGGTAATCACTTAAAAAAATAGACCGGTGTACTGTGGACTATTTCATCTTCACTAAGTTCTCAAATCAATCTTCACCAAAAAATAATATATTTCTTATTCCCAATTACGATGTTTAATATTACACCACGATAGTCAAAACGAAAGGGTAATAAGAAATATTTCGATTCTGAATTACTTGTTTATGACAAGCAAAATTTAAAACAATACATATAGTCTTACATTTGACAACAAACTTAAGTATTAAAACTAAAAATAAAGTGTTTCCTTCAGCAAAAAAAAAATATTATCTGAAATGGTGTGCTTGTGAAAAATATGTTTCAAAAAGAGCACAAAAGTGCTAAAACTTTACTATGTAGTAGAATAATTTTAAAGGATTTTTTAACCGTCCATGAGTTTGCGGCGTTCCACGGAAGTCGTTAACGCCGGAACATTCAAATGTCAACAGTGTCAAATTGCGTTAGTCGTCGGTCGTGTTTGGCACGATTAAAAACTATCTAATGTTAAACCAGGGCTATCAAAACGGACGGGCCACGATCCTCCACTTTGTTGACGTCACATCCGGGGCTGATTTTTTTTGATGGTCACGTTACGACAGAGCTGATTGTCTTTAAAATATTGAAGTTGGAATGACGGTTCATGAATATTTGATTTTTTTTTAAATAAAGCCGGTTTTGAGATTGTTTTTACTATATTCTTTCAAAACTATTTTTTTAAAAATCTATAGTAATCCTTAATTTTTCAGAGCCGCTTCATTAGCTCACACAAAAATTAAGTTTAAAGTAGAAGCGAATGTGACAATCACAGATGACAAAGTCAAATAGATGTCAAATTTAACAGTTGGTATGTGGTTCATGGACGAGCGGATAGTTCACAACTTGCATTCTATTTGCTATTGGTTGACATAGTCAGGCGGGATTTTTAAAATTAAAAATCTCCTGTGCTCGTTTTGGGAGGTTGAAATCGGTGTTAAACCAAACTGAAAGAAAACCTAACCGTGGTCAATTGATGGGAAACGTATCCTAACCGGGGCGTGTCTGGACAGGTTAGGATACGTTGTCGAATAATTTATCAGGGTTAGGTTAACACCGATTTCGACAGGTAAACCGGATAGGGAAGCTAATTTAAACTATATATCATAATTTTTGAGATAATTTTTTGACAGTTATCAGTTGTTTACCATAACAAAAAGCATAGGCCAACAAAAAAAAGTTGTAAAAAGTTGTCCCAAAAATAATGACATGAACTGAAAAAGAATATAATATGTTTTTAAAAAACAATAAAAAAAAACTCATCGGCATATACATAGATTTAGTTAAATTCAATGTACTGCACAAACCACTACACTTTTTAATCACTTACAACCAGTATATATTCGTATTTTACGCCGAAAGCTGTAAACATAATTGTTAAATGCTTGACTGGTGGCACCATCTCTTAATATAATATAATAATAATCTTAAACGGCAACGTTCAACATCAAAAAGTCAGCTGACTATTTCGACTAATAGCAAACGGAATGCAAGTTGTGAACTAGCCGCTCATCCGTTGACTGTCCGAGGTAAAATTATTGGGGTTTGTTCACAAACGGTTAAAATGGCGTTAATTCCGCTATTCTGCTATTCCTCTTGATATTGCTGGGTCGTATTTGAGTTTTTCTTTTCGGTTGAGACTAAAGTCGGCGATATCCAAGACGGCCGCATTTTAATAATTTCTTTATATTGTCAATATTTAATTTTTTCAGGGTCACTTTTTCTGGAAAAATTGCAGCCACAACCCTTTTCACCACCTCAGAATAAGAATGAATCCAAAATCGTAGGAGGCATAAGCACAACTATTCAAGCTCACCCCCACCAAGTCTCCATACTCTATTTTCATTCACACATCTGTGGAGGATCATTGGTGTCGACGAGATGGATTGTCAGTGCTGCACATTGCACTCAGCTGTAAGTACCAAAGTCTGTGCCAAAACCAAATACGTTAGAGCATAAATATGGGGCATACACATGCATTCTCACACGCTATGCTTGAAGCCAGAACCCCTATTTAGGACAGGTTTTGGTGGTCTTGGAACATACTCCGTTACGTCAATACATTATTTGACAATTGTTAAATTTTTAGGTTTATGTCTATTATTTTTTTCTAAAACCTAGAAAGTTTATCAAATTGTGGATTAATTTTGAAGTTTTTCTAAAACTAATTGTGCAGATTTATTGTCGACACCATGAAAAGTGTTTAATGGCATATATAAACCACTCTTAACTTTATTAACAAATTATAAAGAAAATTACACGTAGTTACCTATGGAATGACACTCCCTTCCCACATAGCACCAATCAAGACAACTTTAAAAACACACACTTTTTTAAGTTTATTAGGTCGCTTTTTAACGTTATTTTCAAAACCACGTTATTTCGGTGTGATTTTAACGTGGTTTTAAAAATAACGTTAAAAAGCAACCTATTAAACTTAAAAAGTGTGTGTTTTTGACGTTGTTTTGATTTGTGCTATGTGGGTTACTTCTTTCGGACATTTTTCCACAAACCTCACATATTTTACGTGAATTACTTTCCATTTTTCACAGAAAAAATATAATTTAACACGACAAACGCAAAACACTGCAAAATTTCAATATGGCCTCCAACCACATAGCAGCTTTTTTTTTACGGTTAAGCGCACTTGCAAGGAGATCCCTATCACGCCCGAGAAGCGGCCAGTGCGCGGAAATGTTGGTGTGTGTTGGTTTTGAAACGGTTCAGGTTGTAACCTGCAGGGAAAACTGTCGCAGGGAGTTTATTCCACAACGATGCTGTTCTCCAGAGATATGAATTCTGATATAATGAGGTTCTTGGTGCCTCTATTTTGACAGTAAATTGATGGTTACCGTCTGTTTGACGTGTTTGCCTAGTGGGTGCTACTCCCGGGGGGATCATACGTGCCAACTCTTTAGAGCATTTTCCGTGATAATACCTGTAGAAGAGAGATAGATCGCCCACAGTTCTTCGATGTTCGAGATTATCCAAGCTACGGGTAAGTGCGGGGTCATTGATCAGCTTGATAGCTCGTTTTTGCACGGTGTTCAAAAGCATTAAGGTAGGTTTGGGTGCCGCACTCCATATATGTGAGCAGTATGTACTCCATAGTTGGTCGAATCTGGGCTTTGTAGAGTGTCAGCAGTTGGCTTGGTGTATACAGATGTCTTGTACGAAATAGCACCCCAAGCTTTTGGGATGCCCTTTTAGCTATATCTGCCACGTGACTGTGCCAAGACATGTTGGTCTCTGCAGTGACTCCTGAAATGTTCAACTGGCTCTGCAATGTGACAGCACTTCCAGATAGCATGATGTTTGGCTCACCGGTGCTGGCCTTTTTTGAAAACAGGGCTGCTTGGGTTTTCTGCGCGTTGAACTGTACAAGGTTTTTGTTGCCCCAGTCCTCTATTATCTCCAGGTCGTTATTTATCTGCGATATTTGAGTTAGTCTAAGATGATGGAATTCACGTGCGGATAGACACTGAGTGGGTGGTATGACTCAGGAGACTACATTGCCATCATCTGCACCAAGTGGATTTACTGTTTTATCTATGAGGTCATTTATGTAAATCAGAAAAGTGTTGGCGAAAGGATTGCTCCCTGTGGCACACCAGCATTTATTTGGTAAGAGTTGGAGTTCCGGCCATCAAGTGCAACATAAATGGATCTATCCTTAAGGTAACTTTTAAACCAAGTGCAAAGTTTCGGCGACAATCCCATTGCTTTGAGCTTGTTGAGCAGATTTTCATGCCAGACTTTATCGAATGCTTTAGATATATCTAAGGCAATTGTTCTTGTTTCGCCCCGTAACTCAATCGCTTTTTGCCATACGTGAGTGACGTATGTAAGTAAATCGCCAGTTGACCTATATTTTCGAAATCCGTATTGCTTGTCGTTGATAATTTTGTACTTTTCCAAATACTTGGTTAGGTGATTGTTCACAACTCTTTCCATTACTTTTGATATCACCGGAAGTAGAGCAATTGGTCTATAGTTTAACGGATCTGTCTTTTTTCCTTTCTTTGGAATAGGTTGTACTGCGGCAGACTTCCATGATGATAGAGCTGTGTGTCTGCATGACCAAACACACGCATGCGCACTTAGAAATTTGCATCCGCGAATTTAAATTTGCCATTGTTTCAGAAGCCAGCTATGAGAGCTTCACTTTTCGTGTTTGGCTAAAACCAAACAACGGAGGGCGGTTTTCCAGAGGGGGGTAACTGGAATATACCCCACACAAACCGTACCGAACCAAACTGAACATGGATAAGTTTTTACCGAATTTTATTTATTATTACTGTGCACAAAATTGGCGGTAAAATTGAAAATTGTTTTTGAAAATAAAGGCATTTATTATTAATATTATTATTATTATTAAAAATAACGTTCCCACTAAACACAAAAACATTTTAATAACGTCAAAATAATGTTTAATTTAAAAACGTAACGTTAGGTTGGATGCTAGTTCTAACGTCATATTCATAGTGAAAAAGAAGCTTAATAACCCGTTTTCTAACGTTAGAAAAATCTGGTTCAAATGTTCCAATGCGTTAATTAGTTTTTAAGTTATTTCCAAAAAACTGGAAAAAACTAGGGGTCTTTGGGGTATATTTAAAAATTATGCTTTTAATGAAAACCATAAGAACTTTTTGGAAGAACTTAAATTTGTTTAACATACCTAGCAGATCAGGTTTTGACTTATTTTTATTGTAATAATCGCGGTTTTTTTAAAATATGGCGGATTCAATATGGTGGAAAAGCATATTTAAAAACAAATTGTATGTTTTTTATTTTTTATCCGATTTTAATACAACAAAGTTTAAATTACTTGATTTGAAATATATTAAAAAAATACTTTTTAAAAATGTATTTTTTTAAATATTTGAAAAAAAAATCGGGTGAAACATTTTTAATTGACCCTACCTACTAACTTACATATTGTTAAAAAGAAAATTTTATTTCCTACAATAAAGTATAAAACACATTTTTGCCAATTGAGCTTAGTTTCTGAGAAAATTGGAAAAAACCTGTAACAGAATTAATTTGTTTGGTGATTTGTAAAAATTAATTTAAGTTGCTGCGCCTCATTTTATTTATTTTTTTTTGCACCCTCAAACCTTTTTACGACGCGCCGCCACTGGTTATAAACAAATAAATAAACAAACATACCAAGTCAATCTAAATAAAGCCGTTTAAAAGTGCCTATGCTAATATCAACAAACAAAAAATCTGGCGGCGAGTTGTCCCCTGAGACACAGTATGCTACCATTTCATCCTTAAATTCAACACGGATTTGGACATGAACAAATCGGCTTGTTTCCAAACAAATCTGTGCGTAGCTCGCTGTCTGGCGCCTCGAAATCAACACGGGTTAGCTAAATAGCTGGCCATACACACAGAGGTTGATCCGCCGGTTTGGAACGGCGCGTTACAAACTGGCGGATTTGTCTTCCAATTAGTGGACATTCCACGCGCCAGTTATAGCCGGTACAGATTTATCTGTGAGTTCAGACCGGCGGGCGAAACTTGTGGGTTCCGCGCTCGATATTTTAACCGGCGTAGACTTGTCTGTCGGTTTACACTGTACCAAGGATAACAGACCGTTCATAGTCTCTCTTTAGTTTATTGAATATTATGGCATATGTTTCCGGAATGATATAACCAAGTGCCTGTGCAGAAATTCCCCCCCTTGTTTCGTAAGATCCTTTCTTCCAAATTTAATAAAAGGTCATACATGTTAATATCCATTCTTAAATCATTTTTAAAATCGTCTGGATCATTTTCTCTGAACGCTCTTAATAGAAGGTCATGGCTAAATAGTTTCCTCTTAAGCAGATAACTTTTAACCCACTTGGAATGTCTCTTTTTTACACCACTATGCATTATTTCCATATTAATAATCATTCCCATACACAGAGTCTGCTTCTTTTTAGCACAAAACATTTTACATACACTATGCTTAAAATACGGTGCCGCATAAAACTTTCGACTTGAAAGATTTTTTTTTTGTGTTAGTGGACTGCAGCAGTTTTAAACCGTTGCGGACAAAACGGTCAGACTTATCTGTGCCGTTCCAAACCGACGGATCAACCTCTGTGTGTATGGGGAGCTATTAATATTGAAATACTTTCTCGTATTTTGAAGGGTGCTTGTTAAATTTAGAGCAGTGTAACTTTTTATTTTAATTTCTAGGTACAGGCGAAATACTACCACGTACAAACTTTCAATTCGATTGGGATCGTCATTCAGAAATCGCGAAGGGACAATCATGGCAATCAACCGTATAGTCGATCATCCACTGTATGCGTCTCTGCCATATGATTACGATATTACACTGATACAAATGCACAGGTAAATATTGGTTTCCTAAATTTGATTTTATTTCTTTTTTTAGTTGTAACCATAAGTGTTAATTCCCCGCTTATCATCATTAATATGTATGCAAGTTATAAGGCTTCATTTAAAATTAATTTCGAACAAGCGTAGCTTCATTCAAAGTTGACGTACGTACTACTGCCGGCCCATGTTAATTTTTAAAAAAGCGTAGACGAAAGTCTCCTAATATTGGATACCCACTTATTTTTAAAACAAAACTGCGATAGTTTAATATCTATTAACCATAAGCTGCGTAGTGGTTCAAAACCACATCAAAAATTTAAAAAAATATATTATAGACAATGTTGACATAAATAGACAATTCCTGAATTTTTCGAATTTAAGGTGTTTTTATCTCCAAAAGTGCCAAAATATTTTATTCAATTTAAAAAAAATTTAAATTTCTTATTGGAATTGGTAGTTCATGTTTTTTATTAAAAAAAATCTACCCTAAAAATTACATGGGCGCACCTAGGTTCGGTTCGGTTCGGTTCGGGCCCCCCCAAGCCCAAGATTTTTTTAGATATTTTCCACATATTTCATGAATAAAAAGATAAAATAGTATAAAATACGACATAATGAGGTCTCGCCCCCCCCCCAAAAAGTCTCGGGCCCCCCAAGACATATTCCTGGGTGCGCCACTGAAAATTATATAAAGAGCCTAATATTGGATAGCTGGTGCTTCCTATTATTGGATAGCTAATGCTGAAGGAACAAAAGATTATATCGCACATTCCCGTCAAAACCTTCAAAATTTTTTATTTTTGTTATAATTACACATTTGGATAGATTTCTTCTTATTTTACGTACCAACAAAACCCTGTGTTAAATTTTGGTCCGCGAGATGGCGCGAGCCGAGATGTCGCAAAGTCAAGTATGGACTCGCCTCCCGAAGAATACAGTGCAGTGTTGCCAGATTTAAATATGAAGGGTTTTCAACAAAAATTTTGACTATGTGGATGTTGGAGGTTTTTATCCGGATTTCAAGGATTTTCACTATTTTGAAATGAAATTACTCTGACATTAAAACATTAATGTTTTTTCAAAAATTTTGGAAAAAATTAATGTATTCTTAAATGTTAAAATTTGTAGAAAAGAAAGATTTGAAACCTCAGAATCAGACAATCCGGATTCAGAAAAACCACAGCACTTTTTCCACTCGTTTCGCAGTTGCTGGTGATATTATCGCAGCGATGGATAATCGGAAGACCACTGCGCTTGTACTGCAGGATTTTTCTGAAGCTTTTGATATGGTGTGCCATACGTTGTTGCTTGCAAAACAAATGAAACATATGCCTTCATGTCATCATATCTAAGCGGTGGAACGCAGTTTGTTTTTAAAAACAATAATATTTTATCGACAAAAAACGTGTTGGCTGGTGTGCCTCAAGGGTCAATACTGGGTCCGCTCCTCTTCTTGATATACACTGAAGATCTCTTTAAAGCCGTAAAAACCTACTCATTACATGGATTTGCTGATGATCAACAGTGTTATTTTAGTTTTGGCAAAAATAAAGTTCCTAAAAATTAATGATCTAAACAAAATTGTAGAGTTTAGCTTCGCATAGCCATGCGCACAAATGTCAGTTTATGTTATTCAGAGACAAAAAACAAGTTGAATCGATATCGCCAAATTTCAAAATTTCCATGGGAGATGATACAATCTCAATAACAGATAAAGCAAAGAATTTGGGTCTTATCATTGACAAAAATTTTACATTCAGTGCTCATGTTAACTCCTTGATGCAAAGAGCGTAGAGAGGCGGAAGATCCTTTACTCAAATCGGCATTCCTTGAGCTTCAATATTCGGAAAAAACTTTGCGTATCATCAGTATTGTCCTTGTTTCAATATGCGAGCATTGTTTACGGCCCCTGTCTTGATTGCATCACCAGGAATAGAGTACAAAAAATACAAAATTACTGTTGTAGGTTTGTTATTGGTTTACGTAAGTATAATAGAGTTACACAGAAACTTAAAGAGCTACGATGGATGGAAACCATATAAGCATGTTTTGTACACAATTTGCTATCCAAGGACATACCGTCGGACTTAAGGTGTAAATTGCAGAAACGAGGGGCTGCACATGTTGTCAATATTAGTGCAAAATCATTCTTCATATTTCCAAAACACGGGATTGCATTTTATCAGAAATCCTCAACAATCAACATTCCAGTTATAATATATAATAATGTCCCGTTCGAAATAAAAATGTTAAGAACGTGTTGTTTAGGAAAAAAATTAAAGATATATATTTACAGAAATTCTTTAGGAGCTAATTAACTACTTTATTTTGTGACTAAATTGGGTATAGAGCAGGAAAATGGAATTAACGAACGATCCAGATCACATCAATCAATTTTTTATAAATGGTATAACCTCAAATATAACCAAAAATATTATGTACATATTGCAACTCACACCCAGCTATAATTTTGACAAAATTTTCCTGTGATGTCGGAAATTTATATAATTTGTTGTCCAACATCAAATAATTCGATTTCAATTTTTGTAAACAAACCAAATACACAACATACGTCACAATCTCAGATTAATCTGTTTCGTCGATCAAACTGTACAGAGCAACCAGATTTACCTCCGACTAGTCTGAGCAGAATTACCGAACGATTCAGATCTACCTCCCTTAGATCTAGATGGAATTAACGAACGATTTCGATCAAAAAGATTAATCCGACGTAAATACCGAACGCAGCTTGTGGACACTTTGGGCACACATGCGCTCAAGTGTTTTAGACAAAAGCCTTTTTTTGCGAGCATTTTATACCTAATCGTGGTTACTAGTAGTCCAATTCTTTTCTGCATTTGTATAAGTAAGAAGCAGCATACTAAATTATATCAGAAAATACTCTCCCTTTACCGCTCTTACACGATACACACAGAAATATTTTCTTGCATATGTTGTTTCTCACTTATACAAATTCATTAAGAAAAGGAGAGGACTAGTAGCCGCGGTAATCCATAAAATGCTCGCAAAAAGTTTGCTAAACATACGGTAAAATGTTTTGGGGCTGTTCAAAAGTTTTGCAATAATTAGCTTCAAATACAAAATTTCTAAATTGCTTCTTTTGTAGCTAAATGGTAGCAATAAAAGCTAAAATTTATGTTATTTAGCTACCTAGATCTTAGCTTGTTTTTTAGCAAATATTTAACTTTAAAAGCACAAGCCCTGAGTTATATTACGTCAACAGCGATTTTATCTATAAAGAGCTGCAATCATAAAGGTACTATAGCTGAAATATTCACGAGTTACAGCTAGTTGGTTCATCGCAAAAACCAAGCATGACAACACTTTCACAACAGAATTTTTTCCTTTTAAACTATATTGTCCAATTTGTGTTACTTGGGAGTTCCTAGCCGAATTTTAACCTAATTTGTTTGTTGGTTTGTCAAAGTAACTTTGCTAAGGAAAAGGGGCAACATGGGGGCAACATATCAAAATTACTAAGAGTATTTACTATTTTTAGAGAAGTACGAATCGACAACACAATAAGACCGGTTGCATTACCCCCTCTCCAAGCAACTTACCCCCGTCCTGGACAGGCTGCCGTTGTGACTGGCTGGGGTACTTTGTCTTCCGGGGGTCCTATTGCAGATGTATTGCAAGAGGTTACTGTACCAGTTGTGAGTCAAACCACGTGTCAAGATCTATATAGTAAGTTCTTAAGCGGCCTACTCACCAGCCAACTTCCAGGATCCCTACGTGTAAGAAATATCAGCGAACACCGATATCTATTAGATGTAGGGTGCTAAATTGCACTTGCAAATAGGTTGGTGGAGTAGGCCGCTTTACATTCTAAGACAAACCGATTCAAATACAATTCAATTACAAATTTCTACTTGGAGCTCAAGCTATCAAATGAAAATTTTCTGGACAATAATTACAACTAATTTTTGCGGAGTTCGTGTCTTAGGAGTTTTTTAGTTAGTTTTTGTTAACATTGCCAAAGCTTTTGCGGTTAAATCAACTGGGGACTTCTTGAGAGCGTTTAAAAGATCTATGTCTGACCGAAAAAAGTGTAAGGTTTCGGTTTTTAAAAAATATAAAATATTAATAACCGAACATTATCAAAAACGTCATTTATCAAAATAAGTCATAATCATAATCAAAGTTTCTTATATACTCCTGCGTGATAACGGGACAATATAAAAATTGTCGACCATCAAAACAAAGTTGGTAATAAGCAGACAAAAATAAGGAAAGGTTTGTATAACTTGAATTTAGTGGCATAAGATTCAGGAAAAGATGCAAAATAAGATTATAAAAAGGTTTTACCTCAGGCTTACGTCTTTTAAAATTTGAAGGAAGTTCACGTGGTACCAATTCTTAACGAAAAAGTTTCACGGACAAATCTTCATAGGTAAAAGTAGCTTGGGGACGCGTTTCGGCCTTATTAGGCCTTATTCAGCCCGAGCATAACCATAAAATGGAAGGAAATTAAATAATGATATAGGCATCAAATTTTAAAAAAATTCAGGGCTCAGGATGTTTACTGGGAGCAGACTATATGTGTCTTTGTCGCAACGTCAAAATTGACCTCAAAACCGAGGCAATACTGACCAAAGCTGCAAATTGACAGTTGGTCTCTTATCAGTAAACACCATATTTCATATATCTTTTTCACATATCAATATCACCATTTCATTTCCTTCCATTTTATGGTAATGCTAAAATCTAAGGGCTCAGGTTATTTACTGGGAGCAGATTATATCTGTCATCGTCGCAACGTCAAAATTGACCTCAAAACCGGGGCAAAACTGACCAAAGCTGCAAATTGACAGTTGGTCTCTTATCAGTAAACACCATATTTTATATTTCTTTTTCACATATCAATATCATCATTTCATTTCCTTCCAGTTTATGGTTGTGCTTGGGCTAAATAAAGCTTAATGAAGCCGAAATGCGTTCCCGAGCTACCTTTACCTCTGAGGACTTGCCAGTGAAATTTTTTCGTTAAGAATTGTAACCTCGTGAACTTATTTCAAATTTTAAAAAAATCCAGTGCTCAGGATGTTTACTGGGAGCAGATTATATGTCTCCGTCGCAACGTCAAACTTAACCTCAAAACCGAGGCACCACTGACCAAAGCTGCCAATTGACAGTTGGTCTCCACGGTGGATAGAATAGACCGGTGTTCGGATCTTATATACAATATATATATATATATATATATATATATATATATGTCGAATTTTTCACGTCCCTGGTGGTCCACCTGATTTTTGTAAACAAAAGTTAGATATGATATGAACAACGGAACAACTAATATTTTTTGAATATTTTGAAAACTAAGGCAATTTTCCTACAGTTTTCTAGTACATCCTTATAAAATGTAATTTTCTACACGTATTGTCGTTATTTTTTTAGCCCGCTTTATTTTTTATTACACAAAACTTAAACTACAAAGTCAAACTGAATGTGATCGTTTAGTATCAAAGGTGAACCGAGGCCTTGGGAAGTAAACAAAGATGTAAGTCAGCGGATTATTTTTAAAGCTGAAACAAACACAGTATTTTCTTCGAATTTTAATTTTTGTGTAAAGAAAAATGAAGCAGGCGAAAAAAAATAACTTCTGGTATGTCTGAAAAATGTTATTTTATAAGAATATACTAAAAAATAGTAAGAGAACTGCCTTAGTTTTCAAAAAATTCAAAAAATATTAGTTGTTCATATCATATCTAACTTTTGTTTACAAAAATCAGCTGGACCACCAGTAACGTAAAAACTCGACATATATATATATATATATATATATATATATATATATATATATATATATATATATATATATATATATAAAATCCGAACACCGATCTATTCTATCCACCGTGGTTGGTTTCTCCTCAGTAAACATCATATTTTATATTTATTTTTTAGATACCAATATCATCATTGCATTTCCTTCCATTTCATAGTTATCCTCGGGCTGAATGAGGCCTAATGAGGCCGAAACGCAACCCCGAGCTACCCTTACGTCTTTTATTAAATTTTTCGTTTTGAGGAAAACGGATTTAAAGTTTTAAAGTTTTTAATTGATTTAACATTTTTAAATAAAAAGTAAAAAAATAAAACCGCATCAATTTAGTTCCAGAAATTATACGACAACAAAAAAGTATAAAACTTTATACCTATTTTTCTCAAAACGTAAAATTTCTACATGCGGCTTTCTCCTTAGAGACGGCAGTATATCCCGCTTTATACAACCAAAGAACCGCAAATTTTGTATAACTTTTTTTTTACTGTCGATTTTAGAAAATTTTTAGGAAGATATATTTCTTCATTCAATTTATAAAAAATATATTATAATACATATAAATCGGACCTAATCCTGTTTGAACCATAATTTTTACTAGGAATATTTGCAAAGCTTAGCTCAACACCAGTTGGACGTTACATTGTTGATTTAAAAACAATTTTACCCTAATCGTAGGATTCAAAGTAGTTTGACATGTATGCTTTCGGCACTTTCAGATCAATTACCCTTTGAGAATAAGCCAATCATAACAGAACGAATGATTTGCGCAGGATTTATGAGCGGAGGATATGATGCCTGTCAGGGCGACTCTGGTGGACCACTGATAGTTAATAATCAACTTTATGGGGTAAGCACAGTATACCAATTAAAAAATAGTAATGACAAATCGGCTTTCCCGCCAAATATGTTTAGCGCCACACCCGGTACTTTTAGTTCAGGACAACAGCTCCGCGATGGCGCTATTCCAGCTGAAAATGTAGGGTCACTGCATCCTGGAAGCCTGGCGTCTCCATGGGTAGCGACAAGCCCACGTGACCTGCCTCGGAATATCCAACTTTCCTCGGAATAATTAGAGTACCTACACGCAATTTCTATACAATATTGTAAATTAACCTCGGAATTTTTAGAGTACCTACAATTTTTGTAGAAGTTTGTAAAGCGATCTCAGAATTTTTAGAGTACCTACAGTATGTAAAATATTTTTAAAAAAATTCTAAAGACCATACTTATATTTTAAGTTTTTGACCAACTTTTCATTTTTATAATATAAATTAATACAAAAACTACTACAACAATTTAATGCATATACTTTTACTATTAGATATAATAGTAGTTATAGTACTTAACTATAATCATAAAAAATATCATTTCTGTGGGGTTACCCTAAATTTTGCCTGTTTTGTAAATTTCTTATAGTTTCTAAAGTCATTTCTGTGGTTCTGCTGTGCTTCCAATCAGGTAGACTTTGTGCAAAAACATGATTTTTTGAAAAATATTCCAAAACTTTTATTTTTGTATTTTACATCAATCAGTCTTTATTTCTTTTTAAAATAACATACAGTGTCTTTAAATTATAACATTTAACGGCATTGTTAGAGATACATTACTTAAATATTAAATCAAGTAAAACAAACTTCAAAACTATCGAGACTTCGAGCCTTAAGGTAAACCTGGACGATCACTCTAAAGTAGGAATGTTCAGGAAGCCAGAGTAGTTTTTAATGGTACCTTGTCTTAATTCTACACGTTTGTTATTTTAATTTGATGTCCCATGTTAGTGCCATGTACGTCTAGAGTACGTAAATTTTACGTTTAATTGGATGTACCATTTACGTACCTAGTACGAGTTTTTACGTACATAGTACGTACTTGTGCTGTCTGGGTAGAGAGTGTGATACCAAACCGAACCAACCGAAACATATTTTCTATTATTCTAACCTTTCTCAATTGATAGCAAACCTGTGATTTGAAGACAGTGTTTTGGTGGAAAAAGGCCAGAGAGTGTCTGTACCGGTTAGAATAGGTTTGCGATCAATTGAGAAAGGTTAGGAAAACAGCGATTGATCGCATTTGTATTTTCGACCTTTTGTACTTTCGACCTTTTCTATTTTCGATCTTTTGTACTTTCGACCTTATGTATTTTTGACCTTTTGAAGTTTTGGCCTTTTGTTTTTCGACCTTTTGTACTTTCGACCTTTTGTATTTTCGGCCTTTTGTAGTTTCGACCTTATGTTTTCGACCTTTTGTACTTTCGACCTTTCGTGTCTTTGACAGTTTGTTCTTTCGACGTTTTCTTCGCCGCCCGCTTTTGTTTGGACACCGTAATAAAATAATAGTAGGTATATGCGGTGTTTACTTTTAATTCCGCGGCAAGATTTTTTAAGCCCGACCGGAAGGACGGCTATAATTTGTTAAGTGATTAAAAGGGACTTTAATGCCAATGTTTATATACTAAAAATAATAATAATCATAAAATAAATAAATAGTAAACCACTTACTCCGGTACTCTAGTTTTAGCATGTCAACCCCCGGTAGATAATAATACAGCGGGCAGTGATAGTTTTCATTTTTTTGGTGAGCTTTGGGCGCGTTGCTATGGTAGATATTAAACAAAAGTCAGTCAGACGCTAACAAACATAGAAAAATTGTGCAGAAAATAATATTTATTTCATAACAAACTAAATAAGAACAAGTTTGAATTAAATTTCTTAAAGATTGAACAAACGAGGGACCAAAGAATAATTCCTACTTTAAGATGGACATTGAAAAGGCCGCCAAAGAAAGCAGCTTTCAGAGTACCGAAAATGATGCAATAAAAAGAATGTAAAAAATTTCACCGAAAAGGTATTCCTGTTTTTTATCCTGGAGAAGTCTAGAAAGTTAAATACAAATAATAATCGAAACCACCCAAGTCATCAGCAAAGTACAGTAACTTCTGCCAAGCTAGAAGCAACAGAATAACCGTTATCGTGTATTATGATAGCTTTTTGTTTTTTGTATATTAATAAAATAAAATGATCCAAAAAACCTATAATTTTTCCTTTATAGTTTTAAAGGAATTACTTTAATCACCTAAGTCCATGAAAAAAGGGATTAAACGTACACTTTTATGCCCTAGAATAAATCCAACAATAGTTTTCTATATTTTATAAAACATGTCATATAATTTTTGGTTTCTTGCGCTATGTGGGTAAATATTGAAATCATAAAAAACATCGTTTTTATTCGACAATCTGAAAAGCATTATTTGTATGGTTTGTTTATTTGGACAGTCTAAATATATATATACCGAGTGTGACGAACAGTTATTTACGTAACATTTGTAAACCATTTTATTTTTTTAAATACAAAAAAAAACTACGCTCGTGACAGTGTCAGATTCGTCATATAACCAAAAATATTTAGCTGTCGTGTCGCTACCCAAAGAAGACACTACGTCTTCGCGATGCAGTGACCCTAAGAAAATGCACCGCTATGCCCTGTATCCTGCGTGTCTTTAAATGTCTTTTAGAATTTGAATTACTCAAGCACTTGATGTGCACATTGATAAAACTCATAAAACTTGTCAAATTTGTTTTTCGCGAAAAAAAAATTTTTATGTTCGCGAAGTGAATTTTGTTCACACAAGACGCTAGCTCTACCAAGTCCACTTTGGCTTCTTGACTTCCGCATGCGCAGATCTACCCATATTATATACCTCATGTATTAGAATAGATGAACAGGGTGATTTTCACTTGAATGATTCTAACCACATGAAAATAGAAAGTTTCAAAAACCTAACCTAACGAAACCTAATCAAATCTAACCGAACCGAACCAAAGCAAACTGAACCAATAATTAAAAAAAAAACTTTCCTGACTTCCTACCCGGGATCCTAGATGATGTGAATACGAAACGAACCAAAAGTTTACACACTTTGTCGTTAAAAAGTCCGAAGAAGTCTGCAAATGTTCATAACAAGCCCGGAGTTCTCAAATACCAAATTGCAAATAATGCAAGGACCTAAAACTATAAACAACAAGTGAAATTAAAGAAAGAAAAACAATAAAAACGTTTTCTGCTTCTGCCGGGACTCGAACCCGGGATCTCTTGCTCTCTAGGCAAACATTCTAAACATTGAACTACCGAAGCCTCACATAAATTTTCGGAAAACTTCCATCTATGTAGGCTGCGATGTCTCAATACAAGAACGAGAGACTCTCAGGGTATTAACTCGACCAAGTCTTCAAACTGATCTCTATAATTCTTCCTTCCCACTGTCAAAGCTATGTTCTGGAAAAGTCTAGAAATGTTCTGAAAACCTCTTGACAAGTCTGAAAACGCCTGGGAAAGTCTAAAAAAGGACTCGAAAACTAAATTCTGAAATACAATGGACAAGTATGAAAATATTCTTGCAACGTCTCAAAATGTTTTTTTTAAAGTTTGGAAATGCCTGGAAAATTCTGGAAGTGTCCCAGAAAAATCTGGAAATGTTCTAAAAAACTCGCGACAGATCTGGAAAAGTAATGAAATTTTCAAAAAAGGTCTAGAAAACTCCTAGAAATATTCCGGAAAAGCCTGAAAAAGGCTGAAAATATCGGCAAATGTTCTGAAAAGTCTGTAAATGTTCTGGAATGATCTGGAAATGTTCATAAGAACTTTGGAAATATTTTAGAAAAGTCTGAAAATGTTAAGAAAAAGTGTGGAAATGTTCAGGAAAGGTCTGGAAATATCCTGGAGAAGTCTGCACATGTAGGTAACTATGTGGAAAACGTAGCTTCAAGTAATCAATACACCTTTCTGCAAAACTGATCTGGAGTTAACTTCAAACTATAGATCGATCACAGGGTGTGTACATCTTTAATCAAGTTGTTTAAAAAAACTGTAGTTAACAGTAGCCCTCCCTTCGTTCCGTCTACAAATTATTTACATCGGGTTTAAAAGGTTCACTTTAGTCCCTAACTTTATAATGTGCTATTTATGTTGTGTTAAAAAATGGCTGTTCTTTAGCCCTGTTCTCACTATGCATCATGCAAACTTATGTATTTTTATCTTCCTAGCCTGCGCAGCAATGGCTATAGAAGGTATTATTTTCGACGAATAAATATGCGCAGCAATGGCTGGAAAAGGTATTATTTTCGACGAATTTTTTTTTTTTTAAATAACGCCGAAAATTGGTTTTTTGGGTGTATTTTGACCTATCTTAGCGATATAGTCGTAATGTCTGTGTGTGTGTGTGTGTGTGAATGTGTGTTCCTGTCCGTAACACAATAGCTCCTAAACCGCTAAAACGATATTTATAAAAATTTTAGGTTAAATAGTGTTCCACACTCTTACGAGCTGATTAGATTTTGGTCAAAATTCATTAATGCTAATGAAAGTATTTTGACAGTTAAAAAAATTTTAAAATGTTATTTTTTTACGGAGCATCGTATTAATATACATTTTGCTCAATAATTTGTGTTATGACCAAAATCTTCATAGGAGCTTTAGTTTCTGACATATTTACAAAAAACTGTTTTTAAGGTTGATATTATCATAAATTCGTTTGAAGTGTGTTAATAGGCTAGCTAGGAAGGTATGAGATCCGTCATGGATTCATTTATTTGCTTAAGGCGTATGCTGGCTCTCTTTCAGACTGAGTCAGAGAGAGTTGCAAAAATAACAAGCATTTTATGAAAAGTTGCATAGTGAAAAACAGCAATTAACTTCCTATACCAAATTGCAAATAGTGCAAGGACCTAAAACTATAAACAAAAAGTAAAATTAAAGAAAGAAAAATTATAAAAAGTTAATCTTCGGCCGGAACTCGAACTCGCAAGCAAGAGATTCCGGGTTCGAGTCCCTGCCGAAGACAAATTTTATAATTTTTCTTTCTTTAATTTTACTTTTTGTTTATAGCAATTAACTTCTTGTTTTAGGTGGTGTCTTGGGGATACTTCTGCGCGTATCCCGGTGCACCAGGAGTCTACTCTAGCGTTCCAGCCGTAAGGCAGTGGATCCGAGATATATCTGGATTATAATTTTTGAAATTTTTCTTGTACAAATCTACTTATTATTACATTACATAAGATTTTAACGGAATTTTATAAAGATAATAAAATATAAGACAGAGCAAAAAACATTTTATTGTAAAAATGCTGGTAACAAAAAATTTAATTTATAATGTGTGGTTACAGTCTTATACATGTCAAAACAAGAAAGTAGGTATTTGAAATTTGTTTAATAAGATGTTGTGTTTTATGGGAAATTAGAAAATATCTCAAAACTTACACATAGCACAAAAATCACATCAACGTTAAATTAACGTGAACAAAAATAAAGTTTTTTTTACTTGAAAACAACCTCATGCCTTGTAATATTTATTTTGTTAAATCTACATGCTTAAAGGTAACATAAAAACAAAGAGAAATCAAGCTATAAAAATGTACTTTTTGCTAAAGTTTCTGGTACTGTGTATATAACGTGTTTTTTACCCTCGCTATTTTCATGTACCAAATATACACTTGAAAAGTCCTCCACAACATGTTCTAAAACGCCACTAGATTAAGACTTCTCAAACCTACTAACTTTCTGCGTCTTTTTTGGTCACGTTTTAATAACATTTTTTTAACTTAAAAGAGACGCGAAAGGAAGTGTTATAAAAGTTATATAGTTTAAGACTACAACACTTCAAGACAATTTTAAAGATGGCGCTCAAGGCAAGAAAAAATATCTATATATCTATCTATATACATTTTGTTTTTTTTAAAAGCTAAACAAGATTTTTTACAGTAAACACTTTCACAGAATATTAATGTGTCTTTATCAGGTTAATAACAGATGGGTCGTGATCGTGAACGATCAGGGATCAGTTACATAAAAGGTTTTTGGAGTTTAGAGACCAAAGCACTGCCTGATAGATTTATTTTAAGTGAAAAATCCCGACAATAGGTGGCGCTGCTGCAAGTAAAATCTCAAAAATTTTCAGTAGAAAAGCCATGCAAGTCGCGTTTTAAAATTCGTGTAGAAAAGGCGTGAATCTAATGTGATTTTAACGTAAAAATCACTTGAAACTAACGTAAAAACATTGCTGTTTTAATTTTATAATGGCGTTATTACAATGCAGTTTTTAGCAACGTTATTTTTTATAACGTTAATGAAAAGCTTGTTTTCATATATAAAATAAACCTTTTTTTCTAGCAGCTTTTAAAATCAACTTATTTTTTCTCACGCATTTTTTACGTGTTAAACACGTGACTGTGGGTATTTTGATTTATTTTCTACACATATATGTACATACAGGGTGACAATTTAAAAACTATCCACCCCAAACTAATGTGACCGTAATTATTTTAAATAAAATTTACCTAAATTAAGCAATTTTGCAAAGTAATTCACAAATTTCTTTTTTTGTGTGCACTTTAATTTAAAACTGTGGAATTCATGCTTTGCCTTCGATCTTCCTTTACGCGAGACGACGAAACCTACCCTTTCTTTTAGTCACGTAACTTTCAATTTAACTCTCTTGCATATGATCATATGACTAAAGTAAATCGATCACTATGCCAAAAGCATTCGTTTTTTCGACTAGTTATTTGGTCGTCATATTGGATTGCGCGCGCATTTGGATTTCTCATACGGATTTATGACAGTGAAACGGGATGATGAAACCAAATACGTTGGAGCATAAATATGAGGCATACCCATGCATTGTCACATGCAATGCTTGAAGCCAGGACCCCTATTTAATTCTTAATGTTCCTTTTTCGGGTAGACAAGATTTCGGTTACTGCGCATGCGTCAGTTTTTGTAGTTTGGGTATATCCTCCGTTACGTCACAACATTATTTGACAATTGTTAAACGTTTAGAGTTATATCTATTATTTTTTTCTAAAAACTAGTTGATTGGGTGAAAATTTTTAAAATTGTAGATTAAAATTAAAGGGAAATACAAGTAGTTAACTCTCTTACTTCTCCCGGACATTTTTCTACAAATCGCATATGTTTTACATGAATTATTTCCCATTTTTCACAGAAAAAAACATAATATAACATGACAAACGCAAAACACCGCAAAATGTCCATATGGCCTCCATCCACACAACAGCTGTGTGTCTACATGACAAAACACACGCATGCACACTTGAAAATCCGCATCAGCGAATTTAAATTTGCCATTGTTTCCAAAGCCAGCTATGAGTGCTTCATTTTTTGATTCTTTGAACATGTATTTATTCTATAACGTATTTGGATGGAACGAAACTTTAACAAACATAAAAAACCGCTCGCCAATTTTATTTCCTAGGCAGGTAGGTAACTATTGATTTAAGATTTGGGTCTTCTCGGACTTAAACAATTACAATTATTATGGGCTCGACTACTTACTGTTTGGCTAAAAATAGTTAGTAAACGTAAGCAATTTTGTTATTAAAATTTCATATTATAATCACAGTTCCTCGATCGTCGTATTAGGGAGTTTTTGGGTCAACTAAAATAATATTAACTTGGTCAGTAGTTACAGTAGATTATTTATGGAAAGTATCTAACTGAAAAGAACAAGGCAATGCAATAAGTATTTCCTTTGGAGCAAGAATACGCAAAAATTCTAGAAAATGTATATTTTCTCTCTCGCTTCAGTTCATCCCAAAGATTATTTTCTATCTATATGATATTTGAAATCGTCGCATTAATGCAAAACTATTCTATGTCCAGTTTTCCCATTTTTTGTTTTTTTTGCGGAAACGTATAGCTGCTAGCGCGCTTGATTGAATCCAGAACTATTGGATGTCTAGATGTCTACAGTTGATGTTGTATTAAAGTGGCACTGCGTCATAGCTATGGTAAACCAAATTTTGCAGCAAAATCTAAGTAAAGAAAGAAGCCTTAAAAAGTGAGTGTTTCACTTTGTACATGCAGTGTGCCGCTCGCATATTTGTAAACGACGTCCATGATTGCGATTCGGTTGTAGCCCGAACGCTGCCGTAACCGTGTCAATGAAGCCCTATTCTACATTGACACGGTTCGGTTACGTTGGCGATCGATTGACAATGGTTAGGTTTCACATTGTCTAGGATCCCGGGAAAGAGGTCAGGAGAGTATGTTTTAAAAAAATATATGTATGTTAGAAATTTACGAATTCTTTCTTAAGAAAGATTGTTCCAGACTGATTTTTAACGAACATATCGTCTGCTATTTACCAGAGATGTTCGGGCGAAAGCCGACTGGCGATCCTGGTTGTTGTATACAAATATGCGTGCCGCTCGGGGCTTAACGTTCGAAGGATAAAACACTTAGACCTTTTAAAGGAGAGATCAAATAGGTACTTACCTAATAAATAAAGATCCGAAACATAAAAGAGGATTCAAAATGATATTAAAATGTGCTCAAATATAGATTTAGTTGCAAAAACGGTAATTTGTTTGGTAAAAAGCTCCGTCATAATTTGTTTGACATAAACAGTCAAAACAACAACGAATAGAAAACGTCAAAGCCCGGCTAAATCAATAATATGTTCGTAACAACCAGATAAGAGTATATATGTTCCTTTCTAATAAAATCGTTTAGAAGAAGACAGCAATAAAAAGCAAGTAAAATAGTAAGCTAATGACTAATTATTGCAGTGCCTCATTTCGGGAAACAATATCAATAAAAAAATTAAAGGAAGTGCGTGCCACTGTATGTACCCCTCTACTCCCTTCCCGCCCATCAAGGTTTTGATGACGCGGTGTCACTTTAATACAACATCAACTATAAGTGATGAAACGTTCCCACCATCCGCCCGAACAATTTAACCGGTGATACCTCGACTCACGCTAAAAAAATGTTCTCCTATAAAATCTTAATTTTGTGTCATAAAAGTTCTGCATTAAGGCAACGAAATATCATATTCCAATAAGGTTGACAATTCAAATATAATTTTGTCTTTATTTAAAAAAATTTAAAATTTATAATGTCTTTATTTTAAAACACGACGCGACGTTTCGGTTAGTATGTATCTCTAACCGTTTTCAAGTATAAATTAGACAATCTAATCCGTAGGCTACTACTTATACAACTAGGTGTGCAGTCAGGTGTGAGGGTGTGACGGCCCGGCCCCTTTTTATAAACGCCGCTTCAATAAACTTTCGTTTTCGCCAATGCGACTCCTTATGCAAAACTTTAGCTTCGGACCACTGAAGCCTGTGATCATTTGACCATGCATGATCCGCTAAACCGGATTTTACTATAGTAGTGTGAGCTATGGTGATCCTAATTTTTTCGAGAAAAAAAAAGTTGTTCCGATTTAAAAAAATTTTATATATCTTTGCGTTTCAGATGATTTTGAAACTTTTTTGTCTCGCCGTCTGTCTGTCTGTCTGTCTGTCTGTCTGTCTGTCTGTCTGTCTGTCTGTCTGTCTGTCTGTATGTCTGTCTGTAACGACCAACGCGCATAACTCAAAAACCGCTTGGCCTATTTTAATGAAATTTGGTACCTAGGCTGGGTCTTGGGTCGAGATGGTCCCATTTAAAAATGAACAAAATCCACCGAACGCAAACCAAATAAAAGGGTAGGGGTAGATTTCAAAAATTAGAGTTTATGTTAAAATATGGCGTGTGTGATATCAAACGAAAGGTAATTGAGTCTGGAGTTAAACAAAATACATTTTAATTTATTTTAAAAAAAAGGGTGGGGGTAAATTTCAAAAATTAGAGTTTAAGTGAAAATCTGGGTGTGTGATATCAAACGAAAGGTAATTGAGTCCGGAGTTTAACAAAATACATTTTAGTTTTTGTTTTTTTTAAGGGTGGGGGTAGATTTTAAAAATTTGAGTTTACGTCAAAACATGGCATGTGTGGTATCAAACAAACGGTAATTTAGTCTGGAGTTCAATAAAATATATTTCAGTTTTTAGTTATATTAGCTCACACGTAAACTATAACTATAGTACCTAGTGTGAGCTTAGGGGCCCATATATTGGCAGAGTATTTTATTATGTTTTCTGAAATCCATCGAACAATGCATCTACAGACATAGTTTTAAGTTCTTTATGTATTATTTAGCTTTGAAAATTTGTGTATATAAGTTTTTTTTTCAATTTATGAATTATTTCTATTGTTTTTCGAACTTTAAACCACCCCTCAGGGGTGGTACTACAATTTCAGACTATTTTTAACGGGAATCCTACGACTACACGGCCTAAATTTCCAAAAAATGACATTTCTTTACAAAAATTTTGTGTGGTTTTTCTTTATTTCTAAAGTTAATTTGAATTTATGTGAGATGAACCTCACAGAGAAATGCTATTTGACCTGTAAGTATTAAAAAAATACACTTAAACCGGTCAGTATCAAGTCTATAGACTTAATACTTAAATCTGGGCTAAAATGCTAAGTTTTAGGGTCTTAATAAATACTGGTGTTAAAGTTTTTTGGTTGGCCTTATCTGAGATGTCATTGGCTCACAACAAATTTTGCAACAGGACCCGACAGGATGCGAACAGGACACGACAGGGCATCACAGGATCAAACAGGACAGGATATTTTTGCATGGATTTTTTTATACTTACATATTAATGATAGGATTTTAGTCAACCAGAATAATGTCATTACATATGGGTATTAATGTCGTACCCGTGTCTAAGTATAAACAATATTTTGCAATTTTAAAAACATTTATGCATTTTTGCTAAAAAATCACTCAAAATTTTACCCACACTTAAGTACCTAGGTTTTAATCCGTAGTAGTACCTTTAATACCCTTTGGTGAATATTGCTAAAATTTTACACCAGTATTTTCTAAGACTTTATGACTTAGCATTGTAGACCGGGTTTAAGTTTAAGTCTATAGACTTGATACCGACCGGTTTAAGTGTATTTTTTGATTACTCACAAGTCAAATAGCTGCAAAGATTTGGTTCAGCCTAATGTGCAATATGATAGTAAGCATTTCTCAGTGAGTTTCATCTCATATAAATTCAAATTAACTTTAGAAATAAAGAAAAACCACATAAAAATTTTGTAACGAAATGTAATTTTTTGTAAATTTAGTTAGTGCAGTCGTAGGATTCCCGTTAAAAATAGTCTCAAATTATAGTAACACCCCTGAGGGGTGGTTTAAAGTTCGAAACACAATAGAAATAATCCACGATTGACAAAAAAAACTTACATATAAAAATATTCAAAGCTAAATAATACATAAATAACTTAAAACTATATCTGTAGATGCATTACCGTATTAAATACGTATCAATATTTAAATACTGTAAAAAGCACAAGATATATTAGAATCCCTTTTCAATTACATATTCATCAAAACAATCGACCATCGGTTTATTCATCGTTAATTTGTCTACAAAATTAACATGTAAAATATAGCGGACAGCTGACACTGCTTTACACCGTTTTTATTCGACATTTCCTAATGACCTTTGGAGGATATGGCTACCATTTTTAAACCAAAATATTTTATTCTTTTTTTTTATTTATAACCTTTGTGTGGAAATAATGTCTTTATTACAACGAAAAAAGATGACTCATATCGCAAGGTATTTATAAACAATTTATATAAATATTAAAAACTATTGCATTCACAGGAAAAATAAGTTAAACCATCAACCAAAATGTAGGCTTTTAAACCTAGAATTGTAGCACTTAGCACTGTAGACCCTTTAGTAAATACTGGTGTTAGAGTTTCCATAAGAATAAATTGCATGCATAGTTTTAAAACATCATCAGACAAAGATACGTAGATAAGCACCGACCGCTAAAATTTTACTTAAAACACGGATCACCTAACAAACTTAAAACCACCTCGGCAGCGACTCCAAAGCTCCCTATTATTAACTTTACCGATCATTACACTGTAACCTTAAACATTTTTTTAAAATGAACTAAATGAAGTGCTGACACAGTAACATGATTAATTTTTGACAAAAACAACCAAACAAGAATATGTATACTAAAATACAGAATTGTGTCTTAACCTTAACGCTTGTTTATGTATTTTTATTTGAGTGTGTTAATGGTAAGTAGATAACCATTTATTTTTTTGTTCTAAAGTTTTGCTCATTACTGACGCAGCTTATGTTAAAGATAGGTTGCGTCCTAACCGAGCAAAATTTACCGCAAACATTAGGGACTTATTGCAATAAACCCAGGCCGTAAAAGTGGCACGCATTATTTTGACAGTTTTATATTTCACGATCAGCTGTCATGATTCCAAATATACCGCCTTTGTTTATTACGAGAACCAGAATAAATACTGCCTTCCTTTATTAAAGCTAAATCTAGCTGTTCGTTTAAATGTAAAACTGTCAAAACACTGCCTGGCACTAGTACTGCCTGGCATTAGAAAATTATTTCAATAAAGCCAGGCAGTAATTGTGCCGGGCACTATTCTGACCGTTTCGCATTATAGGAACAGCTGTCTTCTATCAAAATTAGGCCCTTGTTAATTATAAGTCAGTAATTTATAGTGCCGCCATTATTAATGGAAAATAAACGATTGGATTTATAAATACGACTTTGGTATGTCAATTTTGAAAGATCAACTGTCAGAATAGTGACCGGCACTATTAATTACTGCCTTGCTTTATTGCAATAAGTCCCTATTATTGCAGTAAGTCTCTTTAATGCTCGTATATGTCGCCGACTGAACAAGTGGCGGCTGGTGACGTTATAAATTGGAGGGGCAGGAATTAATATTGCATAGAGAAGGAGATAAAAACAATTTTACTACTACTATGTCGGTTTAGAACGTTTTTCTACGTTGTCCGACGCCTATTCTCCACCTCCTTCGATCCTGACAATCATTCTCTGTCAGATTTTTTTGACTGTTGCCATTCTAGTTTAGGACGCCATCTTTTTCTGCGCCCTATTGGTTGCCATTCTAGGACCTGCTTTGGTAATCTTGTCCTGAGTGGAAGATCGCACTTTTTAATAATCTTTTTTATTAAAAAGAGCGAACTCTGACCATTGTTACATTTACAATTACCATCGAAGAAATAACTGGACATGTTCTCTGCAATTACTAAGTACTGTAATTTTTCTGTGTTGAATGTGACAATAAAAGCATTAATTATTATTATTATCTTTCGTCGTTCATCCGTTGTACATGGCCGTACCATATCAGTTGCCTTTTAGTGATGTCATCCGTTATGCCTCCCCGACACTTTCCATTTTTGTTTTGTATTTTTCTGTTACGCGACAAGTCTCTATTCCATACAACAGCGTGCTTTTGACCATTGTTTCATATATGTTAAATTTTACATTCTTTTTTATCTCCTGCTCCATAAAATACTGTTAAGACATCCAATACCTTTTTTTGCTTTTACTATTCTTTTTTCCAATTCTTTACAGTCTGTTCCTGTCTTATCAAATATGACACACAAGTATACATACTCATTGCATGGAGATATTGTTTGTCCATTTTCTAGTACTAACTCACTGGATTCTAAACAATTTTATTTTAGCATTTTACAAACAAGCAGCTACTTGGTGTAGTTTTTAGTTTATTTGATTATAGATGCGCAAAACGCTCGGAATAGCACCAGTTTCAGACTAATCATGGCCCTCATCATCATCAGAGCACCTCAAAAATCCCACAGAATTTTAAACAGTCTACTAACCTACTAGTGTATGTCTATTTTTTGCCACATTTTCATTATGTTCGGTAATGTGTTGCCTATAGGCACTATTCAATTGGCACCTAATATAAGTCTTCCCTAGCATAGAAAATTCTATGTGGTTATTTAAATAAGTAGCACTTACTTTGTGTCTTTAACTTTTCACTAAAGTACTTGATATCACACATTCCCTTTGCCACCCACGCAGGATCACTTCGTGGATTTTTCATAATAAGTCAAATAAAGCATTTTGTTTTTCACAACCGCACAACCAGTTTTCAGCATCGTATAATTTTTTACTACTTGCACTAAAATTCTGGTTTATTTTTAGGATTTTTTGGTCCAGTCTACTTGGCCCTAAAGATTTTATTTGTAATCAAAGTTCATATGTCAACGTATTTAAATTTGCACAATTAATTATATATTCGACGGTATTTATTTCCATTTTAAAACAAACAAAAGCAATGGACACGCGATCGGCAATCGAACCGACCCTGACGTACCCCAAATCAAAACAAACTCATACGTCTTTACTAAGGATAGAACCGGCAACACGCAGGAAGGGCAATCAACGGTTTGGCACGATGAATATGGCCGACGTCAACTAAAACAAACATTCATCCCGCCCCCGCGCGAGGACAGCTACCCACGCACCGCTGAAAAACGGGTGAAATTGAAATGTTGTCCCACGCGGTGCTGCCGGCTTGTAATTATTTACGCTAAAAAAGTTTACCCAGTTACCCAGAGACTAAAAAAAAGAACTAGATTTGTCGTAAGGAAAGATTTAACTTATTTTAAATAAATCAGTTAAAAATACTGGTTGTCTAGTTTTGGAAGGGCACTGCCCCGTTGCCCTCCCTGTAGCTGCCGCCACTGCACACCACTAGAACCCTATCAAAGTATTATCCGAGGATTATACTCAGCCGATCTTGGAAAGAGTACGAAAGTCCACTCTTGCTCTTGCTTCTCACTTCTCAGCTCAAGTACCGTTTAGGAAACCATTTGAAGTTGGATTTGTGTCTAAAAAATTTTTTTCGATAAAATGTGCAAATGAAAAACAAAATAGATATATTATTTATACAAAAACATCTTTAAAAATCCTTTACGCAATCTTTTTGAAATTTGGTAGGTGTTGTGTTTGGTAACCTGGTAACTGTAACAAAACGGGATTTGAATATAAATGGTATTTTTGCCATTTATAAGTTTTTAAATATTTTTAATTAAACATTGTTTTTGACATCAACAAACATTAATTATATGCAAGACTAGATTAAGATTAAGTAAAATTTGTATTCGGCTAATATGTCCTTTGCGCCATTAACATCAAAATAATTCATATTTTGTAACTGGAAACCAATTAGCTAAACTATTTTCAACTTTTAAAAAACACACTGTATGATTTTAACTTCATCGATTTTCTGAGTCCATGCCTCTTTGAATTGCGGTGGTATTTTGTCTTTTTGTCTTTCTCGCCAATGCGAGAGAGCTTAAGTTTCAAACCACGGCAACGACAAGCCAAGAATGTCTGTAGAGCAGGGTGGCTCGTCTTGGACAAGAAAACCGTTAAAGAAATCTTAGCGGCAAGCTGAGAACGCCTAGAGAGCAGAGTGACTGAAACTTTCGAAAGTCGTTGGAGCAAACACTCTTTAGTTGGGCTTCGCTCGGTTCGTTCCAATTCTTTAGTTTGCTTTGCTTTCGTTCGCACTTCTTAAGGAGGGTTTTATTTCAACAGGGAAAATTTATCAATTATTTTAACATTGTATAAAACTGTTAACTTTATTATTCATAATTATTTTAGTCTTTTCTTTTGGAGTTTATTAATTTTAAAGCTTTTAATTATTACTGTTTAGATTTGGGATATATTGTTGATTAAAAATGGCGATTTTAGGGCAACGAATGGTTTGTATTTTGATGTTAAAAAAACCATAAAACAGTTAAAAACATTATTTAAGCTTTCTTTAACGGTTTTCTTGTCCAAGACGAGTCACCCTGGTCTACAGACATTCTTGGCTTGCCATTGCCGTGGTTTGAAACTTAAGCTCTCTCGCATTGGCGAGAAAGACAAAGCGACAAAATACCACCGCAATTCAAAGATGTGTGGACTCAGAAAATCGATAAAGTTAAAATCATACAGTGTGTTTTTTAAAAGTTGAAAATAGTTTAGCTAATTTGTTTCCAGTTACAAAATATGAATTATTTTGATATTAATGGCTCAAAGGATATATTAGCCGAATACAACTTTTATTAAAATACAGCGAACCTGAAAATATGCCAAAAAACAAGTCGACGGAGTTGCCATTAATTTTACTTAACCTTAACCTAGTCTTGCATATATTTAAATATTTAATTAAAAATATTTAAAAACTTATAAATGGCAAAAATACCATTTACATATATTCAAAGCCCGTTTTGTTACATAACACTACAATTTACGTTTTTTATTACAACAATGGCAGATCCAAAATGGCGGATTTCTTTATTTTTAAACCGATTTGTCTCAAACTTGAAAGTTTAAAGTGCCTGAGATCACTTAATACAGTTGTATCCTCAAACTAAAAAAAAATTAAAATGGCGGATCCGAAATGGCGGATTTTCTTATTTACTAATCGATTTGTCTCAAACTTGAAATATTATATTGCTTAAGGTCATTTAATACAATTTTTTACTCAAACCCAAAAAAATCAAAATGGCCGATCCAAAATGGCGGACTTTCTTATTTACTAACCGATTTGTCTCAGATGTAAAGATATTTTTGTATAAATAATATATCTATTTTGTTTTTCATCAGCACATTTTATCGAAAATTTTTTTTTAGTCCGGTGCCAGTTGGCCCGGCGGCCATTTGGCGATGCCGAGTTAGCCCGGCGCCCAGTTGGCCCGGCACCCAGTTATCCAAGACCGCTCAATCGGGCTTCGACGATGACATAGAAATACATTGGAATACATTTTGTATTGTATTGTGTCGGTTAGCATCCCTGCATCCTATATGTTGATATATTTGGATGTTATATCAGTGGCGGCTCGTAAGGTAGTGTAACAACCCTATTTTTCAAAAACGTTTCTTTTTATTTTTTAAAACATCTTTATAGGTTTTTTATGCATTTCTTTTTAGTTTATTAATTATATGAAATTTGGTAACTCTGTGAAAATCTACGGATCACACTCGGACTCGGCAAGGTGCGATGAATGGGCCACTAAAACCCAAAGCAGCGTAAAACACGCTGCCCAAAGAGTGTGTTGCACATTTAGCGTTGTTTAAATCTGAAAAATCAAAGCCTGACACAGGCCATCAGTTAGTCGGATAATTGTATTGTTTTTGTGCGTGGAGCATGATAAACTTTGAGTAATTTCATGGCGAAATTTGGGTGGACATGGGTTAGTTTCTTTTAAAAAAATAGAATTAGAAACCCCAAACATTGTCGTAGTATGACTACTACAATGACTTGTGGGTAAACATTTGGGCGCAACGTCTCGAATTTTTTTTCACTCACTGCAAATTCTGGCACACCACGTTGTATTGACACGAGCCGCCGCTGTCCTATATCTATACAGGGACTATAATTGGGACCTTTTGCATGTTCCATTTTTCTTTTATCTTTTATGTGAGGCATGCGCAATTATCTGATTTCAACCTTATCCTTTACTAAAGGATAGTATTTTACCTTACTTCCCAAGTAACATTTGTTTATTTATAGCAGAAGCTAAAAGGTTGCCAGCGCCTTTCCTTAAAACCATAAGTTTCAATGTTTGGTCGCTAGCACGTTCCCATTACGCTTATATACCCCTTAGACCTCCTAAATGGGACTCCCCAATTGGTGGTGGCAATCTATGTATTAAACTCACTATAAAACCATAAGAAATAAACGCCAGCTTCGCCCTCTAGCGGTTCCACCAGTATAGAACCTTTTAGAGCCTAAAGCTATTATGCCAGGTTCTAAAAGCAACTCAGAAACGTCCTCTATCCTATTATAAAACTAGATTTGGTAATTTGGTATCTAGGCGATTCTGTTGAATACCATAATATCTTTAGAGTAAAGAAGTTTTCCAATAAAAGTTATGGCGATATTTTAGATTCACAATGGCTATATAAAATAATGTAGGTCATAAAATTGCCAAAAATGTCAGAGTCCCAAAATTATTTTATCACATAAAAATATACCGAGTTTGTCGTTTTGTTGATGATCAAATTGCCTGCCAGATTTATTTTTCTGATAAAATCGTATCTGAAAAGCTCTCAAAACAAGCGCGCCAGCTCAAGAATTATTTTTAATAGTTTTTTGATAACAAAATAACAAATATTTAAAATTAAAAAAAAAATCATTTACACTATTCACCATTAAAAAAGTCTGTTTGGTTTACATAAATCAAAATTAAAGTAAAATTATTGTTAAAAAACACTGCTAAAACGACTAGATAAATATTTTCTCTTGACAATATTTTTTAAATAAATTTATATACGCCATTATGGTTTTATAGTGGTCACTTGGTTTTATTTGCTACTGTATCGCAACAAGGATTTCTGAGTGCCCTTATGAAACCAACAAAAAAGAATAATGTAAACATAGTCAACATAACCTCACTTAAATTTTTTCTATTTGTTTTTAAAGTGTTTAAAAGCGTATAATTCAACACTTTTAAATGTTTTTTATCGTGCAATGTCGACACAATCGAGAGGGCCAGTGCAATGATATTCGTTGTGCCTGCAGGTTGGAGGGCAACCTCTTATATTGGCCGTCTAAACAGGCCCTATCTAGGCCTGGGTGTCCTACCCAGGAGGACGGAAACTCAACAATTATTAATTACTGGGCTTTAAATAATCAATCTTGCAATAGGTAGGTACCAATCTGTACTTAGGTATATCTATTATTTTTACATAAATACCTAAAAAAATAAAACACGAAAGTATTTACTTACTTCTGTTAGAACCCTTAAGGAAACAAGGTTTTATATGGCCGCCTATTTAAATAATATTTAATATACAGCTATGGGTAACTATAAATACAAAAGAATTAAGTTTACCTTTAAGCCTTCCTATAAAACCTTTTTAAAATGCCTGAAAGTAATGGCAAAAACCAAAAGTCTAAAGTTTATATTTACCACTCTTAAAAACCTCAAGGAAACTAGGTTCTATATGGCCGCCTATCTAATCATATTTACTTTTAAACTACTGGTAACTATAAAAACAAAAGGATATAAGACAACCTTTTAGCTCTATTATAAAACATTTTTGTGATGACCTAAAGTAATGAAAAAACTAATTAACCAAAGTTTATATTTATTTCTTTTTAAAAACTTTAGGTAAAATGGTTTTATAAGACCATCTTTATAAATCAGAAATCAATAAAACCAAAAGTATCTAACAGGCACAGAAGGAATATCAGTTTTATTATACTCCCTTTATAAATCACTTTTTGGTTATATAACACCCCTTTAGGTAATTGGCAATATAAATTACCTTTATGTAGCCAAATTGATCCTAAAACCCATAACAGCACCCTCTAAATAACCTAGGAACCAAATTACTAAAACCTTGAGTGGTAATAAGGTTACTTGGGTTGTGTTCAAGTAATGCAGGCTACTATTTCCTTTGTTTCAAGACAGTGTTGCCGCGCCTATAACGTTATGACAAAATATTTTTGATACCAAACAATTATTTTAAGAGCCATAACCAATGCGGAGTAATCGGCAGATTTAATTTTATGCCAATTATTGAAAACTATTTCATATAAAAACTGCCCAGGTACCAAGGGTCATCAAATGACGTCTTATTTTCGTCGAAAAGTGGTCATTTGATTTACGCATTTTATCTTTCCCAAATGTAAATTAAGAACTACCTACCCTTAACGCGTTTTAGGCGATTGTAAAGATGGCGACAAAATTCTTACAATCTGCGCAGAATGTCAATGCGATACCAAAGGATCGTGGAATTGTGTTTCGTCTGGGCAAAAGTGGGCGGAAAAATGTGTTACAGTTGAAAGTAAGTACGGTAAGTTAGTCATCAGGGAATATTTTAGGGAAATTTGTTTTGTTTTCACTGCCCTGACCTCTATTAATCGTCTATATTTTTGGGTGGACTATCTGTTTCATATAAACGAGCTACGTTTAGCGTAAACTCGGAACGGTTGCTATGGTCCTTGTCAAATTATGGTCAACTCTGCTTACGTCATAAACTTTGTCTACTTAGATATTTTAATAAGTATTTAGCGACCAAGTAATCGGTGAGTGTAATAAGATCACAGTTCCGTGAATAAGATATAATACAACTGTTAAAAGGTACAGAGATTTGTTTATAAGTGTATCAACTTTTTATATATTAAAAAAAATGAAAAATTCTTTTTAATTTGTTTATTTTATCTACTTCCAAGGGTGTTGATTTAAAGCTCAGTGTATGAATTCTTGAATGGGTGAGAAGGAGTACTCCCTCAAAAACGGGTGAAAGTCAAACTGCGCATGCGAACTCACTTGATTTCCGCATCTCTATTGGTCCTGACGTGGGGAGATGCTCATTCTCACTTTCACCCTTTTCAAAAATCCATACACAGGTATGACAAATTGTAAATTAATGGTATATTCTTAATTTTCTGAGGATATTCACGACAATGATAGCGTTCTTGCTAGAGGGGAGCTACGACTTCCGAGGGGTGTTCTGCCTCCTCCTCTTGTTTGCCTCTGCCTCCCCCTGTTAAAATCAGGATATTGATTTTAAAAATTGTTTTTATTTTTATTAATAAAAAATACTTTATGACCATAAGGTAAGTATATGTCGGGCGACTGTACAATTAATCCCACACAGAATATTTTAAAATCGTGTTTTATTAATCAAGGAAATTGTGTAGATTATAAAAAAGGCTGTGAAAAAACTGAACAAACTTTTTTTCACCTATTTTTTTCTTATTTGCTATAATTTGCTTTGTCCGTTGTATTATCACTATTCACATTTTTTTGTAAATATTTTTATTATTTGTAGGTTTAAACTGTATTCCTGGCGATGACAAATCAACAGAAAACTGCAATCACTGTTCATGTCTGGGCTCTGAAATATCTTTGGGCGTTTGGAGTTGCACTCAGAATAGAACATGTGGAAAAATTCCTCCCAAAATTTTCCTAAACGCTCGTCGGGTGGCGATCATGAAACAACAAGGGATGAAGTTTAAACTCTAAATATTAATTAGAATAAGTTAATTTTTAGAATATTTTTCAGAAAAGTTTTACAGAATCAAAATGACCTATTTCAATAAGCTTTTGGTTCGGCTTAATAAAAGTTCGTTAATAAGTATTTTATGTCAAAAAATTTCGCTTTGTTTTTTTTTATAACAGAGAGTAAGGCATTTTTTGTCAAAAGCTAACCACTTACAGAATCATGTAAAAAACAGCGAACAGTTCAGTGCGCAGACATTTACCGCGCCAAGCTCTACCGCGTCAGGATTTTACCGCGCCGGACTGTACCGCACGAGAAACTGACTCGGGCACCTTAGTGAAAAACTTAAACCGTGTACCCACATACCACAAAAATCACATCAACTTTAAATTTACGTGAACAAAAATAACAAAGTTTTTTTTTACTTGAAAACAACCTCATACCATATCATATTTATTTTGTTAAATCTACATGCTTAAAGATAACTCAAAAACAAGGAGAAATCAAGCTATAAAAATGTGCTTTTTGCTGAAGTTTCTGGTGCTGTTTATATGACGTGTTTTTTACTCTCGTTATTTTCATGTACCAAATTCACACTTGAAAAGTCCTCCACAACATGTTCCAAAACGCCACTAGATTAATACTTCTCAAACCTACTGACTTTCTGCGTCTTTTTTGGTCACGTTTTTTTAATAACATTTTTTAACTTAAAAGAGACGCTCAAGGCAAGACAAAATATCTATGTATCTATCAATATACATTAAGTTTTTTTTAAAGGCTAAACAAGATTTATGAACAGTAAACACTTTCACAGAATATTCATGTGTATTTATGAGGTTAATAACAGATGCGTCGTGATCGTGGATCAGGGATCAGTCCCTTAACAGGTTTTTGGAGTTTAGAGGCCAAGCACTGCCTGATAGATTTCGTCAAAGTGAAAAATCCCGATTATAGGTGGCGATGCTGCTAGTAAAATCTCAAAAATATTCGGTACAAAAACCGTGCAAGTCGCGTTTTAAAATTCGTGTAGAAAAGGCGTGAATCTAATGTGATTTTAACGTTGATAAAGATCACTTGAAACTAACGTAAAAACATTGCTGTTTTAATTTGATAAAGGCGTTCTTAAAATGCAGTTTTTAGCAACGTTATTTTTTATAACGTTAATGAATGACCTATTAAGCTTGTTTTCATATATGAAATAAACGTTATTTTCTAGCAGCTTTTAAAATCAACGTTTTTTTTCTAACGCCTTTTTTACGTTTTAAACACGTGATTGTGCTATGTGGGTAAATGCAGATGCAAGATCGCGCAAGTCGGAACAGCCTCAGGTAGCAGCGCAGCTTATACAGTGCTATATGGCTATTCCCAAGCGCGGATCTGGGCCTAAATCTAAGGGAGGTAGTGGTCGATGAAAAAAATATTTGTGAATTAATTTATTTCTATGGGTAATAATTAACTGGTAAGCCCTTTATTTATTAAAAAAAAGTGTAGTGTGACTTACACCTGGTAATTTTTAGAGTCCATGAACAAGAAATACAAGAATAAAAGTTTTATTTATTCCGGGTCAAAACCGCGAAAATTTTAAGGCGCATTTGTAGTTATGTTAGGACACGTTTGCAATCAATTGTCCAAAGGTTGGATAACATTGATTTGGACCTTTTAAAAAGAGGCCCGCGAAATAAACCTAAGGCAAAATAAGTTAGGTTAGGACCCATTAGTGGAACAACCTAGGTAGCAAGGTCACGTTTTTTAAACGTCAAGAAAAGGTAATTTTTAATGACGATTGACGTCTCTAACCTGACGTGTAAATGACATTTAAATGACGTTCAAAAGACACACCCAAAATGACGTCATTTTTAGACGTTTTAAAGACGTTGCAATATAACGTATTTGGGACCAAAACAGAACATCAGTGACCTATTTTATGACTATTTTTAAACTCGTCTGAATATATGAAATATTCCCTGCAGTTGGGAACACTGAAGGAAACTTAGACCTGGAAGGCCTGGAACAGGTACAGATCAAAATAGGCCAAACCTAGAATTTGACATCCTCATCTAGAAGCGAAAGAAGCCTTGAAGTTTGTCTTGATTTAATATTTAATTTATTTTAGATACATACCCCCACATGTCGTATTAATCCGGTTAAGTACTGACTGGGGCACCATTTATGTAAGTATGAGTGTATGCCCCTTGGACAAAGTGTGCAGTGTGGGTAGTGTCCAATATATTACGCGTTTAAGATGTCAAAAACTACACTGCGAAAAGACGCCAAATAATTGACGCCTTAAAGACAACATTTTTTGGTAGATGACCTGCTGGTCATCCAAATGACCACTTTTCGACGAAAAAAATACGTCATTTGATGACCCCTTGCTACCTGGAAATATAAGTAGGTTAGGTTGCTTTGAGTGACTAAGGGACTTGGCAGGACACGGCAGGACCTAGCAGGGCTTGGGAAGACCTGGTGGGACCTGGCAAGACCTAACAGGACTTGGGAGGACTTGGCAAGACTTGCAGAATCTTTAAGGAACTTAAAATTGGAAGGTGGGTACTATTTTAATTTTAATTTTTTTTTCGTTTAGTAGAAAACAAAAATAAAAAAAACTTTGTTTAAGTAGTGGTTAGAAACTCTAGGCATTAGTGTACAGCGTGTCCCATTTTCGATGAGATTAAATGGGAAACTCGGTTATTATTAAAGATATTGATTTTCTGATTACACCTTACCGTGCTCGTTTTTTGAGCCCTTAAAAATGGCGTAATCAGATTTTTGCTATACCCCGTAATTTCGCTAATACAGGGAGTTTTTGAAAAAATTGTATTTTTAATAATCCCTTGTTCTCGCTTATTTTGCGAGATACTTTTATTCTGTAAAAACATTTTTGTGGCAACTTTTTTGGAAGAAAATAATGACGTTGTCAATTTTTGTAAATATTGTTTAGTGTTCGAGATATGGTATTTATCATAAAAAAATTAAATACAGACCTGGATTTTTTTTATTACTATTTTGATTGGTTTCATGCTAGTATTATCATAAAATAAGAAAAATTAAAAAAAAAATTTGTTTTAAGTTAAAAAAAAAAATATATTTAATATTTAAAAAAAAAATTAGTCCGAACCTGGATATTTCCAACATAAATATAAACTAAAACTTGCTAGTTAAACAATTTTTAGTTTAACTGTTTTGATACTTAGCATATTAAAATGGTTTCACGTTAATTTACAGATTTATTTGAAACAAAGTCTACGAAAAATACAAAAAAAAACAAATTATAAAAAATAACTAATATTTCTGATTACCATTATGTGTAAGACATTGTTGGCATTTTTGAGTAATTTTTCTTAACGCATTTTGCATAAAAATATTTCTGCCATTTAAATATTGGGATTTTGTTGCTTGAATGAAGCACTCAAACATATCACAATTTTCAAAATCTGGATATGGTCGATTTCTAGCCAGTTTAAAATAATTGTAAGCCATTCACAAAAATGACAAGTAAAATGACAATGTCAATTCCACGCTTTTGTTTTGTAAATTTCACGACCTGCTGTTCGGTTATCAAATAATTAGTATGATATTATTTTTGTAACTTTTTAACGTTTTTTACTTTATTTATAAATCTTTTAATTATTATTTCAAAACAGATAAACTAAAAATCGTTCAACTAGTGAGTTTTGCAATTTTTAATTTATAATTACGTTGGAAATTTCCAGGTTTGGACTATAATTTTTTTTTCAAATATTAAATATTTTTTTTTAACCTTAAATCAAAAAAATATTAAAGTTTTATCATTTTAAGGTAATAATAGCATGGAACTAATCAAAGTAGTAATAAAAAAAATCCAGGTCCGTATTTAATTTTTTAATGATAAATACCATATCTCAAAAACTAAACAATATTTTTAAAAATTGACAACGTCATTATTTTGCTCTAAAAAAGTTGCCATAGAAAGGTTTTTCCAGAATAAAAATATCTTGCAAAATAAGCGAGATACAAGGAATTAATTAAAATGCAATTTTTTCAAAAACTCCCTGTATTAGCGAAACCACGGGGTATAGCAAAAATCTGATTACACCATTTTTAAGGGCTCCAAAAAAGAGCATGGTAAAGTGCAATCAGACGATATCTTTAATAATAACCAAATTTCCCATTTAATCCCATCGAAAATGGGATACGCTACTAAGAAACCTGACCGATAAGAACCTGGCAGGGCCCATAAGGACTTGACAGGACCTGGCAGGACTTGACAGGACCAACAAAGATATAGATGGATTTGGTTCTTAACGTCAGAACCTGTAAAAACACAAATATTACAAAATGAAACATTAAGCTTGTCTTTTATACATGAACTCCAGTATGTATAAAGGAGCACATTTTTTATTTGCACTGTTCCAGCCCTTTGATAAACTAGTCATACTATCAGAAAAAAAATTGCTGTATCAAGTATCTCAGTGTATGAACCATCCCCAGTCTCCCCTACTCACTCTAAATAAATTGACAAAAATATATGTAAAAACGGAATTTTTTTATTTTTGCACAGGCATTTGTTGTTGAATTGTGTTCTTCTCAGATAGTACTAAACATCTATAAAACGTTTTTTTTTTTTTAAACTTTATAATAGAAGAAAACCAAACCTGTACTGCACAATAACGGACAAATTATTTGACTCACGGAAACTTTTGGGCTGGGTAGTTTATTATACTCGAGATTATACTACATAATTATACTTTGGCCTCCCAGAGTCATCTTTTACAGTTTGGGTGGTACATTTTCCATTGATTCATTGAGCTCATTTAAATACAAATTGGACAACTCTGAGTGTTATATTCCATATCATAGTTTTTGACGGTTATCAGCTATTTACCATAAAAAATAGAATAGGCCAACGAAAAAAAATTGTTAAAAATTGTCTCAAAAATAATGATATCAACTGTGAACCATTGCTACTGTTAACAGTAAGCCTGAAACAAATAAAAAATATTTATTTTTTATTATATATTTTTGATGTTTAGCAACGAATTTAGCTATAACCTGTTAACTAGCCTTTGATAAGAACTAAATGATCTAAAATGCTTAAAACTTACTTAAAATTAAAAAAAAAAGAATATGTTACCTAGTATCCTTCTGAGGGCCTACGGACAGGAATTGAGTACTAAAGCACTTAAAAGTACAAAATAATAAATATTCTTACACAATTTAAATATTAAAAAGTTAATAACAAAAATTTGAGGTTATGTCATTTATGTTTAAGTCTTTTTGTGCGAGCCATTGGAAGGACCTGACAGGACTTAGCAGGATCTGGCCGGACTTGATAAGACCTGCTGGGATTTACCAGCACCTGACAAGACCTGACAGGACCTGGTAGGGCTTGTAGAATCTTTAAGAACCTAAAAATTGGAGGGTCGGAACTATTTTTTTAATGTAGTGATACATAGAGAGTTAAATTTCTTATTTTAAAAATACAATAGAAAACAAAAATAAATAAAAACATTGGGTAAGTACTGGTAGGAAACTCTAGGCATTAGTGTAATAACAAACCTGACCAACAAGGACCAGGCAGGACCAATAAGGACTTGGCAGGACCTCGCAGGACTTGGCAGGAACTGGCAGGATCTGGCAGAACTTGACAGACTTATTTTCTTACTAAATTAGTATAAGTGACAAACAGCACAGCACACCATACGAGAAAGTACTTACCCTACCCTACCGCTCTGCCTCAACTGCAGCAATTTTCTTCTCAAGTCAGTGATTGCAGTAGGGCAGAGACCCAGGCAGATTAGTACCTCAGAAGCTGTGGTAGTACAGGGAGAGTATTTTCTTGTAAAGTGTGGTATGCTGTTTCCCACTTACATAAATGCGCTAAGACAAGGAGAGCACTACGATTAAGCATAAAAAGCTCGCAAAAAAAGTCTTTTGTGTCCCATAAATCCTTCCAGGAGCCCGATCATTGCATTTATGCAGATTCATGATACAAATACAAGCAGGTTATTGAGATAACATTCTAAGAATTTTTTACGATAAATCTGTTTTTCTTCTTGTATAGTAGTCACTAAAAACCGAGGGGTGGCTCAGTATTTCCATTTGGTGTTCAGGTTTGGGGAAATACCAGAAAATACTTGGGAAGTACTGGGAAATTTACTAGGAAATACCGGGAATTGCTTGGGAAATACTTGGAAATACCACTGAAATTTGAGAAAATACTGGGAAATACCAGGAAATACTGTAGGTATTATACCGTAGGTATTTCCTTTTGGTGTACAAAAATCAGCGATCGAGCCACCCCTCTCTAAAAAGACAACTGAATACTCCAACAAAGACAAAAAAATTTCGCCAGTCAAAAAAAATACCGATTGCTTGACAAAGAAAAAAAATAAGGTTACACGGATTCTACCCTAGAAAAGGCTGGTTCCATAAAATTTAACAGGTAAGTGATGAGCAGCCGTTGAAAGCGTCTTCTACCCGCCCTTCTATGGTATTTCCAGGTTGTCGACGCCATCGCACAGTGGGCTTTCGGACCTAATTTTTGGCCAAAATTGGAAAAAAAAAATTGGGAAAATATTTTAATAAACCCAGATGGCCAACTAAATGGCGAGGTTTTCTATTTGTGAACCGATAAGTATGAAATTTGTAACTTTGAGGTATTTATTAATATTATTAACTCAAACTTAAAAAAATTAACATGGCCGTTACAAAATGGGGGACTTTCCCATTTATTTACCGATTCGCGTCAAATTTGGAACTTTGGGGTGTCTAAGCTGGCTGATTATAAAATGTGGTCTCAAACTTCAAAAAAAATAACATGGCGGATTTTGCTTTTCACTCAATATAAAAACAAAACATGGCGCATCCGAAATGGCCGACTCTTACACTTATAAACTCTGAGGTATTTAAAGTCGCTATTTATGATTTTTGACTGACACAAAAAATACTCTGCCAATATATGGGCCCCTAAGCTCACACTAGGTACTAAAATATATTTTATTCAACTCCAGACTAAATTACCTTTTGTTTGATACCGCACAAGCCATGTTTTGGCTTAAACTCAAATTTTTGAAATCTACCCCCACCCTTAAAAAAACAAAAACTAAAACGTATTTTGTTAAACTGCGGACTCAATTACCTTTCGTTTGATATCACACACGCCATATTTTCACTTAAACTCTAATTTTTGAAATATACCCCCACCTTTTCTTTTAAATAAATTAAAATGTATTTTGTTTAACTCCAGACTCAATTACCTTTCGTTTGATATCACACACGCCATATTTTCCATAAACTCTAATTTTTAAAATCTACCCCCATCCTTTTATTTGGTTTGTGTTCAGTGGATTTTGTTCATTTTTAAATGGGACCATCTCGGCCCAAAACCCGGCCTAGGTACCAAATTTCATTAAAATCGGCCAAGCGGTTTTTGAGTTATGCGCGTTGGTCGTTACAGACAGACAGACAGACAGACGGCGCAACAAAAAAGTTTCAAAATCATCTGAAACGCAAAGATATATAAAATTTTTTTAAATCGGAACAACTTTTTTTTTCTCGAAAAAATTAGGATCACCATAGCTCACACTACTATAGTATAGTATATGTGTGAGCTAAAACTAGCATAGCGGATCGAAAATATTGGACTATTCTATTTGTGAACGATTTGTGCCAAACTTGGTACTTGGGGTTTTTTTAGGGTTTTATTGAAGCTTACCGTGTAATGCGTAACAAAGATGTGTTCAAAAGAATGAAATTCGGTAATAATAGAATTTGTTTGCTTGATCTGTAAATTTTGGTTTTTGATATATTACACAAAGTTAGTATTGTTTATAGGATGGCCCTCTTTTTACTAGATTTTTAAAATCAGTATATATTTTCCTTTAAAATGATGTATCACACTTAACATTTAATTTTTTTAAATTTTATGTTTTATTATTTTAAACATTATTTTTATTTTTTAATACTACCTATTAATTTTTTTATATTTTAATTTGTTTGCGTTAGCCTGATGTACTTAAAAAATAATAAACAAGCACTTTTGTTAAGACCGACAAGCATTGTTGTATATTATGATTAATGTAAAACTCGTTTTTTTCGAAAAAGTCCCGTTTAGCAAATTTTAAAATATTAATTTTTACCCTTTAGGAAAATAAAAATTTCAAGAAAAAGGTTGATGACGAAAACAAAGATTTTTTCCAACGTTAATATTTTTATAGAATTTTAGACATGCCAAACAAACAAACAAAAACTACCTACACATCAAAATTGGAATCAAAATGTAAAGCTATCAAATCTACTTACCTTAACTACGATTAATTTTACTTGAATTTTGTACACCACAAAATAATTTTGAAAAATGGCTTTGAATCTGGATCAAATCGCTATACACATATACACATAATATGGTACTTTTAAGGAGTTTTTTAGGAAGTAAAAATTACCAATTTAAAAAACAACTGAAAGTTGCGTCAATCAAATAACAGTTTTTTCCAAAACCTACTAGACTATCTACTCGTGCTTTGAAAAGGGTTTTGGGAGTTTCAGTATGTTTTTAATTTAACCCTTTTTGGCCAAAAATCAGGTCCCTGAGACCACTGTGCAACGTGGCGACTTTAAATGGAACGCTGAGCGGGTTAATAACTGTTTTTTTGGACAAAAATCAAAGACACTTTTCTGTGTCATTATTCTTGAAATCTCCCCGAGCGAGTGTACCTCAAAATTGGAGCGAAAGTAGACGTTTCTTCCACAATCGTATTCTTGAAACTCTCACCCGCAAAACGTGTGACATTTTGGCGACCTCACACCGGCATGGCACCGGGGAGGTCTCGATATGTACCGACGCACATTGTTTACTCTTTATGATTTAGGGGGATTTAATTAAAACAATGACACAAATATATTTTTATCTTGTTGATGGGTTCGGTTAGCTTGATTATTTTATATTAAGTATTTTTTAGAAATATAGTGTAGCAATCTTTATACACATGGTGTTTCATTAAGTCTGCACCAGGGCTAACTTATTATTTACACGAAGGAAACATATTGGCTATTCTTAGAAAATAAACTTTGTTCCTATTATGTTTTATTATTAGATAAATTAAAAAAATTTCTTATTACAGGGTGGAATTTTAATAAAGGAAACATATTATAACAGTGAAGTTTAGTACCCGTGAATAAAAAAACCACAATTTTTAGTGGCTTAGCGAACATAGAAAGATTTTGTTTCTCTTGTATTTTTCCGTGGGCAGCTCGTAAGCCTGATACTCACGGGAGTCCAGGATCTAATGGACACCTATTAAGTGTAAACACTTAATAGGTGTCCATTAGGTCATGTCAGTCCATTAGATGGACCCCCGTGGGTGTACAGCTTTCGAGCTGCCCACGGAAAAATACAAGAGAAACAAAATCTTTCTATGCCCGCTTAGCCACGAAAAATTGTTGTTTTGAAACATATTATTTTAAAAAAATTACCTTTATTACCTAAGCCCATTTCTTTTTGTTATTAAGTAAAAATAAATATTATTTCTTGATACAAGTTGTTTCATTACATCCCCAAGTAACATTATTACCACTCAAGGTTTTATTAATTTGGTTCCTAGGTTATTTAGAGGGTGCTGTTATGGGTTTTAGGATCAATTTGGCTACATAAAGGTAATTTATATTGCCTATTACCTAAAGGGGTGTTATACAACCAAAAAGTGATTTATAAAGGGAGTATAATAAAACTCATATTCCTTCTGTTCCTTTTAAATACTTTTGGATTTATTGATTTCTGATTTATAAAGCTGGTCTTATAAAACCATTTTACCTAAAGTTTTTAAAAAGAAATAATTATAAACTTTGGTCATTTAGTTTTTTTTAATACTTTAGGTCATTACAAAAGTGTTTTATAATAGAGCTAAAAGGTTATCTTATATCCTTTTGTTTTTATAGTTACCAGTAGTTTAAAAGTAAATATGATTAGATAGGCGGCCATATAGAACCTAGTTTCCTTAAGGTTTTTAAGAGTGGTAAATATAAACTTTAGACTTTTGGTTTTTGCCATTACTGTTAGGCATTTTAAAAAGATTTTATAGGAAGGCTTAAAGGTAATCTTAATTCTTTTGTATTTATAGTTAGCTGTATATTACATATTATTTAAATAGGCGGCCATATAAAACCTTGTTTCCTTAAGGGTTCTAACAGAAGTAAATACTTTCGTGTTTTATTTTTTTAGTCATTTCTTGTAAAAATAATAGATATACCTAGGTACAGATTGGTACCTACCTATTGCAAGATTGATTAATTAAAGTCCAATAATTAATAATTGTACAGTTTCCGTCCTCCTGGGTTGGACACCCAGGCCTAGATAAGGCCTGTTTAGACGGCCAATATAAGAGGTTGCCCTCCAACCTGCAGGCACAACGAATATCATTGCACTCGCCCTCTCGATTGTGTCGAAATTGCACGATAAAAAACATTTAACTGTTGAATTATATGCTTTTAAACACTTTAAAAACAAAAACAAAAAATTTAAGTGAGGTTATGTTGACTATGTTTACATTGTTCTTTTTTGTGGGTTTCATAAGGGCACTAAAATATCCTTGTTGCGATACAGTAACAAATAAAACCAAGTGACCACTATAAAACCATAATGGCGTATATAAATTTATTTAAAAAATATTGTAAAGAGAAAATATTTATCTAGTCGTTTAAGCAGTGTTTTTTAATAATAATTTTACTTTAATTTTGATTTATGTAAACAAAACAGACTTTTTTAATGGTGAATAGTGTAAATGATTTTTTTTTAATTTTAAATATTTGTTATTTTGCTTTCAAAAAACTATTAAAAAACATTCTTGAGCTGGCGCACTTGTTTTGAGAGCTTTTCAGATACGATTTTATCAGAAAAATAAATCTGGCAGGCAATTTGATCATCAACAAACGACAAACTCGGTATATTTTTATGTGATAAAATAATTTTGGGACTTTGACATTTTTGGCAATTTTGTGACCTAAATTATTATATATAGCCATTGTGAATCTAAAATATCGCCATAGCTTTTATAGGAAAACTTCTTTACTCTAAAGGTATTATGGTATTCAACAGAATCGCCAGGATACCAAATTACCGAATCTAGTTTTATAATAGGATAGAGGACGTTTCTGAGTTGCTTTTAGAACCTGGCATAATAGCTTTAGGCTCTAAAAGGTTCTATACTGGTGGAACCGCTAGAGGGCGAAGCTGGAGTTTATTTCTTATGGTTTTATAGTGAGTTTAATACATAGTTTGCCACCACCAATTGGGGAGTCCCAATTTGGGAGGTCTAAGGGGTATATAAGGGTAATGGGAACGTGCTAGCGACCAAACATTGAAACTAATGGTTTTAAGGAAAGGCGCTGGCAACCTTTTAGCTTCTGCTATAAATAAAGAAATGTTACTTGGGTCTGCACCGTTGCTTCGTTATGATTTAAGTAAAGAAAATATATTATTATTAAAAAAATAAACTTTGTTACCTAAACCTGTTGCTTTTTGTTATTAAACAAAAATAAATATTAATCCTTTATACAGGGTGTTTTATTAAGTCTGTACCATTTGCTTACATTTTTGTTATTGGATTTACTAGATTGGTTAAATTAGCAAACTAGTAGTATTCTTCTCGCTGATTAAGACGATTTAAATTTAAAAAGAAACAAAAACGTGGTGTTTATTTATTTCTTAACCTAAAGCAACGATTTTGTTGTAAAGTTTGTTTCTGTATTTGTTTGTCTGTCTGGCTGAAATGAAATTAGGGTAAAAGGGGAAGTAACTCTGATCGAGTGTCTCCCAACGCAATTTTATGGACAAGCACGGTGCAAAACTAACTCCACGGACTAATAGGCAAAAAAAGGCAAAAGTGTCCTTTAAAAACCATGGTCATTATTTTCATAAATATTTGACAACCATATACGACCATATAAGAAACTTATCTCAACTTGAATTTTTTATTTTTAATTTTTAAACTATCTTTTTAAATTGCGCTATATTAAACACAAAGACGTGCTACATAAAAAAGTTACTATGCATACGTTACCTTTTTTATTAGACTTTACCAACACTGTACCACAAAGTTCTTAAAAAGATTTATTAATGTGAAATGGCAAAACAGTAAAAGTACGTCTGTCCAAAAACAAATTTTTCTCGAACTTCGCTTATCTTTTTCTTGAATTCAATGTTTTTTTTTTAATTTTTTTTATGACAAATTAGTATTTTTCAGGTATTCGACCATTAAGGTGTAGTAATATTTTTTTTCTTAAAAAGAAATCATTAAATCCCCCTTGATGAATACATGACATCAATGTGCGACGTGGTGACTTTTGTCACAAACTGTGAGATAACCTAAAAATCTTTGTTTTTTATGACGTCTGCGTCTTGTTATTTTTTAAAGTTTTCTCTGTTCTGTTTTTCTCCCATATATACTTTTTTTCTGCTTCTTTTTTCTGTTTGTGTGTCCCGAAACAAAAAGCCAGGAAAGAAAAATTGGGGTTACTTCTTCTTAACTACATTGCTCTATTTGGTTAGTTGTCTGTCAAAATTTATTGACTTTTTTATTGGTCCAAATTGTCACCTGAAAATTGGTCCATTTCATATCACTTTTCATGTATTCCCCAGACCAAGAATACTGCATTTATGCAATACGGTGAGAAACGAGAGAGTTTTCACTCGTCGTCACTCGTCACTCCCCGGTGAATCCCCGCTCAGGGAGATTTCAAGAATACTGACGATCTAAAACAATTTTGGTTGGACTCCCGGAGAGGGGTCTACTCACATACAATTTGTTTGTTGAAAGGGGATGACCTCTACATCCTTTCCGATAATTATTAATCCTCAATTATAGGCAGCAGCAGAAACAGAAACAGCTTAGCATTCCACGCTCTAGCACAACGTAAAACAATAAAGGTGAAAAAGCAGGAATATTTGAGCTACTTTTAGTCCCTAAAACACATGGGATAAGACCACACAGATTAATATGGAATTGTTATGAAAGTAGGGAAATGGAGCCCATGAAAAGGTCTACTTGCCAGGCTTAATATCTCCTTCTTTATAGTAGGACTCTTGCTACTAGTTAGACACCAAATTTTAAGTCCTAAGTGATTCAGAAGCCTCGACACTGATTACTAAAATATGCCTAAATTTCATAATCTATCTATCTATCTATCCATCTATTCAGCCTTCTTCAATCCATCTTTGGACATAGGCCTCCCCCAATATCTTCCACTCTTCTCTGTCTGTCGGCGTGTTCATCCATCTAGGTCCCGTGTGTTTGTTCAAATCGTCCGCCAATCTCATTTGGGGTCTTCCCTACTTCTTTTATTTTCCCAAGGTCTCCAGTTTACAATACATTTAATTGTAGATTTCTACTACATTTGTTCCATTGATCGTCTTTCTGTCTGATATTATGACCGGTAAATTTCCATTTTAATTTTGCTACTTCTTTTGTCTTATTTCTTATCCATTCATTCCTTTTTCTATCTATTAGCTTTAAATGTAATATTTGTCTTTCCATTGATCTTTGGGCTTTTGTTACCTTATCAGGTCTGGGATCCATAGGTAAGTACAGGAAGGATACATCGGTTATAGACTTTCATTTTGAGGTACTGAGGATATTTTTTATTTATTAATATGTCGCTTAATTTACCAAATGCTGCCCAGGCCAATCTTACTCGTCTCTTGATTTCACCTGTTTCCCTACTCACTTTAAAATCTTAAATAGCAATACACCACTTGTGATAGCTTCCTGGAAAGCTTACAAGAAATGCTAATCATTGGTCGACATTTTTTTTTTAGTCTAAAACTACCCTTAAATTTCAAAAAATAATATTTTTTCTTAAAAAAATAACATTATTGAGTTTAAAAGGTTTGGATATCAATTTTTCATCTTCTCACACTACCTCCACCCACCTCTTAAGCCCCACCCCCATTCACTTTAAAATCTAAAACGACAATACCCCACTTGTGATACCTTCCTGGAAAGCTTACAAAAAATGCTGATCAGTGATCATAAAAAATTTGAGGTAAAATCAAATGCTACCTTTAAATTTGGACAAAACTGCTATTTAAATAAAAAGCACATAAAGCTCAAATGTCTTAAAAATAATAATTGTATCACAACTTTATGCCCCTCCCATTTAAAATTTAAGTAGCTCATAAAAAAATTATAAAAACTCCAATAATAAAATTTATGTTAACAGCAGCATTGTCTTGTACAATCTCAATAATATTTTTTGCGATAATGCGAATATTACCTTTTTTGTTTTTTTCAATTTTTTTTTATCGGTCCTTTTACTCAGTTTCAATTTTGGCTTGCCGTACATAACTTATTTCGTTGGTTATTAAAATTTTGAAAATGGCTTATAGTGTGGAAGAACGAATTCAAATTATTTTTATTTACGGTGCTCAAGGTATGTCCTATTTAAGAACATCCCTTACCTTTAATGAAAGGCATCCCGACAAAAATGTAAGCCACGTTTATGTTAGGGATTTAGTTCAAAAATTTGAAGAGATAGGATCTGTAAAAAATAAAAAAAAACAGGGACCTAGAATCTTAAGAAGAAATGCAAGTCGAAGTTATCGGGCAGGTTTCCATTAATCCCGAAGTGTCAACGCGCCAATTGGCTTTAATAACGGGGATATCTCAGACAGCTGTGAGAAAAGTTTTAGATATGCATAAATTCCACCCGTACAAAATGAAAATTTTGCAAGAACAATGACAGAAAATTCAAAGAAACCCCTTATTGATAAAAAACATTTGTTTTAGCGACGAATGTTCTTTTTTTTAAATGGTGATGTAAATAAACAGAACTGTCGATACTGGAGTGACGAGAATCCACATATTGTTATAGAAGGGCATACTCAAAATCCACAAAAACTAAATGTTTGGGCAGGAATACTGGGCGATAAAAGCATCGGCCTCTTTTTCATTGAGGGAAATTTGACTGGCCAAGCTTACGTAGAAATACTTAATAACTCGATAGAGCCTGCTATTGTGTATGAAGTGGAGAATCAGAGGGATGTGCACGGAAATTTAAATCTAGATGAAGATAATTTACACTTTTAGCAGGATGGGGCGTCCCCACATTATGCTCTTGTTGCGAGACAGTGGCTACATAGAACTTATCCAAGGCAATGTATTGGTAGAAGGGGTCCAATTGAGTGGCCACCAAGATCACCTGACCTTATTCCTATGGATTTCTTTTTATGGGGTTACATTAATTCCATAGTGTACAAAAATAAGCTAGCTTCGTTAGAAGAATTACGGCAACGAATTATTGAAGCGTGTAGAAATATGCCAAAAGATATTTTCCAAAAAGTGAGGGAAGAATTTGAAAATCGTTTAGACTTCTTTTTGGAACGAAATGGCTGCCATTTTGAACAATTATTAAAAAAAAGTTATTAAATTTGATTTGCTTTTTTTTTGTAAAAAACCACCCTGATTTATCAAGCTTTTTTATTAATTTTCAATAAATGGTTAGTTTTTCACTTTACATTAGATTTTTTTATAACCTATTAGCATTTATTTTTCTAAGCTTTACTGGAGCCTAGGGGTGTTACCACTTAAGATTTTAAAGTGAGTGGAGGTGAGACTTAAGGGGTGGGTGGAGGTGGTGTAAAATTTTTTAAATTATTTTTAATTTTTATTTAAATTAATTATTAACTTGATATCCAAACCTTTTTAAACTCAATAATGTTATTTTTTTAAGAAAAAGCAATTTTTGAAATTTAGGAGTAGATTTTGATTTTCGAAAAAAAAATTATGGCCGATGATTAGCACTTCTTGTAAGCTTTCCAGGAAGCTATCACAAGTGGGGTGTTGCTATTTAAGATTTTAAAGTGAGTAGGGGTGGGCCTTAAGGAGTGGGTCGGGGTGGTTCGAAAAATATGTCATTTGTATTCCCTTGTATGCTTTTAGTTTTAGTGTGGCTCATACTTAAGCCTATATTTTTAGCTGCTGTATCCAGTTGTTCCAGCATTTTTATCAGTTCTTATTTCTTGTCTTTTATAAAGGCGATACCATCAGCGTATCTTAGGTCGTTCAAGAGTGGCCGTTTACTTTGATGCCTATTTCTTCCCAATCTAAGCATTTAAAAACATCTTCTAGGGCCTGGTTAAATAATTTAGGGGATATTTTGTCACCCTGGCTGCAACCTCTTCTAATGAGGATTGGCTTGGTTCCTTCGTGGATTTTGATTGATATTGTTGCTTCGCTATATATATTGGCTATTAAGTCTGTATATCTGTGATCCATTCGGCTATTAATTAAATATACTTTTACTGGCCAGTGCTTAATGCTATCAAAATCTTCTTCGAAGTCTATAAACGCAATATAGAGTGGAATGTTATATTCGTTGGCTCGTTCTATTAGGATTTTCATGGGTAATAAGTGGTCAACTGTACTGAAACCTTTTTTAAAACCTGCTTGTTACTTTGATTGATATCCGTTAAATTTTGTTGTTAGTCTATCTGTTATTATTTTCATGAAAATATTATAAATTACATTGAGGAGTGTTACAGGTCGATAGTTTTTTAGGTCTGCTCTACCGCCAGTCTCTTTATTTCTTCTGATATACAATTTTCCCTTTTTTATCTTTTTGTGCGATATATTTTCCTACTTGTCAGCGGATCATTTATTCCATCTATATTTTTAATTTCGCATCATAAGTTTTGGATTAGCTGTTCCTTTAGCCTTTCTTTGTATATAGCTTTATTTTGTGTAAGTTTATTCATGTTAAGTTGTTCATTTTATTATTAATTTTTCTTTACATTTCGAAATTTTTGTCAATGCAGATTTTTATTCTGACCATCCTATGATCACTGCCTGTTGTAAAGCTGTTTAGGACTGTTACATCTCTAACGATATTTTTATCAGTAGTCAGTATATAATCAATTTCGTTTTTGGTTATTCCATTAGGGCTGAGCTATGTCCACTTTCGTTGCGGTTTCTTTCTATAGAACGAGTTCATGGCATGAAGCTGTTTTTCCTCTAGATAATTCATTAAGATTGTGCCCCTGTTATTCCTTTAGTCAAAATTTCATAATGGCCGCTATAAGTTCCTACAAACAAAACTTTATCTGTGTATTAGCCGAGTCATATTAAAAATTCACCTGGAAAAAAATAGGTGCAAGCTAAATTTTTGTATAATTATTCCTTGGTATCTGGGACACATCCCCACACATTCTCCGCGAAAATCCTCTTTGAACTTCGCCAGATATAAGGCCCCAAATGTTCTAAAAATCAGGTTTTTTGTGATTTTCTCGAAAACTAATAACTTTAAAAAAAAAAGTCAGGAGTGAATAAATACGCAAAATTATTCGACCTATACTATAAAATTAACAAAAAACCTAACCTAACATTTCAAAAAATATATAAAAAAAATTACATTACAATCCCGATTATCCAAGTCGCGATTTTCCGAAATCCGGTTTATCCGAAACAAACTTTAAAAACAAAAATCCCGATTAACTGAAAAAATTCGCATTATACGAAACGCGTCTGGGATTCACCTATACTGCTAGGCCTCGGGGTTTCACGGCAATACGACCGGTCTAAAATGCGAATTGTTTTAGTTAGCCGACAGAGTGTTTTAAATGTTTTTATGTCGATCTAATCATCGTAAACTCCTATTTTCAAAAAAAAATCGGATTAACCGAAATTTTGATTATCCGAAATCTCTTTGGTCCACATTATTTCGGATAATAGGGACAGTACTGTACTTTGTTTTATTTAATTTCTTTCACACTCTGTAGGTAGCTTGTTTTAATGTGTTAATACTTTATAATATTAAGCTTGATCGCCACTTGTACCAAACACCATTTACTAAAATTTAGTTTTTATTTTTTTAGAGTTAAACAACTATAAGAAACGGTCAGGAACATAGTTAATACTGGCCGGACTACCATTGGGATTTTAAAAATTTAATTTTTATACAATTATGAACTGTACGACACAAAAAAACGTAATATTAAAAATATTTAACTTCTGGCTAGAAACAGTGTTAAAATACACGCAACTTTTATTTTATTTGATATTCCAGCTTTTTTTTATAAAATAAATGAAACATAAGGGCAATGATGTCTATCATAAGGGTGGTTTATTAAGGGTTGAAAATTATAAACAGAGGTACTTAGATAACGTTTTGACAAATACTCGTAATAATATGCCATTTTCAGTATTTTATGTCAAGATTTTTCGCCAAGGCTGTCAAAAACCAGGCTACCTGTACATGGATAAATTATTTTTTGTAGATATATTGGGAACTAAAGCTTTTAATATCATGATACTACGACTATTCGGCAAAACTTTATGTACTGTTTATAATTTGAAACCCTTAAAAAACCACCCTTGGGTTACATTTATTTTATTTAAACCCCTTTGTCCCATTAAAGTTTTGTGAAACATTATTTTTGTTATCAATAGCAGTTCGGCTGGAATTTCAAATATAATAAAAGTGTGCATATTTGCACATATTTTAAAGTTGTTTCTATCCAGAAGTTAAACTTTTTTATGTACGCTTTTTTTTCTCATACAGTGCTTAATTGTATATATTTTTTGTTCCATGTCCAATTACTTAAATTAGTTTAACTTTTAAGAAACAAAAATTACATTTAAATACATGGTATTTTGTACATACAAGCTTTTTTAATATATTTTTTAGAATTTTAGATTAGGTTTTTTCTTAATTTTGCAGTATAGGCCGAATGATTTTGCGCATTTTTTTACTCTTGACTTTTTTTAAGAAAGGTATTAGTTTTTGAGAAAATCACAAAAATCTCATTTTTAGAACATTTGGGCCCTTATATCTAGCGAAGCTCAAGGGTAATTTTGGCGGAGAATATGTCGGGATGTGTCATAGATGCTAAGGAATAATTATACAAAAATCCAGCTTGCACCTATTTTTTTCCAAGTTTCAGGGTTTTTTCACCTAATATGACTGAGCTAGTATAGGTAAACCTGTTTATAAAATAAAAAACTTTTTACAACGACTTGGGGATTTTTTATTTTAATTTAAATACAATAAATAGGAATTCTTTAATTACTAAAAAAAATACAATAGCATAATTATTATGGTTTGCAAACATTACCTTTAGGAGATGTGTTTGTTTTTCATATAATTTCCTGACAGCAATAAAGTTGTTTTGATCTATTGTGCTGCACAAAACTGTTGACTTTTGTGAAATATAAAAAATTTCTTTTGTTTTTTTTACAGATTTGTTGTGGGTACTTTTTGCAGATCAGGGGAAAATTAAAAAAATAATGACAAAAAAAAGAAAAAATTAACGAAAAAATTAGAAATCAATGTTTCTGTAGTAACCGCGTTACTGGCGGAAACTTGAAAACTAAAAAAACACTAGTGGAGAAGACGACCCTTTCTTTTTGTAATAATTTAAAATATTTAATCACATACGCCGCAAGTAAAATTTTGAAAACACAAAATAGCAACAGAAAATAAATGGATCCATGACGGATCTGACACCTTCCTAGCTAGCCTATTATCACACTTCAAGTGAAGCCCTGATAATATATTAGCCTTGAAAACAGTTTTTGTAAATATCTCAGAAACTAAAGCTCCTACGAAGTTTTTGGTTGTAACATGAATTCTTGAGCACAATATAGTCTACTATATTCAAAAAACAGTGTATTGATTTTAAATTTTGTATTGGATACCTTGGCTTTACTTTTATCTCAATTCTTTTTACGGAATACCATTTTCGCGTACTTGGCTTTTTTTTACATGAAATGTTTTTGTTATGATTTCACTTCTTTTTTAAAGCAATTGGATAATATTTAATTTTTAAAGTAGTAAAATATGCGGAATATTGTTTAAAACTTTTGTAATGCCTTATTTAAAATGTTGAGGTTTTTAAATTTTTTCTCATGGTTTTATCATACTTCTGAAACTGTACAATGTTACTTTTACATAAATTTAGATGTATAGGCGAGAGAAGTAATATAAAATTTTTGTGTTTTTAAATTTTTTTCCTATAGTTTTATCATAGTTCCTATCAGTCTTCCAAAGCTCAGCTCTCTAGCGTTTCTGGAAGAGGGCAATGTTACTTTTACACAACTTTACATTTATAGGGGAAGAGAGTAAATGAAAATGTTGAGGTTTTTTTAATGTTTTCCCATGGTTTTATCATAGTGTCTATCAGCCTTCCAAAGGTCAGCCCTCTAGCATTTCTAAAAGTGGGCAATGTTACTTTTATATAAATTTACATTTATAGTAGAGCGAATCAAATTAGAATGTTGGTGTTTTTAAATTTTTTCCTGTAGTTTTATCATAGTTTTATCAGTCTGCCAAAGCTCAGCTCTCGTGCGTTTCTGGATGTGGGCAGTGCTAATTTGGAGGTAAATGATAATTTTGGGGTGTTTTCCAGGGGTTTGGCAATAATTTCTAACAGTCTGCCAAATTTCAGCTTTGTAGCATGTCTGGAAGTACAGTAGAATTTTGATCATCTATACATGAGTGACTAAGTGGCAATTTTGACGTTTTTTGAAATTTCGTAACTACTTTAGTACTTTATGGAAGTCCGTGGCGATCTTGATGTCGGAGTGAAAGGTAAAACGTTTATGAAGATCAGGAGAAGACTTAGGGAACCCTTAAACATTATGGGCAAATACTCTTTACAAATACTGAATTCTGCTGAAAGCTAAGTATGTGGTTCCTACCAAAACATATACTTAGGAGGGATAAAATCTGGAATACACTATAAAAGCGAAGTATATAAGTGTTGTCCTTGATAGGAAATTAACATATATGGCTGTAAGTCACTTATAATAAGAACAATTTTTAGATTGATTTATATCAATTAGCCTTCTATTATAGATTTCTTAACATATTGTCAATTTTGCCTAAAAATCTTAAACTCATATTGCGTATGGAATAAAAAGAAAATTTATACAGATACAAAAACTGATGGAATTATGTACGTAGTGATATTTAAATAAACGTGGTGTGAAAATGTTAATATACTTATAATTATTTTGTTTGGCTTGCTTTCTTGGGTTTCTGCTGCACTCCAGATTCTTTTTGAGACAATAGTTTTATATTTGCCTTTGATTTTATAGAAAAAGGAAATCTGTAGGCATTTAATGGACTTTCATTTGCGGAGGAGTTATATCATTAGGCAAGTTCTACTTCAGCATGCAAAGAGCGGTGATTGTAAAATACTTTAACTGGTTTTTGGATTTTAGGATATTTTTGGTAAAGCTCTATAAATCCTAGCCAACCCATCAAGAATGCCGCTGATGTTCAATCGCAATCAGTAAAAGCATGTAGGAACAATATTTCTTTTAGTTATAGCTACTGCATTTCATAGAAGGAATTTACATGGGTTTCTACTTTTTTCCTGACAGGATTTATAAACAAAATATTCGAGTGGAGTATTTGCGGCTAGGATCACCGCAAAATATATCTTCTACAATGACGGCTTCATGGAGTTCACAATATCCTGTTAAGCCCTTGGCGTTTTGATTCTACTTTATTGAAGTTGTTTTTCGTTATTTTATAAAACAATCTCTGTTTTTAGGATTGAAAAGAAATTCCTGACACTAATTAGATTATCCAAAGTAAAAAAACCGAACCGAATCGAACCGAACCGAACCGAACTGAATTACACAATTTACATACAATAGCGTCTCTTTTGTTTTGCAGCCTTAGTGCTCATTTTTGTATATCTATCAAAAACTACCTTAGAGAATTGAATTGAATTAATTCAGTACTCTAAAGTATTGTTCATACTCGTCTTAGTCTTTTGTTTTTGATTAGTCTTAGCTGTCTTAAACAAAATCAGCTGTTCATACTCGTCTTTTGTTTTTGATTAGTCTTAGACATAACCCACTGAAAAAAAAAATCAATTTCAATAAAAAGGCCCCTTTTCAAGAGTCATTTTCTACACAAAACAATCTTATTTAACCTAATCTGTGCACGAAATACAGACACGAAAGAACAAAAGCGAAAAAGAAAATAAAAACAAATAAAATTTTGAGGTTATGTTGAGATTTTCTGTTAAAAACATGATTAATGGCGGTAAATTCAAAATTTCGGCCGCACGCTTGCGCTCTTCGGACGCCCTGTAAAAAAAAACAACAAATATCAGCTGATGTCTGTCACTCGTCTTAGTCGTTGTCCTAAGGATTGAAAGTTGGCAACTCTTAAGACAAAGACTAATCAAAAACAAAAGCAAAAGCATTGTATGAACACTCCCATAAGAAACAGTGGTTTTAACTTTCTTATGACAAGACATATGACTAAACCAAGACAAAAGACTAGACAAAAGACGAGTATGAACGATCCATAAGAAAACAACAGTGCAAAACCTGACTAAATAGTAGGTTTTTATGAATTTGACTTCTCCATTACAAAGGTTGGTTGTTAAGGTCGGTTTGTTAGGTTGTTTGGTAAGGTTAGTTTAGAAATTAAAGATCTTATTTGCCACAAAACTTTGTGCGGTAAAAAGACTTTATCAATAACCACATCATGATGTTTGATGATTTTGCCAAACAAAAGATTTACGAAAAGTGCTCTAATTGTCGATCCGCCATTACCTTTAATTATATTTTTTGTATAATAAAATATATTTATTCGGTTTATTTTATCAAAGACAAAAAAATAATAAGGTTCTTTTTTTCTAATTGTGAAAGTTGAGAAATCTGGTTAAAGATTTCAATTTGATGTATGTTTTGATATGATATAGATAAATTAGTAAATGCTACACATTTTTAAAGTAAATTGGTTGGTCTAAAGCTTTTATATTGATAAATTTCTTCTAAAATTTAAAAGAAAAGTTGAACAAGTTTGGTAAAAAATAAAGGACAAAAATTTGTTTTTCAAAAATTAACGGTTTTTGGTGGCCACTATCTTATAATCTGTTACACTTAAAGGTCAGACAAGCATAACCATTTTGTAGCGAATTTGATGCTCTTTTTCATACTCATGGAGAGAAACCCCCCTCCCCCTCCATGTACTCTACAACCACCCAATGGTCATTCATTGACTGGGCTATTGGTTAATTTTTTTTCGTCATTTTTTTTCGTCGACCAGTAGGTTTTCAGACCGTAAAATTTATAAATGCGGTTTTCTTCTTAGGGACGGCAGAACAGTGAAAAGAATCGCAAGGTTGTCAGCGCACTGTCAATTACTCGTTAGTTATTTATACGTTTTTTTATTTATTTTATACAAAATAATGTTTAACGAACTTAAAAATAAATTATCTAAAATCTGTTAACTATACAAATATGCACAGGGAACCTGGGATTAACGCATCTATTATAATGTGCAAAAAAATCTCTACATAGCGTAGTATGTATGTAAAAAAATATTTGGTTTATATTTTACGTAGATACGTGTTGAAATTTGCGTGCAAGCAAAAGTGCAAAAAAAATTAACAAAGGATCAGGCACAACTCTTATGGGATTTTTGTAATCTGTCAAACTTCGTGAAATTTTGGTGTGTTGTAGACTGAACATTTCTTAACAAAAGTTCTTATGGGCTTAACTTAAATTATTGGCCAGTTTTGAAATACAGGATGTTGAAATTGATAACGTCCAAGAAGCATAATAGCACTTTAGACGGGTTTTCCAATCACATATGCAATGTTGGTCTTACATATATTTACGATTTATTTAATATTTTTAATCAGAACCTTTAAAACAATATATGCAGGGTGTTTAAGTAAATATTAGGCGAATGTTTTAGTAAGAAAGAAGTATAAGTATGTTGTAGATTAAGCCTTGCTCATCAAAAGTTCTGATTTTGAAATACGGGGTTGAAAGTAATAATGTCCAAAGAACATAATAGCTCTTTAGACGGGTTTTCCAAACATATACGCACTCTTATTATTACATATATTTACGATTTATTTATTATTTTTAATCTGTACCTTTAATACATTATCTACCATTGGCGGATCCAGGGGGGGGCACTAGGGGAACTTGCCCCCCCCCCAATATACAAAAAATGAGTAACACGTAAGGTTTTTGCTAATAAAAACTCAAAATTTTTGCTTGCGGCGCATGAAAGTGTCTATTGGATATTGTACTTTCAAGTTCTGACTAATTGAATAAAATGCTGCTTAAAAAAATATATACCGTTTTTACCAGGAGAGAATGTCCCCTAAAGTGCCCCCCCCCCCCAAGAAGCACCTCTGGATCCGCCCTTGTTATCTACAGGGTATTTGAGTTACATTAGTCAAAAGTATTAATGAGACACAAACGTTAGTGCGTTTAAGAAATGATTAAAAAGTAATTTTATTACGGTATTTAACATATTTTATCCGGCATTTTGGTGGAGGATTTTCATTAAAAAAAAGTCTCTTAAAGTCCCTTTTTCCTAACAGTTGGTCCCTTTTCGTCTTTTTTACAGTATAAATTCGCTAAAAGCCATGTGTTATTAGTAGAATGCTTAATAAATACAATACATAGATTTTTTAATAGAAGAACCCATTTAAAAAATTCTATTAGCCGAAACACCCTGTATTAAATACCTAATAAGTCAAAAATCATTAAAAAACTCATAAACATTCTATACACTGTGATTCACGAACATAGAAACAGAGTCCTCTATGGGTATTTAGAGTGCGAATTTGGAGAAACGCTCGGACACGTCGATTTTGATTGCGAGGGAGACTTTTTTTGGGTATCTTGAAATTTTTGTAGCCGTAGCCAACCTAACCGACTTTCTCTATTCAAAATATAGGGTTAAAGTATACCCCTCGAAGTGGTTTCGTGCTACAAAAATTTCAAGATAGCCAGAAAGTGTCCCCCTCTTAAACAAAATTGACGTGTCCGAGCGTTTCTCCAAATTCGCACTCTAAATACCCAAAAAGGCCTCTGTTTCGATGTTCGTAAAACACCGTGTATCTAATAGTAACATTGCGCATATAATTGGAAAACCCGTCTTAAGGTCTATTATTCTTCTTGTACATTATCACTTTTAACACTGTATTTCAAAAACTAGAAATTAATTTAAGTTGCGACCATAAGAACTTCTGATGAGCAAGGCTTAGTCTATAACATACTAAAGCTTGTACTTTAAAACATTTTGCTAATATTTACTTAAACATCCTGTGGATAAGGTTTTAAAGGTACAGATTAGATATAATAAATAAATCGTAAATATATATAATAGTAGCATTTCGTTTATGTTTGGAAAATATGTCTAAAGAGCTATTATGCTTCTTGGACATTATTACTTTCAACATCCTGTATTTCAAAAACTGGTCATTAATTTCAGTTGAGCTCGTGTGAAATTCTGATGAGCAAGGTTTAATCTAGAACATACAAAAAACCTTTTTTTCGTAAAAAATTTCGACTAGTATTTACTTAAACATAATAAGATAAAGTTTTAATGGTACCTACAGATTAAAAATAATAAATAAATCGTAAATATATGTAATAGTAACATTGCGTATATGTTTGAAAAACCCATCTAAAGAGCTTTTATGCTTCTTGGCCATTATCATTTTCAACGCCCCTGTATTTCAAAAACTGTTTATTAATTTGAGTTGGGCCCAAGAGAACTTTTGATAAGAAAGGCTCAGTCTACAACATACCTAAATTTAATGAAGTTTGACGGATTACAGAACTCCCCTCAGAAGAAAAGGTTTGCCTGATCCTTTCATATACATATAAGGTATACTCACCCACTTTTTTAATGTCATCTTATTTTTCCTACATTTATAGACAACAAAAAAACAGTGCGTTGTTTGGTAAGACGTGGCTCTGATTTCCATAATCATTTAGCAACAACGTCTATTTAATTCAGTGATTAGTAAACACTCAACCCTATCGTAGGTGATTTCTTCTAAGGTTAAAGAACTGCACGTCTGTTTATTTTGTCATTAAACTTCTTTATAAAGTAAACGTTTACAAAGAAAACCATGTTAGCATAAACTAAAGGGTTCAAATTTAATTTTTCTGAAAATTTTTTGTATTTTGTTTTTTAATTTTCTTAAAAAAACCGGGGTGTCGGAGTAGTTGACAAGAAATTTTACTTTGGCCCACATTTCGTGATGCCTGACGAAAAGTGGGTTAATTTTTAAACTTCGTCATAATCTTTCCTTGACCGATTCTTTAAAAGTAGAAGGTAAGAAAATGGTGACGGGTTTCAGAACATAAGAGTGACGAAAAATGGGACATCAATATTTGTTAGCATAAGCAAAAAAATACCCTCTTACCTTTCGATATGCGGTTTCTAAAATTGCTGGAGGCCTTAAATTAAGTTTTTTGTGATTTAAAAAAAAAATATGTATTTTCCTTAAAAAAATAGGGGTGATGAACTTCTCGACAATTTGTCATTGCTTAAAGTTTTTAGTGATCAGATTTTTTTAAAATAAGACGCAGAAATGAAGCGGATGTGTGTGGGATATAAACGTGAAAAAATTTATAAAAGAAGCTTATTTTTTTGAAAATGTATAAATTATTAAGCCACCTTTATGGCGTAAATATTTTCCAAAATTGTTGTTTTCCATATTTATTTTTATAAAATAATAGTAAAGGTGTAACTTAATTAATATGAAAACATGGACAAGCACAAATTTTTATCTAACGGGTACGCACATTATCAGGATATTAATGTTTTGCTATAGTAGCGTGGCCTTGGTTTTAATTAGACTAGCTGAATCCGCGCGCTCTTTGTTAGTTGGTTTACTTTTTAGGAGCAGCAAAAAATATTTTTTTCGGATCAACTTATTTTTTGTCAATACATTAATAGGCATGACTAATAAATAATTATGATAATGGTAAATACGAATATCTTATAGTTTTTCAGAAAAAAAATATGTGTTTTGCAAATAGAGAGTTTTGAAAAGAAAACTGAACTTTTACAAGCATGATCTTGAATAATTTTGTAGAAAGTTAATTCTGGTAGTTTTGTCCAATCTTTGCCATAAATAAAATGTTATTCCTGACCGTTAATTTTTTAAATTATTTTAGATCCTGGGAATCGGTCAAGAAAAATCTCTTTTTTGTTTGCGACGTTTCAGTTTACTCAACCATCATATCAGACATATTCGTTTCAGTATATTTTGTCTTTCCATATAAATCCCTAGATGTTATATTTTATTGGTATAATCAAAACTATATTTACATTATTTAGTAATTAGATCTGGGACCCCCGTGAGGTTAAACTTTCAAACTACCCACGAAAAAATATGAGAGAAATAAAAACTCCTTTCTACCCGATTAGCCACAAAACTTGTTTGATTTTTAAACTCACGGGTACTAAATTTCACGTTTGTTAGTATTATGTGGCTTTAACATTCCGCTGATTTGACGCTCACGTATCTGATGGCGGGTGAAAACGCAATAGGCGCTGATCTGGCCTGAAAGGCAGAAGAGCTGTCGTAGGTCACGGATTAGTTTGTTTCTTTTTAATTGTAATCGATCTTTTCATTGATTTCTATGTATAGCAGTTTATTTTCGCCTGCTATTGTTGTGGTTTCTCTTGTGTCTCGGTAGATAACGCTATTTGCGAGAGTTTCTTACTATTTACATAGGATTAGAGACAAAACCGTTTAATTAACTTCGTAAGAGTGTCACATTGACCAAGCAGTGTTCTGAGCAGTCCCATAAGGACGAAATAGTTACCTGTCAACAATTATTCGGTGTCTATTAGTTCTTGGACCCCCGTGAGGTTAAGCTTTGAAGCTACCTACGAAAAATATGAGAGAAACAAACACTCTTTTTTACCCGATTAGCAACGAAACTTGTTTGATTTTTCAATAATAAGGTGCCCTTACCTCGCGTTACAAGTACGTAAGTGACCCTCATTGGCAAAGGTAATTACAATTAAAGTTGTAAATAAGTAGAATATTGGCCTCGACTTGCACTTAAGCTCACCATATCGTTTTATGATTTTATTGTTTTTACCAATATAAAGGTCATAGATTATTTGATTCTTGGTATCAGTTTGGTGCTGGCGATACATCTGACTCTGTATCAGTGATTTTTTAACGGCCTTTTAATTGACTCTTGTTAAAATCTTTAATTTGTTAAAATGAAAACGGCTGTGTGCTTGTTTTTAGCAGTTTTTGTCTGGATCCAAGTGGCCAGTGGTAAGTAACAGAAGTAATTAAAATAACACGAACCAGTTAAAAATATGTTTTTTTTTCTTACTAATTTTTAAAGAACTATGCAAAAAATGCAGGGGCGGATCTAGAAATTTTATTTCGAGGAGGAAATTTTTCGCATTTTGCATAGTGAATGGAATGGAACAATTTACCGCGGCAAATTTGGTCCCTGGTCAACTCGTACCGGCGCCAATCAGATTCGCCGCCGGCCCAACTCGCTGGCGACACGATTTGCCGCCGGGACAACTCGCCCCTGGCCGCTGTAGTTTTAGTTTGCAATTTTGGTGGTGTTTAAGGTTCCCGTATAACAATGCAATTTAATATTTATTAATCACAAAAAAAAATCAAAATGGCGGATTTAAATTGGCGGACTTTCTTATTTAGAAACCGAAACGCATGCATTAAATTTGAAACTTTGGATTGTTTAAGGTCGCTGATTTTGCTTTTTGAATTAAACCTGAAATCAATTACACCGGAGAATTGAAAATAGCGGATTATTTCATTTATGAGCCGAAATGTATTAAATTTAGCACTTTGGGGTGTAACAAGCTACTGAATTTGAAATATATAATAAAAAAAGTTAAATGGCGGAAATTTCCATTTATGAACGGACATGTATTAATTTTGAAAATTTAGGATAACTATTATGATTGTGTGATTTAATATACAGGATATCTCATAACAGGGGCCATAGTGCAGCAAGTGATAGAGGAGGTTATTTCCGAGAAAAAAGTTCATATAACATGGTGGTCAACACATATCTGTTTTTAAGATATAGGATTTTTAAAGTTAGAGGAGTGGGGAAAAAGGGTTTTACAAAAAATTGTGATTCAAAATTGTGGTATTCTTTTTTTTAATAAAATTACAAATTGAGGAGATACAGACTGTCAAAATAACCTCCAAAAACTAAAAAAAATAATAATTAAAAAAAAAAAATTGCTTATTTATTCTTTTAAAAAATATCAATAACATTTTATTAATATGTCTTGCTAGAGACTTGTTTTTATTAACAAAAAATATTAAAAAAAAATTGCGTTTAATAAGGCATTTATAAAAGTTTATACCAAAAAAATTGTTTTTTCTAAAAAAAATTGACGGACTAGTTTTTTTTTCAAAATAATTTTTATTGTAATTTATTGCTCTTGTTCTAATACATGACTCTACCCTATTTAATATTTTTACTGCGTTTTTTAAAAAAGTTATCAAACAAGTTAAAAATATTGCCAACTTTGATCCTCTGTATCTCGACAAAGAAAGAGTTTTGACCTATGCATTATAGGAACTTTTTTATCAGACATGACCTCCTCTATCACCTGTTGGCCTACGGCCTCTTAGTTATGGGACACCCTATATATTTTATCAACGTCAAAATCACATTTGTTTCGTGCCTTTTCTACAGGATTGATGGATCTCCCTCAGACGAATGCACTTTGAAAAAGGGAACAATATGGAAGGGTCGCGAAAAATTAAAAATTGCAAAATTACCATACTTAATTGCAATAAATTTCCAAAAAAGTCATGTTGACGATTTGTTAGAAAGGATTTACAACAACTTTTTCAAAAGAAATAAATTACAATCGAGGTTAAAATTGTGCTGTCTTCTATTAGGCAGCGAAACGCTTTTTTGCTCTTTTAAAAGTAAAGAAAGGAATTGAAAAAATGTAAAAAAAAATATTGAGTCCTAAACTAATGGATTTCTAGAACTTCCTTTCGCGTTACATTTAATTTAAAGAAGTTATTAAAAAACGTTTGAAGGGCTTTCGCGCCTTTTTTTGATTAAACAAGATATAAAAAAAAACATGACAAAATTATACGCAAAAAGTTAGTATGTTTACGAAGTCTTAATCTAATCCCTTTTCAGAATATGCTGTAAAGGACTTTTCAAGTGTGAATTTGGCACATGAAAATAACGATGGTAAAAAGGACGTTATATACAAAGCACCAGAAATATCAGCAAAAAATACATTTTTTATAACTTGATTTCTCCTTGTTTGTAAGTTATCTTTAAGCATGTAGATTGTTTCCTAGTAAAAAATAATTTTATTGTTTACACCATATCTAAATTTTTTGCCAATTTATGAGCACCTAAGCTTTCACGAGTAATGTATAATGTACTCACAGACTTTGAAACCACCACATCGATAGCTTCAAAATAAATAATATGCAAAAATTGTTATAAAATTAGAAATACAGATATACGAGTAAGTAAATGGTTTCTTTCGGCTTATGTCCAGCGGATTATATTCATTTTTAAATGCGTCCATCTAGAGCAGAGCCAAAACCCAACCCAGGTACCAAATTTCATTAAAATCGGGCAAGCAGTTTTTGAGTGTTTGTTTTCTTATTTTTGGCACGCTTACACTACTATAGTTATAGTATACGTGTGAGTTAAAAAGCACATAAGTATCCGATATTTACAATCGACATGTTCTTTGGTATATATATTCTGTCAAAATCAGCAAAAAAAAATGATTTAAAGGAAGTTTAGGAAAGAATGAGGCAGAAACGCAGCAACATTTACCTCTGAGAATTTGCCCGTGAAACATTTTTGCCTAATACAAAAATACCAAATCTTCTCCAATTGCATCGTCCTGATCAATTAACAAATCCTAAAATATGTCAAAAGATCAATAATATTAATGATGTAAATAATACTGTGCAATAGCAATTATGTTTGTAGATAAATAATTACATTACGATTTTTAATATTTTATTGAAAAGAATGCTAACCAACGCAATAGCTAAGCCATGAGCATTTTTGTCTCTGTAAGAGGGGGCTTCGCCGCTGACCGAACTCGCCGCCTGACCAACTAGCCGCCGACACAACGTCACCAGATCTTTATCAATTTGAATTTTATTTATTCAGACGTTTTAATCTTACCCATTTTTCTTAAATTATAGCTCCCCTGTTATCGTTTTGGGAGGTCGAAATCAGTGTTAACCTAACTTTGTACCTGAAACCAGTATTTTTCACAAAATAAAAATTATTTTTCGAAAAAAAAATAAATTGGTAAATTTTTTTTTAAGTCACAAGCTTTTATAAAATGCACTAAAAATTAAAAAATAATTTTCCAGCATTCTGATATTATCATAGTAATACAAGCGATGGCCGACTCATGAAAATTTTGACGATGTTAGCACGATAAGATATCCGTATCAATTAAATAACACTATTTGCAAGAATCTGTCTAGCAGAAAAATGCAGAGGTTCCAAACCCACCCAACCCGACCCCAGAAACCCCAGCATTTCTCTGACGTAGGTATGGCAATGGCATAATATTGCGCACATCAAACATATCTTTGATGACCTGCTATGTTGAATATTCTTTAAGTGTTTAGGTCACAAATTTAGATTAACTTATGCTTTGATTTGCGGCCATCGCTTTTATTATTATGATAATATCAGAATGTTGGAAAATTATTTTTTAATTTTTAGTGCATTTTATTAAAGCTTGTGACTTAAAAAAAAATTTTACCAATTTATTTTCTACTTTTTAGTCTCAGCTATCTACCCTATTAAATGAAAATATTTGTTCAATAACAGAACAGAAGAGTTTATTCTAGATTATAATGAAATCGCTGAGTTGTTTGGAAACTCATTTTTCTATTGCGGGAAGGGGAGGGTGGGGGTAGAGGTAGATTTTTTGTTTGGGCTGTATTGCCATCGGACCTTTATGCATATACCAAATTTTATAAAAATCACTTGAAGTGAAGTGTGTGAAAAACGCATTTTTTTATGGAAGGGGGGGGGTAGGAGTGGGAGGATTTTTTTTCAATGTTGTATTGTCATCGGAACACTATATGTATACCAAATTTTATCCAAATCGGATAATGGAAAGGGTGTCAAAAACGCATTTTCTACGGAAAGAGGAGGGGGTAGGGGTGAGAGGATATTTTTTTCTTAGTGTTGTATTGTCATCGGACCACTATGTGAATACTAAATTTCATCCAAATCGGATAATGGGAAGGGTGTCAAAAACGCATTTTCTATGGAAGGGGGTGGGGATAGGGGTGGGAGGAAATTTTTTTCTTAATGTTGTATTGTCATCGCACCACTATGTGAGTACGAAATTTCATCCAAATCGGATAACGGGAAGTGTGTCTAAAACAAATTTTTCTAAGGAAGGGGGTGGGGGTAGGGGTGGAAAGATATTTTTTCTTATTGTTGTATTATTATCGGACCATTAAGTGTATACCAAATTTTATTCAAATCGGATAACGGGAAGTGTGTCAAAAACACATTTTTCTATAGAAGGGGTGGGGGTAGGGTGGAAGGATATTTTTTTGTTAATATTGTATTGTCATCGGATTACTATATGTATGCCAAATATAATCCAAATCGGATAACGGGAAGCGTGTCAAAAACACATTTTTCTACAGAAGGGGGGAGGGGGTAGGCGTGGGAGGATGTTTTTTTCTTAATGTATTGTCATGGGACCACTATGTGTGAACAAGTTTCCCAACTTGTTTTTATTTTTGTAAATAATTATATTCTCTAATTTTCACTTAAAATTAGAGAAGCTATCTCTCTTAGTTTTTAAATATTTTTGGGTTACATTTTCTACGCTTACAAGCGTTTTAGAATATTATTTTGATTTACTTTACGCTATATCTTTCCATATTTTAAATTTAAACTTCGCGCGCTTCTTCCAGCAATGAAGGATTTGAGATAAGCGGCTAAATTCGGCCTAGCAGACGAAAACGCCGAGGGTCTGAGCGAACAACTCAACCACGCGCCACGTGCAACTAAAGTCACCGCACCGCTATTATTTTATATTAAAATTGTGGAAACTATTAATTTTACGCTTTAGTTTATTAGATATTAGTGTTTGGAACATTTTGAACTATAGAACAATGGAGAGTCTGGTACTTCGCGTATAATCGGGCTGGCCAGCCAAGTAGCTACAAAAGACATCTAAGGGTAAGTCGTTTCTTGATAATTCTTCATTGTTGCGCTATTTTTTAGTATTTAAGTTTTTAGGCTCTTTTTTCCCTGTTGGAGCCCTGTGGAAAGATACAGTCCCTCTTAACTCCCACACGTTTTTCTCGAGCTATCTCGAGTGGTCCTTCGGTATATTTTATTTTCTACAGAAGGCCTGACCTCACCATTTGGTCCAGGTTCGAGCCTGATAACAGGACCCCGGGAAAAATTAAAGTCTAAATCGCATTTTGTTAAATATAAAATTAAATACGCATGACCTTGATCTGTTTGCTGTGCTAGCAGTAAAAATAACAAGTAAAAAAGTACCGAACGCGCATTGTTTTCGCGCATTTCCTACCTCTTTTTGGCTTGGCGTCACCTGCACGTAGGAAAAGTTTCCAACACCACGATATTAGAGAGGTAAATGTGACTTGTTTACATTTTTTATCGCCTATTTTCTTTTCTTTTTAAACGCTTTTAATTTTTAAATATTAAAAATTTCGGAAACTAATCGTTCACCTGTTTTAACGGAGTTTTTTAAAAACATTACAATGAGTACGCAACTTAAGAAGTTAGAAGCACTCCGTAATGTGCAACATGATCGCATTAATACTCTTCATAACTTAGCTAATGCATGCCTAACGGATGATACAAAAAAACCGTGTTTACAGGTTCGACTTATCGACCTTGATGAGATGAAAGAAACATTTTTTATTTATCAAAATCAAATAATAGAGGCTTATTCGGCAAGTCCGGAGAGACTGGAAGAAGAAAATGAACGCCTTACTGAGTTTGACGACAGCTTCTATGATATTAAACGAATTCAAAAACAACTATTTGAGGTGAAAATTGAAGCTCCTCAACCTCAAAACTTAACGCAAATTTCAAATTCTTCTGATCCAGACCGCTTTATGGCGTCTTTAATGCCAAGACTGCGCATTGTCGAATTTCATGGCGACATCACTAAGTTTCCAACCTTTCTAGATATGTACAATAGTTCTGTACACAATAATCCTAGTATTCCTACAAACGCTAAATTTAATTTGTTACTGTCCTACCTAAAAGGACCGCCTTTAAACGTAGTTAAACACTTACAAATAACCGACGCTAATTATATAATCGCTTACAATACGCTTCTAAAACGCTATCATAACCCCCGCTTATCGGCTCAAACTTATTGGCGCTCCGTGTATAATTTTCCCGCTCTCAAAGACGACAATCCAGAAACGCTGCGCACGCTGCTTGATGTTTTTTCAGAAAACATTGAGGCTTTAAAAACTCTAAATTACGACACTGATCAATGGTGTTTTCCGCTCGCCAACATTTTACTAGATAAATTGCCTGAGGTACTACTTTCGCGCTTTGAACTAGCTAATTCTAGGTCTAATGAAATGCCCAAATATCAAGAAATTTATCATTTCCTTGAAACTCAATGTAATTCGCTTTATTCGCTCCAATCTAAAAATAGATTTAAAAATAATAAACAGTTTTATAAAAATAACGCCTCGCCTTATTATACAAAAACGCTACTTGGTACGGAAAATACTCATTCTAAAGATAGATGCGCTTTTTGTGATTCTAACACACATTCAATATATTTATGTAACGCATTTAAAGGTAAATCTCCCTACGAACGCTATTCTTACGCTAAAAATAAAAAACTATGTTTAAATTGTTTAAGCTCAATACATTTAACAAATTCTTGTCAAAGTCTACGCTCATGTCGCTATTGCCCTGGTAATCAAAGACACCACTCATTAATTCATTTTGAGCGAAATTATAATTACGCTAATTCTCAAAATCAAAATAGATCCCATTTTGATGCTAACGTGAATTTCTCACAAAATCTCTCTAATATGTCTCCCAACGCATCTCCAAATAGTTCACCACGTGGTTACTTGGCCAGTCAGCAAAGTTTTAGATCCCCGGCTACTGGGTGTCCGCTTCAAAATTACTCTACTCAAAATAATAACAATTTTACTTCGACGTCTTCTAATTCACAAGTACCAATCGCAACTCCTTCGGGTTCTAACCCCACGCATTGTGGTTTTATTTCTGCGCAATCGCAAGTTTTATTGTCAACTATCCTAGTAAAAATTCAAGATGTCCGCGGTCACTTTCAAACAGTTAGAGCCGTTTTAGACAGCGGTTCGCAAAACACTTTCTGTTCTCAAAAATTAGCGCAACAATTGGGCCTTCCCAGACAACCCTTATGTTCAAATATACAGTGGGTTGGAGGCAACTCTCTTACTTCTGATCTAGGATCGATTTTTATTAAAATTTGTAATTTTCAAAAACCAGATATTTTTGTGTCCACGCAAGCGATTATTTTGCAAAAGGTTTGTACTGATTTACCGTCAGTAAAAATAAATACAGAAAATTGGCATTTTATAAAAAATTTACCCTTAGCAGATCCCACTTTTTACAACCCTTCGCCTGTAAATTTACTAATTGGTATGGATCTCTTTCCACTAATTATACAGGGTGAAAAAATCGCTAGCGATGATCCAAATCATCCCTTTGCTATGGGAACTATTTTCGGCTATATTTTGATGGGACAAATAAATCAACCCTTAATTTCTACCCCGCCAATTAATGCTCTTTTTTGTCAAAATGAAAATGACTCGCTTTCGCAATTAATTTCAAAATTTTGGGAAACCGACTGCGTCCCCCAAAAAACTCATTTGAAACCAGAGGATGAAATTTGTGAAAATTATTTTAAACAGAGCGTGTCGCGTAATCAAGACGGCCGGTATACTGTCTCCCTTCCCTTTCGCACATTTGCAAATCCACCGCAGTTTCCTGGAATAAAACAAGTCGCGCTAAATCGTTTCTTATCTTTAGAAAAAAAACTGCTTCGCGATAAAAACTTGTATTGTGAATATTCTAAATTTATGAATGAATATTTGGAATTGGGTCATATGGACTATGACTCAGAAAAAGAAGACGATTCAGACAGCTATTTTATTCCACATTTCGCTGTTGTTAAAAATGAAGCTATCACTACTAAGACAAGGGTAGTTTTTAATGCGAGTATTACTGACCCTTTTACGCATATTTCGCTTAATCAAGTATTATTATCGGGTCCAAAACTACAAAAAGATATTATTCAAATATTATTACATTTTCGCCTTAACCCTGTGACGCTCACCTGCGATATTCAAAAAATGTATCGGGGTATAAATATCAACCCTGATCATCAAAAATACCAAAAAATATTTTGGCGGTTTAACCCTAATGAAAAAGTTTCCGTTTTTAAACTACGAACTGTCACTTACGGAGTGAACTGTTCACCATATCTCGCTTTACGCACCCTTCAGCACTTAGCTGAGTCCGAATATGATAACTACCCTCACGCTGCTGAAGTTATACTTAACGATACCTATATTGATGACGTCACTACTTCATGTAAAACGGTTCAAGAGGCGTTAAATTTGCAGCATGAGCTTACGGAGTTATTAGGAAACGCTGGCTTGAAATTACACAAATGGTCTAGCAATCGCTCAGAAGTGATCTCTCATTTGGATCCTTCCTTAGTCAACCCCGCAGTTTTATCTCTCGATTCGGATGACGTCACTAAGGTCTTAGGCCTGTGCTGGCATCCTTCCTATGACGAGTTTCGATTTAACATATTACCTAATCAGCAAAGCTGTACTAAAAGGACGCTTCTCTCTTTTTTAGCACGCTGCTATGACCCCCATGGTTATCTTACCCCAGTAACATTCACTTTAAAATATTTGATTCAACAAATTTGGTTACTTGGTATTTCCTGGGACGCCACGCCTACTTTAGAAATAGTTCGTCAGTGGACACTCTATCAATCTGAATTTCAAGTTTTAGAAAAATTTAGTTTACCCCGCCACATTGACATCACCAACGCCGAATCCATCGATCTCTGTGGTTTTTGTGATGCGAGTGAACGAGGGTACGCATGCGTAATATACTTACGTGTCTTACGAAACGCTAAATATCACATATATTTTGTTCTTGCGAAAAGTCGCATCGCTCCACTTAAAAAATTTGTTAGTATTCCGAGAATAGAACTTCTAGCCGCTACTCTTTTATCTGAGGTCTTAAAATACACATATGATATATTCATAAAAAGGTTCACAATAAATAATATTTACGCTTTTTCGGACGCAATGGTTGTTTTACACTGGATAAAATCCCATCCAAGTAAATGGAAAACTTTTGTCGCAAATCGTGTTAGTCTTATCCAAGATAATATTAATCCAGAATGTTGGTTATATACCCCCACATTTCTCAATAGTGCCGATGTAGCCAGCCGCGGCTGCTCGCCGAGTGAGCTTTTAAATCATCCCCTATGGTGGGCCGCCCCTAGTTTTTTACAAGAATCTTTCGATAAATGGCCAACAAAAACCCCGCAAGTCAAAATAAATGACAGTTTAGAGACTGAGGAACGAAAAAATGTTGCTCTGATTTCTTGTGACCGAACAACGGAAAATTTTTTAGATTCGCTTTTAAATAATAAATCCGATTTTTACGCTATTCAACTACTTTTAGCCCGCAGTTTACGATTCATAAATAATTGTAGACTATCCGCAGACGTCAGAAAAAAGACAAATATAGATTATATCGATCTCTTTAACGCTTTAAAATGTTTGGCTAAGCACGAACAACAAAAATACTTTTCTGAAGTAATTCTTAACCTTCAAAACCAGAAAAAATGCATAAAACCCATACAAAAATTGAATCCCTTTTTAGACCAGGATGGTCTTATAAGAGTTGGAGGACGCATTCAACAAGCCATGACTATTTCTTACGGACAAAAACATCCTCTTCTTTTACCCAAGGAAAGTAGACTTTCTTATATTTTTATTGAATATATGCACAAAAAATATTTGCATGTCGGAGTGCAAACAGTCCAATATCTCATTAGTCAAATTTTTTGGATTTTATCTGCCAAACGCTTAATTAAAACGGTTTTATCCAAATGTGTTCGTTGCTTTCGCGTCAAACCGCATTCTTATGAGCAAATCATGGGACAAATTCCGTCCTACCGCTTGATTCCACAAAAGCCTTTTACTTTTAGTGGAGTAGATTTTAGTGGTGCTATACCTATCACTCTCAGTAAACACAGAGGTGTAAAAACACAAAAAGCATATATCTGCCTTTTTATTTGTCTAAATACTAAAGCTTTACATCTCGAGTTAGTGTCAGATCTAACTTCGGACGCTTTTTTAGCTGCGCTACGTCGCTTTGTTGCCCGAAGAGGTTACATAAAAACTCTTTTTTCAGATAATGGCACAAATTTCGTTAAATCAAGCAAAGAATTGCTTGATCTTGCAAGAAATGCTTGCACGCAACAAGCTATCGCCTGGAATTTTATCCCTCCATCAGCTCCCCACTTCGGCGGTCTTTGGGAGTCAGGGATAAAATCAGTGAAAACTCACTTAATTCGTACCATTGGCTCGCAAATTCTAAGTTATGAGGAGTTGTACACGGTTCTTTGTCAAATTGAGGCGATTTTAAATTCTCGCCCCTTGACCCCGCAATCTACCGACTGTAACGATCTACAGGTTTTAACACCGGGACATTTTTTAACACATGGACCTTTAGTTTCTGTTCCTGATGAAGATTTTTCAAGTAAACCTGAGAATCGGTTATCGCGATGGAACTTGGTCCAACGAATACAAGCCGATTTTTGGCGTCGTTGGAGCCAAGAATTTTTACATACCCTTCAAGTACGAAATAAATGGTTGGAACCATGCGCAGAGCCAAAAATAGGTACCCTCGTTCTTATCAAAGACGAGTTATCACCGCCCCTTCAATGGCGGGTAGGTCGCATTATTGAAATTTTTAAAGGGCCTGATGGGCACGCTAGGGTGGCAAATGTTCGTACCGCGTCCGGTATCTTTAAACGACCTTTAGTCAAGCTTTGCCCCCTTCCAATTGATTCAGATTCACCTACCGAAAAATGATGCTCATTTTGGTGGGCCGAATGAACAAGTTTCCCAACTTGTTATTATTTTTGTAAATAATTATATTCTCTAATTTTCACTTAAAATTAGAGAAGCTATCTCTCTTAGTTTTTAAATATTTTTGGGTTACATTTTCTACGCTTACAAGCGTTTTAGAATATTATTTTGATTTACTTTACGCTATATCTTTCCATATTTTAAATTTAAACTTCGCGCGCTTCTTCCAGCAATGAAGGATTTGAGATAAGCGGCTAAATTCGGCCTAGCAGACGAAAACGCCGAGGGTCTGAGCGAACAACTCAACCACGCGCCACGTGCAACTAAAGTCACCGCACCGCTATTATTTTATATTAAAATTGTGGAAACTATTAATTTTACGCTTTAGTTTATTAGATATTAGTGTTTGGAACATTTTGAACTATAGAACAATGGAGAGTCTGGTACTTCGCGTATAATCGGGCTGGCCAGCCAAGTAGCTACAAAAGACATCTAAGGGTAAGTCGTTTCTTGATAATTCTTCATTGTTGCGCTATTTTTTAGTATTTAAGTTTTTAGGCTCTTTTTTCCCTGTTGGAGCCCTGTGGAAAGATACAGTCCCTCTTAACTCCCACACGTTTTTCTCGAGCTATCTCGAGTGGTCCTTCGGTATATTTTATTTTCTACAGAAGGCCTGACCTCACCAATGTGTGTACCAAATTTCATTCAAATCGGATAAAGGGAAGTGTGTCAAAAACGCTTCACAAGGTTTGATAGATAGTTAGATAGTTAGACAGAACATGTGAAGCTAAATAAAAGCTTGTAAGTAATTATTCATAAAAAAAATAGTTTCACTATATGAAATAAATAGAAGTTGGTCGGCGGCGAATCAACGGCAGTAAATTATTTTATTCCCATAGGAGGTTCTAACAATACCAGATCACATTTTAAAACACTCTGCCAATTTATGGGCACCTAAGCTTACACGATTAATGTATAATATAATTTTTACCCATTTTGGTCCGTGAAAATAACCCCCTATCCACCATCAAGGGACGCGTGCGATTGGAGATTCCCCCTCCCCCCCAGTGCAACACCACTGAACAAAACATTTACACAGTTACATTTAATATAACCACACAAGTAATATTTTTACTAGAACTCTAATTTTTGAAATCTACCCCCACCCTTTTTTTTTGACTGTCCGTTGGATTTTATTCATTTCTAAATTGGACAATCTAAATTTTTTGCACGGGCTTTCTTCCAGGCGCAAATGTCTCTTGGTTGAACCTCCGGAAAGGAGGTTTACTCACACTTTTTGTTAGAGGATATGACCGATGACCTTACTAGTACCATTTGGTTCGGTTCGATTCATGGAGGGGGGGGGGAGAGATCTCAAGATGCCGTATTTTATTTTTTTATTTACGAAATATGAATATTTGGTAAATATCTAAAAAATCCTTAGGCTGGGAAAGGGTGGACCCCGATAGACAGACGGAGACAAAGAAATATATAATTTTTTTGAAATCGAAGCAACTTTTTTTTCTTATTTTTCACACGATCACCATAGCTTACTAAACTACTAAATTAAAATAATATTTATAGTATATAGTTGTTGACTTCACTTTCAACCACGAAAATGTAATTTTAATCAAAAAAGCATGTGTAAAATGAAAATAGCCATTTTTTAAGACATTGCTCTTTTTACTCGTTTTACTAATATGGCAAAAAAGTTTCTTATCTTAAAAAAACCATCAAAACAGCTATAGTTCTCCCATTGAAATTTGCCGTATAAAAACAGATCATTATATTTGAAGTGTGAAACCCATTCTTAATTTTTGTTTAAAGTACCCCCAGTACTCACTATCGTAACCTATTAAAAACAGCTGTCTTTATTAGAACCCAAAAGTAGGTCAAAATAGTGCCTACTAGGAATAGCAAATAAGTTTTATAAATAACTAATTATAAAGTTTTGTCATAATGGTTTTAAAAATATGCTAACCTAGTTTTTAATATCTAGTTTTATGGGACCTGCAAAATTTATGGTTAAGTTTTTGTTTGTTATTTGTGTAAACTTTTTTTTTTTTGTCAAACACACTGTGTTTTTTTTATTACAATCTAGTCAGTAAGACTAATTAGCAATTTTGTTTTAACTTAATTTACTAGAAAAGTCAGATTTAAACTTAGGGTTCACTCAACAGTTCTCCCCGCTTTGTTTAGTCTGTAACTCACAATTGTGTTGTGTTTAGAGCATTATTTTGTTTTATGTGTAATTCACTTAGTTTACTAGCTCAAACGGCTTCACTCTTTTTAGTCGTCGAACTAGCATAGTATTGTCTAGAAGCTGAATTGCTTCCACATTCACATGCCGATGGAGTCTATCTTCATGGCTTTTTGCGTACTTTTTTATAGTCTCTGCTACAGTTTCGATTTTTAGATCTCGATGAAGGTCACTATTTCGAACGTACCAAGGTGCATTCACAATGTTTCTTAATACTTTATTTTGAAATCTCTGTACAACTAGAATGTTACTCTCTTTAGCACAACCCCATAGTTGAATACCATATGTCCATACTGGTTTCAGTATTTGTCTATAAAGCAGTAACTTATTATGAATTGTTAAATTGGACTTCCGTCCAATTAGCCAGTTCATTTTTCTATACCTTATCTCAAGTTCTTCTTTTTTTTCTTAACATGTGCTTTCCAGCGCAATTTGGCATCAAGTGTCATACCTAGATATTTTGCCTGATTCGAATATGGTACTGGAATGTTGTTAATTGTTATTTGTATGTGATTTATATTTTTGTTTGTAAAATCAACATGAATTGATTTGGTTTCATTTAATTTTATTCGCCACTTTGTGGTCCAACTGTGAATTTGGGTGACTGCATCCTGAAGTTTTTCTATGCATTTTTCAATAGATTTTTCTACCGTCAATAAACCAGTATCATCGGCAAATGTTGCTAAGTGACAATTTTCTGGCTTTGGGATATCACAAGTGAATAATAAGTATAGATAAGGGCCTAGTACGCTACCCTGGGGCACGCCTGCTTGAATTTCTCTTAAATTTGAGTATGAGTCTTCCTGTTTTACTCTAAAATGTCTATCAGATATGTATGATTCCAAAATATCCGAATATTGTTTTGGCAGAAACCGTTTTAGTTTAAAATTAAGGCCTTCATGCCACACTTTGTCAAATGCTTGTGCTACATCTAGAAAAACTGCAGAACAAATTTTTCCCTCTTCTAGTGCTTTTTCTATTATATTAGTAATTCTGTGTACTTGATCTATCGTGGAATGCTTGTCTCGAAAACCAAATTGATGAGATGGAATAATTTCTTGTCTTTCTATGATGGGTTTTATTCTTTTAAGCAATAATTTTTCATAGAGCTTGGATATAATTGGCAGCAAAGATATTGGCCTGTAAGATGACACGTCATGGAATGGTTTTCCCGGTTTTGGAATCATGATAACTTCTGCAACTTTCCACAGTTTAGGTACATACCTAAGCCTAAAAGACGCATTAATTAGGTTGCATAGTTTTACGATAGCTTTTCTGGAGAGTTGTTTTATGACTACCCCGTTAATAAGATCATACCCTGGGGCTTTTTTCGAATTCATATTTTTGATTTCTGTTAATATTTCTTTTGGTGATGTAAGCTTAATATGGTCCTCGATTTGATGGGGTTCATTTAAATGAAAGTGTTCATCTGGTGCTTCGTGGAGCTGAAATGTTTTTTCTAAATGACTTGCAAAAATATCTGCTTTTTCTTCGTTACTCCTTGCCCACTGGTTGTTGTGTAAACTTGATGTTCATAAATCATCTCAACTAATTTTAAATGTTAGTTTTACATTTTGTATTTTTCTTTTTAAATGAAAAACCCTTGAGAATGAAACTTAGGTTCGAAACCGATAGAGTTAAACTTATTTTTTTGAATGAATAAACAAATTTCTTGTAGAAGAGATCTTATTGATTTAAAAGTTTTCAGTGTGGATTATAGGACAAATCTTAAAGGATGCAGGACCTGTCCATAACCTCTTAGTAGAAAGGATTAGACACGTATCACCAGATTAGGCGCGTGAGATACTTTTAATCAAAGACATTAAAAATGCCAAATTATGTTTAAAATACTGAACTGTATCCCAAAATGTGAAAATTATAATTAATAACCCACTAATTTGTATATCTGGATAGATAATTTCATTGATTCTTAAGAGTACAACAAAATGAGGAAACTCAAATAGCTTAGGGAGCAATAGACCCATCGTTACTGTTATTCAGAAATATAATTTTAGACTTCTTATCTAAATAGTTTTATCAAGAATAGAATTTCTAATAATAAACCTAAATTACAATATAAATGAGTTTTTTTAAGATAAAACCTATATTTAGAATAATCTCATAGTAACGAGTGACCATAATATCATCTACTACTTATAATGACAATCTGCATAAAGGCGCGTATTGAGTTGAGCACGAATTCGCATCCTCGCTGCGAGGCCGAACAAATGACTCATTAGCATTTGTGCTCAAGTTAATACGCGCTTTAAGACGAACAGATGACCTAACCTAACCTGTGGTCTGCATGTCGCGGAATCACGGTTTGTCGCGCCTCGAATGCTCGTAAGGCGCGTATTCATTTAAGGCAGAATTTGCATGCCTTACTACGAGAACGAACGAGCATACGTATGTTTACGTGAATTGAAGGAGTGGCCAACAGGAATCGATTGTGCGATGCATGGACGCCATTCGATCGAAGTGGGGTACTTTAAACGAATATTTAGTTGAATATGGACGGCATTTGTTGGTCTCAAGGTGCGTATTCACTTAAGCAGGAAGGCGAACCGGGCATTCGTTTGGCCTCGCCGCAAGGCTACCGAATTCTGTCTCAAATAAATACGCGCCTGTAGACATACGTATGCTGGTTCCAACGATTATAAACACACAGGATTGTTTATTAGCTCGAATCTTTCAGCGGTACGCGGCGCCTTGCTTACGTCACTAGTGGACCTCTGTTCAGCGCGCTTCATTTAATACACATTACAATCGTGAGTGATTTAATAAATTAAGAGTTTGCTCTGAGAGCTGAATTTTCCTACCAGACGATATGTTGGAGTTTCTTTTTTAAATAGTTAAAAGTTTTAGAATAGAAGTAGGATTTTTTCTAAAAGTTTAATCAATTTAAATCATTAGATGTATAATTTATTGTTTTTGTTGCGGATATAATTAAAATCATATACGTAATATTATGTATAAGAATAAAATACACTTATATTATGTAGTAACAAAAAGGTATTTATTTGATATTTCAGATCTAAAATTGCAAAATTTATTATATTATTATATGGAAAACCAGTCAGTTTTTGGAGAAAACAGCCAAATAAGATGTGTTTTTCAACTTCTTATGCTTTAAATCAATAGATTTTCATAAGTTTTTTTTTCAAATGATTTACATTGTTTGTGTTATGAGTTGTTTTTATCCCACCCAGCGCCCGTTTTCACTCCTTCTTCTGTAACATGTTTCTGAAAACTTTTATAAAAAGACTAAAAAAAACTTAAGAAAAAAACTGAAACTAAACTTGGAGAAACTGTCTACAAATTACCAATTTTCTTTAGTGTGATTAATTTAGTGAGCAAGGAGTTTCCAAAAATCCAAAAAAAAATAAAAGTTTATATAATAATAATAATATAAAAGTATACAAATTTATATTTCTATACTAAAAGAGGGAACACAAAGCTTTTATTTCAACAATAAATTAATGTGCTTTCTTTATATCAATTCACTTAATTCACATTTCTAAAGGTTTATCATAACAAAAATATTTTATGTAAAAAAAAACCAAGTACGCGAAAGTGGTACGTAAAAAGAATTGAGAAAAGTAAATTTCAAAATGAATGGTTCTTAGTAGTTTGGAAATGTTTTTTTAAACTTTGCTATTCCAGCCAAACTTCTTTACGTTCAATTTCCTAAGAGTCATTTGCAGCCGTAATAGCCAAGTTTAGAAAAACATTTCCAAACTAGTCAGAACCATTCATTTTGCAATTTGTATTGTAGAACTTGGCTTTACTTTTATCTCAATTCTTTTTACGGAATACCACTTTCGCGTACTTGGCTTTTTTTAAATGAAATGTTTTTGTTATGATTTCACTGCTTTTTTAAAGGATTTGGATAATATTTAAGTTTTAAAGTAGTAAAATATACAGGATATTGTTCAAAACTTTTGCAATGCCTTATTAAAAATGTTGAGTTTTTTTTATATTTTCCTATGGTTTTATCATAGTTCTGATCAGCCTTCTAAAGCTCAGCTCTCTAGTGTTCCTGGAAGTAGGCAATGTTAATTTTACATAACTTTACATTTATAGGGGAGGGAAGTAAATTAGAATTTTGGGGTTTTTTGATTTTTTCCAGGGGTTCGGTCATAATTTCAGCTTTGTAGCATGTCTGGAAGTACAGTAGAATATTGATGATCTATACATGAGTGAGTGAGTCAGTGAGTGGCAATTTCGACGTTTTTTGAAATTTCGTAACTACTTTATGGAATTCCATGAAACTTGGAGGGGTTGTTAAAGTTTGAGTTTCGTAACTCATTTCGAAGTAGAGTTTTAGATAAGTCAAATATCGACTGAAATGTTTCAAGAAAAGATGGTACGGCGCGTGAACTTGGCGAGGCACTGCCGTGCCCTCAGATTTATCTCCTAAATAGTCAACCACACCGTCAAATAAATGAAAAAAACGCAAAAAAACGGAGGTAAAAACGTCAAAAACACCTTAAAATCACACGAACTCTCAACACAAACAAAGCAACTGGTCCGCTGGTGACGTAAGCAGACACTGTTCGTCTCGCTGAGCGACGCTAACATAGAGTTAAATGGAAACAAGCAATCCTGTGTGTTTATAATCGTTGTACTGGTTCGGCCTCGTAAGAAGGCATGCGGCTTCGTCCTTAATATAACTTCTTCTACTTGGCAAACAGCATAGGTATTTTTAGAATTGGGGTTATTAGGCAATCAATAGGGCGCACAAAAAGAGGGCGTCTAAACTAGAACGGCAACAGTCACACCAAAGATCAGTAAGTCAAAAAAACCTGACAAAAGATGATTGTCAGGATCGAAGGAGGTGGAGAATAGGCGTCGGATAACGTAAAAAAGTTTTCTAACCCGACATAGTAGTAGTAGTACTAGTAGGTAATTTTGGACATTTTTGAGCCATCCTCTGTTTAAGCCAGTATGCTTTAACGCGCTGTCACTTTATGAAAGCTCAATATGTTGGATCATTTTAAGAATTACAACTTATATTTTCCTGATGCGTCGCGGCCTATCTGCCGTTTAGTTTAGCCATGCGTTACACTCAATGTTTTTTAATGTATTTTTCTTGAAGATGCGTTACGAAATGAGGATAAGGGGTCAAAATGACTAAATTTCTGCGTTCTATAATTAAAGAGTATTCCCCAATCGTGAAGAACGCTCACAGATCGCACCCCCGGAGTCGACGCCATCAATTGCTGACTTGGTGGAGTTCATCAGAAATCCCTATTTTTAAAAATTTTGTCTCAGTTTTAAAATATAGAATACACTTTACATGCTTAGTGGCTTTTGGTTGACTTTCTCAGAAAATGTGGATATGTTTTAGACCTTATCACTCTCGTCAATGCTGTGGCAGGCCTTGTGTTTCTAACTTTAAACTTATAGTATTTTCTCTTAATGTAGCTTGTAAGGAAGGAGAAGTCTGGAATGATGGTTGCAATACCTGCTCTTGCATTAACGGCGAGCTCGCGTGTACTGAAAAATTTTGCTTGAACGTAACAACAACAACAGAAGGCAAAACTTGGAGTACAAAACGACAGAGTAAGTCATTTAAAAAGCTGACAAGGTCAGGTCAGATCAGGTTGCGGCGACGAGAGAGAGAATATACACTTTTTAGCCAACTGCAGCGCGGCGAAAGGAAGGGTAATGTTTTTCGATTGTTGTATGTATGTAAGTATGTTTGTGTCACCCTAGGGGCTAAACGGCTGAACCGATTTTGACAGAAAAGGTGTTGTTGAATTGCTACTGATCCCGAAGGTGCTATAGGCTGTATTTGTTTAAACAGAAATCAACATGGCGATCTTCAGACGCCATTTTGTCACATGATGTAGGCTTTAAGGCATACAAATTATCTAAATTTCAGGCGATTTTAATAAAATTCCTTTGATCGTCCATTGCAAATGTCCTCTAGTTTGCTGTAGTTACTTTGTAGTGTTCCCTGCTCCCACCCATCTCCCCTCCTGTCATTTCCCCCACCCTGTTCAAAAACCATATTCGCATAATTTTAACAAATATCACTATTTTACTAGTTGACACCCCCCCCCCCCCCGTCTCTCCCTCTCTCGTCCCCACCATCCTTGTTAGTAATAGTTATAGCTATAACTTTCTCAAATATAAAGCGATTTCAAAAGTTCTTTCCGCACACGCTTGAACACTTTTTTCAACATCATTTTACTAGTTTCCCCCTCCCTCTCTTCTCCCCTCCCTCCTTAGTAGTGATCGTTGTAGCCATACCTTTCACAAATATAGACCGATTTCAAAAATTGTTTCTGTACACGCTTTAAGACTTTTTTCCAACATCATTTTACTAGTTTCCACCTTCCTTTCACTCTCTTCTCCCCACTCTCCCTATATCCCAATCGAAAAACATTACTCTTCCCTTCGCCGTGCTGCATGTGTGGAATTTTATAAATCTTTACCACTATATGTCTCAAAAGTTAAAACGTTTAGGAAATGTGTTTATATTGTCTGTATTTCTCAAAATGAACCCATGAATTTCCTCCTTTAATATTAGCATGTACTTTGTACCTTAAACTTTTAATACATTGGGAATCATACTTATTTCTATTATATTTTTTGTTTACAAACAAAGCATCAACATATAGTAAGCTGTAGTAAAATTAACAGTACGTGTAACAGACAACGACAAAAGATAATATCAATTCACCGAGAAAAACTGAAGAAACTAAAGACAAGTACCCAGGAAAACCATACCTACAACATCAAGCACTATAGTTAAGCTCAAAAGGAAATCTGAGCACCTATACTGGACATTATTGTGGCAATAGAAACCGTTATTCTACCTCTTTGCGAAGCCAACAAGTTTTGTCACAAAATAAGAACAAAATTAAACAGAAAACGGAAACACCACACCACCAGTCAAGAACAATGGGCAATCAAGAACCTACTTGCCGACACAGGAAATGTGACAGTGATCATAGAAATCGAGATATATGACAAAAATATCAAAGGGGCCCTGAAGAAAGTATAGATTATAAAACGATACAAAAAGATCCAACAACAACCATAGAAATATGCATTTACGGGACCTTGAAGAAATATTCAAAACGTTTATTTCGTCAATCCAATAATATAACAAAAGAACATATTTCTAAAAAAATTAAAAAATCAATGTGACGAAAATGGACCATCTCTAGATTATAGAAACCGCTAACACTAAGCCCTTAGAGGGCTTATGCGAAATGACCCAAATAAATTAAGTAAATAATACATTTTAACAAAAGTAAAGAGTAGAACTAAAAAACTTACAATTCTACAAATAGTTCAATATATTTATCCCAGTCCGGCCGACCCATGCAGACACACACCAAAGCCGAAAGCCAAAACGCCCCTCGGGGGAAACAGCGAAGTATTAAGTCTTAATTGTCATCAAATATGCTAGCAATATCCCGATCGCCATTAGATCCTTCATAACTCCACACCACAGTGAGGCTCCACATTTTAATGGACTACCAAAGATCCCGAAGAAGGATATATCACTGCGAATAATTATCAGTTCCAGGGACCACTGATCAGCACTTTTTTGAGATTTTTGTTTTACATAATTCAACTGTGACAAGGTTAATCTGAATCTTTTGTAAAAAACTAACAACATTTTGCCGAGGCTTTAAAAAGGATCAAATAAGAACCCGTCGATAGATTTGAATGTTTTGATGTTGAAAGGTTTATGCTAACGTGCTAATAAATAAGTCACTCAGTATAATTAAAGGCAAATTACTAACTAATGATAGACTTCATGAGAGAGCAACGTTATCGTTGGAGGGAGTGATCGACCTGCTTGAGCTCTGTCTCTGTAACTCTTATTTTCAAGTGAAAGATGAGTTTAACTCGCAAAGAATAGACTTACAATGAGTTCGTCCCCTTCGCCAGTGGTAGCAAACCACTACATGGAGTGGTTCGAGGACCATGTAAATAATACCGCAAGAGTCATGTCAAACTAAGTAACCAAATGATACATGGATGATACATACATTTATTAACCCGTAACCGGTGACGTCCCATTTTAGGGACATAACCGGTGACGTGGAGTCTGACAGACTCCTCTTATCTATATCACTTTTTTTTGTTAATTTGTAAAATTTTGTTGGATTATTAATTTTAAAGGTTTTTTCAATGTATTTTATAAGATCTTTTATCAGTTGTATAGTGATATTTCATATATTTCATATTTAATTAGAAAATGTACAAGACAATGCAAAAAATTAGAGAAAAAATATTGAAGTTATTTAAATATGTTTTTTCGAAAAAGAATTCGAACATTTTTCAAAGAAAACTTAAGCCTCAATTAAAAAAACTCCAAAGAGAAAACTAAACAAAAAATCAAACAAATCTCGTAAGAAATAAAAAAAAACTGCACAATGCAAATTAATGGGACAAAAATCATCATTTTTCCCGTTCCACACTACATTACCTGCATATTTTGTTGCTGCAGCTCAGACCGATCGGTTTTTTACAGGATGTGCATACATATTCTGGCCGTTCTTGCTCATTAATGGAAGGTTTTTTAATATGACGGATACGTATTATAGTTTCTCTTAATTCTAGCGGGATTTTGATGTTTTAAACCCTTCTTCGCATCTCAAAATCGGAGTCACAATCATCAACATCACTATTATCTGAATCCAAAGAAATGTACGAAGCTAAAATAGTGGACTCAAAGTTTTTGTTTATCGCTGGTGGTTGGTTCGCCATTGAAATAGTTCGTTAATACGACAAAAACTCAAAATCTGCAATATGAAAAATAGGTGCACTAACGGTGACGTGGAGTCTGGCAGACTCCGACATGCGTTGTACTCGTGAACGGCTAAGGACTGACTGAAGCCACTAAGGGGTTTTACTCCTTTACTACTTCTAGGAAGGTACCTAGGAGGGGAGAGTTCAGTTTCACTTGGCTTTAAAGTTATCCGCCAACTTTCCATCGGAGGAGTCTGACAGACTCCTGTACACCGGTTACGGGTTAAATGGCCAAAAAATTATAATGAATTGTGTTTAATGGGAACCGTGGCCGACCGACTTAGCGCGTTCGTTCGTGCATATGGCTGCAGTGCTTGCTACCAGACTAGACCGACAGACCGCGCGTAGGCTAGGTGCGCTGCGTATCTTCTGGGTTCGAGTCCCACCTCGATTATGGTTGTTTTTGTAACGTCCCAACAAGGCAAATCTCGGCAAAAATTTGGCTAAAACGACTGGGAAATTGATCCCAGCTATGGACGAAAACACCCAATATTAAAAAAAATATAATAACAAACAATTATGACAATGAACTGCAGAACTTTTTATACTATTTTAACGGTATTTGACCAACAATCAAGTGCACAATGGAAACTAAAAAAGTTTCAGCTTTACCATTTTTGAATGTTCTTGTAAAACGAGTAGACGAAAACATTTAGACCAATACATAGTTTTTGCAAAATGCTTTGAATTTATAAAGAACCTTACAACCTACGGCATCCTTGAATAACTTAAGCCCATAGTAGGACCCATCCTAGATATTAAGGCGCCCTGGGCGAAACACTAATTTGGCGCACCTATACTTATACTTATTAATACATCTAATCTGGTACCTCTATATGTACAATTTAGCGGGTTTAGAGCTCCGATTGGGCGCCCCTGGGCGGAAGCCTGATTTGTCCGTGCCTGCTGCGGGCACTGCTTATAGGCGTACTAAAGGGGTCAAAAGTTACACCAAATAAATTTCTGGCTGTTTTTGGGGTTTGCAAATATTTTTTATTTAGCTGGTAGATCAGCTTGTACCTATATTGATTGTACTATATTAGTTTTAGTTCAAAAATATCATAATAAGATAATTTTAAAAATTCTTTATATAGACAGTAATTTTAAGGCATTATTTATAAAATATTGGCATACTCACTATAGCACCTGTAAAATACTCTACCAATCTATGGGCACCTAAGCTCACTCTAGGTACTATAGTCATAGTGTACGTGTCAGCTAATATAACTAAAAACTGAAATATATTTTATTCAACTCCAGACTCAATTACCTTTCGTTTGATACCACACAAACCATGTTTTGACTTAAACTCTAATTTTTAAAATCTACCCCCACCCTTTTAAAAAAATTAAAATGTATTTTGTTTAACTCCAGACTCAATTACCTTTCGTTTGATATCACACACGCCATATTTTCACTTAAACACTAATTTTTGACATCTACCCCCACCCTTTTATTTGGCTTGCGTTCGGTGGATTTTGTTCATTTTTAACTGGGACCATCACGGCCGAAGACCCAACTTAGGTACCAAATTTCATTAAAATCGGACAAGCCGTTTTTGAGTTATGCGGGTTGGTCGTGACAGACAGACATACAGACAGACAGACAGACAGACATACAGACAGACAGGCAGACAGACAGACAGACAGACAGACAGACAGACAGACAGACAGACAGACAGACAGACAGACAGACAGACAGACAGACAGACAGACAGACAGACAGACAGACAGACAGACAGACAGACAGACAGACAGGCAGACAGACAGACAGACAGACAGACAGACAGACAGACAGACAGACAGACAGCAAAACAAAAAAGTTTCAAAATCATCTGAAACGCAAAGATATATAAAAAATTTTGAAATCTGAGCAACTTTTTTTTGCTCGAAAAAATTAGGATCACCATAGCTCACACTACTTATATAGTAGTACTGTGAGCTAAAAATTAAAACTGTAAGTAGGTATTTATTCAAGCAATAAATAAAGTGAATTTAAAACTAAGCATCGCGATGACGCGATCAATGTTCCTCCCGATTTGTAAGCCACCTGAGTTACTACTGATATACTTATCGACCTCTAGGGTATTGTTTTAAGTATCTCACAGTTGCTATGGCTCCAAGTAATTAGAAATTTTGTGGGTCATGACCAAATTTTAACAGTCATTAGGCCGCTCAGAATAAATGTGTTAAAAGTTGGTATAGCCCGTTTCCCTCTTTTTTTGCATTCGCATAGGGGGTGAAAATTCCTCGAGCTCAAAAAAATCGATTATCCTTTATAAAGAGATTAATTAGTCCGCCATCTTAGATTTAAAAATTGCCGAAAATTGCTATAATGATTCTCAAAGTGCAATCGATTCTTACTATGAGACTTGAAATCGGTTTTGTTTTTATGAATTTATGAGAAAATTAATGTAGTTAGAATTAGACAATCGTATAGTTTGTAAAACATCTCCTTTGCTATAACAATGCTTGAAATAAAAATTTATATATCGGACATTACTAAACCAATTTTAATGATTTAAACCTTGTTTTGTGCGGCGGAGAAAGAGGTTTTTAACGAATAAAAAGCCTCTTTAAAGATTTTAAGAAGGAAACAAATTTCGATAATGATGTTTAAAGTCAATTTTTAACATAATGCTTTTTATTTTGAGAGAATACTAAATGAATGAAGACAGAATTGAAAAAGTAATCGTATAATCTGTAGAACAACGGTTAAAACAAAAATTAATTTTTTGGGAACCATCCACCTGAGTTTAATAATTCGGACCTCGTTCGTACGTGGCACAAATCGGACTTTTTTTTTATCTGGCATAAAGTGGTGCGATGACTATCTTTTTTATAGTTGGATTAGCTTTTTATAAAATTTTAGGGTACTGTTATCACTTTGGCCAGTACTGTATATAATAATTTTTATAGCATGTTCACCTGGAGAGCAGAAATTCGAATCCTGCAATAGATGTATTTGTAGCAGTGCCGGATCTTGGTCTTGTACGAACAGACCATGTTTGGGAAAACGACAGGGTAGGGTTATCTATATTTTTTTAATGTTTATAACAAATTTCTCAGCGTAGTGATAATATTTGCTCGAAGGGATTACCTTACAACCATACTAAAACTCTCTAACGCAACTTTTAGTTATCTTCGGGAAAGGGGAAATAACTTTACAATCCATAATAACTCATAGGTCATCACGTGTACCATGCATGACGCCGCACAGTGGTTCAAAACTAGCTACTATTATATTAAGATCATCATCATCTGTTGCCTCACTGCTCACTATCGCCGGGCCGCTATAGTGTTACATTTTTTGGTACCTCTATAAACTTAGCATTACCACTTAAGAATTGGATATTCGCATTATATGCATTAATTGTCGTAAATTTGTCGTAAATTTGTCGTGAAAGAAAAAAATTTGTCGCGCCATCCATTTTCCTGAAAAGGGTATGTAATGCTAAGTTGAGTCTCAACTTAGCATTACCACCCCAAAAAAACTAAAATTTTTAAAAACTAATCTATGGAATATTTGTCGTAAATTTGTCGTGAAAGAAAAAAACTTGTCGCGCCACCCGTTTTCCTGAAAAGTGTATGTAATGCTAAGTTGAGTCTCAACTTAGCACTACCACCCCAGAAAAAATTAAAATTTTCAAAAACTAATAAATGCATTAATTGTCGTGAATTTGTCGTAAATTTGTCGTAAAAGAAAAAAAAATTGACGCGTCATCCGTTTTCCCGAAAACGGGCAGTGAGCAATTTTGAGATTTCTCAGTTAAATCTTAGTGATCTTTAAGCTTTTTCACAATACGAAGATGTAGTATATTTAACCCTGTCGCGCAATTGTAAATTTTTGGTGAAACAATCATTATATTACGTTCCGCTTTTACTTTTCAATATAATCTTGTGTGGTGTTTGTGTAAATATTCATTGATCGCCAGGATTATGCATTGTTTTAGAAAATATGAAAAAAAAGTGAACTTTTCAAGAAACATTACCTAGTGTTACTAGAAGATGGTGTTTTGTCAGTATCAAACATATTTATATCCGTTCTTTGTAGCAAAATGCCTATGATTGTTAAAAGGACAACATAATATTTTCTGAGAAGTTCGGTTTTTTTCGTTAATTCTAAAACAACGCAAACTCCTGAAAACAGCGAGCAATGAATATTTATATTAACACCGCAAAGGGTTATATTGAAGAGTAAAAACAGCACGTATTATAACGATTGTTTCACCAAAAATTTACAATCGCGCGACAGGGTTAAATATACTACATTCTCGTATTGTGAAAAAGCTTAAAGATCACTAAGATTTAGCTGAGAAATTGCTCACGGCCCGTTTCCGGGAAAACGGATGACGCGACAAATGTTTTTCTTCTACGACAAATTTACGACAAATTCACGACAATTAATGCATTTATTAGTTTTTGAAAATTTTTATTTTTTCTGGGGTGGTAGTGCTAAGTTGAGACTCAACTTAGCATTACATACCCTTTTCAGGAAAACGGGTGGCGCGACAAATTTTTTTGTTTCACGACAAATTTACGACAAATTTACGACAATTATTCCATAGATTACTTTTTAAAAATTTTAATTTTTACTGGGGTAGTAATGCTAAGTTGAGACTCAACTTAGCATTACACCCCCTTTTCAGGAAAACGGATGGCGCGACAAATTTACGACAAATTTACGACAATTAATGCATATATTGCGACTATCCAATTCTTAAGTGGTAATGCTAAGTTTATAGAGGTTTTTTTGGTTTGTTGGTCTCCAGTCCTGGATGGAACAAATTAGTAACTCCTTTACATTGTTGTTTTTACTGTTGAAAGTTTTTTTAAAATTAATTTAATATGGATAAATGAGCTATTGGTGAATACTTCTAGAATATGATAATAATTATACTATTATAGATGTTTAATAATATAAAACGATTGTTTTTTTAAATGAGTGATAAATTAATAGGAATTTGAAATTCAAGTCAATATAACTGTAGAGCTTTACCTAGCTTACCTTTTAAATAAATAACGGTAAAACCCTATGTATTACTGCTAATATTGGTTATAATATCTCATCCGTCCTCACCCCTCTTTTCAAGATATATCCTTTAATATACCGGGTTAAAAAATATATTTTTGTTTCAAGCATTGTTTTGCATATTATACGATTGCCGATCAGGTCTGCATTGATTGCCTTATAAATTTATTACTACTGAACCGATTTTAATAAAATAAAAAACAGAAGTAATTTATTTTCAAAAGTGCAAAAAACGCAACATATCATATTTTTATGAGATGAATCTACCCTGGGATTTTGGCAATAAATCTCTGAAACACCCAAAAAAACTTTGTTAAAAGTTAACAATGAATTTGAAAAAACTTTTGTATTTTAGCTCAAGAATGTACGCCTGGAGATACCAAAAAGGAACAATGCAACAGTTGTCAGTGTACATCAACTGGTATTTGGGGTTGCACTAAAAGGGCATGCCCAGTAGGTAAGCGAAAACATAATTAACTGCTAAACCATTAAGGTTTGTGTCCAACTGAGAAAAATACTCTCCAGAGTTGCTCTCGAGAGTATTTTTAACAAATATATACATTCAATTGGGGGGGGGGGGGGGGGGGGGAGAAATTTAAATTGCATGAAAAATGAGAAAAAACTTACCGAAACAATTTTATTTTAGTATTTGTCAAACAAGCGGCTACTTGGTTTAGTTTTTAGTTTATTTGTTTATAAATAAAGTCCATTCTCCGTTCTTTTTTATCGCACCGTAGAGCAACCTCAAAAATCCCACAGAATTCCCACAGAATTTTAAACAGTCTAATAACCTACCAAGTATTTTTTGCCACATTTTCATTATGTTCGGTAATGTTTTGCCTATAGGCACTATTAACTTGGCACCTAATACAGTAGAACCCCCATTATCTGTGCGCAGATTATCCGGGCTGCGGATTATCCGTGCTATGATTTCCCATCATTAAAATTGATTGTGTTTTTGAATTTCTATCAAAATAGCGTTACCCGAAATCACTCGACCAAAACCTTATGTAGAATTATATTTTTTGGTCTGTTATCTTTTTATGCAATACATACATATACCGGGCGCCGTTACCGTAAATAACAAAACAGGACCGGGAAACTGCTAATGCGCAGACTCAGTAATAACATAACAAAGTGTAAAATACGCGACCCAGCTATGTTCCCTTCTTGTTACGGTAGTTAACAAGATATACATGATTGAAATTTAAAATATTGGGACGAGTGATACCGTTTCTGGCGCTAGGGTGATTTTGAAAGATTTCTTCTGATAGAATCCCAAGTAACATTATTACCACTCAAGGTTTTATTAATTTGGTTCCTAGGTTATTTAGAAGGTGCTGTTATGGGTTTTAGGATCAATTTGGCTACATAAAGGTAATTTATATTGCCAATTACCTAAAGGGGTCCCAACAAACATTTAAAGTTGTAACGACGAAACCCCAACTAGAAAGAATTTCTTTAAAGTAACCGCAACGTACTCCCGCTACGTCTCAGTATACCATACAGCGACGTTATAATTCCCTAAGTGGGGAACCAATGTCTGGTTATAACTACTTGGCCAAGCGTTTAAAGTCACTGTAGTAACAACTACACTACTACGTCGTAGCCAGGTATCTACTACGTCGTAGTGGCTGTTTTTTTTCCGTAATGGCATAAAAGTTGCGATGTAGTTGCAAATAATATAATCGTTTCTTTTTGGTAGAAATGTTACACAATATGGTGGACACAACAGTAAACAGACTCGCTTAGTTTTTTTGTTTGGTTATGGTTATAATATGTACTATGTTATCCAAAAGTGTGAGAATTTAGGAGCAGAGGATCAAAATTCGAGTGCGACGCAAAGTTTTTTGTATAACATGCATTATATATATTGCAAAAAACCGGTGCGCCCGTAAAATTGAGCCGTTTTCTGGTAGCTGATGAAATTTTTGTGTTGTGATTTTCGGGGTTATGTTTTCATAATCGACAGTTAACTCCAACAAATGGTGCTTAAGAAGAGCATTTTTGGTAAGCTTCAACTAATTTGTTTATAAAATAGTATAGCTCTTTAATATACGCTCATAAAACGACAACAAAAATATTAAATTTTCTTTTTTACATAAAAACATGGCGTCCCAAACTATATTCCCTGATAGTCGAAAGGGTTACTTGAAAGTGAGCCTAAGTTACGGCAACGTGTCACTTACGACCTTTATGTCGGCATTCCTGTTTAGTTCTAGATAACACACTCGAATTTCTACGCCTTCGTTGCAGAAACGTATTATTAACTAGCTTTCGCCACTAGAAAACGTCTACAGAGTGATAGGAACCACGCGATAAGTATAACTACTACCCTTAAGTTATTGGCGTGTCGCCACTTGTCATTTGCCGTTTCTGTCAACAACAGCAGCACTGCTTATAGGTTTTGTACCAGCGTGAATTTGTGGTAGGTTTTAAAACAAAAACAAGATAAATTAAATTACATGTGAACAATAAATAAAGTGCCAACAAAAAGTGTTTTTTAAAAATGTATTTTGCAGTCGAGAGCATGATCCCTATTCTAGAATTTCTAGGAAGTGTTGGTCAAGGAACTAAAAGAACGTAGTCACATTAATGAAATCAACTTATTGTTACTTTTTGTATTTACACATTGCTCTCATAATTCGTATGTAGTATTTTTATTGTTTTTAGATATTTTGGCATTGTCAATATTCAGTAATTCTTATTATTATAAGCCCTATAAGTAAAAAAACAATCTCTGAGGCTTGTTAGATCGCTTAGAAATCCGCATGTAACCACGATATATCTAACTTGTTTTTTTATTAGCCGCAAACAGCGCAAAAGTTCCTAGATAAAGTCTAGCATATCCCAGAGGTTATTTTAGGGGCCGTGCATAAATTAGATATTAGGGACCTATTGTAATAAAGCCTGGCACAAAACACAGCAAAAATTTAAGTTTTCACTTCAAACCAAGCTTTAACAACAGTACAAATTTGGAGAAAACCAAAAAGAAATATTGACCCAAACTCAACACAAAAAATGAATCACAGTGAGACACGACACGTCAGCACAAGAGGCACAGATAAACGAATTCGGTTTAGTCCTCCCGTAAAGACAGTACAAGAATAGAACAGCAACAAGTAGCGTAAAAGATTAAGGATGGAGATTAAGCATGGACCAGGAAATTCTTAAAATCCGTGTGCGGTACTCGATACTTTGGATCAATATTTTGCATTTTGATTGTTTTGCAAAATGGTCAAGCAATGAGCTCGAAAAAATGGACTGCTCAAGGTAGTTAAAAAAATATTTGCAAAACTATTCCTAATATTCCCATATTATAAAAGGAGCCACAAAAAGTAGGGTGAGAATGTGTGCGACCAAGATGCGACTTCAAAAAGTCTACGTTTTCAAAGTAGAAACAGGAAGGAGAGATTACTTTAAAAGATCGACATTAAAAAAAAGTCAAAGTAGTTGCGGCTTTAAAGTTGATCCAAAAAGTTATTTTGTCTACATTGTTACATCAGATGTTACTATGATGACACAAACTTTTGTGGTAAAAATTAAAGTTATAATGTAGTTGTCGGATACACTTGTTTGGGACTCCAATGAAGCCTAACTTTCCAGTGGTAATTAAGTAGGATATAATAGTCAGGGCGACTACGAAATAACGACTAAAATACTATTGTGGTAGAGAAGACTATCAGAATCGACTATCAAGAAAAAATCCTAAGAAGTAGTGTAGAGGGTCGTGTTTACGAAACATCTACTATTTCCTGATACTAAATAGTAGTTAGAACTAAAAAGTAACAAATTTTGGTTGGGACCACCACATTTCTACTATAAGAAAGTAGCAAAGCCTTTAGAACATGTAGCCGCTATTATAAATGTTAGTTAGGGTGTTATACAACCAAAAAGTGATTTATAAAGGGAGTATAATAAAACTGATATTCCTTCTGTTCCTTTTAGATACTTTTGGTTTTATTGATTTCTGATTTATAAAGATGGTCTTATAAAACCATTTTACCTAAAGTTTTTAAAAAGAACTAAATATAAACTTTGGTCATTTAGTTTTTTTCATTACTTTAGGTCATCACAAAAGTGTTTTATAATAGAGCTAAAAGGTTATCTTATATCCTTTTGTTTTTATAGTTACCAGTAGTTTAAAAGTAAATATGATTATATAGGCGGCGATATAGAACCTAGTTTCCTTAAGGTTTTTAAAAGTGGTAAATATAAACTTTAGACTTTTGGTATTTGCCATTACTTTTAGGCATTTTAAAAAGGTTTTATAGACATACCTAGGTACAGATTGGTACCTACCTATTGCAAGATTGATTATTTAAAGCCCAATAATTAATAATTGTTGAGTTTCCGTCCTTCTGGGTAGGACACCCAGGCCTAGATAAGGCCTGTTTAGGCGGCCAATATAAGAGGTTGCCCTCCAACCTGCAGGCACAACGAATATCATTGCACTGGCCCTCTCGATTGTGTCGAAATTGCACGATAAAAAACATTTAAAAGTGTTGAATTATACGCTTTGAAACACTTTAAAAACAAATACAAAAAATTTAAGTGAGGTTATGTTGACTATGTTTACATTGTTCTTTTTTGTTGGTTTCATAAGGGCACTCAAAAATCCTTGTTGCGATACAGTAACAAATAAAACCAAGTGACCACTATAAAACCATAATGGCGTATATAAATTTATTTAAAAAATATTGTAAAGATAAAATATTTATCTAGTCGTTTTAGCAGTGTTTTTTAACAATAATTTAACTTTAATTTTGATTTATATAAACCAAACAGACTTTTTTAATAGTGAATAGTGTAAATGATTTTTTTTAAATTTTAAATATTTGTTATTTTTTGTTATCAAAAAACTATTAAAAAGCATTCTTGAGCTAGCGCGCTTGTTTTGAGAGCTTTTCAGATACGATTTTATCAGAAAAATAAATCTGGCAGGCAATTTGATCATCACCAAAACGACAAACTCGGTTTATTTTTATGTGATAAAATAATTTTGGGACTCTGACATTTTTGGCAATTTTGTGACCTAAATTATTTTATATAGTCATTGTGAATCTAAAATATCGCCATAGCTTTTATAGGAAAACTTCTTTACTCTAAAGGTATTATGGTATTCAACAGAATCGCCAGGATACCAAATTACAAAATCTAGTTTTATAATAGGATAGAGGACGTTTCTGAGTTGCTTTTAGAACCTAGCATAATAGCTTTAGGCTCTAAAAGGTTCTCTACTGGTGAAACCGCTAGAGGGCGAAGCTGGAGTTTATTTCTTATGGTTTTATAGTGAGTTTAATACATAGGTTGCTACCACCAATTGGGGAGTCCCATTTAGGAGGTCTAAGGGGTATTTAAGGGTAATGGGAACGTGCTAGCGACCAAACATTGAAACTAATGGTTTTAAGGAGAGGCGCTGGCAACCTTTTAGCTTCTGCTATAAATAAAGAAATGTTACTTGGGATGGATGGTGCTTATGATTTTTTATCAGATATTTTTGAAACTCTTTTTAAAATATATAATGCAGTGGAGCAACACGGCATGGGAATACACCTTTGCGACCAATTTACCACATACACACTGCAGTTTGCTGACGACCAAGTAATTGTAGTTAATGATAAAGAAGGCATGGAGTGCGGCACACAAACATCTTGCAAAAACGAGCTATCAAGCTGATCAATGACCCCGCACTTACCCGTAGCTTGGACAGTCTCGAACATCGAAGAACTGTGGGCGATCTATCTCTCTTCTACATGTACTATCACGAAAAATGCTCTGAAGAATTGGCACGTATGATCCCCCCGGGAGTAGCACCTACTAGGCGAACACGTCAAACAGACGGTAATCATCAATTTACTGTCAAAATAGAGGCACCAAGAACCTCATTATATCAGCATTCATATCTCTGGAGAACAGCATCGCTGTGGAATAAACTCCTTGCGACAGTTTTCCCTGCAGGTGACAACTTGAACCGTTTCAAAACCAACATTCACCAACATTTCCGCGTACTTGCCGCTTCTCCAGCGTGATAGAGATCTCCTTGCGAGTGCGCATAACCGTAACAGAAAAGTAAATTATGAGAAAGTTAACGGAGGAATACCAAAAATGGGGGTTAACACTGAACTTAATGTACAGGACACAGTACATTAAGTGAGAGAACTAGGCAATGGATAACCAATATCTCCATGCAATGAGTATACTTGGGTTTCACATTTGATAAGACAGGAACGCAGACTGTAGATAACTGAAAAAAAAAATAGTGCAAGCAAAAAAGTCTTAACAGTATTTCTTGGAGCATAGAAATAAAAAGAATGGTAAATTTACCATATATGAAACAATGGTGAAAAGCACACTATTGTATGGAATAGAGATTTGCCACGTAACAGAAAAATACAAAACAAAGATGGAAAGTGTCGAAATGGACGCAACAAGAAGATCAATGAAAATATCTAGAACAGATCATATAAGAAATGAGATCATAAAAGAAAGAATGGGAATCGAGGGAGCATAACGGATGACATCACTAAACGACAACAGGTTTTGTACGGCCATGTACAACGGATGAACGATGAAAGGTTACGAAAGCTGCTCCTAGAATGGAAACCAATGAGTCAAAAAATTCTGAAGGTGATTGTCAGGATTGAAGGAGGTGGAGCATAGGCGTCGGACAACGTCGCAAAATGTTCCAAACCTTCATAGTGCTTGTAAAATTGGAGCTAAACTAAATTACAATTTTCCGCACTCGATCGAGTACACGCTTGCAGCAAAAAAATTGTTATTTATTAGGGGAGGTTTTACTGGTCCAACAACAAAAATACAGTGATCTTTTCGTTCTAGTTATAACAACAAACAACAGCTCACTTTGTTATTAGTGGAATATTGGTGAAAATTTCTGACAAATTCTTCAACAGTTCTATCTATATTATTATTATGATCTAGTCTTGTACGTTTATAATAGGTTCTAAGGCAATTAGGTTTTTACTGGTTATAGGTCGAATAATCCCAGAAATGGCAAAACATATTCCAGACAGCACAAGTACGTCCTATGTTCAGGATGTCCCGGTATATTTTGCCCCCCCAGCTTTAAATACAAAAGTTGTATAATTTTTTGCAAATTTTCAAAAAAGGTTTGTCAAATATGTCAACTGTCATTTCTCATGTCAATTTTGACTGCTACTTTTTTTAAATTAAATCAGTCACCCTTTATATTTTATATTTTTTAAAAGGAGAATAGTATTATGTGTTCAAACATACTTAACACTTTTATTCAGTCTTTAATCGTTTTTACAACATCTGAATTTTTATGAAATTTTAGGACCCATAATTAACACCGTTTCTATTGATGTTAGTTTTTTGTAAAAATTATGTGCAACTTTTGTATTAGAAGTTTTTTTTATCATTTACATTTACCCCTAAAAAATGCCAAGCAAATATAATCAATGACCCTGTACGTACACATTTGTACGTACATAGTAAAGGTCGTATTTTATTATTTTATTGGTTTCTAGAATTACCGACGTAAATGTTAGTAAAAAGTACCTACGTATAGTGTACGTACTATATACGTACAGATTTACGTGCCTTATTGGTCCCGTCTCATACCGACGTAAAATAAACATAAATTGTACGTACTGGAACGAAGTGTACTATCTGGATATAACCGACTAGTTGAAATAGAAACATATTTTTTGTTGAGACCAGTGTACTTTTTTACCCAACTGTAGCACGGCGAAAGGAAGGGTAATGTTTTTCGATTGTTGTATGTATGTAAATATGTATGTTTGTGTCACGCTAGAGGCTAAACGGCTAAACCGATTCTGACAAAAAAGGTGTCGTTAAATTGCTACTGATCCCGAAGGTGATATAGGCTATATTTTTTTAAACAGGAATCAACTTGGCGGTCTTCAGATGCCATTTTGTCACTAGTACAATGAATAGAGGAGTTTTACCCTACTACTAGTTCTGAATTTTGGATATGTTATTAAGGTCGAAAGGGTAGTTAAAAATCTGAGTTTTCGTCACCCCCACCCCTGTGCTTCCTCCGCCATCTTGAAAAAACCATCAAAAATTGGCACTTTTTGTAGTTTTTTACCTGTGACTTCGTTCCAGTCACGGAACTGTTACAGTTCCGTGGTTCCAGTATACTAAATCGCAAAAAGAGTTATATGAAAATTGTTAGAGGATATAATTATCTACAATTGGGTGGTACCATGGTTGTTCTGCGAGCAGTAGAACAGAGCTATGTAATTTCAAAGTATGACTCAAATCACGTGCTTGGGCAAATTTTCAGATTTTTTCTACTTTAGACGGCATAAGCTCCGAAATACTTTGTTCTAGGGTAAAAGTCCTAAGAACATATCTTGTAGAGAATTTTATCAGCTACAAAATCCATTCTTTAAATGTATTTCTAAATATTGTAATGGAGTGGGAGTAACTTTTAACTTAAAGTAAGTAAGTTAGAAAATAATCATTTTTATCAGCTACAAAATCCATTCTTTAAATGTATTTTTAAATATTGTAATGGAGTGGGAGTAACTTTTAACTTAAAGTAAGTAAGTTAGAAAATAATATTTTTTTTAAATTTAGTGTTTTTTATTTATTTTTATTTTTTTGTATAAATTTAGTGATGTACAAAAAGGTAAGAGAGCTTAGAGGTCAAACACCTCCTTAAACTAACCACCTCTTCAAAAACCCCCCCAGCCCCCCAAAATCTAACATATTTAGGTTTTCTCAAATTTTCTCAAAAAATATAAGAGAAAAATGTGTAATATACTTTATTGTAGACAATGAAATTTCCTATTGAAAAAGGTACAACTCGATGGGAGTCAACTATTTATAAACTCTTCAACGGCGTCCGTTAATTGAAGTAATTTAAAAAAGTCAAAAAATATCCATGTTTTTTCCATGATTTATTTGATTTTTTTTTAACCAAGGTTTATAGAACAAAAAATGTGTTACACATTGTTGTAGCAAATAAAATTTCCTTTAAAATGCTGTACAAGAAAGTCGGATTGGTTTTATGGTTATAAATTCAGAGGCGCCCGTAAATTTAACTAGTTTTAAAAAATCACAAATTAAAATATTTTTGTTACAAGTTTTATCTAATTTTTTCAAAAACTAAGTCTAATTTAAAAAAATGCTATGATGCACTTTATTGACAGTATAATTCTCTTTTCAACGGTGTATAATTCGATGGGGTTTGACTGACAACGAACCCGCCAGCGACGTCCGTAAATGGGGGCCATTTAATTAATTTTTTTTAAAATTATGTTTTGCACAGGTTTTATTTGATTTTCTGAAAACCATGCCCTTTATCAAAAAATTGTTTTTTACTTCATTGTAGATAATAAAATTTCCTTTTAAACGTTGTGTAGCAAAAATTGTTTTAAATTAAGCACACCACTGGAGCGGTAAATATGAAATATTTTTTACCAAAAAAAAAAATAACGTGCCGTTTAAAGCACTAAATTTTAAAAAATTATTATTTTATAACTTACTTTAAGTTAAAAGTTACTTGCACTCCATTAAAATGTTTAAAAATACATTTAAAGAATGGATTTTGTAGCTGATAAAATTCTCTACAAGATATGTTCTTAGAACTTTTACCCTAGAACAAAGTATTTCGGAGCTTACGCCGTCTAAAGTAGAAAAAATCTGAAAATTTGCCCAAGCACGTGATTTTAGTCATTTATATCCTCTAAAAAATTTCATATAACTCTTTTTGCGATTTAGTGTACGAAATTAAAGGCAAAAAACTAAAAAAAAGTGCCAATTTTTGATGGTTTTTTCAAGATGGCGGAGGGAGCACAGGGGTGGGGGTGACGAAAACTCAGATTTTTAACTACCCTCCTGAGCTTAACAACATATCCGAAATTCAGAACTACCGGACCTTTTGTAGGGTAACCCCCCTATTTTGGCCTCTATTCATTGAACTACACATTATGTAGGCTTTAAGGCATACAAATTATCTAAATTTCAGGCGATTTTATTGAAATTCCTTTGATTGATTTATTTGATTGAAAATGTCCTCTAATTTGCTGTAGTTACTTTGTAGTCCTCCCTACTCCCACCCATCTCCCCTCCTGTTATTCTCTCCACCCTACTCAAAAACCATATTCGCATAATTTTATCAAATATAGAGCGATTTCAAAAATTATTTCTCAGTTATATTTCAGATTTATTTTCCAACACCATTTTTCTAGTCCCCCCCCCCCCGCCTCTCCCTCTCTCCTCCCCGCCATCCTTATTAGTAATAGTTATACCTTTATATTAGTGTTAGCTCCCGCTAAATTTCGCGGTAGTTTATATATATTTTTAAAAACACACAACTGTATGAAGGACAAAGCGCATTCCGCGTATTTGGACATGCGCACCAACAACCAGTGAGATCCTTGTCAATCGCCTAGAGAAAAAGGCGTGTTAATTTCGTTCTCCAACTATTTTCAAATATCTACACCTGAAAGTGCTCGATTTTTGTGTACTGAAGCATAGAACTAGAAACTTCAACCCTTCAGCTACGTGGTGACATCATTAGATCCATCAGGGGCCCCTTGGAAGTGAAGAATTTGGCTGCAAAAGTGGTGAGTGCATTTGTCTGATTACCGTTGTGTGTCACAATATTTTTCCTATGGACGTTTAGATTATTTCGTAATTTCATATCAATATTTATGTTTGTTCGCGCTATCATTAATTAAAATATTTACAGTCCACTGCATTTAGCGTTTTTTTCTATCCGTGGACTAACATAAAGTGTTCCTTTCGAGCCGAATTATTTTTAAATAATAAATCCATACGACGGTATTAATAATTATTTGCAATAAGAACGCGGTCTTGAATTTTTCGCATCATCGTATTTGAAACGCCGAGAGAGAAAGTCGGCGCAGTACCTGGTTTTGGTCCGCTGCTATAGTAACGGGTCTACTCCGCGTGGTATAAACAAAAGCGAGTAGGAATCAAAACAAACAAAACAAAAGTTCAGTGGTGTACCATATCATTTCGATATTTAAAACAATTTTCATCAATTGCGATAAATTAGTGCATATTTTCGACAATTCGTCATTTTTCTATTTCAGAAGCATTAATTTAGCGTTAATTGTATATTTACCGACAATTTCGTCATTTCAAAGGTAAAATAATGTCTGTCAAAAAAGCCGTACAAAAACGCAAGGGTTTTTTATCTGCGATCACCGAGTGTTATGTGTTGTCAAAGACTGCGGAAAAGGATGAAAGAGCGAGAAACGAGTTTCAAGTGAGGATGACACCTTCGATAAATGCATGCTGGCGCATAATGACGTCATTATGTTGATAGACGACACGGACGACGAGGAGTTTAAAACGCAGGATGCGATCCTTTCAGAAGCTCGTAAATATTTTTATGCGTGTAAGGGGGATTACTCTAAAATATGTCCGGTTGAGGCCCCATCTTTTTCGGGATCATATGTTCGACAAAACGAATCTGAAACTCCAAAACTCAAAGAGTTAGGTATTCCCATATTCCGAGGTGATAAAAAATTATGGCCAAGCTTTTTCGATCTTTTTAATAACATTATAGATCAAAATCAATGTCTAAGTAACGTTCGAAAACTTCAATATTTATTTTCATATCTCGAGGATGAGCCTTTAAAATTGATATCAGGGATTAGCTTATCTGATCAAAATTATAAAATTGCTTATGACAAATTAGTCAATAGATATCAAAACAAGCGAGACCTCGCAAATGATGCTTTAAGCTCAATTATGAACTCCACCTTAAAAAACGAGTCAGCTAAAGAATTACGTAATTTAATTGACACCTTTTCTGAATCCCTAGAAATTTTAAAATCACTTAGCTTTGACGTTGACAGTTGGGACTTTATTATTTTTTTCATTTTATTAGAAAAATTAGATATTCCAACGCGTTCAAATTTCGAAATGAGTCACGCCAATACTAATACCGAAATTCCCACTTTTCAGTCACTTTTTCAATTTCTAGAAAAAAGATGTAAAGTTTTGGAATCACTTCCTCAATCAACAGCACCCAAAAAGGTGCCTATATATCAAAAATCAAATTCTATGCAAAGTCAGTCTGGGCAAAAGCCTACCTATCAAAATTCAAATTCTATGCGAAATCAGTTTGGGCAAAAGCCCACCTATAAATCATCCAATTCGCCTTTTATAGGACTGGCTGGCACCTCAACTAATTCGAGTACGGGAATAAAATGTTTCCGGTGTAATCAAGGTCACGTGCTTTCGAAATGTCAAACATTTCTTGATCTCTCACCTATCGATCGCCTATCTTTCGTCAAACAGAAAAAATTATGTCTAGCGTGTTTTCATCCCTTGCATAATGTAGATACGTGCAAATCAAAATATTCATGCAGGACTTGCAATAGTAAAAGGCACCACACTTTAACTCATATCTTAGAAACTAATCAAGAGTCTGGAAGCCAAGATACTAGTCCTGTCATTCACACACCACCTGTCAATAATCTTCATGTGTCATTAAATGCCTCAGGACCTTCAGGTACCTTTCTTTTATGCACCGCCATAATAGATGTTATGGACGGTTGCGGAAATTTTCAACCTGTAAGCGCACTGCTTGATTCTGGATTGCAGACAGGATTCATCAGTGAAAAGTGTATTCAGCGTCTTAATCTTCCTAGGCGAAGTTACACCACTGAAATATTCGGATTAAATCAGATGTCTTCTTTCACTTCCAAAGGGCTCGTTCAATGTCACATTAAGCCACAAGGACAAGTCACTCCTTTACTTAATTTCGAAGCAATTGTTGTTCCACAACTATGTTCCAATATGCCTACATTCTCTTTGAACGATAATCAGTGGAAACACTTGCAAAACCTTAAACTTGCCGACCCATCTTATTTCAAATCTAGACCTGTGGACCTGGTTATTGGTTGCGAGCTATTCGCACAGATATTCAAGGAGGGCAGGGTTCTTGGACAGGTAGGGCAGCCTTCAGCCCTTGAAACTATCTTTGGCTGGGTCGTCATGGGAAAGGTTGACGAAGTAGGTAGTCTTACGGAACGAACCAGTTGTTTTTTAACGAGTCATTCACCTCCTTTAGAGGTCATTCTCCCTAGGTTTTGGGAAATCGAACATTTGCCTAAAAAACAAATCTTATCAAAGGAAGAAAAACAGGCAGAATCAATTTTTACTGCTATTGTAGTACGGCAACCGAGCGGTAGATTCATGGTAGATCTTCCGTTTAAAGACAAAATAAACCCTGACCTAGGAAATACTTATCCGCAAGCTTATCGTAGATTTTTACTTCTAGAAAATAGATTAATCAAAAATCCTGATCTGTACACTGCCTATTCAAGTTTCATGCAAGACTATATCGATTCTAATCATATGAGTTTAGTTTTATCTAGTCAACCAAAGGTCGACGTGTCGTGTTTTTTAGCACATCATTGCGTACTAAAGCCGGAAAGCTTAAGTACAAAATTAAGGGTAGTCTGGGATTGTTCGGCAGTCACCCCAAAAAATATTAGTCTCAATGACACATTGTTATCTGGACCGAAACTTCAAAAGGATATTGCTTCTTTACTCCTTACGTTTCATCTTAATCCTATTGCCTACATTGCTGACATCAAACAGATGTTCCGTCAAGTCCTTATCAATCCTTATCACCGTCCTTATCAAAGGATATTGTGGAGGTTTTCTCCACAGGACCCACTTTCAGTGTGGGAACTTTCTACTGTCACTTTTGGCATGACATGCTCACCTTTTCTAGCCATGCGTACCTTAAATGAGCTGGCAGAGAGAGAAAAGGAACGTTTTCCTATGGCTAGTACTGTTCTAAAAACGTCAATCTATATCGACGATATCTTGGGAACTAGCCCTTCGCTTTCTGAAGCTCTCTCCCTTCAAACAGAACTCAATGATTTGTTGAAGTCGGGAGGATTTAAACTTAAAAAATGGGCAAGCAATTGTCCTGAGTTATTGGCAACATTGCCAGAGTCCGATCGTCAAATGCCTCTCTTTTTCGACAAGGAGGAACCCCACTTTATCAAAGTTTTAGGACTTCAATGGCATCCAAAAAACGACATTTTTTCTTATCAATGCCGAATGAAGGACAAACCCCCAACCAAACGTTCTATTTTATCTATCATAGGGACAATCTTCGATCCCTTAGGTTTTCTTTGTCCCTTGTTGCTACAAGCAAAATTTATTTTGCAACAGTTGTGGATATCGAAAATAGGCTGGGACGAAGAACCAGATTCTTCTATCATCGACTCTTGGAACAAACTTCGTTCTGAATTCCCGCATCTTTCCAATTTTCAATTACCCCGACAAATCAAACTGTCAAAAACCAATAACTGTCAAATCATCGGCTTCTGTGACGCTTCAATTCGAGGCTACGCAGGCGTCGTATATTTTCGTGTAGAAGAGGAAAACAATATATCTGTTTCTCTCATATCTGCAAAATCTAGGGTCGCGCCTATAAAGTCACAAACTTTGGCTAGGCTAGAACTCCTAGGCGCATTTCTTTTAAGCGAATTAATTGACTTCGTTTTATCTAGCTATGAGGGAAAAATAACTTTTACAAATATCGTTACTTTCTGCGATTCGCAAGTCGTATTGCACTGGCTTTCATCCCCTCCTAATCGCTGGCAAACCTTTGTTGGAAATCGAGTCAGTAGAATCCAAGAAATCATTCCCTCAAACTCGTGGCGCTACATTCCTTCTGCTTTGAATGCAGCCGATATTGCGTCACGAGGGGCCACCCCTTCACAGCTCATGTCACATGACATGTGGTGGAACGCACCGTCGTTTTTGTGGTCTCCCGAAAACAAATGGCCCGATTTTCATAAACCAAAAATGCCGATTGATTTCGGAGATATTAATCTGGAGGAAAAGCCAAAAGTCTGTTGCAATGCGATAATTGATGTCAACTTCTTAGATCAGCTTCTTATCAAATATTCCTCTATATCAAAAATTCAACGTATCATTTGTTATGTCCTTCGAATAGTTAACCTTTTTCAAAACCATTTTTATCAAAAACCCACTAAGCCGCCGGACCAAAAAGTTATTTTTGAGAATATTGTTTTTCCTACCACTGGTGAGATGCAAAGTGCGTTACACCTTCTTATCAAACGCGTGCAAGGTTCTTGTTTTTCTGAGCTTTTTTCCGCGTTATCTAAGGATAAACCAATACCGAAACCTTTGCGAAAACTTTCACCTTTTCTTGATGAGAATAATATCATTAGAGTCGGTGGCAGATTACAAAAATCTGACCTTTTGTCTTATTCTGCAAAACACCCCGTCTTACTTTCGAGTGACCATCGTTTAACTACTCTTCTTATCGAGTCCGCTCATCGACAATATCTTCATCCTGGGTTTAAAACATTACATAATCTGCTTTTACAGCAATTTTGGATATTATCTGCCAGACGGGCAATTCAATGAACCATATCCAAGTGCTTGCAATGTTTTAGAATCAACCCTAAACCCTATAGACCGCCCATAATGAGTTCACTTCCCGCTCATCGAATCAATCAACTAAAACCTTTTTCGAGTGTAGCTATCGACTTTTGTGGACCTTTCTCTGTGATTCCTCATCGTTACCGTGGTTGTAAAGCTTTCAAATCGTATGTCTGTGTGTTTGTCTGTACGGCCACACATTGCGTGCATTTGGAATTAACCATGGAACTGTCCACCGAAGGGTTCGTAGGTGCATTCCATCGATTCATTTCCAGACGCGGAAGCGTGACGCAATGCTGGTCAGATCAAGGCAGTAATTTTATAGGGTTTCGTAACCAATTACTGGATTACGCAAGAAGTGCTGCCACCAGACTTTCTATTCGTTGGCATCTGGGACCTCCTCTCAGTCCACATTTCAATGGCCTGGCAGAAGCTGGCGTCAAAAGTTTTAAAACTCACTTTGTACGAGTCGTCGGCGACCAGAAGTTGTCTATCATGGAGATGTCCACCCTTACCTGTCGCATAGAAGCCGTACTGAATAGTCGCCCTTTATCTCCTGCCTCTTCAGACCCACACGATCTTCAACCTCTTACCCCTGGGCATTTTTTGACACTTGAACCCCTTAATTCAGAAATTCCGGAGTCAGATTTGTCCGAGGTTCCCCTAAATCGGCTCTCGAGATGGCAACTAATCCAAAAACTACATAATGATTTTTGGAAACGGTATTCTATAGAGTATTTGCATACGCTACAACAGCGACACAACTGGACTGATTTGTCCCCAAATATCAAATTAAATGATTTGGTTATCATAACAAGCGATCACATTCAATCGCCTTTGAAATAGCCGGTCGGTCGGGTCATCGAACTGCATCCCGGCGGGGACGGTCAGGTGCGTGTTGCGACGGTACAAACGGTTACCGGTGTTTATAAGCGGCAGTTGTAAAACTGTGCCTCTTGCCAAATTAAAAGTAATTTTAATTTTCTACCTTTTACCGGGTATTACAATAGGTTTTTTTTATTTTTAATTTTTTTTTAATTTTTGTTTGTTTGTTTTGCCTTTTTTCGGGATTTCGTTATATCTAAATAAACTTACGATACTTATCTGTTTTCATTCATTTATATTTATCGGTCGATTCTTTTTCTTATATCTATATCTGTCCGGTTGAGATTCTAAATTTGTGTGTTTTGGAGGGCAGTTATGTTAGCTCCCGCTAAATTTCGCGGTTGTTTATATATATTTTTAAAAACACACAACTGTATGAAGGACAAAGCGCATTCCGCGTATTTGGACATGCGAACCAACAACCAGTGAGATCCTTGTCAATCGCCTAGAGAAAAAGGCGTGTTAATTTCGTTCTCCAACTATTTTCAAATATCTACACCTGAAAGTGCTCGATTTTTGTGTACTGAAGCATAGAACTAGAAACTTCAACCCTTCAGCTACGTGGTGACATCATTAGATCCATCAGGGGCCCCTTGGAAGTGAAGAATTTGGCTGCAAAAGTGGTGAGTGCATTTGTCTGATTACCGTTGTGTGTCACAATATTTTTCCTATGGACGTTTAGATTATTTCGTAATTTCATATCAATATTTATGTTTGTTCGCGCTATCATTAATTAAAATATTTACAGTCCACTGCATTTAGCGTTTTTTTCTATCCGTGGACTAACATATTAGTTTATGGTTATAGCTATCATTTTCATAAATAGAAAGCGATTTTAAAAGTTCTTTCTGCACACGCTTGAAGACTTTTTTCTCCCTCTCTTCTCCCCTGCCTCCTTATTGGAAATAGTTGTAGCTATACCTTTCACAAATAGAGAGCGATTTCAATAATTCTTTCTGCACACGCTTTAAGACTTTTTTTCCAACATCATTTTACTAGTGTCCCCCTTCCTCTCCCTCTCTTCTTCACACCCTCCTTATTAGTAATAGTTGTAGCTATACCTTTCACAAATTTAGAGCGATTTCAAAAATTCTTTCGGCACACACTTTAAGATTTTTTTCGACACCATTTTACTTGTAACTAATAGTCACAGTTGGGTACAAAATTACCCAATAAGTGCGCTTTGGGCATCAAAACTAAAAGTTGAAGCATGTCGTACATTATAGGTATACCTATCAATTTTGTGCTGAACTGCGACTAGTACTTAAAGTAAACTTAGCAGTTGGGTGTTTTTTTATTTAAAAAATATTCAATCAATCAATCAATCAAAAATGCTTTATTGTCATAAAGGAAAACTGTGTTTCATAAAGACAAAGCCTACTAAAAAACTACTTATAAATCAATTCATTAATAAGGCTACAAAATACAATATTATAAAAATATATAAAATTTACCTATTAAAGTCAAAGTAATTTAAAATGTACACTTCTTGCATGGTAATGGCAACACGGTATAAAAGACACAGTAAACATACTTAAAAAATAGACAGATTTAGACAAAAAATTTTAACATAAATAAATAAAAACGACACACATAGGTATATAAAAAACTAGATAAAAAATACAAATATAATATCTTACTTAATTTAAAATTTACTGAAAAAAAGGAACAAAAAAGAAGAAATGTAGAGTGGAAAGGCTAATTGATCTAAGTGCCAAAAAGCGTGTTTGTGCACGCGGACTTACGGATAACGTGATTTTAAACTTTTTTTTCTATAAGCGTGCGGAAAAGTCCACTTTTCCGCACGGATTTTAGTGTGGAAAGTGCCACTTTTCCGCACTAGTGCGGAAAAGTAAATTTGTTACGATTTTGAGGTGTTCTATAACATTTAGACCGTTCAAAATACATTTGTATCTTTCCTAGCACACGAAATATCCTAAAAATATTCAAATTGACTAAAATTCTGCTATATTTTCAATATTTTCGATAAAATAAAGTTTTCAGTAAAATAGGTTCAAATTATAAGTTTTAAACCTCCCCGGTATAAATATCGTCATTGTCAATGTCAAACAACAATGAACACTAGTGGTTTTAGATTTGGCATCTTAAATCACCATAGCAACAAAGTACAAACAAACTGTCAAAACAAAGCCAATTTTGCAGATACAAGCGCATTGGCGTAGCTAGGGGGGACAGGGGGGGCCTGGCCCCCCCTGAAGTCCTTCAGGCCCCCCCTAAGATATTTTAGGCCTCCCCTACCGACTACTAATAAAAGAACATGACGCTGAAAATACATACTTTTCTATTATTATTCGGGAAATATTCAAATAAAATAGGTGCATTAAAATTTAAAATCATTCAGATAATGTTTACATTTCAGGAAAAAGCCCTTGTCTTGCGGAATTAGGCTTTTTCTCTTTAAAATATCGGTAACTTTCTGCATTTATGCAATTTCCCGAAAATATTTTTTAAATATAAACATAATTATGCATATTGAATATTTCATACATATTGGCGACATCTTGTAAAATAAGTGTAAGTTAAATTTCGCATTTAATAAAGACAGCCACCTTTGCCTCTGTGTTTCCGAAATCGGGTTGTAGATGTCGTAAGGTTATAAAAGACCTTTTTAAACTGTTTTTCTAAAATAAATATAATAATCTTTTTAGTTTTTTTGAGGTTAGCGTTTAGTGTCTTATGAAAATTTTCCGATTTTGGTGACAATTTCATAACCATTTTCATATTAAGTTTTCCCACGTCGTTAAATGGAATAAATTCGTCGAGCAATACCGGGAAATTTTTAATATTAATACTTCTACTCGAAGAGCAGAAATGACCGTTTCAAAGAATTGTATTTTTCGGTTAAATCAAACTGTTGGTCATGTTTCTATCAAACAACATATAGCAGAAAACACCTATCCAAACCTCTACCAACTTTTTAAAGTTGCGAGTATTCTTCCAATTTCAAGTGCAACTTGCGAGAGGTCTTTCTCTGCCATGAGGAGAGTTTTTAATTGGCTTAGAACAACTATGACTCAAGAGAGACACTCAGGTTTATCATTGTTATTCATAGAAAAAGATGTTGAGGTCGACTTAGACAGTGTGGTAGACGCTTTCAGTCAGCGACGTAGAAAACTTTCTTTGTAGAATTGCTGAATTACATACTTGCTGTGTATACATATAAATAAGTTGGTAAATGTATTATTAAATTTGTTATATTAAAATATTAGAACATTTAATGCGCGTATTTTTTTTATTCATTGCACACTTTGCACGACTGTTTAAAACCTATGTTTGCTTTTTGTTCAAGATAGACCGGGGCCACGGCCCTCCCTGAAATGCAAGGGTAGCTACGCCAATGTACAAGCGTCTTTTGAATTTTTCAAACAAAAAACTCAGATTTTCAATGGATTCTTCGGACGAAGATCTACCCCAGTCAGTTCTAGAAGCCGCTAGAATGTGAATAATAATAATTGATTTGATTAAAACGTTTTGAATATAAATAATTTTCTGATTAATTTTTAGTTTTTTCCTCACGCTTATAGAAAAAATAGTGTACCTAACTCGTGCGTAAAGTGTCTTTTCCGCACTTGATTGCTGCATCTGCAATCGCGTGCGGAAAAGAGGCACTTTCCGCACTAGTTAGGTAAACTACTATTGTTAGGGCATAACGTGGGGAAATTGCACTTAGTTTTTATAGCCCCGTATTGGCCTTGACACATACATATTTTGGCACTTAGATCATTTAGCCCGGCCACTCTACAAATAGGAACATTTAAACTGGTGAGTCATTATAAAATTCAGCCAAATCATAGTATGCTTTCTCTACTAAACTGCTTTTAAAAGTCTTTCGTCTTTCTAAATAACCTAATTGTTTGTAATGATGTTAAACTACGCGACAACAAATTAAAAATTTTTTCCCTTCATAGATGAGGGAAGACTTAGTTAGATTTGATCTTGGGATTGGCAAGGGCAAATCACCAGCATGGCGGGTATCATGTAGCGGTACTCCATTTCCAGCAGCAATGTTATAACTGTTTTTATAAATTAATGTACATATTTCCAGGATGTACAAAGATGTCATGGTTAGAATTTTCTGTGATTTAAAATGTGGTCTACAACTATCTCTTTGGTGTACTTTGGAGATGAATCGCACTTTTTTTGCAAAATAAAAAGAGTTTTTAAAAGAAATTTGTTAGTCGATCCCCAAAATGATATGCCATACCTTGTACGTGATTCAAATAGTGCAAAATAGACTAATCGTGCAACTCCAGAGCCCAACTCAGCTCTCACAATGCGGATGGCAAAGCACGCAGAAGATAATTTTTTACCAAACTGGAGAATATGGTTTTCGAATTTTAATTTATCGTCTATAACAATACCAAGGAACTTTGTAGATTCCTGTTGTGCCAGTGGTTCATCAACCAAGTTAATTCCCGACATGTCGCATTTAAAGCCCATTATGTTCGTTTTATTAAATTAAAAGCTAATTTATTAGCATCACACCAGGACTTAATTTTTTTAAGGTCTTGAGAAATTATCAATTTAAGAGTTTCAACATCCTTGTGCTGCCAGAAGACAGAAGTGTCATCCGCGAAGAGAGTAAATAATTATATCCTCGTATTTTTTAACTTAGAGTTTAACACCCGGTTTCCACTAACACCCGGTTCCCACCTACGACTTTCTCGTGGGTGCCCGTTCACGCATCACATGATCTCAATATAAACTGTTATGACGGTCATGTGACGCGTGCGCGGGCACGCACGAGAATGTCGTAGATGGGCACCGGGTTTTATGCATGCCCACCCCGATTCAAAAAACGCATCAGGTGACGCTGCATTTAAAACGGGTGCAAATCCATGGTCCATCACGTATTGCGTTTTTTGAATCGGGGTGGGTATGCATTGGTGGAAATAGGGTATCAGATATTCGTTTTGAAAACGTATAGGTAAAAAAAAAAATTCCTTATCAAAAAGGTTTGTACTTTAGATCAAGAATGTTCGCCTGGAGACAACAAAATGGAACAATGCAATAGTTGTTGGTGTACACCCACTGGTCGTTGGGCTTGTACTAAAATAAGATGTCCACCCGGTAAGCGAAAACGTAACTTACAGCTAAACCATTAGGGTGTGTCCACTTTAGAGGTGTTGAAAGAAAAAGTAACTATTCGTTACTCGAGTACTCGTTACTCCACGAATAACAGAGTAACGAATACCGATCCAAAAATTAAATAATTACTTTCGTTACTTTGTTTTCTTCGATTATTTTTGTATTCAGTAATCACTCGAAAGTCGGTAATCCATAATCATTTGAATTGTACAGGGTGTCTCATTACATTTTTTCCCACCCTTTTAGACTATTAATAATTGATGTAGGAATATAAAAGAAATTGTGTTTGAATTCGCGAAACTTTTACTTTTAAATTGCATCTTGACTTTATTCCTGATGCTTACCGTATTTGACAGGCGCTCAAATTTATAGTTTTTGTAAATTGGATGCTCCTTATATTATTTAATTAATAGATTAGGCTTGGAATATACTTTCCAAAAATACTCCATATGTCGCAGTTTTGATAAATAGTCTCTGAAATATTTGCGATAACTTTTTAAATGGTAAAAAAATAACATTACAACTTTTGTGATAATCTCAGTGTCCTTATTTCGAACTATGTTAGTCCCCATGTATAAACAATGACAATGACAACTATTTTTTTTTAAATGACGCTCAAAATGACAACCGGTAACGACAACAAAGTTATGTCATTGTCACTGTTGATATATGGGGACTAACATAATTTGGAATAAGGATACTAAAGTTAACACAAGAGCGGTACTGTTATAATTGCTAATATCTCAGAAACTATGGCTCTAAGCTACGGCATATCGGGTATTTTTGGAAAATATGTTCCAAGCCTAGTCTATTAATTAAATAATATAAGGAGCATCCGATTTTCAAAAACTATAAATTTGAGCGCCTCTCAAATATGGTAAGCATTAGGAATAAAGTCAATTTGCAATTTAAAAGTAAAAATTTCGCGAATTCGAACACAATTTCTTTTATATTCCTATGTCAATTATTAATGGTCTAAAAGGGTGGGAAAAAATATAATGAGACACCCTGTACTTGCAAAAGGTAAAAGATATATATATTTTTTTAAATATGTAGTATCTACAATCTACATATTATATAGCATGTATTTTTTTATTTTTGTTGTTTTTGTCCAAACTTTTTGTATATTTTTTTAGTTCTCGTCTAGGATTGATATGTTTGTCTCTATTTTTATTTACTTTTAGATTTTAAGTATTATTTTAATACAAAGTTGTACAAAGAAGAGTTCCTACGTAATTTCCACCTTTATTTTTTTAATTTTAGCCCGCATTAGTTTTGAAAATTTCAATTAAATATTTCCATAATATCAACAACAAAAATATACCTACAAGTAAATGATCTTCAAATTAACGATAGTCCAAGAATTTTGCACTAATTGTATGATTGAGTTGAATGCAGTTACAGTAATCAAAGTAACGATAGTAACGAATATATAAAATAATTACTTAGTAGTCGAGTAACGATTAGTAACGAGTATTGAAAAGTAACGAAAATCAACACCTCTAGTCCACTTGAAGAAATACTCTCCAGAACTGCTCTCGAGAGTATTTTTCACAAATAGATATAGTTTGGAGATTAACGATTAGTTATCTAATTTTAGTTTCTTTAAAAAATGTGTAGGGAAAAGAAGGGTATTTTTTATTAATAAACTAAAAATATAAATTCTGCACCTTAGGATAAGGTTTAGCAAAAAAGTTGCATTTTCCACTGTCGGGTAATTGAGAAAAAAAGGCGGGTAACAAAGAACAATAAAAAAATATAACCAAAAAAAAGGGGCGGTGGATAAAAGGTCGAAAGTACAAAAGGTCGAAAATACAAAAGGTTCGTAAATACAGAAGATCGAAAGTACAAGCGGTCGAAAGTACAAAATGTCGAAAATACCACAGACGGAAAACCCTAAATATTGAAAAGTTAGTTAGTATCCCAACCTGACCTGGTGAAGTTCATCAAAGGAAAGAAGAATATCAAAAAAACTCTCCTGATAAGATCTGGTTGCGTTGCACCAAGTCGTCAAAAAACCTACCATTTCAAATGAACAGCAAGAACCTTGTGATATCATGATTGGCGCTGCAGTCCATGCAAATTAAGTAGACAAGCTATCAAATTGGCGAAGCAGTTGATACGTCTTTAACCACCGTTAAAAGAGTCCTTAACCCTTTCTGGACGGCGGCCGTACCCTTAACGAAAGTAACTTTTTTGGCAGACGGACGGCTGCTGTCGCCTATTGCCGACACCTGTTTATTTTATTTCTGGACGGCTACCGTTGCCTTGGAGACATAATTTTTTTTTTCATCGACACACGGGCGGGTGTCGGAACGTTTACGATACTGTTTGCTTGCCAGACCAACAAGCTTCGTCTATACGCGACACCGTCGCCTATAAGCGACAACCGGCAACGTTTTTATTAGTACAATATTATAAGAATATGTACCTATATTTTTTATCGTTTCTTGAGTTAACTTTATCTCTAATAAAGATACTTCTTTAATTAGTGGTCTAGCTATAATAAGAATCATTACTAGTTTCTTCATTGATTTTTGAGTTTACTTTATGCCTAAGCTCAATAAAAACTTCATTTAAATAAATATCTTCAGTTTTTGTATATTACCTACAAGTTACTTTCCTAATTGATAGTAATTTTTTTGTATAGTGTCTGTTCGGTTTCCATAAAAAACCTCTTTATTTTTCTTTTATTTTTAATTTTACTTTTATTTTTCCTATTTTTTCATGGACTAAAATTTTGTCTTGAACATAAAATTATTAGTCTTAAATTTATATTAATCCTAAGTAAATGGGTAAACTATTAGTTATTATAAAATTTACCTAAAGCAAAATTGCATTAAAATGAGAGAATTAAACGCAAAACATGTAATTTCTATTTTAAATTTAAGAATTATCATTTTATTTCTTACTTCTTTATTTTTATATACTTTGGCACTACAAGCGTCCTCTATCGTGTTTTTCACATATCCATAAAATTTAAAATATAGTGAAATGGTTTTCCTATAGAGGGTGAAGTGCTGTGCGCATGTGCGAAAAAACTGCAAGCGCAGGATTGAGTGAAAGTGTGCTGCGCGTCGCCATGTCTAGAAAACGACAACCTTAAAATTTAAATTTAAAAAATAGTGAAAATTCACTTTAAAATTCCGCAAATAATTAAAATTATTGTGCCATCATCCTGTTGGAACTTCAAGCCACATAGCTCTTATGGAAAGGTGTACACCTTGCACTTTGGAACTTGGGTAAGTCCCTCTCCATGAGGCTATATCACCATTTTCTTTCTCTTTCAAATTTACCCTGCAATTTTTAAATTATTTACTTTCTCTAGTTAAATGAATTTTTTGCGCCAATGTTTATTGTAGTCCACTGTATCTACCAAAACCCAATCTGAGCCATCGGAGTGCTACAGTGTCGTCTATGTACGACAGCCGCCACTGCAAAAACTCTCGTCCAAGTGCCAAAAAGTTGAAAACGAGCGTCGTGCGGACATTGTTAAAAAGAATTGTTATCATTCTTACAAAGCGTCAAGAACTCATGAAATTTTTCTTGATGACCAATATCGTCGTATCGAATTTTTTGAAACAATGATGGTGTTTCTTAATTATGAAAGACTGGAACTAGATGAGAATAGCAATAGCAACCAAGAAGCCTAGCTTTTAGGGGTCTGGGGAGTCTTTGGAGGTTTTTGCAGCTAACATTTTAAAAACTAGTATAGTTTCAATTTTAGGTTAGATTTTATACACTTTTGATGCATTTCTGTGTCATTGTGGCTTTAGGTCGTCAACTTTTTTAAGTTTCCAGAAATTTCAACACGATTCTAAGAGAAGGGGGGAAAACTGGACCAAAAACTGGCTTGGCAACATCCAGATTGTTAATCTGTGACCTATTGTCAGCTAGAACTCATTGTCAAACTGCGGTCCTCATGTTTTGCATACTCAACTACCTCCAGCGCCTGCACTATACTCAACTACCTCTAGCGCCTGCAATATGTCTTCCCTGTACGGTGGCATAAAAACTGGGCGACCACGATGGATGCGCACAGGAAAAAAATGGTTTAACTTAAATTATAAATTTTGTGTAATTTAGAATCACTATTTTTAGAAGACTCCCCAGACATCTAGTTCCAGTCTCTCACAATCAAAAAACACCATCATTGTTTCAAAAAATTCAATTCGACAATATTGGTCATCATGAAAAATTTCATGAGTTATTGACGCTTTGTAAGAATGATAAAAATTATTTTTAATCCTTTCCGGACGGCGCCCCTTCTCAACTTTTTGCCACACGGACGGAAGTTTTTGCAGTGGCGACTGTCGTAAATAAACGACACAAAAGAATACTATTTATTAGAAAGTAACTTTAAAATACAAAAACTGAAAATATTTATCTAAATGAAGTTTTTATTGAGCTTAGAGAAAAAGTAAACTCAAGAAATCATTGAATAAACAGGCACATATTCTTATTATAGCTAGACGAATAATTAAAGAAATATCTTTATTAGAAATAAAGTAAACTCAACAAACCATAAAAAATAAAGTTACATATTCTTGTTATAATGTACTAATAAAAAACGTTGCCGGTTGTCGCTTATAGGCGACGGTGTCGTGAATAGACGAAGCTTGTCGGTCTGACAAGCAACCAGTGTCGTGAACTATCCGACACCTGCCCGTGTGCCGATGAAAAATTTTTTTATGTCTTCAAGGCAACGGCCAGCCGTCCAGAAATAAAATAAACTGGTGTCGTCAATAGGCGACAACCGTCCGTCTGCCAAAAAAGTTACTATCGTTAAGGGTATGGCAGCCGTCCGGAAAGGGCTAAGGACTCTTTTAACGGTGGTTAAAGATGTATCAACTGCTTCGCCAATTTGATAGGTTGTCTACTTAATTTGCATGCACTGCAGCGCCAATCATGATATCCCGAGCTTCCTGCTGTTTATTAAAACGGTAGGTTTTTTTGACGACTTGGGGCCACGTAACCAGACTAGAATTTGCACGATTTGCAAAGGTTTCCGAAAAAAGCTCATGGATACGTCGCAATGATCTGCTTTGATAATACCATTTGACTATCTAAACTTTTTCGGCAACTTCATGAACCTCCACTTTGAGTTTGAAGAATGTATTATTTTAGAACTCACTCACCCATCTGTTTCTCGTACAAGGTACAAATAAAAAGTAAATAATTATTGGTCTCCTACGACTGCCAACGCAACGGTGCCGGCAGAGGAGGAGATCGAGTGACAGTAATTTGGGCGACCAGATTCATATGTTTCTAGTTCCAAGTTCGCGCAAACTACTGTACCGTCTTTTCTTGAAACATTTCAGCAAATATTTGATCTATCTAAAACTTTACTTCGGAATAAGCTGCGAAAGTCAGACTTTTCACAGTCGCAGATTTTCACAGAGTGAACAACCGCTCCAAGTTTCATGGACTTACATATAGTAGTAAAGTTACGGAATTTCAAAAAACGTCGAAATTGCCACTCATTCAATCACTCCTATACATGAATCATCGAAATTCTACTGTACTTCTCGACATGCTACAAAGCTAAAATTTGGCAGTCAGAAATTATGACCTCTTCACCCTTGGAAAAAATCAAGAAGCCCCAAAATTCTAATTTACTCCCCTCCCCTATACATGTAAAATTTTGTCAAAATAATATTGCCCACTTCGAGAAACGCTAGAGAGCTGAGCTTTGGCAGATCGATAGGAACTATTTATAATAAAACTATAAGCAAAAAATTTAAAATCCCAAAATTTTAATTTACTTCTCTCACCTAGAAACACAATTCCAGAAACGCTAGAGTACTGAGCTTTGGAATGCCAATGTGAACTATGATAAAACTATAGAAAAAATTTTTAAATTATTAAGTTTTAATTTACTCGCCTCCCCTATAAATATTAAGTTATGTAAAGTTATGTAAAAGTAACATTGCCCACTTCCACAAACGCTAGAGAGCTGAGCTTTGTAAGACTGATAGGAACTATGATAAAACTTTAGGAAAAAATTGCCTCCCCTATAAATGTAAAATTAAGTAAAAGTAAGATTGCCCACTTTCAGAAACGCTAGAGAGCTGAGCTTTGGAATGCTGATACGAACTGTGATGAAACCATAAAATAAAAATTTTAAAAACATCTAAGTTGCAACTACAAAACTTTTGAACAATATTCCGCAACTTTTACCACTTTAAAACTTAAATATTATCCTAATCCTTTAGAAAAGAAGTGAAATCATAAGAAAAACATTTCATGTAAAAAAAGTTAAGTACGCGAAAATGATATTCCGTAAAAAGAATTGAAATAAAATTAAAGTCAAGTTCTCCAATGGCTATTACGACTACAAATGCCTTTTAGGCACAATGCTAAATTGAACAATAAGAAGTAAGATCCTTTTATTTTGAAATATGTATTGGAGAACTTGACTTTACTTTTATCTTAATTCTTTTTACGGAATATCATTTTCGCGTTTTGGTTTTTTTTACATGAAATGTTTTTGTCTTGATATTATTGTAATAAGAAAAAGAGTTTAAGAGTGTTTAGTAAGTAGTAAGGTACGCTAACAGGAATAAGAGGTTTTACGTTGTTGAAATGTTTAAAACCCAGATTCTTTTTGATTCTGATGTCAATAGGAAGTTAAAATTAAATTTTTATCTTCAATGCAAAGATTTTAATTGCATATAAACAGTATTATTTTTTGACAGAACCAGAATGTCTAGAGGGAGAATCGAAAAAGCAGGATTGTAATACCTGTTTCTGTTCCAATGGTAAATGGGGTTGTACTCTAATGGCTTGCGCACCTCAAATTACAGGTTAGTTTTTGATTAAAGAAGTGACAAATTTTTTTAATAAAAATAAATACATTTTATATCATTATATATAAATTTATATTCCAACCAAGGGACGGAATAAGGCAGGCCAAGCTCCTTATCGGGGAGGTGAGCGCTTCCATATCAAGGTTTTTTCTCACACTCAGGAGAAAAGATATGAGACTGGCGACAGGGCTCTTGACACGACACAGTCGCCTTAATTAACACCTTAGCAGCCTGGGAATCATTGAAGACTTGGAGTGTCGTTGTTGTATGGAGGACGAAGAATCCTCTTTACATATCCTAACCGAGTGCCACTGCGATAAGACTGTCGCTTTTGGCAGAGAACATATAACATTTTTCTCTGCTTTTGGGAGGTGTGTACTTAGCCCTGGCGATGTCAGAAAGTTTCAACCCACAAAAATCTGCTCCTTTGCCAAGGCTGCGGGCTTTCAGGGCTGACACAGTGGGTAGTGGGGTACAAGGGTCCCAGCAACGTCGCCGAAGTGAATGAGACTTCCCGCCCACATAATATTAATTCATTTATTTATTCAGCCAACAATTTGTCTTGTACCTATTTACTTTCCCGGATTGGTAAATCAATTTTTATAGTTCCCTCACTCTCATCGTACGGTTCGATCAACTTTATCAATTAAAGTCTAACCAAAACTTCTTTATCCATAAAGTTCGTTCAAAAGCACCACTTTACACCCACTTTTGTAAATTATAAAATTTCGAAAAAAATACTGTTGACAAACTTATTGCCCCAGTTCCTCGTGCAGATGTGTAGTTCAAAAATACTAAAAATACTTTTTCAGTTCTATAATATAAACTTATCTATACATTTGCAGAATGTAAAGAAGGAGAAACCCAAACCAGGGACTGTAATAGTTGCGGCTGCGTCAATGGTCAATGGGCTTGCACTCTTAAAGCTTGTGTTCCTATAAAAGGAGATCAACCAGGTAGGTACAGTTTGATCCAAAGTGGGCAATCTTGGGCTGTTTGGAGTAATTAAAGAGAGATAAATTCGGACCCTGATTTGAGGCTTTGCGGCCCTCAAATGTTGACGGACGGTAAAACATAGTGATAGATAGTTTTTGGTCGTGCCAAATTTAGGCCCGATAACTTCACCGACAACGATAACTTAAACAATATTTGACAGTTTGAAATAGCTTTTTTGGTACCAGTATAAGTCGACGCCGACGGACGGTGCGGTTATTTGTCGTTTGGTGTGCAAGACTATTAAAATCGAGATATTTAATAGGGGAAGATGGAGGAATATCTTTTTGTTTTAAGGAAAACTCTATTTGCAGTTTTAGTACTTTGTTTGTGGTTTTTCTTGTGTTGAAGAAGTTGTTTAAAATGGAAATGTTTCGTGTTACCACTTCGTTTTGACTATCGTGGGGTAATAGGAAGAAATATAATATTTTTTGTTGCACTTTGATTTGAGTTGTAATGTTGCCTTTAAATTTGACTAAAGTGACTTATGTTAAGCTGAACAAATGGCAAGTTGCAGAACTATTAAATGGCATCTGACGCAAATAGTCCACAGTACACCGGTCTATGTTTTAATTGATGGCTAATAGGCTGAGTTCAGCATCAGCATTCAGCATCAGCTTTATTCGGCTAAGACGCCTAACTTTCTCCTCTGCGAAAATTTTTGAAAGTAATGCATTAACAGAATGCGCGGGCGCAGACGTCTTTTGAGCTTTGGACTAACTGAACCAAGCATATGATTTTGGGGACAATGTTGCCATTTACTAACTAAAGATGTTAACTCTTAAATTATCTCAAACTTATAAATTACTGAGGATGTTCTTTATTTTTTAATATGTAGCCTAATTTACCGAATGCTGCCCATGCCAATCTTTTTTTTTTAAATTTTTTTGAAAGTTAATGTCAATAATATTCTACAAATCATATGCATGAATGCACACTGGACTAGGAATCACTATATAATATTTTTGCAACTTACCATTTCTAGAGCTTTAAATAGATCACTTTTGTCAAATTTGACGGCAACTTCACGAAGTACTCAAATCAATATGCAACAAAAAAGAATACTTCTTATTACCCCATTACGATGTTTTTATTACCCCACCATAGAAAAAACGAAGGAGTAATAAGAAACATTTCCATTCCGATCTACTTGTTCAGCAAAATTTAAAACAAAACATAGAAAGTCTTACATTTGACAACAAACTGAAAATAAAGTGTTTCCTTCAGACAAAAAAAATATTATTTGAAATGGTTTGCTTGTGAAAAATATGTTTAAAAAAAACAAAGGTGCTAAAACCTTATTAATATTATAGTAAAAATTTCTTTTCACTCTTTAAACAAGTTTGGTTGCTCTTACAAGATAACTAGATGTTGCATTAAAAAGAAGAGAGAGCGAGAGAGAGAATGAAAAATAGGTCAGCTTTAACTGGATAACTCAAAATGCATAAATTTCGAATTATCTTGTTGTTACACTAAGGGGGCGATAAAACTTATGTATATATTTGCAGAATGTCAAGAAGGAGACACCAAAACCGAGGACTGTAATACTTGCGGCTGCGTCAATGAGCGATGGGCTTGTACTCTTCAAGCTTGTGCTCCTGTAAATGCAGATCAACCAGGTAAGTACAGGTTGATCCAATGTTAGCAATCTTAGGGTGGTTTGAACGATTATAGAGAGATAAATTCGGACCCTGATTTGTGGCTTTGCGGCGCTCAAATTAGTGATGGGCATAATCGGGTAATTTCAATCCTCGAGTATCGATCCTCGAGGAGTTTAATAATCGGATGATCATTCGTTCGAGGAATCCTCAGCCATAATCTAATGAATGTTTTGTTTTTGATGATGTTTACTTTCGGCTGTGTGGTTGTGTAACATAGCCCAGAGATTTGCTTTCAGTACATTGTTACCAATAGTTGTCTTCTGGAAAACATAATGGTGTGTAAACAATTAATAATTGATTTAATTGCTATATAAATAAAATTTTGAATGTTTGGTTTTTCGTTTCTTTATTTCCCATAAGAATATTTGAAAAACGTGGTTTTGTGGGTTTCTGAGTTTAAGGATTTTGAGTTTTTTTGTTTTGTGGCAACTTGGCAACGTTTCAGGCTAAAATGAAATTTCGGGGAACTACAAACTACACGTTACAAAGGCGGTTTTAGGCTAATCGCTTTATTTTTAATTTTTACTCTAGATATAAATAATGATAAAAAATAATTCTATATAAAATACCTATTTTGAGTGTAATTGAGAATTGAGGAAACTCGAGCGATTTAAAATAATTAAAAGGTTATCCTTTCCTCAGTCCTCTATACAAAACAAAACAAAATGCACGGCAGACGGCACATACGAAATGTCTTAGGTGGTTTCATGTTTCATGTCACGGAAATCATCGAGGATCGAGAAAAATCCTCGAAACATACCGAGGATATCGATCCTCGAATGACCGAGGATTTTTCACTCGAGTGATCCCATCACTAGCTCAAATGTTGACGGACGGCAAACATGTTTTCTTGGGACTCTCTCAGCAGTATTTACTAAGATGGTTTAAGGTTTAAGTTTACCTTTTAGTATCTTTTGTGAAACGTTTTAACTGAATTTCTTTTACTCTTAATAAAAGTTAATGGAATTTTGGACTAATTATAACTACATAGGTTATATCGCAATGGCAAAAAAACGGTTTAAATAAGAATCTGCAAGGATTTCGTAAAAAAAATGGAAAAAACGGAAAAAAAATGGTTTAAACTATAGGTTTAAGTTTGTAGGGAACGAGGTTTAAGTGAAAATGCAGCGATATTTAAGTGAATTACTTACATTTTTCAATTTACACTTACTTCCCAAACTGGACATTGTCGGAAAATGTGTTCTAATTTCGTAATTTTTATTATATAACTTGCACAAACAAAGCGAAACTGAAAAATAAATTTTTAAATTTATTAAAATGACGTAAAAGTGACTTGACTGACACTTGCTGGACTAAGTACTGGGATTGTAATCTGCTGTCATCTCGGTGCATGTACATGTTAAATATATCTGTATGGCTAGAGAGTATTAATACCATTAATGGAAAATGACTGCTACAATAAATAAATAAATAAAAACATTTTTTATTATATTAATTTAAAGATTATTTGCAAATAAACAAATCGCGTGTGAGTTTATTTGGATTTTAATCTGAAGATCGTTTTTTTTTTACTTTCCTTGTCAAGGCAAATATCGTTTAAAAGCTACATGCTAAAATATAAAAGAGATATGAGAATTTAGTACTAAACGGTTTATCCAGCCTTGTGTACATTGCCCTAAAAAACTCGCTCTAATAGTTAATTGAAGCTAAAAATCGTATAAAATTTTGTCATATCGTTCCTAAATATGATCAAATTTTACATTTTTAACAAATAAATTAACAAAAGCGTGATTGTTTTCACGTTACAGTGAGATAAACCACCCCCCGTAGGTAGTTTAAAATTTAGGACGATTTTTAATCGGAATCCCATGACTTAGGGGTTTAAAGTGACGTAGAAATCTAAATTAGACAGTTGTAGAAAAATCAGTTTTCCATGTTTTCTTCTTTTTTCCGGTCTATATGGTCCATTTCAAGAACAAATCGTCTTAAATTTCAATTTTTAGGACATTTTCCAAACCAATGCACATTTAAATTTAAACCTTAAACTTAAACCAAAACCTAGACTAAAACTTACGCCTTAGTAAATACTGGTGTCTAGGTTTTGCCAATTTTCATTGGGTTTTGCTTGTGGCGAAACTCAATAGAGACTTATTGGAATAAAACCTGACTTTATTGTAGAGTCGGCTTTATTCTGACATATTTAAAAAGAAAACTGACAGCTGACCTCTTAAAATTGACATACCAAAGTCAAATTCAAAAATAAAGTCGCTAACTTTGATTTAATTAAAACAGACACTAATAAATCCGGATCTTAAAGACACAAAGGCCGCATTATGAAAGAAACCAGCTGCTTTTTATATGTAAATCTGTCACAATACGGTCGATTTTAAAATAAGGTCAGGTTTTATTCCAATAAGTCTCTATTAACTGAGGCCAGTATCGCCGTACATTTTTTTTCACTCACCACCCCTATGGACAGCGTCCGTTTCTTTTTACGATTACTCGTAAAAACTTTGACCTAGAACGATGAAACTCAGTACGATTATTTGGGACTTATTTGAGAACAAAAATGTTGATTTTAATAAAAATCCAAAAATTTTAACTAAGGGATAATGGGAAAAAACCGTAAAAGTTAGCCTTTTCTGGATGTATAGCTCCGTTAGCACAAGTGTCCAGGAGATTACTCTATAAACGTGAGATTTTGCAAAAATATACTCCTATGTGTGGTCAAGAACCCTGTTGTTTTTCAGCCAGATAGGAAAAAGTCAAGTGCCGTTTTTTAAATATAACAGTTCATTGTTTGAAAACATTTTAAAAACATGTAAATCTAAACGTTTTGAAAATGTACTTTTTTGGTCACTTTCGGTTCTAAAAACGTGCAAAGTAGGACGTTTTTAAAACGATTATGTCCCGTTGCGGTGTTAGTTGCGTGCATTTGTCTGCGCGCAATTGGTTGCGCGAATTTATCCGCGCTAATGATTGCGCGCAATGGCCGCGCGCAATTCGTTACATTCTATTGGTCGCGCGCATTTGTACGCGCGCAATCGTACCGCGTGTCAATGACCTGCGCGCGATTATGTCTTTTACTTGTTAAACTCTGCGCCTTTTTTTATTCACGACAGACGTTGTATTCTACAGGACGCTGGCACTGAGGGAATGAGAGAGAAGAACAAGAAGGCAACCCGTGGTTTGTTTGTCTCCCTTGCACACAAATATTCCTGTTTTTCATGAATGCGTGTGCGCTGCGTGGTTAAAATTAAATCTGCCGACTATAGAGAAAGGTGGAATCTCCCAATTAGCAAATTTGTGGAAAATCCACCTTAGCTAGCAAAGGGCTAGTTATTCCAGAAATACAAATAAAGTAATTACTTCTTTTTAGGGTTTAATTTGGGCGCAAAATATGAAATTAAAATTAGTTGGCCCCCAAAGAAAAACGCATTTTATGATGAGAGTTAATTATCGTCCTTAAGGTTAGATCCAGGTCTAGAGGTTAATAGGTTTAGGACTGAGCGTATTCAAAAGACAATTGAATTTTGCTGACGTTTCGACTATATTTTTAGTCTTCTTCAGAGCTACAAACAAAAAATAGTTCTTATTAAAACATGATAACTACTTAAAAATAGGATTAAAACTTTGTTCTTTCTTTTTTGGTATAAAAATTGTTTTTTTTTATATAAAATCAATTTTTATACCAAAAAAGAAAGAACAAAGTTTTAATCCTATTTTTAAGTAGTTATCATGTTTTAATAAGAACTATTTTTTGTTTGTAGCTCTGAAGAAGACTAAAAATATAGTCGAAACGTCAGCAAAATTCAATTGTCTTTTGAATACGCTCAGTCCTAAACCTATTAACGCATTTTAGTTTTCTTGCTAGTTACAGCCTTTTTCAATATTTGGAGAAAATTATCTGGAATTCAGAATAGCTATCATTTTTTTTTTATAATAATATCATGTTATCTTGATATTAGAGTTTTTGAGGGAGTTTTTTTGCCTACCCTGCTTTGATTAGCACTGCACCAGAACAACTGGGATTTAGTCCAGTCAACGAGAGGGTTGTAGAGTGCATGGAGGGGAGAAGAATTTTTTTCTCCAGGAATAGGATTGGGATAGTTGGAACATTAACATATCAAAAGTCCTCACCTCTAGCCCCCCCGCTTCAGTGGTGCAGAGAGGTAAAAAGGGGTAATTTATCGGTTTTATGCCTATAACTCGATTACGGGGGGGGGGGGGGAGAATTTTAGAATCAAAATTAAAGAGCAATTAAATTCCCAACAAAATGGGTATGCTAACCTAAACTTTAACAGTAGCAGATATTGAGATAGTGGCAACCAAAACCGCTAATTTTTTAAAAACTCATTTTTCCCCATATTTTTATTAGAATTGTTCATCTAACACTTTTGTTTTTAATTTTAGAAACAAATCGTAAATAACGACAATGTAGTGCATTTAATTTTAATAAAGGAACTTATTTATATTTAAATATGTGATCATAAATTAAAAGTTACAGGTGTTTTAGTTTTAGGTTGATATTTCTGATTTTCTACAAAAAACTGTATAAAATTGCTTTTACTATCACCTTCTTAATCATCATCATCATTGTCTTTTAAGCTATCGACTTTAAAAGCACTAGAACGGGGGTAAATTAAAAGGAATAAATATCATTTGAAAACAGAAACTTAAGGAAACACGTTCCCACTCCAGTTGGAATCACAATTATTGAAGTATTATCAAAGAAGATATATATTATTATTAAGGGTTATAAATTTATCGAGCCAGCTAAAAATTGGATACCTAGTCATTCATAGTTAAGTTTTTATAAGTCACGTCTAATAAGAACAATTATCAGATTGATTTATATCAATTAACCTTTTCTAAAGCCATCTTAACATATTGCATTGACTATGCCTACAAATTTTAAATTCATATTGCATATAGAATAAGAAGAAAACCTATAAATTTGTAGATAACAAAACTGACGCAAATCTGTATAATTATTTTGTTTGTCTTGGTTTTTTGAATTTCTGGTGCGCCTTCTTCATCTTCATTAGAATTGATTAAAACGGACAAACCCTTGTTTAACTGGTACATGGCATAAATTGACATCTTTTTGCAGTTACACTTGATGCTGCTGTAGTCAGTTACGCATCTACAAAAAATCATCTACATTTTTTTTGATGCCACTGAATATTTGGTGAATGCTGGAACTATACGGTTTGCTTTAGATTTCCAACTTCAAAGTTCTGAAGCTAGCTAATTTGATAACCAAAGGTGTAGCTACTTGATAACATGTTTTTTTATTTTTTTTTATTTTAGATTAAGGCGCATCGACCACATAGGGTCATTAGCGCAAATTAATTGTAACCTTTATGGATATGTTTTTGTTAAACTGTTAAACTTAAAGGTTAGGTCAGCATAACCATTTTGTAGGGAATTTGACCCTCTTTAATTCTTAATAAACATTTTTTTTGTACAACACGGCGTAATCGAGTTATGGGCTAAAATCCGAAAAACGGCACCTCTTCACCCCCCTTCGTTACTGAAGCGGGAGGGCTAGGGGTGGCGACTTTTGATATGTTAACGTCCTAATTACCCTAAACATAATTCTGGAAAGAAAAATTCTTCCCCCCTCCATGCACTCTACAAACCCTTAATGTCCATTCATGGTTGAACTAATTTATTACTTTGTGTTTTTCTTTTCTAGAAATTGCACCATTCGCCGGCGAAGTTCAGCAACGATCAAAAAGAGGTAATTTATAAAATAAATTATGTACATAATATTGAAACTGTAGTTAACATCTCGAATAAAGACGAATTTTTACTTTTCTATTGTATGTAATATAATTAGGCCTAAAATACAGCATGTTCGTTGACACTAATAAAAGTACTTAAAGTATTTGGCTTTTTATTTGCATGCCTTGTTTGCTCAGATAATGTGAATAAATGAACATGACAAGTTAAAATTAAGTCAATGCAAATATTTTTTTATAAACTCTAAAATTTCCTGACATTTTTCAAAGAAACAAAGAACGATATCCCACATAGCACAAATCAAAACAACGTTAAAAACACACACTTTTTTAAGTTTAACAGGTCGCTTTTTAACGTTATTTTTAAAACCACGTTAAAATTACACCGAAATAACGTGGTTTTGAAAATAACATTAAAAAGCGACCTATTAAACTTAAAAAAGTATGTGTTTTTAACGTTGGTTTGATTTGTGCTATGTGGGATAATGAAGAAAACCACATTTTATTTATAAAAATTGAAAAAATTTGATTTGGGCGGTATTATTGCTAATCGTAAATCCAGATTTTATTTATTTTATTCCAGCAAAAGTAGCTTCTTTATTTTCATTTATGCATACTGTACCTTCACTATTTCCTTAAAATATCTAGGAATTTTGTGTTTTTCCTGCATGTACATTTTAGTTTATTTTAAACAAGGGGTAACATAAAAAAGTGGCTATAGCAAAAAATATTTGGTTTGCGTGAAGCATGTAAGACGCACCCAGGATTATGACTTGGGGACAGGCGCGTGTCATAAGGCCCCGCAGACCCCGCCACGCGGGAGGCTCCCGGTATATTGGGAGCCCCTGGGCCCCCAATATACTTTAAGAAAAAGTAATACTTACCTAAAAATTCGCTGTGTTTTTTAACTGTTAGATAATGAAATTGTGTATAAATATTTACTATAATGGGTTATTTTTGGAAAATATAATAATGCTTCAAACAAAAGTTCGCGAGGGGGGCCCAAAAAAATTTGACACGCTACTGCTTGGGGATTTGTAATGTCGTATTTTATGATACTTTATTGGCTCCGGTATGAAATAGCGATGTACAAAATACGAAATGGCGAGTAATGAAATAGCGACTATCAAAATAGAGATGTAATAAAAGAGCGACTATTAAAATAACGATGTATCAAAATAACGTTTGTAACAAAACAGCGACATATCAAAATCGTGATGTATCAAAATTGCGAAAACCAAAATAGTGTTTTATTAAAATAGCGAAACCCAAAATAATGACAATCAAAATAGCGATGTATCAAAATAGCGATGTATTAAAATACAAAATAACGCATGGCTTCTTATCCATCCCGGGATCCTAGAGGGTGTACCAAACCGAACCGAATCGAACCAAACCGAACCGAACCGTTATTTCTTTAAAAAGAAATCTCCCCTGACTTCTTTCCGGAATCCTAGAGGTTGTAAATCCGAATCGAACCGAACCGAGTTGAACCGAACCAAATTCAATTCAAACTGAACCGAACCAAATTCGATTCAAACTGAACCGAACCGAATTCGATTCAAACTGAACCGAACCGAATTCGATTCGAACTAAACCGAATCGAATTCGATTCGAACTAAACCGAACCCAATTCGAATCGAACTGAACCGAATCAAATTTGATTCGAACTGAGCCGAACCGAATTCATCTGAATTCGGTTCGGATCGGCTCGGATTCACACCCTCTAGGATCCCGGGAAAAAAGTCCGGGAGATTTTTTAAAAAAATATTAGGCGCTATTTTTTATATCGCTATTTTAATAGTCGCTATTTTGCTAGATCGCTATTTTGATACTCGCTATTTTGTTACATCGCTATTTTATTATTACTTATATGGTAAAATCCAAAAACAATTTTGTGATCAGGTGTGTAATACATTTATTTGGAAACTTGAGGCTTTGCATTTTTATGGGCAAGGTTTGAAACTTCGTTTTGATGTTTTTTTTTTATTTTCATTTTTTTTAATTATCATAAAATTCTCTTAATGATCTGTTACACAAGATTTTTTCTTAAGATAGTAGTAGTAGCATAAATATTTTTATTTTGTTATTTCGGTCGTTCTTAAAATTTTTTGTTGTTTTGTCTGTTTATATATTTTTATGTCTGTCTTTGTCTATAAGGCTTTTAACATAAAATTAGTTTAACTAATTTTGACAACATTTTGTACGGGTGCTGGGTTTAATTAGATTAATCCTATAGAATACATTAAAAGGAGTGTGGGTAGTTTTTGGAAATTAACGTGTCACACAAATGTTCATATTGCTAAACTAACTTTGGAAGTGATTCGCTTTTGCTTTGGGACTAACACTTCGCTTTTCCCCTTTCACAGAATCATCAATATCTGAAGATCTCAAAGATATTCCGTGTGCACCAAACGATTTCTTTAAACTGGATTGTAACACATGTTATTGCAATCTGGAACGAACTGGCTACTTGTGTACAGAAAACACGTGCAGACAAGAAGCGATGGCTGATTTTCATTCTACAACATCTATTCCATTAAAAAAGGGTGCAAAGTTACTTATTTTTAATGAAAGACATGAGATATTAAGACGAGTTGATGCTAAAAATGATCTGCCAGGTGACGTTGCAAATGAGCTTACTGTTAGTTCTAGTAATCCACCTACCACTGTAGAAGAAAATACATACACTGAAGTAATAGATCATAAGAACGATAATCACTCACTTGGTATTGAAATAAACGCATTGCAGAATATGACAAAGAATATTGTTCTTAACATAGGAACCAATGTTGATGGCAATACTTCAGCTAAAAATATTGATGGTAATTTATCACACGAACAATATACACCTAATATTAATGATCTGAAAAATAAGTCACTAGACGATGGACCGAAACATATTAGTATCGATATTCCAATGGAATTATCCGTTGTTGAATTAGTATCAGCAAACAACACTTTAAACGATCCTGATGCTGATGTTCGTTCGGCGCCAAATAACACCATGTCTTCTATTGGATCCTCTAGAAATGAGACAGTTTAATGCAAATAAATAATACAGTAGTGCCAAATTTATACAGGATCGAAATAAAATACAATAATACAAAACACCTTAAGAGGAAAACAACAAAAATTTCTCACACATCACATTTCTTGTTTGTGCTTCACTTTAGGTGTTATAAAAGTTTTTTAAATTATTTTTCAATTTTTCTCTTTTCAGTTTTGAATAAAGCTATGTAGCAGCAGACCTGTTACTGCTAGACACGTTTTCGAATAAAATAAAAATTTACGCGAATATGCTATTACATAACGAGAAGTTTTTTATGTAGTTTTATTCTATTTTATTTTGAATCTGTATAAATCCACCATTATTTAGTAGTAGATTGACAATATTTTATTCACCAGCTCAAAATTAGATATAAGTGAATATTAATATCAATTAATAATAAAACCTTTTTTTTACTTTCCAATAATTTTGATTTGGAACTAGTAAACTATTAGATTAATTTAAATTTGCTCATCATTTTTATAGGCTTAAGTACGTGTTTTATTATTTTGTTTTGTCTAAATAATTTCTTCTGTATTTTTAAATATATTTCAGTTTGCAATCAAAATGGCTAAATGGTTTTCTAAGTCCCTCAAATTTTTAACAAATAAACATAAATTATAAGGTCTGTTGCATAAAATTTGTGCTCAGCATATTTTTAAGTCACTTTTGATTTGTGCCTTAAAACAAATGCTGTTTTTGCCGCATATGGAACTGATAGTTTTTTGGTGTTTGCTTTAACAATTATTATGAAGCAAAATTTAGTATTAGGCTTATAATCAGAATAGTATTAATTTAGTTAAGTTAAGTTATGTTCCAATTCTCGTCAGTAACTCATATTTCGTCATTTTTGATTTTGTTTTGCAAATATTAATTTTATTGCACGAAATCAACAAAACTCGATGCAATGATTTTCATATTCATTTGTTAACAAGGTCTAAACGTCTCAAATATTTTGCTATGCTTTTTCCTAAAATAATAAATTTTGACATATTTTGAAAAAGGTTGAGATTTTTAATGCCCTTATTTCATCATACCCTTTTTCTGATAGATTTTTCAATAAATAGTATGCAAAAATGAGGTGATGGATTCGAGACATAAATGGTGACGAAAGTTGGGACATCGATATTTGCTAGCGTAAAAGATGTTTGTTTTTTTTGTAAATGTAATAATTAGCCCCCCTCCCTTTATGGTATTTTCATAAAATTGCTAGACAATTCAAATTTAAGTTTTCATAATGTTTATTGTTTTTCTTGAATTTTAAACAAAAACACAGTTTTAACTTTGAGTCACATTTCGTCATTCCTTCAAAAAATGCAAAATTTTAAGATTTATTCCTAATTATTTCGTAATGTTTTATATAATAACCAAAGTATATCATTATTCCAACATATATCATTTTTTAATTAAAAAAAAAACATTCTTTTTTGTTCTTCAGTAATATAATGTATGTCATTTACATGGTTTGACGAGAAGTGAGGAGATAATATCATCACGAACTCAGAAACACATGCAAATAACTGATGTTTTGTTTACAAAATTTAAGATTCTCAAGTGACGAAGTAATAATTTAAATTATTTTTATCATTTAAAGACTATCGATTTTTTTCCTCTATTTAATTTTAAAATAAGAATTTAGTTTTTAAGAATCCGGTATTTTACATGTCTTAAACTTACTTTATCTACACAAGTTGAATTTTATGTAAGAATATAAAAAAAATTGAAAATACCTAAGACAAACGCTGTTTTTGCTGCATATAGAACTGATAGTTTTTTGATGTTTGCTTTAACAATTATTATAAAGCAAAATTTACCATAAGCTCACAATCAGAATAGTTTTAATTTAGTTAAGTCAAGTTATCTTCCAATTCTCGTCGGTGACCCATATTTCGTCAGTTTTGATTTTGGTTTGCTAATATTAAGAATTGTTTTGCACGAAATTAAGAAGAACTAGGTGCAATGATTTTTATAATCATTTGTTAACAAGGTTTCGACATATTTTGAAAAAGGTCGAGATTTTTAATGCCCTTATTTCATCATACTCTTTTTCTGAAAGATTTTTCAATAAATAGAATGCAAAAATGAGGTGATTGATTCGAGACATAAATGGTGACGAAAGTTGGGACATCAATATTTGCTAGCGTAACAGACGTTTGTTTTTTGTAAATGTATTAATTATAGGGATAGCTCCTTACTCTTTATGTTGTAGGTATTTTCATAAAACTGCTACACCATTCAAATTTAGTTTTTCGTGATGTTTATTGTTTTTCTTGAATTAAAAAAAGAACACAATTTTTTAGTATCATAAATAACTCGGAGACATATGCAAATAATTAGTTTTTTGTTTACTAAATTTAAGATTCTCAAGTGACGAAGTAATAATATAAAGTATTTTTTTATTATATCATTTAATTTTAAAATAAGAATTTAGTTTTTAAGGAGTTTAAGGTGGCGAAAGTTGGGGCCGATATCTTACAAGCCTTAAACTTACTTTATCTACACAAGTTGAATTTTATGTAAGAATATAAAAATAAAATTGAAAATTCCTAATTACAAGGTATTAATTTACCTATTAAATAACAAGATTTCAAAATTTTTAAAATAAGACTAAGTAAGTAATGTTCAAATAAATTATATGCTATTTCGTCGCTGAAAAAGAAAAGAAGCGAATGTGACATTTTTTTTCGTATTGGAGCTACCAAGTGGTATGATTTATTGGTATCTATGAACAGAAAAAGAGGCAAACGTCCGTCTATACCCGTTTGCAGTATACAGTAATATTGTCGGGGCAAACATACACAAAATGGAGTTTTGTCTATCTTGTCGCTTTCGCCCCTTTACTTGTTCAGCGACGATTTAATTCAAACATTAATTAAGCAATAAGAAAATAAATGCATTTTACTTTATAAAAATTAAATTGCTTTATTTATTTTTACTATAAGAGATTATGAATTCTAATATTAGAAATATAACTTATGCCTGTTTTAGACTGACAATAATAATCGAGGAGTGACCATGCGAAAGTCGTTAAACACATATGGAACATATATGGATTTCTCGATTTTGTGCATGGTCACTCCTTGATAATTCCATAGGTCTTTTTTGTTCAAAAAGTTCAAGCCTGATTTCATTCATTTTATACAAAAATTGACTTCACATTAATTCGCAAGTTTTTTCATGGATTTATTTAATGAAATATTATAAGAACATTTATCAATAGAGTGCCAAAATACTTTATTTTCTTTTGGTGTTTTTGTGAGGTCAGATTTTACTTGTTAAGCTCATCACACAGAAAAATGCATAGTGCATAGCATGGCATAGCATAAGCTCCGACCAATCAGCTACGGCCTTTTCATATGCTTGAAAGTCCTATGCTACGCGTTCTGCGGCCTATGCAAGTTTGTGTGTGATCAACGTCACAGCTGATTGTCTTGAAAATTTTGTATTTGGAAGACGGTTCATGAATATTTGATTTAAAAAAAATTAAACCCAGTTTTGAGATTGTTTTTACTATATTTATAATAATTATTTTGGAATGGCGCGGGGTCACAAATGGATCATCTGATTGATGCGTTGACATTCGTGGATAACAATCAAAGCATTGTTTACATTAAAACGCAGTGTAGTTGAAGCTGTTTTATTTTTATTAGAAACCTTTTCGGTGTCTCATTTTTCACTTATCCTTTATTTGAGGCATCCGCAGTTACCTGATTTGAACTTTATCTCTTACTAAAGGATAATGTTTGACCCTACTTGTGTTCGAATTATGCAGACTACTAGTTCCCTTATTTAGAGACAGTGTTGCCACACATATAAAATTATTAAAAATTATTTTTAATAAAAACAGGTAGATATGTGTTGTTTGGCAACACTGTTAACCAATTAACCAAAAGGTTATTAATGTTCTGTGATGTATGTAAAAAAAAGAAGAAGTTCACAGACCTAATTCTATATTTTCCTAGAGGTTTTACACTGGTATTGGTTTTTCAGTTTTCCCCTACTTGTTTTCGGAACTTTTTAATTAATTTTACGTACAGAAGACAAAACAGGCTTTTCACAGATAAATAAAGGATAACAAAATTAACGCAAATAAAAATTGTGTCTGCAAAAGTTAAAAACTGGACTTCTAAGTATCATGTGACATCTGCCGTTTAATGTCAGATTAATAAAGGATAAACTTAGCTAATGGAGTGCCTACAAAAGGTCCGTAATTTCTCGCAAAATTTCCTTGTGCTGTTTTCGGTTCGGTTCGGTTCGGTTCGGTTCATTGCTTAAATAGAACTAAGTTCAATTTTATAGTATATTCGTTGTTTTACAAGACCATGGGAAAAAGTATCGAATGCTTTCAGTGGAGAGATGAAAAAGTTAGGTCCAATCCTTAAAAGCGGATAATTGGCTGGTTCCTGTCTTAAATATTCCAAAGTTTGTCCAAAATATTTTTTAACAGGAAAAAAGTAATGTTAGTAAATATATCTTAAGCCAGATTTGCCTAAAAATGTAGGCAATAATACGAGGCTCTTCTGGGATAATGCATTCAGTAATTAGTTTGCTTATATACATCCAGGGGCGTGCGGTCCATCTAAGCAAGGGAAACATTGCTTCCCTTAAGAAATCACACATAATAAAAATAAATTGTTAATAATTAATTATTAAAACTTGACGTAAGTAGCGCCAGTCCTGTAGGAGTGGTAAGACTGTATCAGAAGCAATATATTTTGCGCATATCTATGTTTTAGAAAGGAGGCACCTTATGTTATATACCTGTTTGTATATAATAGAATGGCGAATAAGAAAAGACAACCATGTAAGCAGTTGTTCTTGTTGTACGCGTAGAAAACGAATAAGAATTCATTGACTGTCGGTCTTGATTTGATCCGAGAGCAGGGTCGCTTTCGCGACAACCGCTGCCTCCTCGCGCTCGGTGCGGTAGAAACAATTGCTTCTCTTCTTAGGTAAAGCATAGTGGGGGTCACTGCATGCAAGCCCAGTGCGAGAAATTCCGTTCGCGCCATTTAGCCTTAAAATAAGCAGTCATAAAGCATATTGCAACGGCTCTTAAAACTATAGAGATGTGTGATTGTATAGTGTGTTTTTTGATTAACAAAAAGTTTTCTTCCCAAAGTTTTAATAAAAATATAAATAGGTATCATAAATAACGGTAGGCTAAAGCAAGAAATAAAAGTTTACCGAAACCTAAAAAGTATATAAAAATACAAACAAGCAAGTTTTAAAAAAATGCTTCCCTTGTCTCAAGTTGCACGCCCCTGTATTAATCATTTAATTCCATTTTCTAACTGCACCATAAAAATATTTTTAAAAGTTAACAAAAAACCAAAAGTAAACAGTGGGCATAGACACTAAAGTAGCGGTAATCAATGTTTTGTTTGTCATCCGCGCCTAAAAATAATAAAGTGACCCAAAATGATCAATCAAGTCATGAATATTCCATCAAGATATTCATGGATTAATTATTTTCAGTGTAAAATGGGCATTACTGATATTTTAGCAACAGGTGATTTCACCTGTGTTCCAGGACAGAAGTACAAGATGGACTGCAATAATTGTACCTGCACCTCTGATGGAAGAAATGCAGTATGTACGTTAGACGACTGTATCAACTTACTTTAATTTGTTTTTATTTTAATTAATTTAGCAACCTGTTCGAAAAAGGCAAGATCTTGTTTAATGTACCTAATCAAAATCAAAACAAAACTGTGACTTTAAACACAGCGCTGCTAGCCCAGTCATATTAGGTGAAAAAACCCTGAAACTTGGAAAAAATAGGTTCAAGCTGGATGTTTGTATAATTATTCCTTAGCATCTGGGACACATCCCCACATATTCTCAGCCAAAATCACCCTTGTGCTTCGCTAGATATAATAAGGCCTCAAAGGCAGAGGCGGTTTCTCCATAAGTGCACATGTGCACGTGCATTCCCAAATTTTACTTAAGAAAATATTAGAATTTGATCATTCTTTAATTTAATTAATAATTACCCCAAACGGAATTCACTAAAGACTGGAATATTACCTACAAATTAATACCCGGTTTGTATGTGTTTGTATTCGTGTTCAAACCACCTGCGGTGCATGGCGGATGCGCTATATAGTTAGTTCGAATCTAATTATTCACTTTTATTTGCACCGTAGATTTTATGTCGCATTCTAATTACGAAATATTGAAAGAGAGGACGACATGTCCCAATAGAATTTTACTTTACATAGAATCTGAACCTTCCTTCGGCACAGCGCATATACAAAAACTAGCCTCAATGCCGCCCGCACACCCGTGACGCCCCCCGCGCCCATGGTTTGCGTTGCATGTTAGAGCAGCTCACGGGCACGTTTAATTAGTGCGCTTAGACAATTTGGCATAGTGATGTGCAACGATTACTTTTCCAAGTATCGAGTAGATAGAGATACTTCCTATTCGAGTATCAGATTTTTGTATTCGGTACTAAGTAATCATTATATTATCGGTAAATCCAATAAATACTGAGATTTTCTATGTTGCCAATCGTATACGTATACGCAATAGTTGATTTAATAATTTAAGTAAATAAATATCAGTCCAAATGATTACAAGTACTCTAAACTCGTTACTCATACGGCCGATGCCGATACAATTGATACGAAAGTAACACTTCGGCTTCGGTCCCATTCGGGATGCGAGTAACGAGTAATATGCGTCGAAGGATTCGATTACTTCAAATCCGCCCATGTATCAGATATTAAAGTATCGAGTAGATAGCATTTGCACACCACTAATTTGGCATTATCGGTCGGGCGCTGGCGGTTTGTTTTGATTTCGACGATTTGATATTTACGACAATGGCGGAAGTTTCTAATTCTGATAGCATTAGCGTGCAATATTTAAAGGCAATTAAATTTTCATCTTTACCATTAGAAGAGAAAATATGTAAACTAGGTATGATACATTTATTATTTATTTATAATTTCAATAATAATAGGTAGGTAACTAAATATCTCATTTTTTAATTATTTGCAAAAAAAATTTCGCTTGCGCCGCAATTTTTTAATTTTTTTTGGTGTGCACTCCCAAAGCTTTTTACCACGCGCCGCCACTGCTCAAAGGTCCTAAAAATCAGTATTTTGCGGTTTTGTTGAAAACTAAAAACTTAAAAAAAAGTGAAGAGATAAAAAATACGCAAAATCGTTCGGTCTATAACGAAAAACTAAGAAAAAAACCTAACCTCGCATTTCAGAAATATATAAAAAAAATTTTATTGTATTTTTTTCTACCCTGTAGTTAACTTGTTTTAAAACGTTAATACTTTGTAACATTAAGCTTGATCCCCGCTTGTCCAAAACACCATGTACTTAAATTTAGTTTTGGTTTCTTAAAAGTTAAACCACTTTAAGTAAGGCTTAGGCCAACTGATATTGATAACAAAAAAATAGTGTTTAACTAAACATTAATGGGACAAAGAGGTTTAAACAAAATAAATATAACCTAAGGGTGGGTTTTAAAGGGTTTAAAATTATAAACATAAAGTTTTACCGAATAGTCGTTTTATCATGATTTTTCCCCAAATATATATGTTAAAAGCTTTACTTTATAAGATATCTACAAAAAATAATTTATCCATGTACATGTAGCCTGGTTTTTGACAGCCTAGACGAAAAATTTTAACATAAAAAACTTAAAATTGCATATTTAAGAATATTTGTTAAAACGTATTTTAGTAGTTTATAATTTTCAACCCTTAATAATAGAATTAATAGAAATGTTCCATTGATTTTGTCTAAGCCCCTTTGTCACATTTAAGTTTAGTCAAAAACTATTTTTTCAAAAATTTTATAAAAATTACTTTAATATCTGTTAAGCTGAACTTTAAATAAAATAAAAGTGTGCGCATTTGCTCGTATTTTAACACTGTTTTTAACAAGAAGTTAAATATTTTTAATATTACGCTTTTTTTTGTCGTATAGTTCCTAATTTCATAAAAAAATAATTTTCAAAATCACAATGGAGGTCCAGCTGGTATTAACTATTTTCCAAAACTTTACTTAAAGTTGTTTAACATTAAAAAAACGAAAACTACATTTTAGTAAATGGTGTTTGATACAAGTGGGGATTAATCCTAATATTAACATTTTGAAACAAGTTACCAACAGAGTGGGAAAAAATTAAATAAAATAAATCTTTTTTTTTATATATATTTTAAAATGTTAGGTTAGGTTCTTTTCCTAATTTCATAGTATAGACCGAATGATATTGCGTATTTTTTCACTCTTGACATTTTTTAAAACAGTTATTGGTTTTCGAGAAAATCACAAAAAACTGATTTTTAGAACATTTGGGGCTTTATATCTAGCGAAGCTCAAGGAGAATTTTGGCGGAGAATATGTGGGGATGTGCCCTAGATGCTAAGGAATAATTGTACAAAAATCAAGCTTGCACCTATTTTTTTTATGCCAGGGCTATGCCGCTTTAGCGGGCTATTGCTTTTATTAAGAAAAACAATTCAAGTTTTTTATATTTATTTTGAACATTAATATTGTGTCCACGGATTGAGTGTGGTCACACACAACCCTGTATAAGAATTAATTTGGCTCCCTTTCTTAACATTTTGCTTTGAGACCCAGCAGGAGTGATGGCAATTTTTTGTCATTTAAGTTAGTCACTCATCGTCAAGCAAGCTTTAAGGATTGCCTTTACGATGAATGTCCTTAATTTAAGTACCTTACCCACACTCAATCCACTGTAAAGTTCAATCCATAATTTTTGAGATAACTTTTTGATAGTAATCAGCTGTTACCATAACAAACACCATAAAAATTGTAAAAATCCCAAAAATAATGATATGGACTTTAGTTTTGTTTTTCCCGAATTTTAGCATGGGACCGAATACGTTTTTATTACTGATAATTCATCAAATTGTTTTTTTGATCCGCTAAAATTTGTGCTAAAAATTATTATAAAATAATTGTTTGAATATTTTTTTGCAACAATTTTGGGGTTATATCATAAACCAATAATACAAGTGGACTGGGCCTGATGCTCGAAAATTGATTCCAGAGTGCGATAGAGCTAGTGATGGCAAAACTGCAAAGCATCGCCATTTACGAACAATGTCGAAAATTTTTGACACCATTTATTATTATGCGGAATAATTTTTTTTTCTTTTTTACCAAAAAATTTCTTTTACAGTGGCATTTTCTATGAAAAGTAATTTTTCTGTCAGTCTAATTATCTAATTTCTCAAAAGCTTTCGCCTACATCGAAATTTTTGAAAGTTTTTTATTAGTTTTTTTAAACTGCAATTCAGAGGGAATTTTCCTTGGCCCTATTTTTAGTCAAAATTATAATAACTTGACTAACTTTAGTATTTTTTTTAATATCGAAATACTACGACACCACTTTTTACGAAAGGTGCTTAATTTTTTTTAAATGTTTGACTGAGGCGCCATTTTTTTTCTACAAAACCTTTCCTGTTTTGATACACAACTCAAAAAATCGAACAGGCGATGATCGAATGTACCTTAAAGAGCAACAACTTCTCCTAGTTTGCGAATTTAAACTTTTTTCAATCTTTAATAATAATAAAGTTCCCGATGGTGAACACCTAACTTGGAACACCCTGTATATACGCCAGTATGAAAATATTTGTAGCCACCTATTTTTTCTTGTAATTTGACCTATTATTTCAAGTTTCATAAGATTTTATAAAATAAAGTAAACATTATTTATTGTACCTTTTGATATTTTGTATGTACCTTGTCCTAGTTATAATTTATTAAATTTAAAAAAAGACTAGTTTAAGTTCGTATTAAACTTTACCTTTCTAGATTCTAAAGCAATTGCAAAAACTTCTTTACTTCCAACAAAATCTTTTTTTTGAACTCAAAGCTTCGAATTAATTTAAAAAAGGGGTCTTCCATACAATATGCATTTTTGTCCGTGTTTTGCCTCACTAGCCCAATCTGACTCTGAAATCACTTCGCCAGCATTGGGCTTATGCGACGGGCCCAGTCCATTCATATTATAGATCTATGGGTTGTATTCGCTACATCAGCTGATTTGATCCATAGAATATTATTTTTATGATAGTCCAGTTTTAGTTGGATCTTAATAAACGAGGTGGTAATGAGAGGCTTATGCTCTGCAAAAACTGCAACATTGCGAGATCCAAAATCTTCTTCTACAATCGTGTGTTTTTAAAATTTGTAGAACTTCGCATTATCATTTTTAAACAATGGTTTTATAAAAAAATCTTTTTGGATATATTCATAATCGCTGGCTTAATGCACCACGCCTCTATTTACATCCAATAATTGTATACTTACATGTAGAACTGGCAACATAGAGAGCATAGCCCTCTCAGTACCGCCTCGTTTTAGAAAGGCGATATTGAACTGGCTTGGCCAAGGAAAAAAGTTTGATACTCACTTCTATTCGCGTTCTCATGACTAGTTTGAAATTATTTTTATTTAAAACGTATTTAGTTCAACATGAAGTCGTAGTTTCTATTTCTTTAAACATAATTTTGAATATTCTTAAAATAATGATGTATGACTTTAACTGTGTAGGTACTGAGTTTTGATGTCAAATCTAGGTAGTTTTATTGTTTATTATTAAGTATTAGTAACAACTGATAAAAATATTTGATATTTTAAAAAGTGTATGAACCAATTTATTCTAATTCCTGTCAAGTATTTGTAGGTAATATTTAAGTATTTTTAGTGTATGCCCCTCTCTTCACTTATTAGATATAGTATTTTTGGATTATTTTTTTTTGTTATATTATCAATGTCTTAATATAGAAATTTTAGTAATAACAGCAATAGTTATTTCTTGTTTTCTTGCACCAATTAACACCAGGTGGGACACAAAAACTGGACCAAGTATTGTTTCTTTTAGACCATCAATATTAATGGAAGAAACTGCACTTTGTAGCGCATTAATCAAGCGTTAAGGCAAACCGGACCCTTTCAAGAGGCTTGCTTCTTCTTATGTTCCATAAATTTTTTAAAATCTTGTTGGAATTTGTAAAAAATACCCTGTTTCCGCCAAGCACAATGAGGTACGGATTATTGGAATAGGCCACCGTGCTGTGCCCATTGTACTCCACTGTCTACTGTTTCAGCCTTGAAAAGCCGCCGCCTTAGCAAAGGAGCAGATTTTTCTCGGATGAAACTTTCTAATATCGCTATTGCTAAGCACACAGCTTCCGAAGTGCGACTGTTTTAACGCGGCAAGTGCCGGATACTCGGTTGAGATGTAGCGAAGTTTATTCATCTTCCATACATCATCGACACTCCGAGTCTTCAACGATTCTCAAAATGCTAAGATGTTTCTAAGGCGACAGTGTCCTGTTAAAAGCCCTGTCACCAATCCCATATTTTTTCCCCGAGTGTGAGAAAAGACCTCGCCCTGGAGGCGCTCGCCTCCCCGATAAGGAGTTCGGCTTGACTCATTCCTTCTGCGTCTTCCCAGAGCGCCTCTGTGTGTCTTCCCAGAGCGCCTGAGAACTGTTTATGTCAAGTTTTAGGGTCGTCATGGTAACACAATCTGCGATGGCCACCAGGGGTTCCGGCCCCATTGGATCAGCTGATGATCTCATTCTAGCTAGTTGGTCAGCTTCCTCGTTTCCAAGAATGCCCTCATATCCTAAAACCCGAAAGAGATCAACCTTGTTGTGTCCTGCCAGGATTTTTATAACCACACATCAGAATGGCGTATACTTCCGCCTTGAATACAGTGGCATACTTACCCCGGACAAAATTAAATCTCACTCCTGTTGTTCTGCTGTCCACCCCTGCTCTAGATTTCTCCCTCATTTTGGAGCCATCAGTATACCAGACCACTCCATTCTGGGTAATCTGGGTGAGAGGTACAAACTTCCATTCCTTCCAGACTTCCCTTTTGGGTACAAAGACCGTTACAGGAGGCTTTAATTTTTAAAGGTATCTAATCCCTGTTCATGTTAGTTGTTATGAAGTTAGTGATGGGCAGATCCGATACATCTCTATAAAATTTTGTGTGGGTCTTAGGGCTAATCCTAAGATCGCGGAGGCTTTAAAGTCTTTAAGTAGTCCTCAACGCCATGTATTCCAGGAATAGTGGCAGAGGGGGCAGTCCCGCGAGCCTTTCAATAGCCATCGTGGGTGCTGCCCTTATCGCACCAGTAACTCCCAGACATTTAAGCCGCTGAACTCTATCAAGTTGAGTTCTTGCGGCATATGTCTGTACTCCTGGCCACCACACGATGACCCCATAAGTTAAAATAGGTCTTACAACCGCCGGCGTCGTGTATAACCATTGGAAATACTACAGTTGAAGTCCCCAAGTTGTACTGTAAGCCATCTTGCATGCTCATAATGCAGTGGTGGCCTTTTTGACCTTGTCAGCCACCTGGTCCCTTTAGTTTAACTTCGAGTCTATAATAACTTCAAGGTACCTAGAAGAACTTTTCTAGCTGATGACTTGATCAAATAGTCGCCTCCAGAATTATAACAACGACGTCATCTGTGTATGCATAGGCAACGTAATGGCTTTTCGGAAAAGAAAATCAAACGTTGTTTTACCACTCTTTGTGGTTTTATCAAATATACGATTGACATCTCAATTTTGTTTGCATTAATTTCATCATAAAATCATTTTTATTGGACCGATTTTAGTAAAATATAAAGCATATTAGTGAAGATTAAACGCTCTTTAATGACCAATATCAAAATTTACCTTGCCCTTAAAATCCAAGATGGCGAACAGAATCAAAAATGACCCTTCAAAAACTGTAAGTGCAAAAGGTACCAATGTTTTTTGCCTTTAAACGATAAAGATAAGATTCAAATAATAAAATATTTCAAGAACACAACAGAACAATAAGCCGTATCTTCTAAGCAAATTATTTAGTGGAAAAACAGTTATTTTGTTACAAATTAACATTTTGGAAAAAAAGTATTATAAAATCTAAAAATGGGTTTTTTTGTACCCTTTTTGGACTCTCATCTTTTTTTCCTCAAGCTCTTCATTGTTTAGAATCTTAAGTATTTTGCTCTATATGAACGTATGGTTTATTTTTATTTGCAATCGATCTTTTTATCAATCGATATATATATATATATATATATATATATATATAGCAGTTTATTCTTGCTGCTTTTGTTCTAGTTTCTCTCGTATCTCGGTAGATGGCGCTTCTTGCAAGGGTTTTCTCACTATAGACATATGATTAGAGACAAAACCGTCTAATTGACTTCGCAAGGGTGTCACATTGACCAAGCAGTTTTTTGAGGAGTCCCATAAGGACGAAACAGTTAACTGTCAACACTTATTAGGTGTCGATTAGATCTTGGACCCCCGTGAGGTTATTTCGAGCTACCCAGCAAAAAATATGAAAGAAACAAAAACTTCTTTACCCGATTAGCCACAAAAACTAAAATTCACGTTTTTTTATGAACCTTTGTGTTTTATTAGGGTGTTTATTCTAAATAAAAAAAAAAAGATCATTTTCACCGATTTCAAGAATTTATACCGCGCCGGTACGCAGTTTAGTAAAAAATGAACTTGAAATATTGCCCATGTAAACGGTGCGCATTCGTCATTTAGTCAAACTCAGTTAAAAATGAGTGCAATTAATAAAAATCGGAGCAATTTGTTTTGAATGCACCCCGCTTAGCGCGCGCTCTGGTTTTTTAAAAAATGGCTTTGTATTAAAATACCCGTCCTTAAGAAAAATAAGGTGCTGTCAAATTTTTCGGTTCACACCATGATTCTCGAATTTATAATTGAAAATAAAAGACGCATTTATTAACATAATAAAAGAAAAAAGATATGGTGAACAGAATAGTTAATGGCCTAACATAATAACAAGTGCGGAAAGCGCTACTCTAGCGACCTTATAAATTGGGGGAGTGGCAGAATTTTATATTGCATGGAAAAGGAGATAAAAAAACTCACCTAAACAATTTTATTTTAGCATTTTAGTTTTTACTTTATTTGTTTATAGATAGTCTATTCGCCCTTCTTTAACATGCGCAAAGTGCTTGGATTAGCACCGCAGTTTCAGACTCATCATGGCTCCGTAAAGCAACCTCAAAAATCCCACAGAATTTTAAACAGTATATTAACCTAATAAGTATATGTATATTTTTTGCCAAATTTTCATTATTTTCAAAAAAAATTTATTTTTACTGTACTGAGTGATAACGATAACCAAAGGAAGGCGAAACCTGCGATATTTGCTAAAATATAGGTTTAAAGGTACACTGTACCCTCGTCGCCCTTCTTACAATGCAGCATCATGAAGAGCTAAAAACTGATAAAATTTCGGTCGAATTTTGGTTTGGGACTACAAATAAAAAGCAGTTTTTTAGGTAAAAAGTCTTTTTTAGTCAGGGTAGCTTGAAAGATTTACCTCACGGGGGTCTAAGATCTAATTGACAACTAAAAAGTGTTGACAGTTAACTGTTTCGTCTTTATGGGACTCCTCAGAACACTGCTTGGTTAATGTGACACTCTTGCAAAGTTAATTAGATGAGAAAACTATCGCAAGAGGCGTCACCTACCGAGATACGAGAGAAACCAGAATAATAGCAGGCGAAAATAAACTATACATATCGATCAATGAAAAGATCGATTGCAAATAAAAAAAAAACAAACTAATCCGTGACCTCTTCTGCCTTTGAAGCACAATATGCGTTGATCAGGTACTAAATTTCGCGTTTGTTAATTCTAATAATGTGAGAATTAACTATAGGTCCCTAGAGACCTTCTAACAGAGTCGGACTGGGTACGTAGGGGCCCCAGCGAGAGAGCAAGACCAAGGGCCCCATAACCAGTAAAAAACAAGGGATGTGATATTTATTTCCTTTGATAGTTAATTGTGTTAAAAGTTTTCTCAAATTATTCTTCTCCTAGACTATTTACAGGGTGTAATTTAAAAGAAAGTTTCAAGAGGTCAAAAAGGTCCTACTACATTTTGCATCAAACCTCTTTCAATTTTTTTCAACTTTTTGTTATAACTTTCCTCAAACGACAACAAACAATTGTAACATTATTGAAAAAAAATTCTTATAATTATCACCAAAGAATATTTTTTTTTACCAAAAAAATGTTAATAATTGTTGTGCTAAAATTACTTTTTTCTGTTTTTATTAAGTTGCCCCAAATATCTGACAGCATAAATACAGGGGGTACACACATGCATTCTTACACGCGATGCGGATTTCGGTAACTGGGCATTTGTCAGTTTTGATGGTTTTGGAACATACTCCATTACGTCACTACATTATTTAAGAATTGTCAAAAATTTAAGGTTATGTCTATAATTTTTTTCTAAAAAACTAGTTGATCGATGACAAACCGCACATATTTTACGTTAATTATTTTCCATTTTTTAGAGAAAAAAAACACAATTCCACACGACAAACGCAACACAGCGCAAAATGTAAATAAAAAACAAATATGGCGTCCACCCACACAGCAGCAAAAATAAACGTTTTTAAAATGTTTAAGGCGCACAGTTTTATAATGTATCAAGCCGAGTTTTATCAATAAGTTGTCTCGCAAAAAATTTTACGGCGCCAAATAGAATAATTTAACCCTTTATAGGGCGGATAATGATTGAAGGAAATTGACCGATTTTTTTTCTAAATTAGCTATTTGAACATTTTTAAAGAAAATTGTTGGACAAACTTTGCCCCCCCCCCCCTTCTTTTTTCAACAGGTGGTAAAATCGACCAGTATCCATTGCAGACAAATGGCACGTGTTTTTCTCAACTTGTCTAAATGCTCACTAGTTGAATTTTGAACCACTTTTTCTGAATCGTAAAAGCTAAAAACATCCGGTCAAATTGTCGACCAGTGTGCGTTGGTAGAAGCTAATATGAAGTATGTTCGGTTCGGTTCATTTTTTTTTCGTTGGTTAAAATATTGACCGGTATCCTATAAAGGGTTAATTAATATTCGGTAATCATTTATTCTTACAAACCATCCATCAAACTGGCTAGCAGATTTATTACCATTTGTATTTGTAATCGGTCAGAAAACTGCATTTTCAAAAAAAAAAAGTTGCGCTTTAGAAATAAAAAGCTTTGTTCTTAAAACCAATTCATTCCATTTTTAGCTACCCCAATGTTTTTAAAATAATTTACGAATATTAGGGCATCAGACAGCAATAGCAATAGCTATATTAGTCGCCTAAATGTTGGGGTAGCTGTTGAGCAACACAATGTGTTACTTGACAATTATTCCATAGATTATTTTTTTAAAATTTTAATTTTTACTGGGGTGGTAATGCTAAATTGAGACTCAACTTAGCATTACATACCGTTTTCAGGAAAACGGGTGTCGCGACAAATTTTTTTCTTTCACGACAAATTTACGACAAATTCACGACAATTAATGCATTTATTAGTTTTTGAAAATTTTAATTTTTTCTGGGGTGGTGCTAAGTTGAGACTCAACTTAGCATTACATACCGTTTTCAGGAAAACGGGTGTCGCGACAAATTTTTTTGTTTCACGACAAATTTACAACAAATTCACGACAATTAATGCATTTATTAGTTTTTGAAAATTTAAATTTTTTTTGGGGTGGTAGTGCTAAGTTGAGACTCAACTTAGCATTACACCCCCTTTTCAGGAAAACGGGTGGCGCGAGAAAATTTTTCTTTTCACGACAAATTTACGACAATTATTCCATAGATTAGTTTTGAAAATTTTAATTTTTTCTAGGGTGGTAGTGCTAAGTTGAGGCTCAACTTAGCATTACATACCCTTTTCAGGAAAACGAGTGACGCGACAATTCTTTTTTTACACAAACACCTCAAAAGGTTATATTGAAAAGTAAAAGCGGAACGTAATATAATGATTGTTTCACCAAAAATTTACAATTACGCGACAAGGTTAAATATACTACATCTTCGTATTGCGAAAAAGCTAAAAGATCACTAAGATTTAGCTGGGAAATCTCAAAATTGCTCACTGCCCGTTTTCGGGAAAACGGATGACGCGTCAATTGTTTTTCTTTTACGACAAATTTACGACAAATTCACGACAATTAATGCATTTATTAGTTTTTGAAAATTTTAATTTTTTCTGGGTGGTAGTGCTAAGTTGAGACTCAACTTAGCATTACATACCCTTTTCAGGAAAACGGGTGGCGCGTCAAATTTTTTTCTTTCACTACAAATTTACGACAAATTTACGACAATTAATGCATATATTGCGAATATCCAATTCTTAAGTGGTAATGCTAAGTTTATAGAGGTTGTAACTTGGGTACTAGCTGCTGTCGTTTCTGAACATCTATAGAATTTTCTTTTTAAAAAATTGTGACTGTCGCTAGCGTTATTATAAATCTTGTTCAAAATGTAATTCCCAATCAAAATTTGAAACCGCGTTTCGTAAGCTGGTGTGGTTCAAAAGATAATAATTTTCTCAAAGAAAAATATATACTTCAAAAACTGCGTAACTAACCAATTTAAAAATCATGACAAATTTTGTTAAAAATATAATTATATTCAATCCCTTCTTAAAAACCACGTTTTGCTAGGCATTTGTTCTGGAATTATGGTTTTTAAAATATTTTTAACCTCCTACTGACAAACCGGCCTCACAGGAAATGCCAGACAGGCGAAGGAGTATGTGACAGGATACAGCAAGTCCCGTAGAGACTGGCTGCTTCGTAGAACATGAAGAGAGGTGGGAGCCATAATGGAAGTCCTAACCAGACACTGCGTCCTGCAAGGACACTTGGCGAAGATGAGAGTAAAGGAGGACGCGGCGTGTGAGCGATGTTGAGCCGAGGACGAGACCTCGGCGCATTTGTTCTCAATATGTGAAGCATACAAGGAGGTAAGAAGAGAGGTATTCAAAGAGGAACCCTTTGAGACGTAGGACCTTTTGAATCAGAGTTGGCCCAATATTCTGGCCTTTGTACAGAAGACGGGCAGATTTCTTAGCGAAGGAAGGACGCAGTAGGAGGATGCCCGGGGGTTGCGAAAAGGGCGCTTCATATGCCTAGTCGGCAGGCCTAGAGCCTACATCACACTACTACTACTACTACAAACCCGCCTTTACTGGAAATGCATGGCCTAATTGACGGAAACCAAAATAAAAATTGTGCCAATTTTAGTTCAAATTGGTTAATCAGTTTTTATGTTGACGTGTGATAGATGGATAGTAAAATAGACAGACACTATCACAAAATGACGTCGCACAAATAAGATGGGCGTTGGGCTCCGGTGGAATGTAAGTTATGGACGAGATCCTCCCATACAACGTTTAAATGGAACAAATATTTTGATTTGCTCCAGGAACTTTGGAATTTCCATTCAAACTTGCAATTTCACAATGTTATCATAATAAAAATAGACAAATATGTCAAGATAATTCGGCATTTATTTCAGTTTGGCAATTTGCAGTAGAATTGGTTACCTTTAACACTGGGTGAGATACATAAATTGTCAAATAAATATAAATGATTGAAATGTAATGACTCGTGACCCCCGGTATTTAAATCCATAATAAAGGTCATTTATTTTAAAAAAAAAGCATTACTATTAGCAACCTTAATACTGTTGTGAACAGTCCCTTGTTCAGTTCATACAGTGCACAGTGTACGGAGCGTTCTATAGGTTATGGCAGTGTAAGTCAGTAATGTCACTGTCAACTGTCTGGTCGTTAGGACTACTGTTATGATTTAAAATAAAAAAGTTTTTCTGTCTTAAAATGCTTATTATTGCTAATACATAACAGAATTTGGCTACGAGGATGGGATAACTGCTATAAAATCTCCTCCGGGACATCCTCCCAGTAATGGTTTTGCTGAACGAAGTGTTCAAACTGTTAAAAAAGATCTTCAAAAAGCTCTATTTTCTGAAAAGGGAGACAAGATAACAGAGCAGCAAATTTTATTAAAATTATCAAGCTTTCTTTTTTCTTATAGAAATACCCCAACTACAACAACCGGTATTTCACCTTCTGAAGGTATACATAAGCTTCGTCCCAGAACACGATTTGACTTGTTGAAACCTTCAAGTTACAGTAAATATAATACAGGCAGTTCTGATAATAGCCCTAGAGCCAAAAAGTTGTTTAAATTAAATGAAGCAGTATATGTAAAAAACAAAAATACAAAGCTCTGGCAAAAAGGTAAAGTCATAAAAATTTTAAGTATTAGCACATACCTAGTACAGGTTGGACCTCATGTAAAGTTTGTTCATGCCGATTCTATAAGATCTGATTTGAGTAATCCGGTAGTATCAAATGAAATATCTCACATTCCATTTGAAAATTAAGCTGCAGCTCCTAATGTTGAAGCTCAATCTTTCTTTATTGTGCGACCTCCCGGATCACCCAAACTTGATCTCGAAAACTTACCAAATGATATAAGTAAATCTGTATCAAATCCGATAGTGCCTGAAATTGTGTCACAAAGTGAAAACTCTAAAGTTGAACGTGTTAAAAGGCCCAAAGTTACAAATGTTGCTACACCTAAAGTTTCGCGTTTTGGGAGAACTCTAAAACCAGTTAAAAGATTTGATCTTTAAACAAGGAGGGAAATGTTGTGAACAGTCCCTTGTTCAGTTCATACAGTGCACAGTGTACGGAGCGTTCTATAGGTTATGGTAGTGTAAGTCAGGGATGTCACTGTCAACTGTCTGGTTGTTAGGACTATTGTTATGATTTAAAATAAAAAAGTTTTTCTGTCTTAAAATGCTTATTATTGCTAATACATAACAAATACCAGTATTTACTAAAACCTTAAAACTTTTATTTTAGACCGGGTTAAAGTATCAAGTCTAAAGACTTGATACCGACCGGTTTTAGTGCATTTTTTTATTACTCACAGGTCAAGTAGCTGCAAAGATAGATTTGGTTCACCCTAATGTGCAATATGATAGTAAGCATTTGTCAGTGAGTTTCATCTTATATAAATTTAAATTAACTTTAGAAATAAAGAAAAACAACATAAAAAATTTGTAACGAAATGTAATTTTTTGGAAATTTATTCCGTGCGGTCATAGAATTCCCGTTAAAAATACTCTCAAATTGTAGTACCACCCCTAAGGGGTGGTTTAAAGTTCGAAAAACATTAGAGATTATCCATGACTGATAAAAAAACTTATATACAAACATACATACTTATTTCAAAGCTAAATAATACATAAGTAACTCAAAACTATATCTGTAAATGCATTACCGTATTAAATACGTATCAATATTTAAATACTGTAAAAAGCTCAAGATAAATTAGAATCCGTCTTCAATTACACATCCACCAAAACAATCAAACATCGGTTTAATCATCGCTGACACTGACTTACACCGTTTTATTCGATATTTCCTAGTGGCGTTCGAAGGTTTAAATATGGCTACCATTTTTAAACCAAATATTTTATTATTTTTATTTACTCCTAACCATTGTGATGAAATAATGTCTTTGTTACAACGAAAAAAGATGACCCATATTGCAAGGTATTTATGAACAATTTACATATATAAATATTAAAAACTTTTGCATTCACAGCAAAAATAAGTTAAACCTTCAACCAAAACCTAGACTTGTAGAGGATTGTAGCACTTGTAGACCCTTTTGTAAGGTCTAGCAATTTGCCAAAATAAACTATCGTCGAACTGATTTGACATATTGGCTTGTTTTTAATATCACAACATTTTCATATTGCAAACTTTAGATGGAAATTCCAAAGCTCCAGGAGCCCATTCGCAGATTTGTCCCAATTAAACGTTATATGAGGGTCTAAAAGCATTTCACCGAAGCCCCACGCCCATGTAATTTGTGCGACCACATTAGCTAGTTAAGTTTTTTGACTACAAAAAGCTTTGTGAATTTAAGCGTCTTAAATGAGGGAAAATGTTCAATGTAGATCACCCTGTACCTACCACATCCATCTGTCGCATACCTAGTAAACCGTTGTCAAAGCTTATTTTAAAAATACAATAAAATATCTAGTAAGTGCGGAATTATTATTAAAACAATGGAATGATGATTAACATTTCGCGATGTCGGCATCAACCAAAGCTCACTTTGATCCGCGTGAAGAGTGCAAGATCACGACCGACAACGAAGGCGATTGCGATACGCTTTTGCGAAAAACGGCGCGCGGTCGTAAAACGACCTTATTTTCAGGTGCACCACCCAAAGCTTACTTGAATTAGGCTCGTTTTCCGCGATGCATGATCTAGCCGTACTTTAAAAATACTCTGCCAATATATGGGGTCCTAAGCTCACACTAGGTACTATAGTTATAGTGTACGTGTGAGCTAATATAACTAAAAACTAAAATATATTTTATTCAACTCCAGACTAAATTACCTTTTGTTTGATGAAATTTTTGAAATCTACCCCCACCCTTAAAAAAAACAAAAACTATAATGTATTTTGTTAAACTCCGGACTCAATTACCTTTCGTTTGATATCACACACGCCATATTTTCACTTAAACTCTAATTTTTGAAATATACCCCTACCCTTTTTTTAAATAAATTAAGATGTATTTTGTTTAACTCCAGACTCAATTACCTTTCGTTTGATATCACACACGCCATATTTTCACATAAACTCTAATTTTTGAAATCTACCCCCACCCTTTTATTTAGTTTGTGTTCGGTGGATTTTATTTCATTTTTAAATGGGACCATCTCGACCCAAGACCCAGCCTAGGTACCAAATTTCATTAAAATCGGCTAAGCGGTTTTTGAGTTATGCGCGTTGGTCGTTACAGACAGACATACAGACAGACAGACAGACAGACAGACAGACAGACAGACAGAAGATATATAAAATTTTTTGAAATCGGATCAACTCCTTTTTTTCGAAAAAATTTCTCTTATAAAATACTTGTTCCTGCGAGTGGTGTTTTACACTAAAAAATCTATCATGCCAAGACAAACACATGTAATTGACCTATATCTAATTGCTTCAAGTATCTGTATAATTATTTTCTTTTTTTACCATTTTACATAAATCTTCATTTCTAGTTAAATTTATTTTTTAAACTTGCGAAATTAGGTTTTAAGAACATAAATCAGCCTTCTTAAGTTTACCTATTTTATTTATATAAATTATTTAGTTTATAAAACAGCAGGAAATCTTAAATTTATATTTTATCATTTGTCACGAACGGTAACAATTTTCCTATATAAAAAGAAAATATTTATCTTAATAAACCAGACTCAACATTTGATACTTGTTCTCACTATATCTACTTAAGTTGACTGTACCATAAGCCTTATTGGTCAATGCAGAGTGTGAGGCCGGTCCCTGGCAGTAAACTTGTTAATCCTTATTGTCCCGCTGCTTAACCAAGCCGAGTTAAGCAAGTGCAATTGTCACATACAGCTTGCATGGTTAAATTGAATCAATTATTATATATAACATTGTTTAAATCAATGTCGGAAATACTCGTTCCTACTACTAATACTTTGTCGGTTTAGAACGTTTTTCTACGTTGTCCCACGCCTATTCTCCACCTCCTTCGGTCCTGACAATTATCTTCTATCAGGTTTTTTTGACTCATTGATCCTTGGATTGACTTGTTGCCATTCTAGCATCGGACGCCCTCTTTTTCTGCGCCCTATTGGTGGTCATTCTAGGATCTGCTTTGGTAATCTTTCGTCGTTCATCCGTTGTAAATGGCCGTACCATATCAGTTGTCTTTTAGTGATGTCATCCATTATGCTTCCCTCGATTCCCATTCTTTTTTTTATGATCTCATTTCTTATGTGATCTGTTTTAGATATTCTCATTTATCTTCTTATTGCATCCATTTCGACACATTCCATTTTTGTTTTGTATTTTCTGTTACGCGACAAGTCTCTGTTCTATACAACAGCGTGCTTTTCTCCATTATTTCATATATGTTAAATTTTACATTCTTTTTTACCTCTCTGCTCCATAAAATACTGTTAAGACATCCAGTAACCTTTTTTGGCTTTACTGTTCTTTTTTCCGGTTCTTTACAGTCTGTTCCTGTCTGTCAAATGTGACACCCAAGTATACATACTCATTGCAAGGAGATATTGTTGGTCCATTGTCTAGTTCAAACTCACTGGATTCTTTTCAAATATACAGGGTGTCTCATAACTTAGGGGCCATAGGTGATAGAAGAGGTCTTGTTTGATAAAAAACTTTCTATAATGCATTTGTCAAAACTTTTTCTTTGTCGAGATACAGAGCATCAAAGTTTATTTACCTTTTTTGATAATAACTTTTTAAAAAAACGCAGTAAAAATATAAAATTGGGTAAAGTCGTGTTAAAACAAGAGCAATAAATTGGAATAAAAATTATTTTGCAAAAATTAGTCGTTCAAGTTTTTTTAGAAAAACCTATTTTTTTGGTATAAACCTTTATAAAAGCCATTTTGAACGCTATATTTTTTTTATATTTTTTGTTAATAAAAACAAGTCTCTAGCGAGACATAATAATAAAATAATATTGATATTTTTTAAAAGAGTAAGTAAGCACAAATTAATTTAAAAAAAACATATTATTTTTTATACATTTTTGGAGGTTATTTTGACAGCCTGTATCTCCTCAACTTGTAATTTTATCAAAAAAAGGAGTACCACAATTTTGAATCACAATTAGCTACGTATTCAGCTGGCTGAGAAAAATTTTCCTTTTTTTGAAAAAACACGTTTTCCCCCCACTCCTTTAACTTTAAAATCCTATATCTTAAAAACAGATGTGTGTTGACCCCCATGTTATATAAACTTTTTTCTTGGAAATAACCTCCTCTATCACCTGCTGCACTATGGTGCTTAAGTTATGGGATACCCTGTATAAGTACTGTGTCTTGTCCATGTTCACTGTTAATCTCCACTTATGGTATTCTTCCGTTAACTTTGTTATCATATACCCTATGTCTTCTTTATCGTTAGCTACAATTACTTGGTCCTCAGCAAACTGTAGTGAGTTTATGGAAATCCGGTCGTAAAGTTGTATTCCCATGCCGTGCATTTTACGTTTCCAGTTTTTTAGTGCTACTGCGATATATATTTTAAAATGAGTTGGAGAGATTAGTTAAACTTAGTTTGCTCTAACATTCACATAATTTTTCTACTGGAACGGTATCATATGCTTTTTTTAGGTCCATACAGGTAACATGGGTCTCTATATTTCTGACGCACCTTTTCTTAATTACTTGTTTAAGACAAAAAACATTATCTGCTGCACGAAACTCACTTTGCTCTTCTTCTTCTTGTTCATGAAAGTAATTCTCTATTAAATCTCTAAGAATCCTACAATCTACTTAAAGTACTGGTTACTGAATTCCTCTATAACTGTTGCAATCCAGCTTGTTTCCTTTTTTATATATTGAGGATATGAACGCAATTTTCCAATCATCAGGTACTCTCTCTCACTATATGTGAGATTTTCTATTAGTTCTCCGATCCATATTTGAGCATTTCAGCATATATTCCCCCAGTTCCGGAAGCTTTTTTGGAGCTATTTAATACTATTCTTTATAATTCCTTTTTCGATGATTACTTCCCTAGCATGTACTTCCATGTATTTTTTCGGAGAGGCTGACAGATATTCGGGTCTCGTTTCCTGCAGCAGTCTCTTGTAGTGTTCTGTCCATTTTTCTGGTTTGATGATCTGGATATTTACTTTTTCTTTTGTTGGGTTTTTTACTGTAGAAATGAATTTCCATACTTCAGGACTCTGCCTACTTCCTACGTGTGTATATATATCGTGGCATTTGCGCTCGAAAATGTAATTTTTTTCTGTGCCTATCAAATTTTTTAGCTGTGTTCTGTTTTGCCTGTAGATTTCTAAGTCTCTTTGCTCTTTAGTACTGCTCGTTTCTTAAATCAAATAAAGTAAGCATACTCAAAGTCATCAACCTCCTACGAAGTTTTTGGTTATAACACAAACATCATTGGAGATCAGCTGACATTTGTATGTCAGAACGAATCAGCTAAAATATAGATATATATGTATATAGATTAAGTTTGATTAGGTTTAGTTAGGTTTGTTTACGTTTGGTTCTAGGACGCAACGTAAAGAGAATAACGTTTGTACCGGCCCTTTACCGCCTGTGCCGCCGCTGTGTGTTACATCAAGCAATTGTCACTAGGGCTTTTGTTACAGCCGTTTTGTTACTCGCGATTTTGTCACTCGCGCTTTCATTACAGAGCCAGTTATATTATCAGGTAAGATTATTACTTCCGGTTGAGATTTGGGTAAATGGGGTATTTGGATTTAGTGGCTCAAAATTTTTTAGAAGTAATATAAAATGCTTCTAGACTGACAAAAGATATTCTTTTCAGATTTTTTAATTTGACCAGAGGACATAGGGGAAAGGGGGGCAAAATGGGGTACGGGGTTAAAATGGGATATCGCAGTTTTAGGTAAACTGGGCAAGAATAAAACCTCTTAATGTTAGATGTTTTATCCCCATGACTGGTACAACACTCAATATGCAATATGATTGGTGCCGGTCGGCTGAGCTTAAGTTGGTTTTTACTCAACATGTGATGTTGTGCGCTTGTGATGTTTGAGGCAAAACGGGTTTTTTTCAAGAGGGCAAAAGGGGGTTACCTTGTTATAGCTAGTAACCTATACCCCATTATGCCCCAAAAAATTTTTGTAAATTTCTTTTGTACGAATAATTAAATTGTATTTTATGCTGTCTTTGCAAAAATGGACGCAAAATTCGTGTAGGCGAGTCAACAGCGATGACTAGTACGCTGTAATTCCTTCTAAATTTTGTAAGTACTAAATTCAATTATTTTTTATTACAACATTTTATTTTTTAATAAATATTTGTTTTACAAAAACATTGATTCTAAATTACACAACCGCCCGTTTCGCCACACATAGGTACCCCTATTTTTCCCCGTATGCGGGGCAAAATGGGACAAAGTCAACTTTTTACAAATATAAAAATAAAAGTATGAAGGAGTTCTAAATCGCTTAAACTGAAAATTAAAACATAAACAAAACATATCTAGGCAACTTAATTCCAAATGACGAACGCAATGGTAATCATTTAATAGGAGAAGAGAGCCTATAAAATTAAGTATCCCTTTTTGCCACCCTTTCCCCTAAGTGTAAAATCACTATTTATGTTTGAGGCACTACTTAAGCATTTTGTTTTAAACGCAATAATGAAATATTTAATAATACAGTCTATAGTTGAGGATGTATATAAGTGGCACCGCCTCATGGGTATGGTAAACCAAATTTTGCGGCAAAATCTAAGTAAAGAAGATTTAAAAAATGTTTTCGTACATGCAGTGTGCCGCTTTATGTGTATGATAAAATGTTGAGATCTTTTAAATCATAGATAAATTAGGTATTTAATTAATAAATAAAGATCCGAAACATAAAAGAGAATCCAAAGTTATATTAAAATGTGCGCAAATATAGATTTAGTTACAAAAACGGTAATATGTTTTGTAAAAAAATCGGTCGTAATTTGCTTGACATGAAACAGTCAAAACAACAACAAACAGAAAACGTCAAAGCCCGGCTAAATCAATAAGTTCGTAACAACCAGATAAGAGTTATTCGTTTGAAAGAAGACATAAATAAAAAGTAAGTAGAATAGTAAGCTAATGACTAATTAGTGCAGTGCCTCGTTTTGGGAATCAATATCAATAAAAAAATTAAAGGAACTGCGTGCCACTGTACGTACCCCTCTACTCCCTTCCCGCCAACCACGGTTTTGATGACGCGGTGCCACTTTAATACAATATCAAATATAGGTTGCTGTCTCTTCTTGTTTAATTTTTGTCTCACATTTTGGGATTAAAACTTTTTGTTGATTTTTTCATTTTTTTTTAAAACCCTTTTCAAAAGAGCTTGCTGTCATTCACCAAAAACAAACATACAGAAAGCAAGAACGTCGTGTCACCAAAGTGTCCTTAAACAAAATTTATATTTTACATTTAAAGACTTTGAAAGGTAAAGATTACCAGTGCTAAAGCCAAATGAAATGTCAGGTTTAAAATCAGATTAGTGAAGACTTTATCTAGTTTTAAATAGACACGTTAAATTGACTTTTAGTAACAAAATAGCGACGATGCTCTAATCTCGGCTTTTGTCACTCAAAGTTTATCGACAAAGTCAACTTATCTTGGTAACCAACTGCGATAAGTACCTTGTTTTGTTTTGGTTTTCAATTGTCAATTTTGTGGTTCAGGTAAAAGAGGAATGAAATCAATCTGTTGACATAAGTTGGGATTAGTAGCCTGATATTGTTTTCTAAGAAAACAGTTTAGTGAAATCCGTGAACGAATAATATTATTAGAACTATTTTTTTGTCAAACTTTCTCTATTTTGTTATAGTGTGCAGATGTGTCAATTTTCGCAATAATTCTGATTTCGTTTATTGCTGGAGAATTAATTTTTTTATGTTATACAGGGTGTAATTTAAATGAGGCATCAAACTTCAACGGGAAAGGTGAACAGAAAACCAAAAGTTTAAATAACTTTCGGTAAATGTCTTTTTATACGACGGTCTTGTAAAAGGGAGTTTTGCGCACGGAGAACACGATCTGAAAATGGCATTTTGCGCACGCTGTGTGCAAAATGTTTTGCACACGCTTATGTCATTTTTGCGCAAGCCTATGTCATTTCTGCATACGGGTCTCCCGTCATTGTGATTTTTGTTGTTGTCACCCATCAATATAAGTTTGCTTAGTTCCGTAGCAACCGTCACTGCTCGTATGTTTTGTGATTAGATACATCAAAAAATTGTTGAATTTTTAAACTTTTGTTGTAAAAATGTCGGAAATAAAGACAAGTTGAATTAAAATTTCATTTTTCTTTCTTTATTAGCATTTGTATAAAAAATATTGTAAAAAACTCGTTTGAAAACCTCTTTGCACAATCCCTCGACTTGTAGAACTCGCCTTCGGCTCGGTCTACCAAACTGTCTCGATCGTGTGCAAAGAGTTGTTTTCAAACCTTGTTGTTTAAATAACTATTTATTTACAATTTATAGCATTTGTAAAGTTTGAACAGTTGTGAAACACTGTAAATTTGACAATTACAAATAATTTTGTGATTCCTTTTTTTCAAAAAATTATATGTTAAGAACATACATTGTGGCCAAATAGTTTCTGTAATTCGTCAAACTTTATGAAATTTTGGTATGTTGTAGACCGAACCTTTCTTATCAAAAGTTTTTATGGGCTCAACTCAAATTAATGACCAGTTTTTGAAATACAGGGTGTTGAAAGTGATAATGTTCTAGAAGCATAATGGCTTTTTAGACGGGTTGTACAAACATATACGCAACATTAGTATAACTTATATTTACGATTTATTTATTATTTTTAATCTGAACCTTTAAAACATTATCTACAGAGTGTTTAATTAAATATTATTCGAATGTTTTAAATATTAAAAAATATTTAAGTGTTTTGTATACCTGTGCCGTGCCCTGTAAAAAGCTATAATGCTTGTTTCTCAGTAAATATTTTGACTAATATTTATTTAAACACCCTGTAGATGATGTTGTTTTCCCCAAATATTTTAGTTTTTTTTTTCTAATTTATAGAAAAGCACTACTTTTCTCCCGCTTAACAAGGTACAAAATAGTAAAATCGGTGAAATGGTTCTCATAAAATCTGATTTAAAAAAAAAAAAAAAATTACAAATTATATGATTACATTGCCAATCCTGTCTGCATTCAGTTCTTTATAATTTCATTATTACTGAACCGATTTTAATCAAATAAAAAACATCATGGTGCAAACTGATTGAATCGGTTCAGCAATAATGAAATTATAAAGAAATGAGCGCAATCGTATATTTTTGTAAAACAATGGCTAAAAGGAAATCAGATTTTGTGAGAACCACTACACCGATTTTATTAATTTGTACATCTTTATGCGGGAGAAAAGTAGTGTTTTTCTAAACTAACACATTTCCAGAAAGTAAGAATAAACATGCTATTTTTAAGAATCAAATATGCTTCTGTCCTACATCTTAAATTCTAAGATGGCGGCAAATTTTGATTAAAATCTTTCAAGAGCAGATAAATCTCACTATGATTTTTTTTATGTTACTAAAATCGGTTTAGTAGTAACGAATTTATAAGGAAACGAATGCAGACCGGATTGACAATGCAATCAGGATTGACAATGCAATCGTATAATTTGTAAAACAATGGTAGAAACAAAAATAGATTTTTTGAGAACCGTTACAACGATTTTACTAATTTGTACTTCGTTGTGGTGGGGGAAAAGTGGTGCTTTTCCACAAATTAAATAAAAAACTAAAACATTTTTAGAAAATAAGAAAACACGCCATTTTTAAGAATCAAGTATGATTCTGTCCACCATCTTAAATTTTAAGATGGCGAGAAACTTTGTTCATGATGTTTAAAAAGAAATCAATTTTAACCAGGATGTTTAAAAACTTAAAACTCTGATTAATTCTCTGCCAGGATCAGTTTGTCCCATTAAAATCGATTATATAGTTCAAAAGTTATAATGAAAAAACATTTGTCCGGGTTTTTTGGCACACCCGGTATTTTACCACAAAATGCCCCTAAATAAACACAAAATGTATCGAATCTAAAATATATGCCTCGGTTTCATTAGTACGAGCACGGCAGAACGCCTTTGTTGCGAAACCAACGAATTTGTTTGTGCTCGCTACTGTTTCTACTGCTTCAGTTTGACCCGTTAAAATAGCGAATCATTTTTGCCTTTAGTGTGAACGTCTACTATATCCCGTTGTTCGCTGCGAATTCCCAAAAAAAGCTTACCTCATTTTTTATGTCCAAATAAATGAAAACTTTCCTTCCTTTTTTATATTTTAGCATTTTTCGGCCAAGCCTAATTTATGACAAAACTATTTTAAGTTGTGTTCAAGATTTCAACGGTTTTGTTTGGGAAAATGTTGATTTTATTATTTAAATCAGATTATAAGGAAGATAATCGCGTTACCGAAAGGACAACTTTAATTGCCTCAATTCTATAAATATTTATTTTTCAAAAACAAAACGAATTTAGCAATAATTCAAAAACTTACCAAAATGGTTCGCCGCCGTCCTCAATCACTACCACTGTTTATACTAAAACCTAACGTTGCCCCGTGGAATGATTTTTTTTTCAGGTAAAAATTGGCTGTTACCGGCGTGGGACGGATTACTTATGCCAAGTTGTTCTTTTTAGATTTTATTTTCTATTGATACAATATGTCAAAACCTAACAAACTTCACATTTTTATAAAAGGTAACTTTTAGTTATTAGCACTTTGAAGGCAATATTTGTATTTTAAAACAACTTGACTTGACAAACCTCCCAGTGGCAAAAAATGTACACTGAGTGCAACACTGAATTTGTCAGTTCCTCAAAACAATACAAAAAGTTGGACTAGTTTTCCCAAAATAATACAAAAATTACATTAGTGGCATACCAGTGATGCATTTTTTTCCAAAATAATTTACTATGTTGGCCAGGTAAAATGTGAATTTGTCGGTTCGGTACGGTCCGGTTCGGATTCACATCCTCTAGGATCCCAGGTAGGAAGTCAGAAAAGTTTTTTTTTGAAAAAAAATATTGGTTTAGTTTGCTTTGGTTCGGTTCGGTTAGATCTGATTAGGTTTCGTTAGGTTAGGTTTTTGAAACTTTCTATTTTCATGTGGTTAGAATCATTCAAGTGAAAATCACCCTGTACATCTATTCTTATACATGAGGTAAATAATATTGGTAGATCTACGCATGCGAAGTCAGGGATTGGAAGTGGACTTGGTAGGGCTAGCGTCTTGTAACTCACAATGTGTTGCTTTTTTTTACTAGATTGTCAAAATATTTGATTAATTATGACATCTAATCTAACCTAATTTCTATTTATGACTGTCATCCATTGTCATCCTTAAAATTTTAGTAAGGCCCACAATTTTAGAACCGAGTCGGTGTACCTATGACTCTAATATGTAGTGCCACATTTTGCTAATATTTAAATAAGTTGCCTTGTTGTCTTTTGCCTAAAAAATAGCTTAAATCGAATTTGCCGCCTTAAAGAGCTTGTCGTATCTATATTCTGTCGACATCACAATGACATAGTGGGTACCCTAAATCTTTTAACATCCTCAAGCATTTATGATTTTATTGTAAGCAGCTTGTTATGGAACGGTCATAAACTGATGAGAAAAGTTAAGTGATGGCCATAAAGTGGTAAAAATAGTGCACCTTATGAGTTTATGGACCCATTCAGTGGGCTTTGTGGGATTTCTAGAAAGGTACACTGAAATCTTGTCGTAAATTAAATCCGTGAAAATTCAAAATTATTATAGTTGCTACTTGAAAACGATGCTTTGCTTTAGTAATAAAATATTTTTAAAGAGGAACTAACAATGGAAATCATTACTGCAATATTCAGTGGCGGAACCTTTTGCGAAAATCACAAAAACTAATAATTATTAATATCTTAGGTCCTAGTGCCAAAGAGCAAGGTAAAAGACCAGTTTGATAACCCGGTTTTCATAGACCCGTAATAACTAGAAAAACATTTTTTTTTCAATTTAAATTCAAGTAAGTTTACCGAAGTTCATTTAAAAATACCCAAGTAGCAATAAGATGTTGACTAAACGTCGTCAATGGCGTGCCGAAGATGGGTCTAAACGTTGAAGTCGAGTCAAGCATGACCCTGTTTTGAACCAATTAGATTAACGATTTTTTATATATATATATATATATATATATATATATATATATATATATATATGATATTTTTTGCTTTGTAGTGTACCAGAAATTAAACAAATTTTTATAATAAAGAATTTATGCGGTAAACAGTATATCTGGCTATTAAAAACATTTCTACCAACGAGATTGAGGCGAGGGGAGACGTCATGCCTGTTTTCAAAACGGTTTCACTTCCGCCATATATGTGCTAGCTTTACGTCAAGTCAGCTGTTCGAGTTTTGTGTGCGGGTTTTGTTGGGTTTTTGTAATTTAGTTAAACTATTTTGGATATTTTTGAAGAAAATTGTGAAGTTTAAGAATGGCTTGATATGCAGTGCTTAGCTGTAGAAGTCGACAAGGCGTCGATAAATAATAATACAGGCCCGTACTAATATAATTTCATATATTTTTATAATAGTACAATTAGTATTACTGGTAGGTATAAATTATAAAAAATTAGACCATCATATATACAACGTGTCCCGGAACTAATGGTATAGAATAAAACTGTAGATTCCTTTGATCAAAATATTACGAATTGTGTTCACTTGCCTTAGTACAAAAGTTGATATTATTCAAGATACACGGCGTTAAAATGTATTTTTCATTTCATTTTCTTTAAGATCTTTTTCACAAATCAACATATTTGAAAAAAAATTGGGGTTTTTTTTGGGATGAGCAACTCGTTTTTGGCAAAAAAATTATTGTACATATTACAGGGTGTTTTTGTGCCTAGGTGTATACCAGTTTTTATTTATAATGATGATTTTGCATATTCATTTTTATATAAAAAAGTTATACTTTTTGATGTTGCTTGGAGCAGCAGCTGTCGAGATTTTTGTATTTCAAAGTATTTATTGCATGGGTAAAAATTTTGTTATTTCACCTTTTGTTTTCTCGAATAACTTTTGACTCATGCAATAAAATCTTTAAATGCAAAAATTTCGAAAACCATTGCTCCGAGCGGCATAAAAACAGTATAAATTTACTGGCCAAGGCACAAAAAGTTACACCGATTTTAATGTAGTAAACCACAGAACACACTGTACAACTTACAGCAAATTTTTTATTAAAATCAAATCGCTCAATTCAAAAAAACTTAATTTAAAAAAAAATATATTGATTAATAAAAAATTTACTAAAAAAATTAAGTTTAACACTCGGCTAATATCAACTTATGAGCTAAGGTAAGTGTAGCTAAATCTTAATATTTTGATCCAGGTAATCTACAGTTTTACTACGTACCAATAGTTCTGGGAGACCCTGTATATATACCCGCAGATTTTGCATTTGTGCTATCTAGAATCAGTGGCGGATTCAGAAGTGCTTTTTTGTATTGGTTATGACTATATTATATACCAAGGGATAAGCTGGGCACTTTTTATCCCGAGGCGAAAAGTTTGTACTACGAGCGTTGCGAGGGCTACAATTACCAAGGGCTAAAAAGACAATTAACACATTTTTTTTTTTACTTTTTTTATTTTTTTTTTGAGTTTTTAGATTTTTTTCAATATTTTTTAGAGCTTTTTACTTTTTATTTCCAAAACGGTCCCTTTTAATTCCTCATTTTTTTCTATCTCTCATCTGTCACTGTTAATTCCTGATTTTTAATTTTTATCATACTTTTATCATATTGACAGGTAAGTAGGTACTTATGGCACTATTGGCACCGCAGGCGAAAAATTCTGCAGGTTCGTTTTTCAGGGTAAATATATATAGCAATATAGCTTTAGTTGATATTGTATTAAAGTGACACCGCGTCATCAAGACCTTGATGAGCGGGAAGGGAGTCGAGGGGTACATACAGTGGCACGCACTTCCTTTAATTTTTTTATTGATATTGATTCCCAAAATGAGGCACTGCACTAGTTAGTCATTAGCTTACTATTTTACTTGCTTTTTATTTATGTCGATTTCATTAGAAAGGAACATATATACTCTTATCTGGTTGCTACGAACATATTGATTTAGCTGCGCTTTTACGTTTTCTATTTGTTCTTGTTTTGACTGTTTTTGTCAAAAAAATAAGGACGGAGCTTTTTACAAAACAAATTACCGTTTTTGCAACCAAATTAATATTTGCGCACATTTTAATGTAAATTTCGATCCTCTTTTATGTTTCGGATCTTTATTTATTAGGTTAGTACCTATTTGATCTCTCCTTTAAAATGTCTTAGTGTTTTATCTTTCGAACGTTAAACCCCGAGCGGCACACTGCATGTACAATGTGAAACATTTATTTTTTAAGGCTTCTTTACTTAGATTATGCAAAAAAATTTGCTAGCTATGACGCGGTTCCACTTTAATACAATATCAACTATAAGTGGTACAATTTTAATAATAATACAAAAAAAAATCCATTTTTTTACCTATTTAGGGTATATAGAAAAAATTCTTGGCGGGAGGCGTTTGCTCCTAGCCCCCCCCTCCTGAACCCACCGCTGCAAGTGATATTTTTTTTTGGTAGCTTTCTAATATTTGTTATTCATAATTAAGCTTATTATTCTTGTTATATTGCAAAGCTTCCAGGAACTGAGAAAGTTTTATATTTAGTAATTTATATCTAGATATTTTGGCAGTCTTGTCTATCCCTCCATTTGACAAATCTTATATCTTATATGTAGGAATCTCGTTTATACGCATTTCAATGCCCAATTTCTTAATACTGATGCCCTATTAAAAAGGACATTACTGTAATCCGGCTCTGGGATAAGCGCCATGTTGGTGCCAGGATAGGCTCCGCCTAGTGCAACCACTTTTGGCAGGCAGATCGAATTGATGCTGCTCCTTTTCCCTATTCAATCTCGTTTTCTTCCAACAAATTTTATGAACGCACCACAGTCTACTGTCAAATATTACCTAGTTTGGTAATCCGGAATCCGCGCAGGCCTTTATTTTGGCGTTTATTTCACAAAATCATATTTTAATTAAGTTGCCGTGGAATTACTCAAGTCATTCTTTTTTACCTGATATGTGAAGTTTGATTTTTACATAAATTAGGGGCCGCATTTGCCCAAGAGACCAACTATAAATGAGATTTTTTATGTTTTTTTACATAGTCGCGAAAATGCCGCCCTCTGCGCAGATTTAACCAAGCGTATGCTTAGTCAAGCCCACGACTGCGGCACAATAGCCAGAAAACGTTTTTGACTAGAAAATGTAGTACAAATTTTGGGCCACAAACTTTTCTGTACTACATATGTTCTATCCAGTGGCGGCGCGTGATAAAAAGGGTGCACACCAAAAAATAAAAATAAAAATTGCGGCGCAGGCGAAAATCTTTTTTCAGTGCCACGCTAACTTTTTAGGCCTTCGAGTGGGCCGTCATATCATATAATTTAGAGCAAATAATTAAAAAATGAGATATTTAGTTAGATATTAGTTACCTACCTATTATTATTGTTTTTATAAATAAATAACAAATTATCACACCTAGTTTATTTTCTCCTCTAATGGCAAGGATGAAAATTTATTTAAATATTGCACGCTTATGCTATCACAATTAGAAACTTCCGCCATTATCAAAATTCCCCAGATTAATATATCTACATTTTCGTAATAAAAAAAAATTGTGTCTGCTTAAGACCACACGGCAGAAGTGTAAACTTCAACAAGGCGAAATTAATAATACTGGCCATAACATATTCTGTAAAGCGGACCGAACCGAATTCTTGTGTGTACTGGCCTTCATCTGCATCATTATATCGCTCGCTGAATGTTTTTCACAGTTAGTCGACTCGAGCCGATTTCACCCGAATGAGCGTTACATAGCCGAGCCTGACGGCTCAGTTGAATTCACTACCCACCAAAACTGCTAAAAGCGCCTAAAGAAGTTTACACTTCAAAAACTACAAACATGTAAAACATCAATATTTTTATTTTATATACTTAGTACTTAAAATTTCAACTCTACTCAGCAGTGGCGTATATAGAAAAAAGTTTCGGGGTGGGCCCGAGACAGTTTTGGGGGGGGGGGGGGGCCCGAGACCTCATGAGGCTGTATTTTATGCTAGTTTATCTTTGTATTCATGAAATATGTGGAAAATATCCAAAAAAATCTTAGCTTCAGGGGAGGCCCGAGCACCCCCCCCGTATATACGCCACTGCTACTCAGTATTTATTGGATTTACCGATAATATAATAATTAGTTAGTACCGAATACAAAATATCTGACACTCGAATAGGAAGTATCAGTATCTACTCGATACTTGGAAAAGTAATCGTTTCACACACAACTACTAAGTGCACGAATTAAAAGTGTCGGTAATCTGCTCTAACATGCAACGCGAACCGACGGCGCAGGGGTCATCACGGGGGTGCGGGCGGTATTGAGGCTGGTCTTTGTATACGCGCCGTGCAGAAGGAAGGTTCAGATTCTATGTACTGTAAAATTCTATTGGGACATGTCGTCCTCTCTTTCTATATTTCGTAATTAGCATGCGACATAACATCTAGAGTGCATAGAATTTAGTTCCAGTAAATAAAAGCGTTGTTTGCATATACGTAGTATTCCGTATATGGTTGTTTGATGGAGAGTTTCAACACGAATACAAAGACATACATCAGGTATTAATTCCTAGAGTATATTCCAGTCTTTAGTGAATTTCTTTTGGGATAATTATGAATTAAATTAAGGAATGATCAAAGTTTAATATTTTTTTAAGTAAAATTTGGGAGTGCACGTGCACATGTGCACTTATGGAGAAACCGCCACTGGTTCTATCCTTAATTGGCTATTGTGCGAAAATCCAAAGTGGGCGTGCTTTTAAATCTTGAATGTTTTTAACCCACTCATCACAAGTTTGTGTTCACCTATGACCTGATTTTAAAAATTGAAAAGAAAACTACATTGTTGGCGTCTAGAAGGACATTTCACTTGTAAAAATTTTGCAAAAATAACATACCAAACAGGTGCTATAGGCTTATTATAATAGTGAAAATTGAATAGTCTTTGATAAATCAAGACTAGAACAAAATTGAAAAAAAAAAAATTAAATAAAAAAAATACCCAACTGCTAAATTTACTTGTAAGTACTAGTCGCAGTTAAGTACATAGACTTCCAGAAATTAGTAAAGTAGTTACGAAATTTCCACTCACTCATGTATAGATCTTCAAAATTCTACTGTACTTCCAGACATGCTACAAAGCTGAAATTTGGCAGACGAATAGAAATTATGACCAGACCCTTGAGAACAATAAAAAAACCACAAAATTCTATTTTACTCCCCTCCCCTATAGATGTAAAATTATGTAAAAGTATTGCCCACTTTCAGAACCGCTAGAAAGCTGAGCTTTGGAAGGCCGATAGGAACTGTGATAAAAATACAGAAAAAGATTTAAAAAACCCCAAAATTTTAATTTACTACCCTCCCCTATAAACGTAAATTTATGTAAAAGTAAAATCGCCCACCTCCAGAAACGCTAGAGACCTGAGCTTCGAAAGATTGATAGGAACTATGATAAAACTATAGGAAATAGTTTAAAAACACCAACATTTTAATTTCCTTTCCTCCCCTATAAATTTAAAATTATGTCGAAGTAACATTGCTCACTTACAGAAATGCTAGAGACCTGAGGTTTGGAACATTGATAAAAACTATGATAAAACCGAGGGGTGGCTCGGTATTTCCTTTTGGTGTACAGGTTAGGGGAAATACCAGGAAATACTTGAGAAGTACTGGGAAATATACCAGGAAATATCATTAAAAATACTAGGGGGGGAAATACCAGGAAATGCCATTGCTTGGGAAATACTAGGAAATACCAATAAAATTTGAGGAAATACTGGGAAATACCAGGAAATACCGTCGGTATTATATCGTAGGTATTTCCTTTTGGTGTACAAAAATCGGCGATCGAGCCACCCCTCGGATAAAACTATAAGAACAAATTTAGAAACAAACAAATTTTAATTTACTTCCCTCCCCTATAATTGTAAATTTATCTAAAAGTAACATTGCCCCCTTCCAGAAACGTTAGTGAGCTGAGCTTTAAAAGGCTGATAGGAATTATGATAAAGCTATGAGAAAAACTTTTTGTAACAATATTTCGCATATTTTACTACTTTAAAACTTAAATATTATCTAAATCCTTTAAAAAAGGAGTTAAATCATAACAAAAAAATCATGTAAAAAACGTACGCGAAAATACAATACAAATTTCAAAATGAAAGGTTCTTACTAGTTTGGAAATGTTTTTCTAAACTTGGCTATTACGGCTTCAAATGGCTCTTGGGCACAGTGCTAAATTGTATATCAAGAAGTTTGGCTGTATAGTAGCAAAGTTTAAAATAATATTTCCAAACTAGTCAGAACCTTTCGTTTTGAAATTTGTATTGGAGAACTTGACTTTAATTTTATCTCAATTCTTTTTGCGGTGTATCATTTTTGCGTACTTTGTTTTAAACATTTTCAGCTGATTTCAATATCTTCCCAATCTAAATTTGGCTATCCACAAAGTTACTTTTTTAACTTTAGTTAATATTTTATGCCAGGAAAGTCCGGGAAGTTTGTAGTTTTTCTCATTAATAATTGCCTTTATACTTCTATTTCCAGTATCCATTTATCATTTTTTTTGTAATCTACCAATATTTTTTATATGCTTAGAACATACCATAAGCAGCTGCTGCCAGGAGCGACTCAAAAAGAGCTCTAAAATCAATGCAAATCCAGCGTAACGCGGCCGGTTTTATCAAGAAAGTTATTCGGTTTTATGTTTTCCTTCGACGTATACCGTTACAGTATATGTCCTAAAATAGTAAGGACAACTCAAGTAACATAAGGTGTTGTTCAACAGCTGGTGCAACAAATATAGCTAGCAATATTGCTTTAGTTGCCTGCTGCCACAATATTTCTAAAATATATTTAAAACATTGGGCCAGCTATAAGTGGTATGCCATGAAAGCATCAGGGCAAGTGTTTTTAGGTTTCTTCCAAAAATCCACTAAATGGCTACTTTTTTTGAAAATGCACTTCTCTGACCAATTGCAAATCATATGGTTGGTTTGATACGCGATACAGTTGGTTTTGGGTGGATTGCTCTAACGGTAAGGGTAATCGTTACTTGGCTCTAATTAGCGCCTGCCGTTAACTTCAATAAAGATAACAGCAAGCAACCTTAACCCAAATATATAAAAACAGGTTTGGACTTGTTCCAAATTTATGTTCGCAATAAATAGTTAATAAAAGGCTTCAATATTACGATCATCATCTTATTTTCTGCGGTTTACCTATTATGACCCGCTCACTGGTTCTGACGAAGCGCAGCTAAATATCGCGTTAGTGACTCTTTTTCACTTGTGCAAATTGTGTCAGGAAACAAAAACCAGTAGGTGTTTATATAAAACAAATAATGGACATTACAAGGTTTGTAACTTAAAATATAAGCCTAAACTGGCCTGTGTCTAACATCTAGTTTGTTCTACATGCTCTAAACAAGTATGTCCTCAAAATATGCATTTTTTTTTTAAGATAGCAAACTTTGAAAAATGTTTAAAAAAATAATCTCATATCATTTTTTAGTATTAATTTTTTAATATTGGTAGAATAATAAACTCTCATATGCAGTGTGTTTTATTTGCGGAAACTTCCGATTAAACTTAATATGGATTTTTTTCTAAAGGAGTCGTCGATATCAAAAATGCCGATCTTGGAGAAGTATGGTGTCAGAGCAGAAACTCCAGAAAATTTTCTACTGCATTTGAGGGATTTGTATCTCTTCTTTTTCTACAAGAATATTTCCAACAGCTGCGTAATCAACTCATGGAAATTAAACGGCTTTATGGCCTTAACTGAAGCACAAATGGGAAAAGGTAGGCTGAAGCAGGAAAATACTATTTTAAGAAAACTAGGCTTGACTGCATTGAGAGCTTCGACTACTTAAATGTCTATTAAGGTTTAAACCCATTATAGGAAGCAGGCCTTACCTAGGCATTCTCATCGGAGACCGATGAAGCCTTTTTACGAAGCAAGTTGAAGCAAAGAGAAGGTTAGGTCCTTATCAAGCTCTAGATCTTAAATTAGAGCAAGATCCGATGAGAAGACTCTCGTTAACTTCTGAGCCTCACATATCCTCACAAATAAAAATTACTACAAAGAAAGGCATAAAAACAGATAGAGAGGTTGAAAGATTTATAAAAATGGGAGAGTTTTCGATTCCGTCAAATGTGCTACTAAGTTCAAATGAAGAAGTAACAATTAAAAATAATTTTGGTTTTGATATTATAGGTATTAACTTAAAATTAGAACTTGTTTGCTTGGTAATTACTAGTTAAGGTATTTAGAACTTTGAGTTTGTATTTATTCTGGTTAAACTAAAGCTTACTATCCTTAGCACAGTTGATTAGCTTTTTTTATAAGCATTCCAGAAAGGGGCTACACATGTGGTATTGCTGTGTAAAATTTTCAAGGGGTTGAAGTGGTACTTAAGAGATGAATGGGGTAGTTTCCATAATAATGTCATTCAGAGGCTGTCTTCTTTTAATTACTTTTTAGTTTAAGAATATAGTCATCACAAGGAGTAAAAACCAAAAAATAAAACAGACTCTTTTTAACCTCTTAATTATCAGTAATCCCTACTATAATCGCAGTAAATAATGTTCAAGGGCCAATAAATATTTAAGCCAAGTTTGGCTGAAATCCGTTAAACTGTTCCAGAAATATGATTTTTGTACCAAATTCCCATATACTCAAGACACTGTGCGCCCGCGCAGAATAAAGGTAACAGACTGGCAAAAAACCTGACCAAAAGCACCCTATTGATGCAATGCTTCGTTAAAAAGGAAGCATTGTCCTAATTTTTAAACTGTTAAAAAACTGCTGTGAGCATTAATTGATTTTCGCCAAAACCTAATCAGCTTCTTACAGTATTGTACACGATTTTACCTGCAAATTTTATAAAAACCGGTTCAGCGGTTGAAAAGCTATCGTGGACTGGACAGACATACACGCACACACACACACTAAGATAGGCCAAAATACACTCAAATAATACATTTTCGGCGCTAACTCAAAATAAAATTTTTCGTCGAAAATAATACCTTTTCTAGCTGTTCTAGCGCGGGCCAGGAAGGTAAAAATTAAAGCTTGCGCCTTTAGTCCTTACTACTTTGGTTGATTTACTATGACGTTTACCGGCAAAAGGACATGTGCCCCAATACATAAAATACTCGAGAACACGATGGATGGATATTTCACGAAAATTCGCCGGAACTAAACGCCGTGAAACGGACCTTCTAAAGGCTTTACATGCAAGAATCCGCTCAGAAATAAAAGAACATCATAAGTTCCGAATGAAAAAGAAACCAAATCACCTGGATGGAATTCAATCACTGTTCATTGAATAAGATCATATTACGTAGAAATAAAGAACTTGAATTAAAATTTATCAAACACAAAAAAATTAACACATTAATTGTTAGGTACCCAAATTTCCAGCTTACTACCTTGTAGCCAAGCCAAAGAATTCAAAAGATGTAAATACAGTATGTTCCCATAAGTTACTTTACTCTTGAGTAAAACTCATATTTTTTGACAAACCTCGTATACCACTAAAAAAATTTGATATTTGATAACTGTATTTTAGGTTTTAGATAATGCAGAACTTTTTATGAAGAATAACTTTTTTTCCTAAAATTATTAATAAAAAACTTTTCCATATGATTCCAAATTAGGGGGACTTACTGTATAAGACCTATAGAGTTAAATGACTTCTATTGTACAGTGGCAGAAAAATTAACAACCGACTTAAAAACGAAAAAAAGCCCATTAGGTTTTCTACCTACCTTCAATTTTCAATTGCTCAGAGTTTTTTAAGTTGACTCCAACAAGCATCACTGAAGTTACAAAGATCATTTATGATATAAAAAAACAAAACTCTTGTGGTGTTGATGGCATGGCGTTTCGGCAAAAATAATAAAAAATCTGCCAGAATCTGCAATCGACTAGCGATGGTCGATTGTATTAATAATCAGTGGCGGATCCAGGGGGGGGCAGAGGGGCCCGGGCATCCCCCCTTCCTGACATTAAACTTATTTTTAGTTTGAGAGAAAAAATTCCACTGGATTAACCGCATTTTTTAACAAAATTTACCCGCAAGATACCTTTTTAAAAAAATTTTGATAAAAATAACTAAGTATTCTAAAAATTTTATATGCCTGACAATTTTATTTCAGACCTAAGAATTAATAAAAACAACAAGGAAAATATATATTCTGGTTTTTGCGTCCGTCTTGGCCCCTCCCCCCTATAACTGGAACTTTTCCAGATTGCTTAAAGTTAGCGGTAATTATACCAATTTTTAAAGGAAGGGAATCAGTGACCCAGCAAATTATCGCCCGATATCTCTTCTCACCACTTTTTCAAAGATCATTGAAAAAATAGTTAAAATTAGGCTAATAGAATACTTAAAAGAAAATAACATTTTAACATCTGCTCAATTTGGATTTCAAGAGAACAAAAGCACAAATAATGCAGTTTTGGCTTTTTTAGAAAAAAAAATTCTTAAGCCTTAATGATGGGGAGAAGCCTGCGGCAGTGTTTTGTGATTTTTCTAAGGCTTTTGATTCTGTAAATCACGAAATACTGCTGCAGAAGCTGAGTCACTGTGGGATAAGTGGTAGGGATTTGGAGTGTTTCCGGTCGTATCTTTCGGGGCGGAGCCAGTTTGTGAGAATTATTAACGATGTGGACTCGGGTCCTCGGGAGGTGGCTCACGACGTCTCGCAGGGTTCTGTGCTTGGGCCTATCCTTTTTCTTTTTTTTGTTAATGACCTAGCATTTTTAGCGATATCTGGAGTGTTTGTTATTTTCGCTGATGACACTACAGTGTATAAAGATGAACTTGTTCTTAATCAATTAATTGAAAGTAATTTAAAGATTATTAAAGATTGGTGCGACTCTAATAGGCTTGTATTTAATATATCTAAGATCATTATTTTAAGCTTTAATACTAATATTTTAAATGCGAACTTCAGGGTGTTCAATTGATCAAAGGGTCTTAGAAAAAAAAGATGTAGTCAAATTTCTTAATATACATATCGATGCCAAACTTAGGTTTGATTGTCACACTGATCAACCTAACAAAAAATTGGCAAAATGTTCATTGTAAAGAGGGTTTCTCCTCTCAAAGTGCAGTTCAATCTACCTTTGTATTGTAAAAAAGAGCTGTTAGGTATATTTATCAAGTTAACACCAGAGAGAATTTTAGACAACTTTTTGTACGCGAGGAGATTCTGACTGTTCCAAGTTTATTTATTCTGGAGACTGCATCAATAATATTTAAAAAGTTTGAAGGCTATAGCAGAGAATCAAGATACAATCTAATACATACAAGTGATTTGCCTTTGCCAATACCGAAATCATCGTTAACCAAAAACTCTATTATATATGACAGCATTAAAATATTTAATATTTTGCCTGATGACATAAAGTCTCTCAGTGAATACAAGACATTCCATAATAGGCTTAAAAATGTTTAATAAGTAAGGCATTTTACAATATTGATGAATTTTTTTTTTACTTAGAATTCATGTTTTAATCATATTCTTTACTATTTTAAAAATATTAGTGTTTGTGATGTCTATTGTAATTTATTTAGGTTTACCATTTTATTTTATTTTGTTACTTTATGTTGTCATTTTTTTTAAATAATTTTTTTTTTCAGTAATTTTAGTTTGTTCAGTAGATTTATTTTTAAATATGTATTTTCTGGTAGGTCTGGTGCAATGCTTTGTCAACAGAATTTTTAGTTTTTTGACAATAAGACTTATTTGAATGGAATTGAATTGAATTGTAGAGACCCTGTATGCTCACTAATTTTAATACGTTTTTACCATGATACACTAACACGCGGTATGTCAGCAACTTGGGCAAAAACTTGTTTCCGCCGCGCAACATGTCGATGATAAAATAGCGAAATCCAACGTAAACCACTAAAAACCTTTTTTCTCGCAGTCACTACAAGTTACTAGGTAACCTGGTTACTAGTTTTCTGGTTTTCTTCGCTGAGTAACACTAACTATGACGTCACGAGTAACCACACAGTGTAACCAGCCTAGCAGATACTGCTGAAATATTTTGAGGTTAAGATCGTTTTTTTGTTTTGTTTTTCAAAATATTTGATTTTAATATACTTATAACGGTAAAAAATTAAGCACATCCCTTGAAGTTTGGTACTATCGATTCAACTGCAACTAGCCTTAAAATGTACCGCCTTTGGTGTTCTATGGTACTGCGGCCTTACCACAGGGGCCTCACAACCACCAGAGGTATTTAAAACTGAAAGCGATAGTTCTAGAAAAATCAATTCCAGCAATTAATTATTTTCTGGATTTCGGAATTTGTTGGTAAAAACAAAAACAAACAATTGGCAATTGGAAATGTCATCCACAGCTGACTGTCTGACGTCATACAGCGGTTACTGCGAGTAACCGTGACGTCATTTCGGATAACTTAAATTAGTGACTAGTAACCTCGAGGAAAAAGGCTTCCAAGTCCACGCTTAATTATGCTTAAGAAGCGCAGTAAAATTGGGATAGATCCTCCTCTTTGCACTTTTTCCCGTGTGTACATTTTCCAAAGGCGATTTCCAGCTTAAGTGCTTTTCTGATAAAACAAGTCAACAAAAATATAATTTTTTTTCAGCATTTAACTTACCTGTAGTAGCTAGTCGCCCTGATACTTTTCATATTTTATCAATTTTTGGGGCTAATAACCCCTTATAACCCCCCGTAGAACCGCCAATAGTTCTTGACCGGTCCCTTTTGAAACCAAAAGGTTTGCGAAGAAGACCTGTCACTTTCTGTATAAAAATGTTTACAGAAGAAGCTGGTTTTTTGGGGGTTTGAAAAAATATATAGAAGCTGTTATTATAGAGTGGTAAAAGAGTTTCGATTTTGTTAAAATTAATAATCCGGGGCCATAGCGTCTTTTATGGACTTTTTGATGAAGATTTTACTAACTATTTACCACCAAAATTCAGTCAAAAAGTAGGTTAGGGTGCCTGAACAGGCTAGTATAATGAAATTTAGCATGCACATCGGCCTTCACGAACTTATTCTCTGACTGTCAAAAAAGTCGATTTTTTTTATAAAGCACGCCTGTGGGTAATTATATGAGCTACCAATTTGATAAGACGGAGCTTTGTCGGTGCAATAGTTTTGAAGATATAAGGCATAATCTTAAACCACATTTTGCCCCCTTGTGCCCCCTAGGGGCAAAGTATTAAACTATTTTTACCAGTTAAAGAATAAGAACGTGAAGGCCGAAGTGCGTGCCAAGTTTCATAACTGTACCTTAAATCGTTCGGAATTGAAAAAATATAAATATAAATAAAACTTTTTGACTGAGACAATGTTGGGTCTGTTAACAGGCACCGTTGCTGAATTATTAGTAATCGATTAAAACAGGTGTTCTAAAATTTTATTCAAAAAGCTCACGGGGGCCAAATATTCACGCTAAGGCCCCAGACTATAAGTTTAGTTTTATCCAATATAATGTAAATAATTTCTTTCTGGCCTTGAAAATATACCCTTTCTGCCATCTTTACCATGTAAAATTAGAATACATAGATATAGTTTTTGGCAATTTAGCCGAAATTTTGAGATTAATCGGAAAAAGCACCCCGTTTTGGATTCGGCACACTGAAAGATAAATAGTTAGGAGGTTTGATCAAATATGCACACCACTTTTTTATTTTGTGTGCCGGTGTTACAACTGCTTTTTCTCTGTGAGCTTTTCCCGTGCGAAACTTTCTCAGCGTGCGATTTTTTGCATGTGCGCTATTGACCTGTGTGGATATTCCTGTGCGCTTTTTTTCCTGTACCCTTATTTCCTTATTTCTGAGATTCTAATAAGGCAAGTCAACTAAAATATATATTTTTGTTCACACTTTAACTTATCTGTATCTTCTTAGGCAGGTATAAAAAAAAATGTTTTTTTTACTACCCTATGTATATAATGTAATTCATTGATAAGAATGTTATTACAAGTGACTTTGTCTTAAGGTCATTTTTATGCTAACTTAGTTTTTTTGTGTCAAGATGTAAGAGTTTTTATTGTAGAACCTCAATTAGAACATACTGAAAAACTTAACTTTACTTATATTTTTTTAGTCACATATCGTAATAAAACATACTAATATCATAGCCTGTCTAATGCATAAGCGGGAGCGGTGTTTTTATTACGTTTTTGTGTTAAAGGGGGGAGTACTATGTATTAGGTAACCAAAATTATGTTTAAATCATTTGCTTAAAATCATTGCTAAAAATGATCTGAAAAATCTGGACAAATTTTAGAAAATCTGGAAATGTACATACAAAGTCGTAAAGTGTTCAGGAAGAATCTGAACAAGTCTGGAAAAGTCTGAAAATTGTAAGTAAATTTTGAAAATGTCCTGGTAAAGTGTGCAAATGTCCATAAAAATACCGCATTGTTCTGGACAAGTCTAGAAATGTTCTGAAAGACACTGGACAGTCTGGAAAAGTCTGGAAATGTTAAGGAAAAAGTCTGGAAATGTCCTGAAGAAGTCTGCAAATGTACAGAAAAAGATCGGATTGTTCTGGAAAAGTCTGGAAATGTTCTAAAAAATTCAAGCACTGGTGCAAAAGTTTGAAAATTTTCTTCTAGTCTAGACAACTTTGGAAAAGTCTAAAATTGTTCCAGAAAAGTCTAGAAATATTTTAAATATCTTTACAGAAAAAAGTCAGAAATGTTCTGGAAAAGTCTAAAAGTGAAAAACTCTGGACAAACCTTAGAAAATCTGGAAATGTTCATAAAAAGTCTGAAAATGTTCTGGAAGAGTCTGAACAAGTCTAGAAATGTCTGGAAATTTTAAAGAAAAGTCTGGAAGTGTCTTCGTAAAACTCTGCAAATGTAGAGAAAAAGACCGAATTGTCTGAAAAAGTCTAGAAATTTTTTGAAAAACACTGGACAAGTCTGGAAAAGTCTGGAAATTTTAAGGAAAAGTCTGTAAATGTTCTACAAAAGTCTGCAAATGTACAGAAAAAGACCGGATTGTTTGGAAAAAGTCTAAAAATGTTCTAAAAATTCAAGAAAAGTCTGCAAAAGTTCGAAAATTTTCTTCATAACGCTAGACAACCTTGGAAAAGTCTAGAATTGTTCCGAAAAAGTCTATAAATATCTAAAGTCTGAAAAAGTCTGGATGTGCTCAGGAAAAGTCAAAAGAGTTTAAAAATGTTCAGAAAATAATCTAAAAATACCCTGGACAAATCTGCAATGTTCAGATAATAAACCCGTAGATCCGCTCCTGGAGAGAACAACATTGATATGTACCACCCTCAATCTGACTTTAACATTTGTCCAGTCACTCACGGTACATCTTATAATTTTTTCCGTATCGTGCCGACAATGAATTTTTGGGGTGAAAAATAATGAAATCTCTGTCATGTTTCGTTTCCTATGAGGAGCTTAGGAAAACATTTCGGGGGGGGGGGGGGGGGGGGATAAGAAGTTTAAAACAGAATTTTGGAAAATTTGTATTTTGTTTTGGAATTGCACGAAATGTTAATTTCTAGCATGTATCTATAAAATATTGTCTTAATTTTGCATTTTGTCACTTGTGTCCCTTTAACAATACTAATGTTAATCCTGCATAAAAATAAATAAATTAACTTAAAGTATTTTGGTTCTAATACCTTCCAAACTATAAGATATTGAAATTCTGCTCAACAAGTTCAGAGCAATAGGATTGTCGCCGAAACTTTGCACTTGGTTCGAAAGTTACTTTAAGGATAGATCCATTTATGTTGCACTGGATGGCCGGAACTCCAACTCTTACCAAATAAATGCTGGTGTGCCACAGGGAGCAATCCTTTCGCCAACACTTTTTCTGATTTACATAAATGACCTCATAGATAAAACAGTAAATCCACTTTATTGCTTTGCAGATACCACCCACATGTCTCTCCGCACGTGAATTCCATTACCTTAGACTAACTCAAATATCGCAGAAAAATAACGACCTGGAGATAATAGAGGACTGGGGCAACAAAAACTTGTACAGTTCAACGCGCAGAAAACCCAAGCAACCCTGTTTTCAAAAAAGACCAGCACCGGTGAGCCAAACATCATGCTATCTGGAAGTGCTGTCGCATTGCAGAGTCAGTTGAACATCTTAGGAGTCACTGCAGAGACCGCCATGTCTTGGCACAGTAACGTGGCAGATATAGCTAAAAGGGCGTCCTAAAAGCTTGGGGTGCTATTTCGTACAAGACATCTGTATACACCAAGCCAACTGCTGACGGTTCGGTTCATTCGGTTCGGTTCGGTTCGGTTCGGTTCGGTTACTGCTCACATATATGGAGTGAGGCACCCAAACATACCTTAATGCTTTTGAACACCGTGCAAAAACGAGCAATTAAATAATTGATTGATTGATTAAATTGATCAATGACCCCGCACTTACCCGTAGCTTGGATAGTCTCGAACATCGAAGAACTGTGGGCGATCTATCTCTCTTCTACAGGTATTATCACGGAAAATGCTCTGAAGAGTTGGCACGTATGATCCCACCGGGAGTAGCACCTACTAGGCGAACACGTCAAACAGACGGTAACCATCAAGTTATTGTCAAAATAGAGGCACCAAGAACCTCATTATATCAGAATTCATATCTCTGGAGAACAGCATCACTCTGGAATAAACTCCCTGCGACAGTTTTCCCTGCAGGTTACAACCTGAACCGTTTCAAAACCAACACACAACAACATTTCCACGCACTTGCCGCTTCTCGAGCGTGATAGGGATCTCCATTTTGCGTTTCTTTTTAATATTTTAAAAACGAAAGTTCTGAAAGTATTTTAAGTTATTACTAAAATGGTTGTAAATTTTTTTATAAAGCGCCGATTTTCAATATATTTTGTGGTTTAAAAGTTATATAATTTTGTAAGCATTATTCTTGATGGAGTCAGGATTTTGTTTCTAATCTAACTTAAAAAAAGATATATATTTTAATGATCTGCATTTTGCAAATTACAAAATCATCGCCAGCAGGCGCGTACAGCCATTCATAGGACCTAGTGGTTTTGGTCTTAAGAAAGTGTTATTTTTGTTGAACATAAAATTTTCAATCATGTGTGAATACAAATTTACTTTAATTAATTAGAAAAAGAGGTTCTCTCAAAAGCTAAGGAATAAATTCAAGTGCAAAACTATTTACTTAGTTATAGTAGTATAGTAAACCTAATTTGAAAAACCTATAAAAAAATTTGAAAGGGGAAAAACTTGAACTGTCTGAATCTAAATAAAGGTTTTTATTAAACTAGCAAAATATAGCCTAATTACTAAAAATATTAGGTTACCTTATTTTAGGTGAAAAAAAAATGACGCCAATAGCCTTCCTACCTATGGTTGGCTAAAAAATAAGCCAACCCAGCATACTTTTCCAGTCAAATTTATATTTTCAAGCAAAAACTATTTTTGACTGGGCAAAAATCTTGGCACGATAAAAAAATTAAACTATTTTTAAGCAGCTGATGAAATCTTGGATTAATTTTGTAGTCAACTTAATTAATATTATTTAAAACTGTTTATTTATCAATAAAGTTTTTTCGTGTTATTAAGCAATGCGTGGTTTTTTAGAAATTGAAAGACAAAAATATTTTTTTGTCCACTTTTTTAAGAAAATAGAATACTTAACCAAACTTTAGTTTGAGCATGTTTTCAGCTGTTTTAAGCAAATATCTAAAAAATCAGAGTAAATTCTGCCATAAAAAATGCGAGTTGCCCATACCTCTACAAATATCTACTACTAAAATATTATTATTTGTGAGTCCTAAACATTTCAGGGGGCGGATTGATCTCCCTAGATACGGCCCTGAGCAGCGCCATCTATGAACGAGGCTAAATTATTTAAATACTGACTGCTTAGTAGTTTGCAACCTATGAAGCCAAAATTTAAAACTTTAGGAATAAAGTTTTTTTGCACAATAAATTAGATAAATAATTTTATTATTTTACAAGTGTAATTTTTTTTTTAAACTTTAATCTTTTGTGATTCAAAAAACAGCAAAATGGACTAACTTAAACCATGAGACTTACCCAACAAGTAAAACCTTCCCCTCGTTATTATACACTATTGTCCCACAACCCTATATTCAACCAATAGTGTGTCAGCATAAGGGGGATTTTGAAGAATTTTATCCCTACATATATCCCTTATTAATAAAAATGTTTCTATTCAATTAGACGATGTGCAATGTGCATTGATAAATTACTTTTAAAAGAGAAAAAATAAAACAGAGTTTATTTCTAATTTTTCATATCGGACAACACATTGCAATATTACACAGAGCAGAGGTGGACAAAAATATATAAAAATGAAAGAGAGTACTTTCCTTCATTCAGTGTGGTAACAGTTATTTATATTGCTAGTACGTAATGAGCTTCATTGCAGTAACAAGTGGGAAATAGCTCAAGGCGTGGTATCGACACGAGTGCTATAATGAGCCTTACGTATGGTTTATTTATTTATTTAAAATTGTTTTTAATTTTCATAACACCTAATGCAGTGCTTACTCAAAAGATTACACTTTTTTTTTTCAATTCAATAATGCTTTATTGTCGAGATTTTAACAAAAACTATTGACAAAGCAATTCTTAATATATCTACACTTATTAGTCTAGTTTCCCACACAAACTTAGCGAAAATGTTTTAATATTTCATTGTAATCGAGTTATTAATTAATTAAATAGTTGTTTTTTTTTTAAATTAGGTATTAAGTACATCAAGAGATCAAAACATAACACGACATAAAATAGACTAAAATGTTAATATTACAAGTACACAAAAGAAAGTAGAAATATTATCAAAAACATATTAAAAGAATATAAAAAAAAAACAAACAACTAAAAAATACAAAGTTTAGTAAGTAGAAACTAGGCTAAAATACCATAAAATAGTCAAAATAGTAAAAAAAACAAAATATATAGAACCTTTCACAATATTAAAAATATTAGAATACAGACATTAATAGAAAATAAAATTTTGAGAATTACAGTAGGCTAAAATATTATAAAATAGTTAAAATATAAAATTTCCTACCTAGATGAACAAGAAGGATAAACAAAACCATTTGGGAACTCCGACAATGTCCAGATCTTGACAATTTTATTTTATTTTGTTTTGTATGGGGAAACAATGATATAATATGATATAATATAAGATCGTTATAATAAAAAGACAATAAAATTTTACCCGTAAAATTCTACAAGATTGTAGTATGCCTTTTTAATTAGGAATTCCTTAAGTAATTTACGAAATTTTTGATAATCATTTTGGCATTTAATTTGGTCTGGCAAATAATTGAATATTTTAATACCTTCGTAAATAATTGAGATTTTTGTTAAGCTAGATTTTGGGATAGGCAGAGTTAAGTTATTGTTACGTAGGTTATGGAAAGAAATTCTTTCAAAACCTTGAAACCTTTTAAACACGAGACATGCTGTTTACAAAATAAATATGCTTGGTACTGTCAAAATACTTTCCTGTATAAAAAGTGGTTTACAGCTCTGTCTACAGTCAACTTGGCAAAGATACCTTAGGGCTCTTTTTTGTAAGACAAAAACAGACTGTACATTTCGCAAAGTTGCATAGCCCCAGAATGCGATTCCATATATCTGATTTGGGAATCCATAAGTGTTTCTTGCCATATGTTTGCCACGTTCCTGCCGTATGCTTTTAACAATGTAGAAGGTATTACTCTTTACACAAACTAGTAGGTATTACCATTAAATATGTCTGGGAGCGGGGAGCTTGACTTTTCTTTTAATTCTATTTTATGCTAATAATTTATTCTTGAAAATGTAGAATTTCCCCCTGCTAAGTGTACACTTGTTGGTGTAGTTTCTCAGATTAACGGTTACAAAAAATACCCTGCTCGCGTATACAGGGTCTCCCAGATAAAAGTAATCGCATACTGTAAGTATTGATATTAAAAATATCCATAATATTCAGGAAGATAATTGGCAAAATCGGGATTACCCTGAATTTTATTATAGACAGACATTTTTAGTGCTGTCAAAGAGCTCTAATTTGAGAATCCGGTTGATACATTCAAGATGGCGGCTGATAAAACCCAGACTTGACGCAATCAAAAGCTAGTATTAGTTCCACTAAACATACTAAAAGCTCCGACCCCTTTCCCTTCAGGAACACTGTCAAAAATGCGCTGCCATCTTCGACTATTTTTTGCTTAATCAGACTTTCCCCAATGAGCATATATCCCATATGAGGGGCAGGTGGCGCTGAAATAAATTCGTCTGATACGCAATATTCAGGGACTACTAGTACGATTTAGTTGCATGTGCGAGTTCCGAGGTTCATGCCTAGCATATAAATGCCATTAGATCATAGTAGTTCAGGCAAGATTCGGGGAAAATCCACTTTCTAGAAGCATTTTATATTACTTTTTGGCAAATGGGCAATTTCCCCTATTTTGACCCCGCTGAATCCGAATATCCCTGTTGCCAACTCGAAATATTGACAGGGGCTGAGATATTCAAGATGGCAGCCAAAATGGCGGCGGAATTTTAAATTGCCGCTAGAAAGCCCAAATTGTCACTGGTGTACATTCAAAATATATATTTGTATAACTAAAAAATTATAACATATATTTTTTTTAATGGCTGCAAAAACCTTTAAGAACCCCCCCAGACCCCTTAAAATCTGAAAGTTTGAGGTTTTTAAACAGTGTGTCACAAAATGTGACCAATAGTATAGAAAACTCTCCAGGGGCGTCCGTAAATTGCAAAAATTACCAACTTACTTCCTAACAGGTTGGTTGTTGATCCCAATGAGTACCTAATTATGATTATGCCCCCCCCCCCCCCCAAACCGTTGTATAAGATTTACCACTTTATTTTTAGTTTCATATGCTTAAAAAAATAACCAAAAACACCTGTGTCAAAGTTACTACTGTTACTTTCTGCACAAAAATATTGCTTAGGGTGGGCCATGGCCCCTATGCCCCCTCCCCTTATAACCACCGGTGTTTTTTGCTTTAAAGAACTTATTTAGATAAATAAAAATATCTAATCTAATCAAAAAACAGTTTATTTTAATTTGGAAACATTTTATTTTAGTAGGTATAAATTACGAACCTTTTTGAAGTATTTATCATAATATTAACCTTACTTTGTAATAAAGCATTTAAAAAGAAATTGTCTTATCCTCAATAAAGAATAAAGGCACACTATTAATTGTACCTTGTCTCTTGCATATTTAAATATCTTTTCTAAGATTTTCAGAAAAAAAACTGATTATTTCAGTTATTTTTGAAAATAAGTTTTATATTAGTACGCCTCTGAAGCCTTAAATATGGCAACAACCCGACATTTTAATAAAGTTTTTAAAAGAAAATGTTATGTTCTACAATAAAGTATACTATATATTTTTTCCTAAAGAGTGTAGTTTTTGAGAAAATTTTGAAAAACTTATAATAAACATGTTTTTTCTAAATAATCCCATTTTACGTACGCCACTGAAGAGCTACTTGCTTTTCCTAACCTTATTGACCAATACATCGTTGGAAAGGGAATTTTATTCTCCACAAAAAAACGTTCTTTGCAATTTTTGATAAAAAGGTTAGTTTTCGAGAAAATTGCATAAAACTGAAAAAAAAAACAGGTTTTTGGGGGTTTGGGGGGGATTTTCTCCGTCCCTGTCGAATTTTCGAGTTGGCAACAGAGATATTCGGATTCAGCGGGGTTATATTAAGGGGAAATGGTCTGTTGCCAAAAAGTAATATAATTTGCTTCTAGACCGAAAACGGAAAGCCTTTTAAAATAATATGCTCTGAATATAGTAGTCTGAATATTGCGTACTAGATAAATTTATTTCAGCGCCATGTGCCCATGATTGGTGCAAGGATCGTCGGTTGTCACTCTATATGGGTCATATACTCATTGCTTTTACTCAAAAAGTACTGAGTTTTTAATAAACTATGTTAAAAAAAATTAAAGCCCATGAAAAGACCGATCAAATAAGATATTTCCAAGTACTCTAGGTACTACCCTTCAGAGATAAATGTGCAAGAATTTAGCTTCTTGCGGATACGTAAAAGTAGTTCTGCTGGGGTGGTACCTAGGTAGCTTGTAGATATCTCGTTTGAGAGGTTTTGTAAAGAGCATTCAGTAGTTCCTGTATATATTTTCTCAAAAAATAAGTACTTTTTTAGTAAAAGGCTAATAAAGGAAAAAACAGTCAAACATCCAAGATGGCGGCATCATTTCGACAATTTTTCTGGAGGGAAGGGGTCGGGGCATTTACTATGTTCTTTGGCACCCCAAGACCTATTAATTGTACCTTGTCTGATTTTTAGGTTTTAGAAAATTATATAATTTTTAGTTTTTTTATCAATACTCGGCCACCACCTTGAATATTTCAAAGTACTCAAGAGCTCTATATACCGCAAATCCAACCTTTTTGAAAATCTTTCTGTCTACAGTGGTATTTAAGTAATCAAGAAAAAACTAAAAAATATTTTTTTAGGCAAACTAAAGTATCGTCACCATCTTGTAGACAAATTTTTGCAAAATTTGATAGTTTTGTATGCGACTACGGCCAATTCAACAATGTTAGCGATTTTTTTAGGCCGTCTAGATTTTTTGTTCCAACTGTTTCTTGATAGTTCCTATATTTTACATTGGCTTCATGGAAGGATTAAGGTTTTTTCGCGATGTTTTTAAAATAGAATAGTCGATTGGTAATAAAAAAAAATATTTTATTTTACTTTGATCCTATAGACTCTCATTAAACTATAAAATATTAGGGTTGTCTTTCAAGTTTTGCATATACAGGTGGAATAAAATAGTAAATAACTTTTAAAGACTTTATTCTTTCTCTAGGTATTCTCCATTTTTGCATGTGCTCAAACCAGTTGTCAAAGCTGTAAATCCACTCGTTTGTTGGTACTGTCAAAATTGCTTTCTTGAAGGCGTCGGCTGCTTCCTTGAGCGACTGAAATCTTTTACCACGCAGTCCATACTTGATTTTCCATAGGAATTGTTGCTACATGACCTGCCTTTGAGACAAATGTCGCTACCATCTTTTTGGATACATTTCGAAAACGGATAATTTTTGTTTGCTTTTTTTCACCTTGCAATACCCCAACGGACGACTGACGTTTATTTTCGGGTTCATATGAGTAAATCCGTGACTCATCACCACTGGCAATACTGTACACGTTTTTCGAGTTTCCTGCCTTAAAGCGGTCTAGAGTTTTCTGACACCAATTGCTTCTTTCTGTTCTTCGGTTAAGATATGCAGTATCCAGCGAGAAACGAATTTTCATAAGCCTAATTCTAATTGCAAATTTTCTGAATTGAGGTCTTTGAAATTCCCAATGAATCCTCAATCTCGCGCTATGTCCGAGATGTCACTTGATCTTCTTTATGAGCATGCGCACAGCATCGATGTTTTCCAACGAGAAACTGTCGACTGGTGTGATGCTTTATTACCGACAACCGAAATCAACTCGACAGGGCATTCTTGTTGTGATAATTTCCTTCGAAAGTTGTAAAAAAATATAGCCCAAAAATTTTCTCGGTTTAATTCCATTTTTCGACTGATTTGTTAATTTAAAAAATTCACTATATTATAACTATAAAACTGACGTTTTGAATTAAGGTTAGGTAAAGATTAAGGACTACAGACTACGAGTTCATTAACGAAAACTTACTTCGAGTTAACATGAAGATGCTTGGACACAATACAAGCATAATAGCAGCCTACGCACCATCAAATGACGAAACAGTGGCTATAAAACAAATGTTCTTCGACCAACTCGATGAGACACATCAGTAAAATCGGCAATACCAGAGAAAGAATTATGCTTGGTGATTTTAATAGTCGAACTGGTAGACAAACCAAAAGCAAAGTGGTAGGACCATTTGGAGAGGAAATAACAAATGATAATAGCTTGAGACTGATGCAATTGTATGAAACCCACAATCTAAAAATAAATAATAATTTTTTTAAACATAAGGAAATTCATAGATATACCTGGATTCAGCCAACAAGAAATCTTAGATCAATCATTGTATATGCTATAGGTGGACAACACTCGGAACTAAAGTGGTATGATGTGCGAGCACTCCGTGGTGTTACCTGTGGATCTGACCACCATCTGGTAAAAGCAAAAATATTATTCCCTGTAAGAAAACCAAATAGAGACGAAAGTATGGGAGAAAGTGAATACCTAGAATGCATCGAAGAAAATCAAAAATACAACTTTAGAAGTCTACAAATCGAAAGTACGCAAAGATTGTACCAGAAAAGATTAGATGAAAAATTAATAAACACACAGCATTCATTTGAAGAGATATATACAAACATAGTAAAAAGCTTGAAGAAAGCAAGCAAAGAAGCTGTTGGATACCAACATAATAAAAATAAGGAGAAAAAACGTACATATTAGAAATGGCTCAGTACCAAAGACCAAAGAGATCTAGAAATCTACAGGGAAACCGGAAGACAGCTAAGAAATCTGATACGCAGAGAAAAAAATTTAATGTTTGAGCGAGAATGCCACGATATAAATACACACGTAGGAGGTAGGCAGAGTTCTCAATTATGGAAATTCATTTCAACGTTAAAAAACCCAACAAAAGAAAAAGTAAACATCCAGCTCATCAAACCAGAACAATGGACAGAACACTATAAGAGACTGCTACAGGAAACAAGACACGAATATCTGTCAGCCTCTCCGAGGAGAGACATAGAAGTACATGGAGAGGAAGTGATTATCGAAAAATAAATTATAAAGTATAGTATTACAAAGCTTAAATCCGGAAAAGCTAGCGGACCTGGGGGAATATACGCTGAAATGCTCAAATATGGATCAGAAAAACTACTAGAAAATCTCACAAATATTATCAATCAATGCATAAATGGGCATCCAGTACCTGATGATTGGAAAATAGCATTCATATCCTCAATACATAAAAAAGGAAACAAGCTGGATTGCAACAACTGCAGAGGAATTTCAGTAGCCAATACTCTAAGTAGATTGTACGGTAGGATTCTAGAGACCTAATAGAGAATGATTTTTATGACCAAGAAGAAGAAGAGCAAAGTGGGTTTTGTGCAGGCAGATCTTGTAGTGATAATGTTTTTTGTCTCAAACAAGTAATTGAGAAAAGGAGTGTCAATAAATATAGAGACTCATGTTACCTTTGTGGACCTACAAAAAGCATATGATACCGTTCCAGTAGAAAAATTATGGACAGTGTTAGAACAAACTAATATCAATCATACATATATAAAAGCGATAAAAGAACTTTGCAAAGGCTCAAAATCTAAAATTAAAATTGGAAATCGACTTTCAAAAGAACTCCAGGTATCGAAAGGCTTAAGACAGGGATTTTGTATCTCTCCAACTCTTTTTAAAATAAATATCGCAGTCGCTCTAAAAAACTGGAAACGTAAAGTACACGGCATGGGAATATAACTTAACGATCGATTTACCATATACACTACAGTTTGCTGACGACCAAGTAATTGTAGCTAATGATGAGGAAGACATGGAGTATATAATGAGAAAGTTAACGGAAGAATACCAAAAGTGGGGGTTAACAGTGAACATGGACAAGACACAGTACTTATGTATTGGAAACGAATCAATTGAGAACTAGACGATGGACAAACAATATCTCCATGCAATGAGTATGTATACTTGGGTGTCACATTTGATAAGACAGGAACAGACTGTAAAGAACTAGAAAAAAGAATAGTAAAAGCAAAAAAGGTAATTGGTTGTCTTAGCAGTATTTTATGGAGCAGAGAGATAAAAAGAATGTAAAATTTACCACATATGAAACAATGGTAAAGCTGCTGTTTGAAATAGAGACTTGTCGCGTAACAGAAAAATACAAAGCAAAAATGGAAAGTGTCGTAATGGATGCAATAAGAAGATCAATGAGAATATCTAGAACAGATCATATAAGAAATGAGATCATAAAAGAAAGAATGGGAATCGAGGGAAGCATAACGGATGACATCACTAAAAGACAACTGATATGGTACGGCCATGTACAACGGATGACCGACGAAAGATTACCAAAGCAGGTCCTAGAATGGCAACCAATAGGGCACAGAAAAAGAGGGCGTCCTAACTAGAATGGCAACAGTCAATCCAAAGATCAATGAGTCAAAAAAACCTGACGGAAGATGATTGTCAGGATCAAAGGAGGTGGATAGTAGGCGTCGGACAACGTAGAAAAACGTTCTAAACCGACATAGTAGTAGTAAAGGTTAAGGTTAAGTTTTAGTAACGACCTTAGATTAGTGTCGTCCTTTATGTTGCTATAAGCAAAATATAAAAGACAGCCCTGGCATAAAAAGTTATAATATGCATTCAACTACATCGAACTGACTAAATAAAGGAGTCAGCTTATCAACAACCCTAACAGAAAATTCTATTGTGTCACTCCTAATGTGTTTCTGAGCAAATATGGCGAATTGAAATTGAAATGGTTAATCTTCCCGTCCAAATCGGCGTAACGTTATGGGACTGATTTGGGGGAACTATTAATTTTAATGCTAAATCGAGTGAAGTGACATTGCTTTAGGTTTGAGATTGACAAAAATAATACAAATATTTTAAAACTCCCGTCTTTTTACATTATCGGTGAGAGGCCTATGGAATCCGGTGGGATAGTTGTAGAAGATTTACTATCCTAGATCGTTTGGTAAAAGATCACACAATTTTAAGACACCGAGTGTTTGTTTTTAATTTGAGTATGAGGACCGTTGTGACGTCATATATCCTAGATGGCGGCTTTTTTTATGTTTTTTATATAAACAAAATACTTATGTACAGTTTGTCTGTAAAAATAAGTTAGCGAAAGTTGTAAGCCATAGTTTGTAAAAAAAAAACATGAAAAAAGCCGTTATCTTGGATTTATGACGTCACACAGTCCTCCTACTCAAATTGAAGGAAAACAAAAACGTGATATCGCACGTCAAAATATCTCGCGCTGTTGAAAGCTAGACAGGTGGTCGTCTACCAAGACCTAGGTATTTTTACCCAACTGCAGCACGGCGAAAGGAACGGTTATGTTTTTCGATTGTTGTATGTAGTGTTGTAAAATTTCCAGAAATATATTTTCGGAAATATTTCCGGAAATATTTCTCGAAACATTGGAAATATTGGAAATATTGGAAATATTGGAAATATTGGAAGTATATGAAATATTTAAAAAATAAGAAAAAAGGAATATTTATTAATAAAAATCATAACAAAACACCGAAACGCAGAAGGCTTATAAATGAACACAGATCAGGAGTTATTCTTTGAGCAAATAAACAGAAATAAGGTCAAATTTGTACAACAAAATTCTCGTTCTTGACACACTAGTTAAGCAAGAGGCATATCTTCATCGCTATCATCAGCATCATACTTAATAACATCGTCTTGCCAGTCTACTTTCTCAAATTCTTCAATAGTATCGGAAATAAAAATTGTTTTATAGTAAGTTAGTTCCATTATAGGGTTGCAAAATGTAAAAGATAATATTTTTTTTCCGTTGGAAATATTTCTATTTACATCACTAGTTGTATGTATGTAAGTAAATATGTATGTTTGTGTCACGCTAGAGGCTAAACGGCTGAACCGATTTTGACAACAAAGTTGTCGTTGAATTCGAGGCTGAATTGCTACTGATCCCGAAGGTGCTATAGGCTATATTTTTTTAAACAGGAATCAAAATAATTTCAGACGATTTTATTGAAATTCCTTTGATTATCCATTGCAAATATCCTCTAATTTGCTGTAGTTACTTTGTAGTCCTCCCTGCTCCCACCCATCCCCCCACCTTATTCAAAAACCATATTCGCAGAATTCTATCAAATATAGAGCGATTTCAAAAATTATTTCTGCATACGCTTTCAGAATTTTACTCTCCTTTCTCTCTCCTCCCCGTCATCCTTACTAGTAATAGCTATAACTTTCACAAATACAACGCGATTTTATATATTATATACAGTTCTTTCTGCACACGCTTGAAGAGTTTTTTCCAACACTATTTTTCTAGTTTCCCCTTCTCTCTCTTCTGCCCTCCTTATTAGTAATAGTTGTAGCAATACCTTTCACAAATATAGAGCGATTTTAAAAATTATTTCTGCACACGCCTTAAGACTTTTTTTCCAACATTATTTTACTAGTTTTCCCCTCCCTCTCTTCTCCCCAGCCTCCTTATTAGTAATAGTTGTTGCTATACCTCTCACAAATTTAGAGCGATTTTTTTGACACCATTTAACTAGTTACCTTCTCCCTCTCTCCTCCCCCACCTTCACTCAATGGAAGGTAAAACTGTTTGCGTCCGTTGAAAAGCTACACGTACTTTTTGGGTAGAGCTAAATGAATCGTAAATGCATAGTGTTTTTATAAGGCTGAATAAGAATTAAACCTAAAAGTTGGAAACTAAAAAGTTTTTAAATAAAAAAAACACCCAACTGCTAAATTTACTTTTAACTACTAGTCGCAGTTGGGTACAAAATTACCCAACAACCTGATTCATAAAAATGCATGGGTGTTTTTTTTATTTAATTTTTTTTTATTCTTTTTTGAAAACTTGTAATCGAACTGCTTCATATTTGATGAGCATGAAGTTAGCGAAGCACCCATCGCAGATCGAATCGTGACTAGGTGGATAATTTGCCGTTAATTAGTCGTGAATTAGTTGTGGAAAAATTAATTTTGTCGCTCTTATATTTGACCGTTTTTTAGGGTGCTTCGCTAACTTCATATGAAGTTAGCGAAGCACCCTTGTCAAAAATAGCTTTAGACATGACCTATCGAAACCGAATATGGTGGATAATTTGCCGTTAATTAGTCGTGAATTAGTTGTGGAAAAAATAATTTTGTCGCTCTTATTTTTGACCGTTTCTTTGGGTGCTTCGCTAACTTCATATTATGGCACCCATCGCAAATCGAATCGCTACTAGGTGGATAATTTGCCGTTAATTATTCGTGAATTAGTTGTGGAAAAATTAACTTTGTCGCTCTTATTTTTGACCGTTTTTTTAGGATGCTTCGCTATCTTCATATGAAGTTAGCGAAGCACCCTCGTAAAAATGGCTTTATGACGTATCGAAATCGAATATGGTGGATTGCCGCTAATAAGTCGTGAATTAGTTGTGGAAAAAATTATTTTGTCGCTCATATTTTTGACCGTTTTTTTTGCGTGCTTCGCTAACTTCATATTTTGGCAGCCATCGCAAATCGAATCGCTACTAGGTGGATAATTTGCCGTTAATTAGTCGTGAATTAGTTGTGAAAAATTAATTTTGTCGCTCTTATTTTTGACCGTTTTTTTGGGTGCTTCGCTATCTTCATATGAAGTTAGCGATGCACCCTCGTAAAAATGGCTTTATGACGTATCGAAATCGAATATGGTGGATAATTTGCCGCTAATTAGTCGTGAATTAGTTGTGAAAAAAATAATTTTGTGGCTCTTATTTTTGACCATTTTTGTGGGTGCTTCGCTATCTTCATATGAAGTTAGCAAAGCACCCTCGTAAAAATGGCTTTAGATATGACGTATCGAAATCGAATATGATGAATAATTTGCCGCTAATTAGTCTTTTACTAGTTTTGGAAAAATTAATTTTGTCGCGTTTAGTTTTTAGTGTTTTTTGGGTGCCTCTCTAACTTTATATGAATTGAGCGAAGCACTCAAAAAACGGTCAAAAATAAGAGCGACAACACTACTTTTTCCACAACTAATTAACGACTAATTAGCGGCAAATTATCCACCATATTTGATTTCGATACGTCATGTCTAAAGCTATTTGTACGAGGGTGCTTCGCTAACTTCATATGAAGTTAGCGAAGCACCCTAAAAAACGGTCAAAAACAAGAGCAACAAAATTAATTTTTCCACAACTAATTCACGACTAATTAACGGCAAATTATCCACCTAGTCGCGATTCGATTTGCGATGGGTGCTTCGCTAACTTCTTGCTCATTCAAATTTGTTTTCCTATATTTTCCTCTTAAAGAAAAATTCCAATTTTTATAATTAAATATAAATCTAATTAAAAGACGATTATTAACAGTAGCTGAAAGAAGCCGATCCCATTCAACTAAAATTAACGATCAATCTCTTTAAAGAGAAAAAACCACCCAGCAGTTCTCCATTACAGCGTCGCCATTGTTTGTCGCAAACTTAGTAAACAATCAACACCCCGAATGGCGCTCCCACCCATAAATTGTTAAGGATATTGTACAGCAGCAGCCGATTTCTAACTATAATAGTGGATTCTCATAATACGTGCCAGCATTTTTCATGGGGTGGCAAGTCGACAGGGTGGCCGCGTGACATCCGTGCTAATCAACTTTCTAAAGAAACCGAAATTTTGATCCAAATTAGCGTGAAGCGTGCAAACTAGCAGCTGAACGCTAAACATATCGTTGTCTTTCTTTTACGTATTAACATTGCATTGACTCCATCTTTGTTCACGCGTCTCAATTGTTTGTAAAAAAATAGCACTGCTAGCTTTGATGTGAATAAAGGACGCCTAATGCTCGAATCCAACTTATAAATGGGGCACTAATGTTAATTTTTCCGTTAAAATATGGATGAAAAATTTCGTTACGTTATGGCTTAACCCTCCAGCTTCAATCTCAGACCAACCTTTGTTGCTTTAAATACCTGAATTAGGATACAAATGGGCAAAACATGTGTCGATGATTGAAGAAAATTTAGTTTCAGTTGTCTTATGGCTAGTTATTTGGTTTGTTCTGCCTTTTTAGCGGTTATGTTATCGCATTTTTCGTGTTATGACCATAAATAGGTGTCAACCTGGTCACTTAAGATAAAGTATAAGCTGTAAAATTGATTTCTGATGCAACTTACAACCAGTTTTAAAACACTTTTAATATTTGTATGTCTAGAACGCTTTTTAATTGATAGTAACGTTGTTGGGAATCACAAATATATATTATGGAATTTTTTTTTTGAACAAAACCTAATCTACGCTTTTACAGATTAAAAAAAATATTTATTGAAAGCTAATCTAAGCTTTATAAATTTTCATATGAAGAACAATAAACATTTTCACCAGTATTCACTTAGATCTTAAAACTTAGCACTTAGACCAAGGTCTAGTACTAAAGTCTATGAACTTGATACCGACTGGTTTAAATGTATTTTTTTTATTTAAGTCAAATTATGCGAAAAAATTGGTTTACGCCAAGGTGCAATAGCTTAATAAGCATTTCTCAGTGAATTTTAATTTACAAAAATAAATAAATGCATATGATACCTGATCTCGTACCTGATACCTTCCTAGCTAGCTTATTAGCACACTTCAAGTGAACTCCATGATATATTAGACTTGAAAAGAGTTTTTGTAAATCTCTCAGAAACGCAAGCTTTCACGAAGTTCTTCGTTAAAACACAAATTAATGAGAAAAATACAATCTACTTGATTCCGAAAACCGCATAATAATCCGATGCTCCGTTAAAAAGCATAGCATTTTTTAAATATTTTAATTGTCAAAAAACTCATTGGCATTATTTGATTCTGACCAAAATCCAGTCAGCCCGTTACATTAAGCGAGTTAGGAATTTGTGTGTTACGGAAAGACACACACACACAAATAGACAACACGACGTTATAGGTGAAAATACACCCAAATAACACTTTATCTCATAAAATAAAAATCGTCGAAAATAATACCTTCTCTAGCCATTGCTTCGCGGGCTAGGAAGGTAAAAATTTGTCACGACCTGTCATTTTTTTTGAAATTTAGTCTGTGCAGTCATAGAATTCCAGTTAAAAATAGTCACGAATTGTAGTACCACCCCTGAGCGGTGGTTTAAATTTCGAAAAACTATAGAAATAATACATGATCAATAAAAAAAACCTATATTCAAAAATTTTTAAAGCTAAGTAATACACATAAATAACTTAAAACTATATATTTGTAGATGCATTACCGTATTAAAACCGTATCAATATTTAAATCTTGTAAAAAGCGCAAGATATACCGGGTGGGCCAAAAAATACCGGACAATTTTTTTCTCATTATAACTTTTGAACTATACGATCGATTTTAATGATTAAACTGATATCTTTTTTGTCCGCCATCTCCGCGAAATTAAATTGTACACTTCAAAGATGCTCGTATTCTTGTGTTGCGAACATGTTTTAATTATTTATTGAAATAATTAAAAAAGGTGCATTTTGGCCACGTACAACAAGGTACGAATCAGCAAAATCGGTTCGATGGTTATAAAAGAAAATATTTTTGTTTCAACCATTGTTTTCAATATTATACGATTGCCTTGCCAATCATGTCTGCACCTATTTCCTTATAAATTCATTACTACTAAACCGATTTTGATAGAACAAAATACATCCTGGTTAGAATTGATTGCTTTTCTTTTTAAAGATTAGGATTAAAATTTATCGCCATCTTAAAATTAAGGATGGCGCACAGAATATTACTCTATTCTTCAAAATGGCGTGTTTATTCTTATGTTCTGAAAATGTTTTAGTTTTTTATCTATAGAAAAGCACTGCTTTTCTCCCGCTTAACAAGGTCTGCAGGACTGTATGTATAATGAATTTATAAAGAAAATATTTGATCATCTTTAAAAAGCAATCAATTCTCACCAGAATGTTTTTTGTTGATTCGTAACTTGTTGTGCGTCACGGTGGATAGAATAGACCGGTGTTCGGATCTTATATATATATATGTCGAATTTTCCATGTCACTGGTGGTCCAGCTGATTTTTGTAAACAAAAGTTAGATCTGTTATGAACAACGGAACAACTAATATTTTTTGAATTTTCTGAAAACTAAGGCCATTTTTCTACTGTTTTCTAGTACACCCTTATAAAATGTAATTTTCTAGATGTATTGTCATTATTTTTTTTTAGCCCGCTTTATTTTTTATTACACAAAATTTAAACTACAAGTCAAACTGAATGTGATCGTTTAATATCAAAGGTGAACTGAGGACTATTGGGTAGTAAACAAAGAGGTATGTCAGCGGATAATTTTTGAAGCTGAAACGAACACATTCATTTCTTCGAATTTTAGTTTTTGTGTAAAGAAAAATGAAGAGGGCTAAAAAAAATAACGACTGGTATGTCTGACAAATATTATTTTATAAGAATATACTAAAAAATAGTACGAAAATTGCCTTAGTTTTCAAAAAAGTAAAAAAATATTAGTTGTTCATATCATATCTAACTTTCGTTTCTAAAAATCAGCTGGACCACCAGTGACTTGAAAATTCGACATATATTTATAAGATCCGAACACCGGTATATTCTATCCACCGTGGTTGTACGTGGCAAGAATGCAGCTTTTTTATTAATTAAAAAAAAATATTTAAAACATGTTCGCAACACAAAAATAAACGAGCCTCTTTTAAGGGTACATTTTAATTTCGTCCGCCATCTTGTATTTTGAGACGGCGGACAAAAAATGATATTGAGTCAAAACTCTGATTAATTCTCTATCAGGTGCAGTTTGTTCCATTAAAATCAATTGTATAATTCAAGAGTTATCATGAACAAAAATTGTCCGGTTTTTTTTCGCCCACCCGGTATTTATTAGAATCTGTTTTCAGTAATACATCCATCAAAAGAATTAAAAATCGTTTTAATCATCGCTCACATGTCTAATTAATTAACATGTAAAATATACCGGACAGCTGACACCGATCTTATTGGACGTCTCCTAGTGACGTTTGTGGGCTGTAACCAAAACATTTTCACCAATATTTACTAAGGCGTAAGTTTTAGTCTAGGTTTTGGTTTAAGTTTAGGGCAAGGCCAACACAAAAATAGAGGCCACGACCCTGAAAAAATCAGCTGTTCTCCCGGGGCTGAATTTTACATTGGGTCTTATGGGAGGTCAGACGTTTTTTTATGATATTTTCAAAATGGCACTACAGATTTTCGCAAAATTTCAGTGAAATATTCTCAGACACCATCCCGATATTCCACCAAAGGTTTGTAAGGAAGCAATATGATTAAAAGGTTAAAATCTTCAAGATTTAGCATTTCTTATTTTGAATTCAAATTACCCGCCATGTACCACATGCCAACTGTTATATTTGACATGTATTTGACTTTGTCATCTGTGATTGTCACATTTGCTTCTGCTTTAAACTGAATTATTGTGTGAGCTAATGAAGCGGCTATGAAAAATTAAGGATTACTATACATTTAAAAAAAATTGTTCTGCAAGAATAAAGTAAAAACAATCTCAAAAACGGCGTTATTTAAAAAAAAATTAAATATTCATGAACCGTCATTCTAACTTCAATATTTTAAAGACAATCAGCTGTGTCGTAACGTGACCATCAAAAAAAAATCAGCCCCGGATGTGACGTCAACAAAGTGGAGGATCGTGGCCCGTCCGTTTTGATAGCCCTGTTTAGGGTTTAGGTTTAAAATTTAAATGTGCATTGGTTTGGAAAAATTGATTTTTTGCCGAAACAGGCCGCAATTGATTTGGTATTTTTACCTGTATGGACGACAAAATGTCCTAAAAATTGAAATTCAAGACGATTTGTTCTTGAAATGGACCATATATACCGGAAAAAAGAAGAAAACATGGAAAACTGATTTTCTACAACTGTTTAATTTAGGCTACTACGTCACTTTAAACCCCTAGGTCATGGGATTCCGACTAAAAATCGTCCTAAATTATAAACTACCTCCGGGGGGTGGTTTATCTCATTGTAACTTGAAAACAATCACGTTTTTGTTAATTTATTTGTTAAAAATGTAAAATTTGATCATATTTAGGAACGATATGACAACATTTTATACGATTTTTAGCTTCAATTAACTATTAGAGCGAGTTTTTTAGGGCAATGTACACAAGGCTGGATAAACCGTTTAGTACTAAATTCTCATATCTCTTTTACATTTTAGCATGTACCCTTTAAACGATATTTGCCTTGACGAGGAAAGTAAAAAAAATTATCTTCAGATTAAAATCCAAATAAACTCACACGCGATTTTTTTATTTATTTATTTATTTATTTATTTATTTATTTATTTATTTATTTATTTATTTATTTATTTATTTATTTATTTATTTATTTATTTATTTATTTATTTATTTATTTATTTATTTATTTATTTATTTATTTATTTATTTATTTATTTATTTATTTATTTATTTATTTATTTATTTATTTATTTATTTATTTATTTATTTATTTATTTATTTATTTATTTATTTATTTATTTATTTATTTATTTATTTATTTATTTATTTATTTATTTATTTATTTATTTATTTATTTATTTATTTATTTATTTATTTATTTATTTATTTATTTATTAATTTATTTATTAATTAATTATTAATTAATTAATTTATTTATTTATTTATTTATTTATTTATTTATTTATTTATTTATTTATTTATTTATTTATTTATTTATTTATTTATTTATTTATTTATTTATTTATTTATTTATTTATTTATTTATTTATTTATTTATTTATTTATTTATTTATTTCTTTATTTCTTTATTTATTTATTTATTTATTTATTTATTTATTTATTTATTTATTTATTTATTTATTTATTTATTTATTTATTTATTTATTTATTTATTTATTTATTTATTTATTTATTTATTTATTTATTTATTTATTTATTTATTTATTTATTTATTTATTTATTTATTTATTTATTTATTTATTTATTTATTTATTTATTTATTTATTTATTTATTTATTTATTTATTTATTTATTTATTTATTTATTTATTTATTTATTTATTTATTTATTTATTTATTTATTTATTTATTTATTTATTTATTTATTTATTTATTTATTTATTTATTTATTTATTTATTTATTTATTTATTTATTTATTTATTTATTTATTTATTTATTTATTTATTTATTTATTTATTTATTTATTTATTTATTTATTTATTTATTTATTTATTTATTTATTTATTTATTTATTTATTTATTTATTTATTTATTTATTTATTTATTTATTTATTTATTTATTATAGCAGTCATTCTTCATTAATGGTTTTAATACGCTCTAGCCATACAGATATATTTAAGATGTACGTGCACCGAGATGACAGCAGATGACAATCCCAGTACTTAGTCCAGCAAGTGTCAGTCAAGTCACTTTTACGTCATTTTAATAAATTTAAAAATTTATTTTTCAGTTTCGCATTGTTTGTGCAAGTTATATAATAAAAATTACGAAATTAGAACACATTTTCCGACAATGTCAAGTTTGGGAAGTAAGTGTAAATTGAAAAGTGTAAGTAATTCACTTAAATATCGCTGCATTTTCACTTAAACCTCGTTCCCTACAAACTTAAACCTATAGTTTAAACTATTTCTTTTCCGTTTTTTCCATTTTTTTTGCGAAATCCTTGCAGATTCTTATTTAAACCGGTTTTTTTTTCATGGCGATATAATCTATGTAGTTATAATTAGTCCAAAATTCCGTTAACTTTTACTAAGTTTGAAAGAAATTCAGTTAAAACGTTTCACAAAAGATAAACTAAAAGTTAAACCTAAACCTTAACTTTAAACTTAAACCCTAAACCATCTTAGTAAATACTGGTGTTTATGTTTAGGGTTTTTGCGGACATAATGGCACTGTAACAATGAAAAAAGTGCTCTATATTATATTTGGTTGTATTACATTCAAAGCAAAAAAATTAGTTGAATGAACCAAAATCTAGACCGAGTTTTTAGGACTTTAGCACTTTAGCATTTTAGACCCTTTGGTAAATAGTGGTTTTTGGGTCTAAACCTACATGAAGTCGCCAATTAATTAGCAGAAAGCAACAAAAACAAAATTAAAACATAAAAATGACCAGGCGGTAGAGTTTGTCAAATTTTTAATCTGAAAGATTGCCTTCAAATTGATGGAGCTAATACTGAAAACTATCCTTTTCTCATAGAAAGTTAAACAAAAAATAAAATAACTTGTGACAAGAAATCTCATTGCACGTGAGTTTTAATATGAACAGAAATAGTGGATTATAAAGGACTGCGACGAAAAATGTCGGACAGTTTTTGAATTATTATTAATAAATAGTTTTGTGTTTGAAAAATAAAGCCTTATAATTTTAGGGCCACATACATTTTCCCAAACAAACCGTTGAAATCTTGAACAAAACCGAAAAAAGTTATGTTAGAAATTTGGCTTGGCCGGAAAATGCTAAAATGTAAAGAAATTGTCCCATCTGTAACACGATTTTTCGCGTTCGGTAACGCTATTTTTCGATATTCTAGAAAATGTCCTATGTTACAGATCGGGACATTGAATTGTTTCTTTGTAATTTTGTTGGGAAATAGTTGTATTTATCTTTGTAATTTTGTTTTGTGTAATTTTTGTCGATTCTATAATGTTTATGATTTTTTGTCAAATTTGCAAGTTTAAGTATTTCTTTAGATACAACTAAATTAAAAAACTTCATTATTTTTCAGATAAAGTGTGTTTTATGCAATTTTAAAGAAAAAATAATAGAAGTACCTATCTCTAATCTCTCAGAATTAGGCTTTGAGAAATATTTTGCTAATGTTTAGAATAAAGTTACTGCGTCGTATGTTTTTTACTTAGTTTCTCACTATCTATCGAATTTAAGGCATATTTTAACACATATGATAGATTTTGGGTAAGTAGAAAAATTACCGCGTTACAGAAGGGACAAGAAAATGACCATTTCAACAAAAATTTCTTTAAAAATGTCCACATATGTCTTACTAGCTTTTGGTGACACATAATAGGTAGTTTAGAGTCTGACACGTTCAGTTTACAACAATTTTTGCTAATATAAAATCTTGTTTTTAGCAAAAATTTTGATTTTGTTCCAAAAAAAAATATTTGTTTACTTTTTTATTTCCAATAACAGCAATCTTCAACTTTTTTGAAATTATTTTGCCAAAATATATCAACTCATTAGAGTGTTTTTGGTTAGTAGGAGAAATTGGTATAATATGGCACACTAGAATAAAGTGGACACTACCTTTATTTCAAATTACGTGCACTTAAGTTCAGCTACATGCTGTGACGATGACGCGGAAGTACAGTAAAGATGAGATACCGAAAGCTAATTCATAGCAGCTTGTCTTTAGCTTTGGCAGGAATTATACGATTTTTATCATTTTAAAATATTTTTTCCAAGGAAAGTGCCAGTTTTTCGAACTGCGAGCGGAAAATTACTTTTCCCCACTCTCCGGTAAACCTAAGAATCGGTACCCTAATATTTATTTTTTTCGATGTCCTCAGCAACAAAAAACCTTTTCCACACGTTCGAAAAAAAAATAGTGATCCTAACTGTAGCGGAAACTTTTTTCCGCACTTACTTGGTGGCCGAACTCCACTATGCGTCAGTCGGCCAACTGCAATCGCGTGCGCACAAGTAAAACTTTCCACACTTGTTGAGAATTATACTATACTAACTAACAATATACATATTAGTAATTTATCTTACTGTACGTAATAAATGGTCATTATATTTAAAAAATAATAAATCTATGTATTTTGGTTAATAATAATCATTTTTTTATTTATTCCTAAATTTAATTCATAAACCCTATCGAATGGGTTACTATTTATAAAAATCGGTCAAAAAGTAAAAAATATGCTGCAAAACAAATTCACTGTTTTTTCGATAATCACTATTAAAAATATTGAAAACGCCCGCAAAGGGATAATTTAAAAAAACCTAATTCCAAACCGGCAAAAGTTATTGGTGATATTTTCATGCCTATATGGAACCATGACATTCGACTAAACTTTTTCGTTGCATTAAAAGTGGTATTTTTTATTGTTTTTTTATTTGGTGTCAAACATTTTTAAAAATTGGAATCTAACTACCACCATGAATAAAAAGGCCAAATTAATTCAGTTATTTTAAGCAAAGATGAGAGATCATCAGAGTTTTAATTTTAATTTACTTCGAATAAATTAAATGATTCATCAAAACAAAGGCTTAAAGCAAATTATCATTAAACAAAGTCTCGTAAACGTAGAAATTATTTAAAAAAAAAAACAAAAATTGAAAATTATTTTTTCGTTCCGTTCGTGTGTCTGTATAATTTTTCGAAATCTCCCGGTTTAAGTTTTTTTGTTACACACGGTATTTAATACATTAGTGGTAAATCTCGATTTTTATCTTTTGATTTTAAGCTAAATAACGGCTTTAAATTGGCTTACGCGTGGATCTGGCCCAAAATCTGGAAAGGGGGTAATAGTCGACGAAATAATTATTTGTAATATATTTTTTTTTAGGGGGGGGGGGTAATTACTACGTTATCCCTCTTAAATCTGTGCTTGAATTGGCTCTATGTAACTAGCTGTAAAAAGTTACGGCATAAACGATTACAATACAAGTAAAAAGCCTAATAACATTAGTTTAGGTTCTGTTAACATTTAAAAACGGATTTTCGGAAAACCATAAACAGTATTTAAACCAACTGTGAAATTTCTTATTTTCGTGACAAAACACAAACTTGTTAATCGTTCAAGAACAATTTTCGAGGAAGATTCTCTACGGGTTCCTTCCAAACAAAACAAGAAGAAAAGAGCAATAAAGCAATTTGGAACTTCAGTAGCCAAATTGTCCATAATTTGGACTATTAAGGTTTGTAAACCAGTTGTTAAAAGTGATGACTTTATATGCCATATAAATCTTTCAAGCCTTAAAGCAAAAGAACTGTGTGTTTTTTGTACCCAGCAACCGCATAGTGCAGGAAAGTAAGATGGGTTCAGTTCTTGGATTTGTCATGAATTCTTTAAATCAGTGGTTCCGAAACTATTTTCTCTGGCGCCCCCTTTTCGAAATCTTGAATTGGTCACGCCCCCCTTTCTCTGAATACATAAAAAAAACTGTACTTTTATTACAAAAAAAAATATTAAAAAAAAAAAATAACATTTTGATTTACTTAATCTAGTTCTAATGTCTGGGAAATCCCTCAACTTTACCACAATTTTTCACTGTCTCATATACTTTTAAAAACAATAATAAAAAATCTGTTGTCTGTAATCCTACACATTTTTTTAACATGTTATTTTAATATTTTTGGTGGGGAGGGGAAAAAGGGGGAAATTTCCCCTCCCCCAAATTTGAAACTTTACTTAGTTTTGACACACAGAATACACCTCCTGGTCACTACGCAAAATAGTTTTGTTAAATATTTATTATGATATTGCTCTCCCCCCCAAATAAGGTTTCTAGATCCACCCCTGCAAATTAAGGTTTATCAGAAGGTCTAAACTGTCTTCATAAGGTCACTACACAAATTTTTTAAAAGTTTACTTACTTTTAGCTCACACATATACTATACTATAGTAGTGTGAGCTATGGTGATCCTAATTTTTTCGAGAAAAAAAAAGTTGCTCCGATTTCAAAATTTTTTATATATCTTTGCGTTTCAGATGATTTTGAAACTTTTTTGTTGCGCCGTCTGTCTGTCTGTCTGTCTGTCTGTATGTCTGTCTGTCTGTCTGTCTGTCTGTAACGACCAACGCGCATAACTCAAAAACCGCTTGGCCGATTTTAATGAAATTTGGTACCTAGGCTGGGTCTTGGCTCGAGATGGTCCCATTTAAAAATGAACAAAATCCACCGAACACAAACCAAATAAAAGGGTGGGGGTAGATTTCAAAAATTAGAGTTTATGTGAAAATATGGCGTGTGTGATATCAAACGAAAGGTAATTGAGTCTGCTATTGAACAAAATACATTTTAATTTATTTAAAAAAAAGGTGGGGGTATATTTTAAAAATTAGAGTTTAAGTGAAAATATGGCGTGTGTGATATCAAACGAAAGGTAATTGAGTCCGGAGGTTAACAAAATACATTTTAGTTTTTGTTTTTTTAAGGGTGGGGGTAGATTTCAAAAATTTGAGTTTAAGTCAAAACATGGCTTGTGTGGTATCAAACAAAAGGTAATTTAGTCCGGAGTTGAATAAAATATATTTCAGTTTTTAGTTATATTAGCTCACACGTACACTATAACTATAGTACCTAGTGTGAGCTTAGGGGCCCATATATTGGCAGAGTATTTTAGTAGTTACCTACTGTCATATTTAAAAAATCGGAAAAGAAGTTGAGTTCTATAATTTCAGAAACAGAACAAATTTTGTATCCAGTTGTTGTTCGTTGTACCTCCAAATGCATCACATGGACTTTTACCATGCGTTTGTTTAGTAGTTAGTTTTTTTAATGCCCAGTGGCGTGTGCAGAAATTTTCCCAGGGGGTTTGGAGAGGGGGCTTGACTAAAAACAAAGTCCTGGAAAACCATTTATTTCTTCTTTCAGAAAAATTCAATCTTTAGGAGAAGTTATTTAATAGCTTTGGAAAGATTAGGCCCCCAACCGTCCTGCGTACGCCACTGTTAAACCTGAACCATTTCATTTAAAGCAAACTAATTAATGTCCGTGTCTCTCAAAAAAAAAATTTCCGGCAGTGTACGAAGATGGGACTTGAACCCACAAAATAGGATGTCACGCAAAACAGTATGTAGCTATAAATAAGATCCCCTAACCATGATTTTTATACATATTTTTTTTTCCTTTTGCGACTGAATAAAAACATGTGATTTTATACATGCTTTAACCAAATAGCTTAAAAGTTTATGTTAAAATGACAGACCCAGATTTTTCATTTTAGATTTATTTAGACGATACATTCTCAAGTAAAACAAGGCACAAGCGAAGTTTTAATAGACAGATAGACATGACAATTTTTTTAGTCAAAAGTTGCCAATTGTGAAGTTTTTACGGTTTTTCCAATTTTTAAAAATTTAGTTTGCTAAAACCAATAGACCTAGAAATTTTTCTTTTGCCTTGTTTGATAGTCAAGCCACTGAGATTTAATGTGCGTATAGACTTTTTCTTGATAGACCATATTTCGCACCGGTGTAAATAATTAAAAATCGAGAAAATCATAAAATGTACTATTTTTTAAAACTATTTTTGCCATGTCAAAAAAGTTATGTTAATATTTTTTTTCTATATAGGATTATCCATTCAATTTTAAAGATTTGTTTTTACATTAGATTTAATACAATAGAAATAAAAAAAATTAAGGCCGCAACTGATTTTTTTCTTTTTTTACTTTTAAAGTGGCGTGTAAAATACGGGTGGCATTAAAAATTAAAAATTTTTAATTTGGTATTCATAAGGACACTAATACATGTTATCAAAATTTAGATTTTTTTCGTTACAGAGTAGCACCCCCCGTTGGATGATTTGCCGTGGAATTATTCATCAACGTAAAAGCAAAGAGAGTTAATATAATCCTGCTTGGCAAAACTATAACTAAAGTGAGGAGATAACTAACAGGAGACAGGACAGTATATGGCTGATCACATGTTAAGCACTGAGAATGCTTGGGCGTAGAAGGCGTTGTTGCCAGATTGTTAATATTTTATTATTTTTAACTGCATTTGTAAAAAAAATTTTTATCAGGACTCCTGCGCCTCCCCTAATATTCGTCTGCGCCCCCCAGTTTGGCAACCACTGCTCTAAATTGCCCGTCTTACAAGCATTTTTTAATTTATGGAGAGACAACAACCAATTTGAAAAACATTAAATGTAGGGGAAAGTCGGGTATATCGTACAGCCTGATAAATCGTAATTTTTGTATGCATATGATGCATATTTTCGATGGTTTTTTTTTCAGATGACTTCGAAAATGTTTTATTTGGGTTCATTTTCAGTCATCTTAGCAATAACGTCGTGATTTCTGAAAGTGTGTGTATGTCTGTCTGTAACACCATAGGCCGAGATTTTTATGAAAAATAGTATAAGATACTTTAACGAGCTGCTAGATTTTCGTCAAAATCCGTTAATGCTAATGACAGTCCAATGAACCAAAGAAAATATATCAACAAGAAGCGACAAAACCTGAATGACAGCAATGCAGTACTATTACACTCAAAGAAAAAACTGTGCAATTTTTGTTTTACACAAAAAAAAACAAATTCAAAACTTTACTAGAAAAAATATTTTCTCGAATCCCTGTAATTTACTTTGTTTGAATGGTAACCTTATGTCTTTATTTGTATAATGGAACCACTTCCTATATACAGGGATGCATGTTTATTATCCCTTTCAATTTGGTTATCCCTTTCAACTGGTCTAGCATGTTTTATGAGTTCCAGGATTTTTAAAAGAGAATAAGGTTTGTACCGGTATTTATAATGTGCGTCTTCAGCTTGCCTCCGGCATGAGCACTGCTGACTACCAAACATTTTATCCGACTAATCCATTTCTCTAGTGTCTAGGGGAAATTTTCTTTAAGTTGACATAAAATAATTGCATGTAGGTGTGTAATACACCAGAATGTGCCTCTTATTTTTGAAGTTCTCTGGAAAAAAAATGGCGATTGTCCCTGCCTAAGCCAACCTAATTTATTTCTATATTAGTTCATTGTTTTATAAACACAATTTTTTTGCATACTTTAGCTGTAAATAATTTTTTTTTTAAAACGACTGGAAAACAAGTACTTTGCGTATATTTTTTATTTTTGGATAATGTTTCGTTTTCAAAAGGCACGGAAAAAGAACAAACATACCGAAAAATCTATTTATACGGTCCCCTTTTTAAAAATGATCTAAAATATAAAGTGACATTTAAAATTAAGCATGAATTAATTGTAGAGTAGTAGTTTGTAGTGTTTAATCTCTTTTTTAAAAAAAAATATTATTTACATGTTGGTTGTGTTTGTGCTGTTTTATACCGGTTTAAAAAATATACGTACGGTACACGATCGGAAACTATCTTTACAGGTCTAGTAACGTAAATAGCTATTAATTGTATTTTTTCCCAATTGTGGTTGGATTTGTTCCTGTTTCTAAAACAATAAAAACATATAACGAAAATTCAAAACGTTTTATAAAAATTTCTACTTTAACAAAATTTGTTTTATTGTCAATCCCCTTTTTTTCCTTTTTCTCATAATTTTTAAATTTAAAATGGCGGAAAGAATCTTTAAACAATATAAGTACATTTTTAGATTTTTATAAATATTACAATAATTATTGTGTGTTTTATGGTTATTATTTTTTCTATTTAATTCCGTAACCGATTTTTCTCGATAAAAATATATAACCGTTTTTGCAAACAATCAAATAAAAAGTTAAAAGGGGTCAATTTTCTATGACCACAGTTATATGATTATATAGGTGTAATGTCCTTCTTAATTTGATTTTTTTCTTCGTGTAATAAAAATACACCACAAATCACAGTTACGCAAAATTTTTCTCAGTGTAATATAACTGCATTAGTGTCATTTGGTCCAAGCGTGGCGTCACATATTTGTTTCCCATATGAACAATGCTTTGAGTGACAGTATTTCGCTTCTTGTTGCAGGGCTATCAAAATGGACGGGCCACGATCCTCCACTTTGTTGACGTCACATCCGGGGCTGATTTTTTTTGATGGTCACGTTACGACACAGCTGATTGTCTTTAAAATTTTAAAGTTGGAATGACGGTTCATGGATATTTGATTTTTTGTTAAATAAAGCCGTTTTTGAGATTGTTTTTACTTTATTCTGGCAGATCAATTTTTTTTAAATGTATAGTAAGCCCTAATTTTTCATAGCCGCTTCATTAGCTCACACAAAAATTAAGTTTAAAGCAGAAGCGAATGTGACAATCACATATGACAAAGTCAAATACATGTCAAATATAACAGTTGGCATGTGGTACATGGCGGGTAATTTGAATTCAAAATAAGGAATGCTAAATCTTGAAGATTTTAACCTTTTAATCATGTTGCTTCCTTACAAACCTTTGGTGGAATATCGGGATGGTGTCTGAGAATATTTCACTAAAATTTTGCGGAAATCTGTAGTGCCATTTTGAAAATATCATAAAAAAACGTCTGACCTCCCATAACACCCAATGTAAAATTCAGCCCCGGGAGAACAGCTGATTTTTTCAGGGTCGTGGCCTGTATATTTGTGTTGGCCTTGCTTGTTGATATATCTTCTTTAGTATAACACCCGTTTTCCACCTATGCATGTCCACCCTGATACAAAAAACGGATCAGATGACGTTGCATTTAAAACCGGTGCAGATCCAGTGGGTTTTTTGAATCGGGGTGAGCACGCATGGTTGGAAACTAGGCTTAAGTTTTGTAGAACAAATTTTTCTCAATAATTTGCGTTATAACCAAACACTTTGTAGAAGCTTTTGTTTTTGAGATATTTTCAAAAAACTGTTTTCAAGGCTGATATAGCGTAAAGTGTGCTTAAATGGTGTAGGAAGGTATCAGATTCGTCATGCATCCATTTATTTTAAACTTGGTTAGTAAATAATTAATAGAATAGAATAGAATAGAATCGAACAGTGCTGGACAAAGCAGGCTAACTTATGTATACTCTCAGAAGTATGGTGAATTTATTCTAAACATATTTGTTTTTTAGGTAAAATACCAATTTGTTAGTTTCGTGATTATTGGCAAATCGTACCTGCAGATCGTACCGGTACGATGTATCCGACTTTTGTTGAAGAAAAACTCACATTTAAATGTCCAACATTGTGGCTAATAATTCCAAGATAAATCTAAACGTCTTCATTAAAAAAATTTGCCCGTTACCAAAGAAGAACTGTCTACTTTGACAGATTAAGGTGAGCCCTGTAATTGCAAGCCGGAAGAAGTACCGAATGGTACTGCTTTCTATCGGAAGACAGAATTATAAAGAATATGTCAGGAAATGTTAACAGTTGATAAAAAATATTACAAAAATGATCGGGTTGTTCCCTTAGCGATAAAAATACGTTGTCATACAACACTTTCATATCAGTTTAGAGTTTTAAGTAGTACGATAATTTTTTTTTGTTTTCTGCAAACTAGAAGAAAAAATGTTGTTTCTGATACGTGCGCAAAGTAGTTTTCTCGCACTTAAAGCTTATCCGATTTCTGCTTTGCATCGTTCGTTAAACTGCTTTCGCGGGCAGAAATACAAAACTTTGCGTCCTGAATAGAAAAAATTATATTTAATAGTAATTCTTTAAAGTTCGAAAATCTTTTAAAAATATAGGTATACCTATACAGGGTCTCCCAAATACAAGCAATTACGTGGCGATTTCGCAAACAGTAAGAGATACGAGTTTGTTTAAAGAAGAAAAAAGTTACGCTATTCCAATCCCAATGAGGTGCTGTATCAATATTAAAGATATCTACATGGGTTACTAAAATATCGAGCAAAAACTAAAAATTGTGTATTTTTAAAAATTAAAATATCGCCGTTATCTTGCAAACAAATCTAATGAAATTTGTTAGTTTTGTATAAGCAACTACGGTCAATCGAATGACTGTAACAAATTTTTTTCTAGGTCCTCTAGTTTTTTTGAAACCAAAGCCAACTTTGTTATTTCTTATGACCGCCATATTGAATGTATACGTCAGGAAATAGAGCATTAAAAGAGCTTTTCAACCATGTACAAGCCTATCTGAATGACAAAAAATGTGAATTTATTTAAAAAACTGTTTTTTACTTGGTTGGCTGTGAAACAAAGGCCGTAGTTGCGTTTGTTGTCATACCTACGTAACTATCTGTCAAAACTTTGTCATTTATTTGATTTATCTGTTGGAGTTTTAAAGTTTCTAAATTACTTAAGATTTTTTTTGAGTTACATTATTAATCAAATTTAACATGGAAAGCTTTCCAAATTAGGAGAAAGTAGATATGTATGAATATTATACTTTGTGTAATAAGAATGCTGGAAGACAAACAGGTTTGTCAATCTTCAGAATACTTGTAATTAAATGTAATTAAATATGGTTCCTTTAAAAAACAAAATCGTATTGAACAACCTGATGAAAATATTGAAGCTCTGGTTTTACAAAGTGTCGTTGACAATCCTGGCATCTCCCTTCGTGAACTGGAAAATAATGTTGAAGTATCCAAATCAACTGCAAAAAAAATTCTTAAAAAATTTATCATCCACATACAACACATATTAGTCAAGCACTCCAAGATGGTGACTTAGAAAGAAGAACCTTGTTTTGCAATTGGTTCATAGAAAAATCGCAAGAAAAGGTTTACAAACTGCGGGGTGTTTAACAGACATAACTACGTTTACTGGGCCGATAAATTGTGTTCTTAAATGGTGGAGTTTTAATGTATGGCTAGAAGTCATAAACGGACACATACTATTCAACATTTTTCATAATAATTTGACGGCACCTCGATATCTAGAAATTCTACATAATTACGTTGACCAAATTTTATAAAATTGGCCTCTTCAAGTAGCAAACATGTGGTTCCAGCAAGATGGAGTACATCCACATAATGCAAGAATCATAACCGACTATTTGAATCAGGAACATGGAAATAACTCGATCGAAAATCGAGGTCCAGTTGCCTGGCCTGCACGTTCGCCGGACCTTACGCCTCTTGATTTTTTTATTTGGGGATACTTAAATGATGAAGTTTGTGCCGTGGTTCAAGCCATAGAAGAAATTCCTGAACAAATGGTTAAAGATGCATGCATGTCTCTAATTCATCGATGCAGGATTTGCATGAATAACAACGGTGGAATTTTCAAACATTTGCTAATTTAGTTCAATGCTTTGTAATCGGCTTTTAGTTTTATTTTAAATTAAATAATAAATGCAAACTTTTGTTTCAGAAATAAAAGATAGATTTTAAGAAATTGTATTATTTCTTAGCTAGAGAAAAATCAAAAATAAGGCCCCTAAAGATTTGCATATAAATCAAATAAATGGAAAAGTTTTGAAAGGTAGTTACGTAGGTATGACAACAAACACAACTACGGCACTTGTTTCACAGATAACTGAAAAACTATTTTTTTCATAAATTCACATTTTCCGTTGTCTCAAGATAGGCTTGTTATACACAGTTGAAAATCTTCTTTTTATGCTCTATAGTTTAAAGTATAAATCAATATGGCGGTCATAAGAAATAACAAAGTTTGCTATGGTTTCAAAACAAGGTCTAGAAAAAAATTGTTAACGTCAGTCAATTGGCCGTAGTTGCTTATACAAAACTATTAAATTTCATTAAATTTGTTTGTAAGATGGCGGCGATATTTTTCAAAAAACACAATTTTTAGTTTTTGCTTGATATTTTGAAAACCCCTGTAGATATTTTTATTTTGATACGGCATCTGATTGAGCTTAGAATAGCGCAACTTTTTTCCGTTTTCGAAATCCCTATGTAGTTGATTTTATTTGGGACAACCTGAGGTACAAAAATAACTTAATTCACACTATATGGTAAAATATAATATTACTTAATATTTAAATAAATTTTTTGTCAAGTTTTCTGTTAACGACTAATAATAGATTATGTAGTAAATCTGATCAAGAAAATTCAAAAACTCTATGTGCCATTGTTATTTAAGTTTTCCTATAAATTCTTAAGCCGATTTTTAATTTGTACCAGAAAATTTGTTTTCAGGAATAAGAGAAAATATATATGATTATTATCTAGTTGCATTAGAAGAAAACGAAGTAAAAGAAACTTGTTTTTCTTAGCAAATTTATGAATGGATACCAAGTTGATTGATTACATTATATCCCATTGTAATAAAGTTGTTTTAAAAACCAGCATCAGAGTCTCTACCAACTCCCAGTAGCACTTTCACCTGTCATTTGCTTGATGGATTGGTACCTAATTTTTTGATGGTTCTTATAAACCAATTCACCTGTGTATTCGCTTCAAAAATTCAGTAGCACTTTTAACAAGCCAAGTTTTTTGATCGATTGCACGGCTCCTTTTTATATCTGTTTAGTTTATCTAGAATGCCTTGTAAAGATAGAACGGAACTCCCAAATCGCCTACCTCGTATAAACTCATTGATCCGATGACTCGTACCTTACTCGTATATAAAAATCTATCTTCCTGTCGACGCAAGCAATAGACTTCTTGTCCCAGCGGTATCTCTGACAATACCGAACAAATGTATACAATGGAGTTGACATAAATCGTACAAAAAGCCTGAAAGCATACATAAAGTGGTGGGTTCCCTTTCGAACTAGACCCTACGGAACCTGGGGGGTCACCTTGGGAGGCCTACCTTATTACTGATTTAATTCGCTTTAACCCTCATCTCTCTCATCTTTGTCTAACTTATCTGAAAAGAAAGAGAAAACATGTTGATCCGTTTGGTTATCCAATATGCCTTTTGAATTTGATGCTCCGGTAGCTTGCAGGTACTATTGTTCTGGTAGTAAATTTTGATTTTAATAGGCGATTTGATGTAGAGTGCTTTGTCGGATGGATTTTATAGTGTGAAAGTTATTATGGCTTACATCGTATTGCTGAATGAATGGTAGGTCGGTATTATGAGATGAGCATAATTTTAAAGCTAATTATATTTGAATTAATTAACACCAGATACATATTATTAGTCAGATGTGGTGTTAACATGTGATTTTCTTTAATAATAATTTAAGTTATTATTATTACTTTATCCTTTATAAATGCGACATTAAAAGACATCTGTTGAAGTTGATACAATTCCTTAGATGTAAACTGAGTTATATAGTTAGTTTAAATTTAATATGAATTATGATGTAAACCTAGTTCAGATCAGCTGTTATTGAAAAATCGATAGTAGAACGACGTCACCTTTTGGCGCTTGATAGAATTTTCCGATTTGTACTTTTCTTTCGTAGTTTTTCCTAATAAAACACCTTAAAATAAATCTGTTTGTTTTTCACTGCGAACCTCTGATACATTATTGAACAAAAAGAGCTAATTCAGAAAGTTTTAAGCATTTTTAAAATTTTAGATTGCAAATCTTTAGAGATTCCTATTGAAAATATGTTAAATTTGGAAAACTCTGACAGAGTTTGTGAAAATTAACCGAGAGCTTATAGGATATATTATCATGTACATCACGCTCGGAGGTAGCCCAGATCTATGTTACGCAATAACATATTTTAGTAGATTTCATAACTGCTACTCTGAAATTCATTTTAAATATCTCAAAAACGTTTTACGTTATTTAAAAGGTACTGAAAATTTGGGTTTAAGATACACTAATAGTAAAGAAAATGGTTTAAGTAACATTTTATCTGCGAATGTAGATGCTGATTGTGCTAATAATGTGGTAGACGGAAAAAGCCTTTCTGGCTATGTTTTAAAAGTTTTCGAAAATCTTATATTTTGGAAAACTAAAAAGCAAAATACAGTTTCTATCTCGAGTTCTGAGGCAGAATATGTTGCTCTTTCAAATTGTCTCACAGAAGTTTTATTTTTTAAGCAATTATTGGAAGAAATATTAAATTGTAATCTCTCCAATTGCGATTTCTGAAGATAATCAATCTATCAAAGATGGATTCAACTTTGAAGACAAAAAGGAGCAATCATATTGATGTCAAACATCATTTTATTAGAGATAAGGTTTTAAGCAATGAGATTTTCCTAAAATACTAAAAAACTGGCGAGCAAGTCGCTGATTTATTTACTAAATCTTTGTCAGGCGTTAAATTTAGGTACTTCAGAGATAAATTAAATATAAATTCATTTTAATAAGTTAATGTAAAGAGTGTTACATTTTATTAAGGGGTGTTTTCTAAGTTTTTAGACATAAATAAGTTTATTATGAGCTAAGAATTGCGGCGGTGTGTTGAAGTTGATACAATTCCTTAGATGTAAACTTAGTTATATAGTTGGTTTAACTTTGAGTTATGATGTAAACCTAGTTAATCAGCTGTTTTTGAAAAATCGATAGTAGAACGTCACGTTTAGGCGCTTGATAGAATTTTCCAATTTGTACTTTTCTTTCGTAGTTTTTCCTAAAAAACACTTTAAAATAAATCTGTTTGTTTTTCACTGCGAACCTCTGATTTAGCAACAGATGTCAGTTGATATTTGGAAAATCCAATTTTGACCTTTTGCAGACATAATTTTTATTTGCGTTATTTTTGTTATCCTTTCGAATTTTCATATTTTTCGCTGTAAAATCGCCGCCTTGTTTATGGTGAAAACAAATAGAAACTAACTTATAAGTCTAAGGTGTTACCACAGCTACAGTGACCTATCACTCAGCTACAACCATGTTTTATCAAAAAAAAAAACACTTAAGTTCTACCACCAAAAAACCAACTACTTGCACCTTCCCCTAGCTTCTACCGCTATAAAACCAACTACTACCACCTTTCCCTTGCTTCTAAGTGCAAAAAACCAACCACAACTACCTTCCCTAAGCTACTGTCACCAAAAATCAAAGTACTACCACCTTCTCTTAGTCTCTACCACCAAAAAACCGACTACTACCTCACTTGATGATAATTGTAGTTGGTTTCTTGCTGGTAGAAGCTAGGACAAGTGAGTGGTAGTTGACTTTTTGATGGAAAAAGCTAGGCAAAGGTGGTAGTAGCTTTTTTTTCTGCTGGTAGAAGCTAAAAGAAGGTGTGTAGTGGTTGATTTTTTGGTGACAGAAGCTAAGGGAAGGTCGCAGTAGGTGGTTTTTTGATGATAAAAGCTAGGGAAAACTGGTAGTAGCTGTTTTTTTGCTGGTGTAGGATAGGGCAAGATGGTAGTATTTGGTTTTTTGGTGGTAGAAGTTAGGGAAAGGTGATAATAATTGCTTTTTTGTTGGTAGAACCTGGTGGAAGGCAGTTATTTTTTTCGGGGGTAGAAGCTACAGGAATATGGTAGTAGTTGATTTTTTGTTGATAGAAGCTAGGGGAAGGTGGTAGTGGTTGGTTTTTTGGTAATAGGAGGTATTTTTGTTTGTTGGTGGTAGAAGGCTTAGTAGTAGTAGTTGATTTTTTGGCTAATCAAAGGTGATAGGTGGCTTTTAGTGAAAAAAATGTTTTTGAGATAAAAATAATCTGTATCTAAGTGACCGTTTGGGAGTGGTAGCAGCTTTGATTTATTAGGTTGGATTTAACCTGAAACAATTCGCTCCGAAATCGATAGTTATAAAAAAGTCATTGGTCAGTAAAATTCTGGTCAGTAAATAAACAATTTGACTACATAAAGGTAATTTATATTACCAATTACCTAAAGAGGTGTTATATAACCAAAAAGTGATTTATAAAGGGAGTATAATAAAACTGATATTCCTTCTGTTCCTTTTACATACTTTTGGTTATATTGATTTCTGATTTATAAAGATGGTCTTATAAAACCCTTTTACCTAAAGTTTTTAAAAAGAAATAAATATAAACCTTGGTCATTTAGTTTTTTTCATTACTTTAGGTCATCACAATAGTGTTTTATAATAGGGCTAAAAGGTTACCTAAGGTTACGTGATCCTTTTGTTTTCATAGTTACCAGTAGTTAAATAGTAAATATGATTATTTAGAACCTAGTTTCCTTAAGGTTTTTAAGAGTGGTAAATATAAACTTTAGACCTTCGGTTTTTGCCATTTTTTGGGCATTTTAAAAAGGTTTTATAGGTAGGCTTAAAGGTAAACTTAATTCTTTTGTTTAAAATTACCCATAGCTGCATATTAAATATTATTTAAATAGGCGGCCATATAAAACTTTGTTTCCTTAAGGGTTCTTACAGAAGTAAATAGTAAATACTTTCGTATTTTGTTTTTTTTAGGTATTTCTCGTAAAAATAATAGATATACCTAGGTACAGATTGGGACTTACCTATTGCAAGATTGATTATTTATAATAATAAATAATTGTTGAGTTTCCGTCCTCCTGGGTAGGACACTCAGGCCTAGATTAGGCCTGTATAGAAGGCCAATATAAGAGGTTGCCCTCCAACCTGCAGGCACAATGGATATCATTGCACTGGCCCTCTCGATTGTGTGCAAATTGCACGATAAAAAACCTTTAAAAGTGTTGAATTATACGCTTTTATCACTACAAATACAAAAAATTTAAAAGAGGTTATGTTGACTATGTTTACTATGTTCTTTTTTGTTGGTTTCATAAGGGCACTCAAAAATCCTTGTTGCGATACAGTAACAAATAAAACCATAATAGCGGTTCGGTTCGGTTCGGTTATTATATTATTCAAAAAATATTGTTAAGAGAAAATATTTATCTATAGTTGATGTTGTATATAAGCGGCACCGCGTCATAGCTATGGTAAACCAAATTTTGCGGCAAAATCTAAGTAAAGAAGCCTTAAAAAATTAGTGTTTCACTTTGTACATGCAGTGTATGATAAAACACTAAGACCTTTTAAAGGAGAGATCAAATAGGCACTTACCTAATAAATAAAGATCCGAAACATAAAAGAGGATCCAAAATTATATTAAAATATGCGCAAGCATTGATTTAGTTGCAAAAACGGTAATTTGTTTTGTGAAAAGCTCCGTCATAATTTGTTTGACATAAACAGTCAAACAACGAATAGAAAACGTCAAAGCCCCCGACTAAATCAATAATATGTTCGTAACAACCAGACAAGAGTATATATGTTCCTTTCAATGAAATCGTTTAGAAGAAGACATCAATAAAAAGCAAGTAATATAGTAAGGTAATGACTAATTAGTGCAGTGCCTCATTTTGAGAATCAATATCAATAAAAAAATTAAAGGAAGTGCGTGCCACTGTATGTACCCCTCTACTCCCTTCCCGCCCATCAAGGTTTTGATGACGCTGTGTCGCTTTAATACAACATCAAGTATAGTCGTTTTAGCAGTGTTTTTTAACAATAATTTTACTTTAATTTTGATTATTATACCAAGTAGCAGTAAACCAAACAGACTTTTTATTGGTGAATACCGTAAATGATTTTTTTTTATTTTTAATATTTGTTATTTTGTTATCAAAAAACTATTAATAAGCATTTTTGAGCTGGCGCGCTTTTTTTGAGAGCTTTTCAGACACAATTTTATTAGAAAAATCTGGCAGGCAATTTGATCATCAACAAAACGACAAACTCGTCATACCTATATAGGTATATTTTTATGTGATAAAATAATTTTGGGACTATCACATTTTTGGCAATTTTGTGATCTAAATTATTTTGTAAAGCCATTGTGAATCTAAAATATCGCTATAGCTTTTATAGGAAAACTTCTTTACTCTAGGTATTATGGTATTCAACAGAATCGCCAGGATACCAAATTACCAAATCTAGTTTTATAATAGGAGGACGTTTCTGAGTTGCTTTTAGAACCTGGCATAATAGCTTTAGGCTGGTGGAACCGCTAGAGGGCGAAGCTGGAGTTTATTTCTTCTGGTTTTATAGTGAGTTCATTACATAGGTTGCCACCACCAATTGGGGAGTTCCATTTAGGTGGTCTAAGGGGTATCTAAGGGTAATGAGAACGTGCTAGCGACAAAACATTGAAACTAATGGTTTTAAGGAACGGCGCTGGCAACCTTTTAGCTTCTGCTATAAATAAAGAAATGTTACTTGGGAGGTGCCCAATTATAACGCATCCTTTTTTTTACTTATATTAATATGAGCTTCTATTGTACTGTGACTGTGTTAATTAGCAAAATTTTATAGCCTAATATTTTGTTATCCTAATATTATACCGCATATTCATTAATATATCACGTTCATTAAGAAAGGAGTCATATACAAATATTAAACTCTATCACCCTTTATGTCCTCATTTGAAGCATTTTCAACATTTTTAATTTTGAATAGGGCAATACATAAACTCAACAAAATAGAAAATTATATTTTGATTTTTCCACACGCTCGTAAGAAAAATGTTGTACTTAACTCGTGCGGAAAGTATCTTAACCGCACTTACGGCTTCTGCGTACCTTAAGACGTCGAATCTTGCGGTAAACTATCACTTTCCGCACATGTTAGTTAAATAACTATAACGACTTGCCAAGCCAAACGAATATTTACGTCTTTTTACTAAAAAAAAATACAAAAAATTAGTTAAAACCTAACACTAACCTGACTTGGTTAGGTTAGTATACTAAATAGAATCTGGTCTGATCTGTCCAGGTTAGTATGCGAGTTAGGAGAATACTAAACATTTGTTTCTTAAAATTCGCCAAACTCCGCATCTGTATGATGGGAATTAGGAATAAAACAGTTTGGTTTAGGGATAAATTAATGTAAAAAAGCAATTGATTGATTTTAACTTTTTATTGGTCTCTACTATAAAATTTCACCTTGATGGTTACATTTATTTTATTTACAACACCATATAAACTTAGAATTAATAGTACTTTACTTAAAAATCACGATTTAAAATTTGCCAATAGTTAAGTATCAGTAGGAACCGTCTAAATATAAGTTTATGAATTAACAGGAAGTGAAGAATGTTTAAGTAAATATTTTCAGAAATTTAAAAGGCACAATGCATTAAGAAGTTTATTTAAAGTAAGCTTCAATACTTTTTCATAGATACGATTTCTAAAATTCTAGAGCTACCAAAATGTATAATAAAAATAATGTAAATTCCAAAAAAAGAATTGGTAGCTGAGAAATCAAAATCGGATATCTAGGCTAACAAATCCACTTATGTTTTGGGCATTATGAATAAGGCACCCGTAGCACATAAAAAATTTTGCGGTAAAACTTTAGTGATTCCTTCATTTAAAAAAATACATTTTTGGATATTAGGGACCTATTGCAATAAGGCCAGGCAATAATTGTTTCGGGCACTATTCTGATATTTTCGCATTGTAAGAACAGCTTTTTTCTTTCAAAATTAGGCCTTTGTGTATTATAAGAGCCAAAATTAACAGTGCCGCCACTATTAATGGAAAATAAATGACTGGATTTATAAATTCGACTTTGGTATGTCAATTTCAAAGATCAAATGTCAGTTTTCAATGCGAATCTGTCAGAATAGTGCCCGGCACTTTTGCAATAAGTCCTTATTATTGAAAATGTTTAAATAGCTATCAAATTTTTAGTATAAATTTGAATGCATACTTCTGTTAAAAAATTAGATTTCGGTACCTAACTTTTTTATGTTGTTTCAAGTTTGAATATCGATAAGTGTTGCATTTTTAAAGACAAATTTTTTTTCGGCAAGGGTTTAAAAGACAATAGCTTTCTTTTATTCTAAATATAAACTAAAATATGTACAAAATTAACAATATTATACAAATTAAATCTACTCATAATTATTTAAACATTGACTAAATAAATAACCTGTACAAGTTTCTATACAATTTTTTAATATAGATGCCTTTTTACAATAAATTTTAGTTAAAGCTGAGTTAAAAAAATCGATAGAAAACCCAAGAAGACAAAACGTTGACATAAAAGCAAATAATTCCAAAAAATACCATATTAACATAACTAGGAAAATGAATTTTAAACTAAATAAGCAGTGCGGTTCGCAGAAAATCAAATATACAGTACCCTATAAAATTTTTGAGGTTATGCTTTTTTGTGTATTTATCGATATTCATGCAACAGTAAAGCCAAGAACACAACCATAAATTTATACTGGACGTGAACTGAAAAAGTTTTTCGGACATATTATCGCAGGATATGTGACAAATGCTACCTAACCTGTGATAGTATTGGATCAAATGTGCCCAGCTTTGTTTCTCTATTTTCCAGAGCCAAAGTCAACTTATAGTTGGTTCTCGTTTATAAAGTGTAACTATGTAGCTCTATAATCTGCCTGTAATCGATTTAGATTTTACAAAAATCAATCGACTTTACATACATTTAATAGCGAATTCTTTTGAAAAAGTTAGAGCGCCACTCGTGGTCCACGGACACTGGTTTGGTGGTGTCAAAAAATTGCCCTAGTGCAGTTTTAAAAGAATACAAAAGTGCACTATTGCAACCAAATACGTTAGAGCATAAATACATGTTTAAAAAATTGAAAAATGAAGCACTCATAGCTTGCATTGGAAACAATGGCAAATTTAAATTTGCAGACGCGAATTTTCGAGTGCGCATGCGTGTGTTTTGTCACGTAGACACACACAGCTGCTGGTGTTTTGCGTTTGTCGTGTAAAATTATGTTTTTTTTCTGTGAAAACTGGGAAATAATATACGTAAAACATATCGTCACCCTAATTCTGAAACGTCGTAACCTAACTCAACAAAATTTTACAGGAATAAGAAAAGTTAGAAGCAAATTACATAGTGTAAGCATTATGCGACTTATTAGAAATCGCGGGAATGGCCATTTTATTTTTTTTTTGGTTACGAGAATTTAGCAGCAAATAGCCATGCGTAATTACGAACCTTTGAAGCAAAAATATGAATTTTAATTTTTTTGTGGTTACGACGTATTAGAATTAGGGTATCGATATGCGGTTCGTGGAAAAATGTGCGGGAGAAGTAAGGGAAAGCCACTCCATAGGTAAGTAAGTACTTATGTATATCTTTCTTAATAATTTGTTAATAAAGTTAAGAGTGGTTTACAGATGTCATTAAACACTCTTCATGGTGTCCACAATAAATCACGACGATTAGTTTTAGAAAAACTACAATTTTAGTTCACAATTTGAATAATTTTCACCCTATCAACTAGTTAAAAAAAAAATAACAGACATAACCCTAAATTTTTGACAGTTGTCAAATAATAAAGTAACGTAACGGAGTATGTTCAAAAACTTCCAATACTGACGCATGCGTAGTAAACGAAATCCTGTCTACCCGAAAAAGGAACCTAAAGAATTGAATGGTCCTGGCTTCAAGCATGGCGTGTGAGAATGCATGAATATGCCTTATATTTATGCTCTAACAAATCTGATAGCAACACGAGCTCGAAGGGCCCGTGGCGAAAAACATGCACTGAGTGTCGCACTGAGCTTTTCAGTTGTTCAAAAGAATACAAAAAATTTCACTACTTTTCCCAAATGATTACAAACATTGCACTAGTGGCGTACCAGTGCTGCCCTTTTTCACAAAATAATTCGCCATTAGAAATCACTTTTATTTTAAATTATCAAGTAACAAAGTGTCTTGAATTGATTATTATCCTAAAGCCTAATGAACGCGGCTAGAACACATTTCCATTGCACCAAAATATGGGTAGCCTGACTTGGCTTCACCGGGAGAATGGGCACCATAATGAGTTCCACCAGCAAACAAGCTGAAACAAAAGAAAAACTTTATTAAAAGAACATCAAAACGTATTAGCACGGGAAAGTTAGGAAGTTTATTGGGAACTACATAACATAAAGCCAGTTGCGCACCCAGGAATATGTCTTGGGGGGGCCCAAGACCCCATGGTGTCAAACCGAACCGAACCGAACCCCTCTCGGTGCGCCCATGATAAAACTACGACTTGTCTTAATCGATAGCCCTTAGCTTCCTTACTAAGATACTTGAAGTATATTATTAGGGACTTATTGAAATAAAACCTGACCTTATTTTAGAATCGGCAGTATTGTGACAGATTTACATATAAAAAGCCGCTGCTTTCTTTTAAAATTCGGACTTTGTGTATTTAAGAACCGGATTTACTAACACCTGTTTTTATTAAATAAATGTTAGCGACTTTATTTTTAAACTTGACTTTAGTATGTCAATTTTGAGAGGTCGGCTGTTAGTTTCCTTTGTAGATCTGTCAGAATAAAGCCGACTCAAAATAAAGTCAGGTTTTATTCCAATAAGTCCCTATTAACCGCTTTCAAAGTCTGTTTTAGATTTTTGAGTTTTAGAAAGTGAGTCTAGTAATACCTTGTTTTGAAGGCCTTTGAATATCTTTACAAGAGTGTAAAAATTCTGGAAATCTATAGATTAATTTTTGAGATATTTGCCTTTAAATTTTCAAATTTAACATGGTAAAAATAAAATGAAAAATTAACAAGAAAAGTATATTGGATTTTAAACCGTTTAATTGCAAATAAATGTATTATTATTATTATTACTATTATTATTATTATTAAAAATTAAAATTCTGATGTTATTTTTATTTTTATGATAAAATTCAAGATTTGAAGGTTAACATCTCAAAAATTAATTAATATATTTTCAAAAATTTTATATAATTGCAAAGACATACCTAGTTACCGGCGTGAATGAAGGGGTAGACACGATGTGCTAGCGCACTGAACCGAACCGAACCGAACCAAGGCTACCTTAAAAAATGTACGATAAAAAATTTAAAAAGCCTCTGTTAAAATAAACAACCTGTATCTGAGCCTTTAGAAGGAAAAACCAAGCAAAAATAGCCTTATTTGCAACGTTTCTTTAGCTTAAAAACAAATATTGCTATAATAGCTAAAAAATGACTTATCAGAGCTGAACAGCGACACACCTGCGTTTAAATCGTTTGTTTCGGTCTTAAAATCTATTTTTCCGTTTTTATGATTATTATCCATTAAATTTTTACTTTTTAGCAGTAAAATTCAAAGTTATCGGTAAAATCGTAAAATTTGGTAACGTTTTTATTTTCCGGCTTCTACAGAAATGATATGATATTGTTTTTAAAATACGTAGGTTAAAATTGTTGTCAGCTTATTTTAAATTGCCAACATTTTTAGCTTCTTAAAAAAAATTATTTTAGATAACGCCGAAATTGTGTTATTTGGGTGTATTTGGACCTACCTTAGTAGTAGTAGCAGATTTTTGAAACTTAGGAGTAGGACCTGGAGAAAAAAGGGAAAATAACATTGACAGAATACACAGAAGTAAATAAAACTATTATATTATTTCACCAATACCAGACAAAGAATGGGATGAGCATTTTAAAAAACTTTTAACTGAAGATAGAGCAGAATTCAAGGAAGACGAAAGAGACAATATCATTAGAACGATGGGATCTCCAGTACCCCTCACAATATCTGAGGTCAAAAACGTGTGCAAAACCTTAAAAAGCGGTAAATCTGCCGGACCCGGAAATATCCCAGCTGAACTTATTAAATATGGCACTGAAGAATTGTTTTGTAGATTACGGAATCTTTTCCAAAGATATTTAAATGGAGCTGTAGTACCAACTGAGTGGAAAACGTCATATATATCCACAATACACAAAAAAGGAAGGAAAGATATATGTGACAATTATAGAGGTATATCTGTAACTAGTACGATAAGCAGAATATATGGCAAAATAATAAGAAATAAAGTGGAGAGCGAATATAAAGATATGGAGGCAGAAGAACAAGCTGGTTTCAGGGCGGGTAGATCGACTTCAGATCATCTCTTTTGTATAACCCAAGTTATTGAAAAGAAAATGGCATACGGACAAGAGCTCCATCTGCTTTACGTAGATTTGCAGAAGGCATATGATAGTATACCACTAAATCTACTTTGGAAAGCGTTGGAAAAGACAAACATAAGCGTACAACTAATTAAGGCCATCAAAGAGTTATACCGCAATAGTAAGGCAAAAGTTAAAATAAAAGCAAAACTAACCAAAGGCTTTCAAGTAAATAAAGGTCTTAAACAAGGTTGCTGTATCTCGCCTACGCTCTTCAAGATATATTTGGAACAGGTCCTTAAAGTCTGGAAGAGAAAATGCCAAAACATGGGAATTCCGTTGAATGAAACCACCTTGTATACTTTATGTTTCGCCGATGATCAGATAGTGGTGGCTCAGGATTATGACGACCTCGAATATATGACACGAAAACTAATAGAAGAGTACAATAAGTGGGGACTAGAGGTTAATATCAATAAGACAGAGTATATGTGTATTGGTGGAACGAAACAGGATCTAATCTTAAATACTGGGCAGCGAATTCAGTCCTGTGATGAGTATAAATACTTGGGTCTGAAAATTACAGCTGACGGAACACTAGACAAAGCTATAAAAGATAGAAACGTACAAGGAAGAAAAGCAATAACTTTATTAAATGGAATAATTTGGGACCAAAGTATATCAAAACATAACAAAAAGCTTATATATAACACAATTGTAAAGAGTATTATTACATACGGCTCAGAGGTGTGGCCAATCAAAGATAGAACAGAAAAAATGCTTTCCGCTACGGAGATGGACTATTGGAGAAGAGCAGCAGGGAAATCAAAAAGAGAAAGAGTTACCAATCAAAGAATAAGAGAAATTATGACAGTGGGTGAACGTACTCTAGTGGATGATATAAGAACAAAACAACTGGTGTGGTACGGACATGTACAAAGAATGGATGATGGAAGACTACCTAAACAAATATTACAATGGAAACCAACTGGCCGAAGAAAACGAGGAAGACCAAGGAGAAGCTGGAGAGAAGGAATAGATAGTGAAATAAGAATAAGAGGCCTAGATCATGAATTATGGGCAAACAGAAACGAGTGGAGATTGGGTATCGGAAGACGTAGAACGTTGTGAAACCGATAAATATATATATATAAATAAAACTATAAGAAAAATGTTAAAAGAAAATAAAAGAAAGATCGAAAAAGTTAAGAGAATTAAAGAAAATAACAGAAAAATAACATGTCTAAGGACGACTCTAGGTAGATATAAAAAAATTAAAATAAAGGATATTAACGGCACAGAAACTAACGCGTTAAAGAGGATATTATAAATATCACACAACTATTCTCAGGGTTGGATGGGCTCAATCAAACCGGCCCTGGCAATTAATTTTTTTTAGCTCACACATATACTATACTATAGTAGTGTGAGCTATGGTGATCCTAATTTTTTCGAGAAAAAAAAAAGTTGCTTCGATTTCAAAATTTTTTATATATCTTTGCGTTTCAGATGATTTTGAAACTTTTTTGTTGCGCCGTCTGTCTGTCTGTCTGTCTGTCTGTCTGTCTGGTATGTCTGTCTGTCTGTAACGACCAACGCGCATAACTCAAAAACTGCTTGCCCGATTTTAATGAAATTTGGTACCTAGGCTGGGTCTTGGGTCGAGATGGTCCCATTTAAAAATGAACAAAATCCACCGAACACAAACCAAATAAAAGGGTGGGGGTAGATTTCAAAAATTAGAGTTTATGTGAAAATATGGCGTGTGTGATATCAAACGAAAGGTAATTGACTCTGGAGTTAAACAAAATACATTTTAATCTATTTTAAAAATAGGGTGGGGGTATATTTCAAAAATTAGAGTTTAAGTGAAAATATGGCGTGTGTGATATCAAACGAAAGGTAATTGAGTCCGGAGTTTAACAAATAACATTTTAGTTTTTGCTTTTTTTAAGGGTGGGGGTAGATTTTAAAAATTTGAGTTTAAGTCAAAACATGGCTTGTGTGGTATCAAACAAAAGGTAATTTAGTCTGGTGTTGAATAAAATATATTTCAGTTTTTAGTTATATTAGCTCAAACGTAAACTATAACTATAGTACCTAGTGTGAGCTTAGGGGCCCATATATTGGCACCGTATTTATTCGGCCCTCGCTTTGGCACAAAAATTTTACGGCAAAGAAAACGAAGCCATATTGTGTTATTTTTGTTTTTGATATTATGGAGGTTTTGTTATTAAATAACATGCTAATATTAAAGGATGTAATTTGCATTTTGAGAAAAAAAACTTCATATAAATATATGTATGCATGTGCTAAACATCCTAACTTGTAAGATACCTACAAGTTTAAAGACTTTCAGAAAATCTCCTTTTTTATTAATATCTGTAATACTGCTCTAGATATTTTTGTAAAATTTTATATTCTGTATGGCTATATGAAACACTAAGTACCTATTAACATAATTAATATCTAATTTTTTCACAAAATGAAAACTCAAAAAAAATAAATAAAAACGTACAAAATTTCAACATACAACAGCACTGCTCCCGTTACTTAAAAGACTGCAAGCAATTTTTTTTTGAATTTAGGGTTTTGGTTTCGATGGATTTTCCATCATGTCCTATGCAATAAAATTTTTAAAAAAATTTAAAAAAAAACAAACAGCAGTAACTGTAGTACTGCCTTATGAACAATTCAAACTTTGAAGTCGTTTTTTTCCGAACCATACTTTCGTCACTTGCGCCCTTTTAATTACCGGGGGCAGAACAGGTATGCTAATTTTTCATATGGTAACAAATTTTTTAATAATGAACTTGATGCTGCAATTTTATCTATGATCTCCTTAATTTGAATTGGACCCAATACCGATTTTTCAATCGGTTAATCGATTTCTTAGATTTGTTAGTTCTTTCGCAACTAAGATATGAGATATTAGCAAGGCCGTACCGAAGGGGGAGATCAGAGGGATCAATTCCCACCGAAATAGTCAACAAAGTGTGTTAAAAGAGATTTCGCAACAGGAACACAAATAAGAAAAAAAATTGGACAATATTTTTATGACATTTTTTTAATCTCCCGATTTTTTCTTCTGGTATTGTAAAAAGATATTAATAAGTTAGTGCCATTATCACATTATCTCCTTGATACATTATGCTTATTTTAATATAAAAGTAACTGTAACAATCAAACGAGTAACGCAGGCCTGGAGCTACTACATACAGATTTTTTCAATTTAAATGTTTAATGTTTTAATTAGTTCGTTTGTCAAATATACAAAAATAAATATTAATAATTTGGAATAGGTACATCGGGCCTGCGGCCCAACCGGCCCTAAATTGTACCGGCATACCAGGCATTTGCCCGGTTGCCCGCCTGTCCCATCCAACCCTGACTATTCTATACACAATTATACCAAACAAAAAGGGAACCATCGCGAAAAAACATGAAAAAACTCCAAACAAAAACTAAGAACATAAACTCAGAGCTACAACCTGAAATAAGCAAAGGGAAAATAAAGAGAGCATTAAAGAAAATGAAAATATCAAATCACCTTGAAAAGACGGAGTAACGGCAGAAATGCTTAAGTACGGTGTTAAAGCTGTAGTTTAACCCCTTCATATTCTCCTGAATAAAATACTAAAAGAAAGAAATAATCCCAAACAACTGGAGAGAATCCGTAACCATTATTCTACACAAGAAAGGCGATAGAGCAGACCTAAAAAAATTATCGAACTATAACACTTCTCAATGCAATTTATAAGCGTTTCACGAAAATATTAACAGATAGACTAACAACAAAATTTGACGGATATCAATTGAAAGAACACGCAGGATTCCGAAAAGGTTTCAGTACAGTGGACCACCTATTAACCATGAAAATCCTAATAGAATGAGCCAACGAATATAACTCTATATAGTGTTTATAGACTTTGAAAAAGCTTTCGATAGCATTCAGCAATGGGCAGTAAAAGCATCTTTAATTAATAGCCGGATATATCACAGATACACAGACTTAACAGCTAATATATATAGCGAAGCAACAACATCAATCAAAATTTACGAAGAAACCAAGCCAATCCTCATAAGAACAACCAGGCCCTAGTGGTTTTTTTATTGTAACTTATATTGGGAAGAAATAGGCATCAAAGTAAGCGGACAATATTTAAACCACTTATGATATGCTTGTGATATCGCGTTAATAACACGTAAGAAAGAAGAAATGATAAAAGTGATGGAGGAACTGGATACAGCAGCTAAAAATATAGGCTCGAGTATAAACTATACTAAAACTAAAAACATAACAAACACAGATGAAGATATCACGATCAGAATAAACCAAGAAAAAATAAAACAAGTAGAGGAATATACCTGGGACAAATTATTAAACTAAAAAAAGGAAACGAAACAGCGGAAATCAAGAGACGAGTAAGATTGGCCTGGGCAGTATTTGGTATATTAAGCTACATATTAAAAATAAAAAAACATCCTTAGTACCTTAAAACAAATGTGTATAACCATTGTATCCTTCCTGTACTTACCCATGGATCCCAGAGCTGGACACTTACAAAATCAAACATGGATAAGGTAACAAAAACCCAAATATCTATGGAAGGACAAACGTTATATGTAAAGTTAACAGACAGAAAAAGGAATGGATGGATAAAAAATAAAGGTAAAACGATCGATGGAACAAATGTATTGTAAATGTCCAAAGATAAATCGAAGAAGGCTAAATAGATAGATAAATATATAAATAAATAAATAAATAAATAAATAACGTCTTTATTCAGGATTTGTTTTGCTTAACAAGTACAACTCTGAAAGGGCGAAATCTAATCTAAAAAGAACAGCTATTCAAATTTAACCCGAACTTAAACCTAAAACTAACTTAACCTAAAAATAGAAAATAAAGAAGGGTCAAAATGTTTATTATATAAGTAACGAGAAAACTTTTTCGTTAATTTCTAGGCATTCTGCAATGTTAAGAGGTGTTTTGTGAGCTCCTTTTTAAATACTAATATGGAATGATTTTTCACAAAAAATATTTGAAATTCATTATACAATTTTACAGCATTATAAGTAAAACATCTTTGGAATAAAGTTGTATGATATCTAGGTAGTGCGAGATTATTATTTCGAAGATAGATAGCATGAAGTTTACTTGGAGTGTGCTAAAGGGTATTAGATCCATCATCCATTTTTTTTGTTAGTTTTAAGCAACAATGATCCACCACTGCTTCCATCCACACTCCCTAAAGCCACGGTTTGATGGTAATTTTAATCAATCATGCAAACCAATTTTTTTAATTAACCTTAGGTACATAACTTTTATTGAAACTTCACAAATACACTAGTATTGTTAGCCTGAAAATTATTAATCATAACTTAAGTTCAGTCGGAGGTTTGTTACCAGGAAACGTTTTGAAGAAACAAGCTCTTAAATAAATCACACCGATTTCTCTTGCAATTTACGACGCTATAAAGTGTTGCGTTTGTTACTTTGGGTTTGGTTTGCAGAACCGATTGAGGCTCTAAACAATGAGCCTACAGTTGAAATAAATATGGGATTTTACACTGTTGTCAGTGGACCACCTACATGTATCAGTAAGCTGAAATTCTCTAAAAACGTCAAAGTCAATGCAGACTGTGTTAGCCGATAAAAACAACAGTTCCCACGTAAAGAATTGGTAACTCCAAATTAACTTTTATTTTTACGTGTAATTTTTTCTTGTTTCCATTTTCACAATGTACATACTGGGATGGAGTAAGTTAGGGCTTCTTTTCACAGTAGGAGTTTTTGTGTTAGTTGCTTTTATAATAGCACCTAAATTACATGTAATATCACCAAATTAGTATTTTAATAAAAGGAACAGCCAGCGATTTGATATAATTATAGTAAAACACAACACACACACAGGGTTTGGTTTGCAGAACCGATTGAAGCTCTAAACAATGAGCCTACAGTTGAAATAAATATGGGATTTTACACTGTTGTCAGTGGACCACCTACATGTATCAGTAAGCTGAAATTCTCTAAAAACGTAAAAGTCAATGCTGACTCTGTTAGCCGATAAAAACACCAGTTCCCACGCAAAGAATTGGTAAAACCTAAATTAACTTTTATATTTACGTGCAATTTTTTCATGTTTCCATTTTTACAGATTTCATACTGGGATGGAGTAAGTTAGGGATTGTTTGCACAGTGGAAGTTTTTGTGTTAGTTGCTTTTATAAAAGCACCTATATTACAAGAAATGTCACCAAGTTAGTAACTGGATAGTAGGTATCATACTGTTTCATTTTTAATAATGCCTTATTTTGATAAAACGAACAGCCAGAGATTTGACATAAGCATAGTAAAACACAACACACACAGGGTTTAGTTTGCAGAACCGATTGAGGCTCTAAACAATGAGCCTACAGTTGAAATAAATATGGAACTTTACTCTGTTGTCAGTGGACCACCTACATGTATCACTAAGCTGAAATTCTCTAAAAACGTAAAAGTCAATGCTGACTCTGTTAGCCGATAAAAACTCCAGTTCCCACGCAAAGAATTGGTAACACCTAAATTAACTTTTATCTTTACGTGTAATTTTTTCTTGTTTCCATTTTTACAATGTTCATACTAGGATGGAGTAAGTTAGGGATTGTTTTTATAGTGGAAGTTTTTGTGTTAGTTGCTTTTATAAAAGCACCTATATTACATGAAATGTCACCAAGTTAGTAACTGGATAGTAGCTATCAAACTGTTTCATTTTTAATAATGACTTATTTTGATAAAAGGAACAGCCAGCGATTTGACACACACAGGGTTTAGTTTGCAGAACCGATTGAAAAATGTAAGTTAAAGTCAATGCTGGCTGTTATAAAAACAACAGTTCCCACGCAAAGAATTGGTAACACCTAAATTAACTTTTATTTTTACATGTAATTTTTTCTTGTTTCCATTTTTAAAATATACATACTGGGATGGAGTAAGTTAGGGCTTGTTTTCACAGTGGAAGTTTTTGTGTTGGTTGCTTTTATAATAGCACTTATATTACATGAAATATCACCAAGTTAGTAACTGGATAGTAGATATCATACTGTTTCGTTTTTAATAATGACTTATTTTGATAAAAGGAACAGCCAGCGATTTGACATAATCATAGTAAAACACAACACACACATGGTTTGGTTTGCAGAATCGATTGAGGCTCTAAATAATGAGCCTACCGTTGAATTAAATATGGGAATTAACACTGTTGTCAGTGGACCACCTACATGTATCCGTAAACTGAAATTCTCTAAAAACGTAAAAGTCAATGCTGAATGTGATAAAAACAACAGTTCATACGCAAAGAATTGGTAACACCTAAATTAACTTTTATTTTTTCATGTAATTTTTTCTTGTTCCCATTTTTACAATGTACATACTAGGATGAAGTAAGTTAGGGCCTGTTTTCGCAGTGTAAGTTTTTATGTTAGTTGCTTTTATAATAGCATTTATAGTTAGTAACTAAATAGTAGCCGTAGTATTATCATACTGTGTCGTTTTTAATAATGACTTATATTGATAAAAGGACTAGCCAGCGATTTGAAATAATTGTAGTAAAACACAACACACACAAGGTTTGGTTTGCAGAACCGATTGAGGCTCTAAACAATGAGCATACAGTTGAAATAAATATGAAATTTTACACTGTTGTCAGTGGACCACCTACATGTATCCAAAAAGGCCGGCTATCAGTTTGGGTGAGACACTGTTCAGATCTTCTGAGTCAATCTGAGGTTTACCGAAAGTGTTCTGACTTAAACGTGCCATAGCTGGACATTTGCACAGTACATGTCTGACTGTTTCGTCATCCTCCATACAGAGTCTACATTCGGTCTCTTCTGTTAGTCCCATTCTGTGCATGGGTACTCTCATTCGACAGTGACCCGTAAAAAGACGCTATACGTCCTCCTGTGTGGTAAGTCCAATAATGTTCCTGGTTCTGTTTCTAGAAGGTCCTTCAATGAACACTTTAGAGTGAGCCAGTTGCCAGTTCTGGTATATTTATCCAGTATTGTTGGAAGCTATTCTACATTCATTTTAATATGGTTGATTTAGCAGTATGATATCCCCATGGCTGGCTCAGAGCCGAAAAATTCGACAGATGCCGCTTCCTTCGCTGCTAGGCCTGCGGCCGGGTTAAACAAAAAAATATCAAGCGGAAACGGCAAAATAAAATCGCCTAAAAACTCAAATAAGATACATTTATACATAGGCTTGGTTTTGTCATTGAAAATAAATCCCGTTGGTTGGTGAAATACTCACTTACTCTCTCACTCACACTAGGTATTACTACTTGTAAGCAGTACACACGGCAATCAATGAAAATCGTGCTAACCAAAATTACATGGTACCGTCTTAATGTACGATGGTACCGCTCTCTACTTAAAGCTTAAAACTGCCGCCCAGCTACCGGAATGAATTATTATTTATTCGCGTTTGATTAATTGCGAGCTATCTGCCGGGTCCAGGCTCGAATTACGAGGATGCAACAAGTAATAAGCAGCCCGGCTACGAATTATTGCATCGCCTGTCGATTTTTCTTTTTCTTTTATTGCAATTTTTTTGTTTGCACTTTTGTTTTATCTATTTAGCCTTCCTCGATCCATCTTTGGACATAGGCCTCACCTAATATCTTCCACTCTACTCTGCCTGTCGCCGTGTTCATCCACCTAGATCCCGCATGTTTCTTTAAATCGTCCGCCCGTCTTCCTCTACTTCTTTTTTTCCCAAGGTCTCCAGTTTACAATATATTTGTTCCATTGATCGTCTTTCTATCTGATATTATGACCGGCAAATTTCCATTTTAATTTTGCTACTTTTCCTCTGACATCCCTTACTTTTGTTTTATTTCTTATCCTTTTATTTCTTTTTCTGTCTGTTAGCTTTACATGTTATAATATCCAAGACTCGAATAACCAAAGGCTCAATTTCATATTCCCTCCAAAGAAACCTCACAGTATTTTTTAGAAGAGTATTTCCATATGCTGGAGATAAGTGAGCAAATGAAGTTAAAGAAAAAGTACCTGAGGTATGATTGAATGAACCCGAAACTGAGTTACTTGGTCTAAGCCTAAACCTCGACCTCTTAAAGTCGAATAAAGAGCCAAGATGCAGAAATCGATCATACATCAGTCTTAAAAATTTAGGAATTGTAGAAAGATGTAACGTTACTCTCTACGTCAATTATTTTAAATAATTAACTTGGTGAGTCTTTGATGGATAAATTTAATATCGAAGTTGCAAAAATAGCTTCAACTATTAAAATTAATATACAATCGCAAGCGGAAGCATGACCAATGGGGGCCGGAGCAAAATACCCTTCATTAGACGCCAACCCAACAGAAGCGGCTAAATTAATTATATTACACAAAGTAGCGCGTTATTCAACGGTGGTACCAATTACCCTGACAGAGGCGGCTACGCTTTTTGCAGAAGGTATCATTTAATTTAAGACACCGTCAACTGGGGATAACCAGGACAACTGTATAAATTTTGGTACTGGTAAGACGATAGTTTTATCTGTATGCAATACTCGCAATACAATAAAGGTTTCCTGGAATACAGTGAGTTCAAATAATCAATAATAAAATTACTATTTGTGTTATACCAAAACTAAGTTTACTTATTTTACAAATATTAATTTTATAAATTATTATTATTATTTTAAACCTCTATTGAACAAAAGGAACTAATTTATAATAATGTGTAATCCATAACTAGATAACTAGCTACCTGTCAACTGTCTTAAAAATACGAAATGAGAAGGGTAACAGCCAATATTAAAAAATGTGTGGAATTAGCTCGAACCTTTAAAATGTGCAAGGTTTAATTCTACAGGTTTGTGCGGGAATGCAACTTAATATGGCGAAATTGTCATAAACAATTACATTTTGTTGTTTGCTTGTCTCAAATAACCCCAGTTTATAGTCAATGGTAGCATCATCAAACTTATGAGTTGCAAGAGAAAAAAGAAATACTGTGGCAGGTCAATGATCATAATTTTTTTAAACTTATTGTCCATATTTGGGTTTGAGGGTTTTGGGAACCGTATTTTAAGTGTGAAAAGGTATAACAAAAAGTATAAAGAACCCCAATAAATTATAATAAAATAACAAGCAAAAAATATTAATAATAAGTAATAAATAATAATTAGAAATTTGGCAACGTAATTTTTAAAACTAAATTATGAATCCTGATTACGAATGTTGAAAAAAAAAGTAGTACTAATCAATGAACCCATTTCTCTCAACGTGGATGAGTGATCCACGGATTGAGTTTGGGTAAGGTATAAATGACATCAAATTTTCGATTTAGATTCTGATTTTCTGGGGATCGCTCCTGCTTGGTCTCAAACTAAGATGTTAAGGAAATTAGCCAAATCAATTATTATACAGGGTGGTTTAGTATTCTGATTTGATGATATATGGTATAAACGACAAAAAAAAATCGATTTAGATTCTGATCTTCTGGGAATTGCTCCTGCTGGGTCGCAAACTAAGATGTTAAAAAAATCAGCCAACTCAATCAATATACAGGTGGTTTAGTAAGCTCATTTGATAAAAAGTGTTAAGAGTAAAGTACCGTTGTTTTAGAAGATATCTGAAAAACTTATGAAAAGGAATTGTTTAGAATTAAAAGTCACGGCAGATTCTCAATTTTCAGAAAAAAAAATTTCTTTAGAGGATTTTTACCTGATTTTTCTGAAAATTGAGAATCAGCTGTAAATTCTGAACAACTTTTCTTAATAAACTTTTCTGATATCTCTTAAAACAAAGGGACTTTACTTTTAACACTTTTTATCGAATCGACCTACTAAATCATATTGATTGATTTGGCTTATTTTCTTAACAAGTTATTTTAAGATCCAGCAGGAGCGTCATTTATACCTAAACCCAACTCAATCCGTTGACACACTGTATATCTAGCTATCTAAAAACTAATTTTATTAGCTTCAGTGCTCTACGGCTCTGGAACGAAATAGCGATGTACAAAATAGCGACGTTCAAAATAGCGAGTAATGAAATAGTGACTATCAAAATAGCGATGTAATGAAAGAGCGACTATCAAAATAGCGATGTATCAAAATAGCGTTTGTAACAAAATAGCGACATATCAAAATAGCGATGTATCAAAATAGAGACAACCAAAATAGCGGCAATCAAAATAGCGATGTATCAAAATAGCGATGTGTCAAAATAGCGACCGAAAAGAACCGAAATGCGCTATTATATTTAAAAAAAAAAAACTTTCCTGATTCTTTTCCGGGATCCTAGATGGTGTGAATCCGAACCGAACCGAACCGATCTGAACCGAATTCGGTTCGGTTCGAATTCATACTCTCTAGGATTCCGGAAAAGAAGTCTGGAGTTTTTTTTGAAAAAATATGCTGGTTCGGTTCGGTACGGTTCAGTTTGGGTCGGTTCGGATTCACACCCTTTGGGATCCTGGGAAAGAAGTCAGGAAAGTTTTTTTTTTGAAAACATTTCTTAGAAAGAAACCCTTTAGTCGAGCTATATGCCAAAACGGAACCGAAATATCGCTATTTTGATAGTCGCTATTTTGTTACATTGCTGTTTTGATAGTCGCTATTTTGTTACATCGCTATTTTGATAGTCGCTATTTTGTTACATCGCTATTTTGTAGCATCGCTATTTCGTTACAATCGCTATTTTGTTACATCGCTATTTTGATAGTCGCCTTTTCATTACATCGCTATTTTTAATAGTCGCTATTTTGTACATCGCTATTTCGTTCCAGAGCCGTGCTCTACTGTTTATAATTAGATTATATTAGATAAAATAATATGTGTATCAAAAACACAGTCAAAACTTTTTGACAGTTATCATAAAAACTAGCATAGGCAGGCGAAAAAAGTTGTCTGAAAAATTAGGAGAAATACAAATACATAAATATCTTAGAGGAGATTAGTGTAATGAATTAGGTTCTGTTAGTTAGTCACCTCAACTTTGCCTACAGGAAGATAATGTTAGAGTAATAGGTTAGGTTAGGCTAGTTGAATACCTCAACTTTGGCTACAAAAAAAACGGATTATTCGCCCACGTTATTAATGTCGACTTGTCTTTCCCACATTTGTGGAATACCAGAAAACAGTGAGTTGTTTGGCAACGGTGGGGGGTTCAGATAAGTATCACGATTTAATAAATGATTTTCTTTAGCGGATATTAAAATCTGTTAAAATCCTGAGCATCCTAGAGTTTAGGCAATTTTAAGATGATATTAAAAAAGTGGGAGCACGTACACTCAACATTCAGGTTCAGTTAGATGGTTACCTTATTTTTACCCACAAAAAAAGGAAAGTAAATCTTTTTAAAATTATGAAAGATATTCAAAAGTATTTAAAATTTTAAATAATTTGATGGTATCTCACATTTATAAAAAATATCCAGAAACTCAAAACCTGAATAAAGGATATAATAAAGATATTTTTGAATATTCTGTGTTTTTCAGCTGCTAATTTTAGCTTTAATTTATTTTTCTGCTAATATAACTGCGCCACATTGGCCGTGTTAAGGTATAATATGAGAATCGTAAATCTGCATCCATTAAAAAAAACTTTTTTTTATTATAGCTGATTGCCCTTAAAGAGTCTTAAAGGTAACAAAGAGATCCGAACAATCAGTAATCTTATTGACGAGGCCATATTGGATTTATCTTAATTATATCGCTGATTAGTTGGATATTAATTTTATGATTTTAGGTTAACACAACCTGTTGTTTTGAAAAATTGATTAAGCTTCTTCTAGTTCACTTAAAGTTAGAATATTATCTGAACATTCAAGTTTCCTTTTAAAGATATAAATCCACGGTCTTTACAAACAATAAAACCAAGCAATGTTAACAATACTATTGTTTTGCAAGACTTACCTATAATTCTCGTGCCAACTGCTCAGGTTCTCCGCCATTTTGTTGTTTTGAACGGCGGCCGCATGTCGCGCCCACATCGCACTTTGCTGACTAGGTGACACTGAATTTTGATTAGGCGAGCTTTGTGCCGCCATATTGTAACCAAACTGATTAACTCCGCCGTTGTTTTCTAAAGACGTGTTATACGAGCCGTACAGAGGGGCGTTATGTGCACTGACGGGTGGTGAGGCACTAGCACTGTTGCCGTTGTTTAATGTCGTTGCGGGGTTGCCGGAGAGACTAGTTAGTGAGTGTGATAAAGATGGAGTTGTTGGCAATGCTGTGCTGCCCGCTAAAGATGAACTCAGAGCAGAGTAACCTTGTTGTGCAGCCCAAGATTGGTTAAAAGCTCCAGCCGCAGCTGCTGCAGCGTCGTATTGATGTTGAACTGGAAAAGCACTTTGAAGCGACATGGTGTTAAATGCATTCAATTGCTGAGAATTCAATTGCTTTCTCAATCTCGCTCTTCTGTTGGAAAACCAAACTTGCACTCGTGCTTCTGGGAGTTTAGTTTTTTGAGCCAATTCTTCTCTGGTGTATACGTCTGGATATTGTCCTTTACTGAAAGCGCGTTCTAAAGCTTCCAGTTGCTCTCCAGTAAATGTAGTTCGGGAACGCCTTTGTTTGCGTTTCAGGGGGATTCCGGGTTCTGATTCGGTATCGCTTTCATCACAAGATGAAGTTGGTCCTGTAACAAGGAAAATACAATCATTAGACATATAAGGGATAACTGCGTCATCGGTTTGCTAATTTTGTACAGAGCCACATTACGTTTTCTCATCCTTTATTTGAGAACTAACGACATCAAAACGCGATAGGTATTCCGCTTAAGGTCACTATATATGGAAGTTCATAACTTTCCGCTGTCCCTCCCGAACTAACTAGCTTCCTCCAAATGTTTGATTTTTTGTACTAAATTTAAACCTTTATTATTGCTTTGAATAACATTTTTATCGGTTTGTGAGTGAGAAATATATTTTATTAAATTAATGTTATTTTTACATGTTTTGCGTGTCTTTTCGCATTTATTTTATGGCTTAAATTTAAATAATTGGTGATAACCATAACATTAAATGAATCATTTATCAAAGCTCGGAAGGCACTTGCTTTGGCTTCATTAATTTTAACCTACCACATAGAAATAATATAAAACTTGCTTATAAATCTGGTTAAAAAGTATCCGACATTGATCTGTAACTTTGAGCTCCAGAACCAGATATATTGTTGATTTTTTAGCTCGACAGTCAGGACAAAATGTTTTGATAAATTCTTTTAGCTTTCAAGAAAAAGTAATATTTTAAAACATTGGCGTCAAGCTTAACGAATACATAACTTAAAAATACTAATGAATGTGTTTCTAAGTCAAAACGGATTAAGTACTCTAAAATAAGCTACAAGTAAGCAGCATAATCAAAAAAATGCCAGTTATAATTGCAAGTCGGGTACTTTTAGGAGAGCCTTTATACGCAAGCTTATTCTATACTAATTTATCAAAATATTAAAACTGATCTTTGTGTAAATCGGCGGCGTTTTAACGCTTTAAGCGACCAATAGAAATTTCGAACGGCGTTACTTCACGGTTTTTGTTGGGCTTTTTTATTAATAGGATATTATGTTGATAAATTTGTTAATATTAATCAAAGACCAAAACCTTTTCGAGGCTTACTTGTGTCGGTTTTTTAATGAACGCCTTTGAATCGTCTTTAAATTCTATTGACAACACATGTGTTGTAGTAACACGGGCCACAATTTTAATAAATGGTCTGGATCATTATTACTAAAGATGTTTTGTCCATTGATCTTGAAGAAGTTTGATAAATTACGTTGGATGTGTATTTAAAAATAAACAATCGAGATGTTGCAATGTGCGAGGGACAGAGAAATTCTGAATTCTGCGCTTTATTATTTAATTTTTACTCTCATAATTCTCTTTAAGATAGGAGTGTTAAATTTTCGTTAAACTTCTTATATTTGGCTGCAGGGTGTATTGTTATTTTTCTTCTTAAATTTAGTGAAATGTTATTACAACATCTCTGCTGTTATTTTAAGTTGTTAACTATATCTAGAGACCCTTTTAACAAAACCTATACCGGGGGTGGCAGAAAAACGTGGTTGTTTTTATGTTGCGTGATGTTTGATGTCACACTGCTGACAACTTAAATTATTTTAGTGAAACGCCAATAAACTTGACAAGAAAATAACATAACCAAAAAATGTGAGTTTCAGTGACTTTGATGGCTTTGGTTTAAGGTCTTCACAGTCTGCCTACAGAAGCTGCGGTATTTACGTCGGATTAATCTCTTTGATCGAAATCGTTCGTTTATTCCATCTAGATCTACGGGAGGTAGATCTGAAACGTTCGGTAATTCTGCTCAGAGTAGTCGGACGTAAATCTGGTTGCTCCGTGGATTTTGTTCGACGAAACAGATTGTGACGTTATGTTGGGTATTTGTTTTGTTTACAAAAATAATTTTTTTATGCAAAATGATTGAAATTGAATTATTTGATGTTGAAGAAAACAAATTATAAACATTTTCGATATTACAGGAAAATTTTGTCGAAATTATAGCTGGGGCTAAACTGCAATATGTACATAATATTTTTGGTTAAATTTAAGTTTATAACCATTTATAAAAATTTTAGCAATTGGATCCGAATCGTTCGTTAATTTAAATTTGCTCAGACTAATCTGCAATCACGTGACCAAAAATTCGTCCTGTCTGAGATACAAATACCGAACACAGCTACAATTTGACCAGTCATGTGAATTTATCTGGATGACTATATATTCCTAAAACTTATACCATTATAAGGTAACCCGGTGACGTAGATTTTTAAATCTGATTACAAACTTCTGTAGGTAACCTGTGAAAAGTAGAAAGATTTTAGGTTGTACTGACTTTGTTGGCGTTGCCGCGTCTCTATTTCTTGAAAATATGTCATACCACATTTACAAGTCCACATCTAGGGGGCTTAATATCTATACGAGGACACGGAACAGATACAGTCTAGCATTTATTAATAAGAGCAGCGATAAAAGATAACAACCTGAAACAACGGTTTGAGGCAACAATTTTTACTTGACGAAAATTAATAACCAGAAAAACAGACCAATTTTTAGCAGCTTCAATGTAATCAATGGAACGTGTCATTAAGAGAATAGTCGTCAAAAAAACAAAATCGTTTAAAATAAGTAAAGACAAATCAGAAGTAACGTTTGGTGGTCGATCAAACAAAATTATCCGACATAATTTTTGTAATTTTTAATGAGTTTTATTTCCCATAACTCGATGAAGCGTTAAGTCTAAAGGTTTGTCGCAGCTTTTTTGTCAAAGACCTTTGGGAACAGATCCATTTAAGCGTGTAGCGTTTGTAAAACAAATACCAATTTATTTTTTACTGCCCGCTTTTTTGGCTCGACCGTACCGCCATAGTGAAAAAGTGGGTTTAAATTTATTTGCTTTAATTTGACTTTTTACGTTTAAAAGGGTCAGTTATAATACTTTAAGCATTTTTCTGATTCGACAGAGTTTATTTTCAGGTTAACCTTTAACTACACGCGCCGTTGTATTCTGTACACCATTTTTACAAAACCTCGGACAAAACTTCTTGTCGTTTTTATATTTACGTACGTATTTACCTCTTTCAATTATAATTTGTACTTTTCCATGTGGATTTACCTGAGCTTTAATATCTCAATTTGGCGCCCTTGTGGCGCAACTTTGTTAGACATCCAGGGACCTTTTGTAGTTTCCTGGCCTGTCCAAGAACGCATCCTGTACCACGGGGTTTTGATGCCCCTCGACCCGTCTCATGAAACGATTCTTCTGCTCCTGGATCGTTTCTGACATATCCTCACACGTTACCTACAAACCAAAGGGCTCAGGGCTCCCGCTATTTGTCTTATGACTCGGTTTTGGAACCTTTGTATTCTTCCAATTTCCGTTTTGCACACTTTGTTCCAGCATGGGGCTGCATATATTAGTATGGGGCGAACGACTTGCGGTTTTAAGCCACGTAGCAGCAGCTTTAGGGATGTTTTGAAGATAAGCGATATTTGTTCTAGGTGTTCATATGCGGTGTACAAAATACTAATTCTGATAGTAAATTTGGAATATCCTAAATTGAGTTTGAGGCCATGCTAATATTGGGTTACCCCATTTTTATATAGTTATAAACCCCACTCTTGCTCGTTGCTCTTTAACCCCAAAAATATAGAAAAGTATAAAGTATTTTTATTCCATTTGCACCTGACCTTGTGTCCTGTGTGTGCAGGCGCAAATCATACTAATATTAAGTCGAGAAGTACCTTCCCCGGCACATTATTTTTTTAATAAAGTTTTAATTTCAACAAATCATATGTTTGAATGACTACGGTTTATATTTTCTATTAAATTGACTACACTATTTTGCTGGAAAAAAATATAGCAACAACCACTTTTCTCCTTACAAACAAAAATATCTAACTGAATGGATGATACACGGGAAAACATGATATATGTTTGATTCATTAAAACAGACTTTATTTTTCTTCTTTAATCGTTTTGTTTCAGTATACTCCATTTTGTAACAAAGCAAATTGTCTTTATATAAGTAATATTATGCTTCCAGAGAAAACGGTGCCTTAGATTAATTTATTCCAATTTATAATAAAACAATTTCTGTTTCACATTAAAATAAAGAGGCAAACATTTTTTGTGCTATATCAAGAAAATATTCTCTTGGTGAATAGAAAAGCACAAATTATTTTACTTCAAAGCAATTTGCTTTGATCTAAGACAATTTTTTACCGTATACATTTAAAATATAATTAAAGTAACAAAATAACAAACAAACAAATATATTTTCTTGTTTTTTCTGTGTAAGTGGAATCAATGAAAAATATTAACATATACCCAGAAGCATTTAATTGACTTTCGACGCTTATTCGCATTTTAAGCTAATTCAAACAGGCAATAACATTAATTTTCCCGCCAAATTGCCAGTTACTGTTTGCGCATATGACCCAGTTACCCGGTGTTGCTTTGTAATTTTGAAAATTAGAGTAAATGCGCCGGCATGTACCCGCCCGAAGAAATACCCACATATTAAGATATTCATGCGCGCCCCGAAGGATACAGAAATACCAGCAAGAAAAAAGTGCCTTTTTATTACATGTAATTTGTTAACGCACCGTATAGTTTGAAACGTACCCGCCTATTCGGTGGCAACATTTTTGCACTGATCATTTGAAATATGAATATTTATACCTAAGCCCGGACTGGCTCCTTTGGGGGCCCTCGGCTAGAGAATGAAGTGGGGCCTCCCTACTAAAGGTCCATCTCGGATAAATTTTTGAAAATTATATTTATCCAGCAAATCTTTATATTCCCGCAGAGAAACTATACAAAAAAAACATTTTTCACTTCTCACAATAAAATATTGTTAATTTTTTATCATTAGGATATTTCATGTAAAAAAAGCATCAGATTAGGTTATATACTTAATCATAATAATTTTTTTTTGGTTTCAAAAGTTTTAAAATTATCAGAATATACTTAACTAAATACTAAAATAAAAATCGGATAATTTAATTTTTGGCTTTGATAATTTATCATTTTTGCTATCTTCACCAAGTAAAATTAAAATGCAAAGAAAAAAGATGGAATAGGTGCTGTGTGTGGATCGATAAAAACCAAAACGAACTTTATACTTCACACAAAGTTGTGTGTGCCTAACTGCGAATAAAATTCGTTTTGATATTTATCGATCCACACAGCACCTATTCCGTCTTTTTTCTTTGCATATGCTTTGGGCAGTACGGCCTTTTAGTTGCTACGAGATTACGTGGTTTTAAAACCGCATTCAATGGACGAAATTTGTCTATAGATGGCGCAGCTGTGTCTCAGACAAGACGATGCCAGTGTGCTTCAACAATCGCTAGATGGCGCCCCACCTTTGAGTTGGTTTTGGTTAAAATTGGCTTACCTAGTTCTCCACTGATGACGTGAAACACACAGAAATGTACGTCTGGAGATGCTACCTTGTGTAAGTAGGAAACTAACCAAAACCAACTCTTCCTTCTCTTTCTGACACTCGCGAGTTAAGCATACACACCCTTGTGTGAAGTATAAGATTCGCTTTGATTAAAATTAAAATGCTAATGATCGTAATTTTGGGGGTCTACAGGCAAACCAGACCCGGTTTTGGATTCGAAAATAAGTGGTTTGGTCCATTGTCTAGTTTTTTTTATTAGATATCTATAAGAACTATGTTTGGGTAGGTTAGCGTACTTTTTAATACTTTAATATCTAAAAAAATGTTAAAAAATAAGGTTATGCCGGGTCCACATCAAACCACCAAAACAAAAACATCAATTAAACAGCAACACAACAAAACTGCAAGTTTTCGAAAACACGAATAAATAATTGTCAACTGCTGTCCACATATAGGAAAACAATTAGTGAACTTTGAAATAAAATTTTTGCCAGCTCCGGATTTTTTCAATAATTGATAATTTCTGTGTTTTCTGTGGAACTGGCTATTGATGTTTTTTATTGTTCTGTCTACTTCCTTTGAAGAAGTACCGGCGTCTATCTTTTTATAACGATTTATATATTCTATGGTACGTGGCGTCCCATCACAAACTAGCTTCTCGATAAAGCTTAATTAATTTACATGTATTTTCAACACCCCATTAAATTTTTTCTTCGGACATGGTAATTTTGCACATAGAAAGTACACAAACTGAACCACGATGTTTGTTTCTGTTTTATTCGCATACAGACTATACCAACAAAGTGGCCCAAAATGAAAACTAAACATCAACACTTTGATCTTTACCGGCAGGCGACGGGAAAATAAAAAAATGCTGAAAACGCCGACAAAACAAAAAAGCGGAATTGTTCTCATTTTCTTTTAAAAAAGTTGGAAAACATTGAGTTGCTGTTTTGTTGGTTTGGTGCAATGATTATAAACACACAGGATTGCTTATTAGCTCGAATGTTTCAGCGGTAGGCGGCGCCTTGCTTACGTCACTAGTGGACCTCTGCTCAGCGCGCTTCATTTAATACACATTTCAATCAGTTTTTCCCGCTTTTTTCTTGCTTATTTGCAAACAAATTTTTTATTCGTGATAGTAAATATAATTAATAATTTCATTCATTCAAAACAAATTTTCCTACCAGACGATATGTTGGAGTTTCCTTTTTAAATAGTTAAAAGTTTTAGAATAGAAGTAGGATTTTTTCTAAAAGTTTAATCAATTTAAATCATTAGATGTATAATTTATTGTTTTTGTTGCGGATATAATAAAATACACATATTATATAGTAACAAAAAGGTATTTATTTGATATTTCAGATCTAAAATTGCAATATTTATTATATTATTATATATTCCAGCCAAACTTCTTTTTGTTCAATTTCCTAAGGGTAATTTGCAGCCTTAATAGCCAAGTTTAGAAAAACATTTCCAAACTAGTAAGAACCATTCATTTTGAAATTTGTATTGTAGAACTTGGCTTTACTTTTATCTCAATTCTTTTTAAGGAATACCACTTTCGCGTACTTGACTTTTTTACATGAAATGTTTTTGATATGATTTCACTACTTTTTTAACGGATTTGGATAATATTTAAGTTTTAAAGTAGTAAAATATACGGGATATTGTTCAAAACTTTTGCAATGCCTTATTAAAAATGTTGAGTTTTTTTATATTTTCCTATGGTTTTATCATAGTTCTTATCAGCCTATTAAAGCTCAGCTCTCTAGTGTTCCTGGATGTAGGCAATGTTAATTTTACATAACTTTACATTTATAGGGAAGGAGAGTAAATTAAAATCTTAGTGTTTTTAAATTTTTTCCTATAGTTTTATCATAGTTCCTATCAGTCTTCCAAAGCTCAGCTCTCTAGCGTGTCCGGAAGTGGGCAATGTTACTTTTACATTACTTTACATTTATAGGGGAGGAAAGTAAATTATATTTTATGGTTTTTTAATTTTTTTCTATAGTCTGCCATATCTGGAAGTGAGCAATGTTACTTTTACATAACTTTACATGTATAGGGAAGGGAAGTAAATTAGAATTTTGGGGTTTTTTGATTTTTTCCAGGGGTTTGGTCATAATTTCCATCAGTCTGCCAAATTTCAGCTTTGAAGCGTAGCATGTCTGGAAGTACAGTAGAATTTTGAAATTTCGTAACTACTTCAGTACTTTTGGGAATTCCATGAAACAACATGAAGGGATTGTTAACTCCATGGAGATCTACGACTGTGCAAAGTTTGAGATTCGTAGCTCATTCCGAAGTAGTTTTAGATAGGTCGAATATCGGCTGAAATGTTTCAAGAAAAGATGGTACGGCGCGTGAACTTGGCGAGGCACTGCCGTGCCCTCAGATTTACCTCCAAAATAGTCAACCACACAGGCAAATAAATGAAAAAACGCAAAAAAACGGAGAGAAAAACGTCAAAAACACCTTAAAATCACACGAACTTTCAATACAAACAAAGCAACTGGTCCGCTGGTGACGTAAGCAGGCACTGTTCGTCTCGCTGAGCGACGCTAACATAGAGTTAAATGGAAATAAGCAATCCTGTGTGTTTATAATCGTTGGGTTTGGTGTGGACCCGCTATATTACACCAAATTGTTGCCAAACTATTATAACTTGTATAATACTAATTGCAGTTATGTATATTTGGATAATCAATAAAACCAATTTATTTTTTAAGTATTCCTAGCAAAAACAATTGAACCGGTAGCTGTATAACTTAAACAACGAAAATTCAATCAGTAAATCAATACGGGGTAATGATATAATAATGAATAGTCAGTATGATGAATACATAACAAAAGTGTGAAGTCATCTTCGCAACTTGTGAGGTCTTTTATTAAGCATTACTATTCCAATTTTGCGTTAAATTTCGCGTTTGCATCGTCTTCTTACTCAATAAACTTTAGACAACGACTTTATGCTTAAAATATTTTTTTTAATAAAAATTAAACCTGAATTTTAAGAAAATTGCATAAACAAATATTATGTGGTAAATAGCCAAATTATAAACACATCGATACTTAGTTTATCAGTTTCGCTTTTGTCTGACTTATTCCCTTTGGCATTGTTTTGTTTTTCGTTATTTTTTACGTTATTTTAGTTCTAATAGCCTTTTTTCGGTCAGTTTCCTATAACTTTGGTTAGTGTTGGTTGATTATGGTTAACTTTGATTTATTTCGTACATATATGTTTTCCTTACTTTGCTTTGTGAGGTTTGCTCCATTTTGATTTATTTCAGGACGTTACTTTTTTCTCGTTAGCTACAAAAAGTTTTACTCTATTCTTAGTTGTTGCAAGTGCGGTTTTTTGGAAGCCTATAAATACTATTAAATAAATAAAATAAATTATATCCGATTTTAATATTATCATTATGTTCTGGTGGGCAAATGGTAGAAAGTAAAACAAATCCATTCTCTGACGTTAGAATGCTTAAGGTGAGACTATCCAAAGAAATTTGTTCCCTAGCATTTGTTAGTTATTTGCTGTCAGGAATTCAGCGGGTTTCAAATTGGGATCAACAATTGCTCCTCCTTTCTTTGTCGTACTTAGCTAATGATTTCCCTTGTTTTCTTTTATTGTATGTACTTACCAAGAATGCCATCAATAGAGTGGTTCTTTCTTTCAGGATCATCTTTCCTTCCACCCCGAAGAAGTCTGCTGATAGAGCTGACTGATGGAGCAGAGTTTTTATCACAGATGCCTTCCTGTTAAAGAAAAATAAATATTAATTTTAATTGTACATTTTTACCTTTAAAGATAGAGAGTTTAATATTATTTTAGTAACAAAATTTTTCGAAATTTTTAAAAAATGTTTAATTTGATTTAGGTTCTTATAGTGTTAAAAAGTTTGCGTACCTTATTTTTACTGACCTTAATAAGTTTGTCTCTAATCTCCCAAGAAAAAATGCCAGGATTCTCTTTCTTTAATTGCTCAATAGCGTTTTCAACTTCAATAGTAGCAACTCTCGGCTTGGATCCACCAATAACACCGGGCCTTATGCTACCAGTCTCTTGGTAACGATTTAATATCTTGGAAACACAACCGTGCGAAACACGTAATTGTCTGGAAATAACGCAGGGTCTGATGCCAGCCGCGGCCATCTCGACGATTTTAAGCCGAATGTGGTTGGGTAAAGGACGGCCGTTGATGAAGACTCCACCGAGTTGGTTTACTCTGCCTTGACCTGGAATAATAAAAAACCTATCTTTAAAAAAGAGGCATGAAAATGAGACTTTTGGGTTTACTAGCAGAAGTTATATTTACAGGTTTAATTGCACAAAATTCACCAAATTTACTTAGTTATTTGGACGTTTTAATTATTGAGTGCAAAACTCTAAAGATAATCACAGTGTATTGGCAAAAAATCCAACAAAAGAAAAAATAAACATTCATGTCATCAAACCAGAACAATGGACAGAACACTACAAGAGACTGCTGCAGGAAACAAGACCCGAATATCTGTCAGTCTCTCCGAGGAGAGACATAGAAGTACATGGAAAGAAAGTAATTATCGAAAAAGAAATAATAAAGAATAATATTAAAAAGCTTAAATCCGGAAAAGCTAGCGGACCTAGAGGAATATACGCTGAAATGCTTAAATATCGATCAGAGAAACTAGAAAATCTCAAATATATTATCAATCAATGCATAAACGGACATCCAGTACCTGATGATTGGAAAATAGCATTCATATCCTCAATACCTAAAAAAGGAAACAAGCTGGATTGCAACAACTACAGAGGAATTTCAGAAACCAGTACTCTATGTAGATTGTTCGGTAGGATTAGAGACATAATAGAGAATGATTTTCATGACCAAGAAGAAGAAGAGCAAAGTGGGTTTCGTGCAGGCAGATCTTGTAGTGATTATGTTTTTTATCGTAAACAAGTAATTGAAAAAAGGAGTGCCAATAATATATCTCATGTTACCTTTTTGGACCTACAAAAAACTTGACAATATCTCCATGCAATGAAGCAGTATACTTGTGTGTCACATTTGATAAGACAGGAACAGACTGCAATGAACTGGAAAAAAGAATACTAAAAACAAAAAAGGTTATTGGTTGTCTTAACGGTATTTTTTGGAGCAAAGAGATAAAAAAAAATGTATCTATGAATGGGAATCGAGGGAAGCATAGCGGGTGACATCACTAAAAGACAACTGATGTACCATATCAGCAAGTACAACGGATGAACGACGAAATATTATGAAAGCAAGTCCTAGAATGGCAAGCAATAGGGCGCAGTAAAAGAGGGCGTCCTAAACTGGAATGGCAACAATCAATCCAAAGATCAATGAGTCAAAACAACCTGACGAAAGATGATTGTCAGGATCGAAAGAGGTGGAGAATAGGCGTCGGATGACGTAGAAAAATGTTCTAAACCGACATAGCAGTAGTAGTAGTATTGGAAAGTAAAATGTTCAATTAAAACTTCTTGTCTCTAACACAATCAGATATACTAAACAGGCGATTTTTATCGATAAATATCTCTCGCTTTGGTTAGGGATGTGATCGGTCAATTCAAGATAAAAACGTAGGCTTAATAGTGTGGTGGGACAGTGGCGTATATAAGGGGCCAGGGCCCCCCCGAAGCTAAGATTTTTTTAGTTATTTTCCACATATTTCATGAATACAAACATAAAATACGGCCTCATGAGGTCTCGCCCCCCCCCCCCCGAAACTGTCTCGGGCCCCCCCGAAACTTTTTTCTATATACGTCACTGTGGTGGGATATCACATGTAGAATCACTTATATTATTATTTAAATGCATTGTAGGTATTAAATTATTATATTTCGCAAGACAACATCAAAAAATTTCTTTCTTAAACATTGATAGCATTTATCCTGATATGTGACTTTGCCCGAGGATATTTTTGTCAAGTCTAGACATTTCACAGAAGAAAAAGAATTATTTCTCATTCTGAATTCAGCTTTTGCACGTTTACAAAACCGTGCAGGATAAAATAACGCGTAAAAGGCCATTGAGAATAGTTTAAGGTTTCTTTGCAATTAGTTTTCTCAGAATCAATTCCAGATTTATTAACTACTCTCATACTACTGCTTGTATGTATGTTTAAGACACGGCTTGCATGCTCGCATGTGCAATTATACGCGCATAGGATGTAGGTATCTGAAAAAATTTTATGGTTTTAAGCTGGTTGTTTTTTAGTCCACATTCAGTGTCATCATAACAAAATCTGTACTTTTAGGGCCCATCGCACCGACTTTTAAAATTTCCTTTCTTAACTATAGATTGCTTTAATTTTAAGCATGCTTTTTTTTTTAATTGTTCTACCGAGCAAAAATATCCTCTCCTTTGTTAAGATGCAGCCACCTTGTTATCAAATCAGGCAACGCCGCAGTTTCAACCAACTAAATTTCTAAACTATGAAAAAACAACAACACCCAGTTCTTAAAATAGAACATTTAAAACAATCACTAGACCCAATTTCCCTATTCAAAATATAGGGGTAAAGTATGCCCCTGGAAGGGGGATCGTGCGTGTGCGTGTTTGAGCGTTTCTCTAAATTCGCACTCTAAATACCCAAAAAGGCCTCTGTTTCGATGTTCGTGAAACATCGTGTATAACAGAAAGTTTCAAACTGTATTAAGTTTTAAGAACGTTCTCTATCTTTGATTTTCTTGGTTATCGTCACCCTAATTCTGAAACGTCGTAACCCAACTCAACAAAATTTTACAGGGATAAGAAAAGTTAGAAGCAAATTACATAGGGTAAGCATTATGCGCCTTATTAGAAATCGCGGGAATGACCGTTTTATATTTTTATTTTGGTTGCGAGGGTTTAGCAGCGTATTTTTTTGTGGGTTACGACGTGTTAGAATTAGGGTGACGATATAGGGACTGGAATAAGAACAAAATGTACATATTTTGTTCTATTTCTCGCACTCAAAAAAAAACCAAACAAATGTCATCTTCAACTAAACAAACTAAAGTTTTTTACCCAACTGCAGCACGGCGAAAGGAAGGTTAATGTTTTTTGATTGTTGTATGTAAGTAAATATATATGTTTGTGTCACGCTAGAGGCTAAATGGCTGAACCGATTTTGACGAAAAAGGTGTCGTTGAATTGCTACTGATCCCGGAGGTGTTATAGGCTATATCTTTTTAAACAGGAATCAATATGGCGGTCTTCAGACTCCATTTTGTCACATGATGTAGGCTTTAAGGCATACAAATTATCTAAATTTCAGGCGATTTTAGTGAAATTCCTATGATTATCCATTGCAAATGTCCTCTATTTACTGTAGTTACTTTGTAGTCCTCCCTGCTCCCACCCATTTTCACTACTGTCTTTTCCCCCACCCTATTCAAAAACCATATTCGCATAATTTTATCAAATATAGAGCGATTTCAAAAATTCTTTCTGAATACGCTTTCAGATTTTTTTTCAACACCATTTTACTAGTCCCTTCCTCCCCCGCCTCTCCCTCTCTCATCCACCTCATCCTTATTAGTAATAGTTATAGCTATAACTTTCACAAATATAAAGCGATTTCAAAAGTTTTTTCTGCAAACGCTTAAGACTTTTTTCCAACATCATTTTACTAGTTTCCCCCTTCCTCTCCCTCTCTTCTCCACGCCATTCTTATTAGTAATAGTTGTAGCTATACCTTTCACAAATTTAGAGCGATTTCAAAAATTCTTTCGGCACACGTTTTAAGATTTTTTTCGATACCATTTTCCCCACCTTCACCGAATGGAAGGTAACTCTATTCACGTCCGTAGAAAATCTACACGTATTTGTTGGGTAAAGCTTAATGAATTGTGAATGCATAGTGCTTTTTATAAGGCTGAATAAGAATTTAACCTAAAAGTTGGAAATAAAAAAAAAAATCATAAAAAGCTAAATTTACTTGTAACTACTAGTCGCAGTTGGGTACAAACCCGATTCATGAAAGTACAAAACTGTATAATTTCGTAAGTGCGCTTTGGGCATCAAAACTAAAAGTTGTAGCATATCGTACATTATACTTATACCTAACAATTTTGTACTCAATTGCGACTAATATTTACACACTATTTGCTCAATTTGACACTATTTGCTCAATTTGACACTATTTGCTCAATTACACTGTAAAAATTTTTGCAAATAAAGATCTACTCTACTCTACTCTAAATATAGCAGTTGGTTTATTTTTTTATTAATTTTTTTTTCAAGGATAGTTCCGCAAATTAATGAGCCTCAGGTTAATTTAAAGAATCAGAGAGAGAGCTTTATGCGACAAAGTCTAAATATTACCACGTAAAGAATGAGACCCAAAGAGAGAAGTCACGTAAATATGAATAAATCCCAGTGTGTCTGGCACGAAACACAAAGCGTCTCGTAGACCTATTGTGGCTCACCCGAGCCGACCAAAAGAAGAAAAGAAGAAATAACCTGACACCGATTCTCTTTGAATATAGCACGAAGCACAAGCTATCTTTTGATTTGTAACGCAACAAATAAGGAAAGAGAACATGAAATTGATACTGGTGCTAGTTCAGGATCAAAAGCTCTGAGAGGTGGGCGTGAGGACATTTAACGAAATGAAAAGTCGGTCCGGCCAGCGGCGACTTTGATCTCACTAATGTCTGTTTTCATCAGCACACTTGATTTTCGGTTTGGTCTTTCTGTGTATGCCCTCCACAGAATTAGATAAACGAAAATACAGAAGAAAAAAAATTGCTGGTTTAGGACAGAAGTAGTGTCAATAGGATAGTGAAGGTTACAAAATCGAAAATCAATTTTTTTTATTCAAAAATCAATTTTCTTTATTCGAAAAACCAAATTACAATGACCTAAACAAAATTAACAAACATTTTACTCTAAATTCAATGAAAGAAAATCCTATAATAATTTTATCTGTTCTCCGTAGGGCTTGATTGATAGAGTTAATACAAATCGAAATATTGCTGAAGAAAAAATGTTTTTTTCTACCAATCCCTATACAGTGAATATCTGTTATAACGACATTGAACGGACGGACCGCTTCATTTCGGTCGTTAAAACCGAGCGTCGTTATAGAGAAAAAAGTTATCAAAATGGGATATATATAGAACTCGGTCAGGACCTTAATATGTCGTCGCTATAACCGATATGTCGTAATATCCGATATCGTTATAAGCGATATTCAGTGTACTCAATAAAGTCTAAGTAAAATGATATTCCAAGGGAATGAATCCAACATAAAAATTTACAATTGGTATGGAAAAGGTCGACCATTTAAAAAGCTATGTTTACTTACAATCTTAACCTACAAAAGACAAAATTTGTTATCACTTATATATTGATGAGCAAAAAAATCTACTTAAAAATTAAAATCATATGTTAAGATATTCTTTGATATAGTCGTATCACCAACATAAAGTCTACATGAAACGGTCATAAAAGTGGCACGCGCTACTTTAATCATAATAACCATTTTGGGATATTCAAGAGTATGACCAAAACTTAAAATTAATTTTCAAATCTTGGGAAACATTTCAGTATTTTAGGCACAACTACGCATTCTAATGTCTTTAAGTAAAGTTATCGAACCAGCCTAATCTCGTGATACGTGACTAATCTCTTCTTGCGAGGCGTAACAGGGGCTATTAGAAAGTACCAGCGGCACTGTTTAACAACAACTTTATATAAAAAAATTTTATCAAAAAAGTTTTTGGTAGTTTCTTTAACGTTTTAATTTTTACACTGTGGCTAAAGTTTATAGAGAATCGGGTATAATAAGAGATCGCAATAGGCGTCGATTGAATAATGATCTATATATGAGTGCGTGAGTGAGTGACAAATCCGACTTTTTTTTTCATTCCTTTAGTGATTTATGGAAATCTATGAAACTTGGAACGATTGTAAGCTCATTTAAGATCTACGACTCTGAAGGTTGAATTTCTGTGCGCATTCTAATGTATAGTTATAGATAAGTCAAAAATATAGGCTGAGTTGTTTCAAGAAAGGGTGTATTATAACAAAAACATTTCATATAAAAAAAGTCAAGTACGCGAAAATGGTATTCGGTAAAAATAATTGAGATAAAAGTAAAGCCAAATTGGAAATGTTTTTTAAAAGTTTGCTATTACGGCCAAACTTCTTTATGTTCAATTTAGCACTGTGCCCAAGAGTCATTTGCAGCCGTAATAGCCAAGTTTACAAAAACATTTCCTAACTAGTATGAACCCATCATTTTAACATTTGTATTGGAGAACTTGACTTTACTTATATCTCAATTCTTTTTACAGAATACCATTTTCGCGTACCGAAGTAGAATTTTAGATAGGTCAAATATGGGCTGAAATGTTTCAAGAAAGGATGGTATCAGTTTGCGCGAACTTAGCGGGGCACTGCCGTGCTCCCAGATAACAGTGTCTACAAAACTTGGCGGGGCACTACTATGCTCCCAGATAGTTTTACTTGACAACAATTCTGCCGTCCTAAGCATAACCCCCGTATTTAAAAAAAAAACAAAAAATGCGATTGTTGGTTAAGACAAATTATAATAATATACTCTATTTATATATATGGTTTATACTAATGTAACAAATCGTAAAACTACAAAAAGTATTTAAAAAGTCACTTAAAATTTTCTTTTTTCCATAAGGCACTATGTATTTTCAAACATTCAAACACGATTTACTCCATTTCATATAAAATTCAAATACAGGGGTTACGCTTAGGACGGCAGAATTACATTTAAAGTGCAGCAAGCAAATAAAATAAACATACTCTGGACGAAAAGACCAATCACCTCCCCCCTCCCACCGCACTTAAGATTGGATTTTGGTTTTTTATATATTGATGTGGTGACAACACTTTAAATTGACCCAAAAAATCGTCCTAATTTTTAAATATTTATATATACTTTCTACGATTAATTTAATTCTGTTATTTCAAAGTTCCAATTTAAGAGGCTTTAGAACTATTCATAATTAAAATTTGTCTTAAAATAATAAGTGTCACCTAAAAGTATATTAATTTACATCAAGACTGAAAAAATTGTTTGTGAGTACATATCCACTTTAAAGTTTACGCATTTATAAAAGAAAAAAATGCGAATTTACAAAAGATGAATAAAAAATTTCCCAACAAATTTTACGATTTTTGTGATTTTAAATGACGTTTTTTTAATATTACAAAAATCTTGTAAATTTATCTTTGGTACCTATATTTAGTTTAGGTTTAGGTAATACCTGTGTGCATTAAAAGAAATGAATTTCGTGTAAATTCAAAAATTCCTTTTTTTTTGTGAAAATGATACATTTATAGTATTAAAAGTCTAATTATAAATCGGTTAGGTGAAGGACATAAATAAAACATTTATAACTAAGGCATGAAAAGTGCCCATTTTAATATGTAATGCAACTAAAATTTGGATTTTGATTTTTTTACAAATATGTTTAAATAATTCAAAATGTAAAATATTTTGAAATAATCACATAATAAAGCATTTGTAAAATATTTAAAGTTATGCAAGTAGTTTTTGATCACAAACTGGATGGAAACATTTTGAATCTCCTACTTTTTACAAGAAAAAATAAATTGATTCATAACGAATTTAACGCTTTTCTGGCTTACTATTTACATATAAGATTTATGCCAATATCTACCTTATGAACCGTAAAAATGATCTTTTAGTATTACAGAAAATAAAACTCTCTATTAACTTTTGATTATAACATACATTATTAAGAAAAAAGTTTTGGATTATAATTCGAAAAGCGCAAATGAAAAAAGTCAAGGCTTATTTTTTTCATGAAAATCGATTAAGCCGTTTAGTTATCATTGTGCAGTCAGACAATCATAGAGGCACATTTACAAATATCATGACGATATCATTACTTTAGGCAAAAAAATATTTTTTCGCGAAAATCGACACATCGACGTTTAAGAAGTGAAACCTCGTATTTATATTTTCTGAAAATGGTGTTATTCGTATGTGCAAAAACCCCACTTTACAGGAGAAACAAAAAATACGAGTTCTCACAAAAAAAAACCTAATGCACATACATGGTATCACTAAATATTAAATTGCGAACAAATTTAATATAATTTAGAGATATTGTACAGTTTAAAAGATGCGTTATATTTTTTTCATTATTTTATTGGCGTTAACATTTCTTAGCCAAAAATGCAGATACGACGTGTCACATTTCTCAGATAATGTAGTTATGAAGTTTCACTTCTAAACCGTCGCGGTGCTTTAAGTGCATAATATTTAATAATACGTAAAATGCTTTAAAGACCCACAACCAATATTTTTAGATCAGTCAGGAAGTAAAGATTTGACCAAATTATTTAAAAATTTTTAACGCACGCTATTAAGATTAAAACAATAATTGCAATTTTGACGCTATTTAAAATCAAATCGTTAGTTCATGGTCTAGGAAGGTAATACATTAAAAAAATACAAAAGAAAAATATAATTTAATTAAATACTGACGAAATAAACTTTCTAAATTTTCTTCTCAACAGCTTGAGACGTATCGCTGTCGCACTTTATTCTGAAACCCCAATATTTTGGCCAAAAATAGCAAAAACTAACTTAACAATAAAACTGTTTGGTTACATATTTTTTAAAGCTAAATAATGACACTTTAAAATTCCAGCTTAACTGGCTTCATTGCCAAAGCAGGCTTCGAAATATCGTTGTTTGACATTTCCTGACAATCAGCAATTGTTTTTTATTGTTCATTATTTTTCACTAACTTTAATGTGCTATTTCTAAGAAGTGCGACAAGTTATAATTTTTTTTAAAAATGGCTTTTTTAACCAAAGAAGTGTATGAATTTTTTTTTCTCGATATTTCATTGGGCTAACAAAAAAGCTTTCACGAACTTTCATATTAATTTTTGTAAAAATATTTTCGTCCTGATATGTACTTTCCGGAGGACATACACCGTTTGTGCGAAAAGGTGCGATAGTCTCCAAATTCGTTATTAAACATGGCCGTACATATTCTGATAGACACCTATTCTAGTGCATTTTAATTTGTGTTTCCGTGTGTCTTCTATATAGATAGTAATGAGCAAAGTACCTTTAATGAAGCAAAATGAATCATAGATATCAAAACTCCTGTCTTAGCAATAAACTTTAAAAACCAAGGGAAAAATTCAAGATGGCCGCCAAAATAGATAGGAAATTAGTAGAAACTGCAAACATTTAACATCGGTTTTGGGATATTTGGAGCATCTAAATTCAAATATAGAATAGATTTTACTGGGGGAGAAAAATAACAATTTAGAATGGTGGGGGGTTAACTAGGTTAAAAATTATTGTCGTGAAACAAAAAAAAATAGGTTTTAATTATTTAACTTGCTCTTATTACCCCCCAAATTAAAATATGATGATCAATACAAATTTATCCTCAATTTAAATCATTCATCGGATTCATTCTCACTTTTTCACCCTGTATGTGGACGTAAAAACTTCACTTTTTAGCTGAATCCAACCAGAACAAGAAAAACTGTTTAGCCTTTCCCTGGCAGGGGGAGGCGTGGGAGTGGCAGTCTACAAATAAATTTTGTATGGAACTTAGTATAGGCACGACTAAACTTCTATTTGAATTTTTATTTTAGTGTCTACGGCTTCTCCTCTTTGTTTAAAAAGGGGGACAGCTCAACAGCTGCCCTTCTCCCTCCCCCCCCCGGATACGCCTTTGTGCTAAGGGTGACTTAGGGGATAATTGACTGAATTATTCTTTTTTATTGTCTTTGTTGAATTTAGCAAATAGAAATATTTCCATGATAAACTGTTCATGTCCATTAAAAAAGTTTTGACCCCCAAATAAACGGAGTAGAAAGGGAGATTGGGTTACTGAATGGTTACAAAATTTTTAATCCTTAAATTTTAGTTCTGCGGACCAACATACTTAAGAATATATATATTTTGAATTTTTAAAATAGATCAAATTTTACCCACCCAGAGGGGGGGATAGGGGCAAATTCGATAATTGAAACATTTTTTTAGGGGAACTGGATTTTAGTGCACCAAAATTAGGAGAATTTGGGGGGTCTACCCTCTGAGTTTTGCAACTTATAATTTTTTTTGAGGCTGTGTAATTTGCAGACCATATTAAAAATAATACACTTTTTTAAAGGGCTTTTGGGCAGTATAAATCACGAAAATGGTAGTGGCAAGAGTGGGGGGTTAATAAAAAATATTTTTTAATTATATATTAGCAATTCATACTTCTTTATTGATTTGCGTTTAAGTTTTTAGAGAGTTTAACTGCAAAAGTCTATTTTTGGCCAAAATATTGATCCCTCGGACCATAGTGCGTCGTCCGTCGATCTTTGCATATTATGGACCTGCTATTAGAACAGGTTCTTTTTCATTCTTTTGTAGCTTGTATGTGAAAGAATTTTGACCTAATAACTTTTGAAGAGGGTTTGTCGGGATTTGTGTAAAGGAAATGCCGAAGGCTCCGTAAGGTCCATTTTGGTCCATATTAAAGAAATTCCGACACTCGTTAAACAAGGATTAGGAGTGTTTGGGTGACATAATTTTTTCAATGGGAAGCCTTGAATTTTATTTAGGTATTTTGTTTTGTAAATTTGGTTTTTTAGTTAAATAAATTGTAGAAAGTTTTTTATGTAAAACATTTTTAATAAATTTTGTAAATTTTTTGTATCTTAGTGCAAGCCTAATTTTGTTATTCTTTTATTAATATTAAATATTAACAATTTCTTTACTTAAAGGAAAAACGTACGCTGAAAACAAATAAACCAACTAAATATTTGTTTCTATTTTATTTTGTTTCGTTTTTTGTTAAAATAGCAAAAATATTTCAATGAATCAAAGCTAAGTAAGATATATTTGGATATTTAGTTGCCGTAGGTTTTGCTTTTTTTTAAATATTTGTTTAAATTAAAATAATTACCTAATCTATAGATCCTTAACTTAAACGAATAAGATATCATTGACTATCGGTCTTGATTTGACCCGTGAGCATCGTCGCTTTCGCGACAACCACTGGCTCCTTGCGCTCTACGCGGCAGACGCAATTGCTTCTCTCGTTATTTAAAACCCAGGTAGCAAGGGGTCATCAAATGACGTCTTTTTTCATCAAAAAGTGGTCATTTGGATGACCAGCAGGTCATCTACCAAAAAATGTTGTCTTTAAGGCGTCAGTTACTTGACGTCTTTTTGTAGTGTAGTTTTTGACGTCTGAAAAACGTCATATATTGGTCACTACCCACACTGCACACTTTGTCCAAGGGACAGACAGGATTTATACGGAATGTGGGAGTATGTATGTAAAATAAATTAAATATTAAATCAAGACAAACTTCAAGGCTTCTTTCGCTTCAAGGCGTAAGTCTAGGTATAGGTCTATTTTGATCTGTACCTCACAGACGAACACCGCTGTACCTGTTCCAGTACTTCCAGGTCTAAGTCACAGAAGCTAGTCACCTTCTGTGTCTAAGTTTCCTTCAGTGTTCTCAACTGCAGGGAATATTTCATATATTCAGACGAGTTTAAAAAAAGTCATAAATAGGTTTGTGTCTGTGTGTGTGTCTAATGTTCTGATTTGGTCCCAAATAAGTCATATTGCTGACGTCTTTAAAACGTCATTTAAAGGTCATTTATACGTCAGATTAGAGACATCAATGGTCATTAAAAATGACCTGTTTTTGACGTTTAAAAAACGTGACCTTGCTACCTGGGAACATAGTATGAGAATTCAGTTTTAATAAAAAGATAAATAGTTATCATACATAACGGTAGGCTAAAGCAAGAAATTAAAGTTTACCGAAAATAAAAACGATAGAAAAATACAAATAGGCAAATTTAAAAAAAAATTGCTTCCGTTGTCTCAAATTTGGGCGCACGCCTCTGTGCAAGACAGAGGTAGACATGTGCTACCACTGCACTACGGACGAGAATTGATGTTGTATACCTGTTGTTGTGTTTTAATGGTTTTTGCTTAGAAAAATATTTAAAAAGTTCTAGGACTATATACTAACAATAGTATACTATGGTTTGGTATTAATTATTATTATTTAACAGACAGGAATAAGTTATTTGAACTTAGTATAATTTACATTTTTATTTCTGAACCATAAAGCCATAATTACAGCTTATAACACCGTTGACGCAAATTTACACTAAATGAGCCTTACTGCATGCTAATTCTCTGTTATGTTGTTTTACTCAATATATTAATTATATGCTCAGTTTTCCACTACGTGCATCTGTTGGTTATTAATATTAGTTAAGGTATTGTTCATTTTGTTATATGTAGGTATCTATACTAAGATAAATAAAATACGATATTTGTTTTCAGCATTAATTAAATATTTAAGTTAACAAAACATTTATAAAATGTACTAGTGCAATTAGTTCGATCCATATCGTCTTTTTAACGAATAGTCTGACATAAATAGTATAACATAAAACAGTTTTTGATACCTTTTTAACCTTATTATTTTTCAGTTTACATTTTCTGATAGGTATATTTAGGTCTCCCGAAAGTCAAAGTTGCGTCAACAATTTTGTTTTTTTTTTAAATTTTATTTCAACCTTTTAAAAAGTGTAGACCAATATTATCAAGCTTGCTTAAAGATCTTATTTAGATTTGCCAATATTTTTTCTAAATACAGTTTTAAAGCTTTTCAGAAACAGACAGGCATACAACATTAGAGGCGTACCACAGGGTGAGGCCACGAGGCAGTGGCCTCATCAGAGGGCAACCAAAATCTAAAATTTTCAAAATTTTGCCGCTCTCTAAAAAATTAAATAACCTGCAATTAACAGGTTAAAGTAAATTATGTGGTGCAGAAGAAACTGAGGTATGAGAAACTGATAGATGAGTTTGCAGAGGACAAGGTCGTGGGTCCCAAAATTTCGGTGCAAGTAAGTTTGCATATGTTTAAGTATTAATGTTAGTTAATTGCAATTAGTTTTTGAAAAAGGAAGTTATTTGATACCTAGGTATGCATATTTAACTAACTCCACATATAAGTAAGTAAATGATTCGGAATCCGCTCTTTTGAAACTTTAAAAACATTTTTAATTTGATACCATTGTTCCGAAATATTTTCGTTAAAATGATTTTATTGCTAAAAGTTTTGGTTGCTCCCTTTTTGTTTCTTTTCCCAAAAAATTTCGGTTGTGGCGCTATGCATCATTATTTTCGTCATATCTGCAATATGTTTTCCACAACGCGATGTTTTTCGAAATTTGTTTGAATTTATAACATTTTTGCCTGCGCGCAATTATTTTCAATTTTCCAATAGTTTTTTTATATTGCAGACATTTTCTTCTGTGGCGTCATTTTTCCCAAACAAAATTTTCCTCCACGCAATTTTGTCCAAAAAACAAGAAATTTTTCAAAAATTTTCACCATTTTTTATTACTTTTTCTTGTATTTTTTTATATTGCAATTCTTTAATCTATCTTAGGATGTATTAAGTCATCGCATAGCCCCTTCTGTTGTAGTATTTTTCAAATTCTCTAGATATTAAGCCTAGGGCTGAAGCTTCCCCAAAATAACCTGCCTAGTTGCGCCCTTGAGTTGATGGGTATGGGTGAGTGGGAAAATGTAAATTTTAAAAACAATTTTAGGGAAATCATTACATGATGGCGGACAATAATAGTGCATTGGAAACATAAAGACATTAAAGCCCATTCCTCAAAGTTTCATGTGTTTACTTACTGGATTTTAGCGGCTTCTTTTAATCTCCGAAGGATTGAAAAGTATCATTCATTTTGGTACCTCAAAGGAGGGTTTAAAAGTACCTACACTTTTGATCTCTAAAGTGCATAAAACGAATTTAGTTCTTAGGGTGCAGCAATTATTCCCTTTGCCTAAGGCAACCAAAAAGTAAGGCACGCCCCTGACAACATTATTATAATATTGTGTTAAAATGCATATAAAACTAGTCCCTAAACTTATTTTGAGTGTCATATCTAGAGACAGATCATTTTTTATAATAAAAGTAATATCTGTTTGGCTTTAAACTCTAATCTACACAACCTGCCCTTCATGTTCATCGAAAAAAAAAAACGAATGAATTAAAATTACTTCTGCTTTGGCAAAATCATCCGTGTAATAGTTTACGTTGTTTGTAAACATATATCTGGCTATTAAAGTATAATTAGTGCAATATCAAAAACGTAAAAAATTATATGTATCGCTTAACTATATTTTAATGAGTATGTAGTGCCACTAATTAAAAAATTAAATGCGTTAAAATTCTAAATTATTTTTTTTCTAATAAACATTTAGTTTTAAAAATAAAAATATTATTAGACTTATTACGAGACGGTAACTATTTTTATCATGGGTGTCCCATAACCTAGAGGCCGCCATAGTGCAGCAGGCGATAGAGGAGGCTATTTCTCTAGTTGGATAGAATAGACCGGTGTTCGGATCTTATATATATATATATATATATATATATATATATATGTTGTACTCAATTGGCGAAAACGGTCACTGCCCGAATTTTATACTCACAACGCGATGTGGATCTTTCGAATTTTCCACATCGCGTTACGGGTATATTTTATATACCCAAAACGCGTTGTGTGTAAATTCGAAAAACGTACGACGCGAAATCACGATTATCGGCGGAGACACGCGACGGTTTTCGTGTTATGGGTAATAATAAATAGCCACAACCCGAAAATACATAACCTTACTTTATTTAATCGGCAGCAACAGTCAGCAAGTGTTTGTTTTGTTTATTTATTTGTCCTTTCTCAAAGTTTTAAGTGAAACTTCGATAAAACAACGCTGTACAAAATGGTGCGGAACAAAATAGCGGCGACAAAATAGCGCTGCGACAAAACAGTGCTGGGACAAAACAGCGCGGAACAAAATAGCGCGGAATAAAATCGTTGGTACAAAATCGCGATGGTACAAAATAGCGCTGGTAGAAAATAGCCCTGGTACAAAATAGCGCCGGTACAATATAGCGCCGGTAGAAAATAGCACGGAACAAAATAGCGCCGGTACAAAATAGCGGTATTACAAAATAGCGCATTTTGTAGGGGCGCTGTTTTGTATAAATACATTTGTATCCAATGCCGTTTTATCAAATATTTGGTTTGATTCGGTTTTGGCATATATACTTCGACTAAGGGGTTTCTTCTAACATATTTTTTCAAAAAAAAAAACTTTCCTGACTCTTTCCCAGGATCCTAGAAGGTGTGAATCCAAACCGAACCGAACCGAACCAAACCGAACCGACCAGCATAGTTTTTCAAAAAAAAGCTTCCCTGACTTCTTTCCCGGGATCCTACAGCGTGTGAATTCAAACCAAACTGAACCGAACCAAACTTGGTTCGGTTCAGTTCGGTTCGGTTCGGATTCACATCCTCTAGGATCCCGGAAAAGAAGTCAGGGAAGTTTTTTTTTTAAATATGCTGGTATAGCCAAAATACCGCATACCATAATAGCGCATTTTGGTTTGGTTTGGATTGGTTTGAATCGGATTCGATATTTTGTATTTTAGATATTTTACTATTCGATATTCTAAAGTTTCGATATTTTGTTGTTTTGATATTTTGCAGTTTCGACATTTTAATTCGATATTTTTTGTTTCCAATATAAGGAAACTAATAACCAGCCACGTCAGCTAGGTTTAACTTTTTTTCTTCAATTTTTTGCGTTATTTGGTATCGGCGCTATTTTGTACCGGCCGATATCGGTATTAATAAGTATGAATAAATCATGAATAAATCTTAAAAATGTGTCAGTATTTTTATTTTACAATTTTTTTTCGCATTATGGGTATTCTTTATCACCCATAACACGAAACCCGTCGCGTGTCTCCGACAATAATCGTGATTTCGTGTCGTGGATTTTTCCATTTTACTCACAACGCGTTTTGGGTATATGATATATACCCATAACGCGATGTGGAAAATTCGAAAGATCCACATTGCGTTGTGAGTATAAAATTCGGGCAGTGACCGTTTTCGTCAATTGAGTACAACATATATATATATATATATATATATATATATATATATATATATATATATATATATATATATATATATATATATATATATGTCGAATTTTTCACTGGTGGTTGATTTTTGTTATCAAAAGATAGATCTGATATGAACAACGGAACAACTAATATTTTTTGAATTTTTTAAAAACTAAGGCAATTTTCCTACTGTTTTCTAATACATTCTTATAAAATGTAATTTTCTAGTCGTAATGTCGTTATTTTTTTTTAGCCCACTTTATTTTTTATTACACAAAACTTAAACTACAAGTCAACTGAATGTGATCGTTTAGTATCAAAGGTGAACCAAGGACTTGGGAAGTAAACAAAGGTTCGGTTCGGTTCGGTAGGTCAGCGATGATTTTTGAAGCTGAAATAAACACATTATTTTCTTCGAATTTTAATTTTCGTGTAAATGAAAATGAAGCAGGCTAAAAAAAAATAACGACTGGTATGTCTGAAAAATATTATTTTATAAGAATATAGTAAAAAATAGTAGGAAAATTGCCTTGGTTTTCAAAAAATTCTAAAAATATTAGTTGTTCATATCATATCTAACTTTTGTTTACAAAAATCAGCTGGACCACCAGTAACATGAAAATTTGACATATATATATAAGATCCGAACACCGGGCTATTCTATCCACCGTGGTTATTTCCGAGAAAAAAGTTTATATAACATGGGAGTCAACACACATCTGGTTATAAGATATATAATTTTTAAAGTTAGAGAAGGGGGGGGAAAGGGTTTTACAAAAAAAAAGAATCTGTCACAGCCGGCTGAATACTCAGCTAATTGTGATTCAAAAATGTGGTATTCGTTTTTTTGATAAAATTACAAGTTGAGGAGATACAGGCTGTCAAAATAACCTCCAAAAATGTATAAAAAATAATAATTTTTTGAAAAAATTAATTTTTGCTTACTTATTCTTTTAAAAAATATCAATAAAATCAATATTTTATTATTATGTCTGGCTAAAGATTTGTTTTTATTAAGAAAAAATATAAAAAAAAAAACATTGCGTTTAATATGGCATTTATAAAAGTTTATACCAAAGAAATGGTTTTTTCTAAAAAAGATTGACCGACAATTTTATTTTTTCGAAATAATTTTTATTTCAAATTATTGCTCTTGTTCTAATACACGACTCTACCCAATTTTTTTGCTTTTTTTTTTTAAGTTATTATCAAAAGTTAAAAAAATTGCCAAATTTAATGCTCTGTATGTCCACAAAGAAAGAGTTTTGACCCATGCATTATAGGAACTTTTTTATCAGACATGACCTCCTCTATCAGCTGTTGGCCTAAGGACCCTAAGTTATGGGACACCCAGTATATTTAGATAATGAACATTTTTCTATCAAAAACATTAAAATTCACTTTTTTGTTTCTCATCTTATTTTAAAGATGCTTAATTTCTTGTAGTAATAAAATATATAATAGGTATGTATAATAATAAAAAAATTATATTTTTTATTAAGTTCCTGAACGTGCCTATTTAAAGTTTGAAAATAGATGTTATAACTTGACTTTTGGAATGATATTTGGGTAATATTTTTGCTATTGCCTATAACCATATAATAATATATAATATATATAAGCAACTACTTTCACATTGAACATTTTTGTGACTGTTAATATTTTAAGTAACTATGACGAAGTTTACAATTTACTTACAGTAAATCACCTTATAAATTTGACAATATTTTTGTAGAAAAACCAAAAAAAAAAGTACCACCGGCGAAAATTTTAGAAAAATAAAGTAATTTTGCAAAATAAATGAAGTCACAGAAGAATATTTTTGCTAAATAAAAAAAAGCCATCGCACTGCAAGTATTTTTATAAAGCAGTTCCTATACCAAACCTTAATAGTATTTGAGATAATAGGCAGTTAACGTAAATGATCTTTAAATTTAAATAAGTGTAAGGTTTGTATTGACTTACAGAAGCAAGCAATACAAAAAAAATATACGGTGTTTCGTTGAACGAAATAAGTAATATTATTTTTTATTAGGTAAATCGTCTTTTAAACCCTTTTATAAAACAAGCGAAGTTTTCCAAAAAATCGGTGATTTTAGACCTTAAGGACACGCTCTAATGAAGTACTCTATCAAGTCCATACCTACATCTTTTTAAAAATAGTGGAGATACAACCCCTACTTCAGCCAGTCTCCACTGGAATGGGAAAAGGGGGCAAAATGGGTAAAACGGAGTAAACTGCAGAATAATTAAACTTTTTAATATCAGACATTTTATCCTCATGACTAGTTAAAACTCTCTGCAACATGACATGCCGGACGGCTGAGTTGATTTTGCTTGACATGTAAATGTGCGCGATGTTTTTATTTCAAATAAATTTAGAAAAAAAACTTTTTGTAAACAAGCTTTTATAAAATGGACTTAAAAGCATAAAATAATTTTTTGAGTGTTCTGATATAATAATAAAAGCGATGGGCATATTAAAGGAAATTTACCCGTTTTTGTTTTAGCCTTGTTAACTCGAAGTTTAGTGAAAATCCAAATTCATTATATTATAGCAGAGAAATGTAAGGGTAGACAATTTAAACCAATCCAACCCGACTCAAGGCACCATTACATTTTTCTGATATGGATGGACATTATTACGCCTGCTTCATATTAGGCAGATCATCCGCGACAGGTAGTGTATCGATTTATTTTGTCACATTGAAAAAGAAGAGTCGGCCCATCATCGGTTGTGGACGATCCACCAAATGCGCATGGAAAGACATTTACCTAATATTAAATACGCCCATCGCTTTTATTATTATTATATCAGAACACTCAAAAAATTATTTTATGCTTTTTAGTCCATTTTATAAAAGCTTGTTTTCAAAAAGTTTTTTTTTCTAAATTTATTATATAATTTTTAGATTTGTCTAAGTCTATGCATTTCAGCTAGCGCATCGATATTGCTGTCAATTTTGAAATATCTAAGTTTTCGATGAGAAGGCCGTCCAACGATTTGATACGGCTCAAGGCGACATAAGCTTGACCAGGAGCAAAAAGCTTAGGTCCCAAGTAAATCACAGCATAGTCAACATCGTTCCCTAAAACTGTTCGTTATTATTATGATCATTATACGCAAGGATTAATTAATTTTGGTCGAGATCCTTTTTAGTGGGAGAGCATGTGAATTATGAAATCAATCAGATACCGACGTGGAAGTCAGTTGAAAGAAATCAGAAAAAATCAGAAAAAATCGTCCATTTTGAATCCGCCATATTGAATTTTTGTAATCAGATCAAAAATTCGTAATCCTCATTCTCAAAAACCCCCAGATACCAATTTTGGTGGAAATCCGACAAACTAAAATTTTACCCCCTCTCCGCCCACCACGTTAGGGGGGGAGGTAGGCAGTCAGTGATACCACATTATTGGATTTTCTTCGGAACTATAACGGTATGCGAAATTTGAAGTCAATCGGATACGTGGAAGTCAGTTGAAAGTAATCAGAAAAAATTGACATTAAATCGTCCAATTTGAATCCGCCATATTGAATTTTTATAATCTGATCAAAAATTCGTAATTATCATACTCAAAAACCCCCAGAAACCAATTTTGGTTGAAATCGGACAAACTAAAGTTTTATCCCCTCTCCACCCCCCACGTTAGGGGGGAGGTAGGTATCGGATGAAACCATATTATTGTATTGTCATCGGAACTAAGACGCTATGCGAAATTTGATGTTAATCGGATGTTTGGAAGTTCTTCAAAAATGAGTTGCAAGATTTGATTACATACATACCCACATACATACATACATACATACATACATACATACAGGTGAAGTTAAATAAAAGCTTGTAATAATAAAAAGCTGATGTTTTGTTTGTATTGGACAAAGTGGGTTTATGTAAAATTAGGTTCTTGTAATTGATTTTTCTTTGAGTGAAACAGATGGTTTGAAGGTTTGGTGAAAGGGGAAAAACGGGGTTTCCCGTTACCTAGGAACCTATACCCCATTTTGTCCCATATAAATATTATTATTTTTTATAGTAACATTATTTGCAAATTTTATAAATATTAAATATAATTATTATAAATGTATTATTTATCATAAGTTTTTTATTTTTTTATTAAATATTTTAATTTTGGTTTTTAATAAATAAAACTTGTCTAACTAAAATATTGCTTTTAAATTACATAAGCGCCGTACCCAATAACCAGTCAACTTCTCACAAAAAAAAATTAAACATTTTTAAATCGCTTAAACTGAAACTTAAAGCTTATAACATTTGATATGAGAGATAAGAATATAAAGTTAAGTACCTTAAATTTGCCCCCCTTTCCCCTACCTATGAAACTAAATATTACAATACGAAATTATTCATTCAAGGCCATAATATGAAAATTTACACCCTAGGGCCAATTAAAATGTACAACCGAATTTGCATTTCTAAGTGCTTAAGGGGGCGTGTAAGCACTGTCATCGACTGTTTTTTTAATTAATTTAATTTTATACTTTACAGTGTTGTTGCGAGCATTTCGTTAATGATCCGTGAGGTGTGCTGTTATGCTGTCATTAACACTCGTTTTATTGTTAAATGCAGCAAAAATGCGACCCTCCTTGTTACGTTATTAGACATTTAGGATTTCCAAATAATCGTCCTTCTTTACCAAATTTTGTACACATATACAGTACCCTTCGTACACGGTTCTAAGAACATACTTCGTTAAGTTTTTTGTTAACTTTTCTGTGGCGCAGAGGCCATTTACTGATGTACGAGATTCGTACAAACATAAGTTTCTTATTTATTAAATTTCTTCACAACCGGGACCACCATGTATATCCCAAATATATTTTTTCAAAGCTATTAAAATTTGTAATAAAATGGTGTATTACAGCATGACAATTTTTTTTGAAATTAAGGAAAAATATGAGCAAGTATTTAGTTTTTCTAAAAAATTTGCGATTTTATTAAAAAATTATTTTTTTGTTTTTTAATTCTCAAAAGCAGAAAACAAAAAACAAATAATACGGTTTACCCAAAAAAGTTTTTGGGATCTCTCTGCTACTAAAAAATCAATAAAAAAAATTCAATATGCTACAGGGAAAATACGGGAAGATATTTTATTGACTCGGATTAATCAAATTTTTTAAAAACCCCTTTTAATTATTTAAATGAATTAAGCAAAAATGTATAGCAGATTTACGGCGCTTTCACAAAAAAAAAACTAAAAAATTCTAGATACAAGGATAAGCCACACAAATAATCAGAAATCTTAAAAATGCCTATTTGGTGTCTTTTGATTTTATTTAAACTTTGTCAGTTTTTACTTAATAACATTGCCATTACTACTGGGGATTTTATCAGATAATATTTTTGTTGTTTCTTATTAATTTCTAAATAAAAAAATGTTATATATAGGCTTTCGGTTAAATATTTTTTGAATGTTTAAATATCTACCTATTATAACAAGTTACAGTGTCAAAAAAACTTCTAAAAATTTTTATGAGCAAAAAAAACTATAATAATCGTAGTATATTTATTACAACGTATTTATGCATGGTATGTATATATTTATAAACGTGTATGTACGTAATCGAACAGACTGCTTATTTTAAGGCTAAAGAGCGCGAACTGAATTCGCGCATTGGGCTGGTATGCATAACCGTATGTATGTATCTGCCGTGCAGGACACTAGGAGCCATTGGCTGTCGCGTAAACGACGCTGGTCTAGGGTCAAATCAAGACCAACAGGCAATTAATTCTAATTAGTAATTTTTATATGTACGACAAAGACAACTGCTTACATGGTTGTCTTTTCTTATACGCCTTTCTATTATATAGGGTGTCCCATAACTTAGGGGCCATAGGCCAACAGGTGATAAAGGAGGTCATGTCTGATAAAAAAGTTCCTATAATGCATAAGTCAAAACTCTTTCTTTGTCGAGATAGAGAGCATCAAATTTCGCAATTTTTGAAACTTTTTTGATAATAACTTTTTAAAAAATGCAGTAAAAATGTGAAGTTGCGTAGGGTCGTGTATTAGAACAAGAGCAATAAATTGAAATAAAAATTATTTTGCAAAAAATTAGTCGGACAATTTTTTTTAGGAAAAACTATTTTTTTATTATAAACTTTTATAAATGCCATATTAAACGCAATGTTTTTTTTTATATTTTTTGTTAATAAAAACAAGTCTCTAGCAAGACATAATAATAAAATTATATTAATATTTTTTATAAGAATAAGTAAGCAAAAATTAATTTTTAAAAATAATTAATAGTTTTTATACGTTTTTGGAGGTTATTTTGTTAACACCTGTATTTCATCAACTTGTAATTTTAACAAAAAAGGAATATCACATTTTTGAATTACAATTAGCTGAATATTTAGCAGGCTGTGATAGATTTTTTTTTTGTAAAACCCTTTTCCCCCCACTCCTCTAACTTTAAAGATCCTATATCTGTAAAATAGATGTGTGTTGATCCCAATGTTATATAAACTTTTTTCTCGGAAATAACCTCCTCTATTACCTGCTGCACTTTGGCTTCTAAGTTATGAGAGACCCTGTATACAAATAGGTATGTAACATAAGATGCCGTTTTTCTAGTACATAGGTACGTGCTAAATATATTAGGGGAAGACGGGGCACTTCCGCCAAATTAATTTTAATTGCAATTTTTTTAATTTAGTTAGCTTATAACTAGAAATTTCTATTAAAAAATATATATCTGTTTTGCATAAACATAAAAAAATATTTATTTTATAAAAAAGTTGGCGGAATTCCCCCCATAGTACGGGGCAATAACGCCAAATCCTTGGGGTAATACCGCCATATTAGTTTGTTCATACCTGATACTTTCTATTGGTTTAGAAAGATTGATAAATAAAAAATACATCAACATATTTTATAAAAATATATTGGGTTACCCAATAATTGAATTTTTTTCCAACCCTGATATAAAATTTAAAAAACGGTAATCTAGTCAGTTGCCGACAACGTAAAAATTAGAAACAAAACAGCATAATCTACTATACCGCAGCCGAAATCAAACTAAGGCGGCGACACGTTGTAACTGAAATGTTTTAGCTACTGGCACTACAGCTGCTCTGTTTGTCGTAACTGGCAGCTCTCTGGTGTTCCTGGCTGCCTAGATACCTTACCCAGCATGGCGGAATTCCCCTGTCTTCCCCTACTTCTGATACAGTCTTACTACTCCTACAAAACTGGCGTTAATTACGTGAAGTTTTAAAGTAAAGTATTAACAATAAATTTTTATTATGTCTGATTTCTTAAGGGAAGCAATGCTTCCCTTGCTTACATGGACCCCCTGGAGTTTGTCAATATTGAAAAGAAACGAAATTTAATTAAAATTAAATTTTAATGTTATCCAAGAGGGATAAAAAAAATTAAAAAAGAGCCAAATAGATAAGGACAGAGAGAGATGGAGAGAGAAAGAGAGAGAGAGTAATCGGTGTGATCAGAGGCGATCATCTAAAGACTTGTCACATATTAAGTGGTAATTTTTTCTCAAGCCTCGTACACCTCGGCATGAATATTTTAAATCATTTATACAGGAATCTAGATGATCAGATAAGTTAATAATACAGATTTAAGCTGAATTTCACATGAATTAAGCGACAAGAAAAGGAGTTGCGTAGGTAGGCCGCGTCTCTCCTTCTCTTCTCTGTAACGGACACCGGCCAGCTTGATGTTTATCGCCGCCACTTTTGACATAAGCCTGCCGAGATAACATTATACATCATCCGACGTCCGAGGAATCCCGATTTTTATTCAACTTTTTTCTGATCGGATGCTGCAGCACTTTAAAAAGAAAGCCGTAGCTCCACAACTTGGTAGCTTATCAGATTAAAATCAGTTTTATATACGTTCGATGGCATAAATTGTTAAATTATAGTTTTTCCAAATAAATTAGCACTTTTTTAACTACGGCTTGTTCAAAGTTTCAGTACTCACCAACGGCGACCGATCTGTCTTTGTCAAAAATATACGTATAATAAAGCAAACATTTTTTTGGTGACTAAGCGGGTATAGTTTTTGCAAAGTCAGTTGAACAAAGATAAAAGCCGACCATCGGCATATCCTTTATAGAAAGTGACATGGGCGGCGGTAGATATACTCATGCAAATTATTTCATTTAATTATGGCGTAAACTAAAGAAATTAAAATAGATAATAAAACCTTCTATTCATACACCTACAGGAACGACACTGATTTATTTCCTAACTCTACATACTGCCGACTAAAGGGGTCTCGAAAAGCACACCCAAAAGCAATTAAAAGCGCATCTAAAAAAATCTGCCAATCAGGTACCGTCTATCCACCTGGGCTTGGTCGGTCAGAAAACAAATACTTTGTGGTCGGACCGCAAAGAGCTGCGCCTCTTCTCTGTCGGTAGGGTTGAAATTATACCAGGAAGGTTTTATATGAATTTGGATAAATTTTGAAGGGCAGACTGAAGCAAAATTTCATGAAATCGATAGAACCCCGTATTAGGAGTTATTCAGGTGGGTTTGCAAAAACTATATTAAGGTTTTATTTTTGTGGCAAAACGTGTAGAGAAAGGTTTTGTTTCTCTTATATTTTCCATGGGTAGTTTGAAAGCTGCACCCCAATAAGGTTCCAAGTTCTAATTGAGAATGCAAACCTATTAATTGTTGAACGTTAGCTATTTCATCAATGTGACATACGTGTAATTTTAATTTTGAAACGGTGCCCTGAAGTGGATATTGTAAAACATTGTAATAAACCAAATTTGAGAGCTTCAGATATAATTAATTTTGTTCCTGCTTAATAAATGGTCCAAAACGGATCTAATACTTTCCCAGCTCATTAGCACACTTCAAGTAAACTTAACGCTATATCAGTCTTAAAAACAGTATTTTTGTAAATATTTTAGAAACGAAAGCTCCTACGAATCTATCAAAATTTTTATTTTTCCGATTTATTTTTTAATTTATCAGTCCATGTTAAATTTAAAAGCAAATATCTCAAAAACTAATCAATAGATTTTTGAAATTTTTACAGGATTATAAAGACATGTTATGTTTACCCCTCCAAAGGAGTAAATGCTACAAAAATTTCAAAATAATCAAAAACAAAAAATATCCAGAAAGGCCTCTGTTTAGTTTTTATTGAAACACGCTGTATAAACCCCGAAAGAAGCAAAGGTCAGATCAGATTAGGACAGTTCATGTCACCCTAAACTAGCAAGAATAGTTTTTTTAGATAATAGTTGGTTGTTGGGGTAGGACAAACAAATTCATATAACTGGTTAAATGATTGCAAACGTTTCGGTTTTATAAACCTTCATCAGTGCTAAACCTATTTTTAGCACTGATGATGGAACGGCGGTTCTACGGGGGAGGGGGGTACTGGGGGTAATTACCCCCCCCCCCCCAGAGCCCGGAAAAAATATACTAGGTATAAAGGCTGGTAGCTGCTACAGATTAGTTAAAGGCTAAAAGAAATATTTTTGTTAGCTTTATTAAATTCCCGATAATAAGCGCATAGAAGGTAGCGGTAGGTAGTCAAAATGAAGAAATGGTCTATACATTTGATGAGACCTATGCATATACAAATAAAAATTTTACATTATACTAGAAAAGACTAGAGAAAATATGTCATACATACAGGGTCTCTAGATATGACTAACCTCAATTAAAAAAAGTTAGAGGCTATTTGACCACTGCTTAGAACTATTTTATAAATCCTCGTATACATCATTCATCATTTTTTTTTGCAAGTTTTTGCAAGTTTGGCGCAACTTATTTTGTGTGCGCGAAAAACTGCAACGTTTTTTTATTTAATTTTCCTGAAGTTTTATGGTGTACAGTCAAAATGAACACCGCAATCGAATTCAGCGCACCGAAAAACTTATATTCTAATAGATAGTCTGATCAAAGGTATAGACCACTTTATTTATTTCGTGGGCCGGTGTAAGCTCTCATAGATTTTCAAAATTTTAAGTTTTTTAAAACATAAATACAGTCGAACCTCTCTAACTCGAACCTCTATAACTCGAACGTCTTTATAACTCGAACCTTTTAAGTGGTCCCTGCACTTTTTATATGTATTTTAACCTATTTAACTAGAATTACAATAACTCGAACTCTCCATAACTCGAACTGTTTTGGATGTTTCTTTAAGTTCATGTTAGAGAGGTTCGACTGTATGTAAAAAAAATTCAAATTTCAAAAGTTTATGAAAGTTTTAATATAAATACTCTCGTCTTTTTTGTGGTGAAATTCTCTAGTAACCTAACCTGTTACTTTTTGACATAACATTCGAAATCTAGAAGCTTAACTTTATTTCATTGTGCCTGTTTTACTATGTGCGTTTTCTTACATGTGCGCTATTTTTCGTGTGCACTATTTTCGGTGTGAGCTATTTTCCGTCTGCGCTATTTTCAATGTGCGCTTTTTTGATGTGCGCTTTTGGACGTGTGCGCTCTTTAAATCAATCATTTAAACAGTTACATGAATTTATTTGCCCTACCCCAACGACCAACTATCAACTAAAAACATTTAAGGACACTAATTAAGTTAAATAGTTTTTTTTTTTAATTTTGTAATTCTACCAACTGCTATACCTATTCTATAAAATGTGTTTTTCCCTTTATTTTACCAGATACATTTTCTACTAAATGTTTTTCAATTAAAAATATTTTGTATAAATTGCATTTTACCAGATATATTTTCCATCAGTTTTTTCGATCACTAGTTTTTCCAATTAAATAACTTTTGACCAAATGTATTTTCTACCAATTACCAATTTTTTGCCACTTGCAATCATACTACGAGGTGGACTTATAGTTTAAAAATTTTCTACAATAAAGCTTTTATTTTAAAATATAATTTACAAAAATATACCACAGACTTAGCTCTGAAAAACTTCGTCTTGCTGATTGCTTTTTGTTTATTTGTATCAATTCTTCTCTAATCCCCAGTAATAAAGACACATTTGACATGTTAAGCCTTCTTTAAAACCTCGAAGCGTTTCGTTTCTTTTGTGTCAGAGATAGTAAAGTTTTAAATTAAAAATGAAACTTTTGCTACAAAGTTTTAGCTTAAGGACAATATATGTCCCAAACATTAGTCCGCCGTGTAATAAATAATATATTCCTGCGAATAGCTACAAGGCAAGCAGCAGGGTCGTACACAAAAAAAAAATTGGGGAGCATTGAAAAATTTCATTAAAATATGCGCAATTTGCAATTTATATAATTTATTTGTAATGATGAGAAATTTCTTTTGACACACTTTATCGATCATTTCGAGGTTTACAATTATAATTAGTTGGATAATTTTTAAAAATTAATTTAATTTACGGAGGTCCCTAAAGTTAAAAAAAAAATTCTTGCCTTGTTATAGATCGAATAAACGGAAATTGTATTTTCGACATTCAAGTGTAAACGAGATTTTCTGATAAAGAGCTTGGTTTTTTTGGAAAATTGGGTGAAACATGTGACAAAAATTCACATTACGAACGAAGTTTTAATCTGAAAAAAAATCTTACCTTATTATACAGCCTTTAAAGAGAAATTTCATTGTCTACATTCGACTATAAGGCAAAATTTTTGATAGAGGGCTTGGTTTTTAAGATCGGGTAAAACTTGTGACAAACATGTAGTTTTTAAATTTTTTAATAAACGGACGCCGCTGGAGAATTTGCCATTAGTGTGACCACACTGACTTATACATTGCTAAAAAGGGAATTGTATTGTACAATAAGATGTAAAATATTTTTTTTTCAAAGAGCTTAGTTTTTGAGAAAACTGGATTAAACTTTAAAAAATTGGAAAGTGTTATTTCAAAATTGATTTAATTAACTCTCTAACTTGTTATAGATAAAACAAGCAGAGTTTTGCTTTTAAGAAAATTGAGTAAAATATGTTTCTTTTTTAAATTGTTTTTATTACCTAAATAAACGGACGCCGCTGGAAAGTTCCTCATTAATCGTACCCAACTACGTTATAGCATAAATACATGTTCAAAGAATCGAAAGTGAAGCCCTCATAGCTGGCTTTGGAAACGATGGCAAATTTAAATTCGCGGACGCAAATTTTGAAGTGCGCAGGCGTGTGTCTTGTCATGTAGATACACAGCTGCCGTATGGGTGGAGGCCATCTTTTTTGCTTATTTACATTTTGCGGTGTTTTGCGTTGTTGTTGTTAAAGTTATGTTTTTTCTGTAAAAAATTGTAAATAATTCACGTAAAACATGTGCGGTTTGTGGAAGAATGTCCGGGATAAGTAAAGGAGTGCCACTCCATAGGTAACTACTTGTATGTTTCTTCATAATTTGATAATAAAGTTAAGAGTGGTTTATAAATGCCATTAAACACTCTTCATGGTGTCCACAATAAATCTGCACAATTAGTTTTAGAAAAACTACAATTTTAATCCACAATTTGATAAATTTTCACCCAATCAACTAGTTTTTAGAAAAAATAATAGACATAACCCTAAATATTTGATAATTGTCAAATAATGTAGTGACGTAACGGAGTATGTTCCAAAACCACCAAAACTGACGCATGCGCAGTAACCGATATCCTGCCTACCCGAAAAAGGAACATTAAGAATTAAATAGGGATCCTGGCTTCAAGTATCATGTGTGAAAATGCATGGGTATGCCCCATATTTATGCTCCAACGTATTCGGTCGTGCCCCACTGACTTATATATCGTTGAAATCAAAATTTTATTGAAATAATTACTTATTTTGCCCTAATAAGCTTGGTTTTTGAGAAAATTTGAAAAACCTTAACCTTAAAGTGTTACGTTTGGGGGGTCTTATAGCAGCTTAAATTTAAAATACTAATATAATTTTATTTTTAGGTTAGATTTTACACATTTTTGATGCATTTCTGTGTCATTGTAGCTTCAACTTAGTTAAATTTTCAAAAATTCGAACACGACTATAAGAAAAAGGGGAATAAAAAAAATTGGACCAATAACTGGCCCGGCAATATCTAGATCGTTAATCTGTGCCCTATTCTCAGCTAGAATCCATTGTCAAATTGCGGTCTTTATATTTTTTACATACTCAACTACCTCCAGCGCCCTCTCTATGTATTTTAATCGTAGCAATATCGTCGTGATGTCTGTGTATGTAAATTTTCAGATAAAATAGTGTTCGCCACTGTAACAAGCTGATTTTGGTTATTACAGTTTTTTTACAATTAAAAAATAATTTTAATACAATTAAAAAATAATAACTTTCTATCTATCTTAATATCTGGTTTTCGGAATGTAGTAGACCATATGTTTCTCCATAATTTTTGTTATGTTTTAAGGCTGATATATCATGGAGTTCACTTGAAGTTTGCTAATAGGAAGGTATCAGATCCGTCATGGTTCCATTTATATTTTTCTAAAGACCAGAGATTTATATTTTTTTAATAGTTTACCAAATGCCAAAAATAAAGTACTCAGTTTACAAAAACCTTCAAATCATCTACTTACACAAACATATTGAACACATTCATTTAAACCACATTATGTTTATTAAATTGTATTACATTAATGCCTATTCACAATGAAGAAGGCCCATTGTGCCTCACCTGAGGGTTCCAAAGAGATACCGAACAATTGAATGAATAGCCAATCGAGCAATCGAGTTTTCTGGCCAACTTGACGTGAATCAAACTTCTTTTTTTGGTAAATAGACGCGGGTGGTCTTGACTTCATGCTAGTTGAGTAAGACTTTCTGCTCCATTGATCAATTTTACACTAAATAATTTTTGTATTATACTTTTTAAAATCAGAGCATACAGTAGCAGCAATTTTACTTTAGATTGCACTTCCAAATATATTGTATGACATTATTAAACCTCCTGAAACAAATGTTCTAAAATCCTAGGTTTAATTTTAAACCTATTTCTTTAAAACTTTAAGTAAATTGGAGAAGGTGGCGCTAGAGGCAACAAAAAGTTTCACATGGTACATAGTCTTTTATCTGTCCATCAGTTTAATAACTGATACATCGCGCATTCCGCACCAGTATCTACAATAAACTAATTTTTGGAAGTTGTTTTCAACGGAGCAGGCCTGGTGTCCAGTCGAGAGAAAAAGAAATTATCTTTTGAGAGCTGCTGCAAATGGACACATTGTGGAAGGCTATTTAAAGTTACTTTCGAGAAAAGTACCGTAAACTACCAATATATAACTTAAAAAATAAAAAGTTTATCCACTATTTAATAAATAATCTATTTGTGTTTAATATATGACCTACTAAAAACAAATAAAGAAATAATATATAAAATAGTTTTTTCTAATATTTTCCCTATTTGTTTTAAATGTTTTTTTCACTTATTCCAGTATTTTTGTAACAAATATTCTATAGTTGAGGATGTATATAAGTGGCACCGCGTCAAGCAATTAAAGAAGCCCTAAATTTGTATTTCACTTTGTACATGCAGTGTGCCGCTTTATATGTGTATGATAACATTGTGACTTTTTAAAGGAGATAAAATAGGTATAGTTTTTGCAAAGTCAGATGAACAAAGGTTAAAGCCGACCATTGTAACATCTTAATTTCGCCATTACGTTATTTTTATTTTTGGGCAGAAAAATGCATTAATAATTGTTTATTTAATTATTGATTTGATGTTTTAGTTATATAAAGTTCTCATTATAACGAGGGATTGGAAGGTCCGTTTCTTCCTGGCGTCCAAATTATTTTTAGCTTTGATTTAATTACTAATTAATGTTTTCGTAGACCCCGACAACACTCTCGAAACTCTGAGCTAGGGCAAAACCCATTGTTGCACACTACAGCTTTATGTAGCTAAAAGCATCACTGTGAATCTTTGAAAATATTTTGATTTTGATTTTTATTTTTAATGGGCTTTTCTATAGCAATTTGGTACTTAAAATATCTAAGATTAAATTAAAAACAAATACAGACAGACAGATAAAGTTTTAACTTTATTTTAATTTTAAGACCAAGTTACAACTCTCCTATCCTATATTTAGCTTAACTTATCTAGTAGATTCATTTGTGTGTTTCAGTAAATTTTCAATCTATCTCTGCATTGCCATTTTCGCTCCTTTTTGTCTAATTTTTGAGTATGTTGCTCTACTTCCTTCTAAAAGTAAGAACAAATTAGAATATTGTTAAAGTTGTATAGAAAATTAGATATAACTTGCCTTTTACATTATAGTTTTCATATGGTGATCACGTGGTGGTACATCATTTCATAACTTCATTATTTCTGAATAACTCCTTTATCAAAATTAACCTTTCTTGCTAAAATCCATTGGAGGAATCTCTAGTGATTGTTTTGGTACTATTGGTATCCTTCTAGCACTTGTCTATGATTTTCTATTAGACCTAGAAAATATGCTTTGTTGTATGATATTGCTAATGGCTATATCAGTATAAAGTCACTATTATTTTTAAACCTACTTCATTTTGGTAATCCTAAGTAGTTTCCATGGCTGTAGTACATCATCCTGGTTATGTCTATGATTTTTCTATGATCTAGTTTGGTCTAGGATTCCTAAAATAATAGATGTTGTTGATCATTATGAATATATTAATTTATTACCTTGTATATTGTATTGTTTTGTACTTACTTGATATTATTACATTGATTCCATCCTATTTGTTGTTCATCTTGGTTCATCTAGTCTCCTAGTTAATTATCTGGCCTATTTTCCTATTTTTCTAGCTCACATTGTACATCCGTGCAGTGCCTACTATTTAGTTCTTTTCTAACGATTCCTTGGTAATCTATGGAAATTCCTTGCAACTCTAGGAACTAGTGGTCTATGAGCAGTCTATTCCTAGTTCAATACCTACGAAATAGAAAAAGATATATGATTTTTGGCCTATTTTATTTTACTATTATTTTTGTGATGTTGTCAAAAACATTACTTACCTTGGAGGCGTAATTTTTCCTATTTATTCTGTTCATAGAAAATTTTCCTTTGGCAAATATCTTCTTTGAATAAAGCACTAATGATTTGCTACTTTTATTATATTTTTATTTATCACTACACTTGATAAAATATTGTTTTTCGTTTGAATGTTCTCTTGTTTACTGCTTTCCAGTAATTCCATTTATTTTTAGACGAAAAATTTTGACGTCTATGCCAGCGTTGCCGTACTTACTTTATTTTCTTGTTCTCTCGGGTGTGAGTAAATAAAGTTAACTTTTGTAAATTAGTGGTGTATATTATTTTTCTTATTTTTAGTTCTAATTACGGTAATTAATTGATTAATTATTATTAGTGGTACTCAAGTCCAGAAAATATTGATTATTATTATTTTTGGATTTATGATTGTGATAAAAACTTCTTAAATTTTCTATTAAGATTTTTGCTTTAGACATGTGACAGCATCGCTTCGGACGTTGACATTACTGACGTAATTATCTGCAATGCAGTTGATTCGCTTTCCCGATTTGTGGACTTCTCCCAAAAGGACTCCACCGAATGAGGTTGTCTCTTTCCGTGTGGGTTAAATAAAGACAGAAGTATTATTCTATGATTTATTTCTGATCTGATATGTTTGATTAGTTTGGTCATTTTTGAGTGAGTGCGCATCCGCGCAGTCGCAATAGCTCCTTCTCGGCTAAGAGTTGCTGGAGAACGAAGCGGCCACTTTCACCTTGTGTCCGGCGTTCGTAAAAGTCACAGCGTTTGATTGGTTTTAATTTTGTTATGGTGATTTTTAATTAATTATTTTTACCCGTTTTGATGGGGATTCTTGCCAATTCATTCCTTCATTGTGAAGATTTTGTAGTTACCCGTAGATGGTATGTTTTCTTCACAATATCTCTGTATAGAGGATTTTCGACTTAAAACGAACGTCGTAGTGCCGACAGCCATTTTGCGGCAAAGACGAAGCTTGTGACCCTTGAACATCACAAAAGGTAAATTAATATTTTATTAAATAGTGCATCTTATTTTGCCTTTTTATTATTGATTTTTGCTAAATATAATTTTATTTACGGTAATTTATAGTAATTTTCCAGTACAAAGAAGAAAATTATTGCGGAATTTCTTAATAACCACGTGTTTGATAGACAATTTTTCCGTCAAATTAATAATTTTCTGCACGATTTTACAAAGATTGGTAATTTTTAAGACCGAAATTATTGCCATTTATTCATAAATTTAAATAAAATTGGTAGTTTCTTAATAAAATTAAAATTAAAATCCATAATTTCTTAATTTAAATATTAAATAAATTTAAAATTTAATTGCATAAAATCTTAAATTAAAATAAAACTTCTTAATATAATTAAAATTAAAATTGGCATTTTCTTAAAATAAAAAGAAATGGTAATTTCATTTTGAATAGCAAAAAAAAATAAAATTCTTCTAGAAATAATAAGAACAACCATCTAAATTTTTATTTCCCATTTCTGTTATAAATTAATAAAAAAAGGAACTAATTAAAACTTAATTTTTATTCTTAATAATAGAACAAAATAAATAATTAACAGAAGATGCTTTATTTATTGAAAATTCGTTTTCTACAAAAGTTGAACTTTTGTAGGGTTCCAAACACCGGTCCAAATTTCAAATTCTGGTCCAAATTCAAGGCTGGTTCCAAATTCTGGTCCAAATCAGATCCCAAATTCCGGTCCAAGTTCTGATCCAAAGCTGGGTCCAAATCTTCGTACGATCCTGAGTCAAATTTATGGTCCGAAGTCACGTTTCAAACCTATTCTGATTTAATCCATTGAGCTTCTGCTGATCTGGTTTCGGAGCTGTGGTTGGCTCAGGTGACCTCAAAGAAGATAAAACAAGGTGAAAACTTATTGCGTCCGATAATGACTGAACTCTTTTTTTTAAATACGACTGAACTTCTTTTTTTTTAATATGGCTGAATTTAATTTTTAATAGTACCTACCTTACATGTGAAGTATTCTTGCTCATTATTTTTCTTACTGTAAACTCGAGAGTGATCACTCCGCAGGTACTCCACTATACAAATGCAAATTATAGGTACCTTAAATTTCTATATTTAGATTTATAACATCAATTTAAATCTAAAAATGTGAATGCGCTTATCTTAGTTTTATTTTATATTTTGATATTAGAAAAAAAAATACGACGTCCTTGAATTGTAAATATATTCAACTAATTTTTTTTTAAATTATATGCTGTTGGAAAACCGATCTTCATGTCTTTTAATTTTAATATAGCCCAAGTGATTGATTTAATTTTAAATAATGATCCATAAATTAATTATTATTAATTTTTAAATACAGGGTTGCGCAGGCAAAAAGTGTGTAACAATTTTGGCGCCCAACGTGGGGCCTTGCGCAATAAATTCTGCGCAAAATCCTGCGCAGTAATTTTGCTAAAACTTTGAATTTCGATTTTTTTTTTGATTTCGTAACTTTTATGAAGATTGGTTTACCATATAGATTGGTCAAGGTAAAATTGGTTTTACTTTCTTTCAGGGCGTCAATTTACGTGTGCAGTAAATTTGCGCAGTGATATATTTTATTTTATATTGCATTTCAGTCATTTATCGTGGACATTTATTTGATTTTGATTTTGATAATTATTTTTGATTATTTGGTTATGAGTTTGCATTACTGCGCACATGCTGTTTGATGCGCCGTGCGCAGTATTGAATTGACCTTTGACTTGACTATTTTTGAATATTGATTTATTGATTTTAGTAACGATTATGTTATTTAGTTTTCTGACTTGAGTACCCTTGCGCAATACCGTGCGCAGTAATTTAGATTTTAATTTGAATTTTTTTTTTTAAATTTAAATTTAATTTTTTTTTAACCCTGCACAGTCAAATAGCTTGACTCAAAATAAGTTGCGCAGTATAAATCTACGCATGCGCAGAATTTTCTTTCCCATACATAGGACTTATTTAATTTATTTTGATCAATAATTTCCTTAAACAGTTTTGTAAGAAAAGCTTATCTTTACTTACACTTGCGCGTTAATTTTCAATTTAATTTTTGCGCCTGCGCAAAAGCTATCTTGATTATTATTTGAGATATTGAAACCGGACTTTTACTAAAGGTTTTTAGAACCTTAACTGAGCTCATATAGCGTATTATTTTAATATTTTTACAAAATTTTTCCGTATGCACAATATACACTTTCGTTATTTTTGAAGATTTTTGAACTCAGTTTTCGCGAATGGTTTTGCCTAGTCTAATTTAATTCATTTACATTCATAAATGCGTAGTACTACCCTTTTGGTATAATACGCATGCGCAATTAAAATTTTTATGCGCAGTAGCTACGCGATTGAAATATTAAATATTTGGCATCTATAACGATTTTAATACCCATCAATAACTTTTGTTAAAAAAAATTTTAGAGCAATTTTGCTTTACATTTTTGAATTGAATTTTTTTGCTTTTGTTTAAAGCTTACTTCGCTTTTAATTTCTAAATCGATTTTAGTGTGTGTGAATTAGTGCCTTAGTGAAAAGTTTTTTTTTTAAATTTTAAATATGGATTATAAAATGCAAATTGACAACTTAAGAAAAGTTGAACTGCAATGGGAGTTAAGATTGCGTGGCTTACCTGCAGAAGATTCTGCTACGGTGGAACAATTAAAATCTACCTTGAGACCACTTTTAAAACTAGAAAAGAATAAACTACTAACTTATCCTGATTATAAGTTTGATTTCCAAGATGAAAGAAAATATATTTCGGAATGTTTAGCTGAATATACGGGTTTAACTAAATCTTTTGGATCATCAAGCAAAGCTAAAAGAAAATTTGAAAGACTACAATCTAGATTAGTTCACTTTTTAAATAGAGTTAATGCTATGGCAAATAATAAACTGGATAATGAACAAATAAAAGTGAAGTCAACCCTACTTGTTGAGATTTTAAATAATATGGATTTATTAGACAAACGTTCAAAACAAGATCCTAGTTTAAGTGTACTTTTGGGCAGTACAAGATTAAGTGATCATCATTCTGATTCATCTTCCGATGAAGATTCAGAAGCATCACAATCCAAAGTTGCTCCTGCTAAATCTACACCATCAAGATCTCGAATACCTCGTACTTTTGAGAAACCATTACAGATTGAGAAATGGGGAATAAAATTCACCACTAACACAAAAGAAATGTCGGTGCACAGCTTTTTAGAAAGAGTTCACGAATTAGCTAAAGCTAGAAATGTTACCGAAGATCAATTATATGAATCAGCTATTGATCTGTTTGATACAAATGGACTTAAGTGGTATCGTGGCAATTCACATCGATTTAATTCCTGGAAAGAATTATGCGATTTACTACGCAAACATTTTGAGAAACCTGATTATCAATCCAGACTTTTTCGACAAATATTAGATAGAACTCAAGACGAATCAGAGTCAATTGTTAGTTATTTAACTGATATGAATGGACTATTCCGAAGACATGGAGATGTTAATCCCGAATTTCAATTAGAAATTATTATTAAGAATTTGGCTCCGTTTTATAGTACTCAACTACCTGATGTTCATTCAACTGAAGAACTAGAAGAAGAATGTTTGAAAATCGAAAGAAAGAAATTTAGAGCTGATAATTATGTACCACCTCCTAGAAGGAGAAACAATATGGTTGAACCTGATTTTGCTTATATATCTGCCTCTTCATCAACTACAGATATTTCTGATGTACCCACCCATGCTGTTGGTCATTCAAACAATTGTAATCGTCCACCTATGAATAATTCCAATAACTTAAATCGTCCACCAGTCAATAACAATAGATTTGCTAATGTTACATGCTGGAATTGTCGTCAACAAGGCCATTTAAATAGAGATTGCTCACAGCCTAGAAAGAAACATTGCTTTAAATGCGGAACACCTGATGTAACGGTGTATACCTGTCCTTGTTCAGCATCGGGAAACGGTTCAAGGGAGAATCAATAGGTCGTGAGACTTCTTCCCAATTAGATTTATCGGCCATTACTGTAGACTTCCCTCAAAAAATCCTTTTAGATTACATCATTGGTCATGCAAATGGAGATCAAAGACCATATTTAGAAATTCAAATTTTAGGTTATCCTATGAGAGGACTTCTTGACTCCGGCGCGTCACGAACGCTGGTAGGTTTACCTGGCTTTGAAATACTAAAAAGTTTAGGTTTTCAATTAATTAAAAATAATATTAATTGTACAGTTGCCAATGGGCAAAACTGTTCAAGTCCTGGATATTTTCAAGTTCCTATTACTCTTTTACATAAAACTAAGGTGATAGATGTTCTTGTTTTACCTGAATTATCACACAAACTTATTTTAGGAATAGATTTTTGGAAGACCATGAATATAATTCCAGACCTAAAACAAGATATATGGCATTTTTCTGAAGAAAATGAAACTCAAATATGCAGTGTGCAAGATGTAACTACACTTACCCCTGAACAAAAAGCAACTCTAGATAAATTGGTTGAACAAAAGTTTTTAGAAATTCCTGAAGGCCTTGGTCGTTGTAATGTTGCAGAACACGACATTGAATTATTACCAGGAACAAAACCCATCAAACAGCGATACTATCCGGTTTCACCGATTAAGCAAAAAATTATGGATGATGAGTTAGAAGAAATGCTAAGACTTGGTGTAATTGAGCCATCTAAGAGTCCGTGGTCTAGCCCTGTTTGTCTAGCTAAAAAGAAAGACGGCTCTTATAGATTCTGTATAGACTTCAGAAAGCTAAATTCAGTTAGTAAGAAAGATGCATATGGAATACCTTATATTTCTTCAATTTTAGATCGTCTTCGAGACGCACGATATATCAGTTCTATAGACATCAAATCTGCTTTCTGGCAAATACCATTAAGTGAAAGATCAAAAGAATACACGGCTTTTACCGTTCCAGGACGTCCTCTTTACCAATTTACTCGAATGCCCTTCGGACTTAGTAATTCACCTGCCACATGGCAAAGAATAGTTGAATTAGTGCTCGGTTATGATCTTGAAGAGAACGTTATGGTCTATTTGGATGATATCATCTTAATAACTAAAGATTTCGACGAACATATACGTATTCTAAACATAGTATTCGATAGACTACGAGATGCAGGTCTTATGATATCCAAAAAGAAGTGTCACTTCTGCAAGCCTCAAATTGTATATCTCGGATATTTAGTGGACTGCAAAGGCCTCCGTCCAAATCCTGAAAAAGTCGAAGCTATTGTGAATATTCCACTTCCGAAAAATGTTCATGAAATTAGAAGGTTCTGTGGAACCGCGTCATGGTACAGACGTTTCATACCCAATTTTTCTTCCATTATGGGACCCATTAATCAATTAACTAAAAAGAACGCAAAATGGTGTTGGACAGAAGAATGTCAAAAATCGTTTAATCTTATTAAAGAAGCACTTATTACCGCTCCCGTCTTAACATGTCCAGATTTTTCTCGAACTTTCACTTTACAGACTGACGCCTCACACTTTGGCTTAGGAGCTGTGTTGACTCAAGAATTTGAAGACGGCGAAAAGGTAATTTGCTACCTGTCTAGATCTTTAACTCGCCAAGAGATGAAATATACAGTAACAGAGAAAGAATGCCTAGCAGTGATCTGGAGTGTAGAAAAGTTGAGACATTACTTAGAGGGTCAAAAATTTAAAGTAATAACTGACCATCACTCACTTCTTTATTTAGCAAATTTAAAAGATCCGCAAGGACGCTTAGCTCGATGGTGCTTAAGACTACAACCCTACGATTTCGAACTTATTCATAGAAAGGGAAAAGAACATGTTGTCCCCGACTTTTTATCAAGATCTGTTCCTTCCGCTGACATAAACTCTATTAATATACAAGAAATCGATTCTGTTTCATCCTTTAATTCCACCCGAGATAGGTGGTATAAAAATATGTTTATTAATCTAGAAAATAAGCCAGATAAATACCCGTCTTGGCGAATAGAAAATAATCTTCTTTATAAGCACATTAAGTCCTCGTACTCCGAACTTTTAGGTCCTACTTCTTCTTGGAAAATTGTTGTTCCCAAAGATAAACGTTCTGATATCCTAAAACGTTGTCATGATATTCCTGCTGCAGGACATATGGGAGTTTTCAAAACTTATTGGAAGGTCTGTGAGAGATATTACTGGCCCAAGATGCGAGCTGATATTACTAAATATATCAAAGCTTGTCAGATATGCGCTCAAAATAAAGTAGAGCAAAAAGCACCTCCTGGACTTATGGGAGATCGTCCGGAGATAACTGAACCATGGCAGGCCATTAGTTTGGATTATATCGGTCCATTACCAAGATCTAGATCTCAAAATACATATCTTCTCGTTGTTACAGACTATTTTAGCAAATATGTTGTCCTGTTTCCTTGTCGTTCTGCAAAGTCAAAATCTCTTTGCAAATTTGTTGAAGAAGGAATATTCCTTACTTATGGAACTTGCCAATATCTAACGACAGATAATGGTCCACAAATGAAATCTAAAGAATTCCAAGATTTGTGTAAATCCTACAAAACTAGAATATTTTATACTCCGAGTTACTATCCAAGAGCGAACCCTACTGAAAGAGTAAATCGTGTTTTGAAAAGAATGATACGTTCCTACATTTCTAAAGACAACCACAAAACCTGGGATGAAAATCTAGCCGCCATTGCCTGCGCAGTTCGAACTTCAAAATCAGAAACCACCGGATTTAGTCCATACTTTGTTAATTTTGGCCGTGATCACAAATTGTTCGGAACAGACCATACTGAAACTGTAAGAGTTCAGATAGAGCCTCAAATTGATCAAAACACCGCTATTCAGAAAAGACATGAGACATTTAAGAAACTTTATGCTGAAATATCTAAACGTATTTCTGATTCTAGAAAAAGAAATATGCATACTTATAATTTAAGGAGACGCCCAGTTCAATACACTGTTAATCAGAAGGTCTGGCGTAAAAATAAAAGTCTTTCTGACGCTACCAAATTTTATAGCGCGAAATTGGCTCCAGAATATTTAGGTCCGTTTGTAGTAAAAAGAAGAACTGGCAATTGGACATATGAACTGGCTGATGAACAAGGTAATTATAAGGGTGAATGGCACGTGCAAGACTTAAAACCGGTCTATCCGCCAGAACCACCTGATCCAGGCACAATTTCCACAGACTCAGATTCAGGAAAAGACTAAAATAAGTAAGCTGATTTAAATTTTGATTTAGTTCCATTTAATGTATTTAGTTATTTTGTTTTGCGATTTCGGCAATTTTGGCCGTAAATTTTGTTATATATTATTGAATTTATTTTTGTTTTGACACGCACAGTTTAAAGCTGTCTTGAATAAAAGTAGTAACTTTTTTTATTTTGAGCTCTCCTATGGGAATGAAAATATAAATTTTATTTTTATTAATATTTTTTTTTTTGACGTGAGATTTTACGTGATGACCTTTATCTTATTGGCAATTTTTCTGTATAGTTTTGGATCATTAGATCGTAATTCATATTTTATAGTATTAGTTTAGTTAATCTTTATTGCTCACTCCGATTCTTGAACTTTGCTGTGTTGTTTTGCTTATCGTCCGAAAATTTCTCTCTAAATTTCCGTCCTCCCGGAGGGGAAAGGGGGTTGTAACATCTTAATTTCGCCATTACGTTATTTTTATTTTTGGGCAGAAAAATGCATTAATAATTGTTTATTTAATTATTGATTTGATGTTTTAGTTATATAAAGTTCTCATTATAACGAGGGATTGGAAGGTCCGTTTCTTCCTGGCGTCCAAATTATTTTTAGCTTTGATTTAATTACTAATTAATGTTTTCGTAGACCCCGACAACACTCTCGAAACTCTGAGCTAGGGCAAAACCCATTGTTGCACACTACAGCTTTATGTAGCTAAAAGCATCACTGTGAATCTTTGAAAATATTTTGATTTTGATTTTTATTTTTAATGGGCTTTTCTATAGCAATTTGGTACTTAAAATATCTAAGATTAAATTAAAAACAAATACAGACAGACAGATAAAGTTTTAACTTTATTTTAATTTTAAGACCAAGTTACAACTCTCCTATCCTATATTTAGCTTAACTTATCTAGTAGATTCATTTGTGTGTTTCAGTAAATTTTCAATCTATCTCTGCATTGCCATTTTCGCTCCTTTTTGTCTAATTTTTGAGTATGTTGCTCTACTTCCTTCTAAAAGTAAGAACAAATTAGAATATTGTTAAAGTTGTATAGAAAATTAGATATAACTTGCCTTTTACATTATAGTTTTCATATGGTGATCACGTGGTGGTACATCATTTCATAACTTCATTATTTCTGAATAACTCCTTTATCAAAATTAACCTTTCTTGCTAAAATCCATTGGAGGAATCTCTAGTGATTGTTTTGGTACTATTGGTATCCTTCTAGCACTTGTCTATGATTTTCTATTAGACCTAGAAAATATGCTTTGTTGTATGATATTGCTAATGGCTATATCAGTATAAAGTCACTATTATTTTTAAACCTACTTCATTTTGGTAATCCTAAGTAGTTTCCATGGCTGTAGTACATCATCCTGGTTATGTCTATGATTTTTCTATGATCTAGTTTGGTCTAGGATTCCTAAAATAATAGATGTTGTTGATCATTATGAATATATTAATTTATTACCTTGTATATTGTATTGTTTTGTACTTACTTGATATTATTACATTGATTCCATCCTATTTGTTGTTCATCTTGGTTCATCTAGTCTCCTAGTTAATTATCTGGCCTATTTTCCTATTTTTCTAGCTCACATTGTACATCCGTGCAGTGCCTACTATTTAGTTCTTTTCTAACGATTCCTTGGTAATCTATGGAAATTCCTTGCAACTCTAGGAACTAGTGGTCTATGAGCAGTCTATTCCTAGTTCAATACCTACGAAATAGAAAAAGATATATGATTTTTGGCCTATTTTATTTTACTATTATTTTTGTGATGTTGTCAAAAACATTACTTACCTTGGAGGCGTAATTTTTCCTATTTATTCTGTTCATAGAAAATTTTCCTTTGGCAAATATCTTCTTTGAATAAAGCACTAATGATTTGCTACTTTTATTATATTTTTATTTATCACTACACTTGATAAAATATTGTTTTTCGTTTGAATGTTCTCTTGTTTACTGCTTTCCAGTAATTCCATTTATTTTTAGACGAAAAATTTTGACGTCTATGCCAGCGTTGCCGTACTTACTTTATTTTCTTGTTCTCTCGGGTGTGAGTAAATAAAGTTAACTTTTGTAAATTAGTGGTGTATATTATTTTTCTTATTTTTAGTTCTAATTACGGTAATTAATTGATTAATTATTATTAGTGGTACTCAAGTCCAGAAAATATTGATTATTATTATTTTTGGATTTATGATTGTGATAAAAACTTCTTAAATTTTCTATTAAGATTTTTGCTTTAGACATGTGACAGCATCGCTTCGGACGTTGACATTACTGACGTAATTATCTGCAATGCAGTTGATTCGCTTTCCCGATTTGTGGACTTCTCCCAAAAGGACTCCACCGAATGAGGTTGTCTCTTTCCGTGTGGGTTAAATAAAGACAGAAGTATTATTCTATGATTTATTTCTGATCTGATATGTTTGATTAGTTTGGTCATTTTTGAGTGAGTGCGCATCCGCGCAGTCGCAATAGCTCCTTCTCGGCTAAGAGTTGCTGGAGAACGAAGCGGCCACTTTCACCTTGTGTCCGGCGTTCGTAAAAGTCACAGCGTTTGATTGGTTTTAATTTTGTTATGGTGATTTTTAATTAATTATTTTTACCCGTTTTGATGGGGATTCTTGCCAATTCATTCCTTCATTGTGAAGATTTTGTAGTTACCCGTAGATGGTATGTTTTCTTCACAATATCTCTGTATAGAGGATTTTCGACTTAAAACGAACGTCGTAGTGCCGACAGCCATTTTGCGGCAAAGACGAAGCTTGTGACCCTTGAACATCACAAAAGGTAAATTAATATTTTATTAAATAGTGCATCTTATTTTGCCTTTTTATTATTGATTTTTGCTAAATATAATTTTATTTACGGTAATTTATAGTAATTTTCCAGTACAAAGAAGAAAATTATTGCGGAATTTCTTAATAACCACGTGTTTGATAGACAATTTTTCCGTCAAATTAATAATTTTCTGCACGATTTTACAAAGATTGGTAATTTTTAAGACCGAAATTATTGCCATTTATTCATAAATTTAAATAAAATTGGTAGTTTCTTAATAAAATTAAAATTAAAATCCATAATTTCTTAATTTAAATATTAAATAAATTTAAAATTTAATTGCATAAAATCTTAAATTAAAATAAAACTTCTTAATATAATTAAAATTAAAATTGGCATTTTCTTAAAATAAAAAGAAATGGTAATTTCATTTTGAATAGCAAAAAAAAATAAAATTCTTCTAGAAATAATAAGAACAACCATCTAAATTTTTATTTCCCATTTCTGTTATAAATTAATAAAAAAAGGAACTAATTAAAACTTAATTTTTATTCTTAATAATAGAACAAAATAAATAATTAACAGAAGATGCTTTATTTATTGAAAATTCGTTTTCTACAAAAGTTGAACTTTTGTAGGGTTCCAAACACCGGTCCAAATTTCAAATTCTGGTCCAAATTCAAGGCTGGTTCCAAATTCTGGTCCAAATCAGATCCCAAATTCCGGTCCAAGTTCTGATCCAAAGCTGGGTCCAAATCTTCGTACGATCCTGAGTCAAATTTATGGTCCGAAGTCACGTTTCAAACCTATTCTGATTTAATCCATTGAGCTTCTGCTGATCTGGTTTCGGAGCTGTGGTTGGCTCAGGTGACCTCAAAGAAGATAAAACAAGGTGAAAACTTATTGCGTCCGATAATGACTGAACTCTTTTTTTTAAATACGACTGAACTTCTTTTTTTTTAATATGGCTGAATTTAATTTTTAATAGTACCTACCTTACATGTGAAGTATTCTTGCTCATTATTTTTCTTACTGTAAACTCGAGAGTGATCACTCCGCAGGTACTCCACTATACAAATGCAAATTATAGGTACCTTAAATTTCTATATTTAGATTTATAACATCAATTTAAATCTAAAAATGTGAATGCGCTTATCTTAGTTTTATTTTATATTTTGATATTAGAAAAAAAAATACGACGTCCTTGAATTGTAAATATATTCAACTAATTTTTTTTTAAATTATATGCTGTTGGAAAACCGATCTTCATGTCTTTTAATTTTAATATAGCCCAAGTGATTGATTTAATTTTAAATAATGATCCATAAATTAATTATTATTAATTTTTAAATACAGGGTTGCGCAGGCAAAAAGTGTGTAACACCATCGGCATATCCTTTAAAGAAAGTGACATGGGCGGCGGTAGATATACTCATGAAAATTATTTCATTTAATTACGGCGTAAACTAAAGAAATAAAAATAGATAATAAAACTTTCTATTCCTACACCTACAGAAACGACACTGATTTATTTTCTAACTCTGCATACTGCCGACTAAAAGGGTCCCGAAAAGCACACCCGAAAGAAATTAAAAGCGCATCTCAAAAAAATATGCCAATCAGATGCCGTCTATCCACCTGTGCCGGGTCGGTGAGAAAACAAATACTTTGTGCTCGGACCGCAAAGAGCAGCGCCTTTTCTCTGTTGGTAGGGTTGAAATTATACCAGGAAGATTTTATATGAATTTGGATAACTTTAGAAGGGCAGATTGAAGCAAAATTTCATGAAATCGATAGAACCCCGTATTAGGAGCTTTTCAGGTGACTTTGCAAAAACTATACTTACTGTGGTACTTACCTAATAAATAAAGATCCGAAACATAAAAGAGAATCCAAAATTATATTAAAATGTGCGCAAATATTGATTTAGTTGCAAAAACAGTAATTTATTTTGTAAAAAGCTCGATCGTAATTTGTTTGACATAAAACAGTCAAAACAACAAACAACGAATAGAAAACGTCAAAGCCCGGCTAAATCAATATGTTCGTAACAACCAGGTAACAGTATATATATGTTCCTTTCTAATGAAATCGTTTAGAAGAGGACATCAATAAAAAGCAAGTAAAATAGTAAGCTAATAACTAGTTAGTGCAGTGCCTCGTTTTGGGAATCAATATCAATAAAAAAGTGCGTGCCACTGTATGTACCCCTCTACTCCCTTCCCGCCCATCAAGATTTTGATGACGCGGTACCAATTTAATACAATATCAACTATAGGTGGTTTGAAATATCTATTCTTAATCTATACTTTATCTGTCTTCTATTTTATGCAGCATTTGGTATAAATAGTTTTTTATTAATTCCAAATAGAATTTTTTCTCAGTATACCTACGTTCCGAACGGCTGGTATAACATGGGCGTACCCGGCCCAAAACAAAAGAGGAGGCGGATTTCGGAATGGTTTTAATATTTTCCCTTTTATTTGCGATATATATTAAATTGTTGGAATATAATTTTATTGGCTCTTTTTAACTTTATAAATTATCAGGTAAAATACGTTAGAGGATAAATATGGGGTATACCCATGCATTCTCACACGCGATACTTGAAGCCAGGACCCCTATTAAATTCTTAATGTTCTTCTTTCGAGTAGACAGGATTTCGGTTACTGTGCATGCGTTAGTTTTGATGGTTTTGGAACATACTCCGATACGTCACTACATTATTTGACAATTGTCAAATGTTTAGGGTTATGTTGATTATTTTTTCTGGAAACTAGTTGATTGGGTGAAAATTTATTAAATTGTGGACTAAAATTTTAATTTTTCTAAAACTAATTGTACAGGTTTATTGTGGACACCATGAAGAGTGTTTAATGGCATTTATAAACCACTCTTAACTTTATTAATAAATTATGAAGAAAAATGCAAGTAGTTACCTATGGAATGGTACTTCCTTACTTCTCCCGGACATTTTTTACAAAAAAAAAATATTTTACACGAAAAACGCAAAACACCGCAAAAAGTAAATAAGCAACAAAGATTACCTTCACCCACGCCTGCGCACTTGAAAATTCGCGTACGCAAATTTAAATTTGCCACTGTTTTCACTTTTCGATTCTTTGAGCATGTATTTATGCTATAACGTATCTGTATCAGGTTTTTTGGGTGGAAACCCCCCCTTATACAGTGTGTACGAAAATTTGCTTAACAAATGGGGATTTTCTTTAATTTCAAAAAATACTTTGCTATCGGGCACAAGAAAATAATAATCGACTCGCCTCTTGCCGAACGTTGATTTCTAAACCCCATTACCAAATTCACATATCTTACGATAAATTGAGATGCACAAATGTTACTTTTATAATGCAGTGAAACCTCTCCTTGCGGACACCTCTATTAAGCGGACACTCCCTTTAGGCGGACAAATTTGTTGGAACCAAGCTTTTGTCTATTTCTTTACATGTAAAATTCAGTCCTATAACCGGACACTCTAATAACCGGATGCGGACACATTTTTTTTTAGTTAAGAAACTCTGAAACCTCCCTTAACCGGACGCGAACCTCTACAGCGGGACGGAGCGCTGCACGACATAGGCATAAATATGATGTAGTATGTTGGCAACAAGGCACTCTGCAGCCGGGGAATTACCCCTTTCGGTTTTAATTCGGAGACAAATACTTCTGACGTATTTGCAACATTATTTTATTCGGCGGGACTGCGGTGTTTATTTTTATTGTGCAGTTGTGTAGTAATAGATCTCTTTGAAATGACGCATAGTTAAAAAAATTCTTAGTTTACGTAAAAAAAATGGAAGTTGTTAACGTTTCGGAGAAAGAAGATCTATCAGCACGAAAGACCGCCGAAAAATTTCATATCGGAACATTTCAAGCAGCGAAAATCGTTGATAAATATATATCAAAATTTCGCAGTTCCCACTTTTAAGCGGACATCTCCAATAACCGGACAAAGTCGACGGAACCGTGAGTGTCTGCTTATAGGAGGTTTCACTGTATTTGGTTTTTTGGTGAAAGTAACGAAAATAGAAAAATCTGCTGACTTTTCAAACGCTTCACTAAAAAGTAGCAAACAAGAAATTGCGAGAGACACAAAAGCAAATGTGTTATTACCGTTATGGAACTAAACTGTTCTGGCACCCAATCATGGCTTTCCAATCATATTTCTAAGATGTTGGTAGTTTTAACAAAATCTAAAGGTACCAACGAGGGGTGGCTGTGTATTTCCTTTTGGTGTACAGGTTAGGGGAAATACTTGGGAACTACTGGGGAATATACTAGGAAATATCATGGAAAATACTAGGTGGGGGAAATACTAGGAAATACCATTGCTTTTTGAACCTAGGATTCTTTATTGACCCACCCAAAGCAATGAGATTTTGGACAGTCATCGAAAATGGCTTTAGAACATATTAAATAAAAACCAACGCTTTTCAAATCATCGTTATTTAAAGCCTAATATTTAATCTTTTAATTTAATTAATAATTTATCCAGATGGCGGAAACACTTACCCTGAAAGGGATATCCAGTAAAGTAGGGAGACATCGTGACCGCCATTGACACTATAGTTTTTGCAATCACTTCACTAAAAAATCAGTTCAAACACAAAGTCTATAAGCTTGTTTTCAGTTCAAGTTAGGTTTTCTACTAAGGATGTATCAAAAATCACGAAATTTGTACAACCAAATTTTAGCCAGCATCCAGAAGTCACAAAAAAAACAACACACGCTCTAACTACTGGTACTTCTACAGCTGAACTGACCACATCTAAATTGCTTAAAGACCGTACCAATTCGGAGTGAGGTTTTGAGGAGGGGCTACGACATGCATTTTCTTTTGTTAATTTAAATGCAACACTCCCATTGGTTAAGCGTGGCAATGGGTGTTGCTTTTTGGCTTTCTTAATGTACCATGACCGGTATCGGGTCTGGTAGGTCGATCGGTCTGTAGACCACCCTTGGTGACGTGAAGTCTGCTCAGCAAAGTCAGAGAATGTTATAGTTTTTTTAATTGTTTCATTTTTCTGCACTTTTGCGAGTTTGGATCTTTTTACAATCACCAAAAAATTATTATCAAAAAGTGATGCGATGCTGAATGGAATTGGAATTAAAAGCATTGGTGGCAGCCACTAGTGTCAGCAAGGTGTAGTGGGTAGTGGCAAATCCTGGGGGATGGGGGGCAGAGAGACCCGGCCCCCCCTGCCAGACGTAAAACTTATTATTTAGTTCTGCAACGTCACTTATTTAATTTTTTCACAAAATCTAATTAATTTTTAAAAAGTTTTCGCTTGCGGCGCAGTTAATCTCCTTTGTGTGGATATTCTTTTAAGCATCGCACATAGGAGTATTCGTATCATAAAACGGGACAAAATTATTTGTTGTGTCTTTTTGCAATTACTTTGAATAAAAGACAAAGTTTGGTGATAATAAACTGTTTATATTCAAAAATTTATCTATACAGGTTGTCCATGTCATGGATCAAACGAAGTGAGTTGATAGGGTTGAGGTGATAAGAAAGGTTTTTAATTGTTACTTATAAAAGGCGCGGATCTACGGGGCGGGGGTAAAGGGAAATTCCCCCTTTTAAATTTAAAATTATAAAATATTCACTTTTGACACACAGAAGACCGCTTCTGGTTCCTATGCATAATTTTTTTGAAGACTAGCCATTGAAGTCCCCCTTAATAAAATTCCTAGTTCCGCTCCTGTTCATGTCCAACATCTATAAATGTACACTAAAACAAATATTAAATTTGTATATTTTTTTGTACTTTTAGTTGTTCCACAGTTTCAATCAAATAACTTAAAAATATCAACTTTATCTAATATCTCAAAAACTAAAAGTGACAGAAAAAAATTATTGTGTCAGTTGAATTCTTTGTTAAAAAAAAACTATAAAAAATCACTACATCATTATTAAATTTTCATAAATAAAAAAGTTATAGGCAGCAGGGCAGGTATAGCAGACTTCTCAGAAGTCCTCTGTAGTGCTTAAAAACAGCTTCTAATATCAAGATGTGGTTTTCACCTTCAATCATCTTTTGAAAATTGAGGCTTGCAAGTGGGAGTGGGTTGTTTATCTATATCTCCTAGAAATACCTAAAACCAACAAAAACACCATTTGGGACACCCTGTAAATATTTTTTGGGTTTTATTACTTTTTTATTTGTGTTTGTGCATTTTTCTACCAAGTAGAAGAAATTTGAATCTAAAAAAAAAGAATTTTTTATATGTAAAAAAATTATATTATTTCACATCTTTTTTTTACGCGCATATTGCTCCTTCGAATGTATATAAGCCAATATGGCGGACGTAGCCGGATAATTTTTTTATGAGCCATAATTGACAAAAGCGTAGGCTTCATGTCTGTTAAAGAGATGCAGCTTTGATAAGGCAAAAATTAGACAAATATAAATACCCAAATAGCGCATTATAAAATATTTCGTAAATGTACAATGTAAATAACAAAGGAATAAAATTACGTTTTAAAATATGGTACATACCATATATTTCAATTTTCAATAATCGGTTTTTCTAATCTGAGCCACACGAAAACACAATAACAACACTAACTAACATCTTGAAACAAAGGTCAAGACCAAAGACTTGTGATTCATAAATTCATTAAGTTCCGACTGACCTCACGACACGATGCAAGTAGAGGAGGAAGGCTTATGGGGCGGCTAGATAGATAGGTTATGAGACTAGATCAAAAAATGGTTAGAAGGTAGTTTTGAGTATCTTGGTAATTTTTACTTTTAACCGGTTTTATTATACAGATACTCCTCTGTGCATCGGGTTCACTTGTACGTTGCTTGCGAAAGTTTATAACGGAGTATTTGCTGTTGTGACTGCACTGTTGTAAGTGTTTCCAAAATATTTGCTGTTGTGACTACACTGTTTTAAGTGGTTTGCCACTATTTCCAAATAGGTTCGAAAGCACAAAGTGCAATCAGAGCTATAATAAACTGTTAGGAGACATAGAGATTCAGCAAATAAACTTTAAGCAGTTTTTCTATAGCGTGGTTATTTACACTTGTTATAAGTATAACTAATGAAATAACTTTAGGTACAGGGTGACAAATTTGGCCCGGTGGAATGCTGCCTCCACCGGGCTAACACATGGTTCTTTAGAAAAAAAAACAAGTTAACCGAGTTTTTTACGGGCTTTTTTTTTATAGAAGGAAAATATTTTTAGTCGGACCCCTGGAAAGAGGTTTACCGCTATACCCATATACAAGTTTTTTTTCAGATGGAGTTACTCCACTTACAGTACCTTTTTCGAAAGCGTATTTTAAATGTTTACAAAATTTTTGCTGGTGTAACTGCCATTGGCGTAGTTAGCCTTGCTTTTCAGGGGGGGCCGTGGCCCCGCCCAACTAACATTTATAGTAGCGGCTACATGTTCTAAAGGCTTTGCTACTTTCTTATAGTAGAAATGTGGTGATCCCAACCAAAATTTGTTACTTTTTAGTTCTAACTACTATTTAGTATCAGGAAATAGTAGATGTTTCGTAAAAACGACCCTCTAAACTACTTCATAGGATTGTTTCTTGATAGTCGATTCTGATAGTCTTCTCTACCACAATAGGACGTTGCTAAAGTTTTACTTTCTTTTTAGTCGTTATTTCGTAGTCGCCCTGACTTGTATATCCTACTTAATTACCACTAGAAAGTTAAGCTTCATTGGAGTCCCAAACAAGTGTATCCGACAACTACATTATAACTTTAATTTTTACCACAAAAGTTTGTGTCATCATAGTAACATCTGATGTAACAATGTAGACAAAATAACTTTTTGGATCAACTTTAAAGCCGCAACTACTTTCAAGTAACCTTTTCGACTATCAGGGAATATAGTTTGGGACGCCATGTTTTTATGTAAGAAAGAAAATTTAATATTTTTGTTGTCGTTTTATGAGCTCATATTAAAGAGCCATACTATTTTATAAACAAATTAGTTGAAGCTTACCAAAAATGCTCTTCTTAAGCACCATTTGTTGGAGTTAACTGTCGATTATGAAAACATAACCTCCAAAATCACAACACAAAAATTCCATCAGCTACCAGAAAACGGCTCAATTTTACGGGCGCACCGGTTTTTTGCAATATATATAATGCATGTTATACAAAAAACTTTGCGTCGCACTCGAATTTTGATCCTCTGCTCGTAAATTCTCACACTTTTGGATAACATAGTTCATATTATAACCATAACCAAACAAAAAAACTAAGCGAGTCTGTTTACTGTTGTGTCCACCATATTGTGTAACAATTCTACCAAAAAGAAACGATTATATTATTTGCAACTACATCGCAACTTTTATGCCATTACGGAAAAAAAACAGCCTCTACGACGTAGTAGATACCTGGCTAAGACGTAGTAGTGTAGTTGTTACTACAGTGACTTTAAACACTTGGCCAAGTAGTTATAACCAGAAATTGGTTCCCCACTTAGGGAATTATAACGTCGCTGTATGGTATACTGAGACGTAGCGGAAGTACGTTGCGGTTACTTTTAAGAAATTCTTTCTAGTTGGGGTTTCGTCGTTACAACTTTAATTGTTTGTTGGGCGGTCTATCTTGAACAAAAAGCAAACATAGGTTTTAAAGAGTCGTGCAAAGTGTGCAATGAATAAAATACTCTGCCAATATATGGGCCCCTAAGCTCACACTAGGTACTATAGTTATAGTGTACGTGTGAACTAATATAACTAAAAACTGAAATATATTTTATTTAACTCCAGACTAAATTACCTCTTGTTTGATACCACACAAGCCATGTTTTGACTTAAACTCAAATTTTTTAAATCTACCCCCACCCTTAAAAAAAACAAAAACTAAAATGTATTTTGTTAAACTCCGGACTCAATTACCTTTCGTTTGATATCACACACGCCATTTTTTCACTTAAACTCTAATTTTTGAAATATACCCCCACCCTTTTTTTTTTAAATAAATTAAAATGTATTTTGTTGAACTCCAGACTCAATTACCTTTCGTTTGATGTTACACACGCGATATTTTTCCATAAACTCTAATTTTTGAAATCAACCCCCACCCTTTTATTTGTTTGTGCTCGGTGGATTTTGTTCATTTTTAAATGGGACCATCTCGGCCCAAAACCCAGCCTAGGTACCAAATTTCATTAAAATCGGCCAAGCGGTTTTTGAGTTATGCGCGTTGGTCGTTACAGACATACAGACAGACAGACAGACAGACATACAGACAGACAGACGGCGCAACAAAAAAGTTTCAAAATCATCTGAAACGCAAAGATATATAAAAATTTTTGAAATCGGAGCAACTTTTTTTTTCTCGAAAAAATTAGGATCACCAAAGCTCACACTACTATAGTATAGTATATGTGTGAGCTAAAAAAAATACTCTGCCAATATATGGGCCCCTAAGCTCACACTAGGTACTATAGTTATAGAGTACGTGTGAGCTAATATAACTAAAGACTGAAATATATTTTATTCAACTCCAGACTAAATTACCTTTCCTGTGATATCACACAAGCCATGTTTTGACTTAAACACAAATTTTTGAAATCTACCACCACCTTTAAAAAAAACAAAAACTAAAATGTATTTTGTGTAATTCCGGACTCAATTACAATTCGTTTGATATCACACACGCCATATTTTCACTTAAACTCTAATTTTTGAATTATACCCCCACCCTTTTTTTTAAATAAATTAAAATGTATTTTGTTTAACTCCAGACTCAATTACCTTTCGTTTGATATCACACACGCCATATTTTCACATAAACTCTAATTTTTTAAATCTATCCCCACCCTTTTATTTGGTTTGTGTTCGGTGGATTTTATTGATTTTTAAATGGGACCATCTCGACCGAAGACCCAGCCTAGGTACCAAATTTCATTAAAATCGGCCAAGCGGTTTTTGAGTTATGCGCGTTGGTCGTTACAGACAGACATACAGACAGACAGACAGACATACAGACAGACAGACAGACAGACAGACGGCGCAACAAAAAAGTTTCAAAATCATCTGAAACGCAAAGACATATAAAAATTTTTGAAATCGGAGCAACTTTTTTTTTCTTGAAAAAATTAGGATCACCATAGCTCACAATACTATAGTATAGTATATGTGTGAGCTAATACGCGCATTAAATGTTCTAATATTCTAATATAACAAATTTAATAATACATTTACCAACTTATTTATATGTATACACAGGAAGTATGTAATTCAGCAATTCTACAAAGAAAGTTTTCTACGTGGCTGACTGAAAGCGTCTACCACACTGTCTAAGTCGACCTCAACATCTTTTTCTATGAATAACAATGACAAACACCTCTTGAGTCATAGTTGTTCTAAGCCAATTAAAAACTCTCCTCATGGCAGAGAAAGACCTCTCGCAAGTTGCACTTGAAATTGGAAGAATACTCGCAACTTTAAAAAGTTGGTAGAGGTTTGGATAGGTGTTTTCTGCTATATGTTGTTTGATAGAATCATGACCAACAGTTTGATTTAACCGAAAAATACAATTCTTTAAAACGGTCATTTCTGATCTTAGAGTAGAAGTATTAATATTAAAAATTTCCCGGTATTGCTCGACGAATTTATTCCATTTAACGACGTGGGAAAACTTAATATGAAAATGGTTATGAAATTGTCACCAAAATCGGAAAATTTTCATAAGACACTAAACGCTAACCTCAAAAAAACTAAAAAGATTATTATATTTATTTTAGAAAAACAGTTTAAAAAGGTCTTTAATAACCTTACGACATCTACAACCCGATTTCGGAAACAGAGGGGCACAGGTCGCTGTCTTTATTAAATGCGAAATTTAACTTACACTTCTATAATATTGTCGCCAATATGTATGAAATATTCAATATGCATAATTATGTTTAAATTTAAAAAATATTTTCGGGAAATTGCATAAGTGCAGAAAAGTTACCGATAATTTAAAGAGAAAAAGCCTAATTCCGCAAGACAAGGGCTTTTTCCTGAAATGTAAACATTATCTGAATGATTTTAAATTTTAATGCACCTATTTTATTTGAATATTTCCCGAATAATAATAGAAAAGTATGTATTTTCAGCGTCATGTTCTTTTACTAGTAGTCGGTAGGGGAGGCCTAAAATATCTTAGGGGGGCCTGAGGGACTTCAGGGGGGACCAGGCCCCCCCTGGCCCCCCCTAGCTACGCCAATGGTAACTGCACTGTTTTAGGTGATTTGCAAATATTTTCAAATAGTCTCGAAAGCACAAAGTGCAATTAGACCTATAATTAACTGTTTTGATACATAGAGGGTCAAATAAACTTTCAGCAATTTTTCTCTAGCGCGGTTATTTATACTTGCCCTAAGTCCTATATAACTAATGAAATAAATGTAGGTACAGGGTGGCAAATTTAATTGGAACCGTGCGTCTACCGGGCTAATATTTGATTCTTTAGAAAAAAAAATCGAGTTTTGTTTCGGGCTTTGTTCTGATGGAAAAATATTTTTAGACGAACAACTGGAAATAAAATTGGAAATTTACCCATATACCTACAACTTTTTTTCAGTGTATATTAAGTGTATAATATTTTACTACTGTCAGAGTCAAATCAGAGCTATAATAAACTGTTGGGAGACATAGAGAGTCCGCAAATAAACTTTTAGCAGTTTTTCTATAGCATGGTTATTTACACTTCTTGTTGTAAGTATAACTAATGAGATAAGAGTTCTTTAGAAAAAAACACATTAACCGAGTTACAGTACTCGAATCTAAAGCTTATATAAAGTGTTTCCAAAATATTTGCTTGTGTGACTACACTGTTTTAAGTAACTTGTAAATATTTCCAAATAGGCTCAAAAGCACGTATTACAATCAGAGCTATGATAAACTGTTTAAAGACATAGACACCAGTATTTACTAAAGGGTCTACAGTGCTAAGTGCTACAAACCTAGGTTTAAAAGTCTACATTTTGGTTAAAGGTTTAACTAATTTTTCCCGTGAATGCAATAGTTTTTAATATTTATATCAATTGTTCATAAATACCTTGCGACATGGGTCATCTTTTTTCGTTGTAACAAAGACATTATTTCTAAAAAAAGGTTATAAATAAATAAAAAGAACAAAATATTTCGGTTTAAAAATGGTAGCCATATTTAAAGCTCCAAACGTCACTAGGAAATGTCGAATAAAAACGGTGTAAGTCAGTGTCAGCTGTCCGCTATATTTTACATGTTAATTTTTTAGACAAGTTATCGACGATTAAACCGATGGTCAGTTGTTTTGGTAAAAGTGTAATTGAAAAGGGATTCTAATATATATCTTGTGCTTTATATTTATGTATTATTTAGCTTTGAATATTTTTGTATGTTTTTTGTCAATCATGGATTATTTCTATTGTTTTTTATACTTTAAACCACCCCTCAGGGGTGGTACTACAATTTGAGAATATTTTTAACGGGAATCCTACGATGCAATTTCCAAAAAATGACATTTCGTTACAAATTTTTTATGTGGTTTTTCTTTATTTCTAAAGTTAATTTATATTTATATGAGATGAAACTGACTGAGAAATGCTTACTATCATATTGCACATTAGGGTGACGCGAATATTTTCAGTTATTTGATCAGTGAGTATTAAAAAAATACACTTAAACCTATCGGTATCAAGTCTATAGACTTGATACTTAAACCCGGTCTAAAATGCTAAGTCTTAAGGTCTTAGTAAATACTGGTGAGAGAGTCCACAAATGAAATTTCAGCGGTTTTTCTCTCGCTGTGTTATTTACACTTATTGTAAGTGTAACTAATAAAAAGAGTGTAGGTACAGGGTGACAAATTTAATTGGAACGCTGCGTCCATCAAGTGATATTTGCTTATTTAGAAAAAAAAAACATGTGAACCGAGTTTTTTTGGGTTTTTTTATGGAAAAATATTTTTAGTTGGACCCCTGGAAAGAGGTTTACCCATAAAAAAACTTTTTCTTTTTAAGATGAAATTACTCCACTTACAGTACCTTGTTGAAAGCGTATTGTAAATATTTTCAAAATTTTTGCTGGTCTAACTGCACTGTTTTAAGTAATTTGCAAATATTTTCAAATAGTCTCAAAAGTATAGAGTGCAATCAGAGCTATAATAAACTGTTCAGAGACATAGAGTGTCCGCAAATAAACTTTCAGTAGGTTTTCGCTAGCGTGGTCCTTTAATGATGAAATATATAGGTAACTAATAAAATAAGTAAAGGTACAGGGTGGCAAATTTAATTGGAACCCTGTCTCAGGGCCGTCGCTAGACTAGTAGCCGCCTGGAGCAAGACGGGGAAAATGCCGCCCACCCCCCGCTTTTCTCCTTACCAATGCAAGTTTTTTTGTGTTATTCTGTTCCATCTGTCCCTGGTTAGGTTTACTAAGCTGGCACTAATTATGTACAGTGCGATCCTTTATACCTGCATACACAAATGGGAACAAATTTTTTTTCAACGTCAAAAATTACAAAATTAATTTTTCATGTCCTTCATTTTCTTAAAGTTTTCGACCCTTTTTCCATTCTGCTATACAATCTCTTTAACTAGATAATACAAAAGAAATCACAAAATTTATTTTATTAGTTTTCGAGATACAAAGCCTCGAAATAAGTTGACTTAGTGACCTTAAAATGCATGTTAAATCTGTAAATCAAAAGTAAATGAGATGCCCTTCATTGCAGCTGCTTAAAAAAAAAATCGGTTGGCCGCCCCCAAAATCGACCGCCTGGAGCGGATACACGAAAACTTATATTAAGTGTTTCCAAAATATTAGAAACAGAAAAATAGCGAAACAAATATAAGCACAGGAAAAACGCTACACAGAGAAAAGTGCACGCGTAGTAAAGCGTACACTAAAAAAGCGCACATAGTAAGACAGCGTACAGAAAAATCAAACAAAGAACGGTTTTGACGTATAGAAAAATCATAATAAAATAAATGTAAATCTTTAGATTTCGAATGGTACCTACTGTTACAGGTTACTTTATCATCGTAATTTTGCTCGGAAGTATACAAGGTGTGTAATTTTAGGGGCCATAGGGCAACATTCTTAAGATACAGAGCATCAAAGTTGGGGATTTTTATATTTTTTTGATAATAACTTTTTTAAAAACCGTGTATGAGAAGAAGAGCAATTAGTGGAAATAAAAATATTAAAAAAACAAATTAAGCAGTCAAATTTTTTCAGGAAAAACTAATTTTTCGGAACAAACAACATAAATTTTTCTTGATTTTTTTTGTTAATAAAAATAAGTCTCTAGGGGGAAATATTAAGAAAATATGGATGATTTTTAAAAAAAGGAAATTATAAAAAATTTAAATTGTTAAGATTTTTATTTTTTATACATTTATGGAGGTTATTTTGACAGTCAGTATCTGCTTAACTTGTAATTTTATCAAAAATGGTAATAATACATTTCTGGATCACAATTATAGCTAAGTATTCATTTGACTGTGACAAATTTTCTTCTTTTTGTAAAAACGTTTGTCCCCCACTCCTCTAAGACAATTGCTTTTTTTCAAATCCAGTTGTGTAAAAACCCAATGTATTCTTTGAAAATGGAAAATACATCTACAGTACTGAAAAAAATACATTTACAATATATGATATGTAAAAAATTACCAATTTTTTTTTCAGTGGTGCACTATGGCTTGTAAGTTAGAATAATATATGTAAATTTTGAAGAAAATATATATTTTTGAATTTCTATTAAAAATTTGATGGAAATTTTTTATTGAAATTCATAAAAACTATAAAAATTATAAAATTATTATTTAAAACTTGAAGATCTTTCAGTATTTGTGAATTATTTTAATATTTTTCTAAATTTTTGGAAACTCTCGTAACTATAAATAAATTTTGTTGTCTAGTTTTAAAGTATCCTAAGAACATAAATGGGCCATTAGACTAGTATTACTGGTAGATTGTAGGCCCAGAGTAAGATATTTTTTTTGCGCTTTGACAAGGTTTTAGGTAAATATTTACACCGCCACATAAAATAAAAAAGTGTAGATTTGATATCACCTACTTATCCGGTCTCCTTATAATATAAAAATTTTAATGATGTCAACGTTTCTTTATTAAAAACCTCTCCGAAGTAAGTTTATTTGATGGCTTTGAAATAATAATATGACATATTGCAATACTTTCATTACAATTTAATCGAAACTGTGGGGATGTACGAACAAAACAAACCCCGTTGGACTCGGTGCATGGAGATGTAGAGACTAATTTTTTTTGTTTAATTTACCTGAGTTTTTATTGTTTAAGTTAAGTTTTTCCTCTGTGCGTTTTTTTCCTTATAAACTTTTTTTCCACAGGCGATTTTGTCCTTGGGTGATTTTCAAATAAAGCAAGTCAACAAAAATATATTTCTGCTCAGCCTTTAACTTCGCTGTAGTAGCTAGAGTCTGAGCTCCCATAAGAACCAAACGTAAAAGTCAGCCTCCCGAGAACAGCTGATTTTTTCAGAGTCGTGGCCTGTATTTTTTTGTTAGCCTTTGCTGTATAAATCGGCATTAAAGTTTGACTCATCAATAAGAAGAAGAAAACTCGCCAAGTCAGTTTAAATAAAAGTCATTGATATAGGGCTACCAACCAATCAAATCGCTTATTCACGGCACAAATCGTCAAGTAATAATTATTTAAACACAACCAGTGCCACACACAGCGAATCTGTTCACGCTCTTAACGTTAAACAAACCGTGACAAAATCCATTTTCTTGAGCGTGCTAAAACAGTTCTTTCCATGTCAAATTCAAATACAATCAGAAAGTTTATAGCTTAGAAAGGTTACTGTATAAAAATTTATGTAGACTTGTATTACACAAATATGGAATACACTGCGGTATTAAATTGATCTCCCTTTTGAATTCTAAGCGATATAAACAAACGATGTATACGGACTATAGATATAGAAAAACAATTAGATAGTGCGGTTCTGGAACAAAAGTCTGGGGGGGGGGGGTTAATAATAAAACAGTGATCGTAAATAAACGCACAAGAAAAAAGTGTAAAGGAAATATTTGCACACTAAAAAAGCGGGAAAAGAGAAAGGCGCACATAGCAAAACAGCACACAAAGAAAAGTTTTGAGGTATGGAAAAATCATAACGAAATAAATGTCTTTAGATTTATAATGGTACCTATTGTCACAGGTTACTTGATCATCTTAATTTTGCGAACAAAAATAGGGTAGTATACAAGGTGTGTAACTTTAGGGGCCATAGGGCAACTTTCTCGAGATACAGAGCATCAAAGTTAGCGATTTTTACACTTTTTTGATAATAACGTTTTTAAAAGTCATGTATTACAATAATAGCAATAAGTGGAGGCAAAAATATTTTTTAAAAAGAGTATCCGGTAATTTTTTTTAAGTAAAACCATTTTTCTGAAACAAACTTTTATAATGCCATATTATAAGCAATGTTTTCCTTTCCTTTCCATTAATAAAATATAATTGATATTTTTTTAAAATTATTTTGACAGCTTCGGTCTAGTTTTCTTTAATAGTTAACTCTCTAACAACTGTCAACCTTTGGTAAGAGTTTCTAGTCAATATTTTTACATTTATCATACAAGCAATCCAAATCAGAATATATTTATACCATCAGCAATAAAATTACCATTAATTTATTAACTCGTTACAAGGTAAGATAGATTTAATTTTGTAAAAAAACATTTTGTTTTTTTGTTACATTATTTTAATTTTAATTTTAGCCCTGACCATGTAGGAAACTCCTACGAAAGCTTGCCAGTTGAACCATATGCTGTAACAACGTTGTAAGCGCCAAATACTGTTTTTTTTAATTGCTTAGAAATCTAATATGGTTGACTTTAGGTTGTATAATATTTATTTAGGTATTATTACCTTAGATGTATAAAGGATAGGGTTTTATGAACTTAGTTGCTATATTTTAATTAAACAACATTGTACATCCACGTCGGTTACAACGTAGTTTTGCGGAAATAGGGCGGTTAGAACGTTGTTTTATGTTTAAAAATAAAGCACAATGACAGTAAAAAAACGTGTTTATTAACTTAGTTTAAAACCATCAGTAGTAGGTTTAAGCGGGTGCTGGACCACTTTTGAGGAGGGAATGACCTTGAATGACCTTGACGGTCGTTGCCTTGTTTTATGTAGAGACGAATAGTTTGAGTAGTATATTTGACCTTGAAAAGTTGTGAAGGTCATTATGTTGACCTTGAATGACCTTGACGGTCGTTGCGTTTTTTATATGTAGAAACGAATAGTTCGAGTAGTATTTTTGACCCTGAACAACCTTGACCTTGTCTGACCTTAAGCACAAAAAATACCTCTATCTTTGACTCTGATTTGTTTTACACTTTTAAAAGATTTACATTATCCCCACCCTAATAATTGTATTTAAACATATAAAAAGGAAAAACAAACCCACTTGAAGTATTAGTAGATTTCTGTATCTCAACGTGTCAAATCACTCTCTAAAATAAAAATAAAGAAAAAATAGTTTAATTTGTGGAAAAACAATAATTTAAAGGTAATAATATGGATATTTCAAAAATCAAACTTGAACAAATAAATTTCGAAATAAACAATGAAGCAAAACTTCAATTAAAATCTTTAGATTCATTAAAAGTTAATATCACATATGTTATTAAAGAAATGTGCACCATTGATACCCGTTATGGAAAATCTGTTTTAATAACATTGGCTGAAGATGCTGATGTATTTAAAACGTTTTTACCAAAACGTGTGCTTAAATCAATAGATGATGATTTTATCGATCTAGTTAATAAAAGTAATCAAAAATATACTCTAACCTATCTGGGGCAAAGTGAACCCACATACATCGGTGCAAAACGTAAATCCATATTTGAATTTGGAATATACTAAATTATCTTAAAATTATTGTGTGTTAAAATATAATTCTTAAAGTATTAAAAATATGAATCGTTTGGAAGAACAAATTCACGATTTACGATTCTGGTTGTTTGAGAAGTCGGACGAACTGATGGAGGGTGACCCTTCACTAAGAGATGTAGCTAGAGCAAATAATTTTATGGATGGTGTCATTCAATGCCAAATGTTTTTTATGGGTAACCAAACACTTCAAGAGTTTTGTAAAAATATGAGATGGCTGAATTTGTTGTACCTTCTGAGGCCATTGGAAGACATTCCACTGGAGCTACTCTATCCACCGCTCGATGAAGATGAAGATAATGATAGTGGATTCAGTGAGAACGATGATTAAATATAAGACATTTATCAAAAATGTGTATTTATAATTAGTTTATGGATTGTAGTATGGATGTAGTTTTAAATTGATAAAAGCTGTAATAAAATATATTATAATAAGAAATGAAAAACTATTTTTTAATTGGATTTGTTTTATTGCAATATTATTTTTATCTTATTTTTTTACAAAATTTTATAATAAAGTAACAATATTAGTATAAAACACAAAATAAATATATTATAAAAATTAAGGAAGTGTAAAAAACCTATATTGATTTTCATTTGATGTGAATTTTAAAAAATATATTAAAATTCAAATATTTTTTTAAACGATATCCGACTTATTTATCCATGAATTATGTCTATCTGTAAAACCTAACCACTTAACAAAGTATTGCTCCAGTTTATTACACTTCCTTTTCTTAATAATTTTCTCCACTAAATATATTGATGGCACGCTGGTTTTCTGTAGCTCCATTTCATAAAAAGCACCAAGTATAGGTTCTCCGTCAAAACTTTCTATTTCATAAGTGGGTGGATTCGTTATATTTACTTTTACAATTTTAAATTGTTCCGCTGACCACGATGGTGTGTACCCTTTTTCAAAAATTGACTTATATTTGCTTATACGAACTACGTCTCCAACTTTGAATTTAATTTTTTTAGGTACCATTTTTATATTTTCAAATGCGGTAATTCTAGTGGTGGGTTTCACATCAATTGGTCTCATTTTAATAGTTGTGTGAATTGTTTTATTATATTTATCAACAACTTCCTGTAAAATATGAAACCACTTATAGCTTCCTAATGTAGAGAATTCTTTATAAAGATTTGTTTTTAAAGTTTTGATTACTCTTTCCACAATGGCTGCCTTCTTTACACTATATGTGTGATAGTGATTTACAGACTTCTTTTTCATAAGTGCTTGGAAGTGTTTATTAAAAAATTCCGTTCCTTGATCAGATTGTATGTTATGGGGGTAATAACCAGCTTGCTTAAAAACATCCCGCATTGCTGCACATATTTCAAGTCCTGTTTTATTTTTTATTGGTCTAGCCCAGACAAATTTAGAAAAGCAATTTATGCATACTAAAATGTATCTATACCCCAAATTATATTTTGATAATTGTTGTATTTCAGCTAAATCAATCTGCCATAGATCCTTAAAACCTTTTATTAAGGTTTTTCTTCGCAGGAAATTTTTTCTTGCAGGTTTATATAGCTCATTAACCACTTGAACTTTTTGCTCACTAGCCATCGTTAAAATAAATACTTTATTTTTTCAATTCAAATGGGTGTATGATATTCTATGCGTCCATCTGACCAAATTATTGGTTACAAAGCGGATTCAAGTGGCTGATGTTTCAAAACTTTTCTTTCTATGGCACTCAATCTCCCATGTAAATTTAACAATAGTTTACCACTTGTCGATTGTTGCGTTTTTATTTTTTCTAAATTGGTTCTTACTGCATCAACAGATTCTGCTATAGCTAGCTTAAGTTCTTCAACTAGTTTGTTTATACGATTTTCCAGAAATTCTAGATTGATAGCGTCTTTATGATCTACAGCATCTGCTATATTACATAAACGTTTGTTCTCAATGTCGAAATCATTTTTAGCGGTCAACTTAAAACCATTACCCTTCAATCCTTTTATATATGTAATTTTGGAAGTTTTTTTTATACGACCAAACTTGTCAATCGTGTTCTTTACACCTCCCATGTTAGATAGTAACTGAACAATATATGCTACAATCAAAAAGCGAGTCCTAATATATAACCCCTTCTTCTCTTAATTCTTCAGTTATAGACAAAATTTCACCATCATGACCAGTATGCCCAGCCATTTTTGAGCTCCATAATAATCGCAAGCGACTAACTAATTCTTTAGCAGTATTCCAATATACATAGTTTACTTTATTATTATTGAATTTTTTGAGATTTGAAATTTTATTTCTGGTAATACCAGAACCTTCTTTACTTCTGCCATGTTTCGGTGTTAGAAGTGGTTTTATAAAATTTGTAAATTTTACAGATCGGCTGGTATTAACCCCATATATTTTATTATATTCATTGTAATAGGCATTTGACAAATTAAGTATTTGCTTATAATCGCTGAGTGCTTTTGGGCTAATGTCGCCAATGTTTGACATACTTGGTTTTTTAAAAAATAACAAATCGTATAAATCACGATGAGCAGAAAATGCCCCAATCATATTTTTTTTACGCCAAAGAGTTATTAGTTTATCTGGAAATTTTATTGTAGCATTACCTATCTGAAAATTATCATTGTTGGAATTGTACCTAACACCATATATGGTGTCATAGATAGATGGGTTTGATTTAAGCTCCTCCATATAGATTGTAGATATAGAATTTAAATCTTCCCCAATATCTTGTCTCAGTGATTCATCCATAGCTTCATTGTTGACACTCTTTTTAGGTGATAAATGAGAACTTGCATCTGCATTAAATGATTTTTGACTTTGATTAGAGTATGAGGATATTGGTGTATCCGGCAAGGGTGGTGAAGCTGAGAGGTAAGATCCATGATGTGATTTATTTCCACCATCGCCATCTTCCGAATCATCAACCATAACATTGGCTGCAACTCTCTTTGCTTTTTTTGCTTCCACAGCTATCAAAGGTGTTGCTATATTACTACTTGTCCTTTTTACAATTGCTGCATTTTTAAAATTTTCTGAAATTTTTGATAATGGTTTTGAGATGGGTTCATAAAATTTCTCAAGATTTGTTTGATTTTGCGACTCTTCATTTTTTAAAAATTTAAATTTTGTTCTTACTGCATCAGTCATAGCAACAAGACCACGTTTTAAATCGATCGATCGATCGATCGAATTTGACATATTTACAAATAAGATGTTTGCAGTTGTTCGTTCTAAAAGCAACTAAAGTTGTTGCTACACATTTATTAAACATATATGTAACTATCAAATCCTTTTCTATATCTGCCATTGTTTAAATCTGCATCTTTAACAATAACTAGAAAACCATATTTATCGTCCCAACATTTTCCACAGATTTCTTGAAACTTAGTAAAAGTAAAGTCTGGAGAAACGTGATCTGAAAAAATATGTCGCAGATTCATTTCATCTTGTTTAAATACTATTATGAAATTTGAATTATCTCGAACTAGCTGTTTTGGTACTCTAGAGTAAGTCTGTGCTAGGTAAAAACAATCTATATTTTTATGCCTCCCCATACTGTAGTATGATTTTATTACACTCTGACCATCGCAAATTACATCATCGAAAATAAATATCGAATTTGGTTTTGCCTCAGATGGTGGTATAACGCAGGATGTATCATTAAATGTGTAGTATCCAAGCCCCTCAATTGGCGATAAAATTTGCTTTAAAAATTCATATTTTGATTGAAACAATGATTTGGAGTATATATATACATTTTCAAATTTTAATCCTAGTGGGTGTGTAATAAGAGTGATAAGCACATTGGTTTTACCACAATTTGATGGCCCAATTATTAATCCACGTATGAAATTGGGTAGTAAAGATCCATGACGTTGATATGTAATACCACAACCCGTCTTTTCATCCCAATTTATAATTGAGATTCTGTCTTGTTGCTGCACTATGCGCATTTTTATATGAACTATCTTTTAGTATTTAAGCTGACTTGTATTTATATCAAAATCAGTTCGATGTCATCTATCAACAGAAAAAGTTCAGTAAAAAAGGGGCGAGGCGTATTTAATTCACTTTTAAATAAACTTCCTGTAGAATTACACATCCCGGGTTATCAATATTGTGGTCCTGGAACTAAACTAAAGACAAGATTAGCGAGAGGTGATCCTGGAATAAATGCACTAGATAGAGCCTGCAAAAAACACGATACTAGTTACTCTATTAATTTGGATAATTTAGAAAAAAGACACAAATCTGATCGCGAACTAGAAGAAAGTGCGTGGCAAGTTGTTAAATCAAAAGACGCTGGAATAAAAGAGAAGGCTGCTGCTTACTTTGTTACAAATTCAATGAAAGTTAAGCGAAGAATTGGAATGGGGTTAAAAAAGATAAAATCGAAAACTCGAAAGGTGGCTTTTGGGTCTGCGATATGTCGAAACGTTCAAACAAAAATTAAATCGATCTTGAATCAAAATAAGGGGAAATTTCAAGATATTTCAAAAATTTCAAAAATTGCTTTGATCGCAGCGCGTAAGCATTTAAAAGCTTCTGGTGGAAAAAAGAAGATTAAAACCCCAAGAGTAATTCCCATTCCTAAAATGGGGGGTATTTTACCTCTTATACCAATTTTTGCGGGGTTATCCGCCCTAGGATCATTAGCGGGTGGCGCTGCTGGTATAGTTAAAGCAATAAAAACCGTTAATCATCTTAAAAATAGTGTTGCTGGTGTTAAAAACTCTCAAATGCTTGTAGAAATTAAAAAAGGGGGAGGTTTATACTTAAAACCGTATCGAACTGGGTTAGGACTTTATTTAACAAATCCAAAAAACTAGTAAAGCCCTTACCAGCAAGGGCATTATCAAATATTGATTTGGAAAGATATGCAAAACAATATCAAATTGCAAATTTCGTTGGTGTATTTATGAGAGATAGTCTTCCTAAAAGTGGACCTCGCAAAACTGAATCGGCCATCATAAACTTAGACAGTGTAAATGGACCAGGAACACATTGGGTTGCCTACAGAAAGAAAGCTAGAAAAGTAATTTATTATGATAGTTTTGGAAACTTACCCCCACCTTTGGAATTCATAGAATACATGTATAAAGGATGTAATTATGCCACAGAAATTTGGTATACATATAAAAACCAACAAAAATTTAATACAGTATATTGTGGTCAGCTGTGTCTACAGTTTCTCTTAAAAAATAACTTATTTTAGTAGTAATTTTAAAAAATGAATCGAAATAATTCCGAAAGTGAGTATGCAAAACCAAAAAAAATGTATAAATCACTAAAAGCATTTAGCAATGCAAAAAGTTTGCTACCGATGACAAGTGACGAACTATGTGGTTTACCTAAAGAAGTAATGATAGCATGTGCACCAAACGAAATAGCTTTGGTGTGGGAGAAGTTGCCAGAAGAAGTTAAAGAAGACATTGATATTTTAAAATATCAGTATTGCTACGACCATTACTCTACAAACAACTCTAACGATCAAATTGATGGTCCACCACCAAAAAAAATATTTTGTTGTATATGTAATGCAAACGGTTCAAAAGTGTCTAAATCTGAGGAAATTGTAGATTGTGACATTATATCCAGTTGTTGTAAGACACAGTAAAAAAAATGTCTTATACTTTTACATTAAGTGGTTATTCAAGTATTTTAAGTGCCAACTTCTATCCTCCTAACAAACAACAGAGAAAAATATGGACTGGGTCTTATAGGATTTTATTCATATAATTCAATTTTTAACATAGATGAAACTAACAATTGGTTTGGATTTAGTAAGCCAAACTGGGGAGGGCCAGTAATGTTAAAAATACCTCCTGGTGCATACGAAATCACCCAAATACATGATGCAATGCTTAAAGCTCTTCAAAAAGGTGCAAAAGATCTAGATGAAAATATTTTTAGCTTACGTGCAAACAATAGCACTTTGAAATGCGAAATTAAGTCAAAGTATGTACTTCACTTTAAGCACTACAACTCAATTGGACAGTTGTTGGGATTTGCAAATGAAGATCGACTAAAGCCCAATGAGATTCATGAATCTTCAACAATAGTTGATATTACAAAAGTTCGCATTATAAGAGTAGATTGCAATATAACAACCGGTGCATATTTAAATTCAGAACAGGCGCACTCTATTTATGAATTTGACATTGATGTGGAACCTGGGTATAAGCTAACTAAAGAACCAACAAATATCATTTATATGCCAATTCAACCAGAGGGTCGTCAGTTTATCGACAACATTACACTAAGGATCGTGGATGATAGAGGAAAGCTCATTAATTTTCAAGGAGAAAAAATAATTGTTAAATTAGAGCTTAAAAGGTTATAACGAAAATGGGTTATTGTTTTGATCATCACAGCTATCCAGTGTCGCAAAAAAAAGATGTTAAGACTTATATTCCAAATAAAAACCGATGCAGAAGCAGTAGAAAAACCATTCATGTTAAAGACTTGTCAAGAGAAAGATCTAAATTGTCCACAGAAGAAAAAGTGTTTTTGAAATCACTTGGTTTACATTTAAAAAAAACTGTTTAAAATGATTTCAACTAGTGAAAAGTTAGAAGCATTTAATGAACCAATTTTTGAGAATTCAATTATAAGTCTGGAAGAGCATAGTTATAAACCCTATGGAACACCATCTTTTAAAAACTCAGATGAAATTCGTATCCCAATTCAATTTCAAGATCTAATTTTGGATGTTTCCAAAAGTTATATTTATATAGAAGGAAAGTTTACACCAAGTGATGCATCTAAAAGATGCTACTTATCAAATAATGCTCTTGCTTTTTTATTCGAAGAAATTCGGTATGAAATGGGTGGTGAACAAATTTGCGTTGTTCGAAAACCAGGAATTACTTCAGCACTAAAAACCATTGTTTCATTTGGAAGTAGTCAAGAAAAGCTTCTTTCAACATACGGTTGGGGTTTAACAGAAGCCAATCAATGCATATTGGACAAAACAAGTCATGTATTTAGTGGAAGACTCCCATTAAAATACTTGATGGGATTTGCAGAGGACTATAGAAGGGGCATTTTTAATCAAAAACAAGAACTGATTCTCGTAATAGCTCACACCTTCAATAATTGTTATATTGGTGAAGTTGATGCGGAAATCTCCATAGATAAAATCGAATGGAAAATCCGGCACATAATTCCAGAGGATCGTCAAAGGATTAAAATTCTATCTAAAATTAATAAGGGTGGTAATAATGTTAATATCAAAGCTGCCTATCGCATGTGGGACCTATATGAATTGCCTCTTCTTCGGAGCACAGCTTCTGATACGTGGGCAGTAAGAAGTAGTACGAATTTGGAAAAACCACGATACATTATTATTGGATTTCAAAAAACTGAAAATTGCAATGCCAGAGACAAAGATGCCACAGAATTTATCTCTGCTGATTTGGCTGATATTAGATTATATATTAATTCGATAGTTTTCCCCTATGAGAGGTGGAGTCTCGATTTTTCAAAAAGATTATGCGGTCCTGCCTACTATGCATATCAAAATTTTCAAAGCAGTTACTATGGAAAAACATGTAATGAACCAATGCTTGATTTAAATAGTTTTATTCAAAACCCATTAATTGTTATTGATGCTTCGCATCAACAGGATTCAATAACCTCATCAACAGTGGATATTAAATTGGAATTTAACACCAGAAAATCTAAATTTCCAAATGATGTAAAAGTGTATGCTTTACTTATTCATGATTCCCTAATTTCCTATAATATTCTAAATGGTACTGTAACAAGGGGTTAATTTCAATGTAATTTTATTTATAATATTTTTGAATGTATTTTAATGATTTAAATGAAAATAAATGTTTTGAATTTTGTATTTTAAAATGATTTAGATATAAATATATTTTTCTTAAATAAAGTTTAAATAAAACACATTTTATAGAATACTATTTGTTTTTATATTTTTATACTTATGATTAAGCTATAACAAATTTGAATACTCAATTGCACACCTATTCACATAATAAAATTGATAAGACACATATTTACTTGGAGAATAGATGGTAAATTATTCAATTAAAATAAGTGTAGTCTCCAAACTAATAAAGCTATTACAAAAATAATTCATTCCATCGATTCAACAACCATATCCAAACAAATTTTATCATATAAAATTTTTTGGAAAAGTTTAATTTTTGGAGATATTTACATAATAAAACAAATAAAACACATTTTGTCAAGTGGGGTAGATGTCTATTCAGTTACAAATGGGTCTAGCTTCTAAACTAATAAGGCTATTACAAAAAATAATTATTTCAATCGATTAATCAAGAATGCGTTGACATTTCTTATCATATAAAAATTTTTGCTGGACTTTAATTTTAGGAGATAATGACATAATAGCCCAATTAAAATTGTTACTATTTTAATTAAATTGATCATAACTGTTAAAATAATATTAATATCACAATAAAATTTTAACAGATCAAAAGCTAACCTATTTTTTCGCAATTTTTATCTCTTAAAAATTTTCAATTAAGACGCTACTTTACAAGATATTAAGAAAAAACGTCTATTTTAAGACATGAAAAAAATTACAAGTCTCAATTTTAATTGATACTTAAAAAAAAAACCTATTGGACCCCCCCTGGGGCCTTGTTTTTCTCTCTCTCACTTAAAATCAATAAAAGTTTTGAATTTGATTGTTTTTTTCTCTCAGAAACTTTTTTCACCATGTCCTCCAGTTTTTTGATGTCCTCAGAGAATTTGATTTGTTTGGCTTCTTCTTCTTCCGCTTGCTGATCCAACGATTGTATTTCTGAAAACTTTCTTTTTTTATAAGCCTCAATTATTCTCTTCTCTCTCTCAAGGACCTCTTCCTCCCCCTGACTGGGTGGTGTCAATTCATTTCGCTCTTGACGTGGTGGTGTGGTCAATTCAATCTGGTCTTGACGTGGTGGTGTGGTCATCATATTTTCTTTTGGTGGTGGTGGCCTTGCTTTAACTTGATTCGTTTTGACCACCTTCGGTTTCTTACCTTTCTTTGTGGGTATGATGTTTACCCTCTGCTTCTCGGATTTCACAATGGGTTTTGTTGGTTTTGTTAGTATCGACAGTAGTTCGGGGAATTGACTCGCCCGCTTCCGCCCTGCCATCGATACTCTTCCACGACGATTACTTAATTCCGGAGAAAGAGGTCTCTCTCCGGAAACACCCACGTTGAATGGAGATGTTGGGGCCAATACACCATCCTCACCTACAATGGCATTAAAAATGGTTGACTGTTGCTCCTCCACCAGATCCACCACCGAGTCACTCGCAACCGGCTGCAAATTATTAAGGAATTTTTCTGCAGCTCCGGGTGACCAAGCAGCGATGCTTGGTGATTCCAAAAACTGTTGCCTTTCACCGTCACTTAGTTTTTGATTAAAGTCAATCATGTACTCACGCATGGGTGCCAAATCGTTATCCGCAACCTCACTTGCACCTGCCACCACATTCACATTTGTCGCCATTTCCGCATCCGCGGACACGTTACAGTTCGCGAACGCGTTAAAGTCCGCGACCATATCCCCGCTCGCGACCGCATCCGCGGACAAATTAAAGTTCGCGAGTGCGTCCGCGGACAAATTAAAGTTCGCGAGCGATTCCGCGGACAAATCAGGTAATGCATCCGCAATCATCACCACATTCTCGATCTTCACATAACTTTCACTTGAACTACTAAATGAGGCCATTTTCGAAAAAAATTACTTAAACTTTTTGAAAAAAAGGAGGAGTTGTTGCTTCGACTAAGAGAAGAACGAGAAAGAACGCTTACCGCCACATCATGCATCCAAGTAAGCAATTTTACCCCCACTACCATTTACCCCCTCTACCATTTATCTCACCCTATCAACATCAGCGCCACCTATTGATAAGATTTACAAACACCCCTGGTGTTGAGATTTTCAGTTTTAAATTTAATAAGGTCACTAAACAAACAATTATAGAATATTAGTTTCCTTAAACTGTTTTAGAATTATGGTGCCCTTAATTTTGAAAAGCGCCATCTATCATAATTTTTTCAATTATTTAAATATATTCCGAAATAGCGCCACCTATCATCAACTTGATGCACTAAATTATTGATAATTTTTTTAAATCCTAATAATTCAACTATTCATCAGTTGGAAATCAATCAATAATAACTGCTCCATCATCGACTGTATAATTTGAGGGTGAATTCATAGGATTTGGCTATATACATCTGTCATCATTTCACTTTCTGTAAATATTTTCATGTTCTGCCAAAAATGCCATTTCTCACTCACAAAAAGGTTGTAGAAAAATGAAAAAAAAAACATTTTTGTATTTTAGAATACTTTTTATTTTTATATATTTTCGAAAACTTAAAATTAAGCCATACGCTTATTAAAACATAACTAATATTTCATTTTTCATATGACTTGATATGTGGATGCCCCCAGGGTAGTGTATGACTTGTGTTAGGTATAACAAACCTTTTATCATCATGGTAAGATAATGCAATTTTGTTTCTGGTTTCTGTGTATATATTGTGTAGATCACTTTTAAATGATTTCATTTTTCGAAATAAGTAACCACCTTTTTCAACAACTTTTTTATAATCATTAATGGATAAATGCTTATCGATTACACTTTTTTTAACCCCCTTTGCTTTTTTTACCTCCGTTGAGACTGAGTTTATATAGTAGGCTTTAGCTCCTGTTCCATAGAAACTTAGAATTGGATCTTCAGGAAATTCATCCTTCATTCTACCCAAAACAGATTCGTTTTTACTTATATTAAACCTATTTACTTTCTTATAATTAGATGTATCGAATTTCTCAGGGTTTTCAATCATAAATTTATAGAAATCATCAGTGTAAATTTTAAGTACTAGAGAATCTGTATCTGTATACATTAAACTTGCACTATTGTGAAACTCTTTTTTTATAGTATTATAAAAAAAGTCATACAAAACTGTTTTAGACAAATCCAGAATACAAAAACCCAAATATATTGGTTTATTGTATACAATTTTGAGTTTACTCATATGAACAGCAATTAATTCTTCGGTAAATATCGAGCAATTGTTAAAATTGGGTCTACTGATTAGAGCACGAGCACCGGCCCTTCTACGAATACTCTCCCAACTTGTAACTAATTTTATATCTTTATGATTCTCAACATTTTCCATAGTTTTTCCGAATACTGCATTATTAAAAAGCTTGTATAAATCTTTTTTAAATTTTGTATCAGCAGAGTTTCGAAGCTTTGTGTTAGTATCGATATACTTTTTTAACCAGGGTGATTGTTCAAATTTTAACATTCTATGAGTTTGAATGACTATTAACCCATTTCTTACTGCCTGATTTAAAGTTTTATAGTGTACAATATACCTTATTTTATCATGCAAATTTGGAATGAGTTTGGGGAATTTGGATGATGAATCTGGAGGGATTATATTTTCCACCAAAAATGGAAAATCAGCATGAGCTTCATGCAACTCATTTGGATAATACACATCTACTTCAAGAATGTATCCTATGGGACTGTCATCTGGTACATTATGAATATTTAAATTAATCATTTCTTCTTGTGAGAGCCATTTAAAACCTTTTGTGGGTAGTGGTTGTGACATACTATGCCCATATAAATTTGTTGCATCCAAATACATTATAAAGGATGACTTTATACTTGGATCATAATTTGGAAGGTAGTTATTATTTGCTATATGCATTCTATCAACACATTGACTAACACCCCCTCGAATCCCTTTTTTAAAGAAATGAATCATGTCAATTTCAGTCAATAGCTCTAATTCTACTTCTGTCATTCTAAGCATACAATCAAATGATAATGATGGCAACGTGTAATATTGAGCTGGATCTAGGTTATAAGTCTTTAAAGAATTTCTTCGAAATGCTTCAAAAACATCAGTTAAAATTAAAACATCAGTTTTCAAATATAAATCCGAATAGTCTCCTAAAGTTTTACAATTAAATAGACTCCATACTTTTTTCCCTCTATCATATTCTAAATCTGTAATATGCTGATCATTTAGATCATCGAAGAATTGGTTTTTCGTGGGTAAATTAGTAACGTCTAATTTGTCTAAGTCAGAGATAAATCCATATGGAAACACACCTTTTTGTCTCATTAAACTAAATTCTTCTTCAGATGTAAAATGTTTGTGTGTTTCTAAAAAGGAGTCTGAATCTAAACCTTTACTTAACTCATCCAGGGATGCAGCTAAAAATTTGTAGCTATCTATAAATCTTAGACGTAGATATTTTTTTATGATTTTTCCTTCAGAATTCATGTAATCATGTACATATATGGATTTTGTAAATGAAATATATTTTTCCTTGTTTTCTGCAATAACATCTATTTTATCGCCATGATGACACAATTCCTTAATAAACATGTGACAATCATAACCACTTAGATTGTGAAAAATTATTGGAATGAAATTTGGTAATTGATGTTGTAAGTTACAAGTTGAATGTGCAGCTAAAAATCTTTTTTTTCCCATTATGTGACAATGATCGGTTACTTTTTCATCAAATAAGTTAAAAGGTTTACCACAAATTCCACATTTGTCACATGTTTCCACTATGTTTCTTTCTTCAGGTGTTAGTGGTGTCATTGGGACTATATCTCTTAAATAATTATTGTGAAGCTCTCTAAGATCACGTTCAATACATGCTAAAAATTCTTCTGCTGCGCTTGAACCACGGAATAATTTAAATTTTGTTAAATCATCATTGAATGAACATTTAATTATGTATGCAAATGAATATGGTTTATGTATGATATTTTTGACTGTGAAAGAATTTAATGGATCTGGTTCACAACCTGCCATTGGTTGTAAAATTGATTCAAAGTCAGCATACACTACAAAGGGAACTGTTAGCTGTTTTTCATAACTTTCGAACTTTAACATGTTTTCTTGTGTTGTTTTTCCAAATCTATCAGTTTTTAAATCTGTAGATGGGGTTATCGCGTAAACTTGCCCACAGTCATATTTTTGATGAAATATTAGTTTTTCTGCTGTTATAAAGTGTACTAAACAACCATCGCAAAAATAAAGTCTACGTTTCGACATTGATATTTGATTGGAAACCAAAGCTGAAAGATTTTTTATCCAACAATAATGTGTTCTATTACAATCGCTATTACATTCATGAGTTTCTTCTTTAATTTTACAATCTTCACTTATGATTAATAAGTTTATGTGAGTGTCAAGTTTTCTCTTGGAATAGCGAAGTGGACCAACAACTTCATATTGAATTTTTTTATTTGCAAATCTGGTTTCCAATGTATAAACATTAATTGAAATATTATTGTTTTGTTCAAACCTAGATATATCAGTCAATTTAACCGGCATTTCCATACCTGCAAGATTTAAAACTCTAGAATAATGGGGGTAGGAAGAAACTCTGTCTACATGAAGTGAAACTGGGTATAAAGCTGATGTAACAGCCCATGCAAAACATGCATTATCCTGATTTTTTATATTCACTACAGCATGTTTAGATTCAATGAATTTGGGTAACTTGAAGTATGAATTGCCCCCAATAGGGCGAAACTTGTTGATGTTGATTTCCAAGTGTAATATATGTTGTAAAGTCCAACCTGTAAATAAATTAAAACATTATTAATTAAACAACCATATTTAAAAAATGTTTCACTGATTATTATTAAACAAAAATTATTTATTTTACTAATGAGTAATCTTACCAGAATCTCGCTCCATAAACTCGCTCGCTTGGGAAATTATTTTATCTATAAAAAACTCATAAATATTATCCAAATCAGAGGCATCACACACTATTTTATTATTTGTGTTAAATGATTTATCAGCTAGGGTTTCTTTTGATTGGTGAAGAAACGTTGCAAATAATTCCATATTAATTTTTATTGAGGTGTGTTTTGCTATATTTTCTTTTACTAATGTTAGACATTTGGGTTTTATCTCATAAAAAAACCTTCTGTAGTCTTTTTGCTGAGTTTCTGAAGCAATTCTATAACTTGCTATTCTGCATTTAAGACCACTTCTTACCACACATACACCATTGGAGTATGGTGCACATGAGTTATTTTTATGTTGAAGTGTTCTACAATGAGCAAAAAATTTATCTTTGGGTATGAAAATCTTGCATTCTCTACACATTTCAAATTGTTTATCACCATCTTTATCAACTTTTAAACTAGCTATTTTTCTTTTCTTTAATGGTTGCTAATTGATATTATCATCATTATGTTTATATTTGCAAGCTGTTTTATTATGTCTAACCATATTATCTTTTCGAGTAAAACTTTTGTCACATTTTGAACACTTCAACATGGTCACTTTACTTGTTACACCTTAAATTATTTATTTATTAGGTGTTTTCATCAACACCTCTGTTTTAACCACTATGCTTTTTTTATGCCCGTTGTGGGTTTTATAACAGACACCCCACTCCACCTCATTTTCTTCAGCTGTATCTGATAACTCTCAAATATATTTTTTTTGATCATAATTCACAGCAAAATCTAAATAGTTTGACCTTGAACAAAATTTACAACCAAATGTATTATTTTTTAATTTATTTTTGGTTTTGCAAAATATTCTCAAGGTGACATTGACCTTCATTTAACCTTGAACAAGATTGATGAGCAATTACATCTTTAACCTTGGAAAAAATTATACAGTGACCTTCATTTAACCTTGAACAAGATTGATGAGCAATTACATATTTAACCTTGGAAAAAATTGTCAACGATTCACACTGACCTTGATATAACCTTGTAATGGGTATATATATTTTACTCCTCATTTGGCAAACACTCATTCTTGCTCGATTTGTCTTCCTATAATGTCATCCACCGCTCGCCCTACCCTCATCGTTCGTCCGTTTTTGAAAAATGGGCATGTGCAGTGCAATTTCTGCAATGTCTGGAAACCGGTAGAGGTTTTTACAATTAATGGACGATGCGATGTCTGTAGTGAGCAATATCAAAGAATTATGGAGAGGCAGAGCAATCCTCCATATTCACCCGAATCACCTGTGTACATCTCAGACAGTGATGATTATGAGGTGGTGGAGAGTGATGATGATGATTCTGATACCAATTATGGTGTGTGGGAAGTAGCGAGAGTTGACTCTCCTCCTTCTGAGGAGATGTCTGATGTAGGAAGCGAAAGAGCTGACTCTCCTTTTGAGGAGGCTCAACGTTGGTAGTCTGGTTTAGTTTAATTGGGGTGTACAATAAAAATGGCTGGTACACACAGCTCAGTGCGAGGTTTGGGGCACTGTGGCACTAAACCAAACAATTAAAAATTTTCATCTAACAATTTTAAAATGAAACCATTTGTAAAAATCCTATCTTTTGAATCACATCAATATTCAATTTTTAAATTATAGTAACGCAAATTTTGTTCATTTATGCACAAACTAAAGTTAAAAATGGTTAAAAAAAAACGTTTTTAAGTTTCATTTTTATATGCTATTCCATGCAATCTTGCTCTCTTATAAACAAACCAAAGTTTAAAAATTCTTTCTAAAAGTTTGTTTTTTTTTTAAATTAGATCTTTTCTACAAATTGGTTTATTCTACACTATGAAATTTTACTCTTTTATAAACAAACTAAAGTTTAAAAATTATTTTTAATACTTTGTTTTTTGCATTAGCATAATATTCTTTTCTATATTAAAGTTTATTCTATAAAGTTCAACTATAAAATAGTAACCAAAATTAAAAAATTGTACAAATTTTTTTGTTTGTTATTAAATTACCATAATGTTTTTTTTCTTAATATAGATTTATTATATTTTACATATTCAAATTGTATTTTTTGTTTCATAAAGTTATATATTGGCTAACTAATAATTTTATATAAAAACTAAATATGTTACAATAAAAAAATGTTAAAAATTTAAAGAAAAGCATAAAAAAGATCCTTTAGCTTATTGTAGTCATTTAATTTTGCTTGGAATTCTTCCTCCACACCTTCGGTCTCTCTTTGTAGTCGTTGAATCTCTGCTTTGAGTAGATCCACTCTTTGTTTAAGCTGCTCCACGCAGCTTCTTTTCACCCGTAGGATTTGGATAGCCTGCTCTATCGTTTGGCTTTCTATTGTTGTGACATTTGCGGCTACGGTTTGTTGGACTAGCTGATCCCTCGATGTTGAGGGAATTGCTATTGGAATTGCTGTCGGAGTTGGAGCTGTTGATAAAATGCTTGTCTTCGTTTTTTTAATGTACTTTCTTTTACCAACTCTTCCATTTTTGATTTTATGTACGTCACGTTGTAGCTCCATTTGTAGCTGCGGCTGTGATTCTGGCTGTGGTTCTAGCTGTGGCTCTAGCTGTGGCTCTGGCTGTTGTTCGGCTTGAAACTCATTCCCAATATCTTTTAACAAATTGTCGATGTCTTGACTGGTGAAATCATCCAAATCAATAATTTGCTGCTTTGAATTCATTTTCTACTAATTTGAAATTCGCTGTTGAAGTAAAGAAACTTTAATAGTACTCTTCTGATATTTATTTTTCTTTAAATACTTGTTGGGTGTTAGTTTAGTGGGGGTAAAGTCTACAGAAAATAATATATCTAAAAAGCGGGCAAATAAAGCAATGTTAAAGATTCTGAAGGTTAAAAAATACACATCTTTACTATAATTTTGGATTATTTTTTTCAAGGTCAAAAATACTACTCGAACTATTCGTCTCTACATATAAAAAACGCAACGATCGTCAAGGTCATTCAAGGTCAACATAATGACCTTCACAACTTTTCAAGGTCAAATATACTACTCAAACTATTCGTCTCTACATAAAACAAGGCAACGACCGTCAAGGTCATTCAAGGTCATTCCCTCCTCAAAAGTGGTCCAGCACCCGCTTAAACCTACTACTACCATCTTTGGGTGTAATAGGTACCGAAAAGCTGTAATTATACACAATTAAGATTTCATAAAAAGTTACATATTTTAATGTAATATATATGGCACATACAACGTAGTTACACCGGAGTATGCAAGTCAACTAATTGTATTACCATTATAAAATAGGAATATAAGCCCCGTATTCTCCAATCACTTTATAGGTTGATTATTTCGACCACATACAATGTTGTTACATGGAAAACTCGAATGTGCCTATATGGGCGGTTACAACGTTGTTCCAGCATAGCATTCTGTACTTGGATTGGATGTATCGAGATCTCTACATACTTTTTTGTGTTTTAGTTGCCGAAGTTATTATTGTTTAAGTTTTTTCTCTGTGCGCTTTTTTCGTGTGCACAGGCGATTTCTTCGTTGAGTGCTTCTCTAATAAAAAAGTCAACAAAAATACAATTTTTTTTAGCCATAAACTTACCTGTAGTAGCTATCCTCCTTATATTTTACATATTTTTTCGGATTCTGGGGGGGGGGGTAATTAACCCCTTTACCACCTCCCTTCGAAATGCCAATGTTCGAATACTGTGCAACCTTCATTAGGGGCCACCGAAAGTTGACCGTCATTTTTTCACAGATTTTAAGTACAACCGGTTACCCCTAGAGGTCGTTATGGTAAACATACATCTAGGGTCACTGAATCGCGAAAACAGCATCGCTAGGCTTCAGAACACAGTAACCTTACAACCGTACTATAAGCCACCACACCTAGAGGTCGCCATGGATAAAATCAGTGACGCTCTGTTAATTATCTTTAATTGAGATCAGTGGCTCCATATGTTGTTTTACTACGAGTTTAGATCAATGCCGCAGAATTGCATCTATTAAATTGTGCTCGTCAAAGTCAAGGCTGCTTTGTGGGCTGGACGCAATATTTGTTATTTATTTACATTTTGCGGTGTTTTGCGTTTGTCGTCTAAAATTCTGTAAAAAATGGGAAATATTTTACGTAAAACATACGAGTTAGTTATAATTGTGATTTTAGTTAGTTATAAGGTAGTATTTGTATTTTTTTATAATTTGTATAATTTATTTTAGAAAAACTACAAATTTAATGCGAAATTTAATAAATTTTTAGCCTATCAACTAGTTTTTAGGAAAAAAATAATAGACATAACCTTAAGTCTTTGACAATTGTCAAGTAATAGAGTGAAGTGACGGAATACGTTCCAAAACCAGCAAAACTGACGTATGCGAAGTTAACGAAATCCTGTCTACCCAAAGAAAAGGAATATTAAGAATTTAAGGGGGTCCTGGCTTCATGCATCGTGTGTATAATTTTTGCAAAGTCAGTTGAACAAAGATAAAAGCCGACCATCGGCATATCCTTTATAGAAAGTGACATGGGCGGCGGTAGATATACTCATGCAAATTACTTCATTTAATTATGGCGTAAACTAAAGAAATAAAAATAGATAATAAAACTTTCCATTGCTACACCTACAGGAACGACACTGATTTATTTACTAACTCTGCATACTGTGGAATAAAGGGGTACTGAAAAGCACACCCGAAAGCAATTAAAAGCGCATCTCAAAAAAATCTGCCAATCAGGTACCTTTCATCCACCTGGGCTCGGTCGGTCGGAAAACAAATACTTTGTGGTCGGACAGCAAAGAGCTGCGCCTCTTCTCTGTCGGTAGGGTTGAAATTATACCAGGAAGATTTTATATAAATTTAGATAATTTTTGAAGGGCAGAATGAAGCAAAATTTCATGAAATCGATAGAACCTCGTATTAGGAGTTATTCAAGTGACTTTGCAAAAACTATAAGAATGCATGCGTATGCCCTGTATTTATACTCTAAGGTATTTTGGTGGGATATAGTAGTATAGTAAAGATTTGTATTTGGTCAGAAGACAATGTGGAGGACATTATTGGATCCACACAGAACTATCATTTGACATGGATGCCTTTTTCTCGAAGAAATCGAGGAGCGTTTTGTATTATCTTGAATAAAACTTAAATACAGGGCAGGTGCTCCATGCTATTTGGAAATACAGTTGTAACACATATGATGCTGTTTTATAAAAGAGCGAGTGGAAACATCAGCTTCCAAAAACTTGGAACATTTTATAAGTAAATGGGAGTGCAAAAAGAATATGGGTAATTATTTGAGGAAATACTAAACTAGGCGTGTACCTTCTCTGACCCTTGAACGATAGAACTTGCGTGTTAAAGTTAAAGTTTTTATTTTTTGTTGTTTTTTCTTTATAATTCGTACAGTTTTTGATATGTTTAGCTGAAATCTGGAACGTGTAGTTAACTACAAGGATGCCAAATATTGGGAAAAAACTACAAGGTGATATTTTTCCGCAGTTATGCCCCTTTTGTCTCCCAGAACTTTTTCGCAAGTCACTGGTAGGTTCAAAAATATAAAATCCTTGCTTTTTGATTTCTGGCTCTTAAAATCACTCAAAAAATCATCCTCTGAAGAATGGCGCCATACTTTATTAACACCTTGCACCAGTGGCGGCTGCTACAGGGATGGCAACGGGGCAGTGCCCTCCCAAAACTAGACAACAAACAGTATTTTTAATTGATTTATTTAAAAAAAGTTAAATCTTCCGGTACCACATGTCTAGTTCTTTTTTAAAGTCTGTGGTTAACAAAAGGCGATTAATTCGCAAAACTTTTTTAGCTTAAATATTTACAATAGGGCAGCACCGCGCGGGACAAGATTTCAATTTCAACTGTTTTTGGGTGGTGTATGGGTGGGTGTTCTCGCGCGGCGGGGCGGGAGGAATGTTTGTTTTTTGTTGACGTCGGCCATACTCATCATGCGAAAACGTTCGTTGCCTTTCCTTCGTATTGCCGCTTCTATCATTATTGAAGACGTATAAGTTTGTTTTGATTTGGGGTAGTTCAGTAGTTAAAAGCCTTGGCGGTCGCGTGTCCATTGTTTGTTTTTGTTTTTGTTTGTTTTTAAAATGGAAATAAATACCATCTATTATATAATTAACTGTTCAAATTTAAATACGTTGACATATGAACTTGGATTAAAAATAAAATCTTAAGGGCGACATGGACCCCAACTAACATTTATAGTAGCGGCTACATGTTCTAAAGGCTTTGCTACTTTCTTATAGTAGAAATGTGGTGATCCCAACCAAAATTTGTTACTTTTTAGTTCTAACAACTATTTAGTATCAGGAAATAGTAGATGTTTCGTAAAAACGACCCTCTAAACTACTTCATAGGATTGTTTCTTGATAGTCGATTCTGATAGTCTTCTCTACCACAATAGGACGTTGCTAAAGTTTTACTTTCTTTTTAGTCGTTATTTCGTAGTCGCCCTGACTTTTATATCCTACTTAATTACCACTAGAAAGTTAAGCTTCATTGGAGTCCCAAACAAGTGTATCCGACAACTACATTATAACTTTAATTTTTACCACAAAAGTTTGTGTCATCATAGTAACATCTGATGTAACAATGTAGACAAAATAACTTTTTGGATCAACTTTAAAGCCGCAACTACTTTCAAGTAACCTTTTCGACTATCAGGGAATATAGTTTGGGACGCCATGTTTTTATGTAAGAAAGAAAATTTAATATTTTTGGTGTCGTTTTATGAGCTCATATTAAAGAGCCATACTATTTTATAAACAAATTAGTTGAAGCTTACCAAAAATGCTCTTCTTAAGCACCATTTGTTGGAGTTAACTGTCGATTATGAAAACATAACCTCCAAAATCACAACACAAAAATTCCATCAGCTACCAGAAAACGGCTCAATTTTACGGGCGCACCGGTTTTTTGCAATATATATAATGCATGTTATACAAAAAACTTTGCGTCGCACTCGAATTTTGATCCTCTGCTCGTAAATTCTCACACTTTTGGATAACATAGTTCATATTATAACCATAACCAAACAAAAAACTAAGCGAGTCTGTTTACTGTTGTGTCCACCATATTGTGTAACAATTCTACCAAAAAGAAACGATTATATTATTTGCAACTACATCGCAACTTTTATGCCATTACGGAAAAAAAACAGCCTCTACGACGTAGTGGATACCTGGCTACGACGTAGTAGTGTAGTTGTTACTACAGTGACTTTAAACACTTGGCCAAGTAGTTATAACCAGAAATTGGTTCCCCACTTAGGGAATTATAACGTCGCTGTATGGTATACTGAGACGTAGCGGGAGTACGTTGCGGTTACTTTTAAGAAATTCTTTCTAGTTGGGGTTTCGTCGTTACAACTTTAATTGTTTGTTGGGACCGGACCTAAAAATCCTAAAAGTTAACCCAAATTTTAGTGCAAGTAATCAAAAATTATTCGATGGTGAAAACTGCGGTTGTGAAAAATGAAATGCTTTTTTTTGTGAAAAGTTAAAGACAAAAAGTAAATGCTACTTATTTAAATAACCACATAGAATTTTCTATACTAGGCAAGACTGATATTAGGTGCCAATTAAATAGTGCCTATAGCCTATAGGCAAAATATTACCGCACATAATGAAAATGTAGCCAAAAATAGACATATACTTAGTAGGTTAATACACTGTTTAAAATTCTGTGGGATTTTGGAGGTTGTTCTACGGGGCCATGATGAGTGTCAAACTGGTGCTAATTCGAGTACTTTGCGCATGTAAAAGAGGGGCGAATAGACTATCTGTAAACAAATAAACTAAAAACTACACCAACTAGCTGCTTGTTTGTAAAGTGCTAAAATACAGTTGTTTAGGTAAGTTTTTTTTATCTGCTTTTCCATGCAATATAAATTTCTGCCCCCCCCCAATTTATAGTCACCAGCCGCCACTGTCTTGTACTTGTATGTAGATATCACTTTGGCTTTCGGCCTAGAAAATTTACCTTTCAGTGGGTAAAAACAAATTTTACCTACTCGCGTGCGTGAAAGTGCATTTTACCACCTTGATTTGAGAACGGAAAGTGGCAAATTACAGTAGAGTATGCGGTCACTTTACCGAATAGTGTGCGGTATAGTTACTTTACCACATAGTATGCCCTAAAGTAAAATTAAACATTTTTCGTCTAACTTATCTACACCAATTTTGTAAAAACTAGAGAACATGTACTTAGTTAAATTTTAAATACACAATGTACATATTGGAACACCTCTCTAATAGAGAACATCTTTTTGAAAAAATTTTAGAAACCATAATTATGTATATATAATTTGATGGCCGACACTTTTTTTAGAATATTTGGCAGTGAGATGGTATTACTGTAATAAATAAATGTTAAATTTTCACGACCTGCTTGTTTTTGTCAGTCTATCCATCTGTGACATCTTTGGATATAAATCCTTTTATCCTTTACATATAAATTCTTTGTTTCCTTAGGAACACCGTAACAAAAGCTTTAGCTTGACATTTTTTCTCGTTTGATGAAATTAAATCTATTTACATAAAATTAAAGCATTAGACTTGATTTTCTTAATGTTACTTTTTGCTATAAAAATAAAGAACACAATCTGTAACTATAGATAATTGCAATTAGATAAATCGGATCCGGTAAATATACAAAACTGCTAGTAATAGTAGTAGTGTGGGGTAGGCTCTAGGACTGGCGATTAGGCACATGAAGCGCCCTTTTCGCCAACCCCCGAGCATCCCCCCTACTGTGTCCTTCCATCTGCCCGTCTTCTGTACAAAGGTCAGAATATCGGGCCACCTCAGATTCAGAAGGTCCTCCGTCTCAAAAACTTCCTCTTTGAATACCTCTGTTCGTGCCTTCTTGTATGCTTCACATGATGAGAGGAAATGCGCCGAGGTCTCGTCCTCGGCCCAATATCGCTCGCACGTCGCGTCCTCCTTCACTCTCATTTTTGCCAAATGTCCTTGTAGAACGCAGTGTCCGATTAGAACTCTCACAATGGCTACCACCTCTCTTCGTGTTCTACGGAGCAGCCAGTCCCTACGGGACTTGCTGTGTCCTCTCACATACTCCTTCGCCTGTCTGGCGTTTCCTGTGTTGGTTCATTCCTTTTATATCTCTTTATGGGTCCACTCTGTTAGGGCCGACTTCATTTGCCCCCTTGTATGCCCCAGGAAAGGCTCTGGCCCGACGAATTTGTGCCGCGATCCTCCCCTGGCGAGTTCGTCAGCTTTCTCGTTTCCTGTGACTCCCATGTGGCCTGGGACCTATACGAGCTCCACCTCTCTTCAGTGGCGTGTCGTATTGGGGGCCAGGGGGGGCGAACGCCCTCCCGCCCCTCTGCGCTTGGCGTCCCTGGCGTCCTTTGAGAAAAAAATAGAAAAACTAAATTTGACGCAAAAACAAATGGTGCCCCCCGCCCGTATGTAGAAAAAAGTTTCGGAGCGGGCCCGAGACAGTTTTGAAGGGGGGGCCGAGACCCCATGAGACCGTATTTTGTCCTATTTTATGTTTCTTTCCATGAAATATGTGGAAAATATTTAAAACAATTTTAGCTCCCTGGGGGGCCCGGGCCGCTCAGGCCCCTTCCTTATATATGCCACTGAACTGATATAGTTTACCTTAAATTTTAGTGTTTATCTATGTAATACATAGATAATTTTATAGTTTTAAAATGTCTTTTAGAAGTTTTATATGCTCATTTTTCCATAAAAAAAAGGGGACAATCTGTAGCTAGACAAAGTTGCAATTTGATAAATGTGATTAGGTCAATATACAAAATTGCTATATAGTTAAATATTTTAGACTTTTCACTTATTGAAAATATACCTAATTTTATATTATTTTACTTTACCGACAAGTGTGTGGATGGGATTATAACTAATGACGGATTTACTACACTACAGTTTGCTGACGACCAAGTAATTGTAGTTAATAATAAAGAAGACATGAAGTGTATGATGAGAAAGTTGACGGAAGAATAACAACAGTGGGGTTTAACAGTGAACATGGATAAGACACAGTACGTATGTATTTAAAACGAATCAAGTTAGTTAGAACTACAGGATGGACAAATAATATCTCCCTGCAATTAGATGTATACTTGGGTGTCACATGTGATAAGACAGGAATAGACTGTAAATAACTGTTAAAAAGAATAGTAAAAGCAAAAAAGTCATTGGATGTCTTAAAAGTATTTTATGGAGCAGAGAGATAAATAGATAAAAATAATGTAAAATTTAACATCATATATGAAACAATGGTAAAAAGCACGCTAGTATATGGAATAGAGTCTTCGCGTAAAAGAAAAATACAAAACAAAAATGGGAAATGTCGAAATATCTAGAACAGATCACTAAAAGACAACTGATATGGTACGGCCATGTCCAACAAATGAACGAAGAAAGCAGGGCCGTATCTGAGGGGGGGTTTTGGGGGTGTAAACCCCCCCCCCCCCGAAAATTAAATAGGAATGTGTTTTTTAAGTTTAACCTTTTTTTCATATTCAATAAACCCACAATTTTTCAAATTCCACTGGCCTAACCCCCCCCCCCCAAATTTTGGTCCAGAAACGGCCCTGGACGAAAGGTTGTCAAAGTAGGTCCTAGAATGGCAACCAATAGGGTGTGGAAAAAGAGGGCGTCCTAAATTGGAATGGCAACAGTCATTCCAAAGATCAATGAGTAAAAAAAACCTGACAGAAGATGATTGACAAGATCGAAGGAGGTGGTAAAAAAACGTTCTTAACCGACATAGTAGGGTAAACGCGGGAGAGTTGCCGCACTTTTTGAAAAATAGCTGTAACATCTGTAAGTCTCGAGATTTTTTTCCTTAAAGTGAATCAATGCACAGGTACTGCGTTAAACTTTATTAAAATATAAAAATAAAAAATATATGTAAGAAAACATGAACATAGCAAAAAAAAATATGTTTTAATTAAAGTCGGCATCTCTCCCACACTGCTGGGGGAGATGTCGCGTGAAAATAGAAGATACGCCGCTGTAACCGTTTCTCTAAAAAACCTCTATTTTTAATTTTTTTTTAAATTCGAGTCTGGAAAAGATGTTACAAACTTCACTTTACATGGTGCAAGTGACATGTAGCAATGTTTACACGAGTCGTGTAACCATTGCAGGTAGCCATTTTAAGCATTTAATACATTGTAGCCAATCCACTTTTTTAGTTGTTATTGCGTAAACTTCGAAGCATTCCACGCAGCGTTCCTGGTTTTCATTTTTCTTTCTTCTACTCCATTGAATTTTTTCTTGGTCTTCTTAAAAATGCGGCAAGTGTCCTTTTTGTTGGGGGAGATACCGCACCTGATTATCAAGGTCACAGATTCAAAACGCAACAAAATACGGCATGGCACCTGTAAACATAACCCCAAAATACTGAATAAAACAGACCAATGTGAAAAAAAAAACTACCACATTGCAAGGAACCACACTTATTAGGACAGTAATTAAAATTTTGCTAAAAAAAAATTACCTTACCGTCGTAAATTCAAGGATTGCAAGCGTTCGGTGTTATAACCGTTCACTAAATGATGACTTCTGAATGTGGGCATACTTGTTTGCCTATGTTATAGCGTAATCATTGAAATACGTGAAACGCGGCGTCTCTCCCTCCGCGGCAACTCTCCCGCATTTACCCTAGTAGTATAAATCTTCGACTAATTCTAGTAATTTTTTGTGATTTTTATTAATAATTTTTGCAAATATCTTGCCTGCTCGTTGCCTTTGGTTTTTGCAATGATAAAAAAGACGAAGACCATGAGGAGCTGTGATTGCCATTATTAATCAACTTGTATTCTTTTCGACTTAGACATAAACGAGCAGCTTGACAATCAGGAATTTATAAATTGTCGACTTAAAACCCCCGCATGTTCTCGAAGGCCGCTCTTTGAAGCCGTTTACGTCAATTAGCAAGAGATATTCAAAAAAGTGTCTTAAAGGGCAAAATACAGCGTTGTTAGGTACTAAAATTGCTTTGAAATACAGGCATTTTAAACAAAACTTTTAATGAATTGTTTAAAAAGTTAATTATGAATTGGAAAATATTAAATCATAACAAAAACATTTCATGTAAAAAAACCAAGTACGCGAAAGGGGTATTCCGTTAAAAGAATTAAGATAAAAGTAAAACCAAGTTCTCCAATACAAATTTCAAAATGAAAGGTTCCTACTAGTTTGGAAATGTTTTTTTAAAGTTTGCTATTCCAGCCAAACTTCTTTATGTTCAATTTAGCACTGTGCCTAGGAGACAGACCTTTCATTTTAAAATTTGTATTCGAAAACTCGGCTTTACTTTTATTTCAATTCTTTTTACGAAATACCATGAAATGTAAAATGATTTCACTTCTTTTTTGAAGGAATTGGATAATATTTAATTTTTAAAGTAGTAAAATATGCGGAATATTGTTCAAAACTTTTGCAATGCCTTATTAAAAATTTCGAGGTTTTTAAATTTTTTTCTATGGTTTTATCATACTTCCTATCGGCCCTTCGAATCTCAGATCTCTAGCGTTTCTGGAAGTGGGTAATGTTACTTTTACACATCTTTTCATTAACAGGGGAAGAAAGTTAATTAAAATTTTGGGGTTTTTTATTTTTTTTCTATAGTTTTGTCATAGTTCCTATAGGCATTACAAAGCTCTATAGCGTTTCTGGAAGTGGGCAATGTTACTTTCATATAACTTTACAATTCTAGGGGGGGGGGAGCAAGTTAAAATTTTGGGGCTTTAAATTTTTCAGTCTACCGAAGCTCAGCTCTGAAAGTCGGCAATGCTACGTTTACATAACTTTACATGTATAGGGGAGGGGAGTAAATTAGAATTTTGCGGTTTTTTGATTTTTTTAAGGGTTTGGTTATATTTTCTATCAGTTTGCCAAATATCAGCTTTGTAGCATGTCTGGAAGTACAGTAGAATTTTGATGATCTATACATCAGTGAGTGAGTGGCAATTTCGAAGTTTTTTGAAATTTCGTAACTACTTTACTACTTTATGGAAGTCCATGAAACTTAGACGAGTTATTTACTCTATTAAGGTCTACGACTGTGCAAAGTTTGAGGTTCGTAGCTCATTCCGAAGTAGAGTTTTAGATAGGGCAAATATGGGCTGAAATGTTTCAAGAAAAGATCGTACAGCAGTTTACGCCGCGAACGTGGCCGGGAACTGCCGTGTGAATACTGTAAAGAGCGTAAGATAATAATAATAAGAATCCTTTTTCAGTCACTCACCTACCAAAATAAGTGAAAATCGGTTTAATCATCGCTAACTTGTGCCTAAGTAATTGTTATAAAAAATATAGCGGACAGCTGACACTGACATTTTTATTGAACATCTCTTAGGCCTGGTCAGCAGTTCCACTTCTAGTCGCTCACTTTTATTTCCTTCTTTCTCTAATAGAAAAAGAAGGAGTGATAAATTGTATCTTTATCTCTTTCTATTAGAGATAGAGTAGAAGTGAGCGGCATAAAGTGTAACTGCGGATCAGACCTTGGTGATGTTTGGAGGTTTAAATATGGACTGATTTCAAATGGCGTTGACAATTTGTAAATGCCGTGATTTGGCGTTGTCAAAATTGGAATTAATTTTAATTTTTGTTTTAAATTTAAGAAAATTCTTTGCCTTTGGAAGTTTTGAAAGACAAATCCATTATTTTGTGTTTACTTAGCATTTTTTAAAATAAAATAAAATGTAATTATTCTAAGGTTACTGATAATGGGTATTTTTAAGTTTAGAAAAGAGATAGCGCAGCACCCATTATAGCCTGCATTTATCCAAGTATCCAATAGTATCGGAAATAAAAATTGTTCTATAGTAAGTTTCATGCTTATAGGGTTACAAAATGAAAGATAATATTTTTTTAAATATTTCCAATATTCCCAAGAACAGTTTGGAAATTCCCAATATCTCCATTTCCGTGGGAATATTTCCAACGGAAATATTTCCATTTACATCACTACTCATTCTCGAATCGATCGATATATTGCTCATTTATCTCAGATAATTCTTCCCATGAAAATCCGCATTAGCTTTCTTAGTTCCGCATTTATATTTCATTAAAGTTTTTTAAAAACATTTTTGAAAAGAAAAAAGCTTACTTTTATGGTTTTCGATCTAACGATTTTAATTTTGCTTTACATTTTTTAATTAGTTTTAAGCACTTTGTATTCAATAGTAGCCAAAACTACGTAAAATTAATTTTGCATGGTATGTATATTAATTTCACCAGAGTTAAAATTTGTTTTATGTAATGGCTTATTTTTTTTGTTACCTGATTTTTAACACTAAATAAAATGCTATCAAACAAAATTTAAATACAAGTAGTACCTCGAATATAACATAAAAAAAAACAAAAAAAAGGCACAAATCAGGAGAGACAAACAGACTTCACTCTAGCCGAAGGGTTCTAAATAATTTTCTTAATTAATTTATTGTTAAATGAATTCAGATTAGGTTTTCTAGAATGACAGAAATTTAATTGCGCCTTCTTTAGCCTCTGTGTAGAAGAAGTTTTCAAGTTTTTAGTCGAACTAAATTGCTGCCCTGTACTGGTTCTGCAGAGTGACGAGCGAATTTTTATTTGTTTTCTATGAAATAACGCCAATAAACGTCAACTGAGGTATTAAACGGGTTTTTTTCCTAGCTCAAAATATTTTTTATCGAACCCCTGCGAAATGGTTTAGGTACTTACATAGGTACCGCGTGTTCCATTTTCGATGGGATTAAATGGGAAACTCGGTTCTTATTAAAGATATCGATTTTCTGATTGCACCTTACCGTGCTCTTTTTTTGAGCCGGTAAAAATGGTGTAATCAGATTTTTGCTATACCTCGTGGTTTCGCTAATACAGGGAGTTTTTGAAAAAATTGCATTTTTAATAATTTCTTGTGTTTCGCTTATTTACCAAAATATTTTTATTCTGTAAAAACCTTTACATGGCAACTTTTTTAGAGCAAAATAATGACGTTGTCAACTTTTTAAAATATTGTTTAGGTTTTGAGATTTGGTATTTATCATAAAAAAATTAAATACGGACCTGGATTTTTTAAATTAATATTTTGATTGATTTCATGTTATTATTATCTTAGAATGACAAAACTTGTATATGTATAATATTTTTTTAATTTAAGGTTAAAAAAAATATTTAATATTTCTAAAAAAATTTTAGTCCGAACCTGGAGAAAATTGCAAGACACACTAGTTGGACGATTTTTAGTTTATCTATTTTGAAACGTTAATTGAAAGATTAATAAATAAAGTTAAAAATGTTAAGAAGTTACAAAAATATCATAGTAATTATTTGATAGCACAGCAACTTATGAAAATTACAGCAACATAGAGAAACAAAAGCGTGGAATTGACATTGTCATTTTACTTGTCATTTTTGTAAATAAGTCACTCAAAATTATTCTAAAATGGCTAGAAATCGACCATATCCAGATTTTGAAAAATGTGATATGTTTGACTGTTTTATTCAAGCACCAAAACCCAATAACAAACGGCATAAATATTTTTATGCGCTAAGAAAAATTACTCAAAAATTCCAACAATGTCTTACACATAATCGCAATCAGTTTAAACATTTATATCACTAAATAAAATTAGTTATTAACTTTTGTAATTCATTATTTTTTTTTGTTTTTGTCGTAGACTTTGTTTCATATAAATCTTTAAATTAAAGTAAAACCATTTTAATTCGCTAAGTTTCAAAACATTTAAACTAAAAATCGTTCAACTAGCAATTTTTAATTTATATTAATGTTGAAAATTTCCAGGTTCGGACTAAAATTATTTTTTTAAATATTAATTTTTTTCTTTACCTTAATACAAAAAAAAATAATAATTTTTTATTATATTGTGATAATAATAGCTTAAAACCAATCAAAATAATAATAAAAAAAATCCAGGTCCGTATTTAATTTTTTTATGATAAATAAGATATCTCAAAAACTAAACAATATTTAAAAAAATTGAACGTCATTATTTTCTTCTAAAAAAGTTGCCACATAAAAGTTTTTACAGAATAAAAATATCTTGCAAAATAAACAAGACACAAGAAATTATAAAAATGCAATTTTTTCAAAAACTCCCTGTATTAGCGAAAATACGGGGTATAGCAAAAATCTGAATACAACATTTTTAAGGTCTTGAAAAAAGCGCACGGTAAGGTGCAATCAGAAAATCAATATCTTTAATAATAACCGAGTTTCCCATTTAATCCCATCGAAAATGGGACACGCTGTACAGCAAACGCCACATAAAATGCATGCAGCAGAAGGTAGCTGCAGAGATGGGTTTTTGAAAATTTGCTATTTGCAGGACGTTTATTCTTGACTGCTCGAGGTGAGGTGAGCCAAAAGGTCACTTTCACGAGTGGACTTTGAATACTTTCACCACCTTTTTGCACGGGAAATGAATCCACTGCACACAGGCGGATTTCACGAAAAAGCTGGTCAAAACCTAAGATCCATTTACAGCCCCCTAAAATTGCATATAGTAATCAAAAAATATATGATTTATTGTTTAAAAAAGATAAAGAAGAAAAATTCTTTAAGGACCCCGCACAAAAAAATAAAATTTGGAACTTTACTTTAATTAAAATGCTTCCTGAAAAATCGTTGAAACCAGAATTTTGGCTGTATAAATTTATACAAGATATTGCAATATTTGATTTTAATAATTGCATAGCTCCATGAAAAAATGTTTTAACCAGCATGTATGTAGGTATGTATGTAAAATTCGCAATTGCATAAAACAATGTGATATTTTTTCAAAAACAAGTTAATTAAACTTTTTCTGTTTTTTCCGACTTTCGTTATAAATAAAGTATATTGTCTAGCAAGAAAAATACTCTGCCAATATATGGGCCCCTAAGCTTACACAATGTACTATAGTTATAGTGTACGTGTGAGCTAATATAACTAAAAAATTAAATATATTTTATTCAACTTCAGACTCAATTACCTTTCGTTTGATACCACACAAGCTATATTTTGATTTGAACTCTAATTTTGAAAAAAAACACCCACACCCTTTTTAAAAAAATATATAAAATCTATTTTGTTTAACTCCAGACTCAATTACCTTTCGTTTGATATGACACACGCCATATTTTCCCGTAAAATCTAATTTTTCAAATCTACTCCCACCCTTTTTGTTTTAATAAATTAAAATGTATTCTGTTTAATTTAAGACTTAATTACCTTTCGTTTGATATCACACACGCCATATTTTCACATATACTCTAATTTTTTTAATCTACCCCCACCCTTTTATTTGGCTTGCGCCGAACAGATATACACACACCTAAATACACCACACAGACACACACATGGACAGACGTCACGATAAAATTGCTAGGATACAATACACCAAAATAACATATTTTCAGTGTTATCTCAATTTTTTTTGTTGTCGAAAATAATACCTTTTCTAGCCATTGCTGCGCGAGCTAGGAAGGTAAAAATGAAATCAGAATACATGTATGACATAATAATTATACTTTTGGTTTACAAAAACCATTGTGATTAAATCTAAGAAAACTTATTTATTATTTTACGCATATTATGTACGTATATCATACTGGACAATTTTCTATATACACAAAAAGAAATTTTAACTTTTTTACTCGATCCGCATAACTCCGCAGCTGAAACTGTCTGAAATGTCAATAAAGTTAGATGAAGTTCAAACATTTAGTCAAATTCTATTTCAGAAAATGAAAATTTAAAAAGTTTTCTGCAACGGTTGCTTTAAACCGGTTTAAAATATTACCAATAAAATAAAAAACAATGTTAAATATGTACAATAAATAGCTACATACCTCCAGATTCAAAATCCATGTTTAAAAAAATTATTTTTGATAATAGGTGCAAGTTTTAAAAGGGCTTTTTAACCATCAACTTTTGTAAATTTAAGTAACGCAAATAACATAAAAAATAAATGGAAGTTTCATCGGTCATTACTATGGCAAGTGTTTTTCAAATTAGGCGTGACATGGTCACGGCCTAGCATGATCATCAGTGTGCACTAATAGTAATTTTACAAATAAACAGGGCTTTTTAGTGTTTAGGGGTTATGGCCAGCTTTTTCTTAAAATCCGCCTGTGTGCACCGGTGTGAGCGCTCACCTCACCTCACGTCACGGACAGTCAAGAATAAACGTCCAGGGCTTATTGTAACTGACTGATTTTGGCAAAAAAGGTTAATTTTTTTTACAAAACAATATATATTTAGTTGAAACTCTGATTAATTCTTTGCCAACTGCAGTTTGTCCCATTAAAATCGATTGTATAGTTCAAAATTTATAATGAAAAAAAATTGTCCGGTTTTTTTTGGCCCACCCGGTACAGGCGCCACTGAAGAGCTACTTTCTTTTCCTAACCTTACTGATAATCGTTGGAAACAAATTTTGAGGCTGGGGTGGTAACCCTGAAACGCGTCGGTTGACTTAAAAATAAAGAAGTTTTTAGTTTTTCCAAGATGATCACTTTTCCGGAGTTTTCTCAACAAAAAATATGCTTTTTAACTAAGCGTATGCAAATTTTATAATCGACCAAATTTTATTTTTGTTTTATTAAAAGCCATAAAGATACTCTTACAGGTAAGGCAGATTTATTTCTCGTTAAATTTATTTATTTCACCTCTGATTTATTTGCTATGAAATTTAAGCTAAATTGTGTGGCCGCTTAAAGCTGCTTTGCTTATAAGCACGCTGTTAAACTTTGTGAAATAATATTATACATTTATATAAAGTGAATAAATGAGTAGAAAGAAAAATTATAATTTGCTTCATACATGTGGGATTTATATTTTATTGCACCGTTAGGTACAACATCAGCAAATAGGGGAGGACGGGGCAACTGAGATACCTTAAGGTTTCACAATGTAGAAATGTTTTACTGTTTAAAACAAAATTATGTTTATTAAACAGAAAAACACTCTATGTATTTGCTTAATAAGGAAACCTTAAAAAAATGTTTATTCTTTAGTAAATTGATTGACTTTAAAAAAAATGGTCAAATGACTAACTTGCCCATTGTATGGGGCAAGTGATTACTTAAGCCCGACATGAAAATACATAAAATGCAAGAAATTGCATCCGGTTTGTTATCTATACATTCTTTGACCAGTGTAGTAACCATTTGTTTTATGGAACATTAATTGGTGTTACCATTTTCCACATTCAGCTACATTAAACAAATGGTGAACCAATCGGCAGTAACAGTCCTTTGACCTTCCAGGGAAATTGTTGCTTTTAAGACAAATGTCGCGACCATCTTTTTGGATACACTTTAAAAACGGATGACTTTTGTTGGTTTTCTTTATCATGAGTATCATATGAGTACCGGGTGGGCCAAAAAAACCGGACAATTTTTTTTAAATTATAACTTTTGAACTATACCATTGATTTTAATGGGACAAACTGGTCCTGGCAGATAATTGATCAGAGTTTTGAATAGATAAATTTTTTGTCCGCCATTTTAAAATCCAAGATGGCGGACGAAATAAAATTCTACCCTTCAAAGATGCTTGTTTATTCTTGTGTTGCGAACATGTCTTAATAATTTTTTTAAATCGCTAAAAAAGCAGCGTTCTTGCCATGCACAACGAGGTATGATACAGCAAAATCGGGTCAATGGTTCTAAAAAAAAATATTTTTGTTTTAACCATTGTTTTGAATATTATACCATTGCCTTACCAATCATGTCTGCATTTATTTCCTTATAAATTCATTAATACTGAAGCGATTTTAATGAAACAAAAAACATCCTAGTGAGAATTGATTACTTTTTAAAGATCATGATCAAAAGTTATTAACATCTTAACATTATAAGATGGTGGACAGAATCATAATTGATTCTTAAAACTGGCGTGTTTAGTCTTATTTTCTGAAAATGTTTTAGTTTTTTTTTAATTTATAGAAAAGTACTACTTTTCCCCCGTACAACAAGGTATAACTTAGTAATATCAATTTGGTGGTTCTCCAGAAATCTATATTTGTTTCAGTCATTGTTTTACAGATTATACGATTGCATTTCCAATCCTGTCTGCATTCATTTCTTTGTAAACTCATTATTGCTGAACCGATCTTAATGAAATAAAAAAATTAGTTTATAATCGAAATTTTCCGCCTTCTTAGGAGTTAGGATGTCGAAAATAATCATACCTGACTCTTCAAAGAGGCACGTTTATCCTTATTTTCAAACAATGTTTAAGTTTTTTTTTTAATTTATAGAAAAGCACTTAATTAATGTTTATCCCTTTATGCGGGAGAAAAGTATTTTTTTTCTATAAATTGCAAAAAAAATTAAAACATTTTCGGAAAATAAGAATAAGCACGCCATTTTGAAGAATCAAGTATGATTCTGTCCGACATTTTAAATTCTAAGATGGCGGCAAATTTCGATTATTATCTTTAAAGAGCAATCAATTTTCAACATGATTTTTTTTTATTTTACCAAAATTGGTTTAGAAATAACAAATTTATAGGAAAATAAATGCAGACAGGATTGGCAATGCAATCGTATAATCTGTAAAACAATGGCTGAAACAAAAATAGATTTTTGGAGAACCGCTACACCGATTTTACTAATTTGCACCTCGTTCTGTGGAGGAAAAGTAGTGGTTTTCTACAAATTAAAAAAAACTAAAACATTTGCGGAAACTAAGAATAAAACGCCATTATAAAGAATCAAGTATGATTCTGTCCGTCATCTTAAATTTTAGGATGGCGATAAACAGGAAAATGGAGACATAATTGGCAAGGCAATCGTATAATATGCAAAACAATGGTTGAAACAAAAATATTTTTTTAAGAACCACTAAACCGATTTTGCTAATTCGTTGTGCGTGGCAGGAATGCAGCTTTTATCCTAATTTAAAAAAATAATTAAGACATGTTTGCAACATAAGGACAAACGACCATCTTTTATGGGTACAATTTAATTTCTTCCGCCATCTTGGATTTGGAGATGGTGGACTAAAAATACATTCAGTCAAAACTCTGATTAATTCTCTGCCAAGTGCAGTTTATCCCATTAAAATCGATTGTATAGTTCAAAAGTTAACATGAAAAAAAATTGTCCGGTTTTTTTGGCCCACCCGGTAAATCCAGGATTCATCACCACTGACAATGCTATACACGTTTTTGAGTTTTCTGCCTCAAAGCGGTCTAGAGTTTTTTGACGCCAATTGAACCTAGCTTCTTTCTGTACTTCGGTTTACAGATGCGGTATTCAGCGGGAAACTAATTTTCTTACCCCTAATTCTTTTTTCAATTTTTGATTTTGAGGTCTTTGGAATCCCCAATAAAGCCTCAATTTCGCGACATGTCACATTCGATCTTCATCGATCATCGATGTTTTCGTGGGTGACAGCCGTTTTTGGTGTATCTGGCCTTGGATCGTCGTTAAGGCTAATCCGTCCACGCTTGAATTCTCAATACCAATCAATCTGTCGACTGATGTGGTACTTCTTTACTGAAAACAAAAATTAACTCGGCAAGGCATTCTTGTTAAGATAATATAATACTAGGTCTCAAGTAACTGTAGTTAATAAGTCAGAATCAACATTGTGATATAATACGCAAGTGGTTCCTCAGGGTAGTGTTTTGGGTCCGTTATTTTTTATTGTTTTCGTTAATGATATAGCATATCAATTAGACATCAATTTTTTTAAATTATTTGCTGATGATATGTATGTAGGCGTCAAGGGAAATGAAATTACTCCTGTAATTCAAAAATTAAATCAACAGTTAACATTAGATTCAGAATATCTTAGTCAATAAACTTAAGCTTAATGTATCTAATCAATGTCAATCGACTTTATTCCATTAGCACACAGTGGGCTCGCGGACCCGATTTTGCGCCAAAAAGGGTTAAATAAAAAACATACTTAAACTTCTGAACACTTTTACTAAAAAAGAGTAGATAGTCCAGTGGGCCTTGAAAACCATGATTTGATTGACGCAACTTTCAGTTATTTTGTGTGTCATTTTTCCTTTTAAAGGAACGCGTTAAAGTACCATATTTGTATATAGCGATTTGATCCAGATTGAAACTCATTTTGTGACAATATTTTATGTTGTACAAAATTCGCATAAAATAAATCTTGTAGAAGGTAAGTAGATTTTGCACCTGTACGTTTTGATTCCAATTTTGATGTGTAGACAAGTAAGACCATGGTTTTTGCTTGGCATTTCTGAAATTCTATAAAAATATAGTTTTCTTATAAATGTTGGACAAAAATTTTGCTTCAGTCATCATCCGTTTTCTTGAATTTTCTATTTTTTTAAGAGTACATATCTTTCAAAAATTTTACTTTAAAATCTGCTGCCACAAGCCCATATGAAAGATATTATTAATTTACTAAAAGGGGATTTTGTCGAGAAAATGAGTTTTATGTTCGTACAACAAAACATGTCAGTCTTACTAAAAATGAAAATATATATTATAATAAAAAACACAATTAATATAAAGAATATTCAAAAAATAAAATGTTGAAAATATAAAATATTGTAATGTTTATTATAACACGTCATTTTAAAGAGAATTTCAAAAATCAAATAAAAAGAAGGTCACTTTATAAAAAATACCAACTGCAATATCTAAAAACAGGTGGATTGTTTATGAAAAAAAATAGGTAAAAAAACTTTTAAGGTAAACGGTTCTATTTTGAATCATCAGCAGTTTACCGAACCTGACTTTTAACAAACTAATATAAAAACGTGGACGCTTTAAGAATATTCATTTTTTTAGACTTAAAGACACATTTTTCTAGAAAAATAATTTTTATTTGATTATGCAGTCGTTAAACTTGCAGTTCGTATTATTTTCTGGTTTTTGGTACAGCCAAAGAATATTTTTTTTTTAAATTTTAATTCATAAATCATATTTAAATCGACTATTAACACTCCAAAGTTCTAAATTTCATACTTATCGGTTCATAAATAGGAAACTTCGCCAATTTGGACCCGCCATTTTGATTGATAATGACTTTTTTTTCATTTGTGAACAACATATTGTTACAAAACCTATTTTTCTAATTGTGGTCAAAAATTAGGTCCGGGAGCCCATTGTGCAGCGCTATGAGTTGGACGGAAATAAAAAAATTAGATGTGCTTTAAAAAGAGATGCAAATGAGTATGTTCCAAAATTACAATTTATGTCGGGGCGCAAATTTAAAGCTACATCACGAGTCAGCGCCTAATTACAGTCTACAAAACAATAATCCAACCACATTTTGACTACTGTGCTACTGTATTACATTTCTTTGATAACACTTGTAAAGAAGCACTGCAGAAGTTACAAAATAAATGGATGAGAATAATTTTAGGATGTAACAGACTAACACCAATAAACACGATATTCAATGCTTTGGGCTGGATGTCGGTTTCGTGTCGTCTAAGGTATTTTATGTATGTATTTATTATTAAGATTTTAACAAATTTCCCACAAGAAATAGAAACAATTTGTTTACAAGGGTTTAAACACAAATGTGTGACAATTCTTTATTTCTTAAATGGTTACGAGAGTATAATAATATAATATACCATCTGTAATAAAGAGTAGCCAAAGTGTTGATATTTTTAAAAACCAAGTAAGACAGTTTTTAAAATAATCGTTTTAACTAAACAAGTGTATTAGGGTCATCGCTGTTTTAACAATAGTTTTTTTTAATTTTCTTTTCTGTTTGTTTTTGATTGATGTATTATTATTTCTTCCTAGACAGTAACTTAATGTCACTTAAGTGGAACTTAATTTGTACTTGTGTACTATTTGTAATTGTATTATTAGATTCTGTTGTATGAGGATTCCTAAAAAAAACAATAAAGAGTTATTATTATTATCATCGAAAGTTGTAAAAAATTGTAGCCCGAAAATGTTTAATTCCATTTTTTGACTGATTTGTTGACTTAAAAAATTCACTGTTTTGAATTTAGGTTGGGTACAGATAGATGTTAAGTTTTAGTAACGACATTGGATCAGTGCCGTCCTCTATGTTCCTATATGCATAATATAAAAGACATCCCTCGTATAGTTACAGTACCGAAGTGAACCTGTAGTGCAATTATCGCTCTAGTTTTGCTACTGTGTAATTACCGCTGTAATTATTTAAAAAGATCGCTCTTCATATGGGACTTTTAACACACGATACGTAAAACAAAAAACTGTTACAGTGTACTCCGGTTATAACGTATCCTCAAGGGACCAGAAAATATGTACTTTATACGCGGACGTACGTTATAAACAACACAATTAAAAAGAAAAGGATTATGGCCGGACCAATTAAATAGGTACGTAATAACCGGAAGTACGTTATAACCCAGGTACGTTATAACTGGAGTACACTGTATATTTGCCTCAGTTTTTATAATTTTCATCTAGTGTGTTATTAACATTATGCACTTGATGATAGATAGGTAAACCATATTAATTTATGTCACCTATAATGCTTGCTGCGTAAATTATTCCTAAATATGCACTTGGCCCAACCTCAATGACTCACTTTCCCCATAGTCCCCTAAACTAGTACTGGGTCAGGATTACAATATTATTTTTTTTACTAAAAACTGTTTTTGTTTAAACATTGTTTCAATTAAACAACGCTTCTTTTCTTTTACTTTAGTTTGTCACAATTATCCAATTTTGTAAAAAAAATATTTGAACGGGGACACACGTGGCTAGTGGCGCACCCAGGAATATGTCTTAGGGGGGGCGAGGCATCTTTGGGGGGGGGGGGGGGCGAAGCCTCATGATGTCGAATTTTAAGCTATTTTTTGTGTGTTTTTATCAAATATGTGGAAAATATGTAAAAAAAATTAAGGCTTGGGGGGGCCCGGGCCCCGAGGACCCCCCCTGGGTGCGCCCATGCACGTGACTAACATTTCGTGCAATTCCCAAAACAAAACGCAAATTTTTCAAAATTCTGTTTTATACTTCTTAACCCCCCCCCCCCCTCCCCGAATGAACCGAACCCCCCCCCCCCTACAAGTGGGCACTTACCTATGGAATGGCACTCCCTTTTCGGGGTAATTTTTTCATTTTCACAAACATTTTACGTGAATTACTTTCCATTTTTTCAAGAATTTTCAAGTGAGCATGTAGATATATGTTTTGTCACGTAGGCACACATTCTGTGGTGTTTTGCGTTTGTCGTGTAAATCTATTTTTTTTTGTCAAAATGGGAAATAATTTACGTAAAATATTTGCGGTTTGTGGAAAAGTGTCCGGGAGAGGCAAGAGATTGCCATTCCATAGGTAAATATTTGTATTCTTCTTTATAATTTGTTAATCAAGTTATAAGTGGTTTATAGGTGCCATCAAACACTCTTCATGATCTACACAATAAATCTGCACAATTAATTTTAGAAAAACTACAATTTTAATCCACAATTTGATAAATTTACACCCAATAATGTCTACCCGAAAAAGGAATATTAAGAATTAAATGAGGGTCCTGGCTTCAAGTCGCGCATGTGGGAATGCATGGGAATGCCCCATATTTATGCTCTAACGTATTTTTTACCTACGTTTAATAAATGGATCTATTAGCACACTTCAAGTATTGCCATGATATATCAGCCTTGAATAGAATTTTTTGTAAATATCTCAGAAACTGAATCTCCTATGAAGTTTTTGGTTATAACACGAATTATTCTACTATATTTCGTAAACCGCATATTGATGCGATGCTTCGTTAAAAAGTTAGCAATTTTTAATTGGCAAAAAACTGTCATTAGCATTAATGAATTGTGACCAAAATATAATCAGCTCGTTAGAGTGTCGAACGCTATTTTAGTGCCGATACACACACGAATTTTTTTGCAGCGCGGTGACGCAGCGTTACCGCGTTTTCCTGAAGAATGCATGCAAGACGAACGCGCGTTTGCCGCTCAGCTGTGTGAATCGCGCCATTTATTTCATAGTATCACCATAAACTAATAAAATATACTCGTTTCTGGTATCACGGACCGCAATTGCGGTAATGCTGCGACGTCGCGCTGCAAAAAAACGCGTGTGTGTACCGGCGCTTACCTGAAAATTTTATGAAAATTAGTTCAGCGGTTACGGTTACACACACACACACACACAGACAGACAGACATCACGGCGATATTGCTAAGATCAAAATAAACCCAAATAACACATTTTCGGCATTGTCTCAGAAATTTTTTTTTCGAAAATAATACCTTTACTAGCCATTGCTGCGCGGGCTGGGAAGGTAAAAAACGGCAAACAATATTTTGCGTTTTATATAAAAAATTATCTTTTCATTTTACTCTATGCATCGCGCATATGAGTATTTATTCCTATTGACCCTGGCGGGGTCACCAATGTCCGTAAATCAAATACAATACTTAAACTACGATCCATTTATCATTTAAAAGGTAAAGAATATAGTAATAGTTATATTTATATGTTACCTACTCACCATGATAAAGGCGATTTACCGCCAAATAAGGATAGATTTTTGAGTATTTCATTTATATGTCAAAATGAAGATGCAAACAATAAAATTACTACTATGTCGATTTAGAACATTTTTCTAAGTTGTCCGACGCCTATTCTTCACCTCCTTCGATCCTGACAATCATTTTCCGTCAGGTTTTTTTGACTCATTAATCTTTGGATTGACTGTTGCCATTCCAGTTTTGGACGCCCTCTTTTTCTGCGCCCTATTAGTTGCTAATCTAGGACCTGCTTTGGTAATCTTTCGTCCTACATCCGTTGTACATGACCGTACCATACCAGTTGTCTTTTAGTAATATCATCCGTTATGCTTCCCTCAATTTCCATTCTTTCCTTTATAATCTAATTTTTTATGATCTGTTCTAAATATTCTCGTTGATCTTTTTATTGCATCCATTTCGACATTACGCGACAAGTCTCTATTCCATACAACAGCGTGCTCTTCACTATTGTTTCATATATGTTAAACTTTACATTATTGTTTATCTTTCTGCTCCATATATACTGTTAAGACAACCAATAATCTTTTTTGCTTGTACTATTGTTTTTTCCAGTTCTTTACAGTCTGTTTCTGTCTTATCAAATGTGACGCCCAAGTATTGCATGGAGATATTGTTTGTTCATTGTCTAGTTCTCACTCACTTGATTCGTTTCTAATACATAAGTACTGTGTCTTGTCCACTTTCACTGTTAACCCCCACTTTTGGTATTAGTCTGTTAATTTTCTCATCATATACTCCATGTCTTCTTTATCATTAGCTGTAATTACTTGGTCGTTAGCAAATTGTAGTGTGTATATGTTAATCGGTCGTTAAGTTATATTCCCATGCCGTGTAATGTACGTTTCCAGGTTTTTAGAGCTACTGCGATATATATTTTCAAAAGAGTTAAACAGTTACAACATCCCTGTCTTAAGCCTTTCGTGACCAGGAATTCTTTTGAAGTCGATTTCCAATTTTAATATTAGATTTTGACCCTTTGTATAGTTCTTTTATCGCTATTATATATAGATGATTCATATTATTTTGTTCTAACACTGTCCATAATTTTTCTACTGGAACGATATCATATTTTTTGTAGGTCCACAAAGGTAACATGAGTCTATATTTCTGGCACTCCTTTTCTCAATTACTTGTTTTTGACAAAAAACATTATCACTGATAATCTGAGATCTGCCCGTACAAAACCCACTTTGCTCTTCTTCTTCTTGGTCATGAAAATCATTCTCTTTTATTAGAATCCTACCGTAAAATCTACTTAGAGTACTGGTTACTGCGAGGGGTGGCTCGATCGTCAATTTTTGTACACCGAAAGGAAATACCTACGATAATTCCCGGTGTATTTCCTAGTATTTTCCCAAATTTCCAAGGTATTTCCTAGTATTTCCTCGCATTTCCTAGTATTTCCCAAGTACATCCACGTATTTCCTAGTATTTCCTGTATTTCCCCTAGCCCGTCTGTACACCAAATGGAAATACCGAGCCACCCCTCGGGTTACTGAAATTTCTCTGTAGTTGTTACAATCCAGCTTGTTTCCTTTTTTATGTATTGACGATATGAATGCTATTTTCCAATCATCAGGTACTCGATGTCCGTTTATGCATTGATTGTTAAATATCATTGATTGTTAAATATATGTGAGGTTTTCTAGTAGTTTCTGTGATCCATATTTGAGCATTTCAGCGTATATTCCCCCAGGTCCGTTAGCTTGTCTGGATTTAAGCTTTTTAATACTTTTTTCTTTTTCGATAATTACTTTCTCTCCGTGTACTTTTATGTCTCTCCTCGGAGAGGCTGACAGATATTCGGCTGACAGATATTCGGGTCTAAATTACAAATTTTAATTGTTGATTTTCACCAATCACAGCAAAGTTTGGCGATAATTTAGCACTACTGCGAATTATAGGTAATTTGCACTAGTACAAATTATAGATATAACTCTCTCCTTTCTTTTCATGTAAGTATACTAGTTCCGTCTTCCTTTCTCTCATGCAAATCGGTCCTATGGTAGTTTAGCGGCAAATTTAAATCGGAATAAATAATATTGTTGTTTTTATACCCAAAAATACATAAAAAAATAAAAATCATTTTTTCCTTTAGTAAGCTCCCTTGCCCTTCTTAACTGAACCGAATCAAACTGAACCTCTTGGTTAATTAATTGCAAATGAATCCTAATCTAGGGTCCAACACCTGAACTTTTTTAAATATAGGTCTTGCCTAATGAAAATACCGTATATGCTATAGTAATTCCTATGTAGATATGGCTTTTTCATTAGGCATAGCAGTAAAGAAATTGCAGTAAAGGACGCTTCAACTGCATAGCGATATCACAACCGCTCTTCTTTAGGTATACATCACAAGCTAGGCCCGACCCCTTTTTATGATTATGTCCGGTTTTGATAAAAGACGTTATACACAACTTCGATTTTGCTCTTGTCTTGTTTTGACGTTTTTGAGAATGTCTGGTTATAAATAATTCTGTTTTTAACATAGGACTGTTATGCAATTTTCCTTTATGATCTTAGACGAATTTTTATTTGTTCTTCATGATAAACTACGGGGGCCCAAGATATAGGCCTGGGATCCCTGTATATTTCTTCTGGTGGCTAAAGTTTTCAGATAGTTTGAAGAATAGTGATGACAGAGAGACCGAAAGACCCCAGCGTGTCTAATCCAATTAGGCAAGTCATTCCATTCTGTATTTCGGTTCTTTGAAAAGCAACAACTACGGCAGAGGCGCTTAGGACCACCTGGGCAAAAAAATCGTACTGAAGTAAAGTGATTTATTTCAGATTTTTTAACCCTTGATGTAAAGGAAAAAACTGCTGTTTGGCCACTCCTTATAAAAAAATCCCTTAAATCGTCTAAAACTAAGCTTTTTTCTTGAGTTTTTTTTTCGAAAATCATCATTACCTAAAAAATCTGGAAAACTGCAAAGCACACATATTATACAAATATGAATATTAAAAGTAAACGCGCGAAAGAAAACGATATTGATCATGAATATTTTAATATACTTACTTACTTCCAAAAGACACGAATCCTACATAAACGAGAACACCAGAGTCTGGTCGCCAGGGACACGAATGCATTGATCATTTCTTTATATAAGGCATTCATTGAAATCGGCAATTATTGTTCCAATTATTTTTCAATTTAAGATTACTCAATTTTGTTGTTATTTAAGGTAAATAATTTAAAGCACAATTCACCCAAATAAAATGATACACACAAAAAGTATAAAATTTACAATAATTTAAAATATCAGCTCGCAAATTATAAACTGGAAAAGCTTGTACTCATTAAAATACAATGAAGCCTTTGAATATTTTGCAACTCCCTTGAATTATGTTATATAAGTCAAAAAGACAAAAAAGAGAAATCAAATATCAAAATTGGATAACACATAAACATAAACGACGAGTTCAAAACCTGGAAAAAGACATTAATAACATTGAAAAAGAATCAGAAAATAAAAATCTAAATAATGTTTTGACAAATAAAATTCGCCCACAAAAAATAAATAACAGTCATCATTCTCAAACTCTATAGAGAAATGTAAATAAAATATGTAAAAAACGTATTATATTAATAAAAACTGAAAGTTGTATTCAAAAAAACAAAAAAGAGAAATCAAATATCAAGAACGGATAACAAAGGAACTGTTATCAGATATTTAAACTAAAAACGACGAGTTCAAAACCTGGAAAAATGAAATTAACAACATTAAAAAGAATCAGAATGTCAAAATCTAAAGAATGTCTTGACAAATAAAATTCGCCAACAAAAAAGAAAATTTTATCCTACCGACACACAAGATAACAGTCATCATCCTCAAACTCTATGGACAAATGTAAATAAAATATGTAAAAAACCGAATACAAACAAACGTATTATATTAATAAAAACTGAAAGTTGTATTCAAAAAACAAAAAAGAGAAATCAAATATCAAGAACGGATAACAAAGAAACTGTCATCAGATATCAAAAACTAAAAACGACGAGTTCAGAACCTGGAAAAATGAAATTAACAACATTGAAAATAATCAGAATATAAAAATCTAAAAATGTTTTGACAAATAAAATTCGACAACAAAAAAGAAAATTTTATCCTACCGACACACAAGATAACAGTCATCATTCTGAAACTCTATGGAGAACTGTAAATAAAATATGAAGAGCTCTCGGGAATAAGGATGAAAGTCCATTTTTTTCAAATTTTAGATTTTGACAAATTCGAATTCTCTAATATTTTGTTCATCTATAACGAATGAAAAATCTTAAAATAAAAGTCTTTTTCAAATTAAAAAAATTTAAAAACAATTTAGTCTCTTGCGGGAAAAAAGCTGATAGTCCACAGCATGGGCACCTTTGCGAGGTTCTCGGAAAAAAAGATGAAAGTCCATGTCATGATAACGTGTATATGGTCAGTTTTTTTTATAGAAAGAGAAGATTAAAATAGATGCCAGTCTTATCAAGAGAGCAAACAATTCTAAAAATTTAAACAGTTAAACAGTTTTAGTGTGTGTAGTTTAGTTGCGCTAAAATGGATAATAAATCAAAAAAAAATACTCTGCCAATATATGGGCCCCTAAGCTCACACTAGGTACTATAGTAATAGTGTACGTGTGAGCTAATATAACTAAAAACTGAAATATATCTTATTCAACTAAAGACTAAATTACCTTTTGTTTGATACCACACAAGCCATGTTTTGACTTAAACTCAAATTTTTGAAATCTACCCCCACCCTTAAAAAAAACAAAAACTAAAATGTATTTTGTTAAACTCCGGACTCAATTACCTTTCGTTTGATATCACACACGCCATATTTTCACTTAAACTCTAATTTTTAAAATATACCCCCACCCTTTTTTTTTTAAATAAATTAAAATTTATTTTGTTTAACTGCAGACTCAATTACCTTTCGTTTAATATCACACACGCCATATTTTCACATAAACGCTAATTTTTGAAATCTACCCCCACCCTTTTATTTGGTTTGTGTTCGGTGGATTTTGTTTATTTTTAAATGGGACCATCTCGACCCAAGACCCAGCCTAGGTACCAAATTTCATTAAAATCGGCCAAGCGGTTTTTGAGTTATGCGCGTTGGTCGTTACAGACAGACATACAGACACACAGACACACACACAGACAGACAGACAGACAGACCTACAGACAGACAGACAGACAGACAGACGGCGCAACAAAAAAGTTTCAAAATCATCTGAAACGCAAAGATATATAAAAATTTTTGAAATCGGAGCAACTTTTTTTTTCTCGAAAAAATTAGGATCACCATAGCTCACACTACTATAGTATAGTATATGTGTGAGCTAAAATCCTATGGAAGAATTAGTGATGTTGCAAAGAAATTAAGACTGGCAAGTCATACAGTAGGAGAAGATTGCAAATGTAAAGTTCATAGGGACGTAGGGTAATCAATATGGAAGAAGTGAAATTTCGTTATATTAATCAAGAATTTTATTTTGATTGAATATTTAGTTTTTAATTTTTTTTGTAAAATCTGTCATACATTGTTTGCGAATAAAAGTTATTTTCTTCAGAAGTCTAGCTTTTTCCGACCATTTTTAAGATTGATCCTTTCGTGGATTATCATCTTTTTTCCCGGGAACTGCCGTCATTCGACAGAATAGGAAGCCATAACTACCAAACAGTTCTGGTAGTCTACAAATAGTTAATAGAACTGTAATTTGGAGTATTTGGGCTAAATAAAGTATATAATGTTTTGTCTCCCAAATCACTATGGATATTTCAAAAAAGTAATTTTAAATCTAAAAATTGATTTATTGAACACTTTTAGTTTTTGGACTTTCATCTTTTTTCCCGAGAGCTCTTCATATGTAAAAAACCGAATACAAACAATCGAATTATATTAATAAAAAGTAAAAGTGGTATTTAATTATCACAAGGAATTTTCAACTGCGGTGCTTAACCAACCAAAAATTTTGCATTTTGTACCATTTTTTCCAACAATCTATTATTTTAATGATATTGCGATATAATTGGCTTTTCGTTTATAACAAAATTTGCTTCTACGCCGCCGTTTTTTCATGAAAGTACTTATTTTTCTCTCTGCGGTGTCATTTTTGTTTATGTTTTCTACAATTTTCGTAGGCGGCCATTTTTTATTTTTTTGTGATTTTTTATACTGCAATGGGTTCATAATCTTGATGTCTCTCAAGTCATTTTACACCATCATCTTTATTATCATCATCATCTATAAAAGTTGTACAAATGTTCCTTTCTATTTATCTATTCTCCGCATAATCTAGGTACTAAGATTGTACTGCAAAAAATGTTTGTAATTTTCCATAATAAATCATGTAATTTTTTACATAACATATACTGAAAATGTGTTTTTTTTTCAGTAATGTAGATGTATTTTTCCATTTTTACAGAATTGGATTTGGAAAAAAGCAATTGTCTCGTAAATTTCATAAAATTTACTAAATATATGATATAATCTTGTAATGTGATGGTAAGTGTAATTTTACAAAACACTTTTTTTGGTGTGGGGCTAATTTGAATAAAAATACATTCTACTCTAGTGCAATAAAATTATTTATTTAGGACGATGTTTAAAAAAAATGCTGCACCAGCTACGAGATGGATCTAACATAAATCTGGAGGTAGGGCAGTGCTCCGCCAAGTTCGCGGTACCAACTTTTCTTAAAACATTTCAGCCCATATTTGACCTATCTATAATTATACTTCTGAATCAGCTGCGAAAGTCAAACTATACAACAGACTAAAAGAAATTTTGAAAAAACCCTGGGTTTCAGAACCGCTATAAAGTTGAGATTTGGCAGACTGATATAAATTATAACAAAACTATTTAAAAAATCAAAAAAACCCAAACTTTTAATTCATTCTCTACTCTATACATGTTAAACCTAGCAATGGTAAAACTAATGTCGCCCGCTTCCAAAAATGCTAAAGAGCTTGGCAGAATGTCAGAAATTATAGAAAGGTTGTAAAAATAAAATTTACCCCCCTTCCCCCCCGCACCAACTCTTTTTCTCGAAAAAGCATATTTTTATTAGCAAATCAGGTATTTACGCAATTATGTACCTACAAAACATAGATATATAGGTATAGCAAATAAATAGGCAATAGTATTTATTTATTTATTAACAATAGTAACGGATAACAAAAACAGAAATGTACTAAAATTAGTATGAAAAATACAAAATAAAACTACTTCTAACTAGTTTAAATTCTTCATGTAGTATCACAATCTATTGAGTGCAAAAAAAACTACGCCTACTCCTATCTCACAACTAGTTTTACTCAGCTTTTTCTCTATATGAAAAGCAAAAAAACCAAAACTAACCCTTTATTCCACTTTTCATTATAAGATTTAGCTTGTATCATATGGATATAAGCAGAAAACTAATTTGGCGTCCAAAATTTTATCCAATTCGTTAATATAAAAATGGATGTAGGCAATCATACAAAAAAACTAACACTTCCTGTCCTTTAACAAATTAAACATTAAAAAATTTCGCAAACCCACTAAGGATAGAGTTGCAATTAAGTAATAATTTAATTACTTCAAGATGAAAATTAAAAAACGTAAACGCTTAAAAGCGATCGGAAATAGATATCGCGAAAGTCACTTTTGAGCATAATTCCACAGATTTTACCAGCTTAAAACTAAATATTAGCTCACACATATACTATACTATAATAGTGTGAGCTATGGTGATCCTAATTTTTTCGAGAAAAAAAAAGTTGCTCCGATTTCAAAAATTTTTATATATCTTTGCGTTTCAGATGATTTTGAAACTTTTTTGTTGCGCCGTCTGTCTGTCTGTCTGTCTGTATGTCTGTCTGTCTGTCTGTCTGTCTGTCTGTCTGTCTGTATGTCTGTAACGACCAACGCGCATAACTCAAAAACCGCTTGGCCGATTTTAATGAAATTTGGTACCTAGGCTGGGTCTTGGGTCGAGATGGTCCCATTTAAAAATGAACAAAATCCACCAAACAGAAACCAAATAAAAGGGTGGGGGTAGATTTCAAAAATTAGAGTTTATGTGAAAATATGGCGTGTGTGATATCAAACGAAAGGTAATTGAGTCTGCAGTTAAACAAAATACATTTTAATTTATTTAAAAAAAAAGGGTGGGGGTATATTTTAAAAATTAGAGTTTAAGTGAAAATATGGCGTGTGTGATATCAAACGAAAGGTAATTGAGTCCGGAGTTTAACAAAATACATTTTAGTTTTTTGTTTTTTTAAGGGTGGGGGTAGATTTCAAAAATTTGAGTTTAAGTCAAAACATGGCTTGTGTGGTATCAAACAAAAGGTAATTTAGTCTGGAGTTAAATAAAATATATTTCAGTTTTTAGTTATATTAGCTCACACGTACACTATAACTATAGTACCTAGTGTGAGCTTAGGGGCCCATATATTGGCAGAGTATTTTCCCAATCCTTTAAAAAATTTGTGAAATGATATCAAAAGTATTTTATGTAAAAACAGAACAATGGTAATCCGTGAAAAAAATTGAGACCAAAGTATAGTCAAGTTTTTTAATACACATGTCAAAATGAAAGGTTATCACTAATTTGAAAGGTTTATTTAAATTTCTGTATTGAAAAACTTGGCTATACTTATACATATCTTAATTTTAGCTCACACATATACTATACTATAGTAGTGTGAGCTATGGTGATCCTAATTTTTTCGAGAAAAAAAAAGTTGTTCCGATTTCAAAATTTTTTATATATCTTTGCGTTTCAGATGATTTTTGTTGTGCCGTCTGTCTGTCTGTCTGTCTGTCTGTCCGTCTATCGGTCTGTCTGTATGTCTGTCTGTCTGTCTGTCTGTCTGTATGTCTGTATGTCTGTCTGTAACGACCAACGCGCATAACTCAAAAACTGCTTGGGCGATTTTAATGAAATTTGGTACCTTGGCTGGGTCTTGGGTCGAGATGGTCCCATTTAAAAATGAACAAAATCCACCGAACACAAACCAAATAAAAGGGTGGGGGTAGATTTCAAAAATTATAGTTTATGTGAAAATATGGCGCGTGTGATATCAAACGAAAGGTAATTGAGTGTGAAATTAAACAAAATACATTTTAATTTATTTTTTAAAAAAATTGAGTTTAATTTAAAACATGGCTTGTGTGGTATTAAACGAAAGGTAATTTAGTCTGGAGTTGAATAAAATATATTTCAGTTTTTAATTATATTAGCTCACACGTACATTATAACTATAGTACCTAGTGTGAGCTTAGGGGCCCATATATTGGCAAAGTATTTTTTACGGAATACCATTTTTGCGTATTTTCAAAAGGTCTTGATTAAGTACCTACTTTAATATTAAACGATTTTGTAAGACTTGCATAAAGGGTTACAAATATTCAAATTAATAGAGACTTACTTCAATCTGTCAAGCTAATCAAAAATATCACATCTATACAGGGTGTCCCATAACTAAGGGGCCATAGTGCAGCCGGTATTATATAACTAAGGACGGTATTTCTCATGCATACAAAATTTAATAACATCTTGGTTAACTCTCATGAAAATATAGGATTTTTAAAGATAAAAGAGCGGGTGAAAAAAGGGTTTTACAAACAAATAAAATCAGTGACAGAGAAATGAAAACTTAGCTAATTGTGATTCAAAAATATAGTATTTCTTTTTTTGATAATATTACAAGTTAAGGAGATACGGGCCGTCAAAATAACCTATAACATAATAAGCGAAAAAAAAACACAATTCAATCTGGGGACACGGCAGTGCCCCGCCAAGTTCGCGCGGAAACTGCTGTACGATCTTTTCTTGAAATATTTTAGGAATGAGCTATGAAACTTAAACTATCCTGTATTATTATATTATAATATATGACCGTTTTGCCTGACAGGTAAAACGACAGGCAAAATGTTACGTGTAGACCCGCTTTAATGATGGGAGTTTTTTACATATAAATAAGCCTACAAATTTCTTTATATTTTTGTTTTCTTTTTCATAATTGTTACTGTTTAAGTGTTATGTGCATTTTCCTTCTTCTATGTTTTTGGCAAAAGTTCTCCATTATCATTAAAAAAACAAGATATGACGGGATCTGTAAATCCTTTGAGGATAGAAAAATCAGCATCGTTATAATACAACTTATTTTTGTTATCTTTTTTTTAAAACAATGGGTTATTTTCAAATAGTATATTAGATAACGAGCAAAGAAAGTGATATATTTCACATAACTGTGAAAAATTCCGGCCGAGGTGCCAGCTAAGAGCGGGCCTTGTTATTCGAAATAACTATTTATTTTATAGCTATGATAAATTATAATAGTAATAGAAACTTTATGTACATATTAGTATACCCACTTAACACAAAAATATTTTTATAACTTCAAAATAATGTTTAATTGAAAAACATAACGTTAAGTTGGATGTTAGTTTTAACGGTATATTCATAGTGAAAAACAAGATTAATAACCCGTTCTCTGACGTTACAAAAATAATCTTGTTTTTCTATTAACATTGATAATAAAATATTTTTTAAAGAAAAAAAAGTTGCGAACATTAAAATAATACTGTTTTCTTAACAGTGAAAAAGACATGTTTTTCTTGCATTAAAAAATACGTTTTCTTAAAAAAATATATTATTTTCAAATATCTCCAAAGATAAGGTAAGTAACTTTAATAGCGTATACATTTCTTCTACTTTGGAAATGCAGAGCAGCAAGACTCGGTTGAGGTTTCCGTGAACCCGACACTCAGTAAAGGAAATTCGGATTTCGTAGCTGGTTAAAGAATGCCGTCTAAGACCTCCAATGTATTTTAATTTAATACTGTTACTTACATCTACGCCAGTGGCGTGTCGTATAGGGGGCCAGGGGGGAGCGAGCGCCCCCCCGCCCCTCTGCGCTTGGCGCCCCTGGCGTCCTTTGAGAAAAAATAGAATTAATAGTGTTATTATTTTAAAAAAAGGTTTGTAATTTATTTGAGTCCCAAACCTATATTTGCGCCCCTTAAGGTCTTCGCCCCCCCCCTCCCCGCCCTTTTATCCACGACACGCTACTGATCTACGCCTCTGAAAGGTGGTTTTTAAGTGAGGCTCATTAAAATTCAATATGTACGTAATCCCAAATAATACAAAATGCAATAAAAATGCAGTCTTGGCTTTATTTACCGGGTGCACACGACTAAAAACTTTAAAGTAATAATTTTCCCTATATAAAACATATGTAAAATTAGTAAAAGTAGAAGGTCTCCCCGTATAATATTTTTGCATTTTCCATCTCTATTTTTTGTCTCTCTTCCCCATCAGATTACCACTGCCAAACAGTACGTATGTAGGAAAATGAATAAAATAATTTGCTTGAAAGTACAGATTTTTTTGTAAAAAAAAGTTTAAAAAAATTTAAAAAAATAAAGAAAATACATTGCTTTAAAAGTACATGCTTTTGTGTGCAAAAAAGTTTTAAAAATAGCATTGCTTTAAAAGTACATGCTTTTTTGTTCTAAAAACTATGTCTGCTGGCCTGATAATCGTACACAGATTATTAAACCAAACGTCCTCATTAAAAAAAGCTTTGATCGATAGTCCCTGGTTGTATCTATGTACTCTTCTTGCGGTAAAAAATCATGGTCACATAATCCAGGTCCCCCTAGGCCCCGCCCAGGTCAGATAGCTAGTTACGCCGGTGGTCTCCTCCTAAACTAACTGCTTCTAACCTCTCCCAAAAAACCATCCCGCTTCTTTTGAAAAAAAATAGTAGATCTAGTATCTAAGCAAGAAAATAAATTTTCCATAATAGTTTCATTCAATTCCTGGTGCCTTGACCACCTATCTACAATTTTAGTTCCGCTTGAAAAACGCAACTGCCATAAGTGCAAACATGTTGTTCATATTCAGGAAGTAATAGTCTAAGCAGAGTATAAGAAATCCAAGCCAGGATAAGTGGAGGTACTTCTTTATAAGAGACGAAAGAAATCTAGCTAAGCATAACGCTAAAAAGGCGAGCGTGTGTTGCACATTATTGTTTCAAAAAAGCCGAAAGTTTATAGGCTGCACAAAATGGCGGTTTTGTATCTAACAATATGTAATAACATAAAGACTGATTAAAATGCAATAAAACATGTAAAAAGAGCCAGCAAACCCACTGCAAGCAAGGTTGCATGCAAGTTATAAATACTTTACGACTAGACCGCCAACACATAAGCGGTGTTGTGGGCCATCGCACCTCCCATAAAAGTAATTGTTCTTGAGTCCCTCCCATGCGTTACGCTTAGTTGGTGTACCATGGAAGCGGTAACTTACGAGAGGTGGTAACCATTGTAGTGCAGTACAGACGAGATACTAGCAGTGTTCCATCAGGCCGTTCGAGAGTCATAAAACCGAACCGAAAACGGTTTTGGTTAGATGGAACGACCAAATAACTGTCCAAAAACGCGAGATAGTTAAATTCAAAGTAACGTGAATAAAAGAAAGGGTAGGTTTGTTCTTTCGCGTAAAGATAGATCGAAGGCAACGTATGAATTCGAGAGCACGAAATTAAAGTTGCACATAGGCTTATCATAATATACTTTTAATTTTAGTTCTTTAAAATGCGGATAAAATTACATTAATTTAATTTATATTCACAAACTATAAACCACTATAAACTGCCTTATAAACTAAATATATCAAAAATTAAAACGAACTTGCATTAGCACATATTTTTGGGTGAAACTTGTGAAAAAATATTTATGTTTTATCACAAGTTTTATGTGAAATTTATATATTTATTTATTTGTAATTTGATTTTTACAAAACATTTGTGAAATTACCTACATATTATAGAAAGCCTTAATATTCACAAAGTTTTTGTAATTTTATTCATTTTTAGGAAATAGAGATAGTATCACGACTTTAAGAAGTTAGGAAAATCACATTTTGTAGCTTGTGCTTTGGTAGGTATTTATTGTTAATGACCTTAATGTCAATGCCTTAAAGCGAAGTCGCTTCTTCCGCCAAATCTGGTGTAAAATTTCACATCCGGGGTTATCTCTCTTCTTTTAACTTTTAGTTCACAGGGCACCGGGATTTGCTGCGATCAGGGTTTTTCTTTTTCTAAGGAGGCTACCTTATGGTCAGTATAGCTTTTTCCATGTGGTATACCTACACGATCCGCAGTCCTGTAGTAAGTAAAATTAAGAGGCTCTTGCAAAAAAATCAACAGATGCTGCAGATGTACAATTTTTCTTTGGAAATTTAAAAAATATTTGTATATTTAAGTGGCTTGCCCGGCATTTTGTCATGTGTTTAAATTGGTTGTAAAGCTCAATTTATTTTGACAAAAATTTTAATTTTTTGGGGTTTTCACTGTTTTTTGAATTTTCTCAGACAAATGTAAATTTAATGTAATTTTATGGTATATTTTTATCTCAGGTGATGTAAACTAGAAATGTGTGTGTTTTCCATATAACTTTTACAGTGCAACATATGATAAACACAGACAAAGAAAAGAGAGAGAGCAATAATTTATAATCCGCCTGTCTTCAATCCTTGTATTTTAGAGGAGTCCGAAACCAGTTTAAGTGGCTTGATGGAACGGAAAACTGGCTGTCCGATAACAGCACAACGTCGACCTGGAAGACAAAAAGGATTTTTTGTACCGTTTTATATGACTGTCGCATGCGATGATGGAATGAAACTACTTAAACCACGGATTAATATTTGTTTTGTGATCCGTGCTGAAACCCTTGAATTAGCTGCTGCAAAACCAGATACATTTTTATGTTCAATTGCAATCAGTAAAAGCATGCAGGAACAATATTTCTTTTAGTCATAGCTGCTGCATTTTATAGATGGCATATACATGGATTTCTACTTTTTCCCTGACAAGATTTATAAACAAAATATTTTAGTGGCATGGAGTATTTGCAACCAGGATTATCGCAAAATCTATCTTCTATAATGACTGACGCATGGAACTTGGAATTGCAGTGCACACAATATCCTGTGACGCTTGCAGCGTTGTGATTTTACTTTATTAAAGTTTTTTATAGTAATTTTATAAGACAATCTCTGTTTTTGAGATTGGAAAGAATTTCCTGACTTATACTAATTAGATTATCAAAAGCAAAATAAACTGATCTTTCCATATAATACCGCCTTTTTTATTTTACACCCTTGCTCATTTCAGAATTTGCCTGAATAAGGTCTTGATGAATTTGACTTATCCATTATAAACTTTGCATAGTCAAAATACCTAATTAACAAAAGAATTACAAAAAGTGCTCTAATTTTGGTTCCGCCACAGCCTTTAATTATATTTTTTTGTAATAAAATGTATTTATTCAGTTTATTTTATCAAAGGTATCAATCTTGAAAAAAATAAAAAAGTTTTTTTGGTACTATTACTATTTGTGAAAGTTGGGAAATTGATTAAGCATTTTAATTTGCAGTATCTTTTAATGTTATAGGTAAGTTTGTAAATGCTACACATTTTTCGAATTAACTGATCTATAGCTTTTATATTGTAAAATTTTTTTTAAAATCAAAAATAAAATTGTTAGATGAACAAGTTTGATAAAAAATAAGGAGAAAAAATATGTTATTTAAAAATAATGGTGGCCACTTAACAGTAAAGTAGGCATATGCATATTAGTTTTCTAGGGAAGTCGATGCTCTTTGATTTATAATAACATATTTAACACGCTGTAATCAAGTTAAAGGCAAAAAAAATTGCAAATTTTCTCCCCCTGCCACTGAAGTGGGAGGGCTAGGGGTAAGGACTTTTCATATGCTAACGTCCTAACAAGCCTTAAAAAAATTCTCCACCCCCCCTTCATGCATTTTACAACCCCTCAATGGCCATTGATTGGGCTATGACCGGGTATCTGATACACGAAACCTTAGGGGGTCCTGGGAAGTTAAAAGAAGAAAAATATGTAAGCTTCATACAACGTAATATATTTATTGAAAACCACAACTTGCCCATTTAAGCCGAACGAAATAGTTTATTTCAGATCGTCAGACAATACAGGAAAACAACTAATTTCTTGAACAAAAAGAAACCAGGAGAAATATGTGAATAGGGGATGTCATGGAACATGTCCATTGTATATTCAACTTGCAGTGGCGAAGCGTCCATGTAACACTGTTACCATTTATTGGTAACAGTTAAAAATCTTGAAAAATATTTTATGACTACTGTGAAATAACTTAATTTATTTTATTTTTACGAAGAGCAATACGAATATGAAATAATAATTCATAAATTAATACGCTATATACTGTATAGGGTTAAGCGTTTATAACGCGATAAAGCTACTTCGCCTCGACTCGATCGACTCGATTGCATGTTCCCACTTTCGTTTCTGGATGCGCGCGGTTGTTCTTCGGCTCTGTTTCGTGTCTGGTCGTGTGCCTAAATTCTTCCGCGCAAAAGAGCGGGCGCGTCGTGATATTATGTACGCTTGCTTCCATTTTTTGTTTTGGTTACTCTTTAGTAGTCGTTAGGATGGATGGATTAGCGCCGCTGTGTAATCTATCAACCATGCCTAGGAAACTCAATGCAATTTGACAGGTCGTTAGGTTAAAGTTCTCACTAAGCTGAAAAGAGGCGCTGCGGTCGTGCATTTGTTCCTTATTTTTTGAGAATTATCTGTGGTTTGGATTTTTCGTCCCCCTTTTATTCAGGTAGAAAAACCTCTTCCACTGCATTTTATTTCGGGTTTATTTTAAATCTATCTGTCTCATAGGTAATTTTTGCTGCTGACGCATTAAAATTAAATTTTGTTAAATTTGTAACTTTTGCAATTTTTAAATTTAAAAAAATGACAATTTCGAGTTGCTTTCCTGGATGAAGTGTCTAAAGTTTAGACGAGTATAAGATGCATGGTTTTCCGAGAAATTTTAGGGTAAGTTTTCTTATTTTCTCATTTGAGGTTAGATTGGCACTATGACATTTGATAAAATTTGTATTGGTAGTGTCTTTTTACCCTCTTGTCGCTTACTTTACGGAACTCTGAATACAGCTTTCCAATGCCAAATTGCCCATCAATAAAGCACACATTTAGTGTTAATTTTATGTCTATCTCTTTCTTTTGATATAAAGTAAAAAGGAGACACATACAAAATTAACACTAAATTTCTGCTTAATTTATAGGTAAACGAGGCATTACCCAGCAGCGTAATGTACTTTGAATAGATTTATTCCTTAATTTTAAATCTTTATCTTACCACAATCTAGTACCTATGATTAACGTCGTTATAAGTTATTTATTTTTTTATTGTTTTCAGTTTTTGGATGATATGTGCGACCGCTGATAAGCCATGTATATACTGCGTGGAAACATACCCTACACAACTTACAACCAAGGCGAGGAGGTACTTTTGAATCACATCAGATTTTCGTCAAGCTGTTAAAAAGTAGACATTTAAGAATGATTCTCTTCACAAACAACTGTTTCATTATTTATTTACTCTTCAGTCACCAGAAATGTTTAAAGCAAATTTATATATACCAAATAGTCTTTGGTTTTTCATTATATTTTATTTTTCCTATCAATTAGACTATGTATTATGCAGCTTGTTTTATATTAATAAAAACTCATTTAAAAAATGTTTTATTTATTGCACTTTATATATAATTTTCAATTTGTTTATATCTTATAAAGACATTGTATGTCTTTATAAAAAATTGACTGAGTGAAAATTTCATAAAAACCTTAAAAATAAAGAAAATTTATTATAAGAGGCGATTCAAATTTCCCGCCTCAACTTTTAGTTCGTCACTAGGCTCAGTGGTGGGCGCCACAGAGTTAACTATCTGCCAAACAGCCGGAGTTGCCTATCTAATAAAAACTGACTGAACCGAAGCAAAAATCCTTTATCTATGTATATCAACTACTTGAAAAATAATTCTTCTATTCTATATAAAAATAACACATATTTCAAATACAGTCGAACCTCTCTAACTCGAACCTCTATAACTCGAACTCCTCTATAACTCGAACCATTTAAGCGGTCCCTGCACTTGTTAAATGTATTTTAACCTATGTAACTCGAGTTTCTATAACTCGAACTCTCCATAACTCGAACTTTTTTGGTTGTCCCTTCAGGTTCGAGTTATAGAGGTTCGACTGTAATGTAAAAAAAGTTTAAATAAAATGCCAAGTATAAGCAAAAACTTATATCAAGTTAGGAAGTTCAAAATAAACGTTTTTTTAAGACTTTTCATTTCTGGTTTTCGTAACACATAAAAAGTCACGCCTCGCCAGTGCTCACTTGTCTATGTTAGGCTTTTGTATTTGAGGTGATCAGAGATTACAAGAATAAAAGTAATACGTAATTTCCTAAGGGAGTCTTCAACAAGCAGTTGATTATTCAGTTATTTTAGTTCGCTATACCAAACAAATATCTGATTTATCCTCATACCATCTATTGTTGCCCCAGTCCTGGGAATACAATAGACAATTGCCCGCTGGTTTTGCAAAACTGCCTTTATAACCTAATTATGTTAACAAATGATAACAAAATATGAAATAAAAACTGATGATTTAGAGTACTTGCATATAAATAATAATAACAAAAAATTTAAAAAACCGTCCATTGTAACACTTGTATCCACCAATTGGCCCAATCAGTACCTATTCCATTATTCTTTACGCAAAATAATAAACTATAGTATTGTAGATAAATTACTCATTTTAAATTACCTAACAAATAACAAATCACACCAAAGCGGCAGGGTAGTGCCGTGGTTTGGCCGTCGGCTTCACAAGCAGAAGCTACCAGGTTCGCGTCTCGAACAACGATGCACAAAAAAAAGTCTGCTCTGCTGCTCACTTTCTTTTCAGCGTCCAACAGTCGTCATTGAATTAGCGCGCGATGCGATGCACGTAAAATATAAGTTGACCTTGAGAATATACGCAGGTGGAGTCCAGAAGCCGACACGCAGCCAGTCGAGGAATCAGGAATAATAACCCAGGAGCCTGCTATAAATACTATATAGTCAGTACCAGGATGGCGCCAGCATAAATATCCTACAGTCAACTCACGACGACCAGGACTGTTGCGCTAAAAAGGAAAGAAGTCTATTGTTTATAACCAAGTTTTGCTGAGACGATAGCGATGTTAGATAGATCCAAGTCTAACATATAGCATAATTACCTTTCGGAAGTGGTGTAAAAGCGTGGGTCCACTGTGTATACTTGCTAAGCAGTATAAAGATTTCTGCCCTCGACAAAGAGGTGTCAGGCAAAATTAAGTCGTCTTAGAGAAAAAAAACTTGCACCCTAATAGGCACGTGCATCAGTTTGGTATTTGGTGTACGACAAATCGAGATTCACGAAAAGGCGCACCACACGGAGGTCAGCTTGTCTAATTTAGACGATCGAAACCTCAATATCGAACTAGCTCAATTACCCCAATGCAGAAAATCGATCAACTAACTCGTTATCCCTAGTTACGATGACAAGTCATAGGCCGTTCGATAGCCTGCATAATGATCCGCATTTATTCCGCGCGGAAAGGCGATTTTCAAAAGTGCTTTAAGTTGGTAAACTAGAGATTATATGGTGATTTCTTCACGTATATTTAAAATATGGGTTAGTATCTTTAATTTTTACTATTAAACCATTTGCAAAGTTTCAATTTGCTTATTAAAAAAATTAAATAAAAGTTGTCTATTGATTTATTATAATTTTTCAAATATGCATTATATATATTGGACTGAAAAAGTCTGGATCGTTACGTATCCATTGCGTTTGTGACTTTGTTATTTCAATCATGTATCAAGGGTTGTATAGGTGCTACATTGAGCTGCCGTTTCTTGCCGCTGTATTAGCTATGATTTATTGTTTCAGCGTTGGCGCATGGGATTGACCGACGTAATTTATTTAAAATGCGGCACTAAACACCTGTTTCACAGGATTAAAATCAATCCGTTTTGAACTATGTATGTGAAAATAGTGAATATAAAGACTACGATAAAGAATACCAGTGCTTGGTAAAAAATTGATATATAGTATAGCAAGATTAATAAATTTAGTTAAATTTTTATAAAAAAGCTATGTTAAATAAAAAAACTTATAAGCTAGTTACATACACACACTCTCAAAGTATCAATTTTTCAAGTTTTTTCCTTAAGAGGGAAAAACGATATGCAACATTATTTTTGGAGGCGACTGTACCATCTCCAGAATGCACAGTATATTAAAATCAAATTTTTTAAACGCTAGTTGACATTTCCTAACTTTCAGCATCAATTTGTCAAAATTAAAACCATAAAATAATTTCGATCGTTCAGAACCAACAAACTGACCACCGTGCGCCGTGTGCCTAGTCGATAAACCAAAATGGTCTACCCACTACTACTACTACGACTACAAATCAAAGCAACTTTTTAAAGAGATTTTAACTCTGTCAAAATTATCCCTTTGGTAGTGACAGAAAAAATAAAAAAATAAATCACACGCCATTATTTTCCCCCTTAACATAAATTTACTGCGCTATTGGTCATAGTGTCCAGGTGCAGCAAGACCACCTTCCCCTATAAAAGCACATGCGAGTATAACGCTAACCAATCCAAGAACAAAATTAAGTCAACCAAGATGATAATTTATACCATTTTTTGTCCTATTATAAAATGAATTATTATTTATTATAGAGGGAAATTTATTAAGTTGTAAAATTCAAAAATTTTCGCAAGTGAAGTTGAGGTTTTCTGACGATCCGTTATAAATATTTGAGCTTATGTTTAGTAAATTTAAAAAATTTCACAGCACTTTTACTAGGTGAAGTTTAGATCTTTTTTTTTTGGTAAACGCTTTCTAAAAAATGGTGTCAAGAAAGAAAATTTTAGGTAAAAACGAAAACAAAATGGTGCAAGCGAAAATTGTAAGAAAGTTAAATACCTTAAAGGGAAAAAGGTGCCACAGAACAAGTTTTCAGCAAAAGTAGGACAAAATGCAAAAGTTTTGGTCAGTAGCCCCGCTTGAGTGCGAATTGATACGCAGAGAAAGATCTTATGGGGGCTTGAGCGCAGATCAATACATTTTAATCTTGATTTTTGGGCTAAATCATGTTTTAGTGGCTCTGGGGGGGGGGGGGGGCTTCAGAATATTTCACCTGCTGCAAATTTGAAAAAACTAGGAAGTGTTACGTTTAAAAACTTAAAAGAAAAGTTATTAATAAACGGACAAAACATCCAATGGCCGGGAATAGAACGCTCGCATTAATAAGCAGTATCAAGAAATTTGTTTTCATTTAAATTATACTGCTGTCACGAAGAAGAAAGCCGCATGTCAAAATTTAATTTTTTGTACTTTTTCTTTCAAAATAAATAAATAAAGACAATAAAAAAACTATAAATCTTTACACCCGTTTTTCTCAAAACGTAAAAGTCCTACATGTGGCTTTATTCTTAGGGAGGGCAGTTTAGTATTTTAAAAAATAAGTGTTTTTGTAATAAAAATGTTTACACTTATCCGGGTGGCGCTGAGCGCTCATCAAAATTAATTTTTCTATGGCTTGCATTTTTGCGACTGTTATCAGAAGAAGTTTTGTTTCAAGTTACTGTCGTATATGGACCCAGTGAGAAATTATATAATCAACTATTTATAAACAAATTATTTTGATTTTGAAAATTATGTCAGTTTTAGTCTTCGTTCCAGTGGTAATACTTATTTATTTAACAGGCCAAAAATTTTTATCTGATATCTGTGTAAATTAGTCGAAAAAAAGGCACCACTTGGCACTTATTGGAATCCCATCAGCTATAAAATAATATGGTGCTATTGTATCAGTGGATATCCGCGATATAAATATCTTTTTGATTTGATAGTTTATAAATTAAGTCAACTATATTTTGTTAAGGTAAATTATGAAAGCCGAATATAAACTGACTGAAATTTAAGCATCTGGTCAAAAATCTTGCTGTGATTAAATGAAAAAGCAAATCAAACCTAAAGGCGTTAATCCCTGAGTTTACGAAATGTATAAAACCACGTTTTTCCGAATCTAATATTTTTTGTCTTAAACAAGTAATTGAGAATAGCAGTGTCAGAAATATAGAGGACCTACAAAAAGCATATGATACCGTTCCAGTAGAAAAATTATGGACAGTGATGGAGCAAACGAATATCAATCATACAAACATAAAAGCGATAAAAGAACTATACAAAGGGTCAAAATTGAAACTGGAAATCGACTTTCAAAAGAATTACAGGTAACGAAAGGCTAAAGACACGGATATTGTATCTCTCCAACTCTTTTTAAAATATATATCCTACTGGCTCTAAAAAACTGGAAATGTAACGTACAGGGCATGTTAATACAACTTAACGACTGATTTACTATATACACACTACAGTTTACTGACGACCAAGGAATTGCAGCTAATAATAAAGAAGACATGAGAAAGTTAACGGAAGAGTACCAAAAGTGGGGGTTAACAGTAAACGTGGACAAGATACGGTACTTATGTATTGGAAACGAATCAAGTGAGTTAGAACTAGATAGTGGACAAACAATATTTGGGAGTCATATTTGATAAGACAGGAACAGACTGTAAAGAACTGGAAAAAAAGAATAGTAAAAGCAAAAAAGGTTATTATATGTCGTAACAGTAATTTATGGAGCAGACACATAAAAAAGAATGTAAAATTTTATATATATGAAACAATGGTGAAAAGCTCGCTATTGTATGGAATAGATACTTGTCATGTAACAAAAAAATACAAAAAAAAAGATAGAAAGTGTCGAAATGGATGCAATAAGAAGATCAATGAGAGAATGTAGAGCAGATCATATAAGAAATGAGATCAGAAAAGATGAGTGGGAATGGAGGGAAGCATAACGGATGAAATCACTAAACGACAACTGATATGGTACAGCTTTGTACAACGGATGAACGATAAAAGATTACCAAAGCAGGTCCTAGAATGGCAACCAATAGGGCGTAGAAAAAAAGGGCGTCCTAAACTAGAATGGCACTTCAAAGATCAATGAGTCATAAAAGCCTGACAGAAGATGATTGTCAGGATCAAAGGAAGTGGAGAATAAGCGTCGGACAACGTAGAAAAACGTTCTAAAGCGACAAAGTAGTAGTATTCCGAATCTAGGCAAACTAATAATTCAAATTAAAAATCAATAGTACGAAAATGTATTTATACCAAAGTTAATAAATATAATATGTAAAAAATAAAATATAAATTAATTTAAAATTAGAATAAAAACACAACGTAATATTTCACTACTACTATTATGTCGGTTTAGAATGTTTTTCTACGTTGTCCGACGCCTATTCTCCACCTCCTTCGATCCTGACAATCATCCTCTGTCAGATTCTTTTGACTCATTGATCTTTGGATTGACTGTTGCCATTCTAGTTTAGGACGCCCTCTTTTTCTGCGCCCTATTGGTTGCCATTCTAGGACCTGCTTTGGTAATCTTTCGTCGTTCATCCGTTGTACATGGCCGTACCATATCAGTTGCCTTTTAGTGATGTCATCCGTTATGCTTCCCTCGATTCCCATTCTTTCTTTTATGATCTCATTTCTTATGTGATCTATTCTAGATATTCTCATTGATCTTCTTATTGCAACCATTTCGACACTTTCCATTTTTGTTTTGTATTTTTATGTTACGCGACAAGTCTCTATTCCATACAACAGCGTGCTTTTAACCATTGTTTCATATATGTTAAATTTTACATTCTTTTTTATCTCTCTGCTCCATAAAATACTGTTAAGACATCCAATCACTTTTTTTGCTTTTACTATTCTTTTTTCCAATTCTTTACAGTCTGTTCCTGTCTTATCAAATGTGACACCCAAGTATACATACTCATTGCATGGAGATATTGTTTGTCCATTTTCTAGTTCTAATTCACTTGATTCGTTTCCAATACATAAGTACTGTGTCTTGTCCACGTTCACTGTTAATCCCCACTTTTGGTATTCTTCTGTTAACTTTCTCATCATATACTCCATGTCTTCTTTATCATTAGCCACAAATATTTGGTCGTCAGCAAACTGTAGTGTGTATATGGTAAATCGGTCGTTAAGTTGTATTCCCATGCCGTGCACTTGACGTTTCCAGTTTTTTAGAGCTACTGCGATATATATTTTAAAAAGAGTTGGAGAGATACAACATCCCTGTCTTAAGCCTTTTGTTACCAGGAATCCTTTTGAAAGTCGATTTCCAATTTTAATTTTAGATTTTGACCCTTTGTATAGTTCTTTTATCGCTTTTATGTATGTATGATTGATATTAGTTTGCTCTAAAACTGTCCATAATTTTTCTACTGGAACGGTATCATATGCTTTTTGTAGGTCAACAAAGGTTCAATATTCTATTCAATTCTTCAATATTTCAAATCTTGTTAATTTATTTAAGTTTTATTTTTGACGCTAATGCAAATAATTTTCTTGTGTGGTAGAACCCTGCACTGAAATTAACATCATAACAAAAACATTTCATGTAAAAAAAAGCCAAGTACGCGAAAATGGTATTCCGTAAATAGAATTGAGATAAAAGTAAAGCTAAGTACTCCAATACAAATTTAGAAATGAAAGATTCTTACTAGTTTGGAAATGTTTTTTTTTTTAACTTTGCTATTACAGCCAAACTTCTTTATGTTCAATTTAGTACTGTGCCTAAGAGTCATTTGCAGACGTAAGAGCCAAGCTTAGAAAAATATTTCCACAGTAGTAAGAACCTTTCATTTTGAAATTTGTATTGTATTTTTAAAGGATTTAAATAATATTTTAGTTTTAAAGTAGTAAAATCTGCGAAATGTTGTTCAAAACTTTTGCATTGCCTTATCAAAAATTTTAAGGTTTTTTTAATTTTTTCATCATCATAGTTCCTATCAGCCATCTAAAGTTCAGCTCCCAAGCGTTCCTGGAAGACATTTATAGGGCTGGTAAGTAAATTAAAATTTTGGTGTTTTGAAGTGGGCTACTTTTACTTTTACATAACTTTACATTTATAGGGGAGGGAAGTTTTTAAATTTTTTCCTATAGCTTTGGCAGACTGATATGAAATATGATAAAACTATATTTTCTATCAATCCGCCAAAGCTGACCTCTCTAGCGCTTCTGGGCAATGTTAATTTACATAACTTTACATGTATAGAGGAGGGGAGTAAATTGGAATTTTGGGGTTTTTTGATTTATTCATAATTTCTATCAGTCTGCCAAAGTTTATCTTTGTAGCATGTCTTGAAGTACAGTAGCATTTTGATGATCTACACATGAGTGAGTGAGTGGCAATCTCAACGTTTTTTGAAATTTTGTAACTACTTTACCACTTTATGGCAATCAATAAAACTAGGACAGGTTGTTAACTCTATAAATATCTACGACTGTACAAAGCTCGAGTTCGAGTTTCGTAGCTCATTCCGAAGTAGAGTTTTAGATAGCTCATATATGGACTGAAATGTTTTAAGAAAAGATGGCACAGCAGTTTACGCGAACTTTGCGGGGCACTGCCGTGCCCCCAGATAGCGAACTGAGAATATCTTTAAAGAGGTAATTTATTAACTTTTTTGTCAAATCTAACTTTTTTATATTTAATCAGTTTTTTTTTAGATATTTGATCTAAAATCATTATTTTATATTTATTAATACGACTATCTTAAAAACTATTGCATACATTCTTAAACAGTTAAATGTAAGGGTACCTGATAAGTTTCGCATTTATATTGTTTTGATTTAATTTAATTTTGATATATTATTATTACTAAAGCTATTACTAATGTTTAACAACGTGCCACTTGATATCATTCCTCATTAAACATTCTTAAAGGAATTGTCATTTCGTTTAGATGGATTGGAGCTAGTTGTGCAGGTGCAGTAGCGTAAAAGGTAAATGGGATTGCCTAAAAACGAATTTTACCACCTGACACCCTCTAGTATTCTATGGACAAATCGGCCTAAAAGGGGGTTTCGTGTGCAAGTCGTGCCAACTTTTTGCCGATAAGCCAGGTTTGTTAAGGGCACTCCATAGATCAGGTTTTGACTTGTTGTCATTCTGATAAATGCGTTTTTTTAAAGATATGCCCCCACCACTTTTTGTTGCACGATACTTTTTAAAACGATGTATCTTTCTTAAAAATAGTCGTAGAGGGTTGCAAAAAATGGTATATGAATCAGTAAACACCCGCAATAAAATAACTTTCCATTAGCTTTTTCAAAATTTTGCTTCGTTTTTTTAGAAAAAATAAAATAAACTGAATTTTCCTTTTTTTTATAGCTAGTAAAGTTTAACCTATATTTTTAATAACACCAAAGCAGTTTGTAAAAAAAAGTTTAAATAAAAGTTATAGAATGAACATTTTTCTTTAATTTGGTGTATATAAGTCTTATATAGATATATATTTTATATTTGTTTCAATAAAAAAAACAATTTGTTCTCACCAAAACGACTACCGAAGGTGTATTACCGTACGCGGACGCCTATAAGGCGGCGCGCGGCTTTACGCAGCTGAGGCGTCTAGTAACAAGGTGATTTCTATTATTATTGTTATCGTTATTTGATGAACATTAGGGACCTATTGCAATGGTGCCAGGCACTATATTGAGAGTTTCTCATTATAAGAACAGCTGTGTCCTTTCAAAATTAGGCCCTTGTGTATTATACGAGCCGGATTTAATAGGGACGCCACTACTAATGGAAAATAAATGACGGGATTTATAACTAACGACTTTGGTATGTCAATTTTGAAAGATCAACTGCCAGTTTGTAATTCGAAACTGTCAATATAGTGCCCGGCATACCCTATTCTCAAACAACGTTGTAATTGTTATTTTTGAAAGTGAATATCAATCGATGAATGTTTTTACATTATAGTGCAGGTGCTAGAGGTATGCAAAATATGAGGACCGCAGTTTGATAATGGATCCTAGCTGAGAATAGGTTATAAATTTAAAAAAGAAACATGTTTATTACAGGTTTTACCCGATTTTCCTAAAAACCGAGCTCTATATCAAAAAATATAATACACACTTTGCTATAGACAATAAAATTGCCTTTTAAATGATGTATAATAAGGCAATAATAAAATCAATTTTGAAAAATCACTAAATTTTTCAATTTTTTACAAGTTTTATAAAAAATTTTCTAAAAAATTAGGCTTTTTGGAAAAAAAAATATTTTGCAATTTATTGTAGAAAATTAAATTTTCTTTTTAACAATGTATTAGTCAGTGGGGTCAGGCTAATGAAACTCTCCAGCGGCGTCCGTTTATTAAGAAAATATAAAAAAATTAAAGAAACCAATAGGTTTTAGCCGACTATCTTAAAAACCAAGCTCTCTATCAAAAATTGTCACCCATAGTCGATTGTAGACAATAAAATTTCCTTTTAAACGTGTATAACAGTGTAAGATTTATCTTCAGATTAAAACTTCACAGGCCTGTGCAACTTAAATCAATTTTTACAAATCACCAAACAAATTAATTTTGTTTTTTTCAATATTCTCAGTAATACAACTTGTTTTGAAATATACTTTTCCGCCATATTGAATCCGCCATATTTAACAAAAGGCGTGATTCTCACAATGACAATAAGTCAAAACATGATCTACTAGGTATGTTAAACAAATTTAAGTTATTTTCAAAAAGTTCTTATGGTTTTCATTAAAAGCATAATTTTTAAATATACCCCAAAGACCCCTATTTTTTCCAGTTATTTGGAAATAACTTAAAAAGTAATTATCGCATTGGAGCACTTAAAGCAGATTTGAATAAAAAATCAAAATAGCTATCTTTTTTATTTAAACTTTTTTTTCTAGCTCCAATAGTTTTATAAATAAAATAAAAAAAATAAAAAAATTTGACCTTTTTTTGAATATTTTTATTTTTTTGACAAATACAAAAAAATACATACTTTCTGACTAATATATTTTTTCATAAATTATAAAGCAAGTATTTTAGTCCGATATAAATTGTTACAAAAATTAGTACATTTTTTTAAACTTGCAACGATTTCATTTGGTAAAATGTCTTGAACTTTAAAATTTATAAACCGCCCCTAAAGATGATTTTTTTTGTTTTGTGATATGTGACCAACCCAATGATATATCTTAAATAAGCTGGAAGCAAACTATAAAGTGTATAAAATTTGGAAGTTGTCAACCGCAACCGTTTGGTGCAAATTTGCTAACATAGGGCTGAGTATAAGTCAAATGAGCTTTTTTTATTTTAAATTACAAATGCCCCTTGGAAGCCCCATTAGCAGCTTCGATTTTTTTTACATAGCAGACCTGTGGGTAATTGTATGAGCCACAAATTTGTGGGTGTAATAGTTTAGAAGATATAAGGCATGCATAATCTAACGATATATTTTGCCCCCTTGCGCCATCTAGAAGCAAATATATAAATTTTTTTGACAGCCAAAGTATTAAATTAACAATATCAACTTTAAACAACAAGTGAAATTAAAGAAAGAAGAATTATAAAAAAGTTTCTTTTCGGCCGGGACTCGAACCCGGATCTCTTGCTCTGTATGCAAACGCTCTCTCATTAAGCCACCAAAGATCATACATAAATTTTAGAAAAACTTTTACCTATGGATGTGTATGGTGTCTCAATACAAGAACAAGAAATCCTCGGGGTATTAACTCGACCAAGCCAATTCAACTGATTTTTATAATTCTTCCTTCCCACTGTCAAATGTATCAAAAGAAACTTTTTTATAATTCTTCTTTCCTTAATTTCACGTGTTGTTTATGGTTTTAGGTCCTTGCATTATTTGCAATTTAGTATTTGAAAATATCAACTTTGTTATGATGATCCAAATTGATTTAATATAAATATATGAAACTTAAAAATATCAAAAATGTTATAGCATTTTTGTTTCTTCTGTGTTACGTACGCATATGAAAACGATACTCGTCTGGTACGTTGAACCAAATCGACTCCAGCCCGTTCCTACCTAATGTAATAAGTTCATCATCACCTATGTAATATAATAAGTATAACAGTTTTGAAAAAATACTTCTTTTAAGTTAAGTTTTCCAGAAAAAAAGGCGTAGGAGGAGTAAAATATAATATTAATATTTATTAATGATGAATTAAAAAATTATAGCTCGCCACTGAACAGAGTAAGATAGCGCTAATTGAAGCCATCTCTTTTGCGCTTCATTTTGCGTTAACACAGCCGTTGTTTTGAAGCTTCTTCTTACTGCACCGTAAATACCTACTTTAACTCTCGTCTCGCTGAAGAGACCGATCCCGCAGCATCAGCAGTTTTAATTCAATTGGAGAGGAAATGAGCAGGAAACCTCAAAGTTCGACGTTTAATTAACGACGAAAGATAGAGTTTTCGACAGAGAAGCGTAGGAAACAAACTAAATCAATATTCTTTGACATCAAAAGAGTTTAGTATAAGCACAGTCGCAGAGAGAAATAATAATTATCCGGGCTTGGTATTATACATATTTCAAGACAAGTCAGAGAGAACATTAACCAGTATTTACTAAGATTTTAAAATTTAGATAGATAGATATTTATTTCATTTTGAGCACCACAATACAGTAGAAAGGAACAAGTCAAAAAGTAGTACATTAAAAAAAATTACTAAGTAAAAAAAATATTTAAAAAAATCACTATTTAAAATGACTTAAAACAAACAATAATAAGACTTATAAAATCACAGAAAATACTAAAAAAACTAAAAAAAGAAATCGACCGAGAGACCACAACCCAAAACGTTCGGTATATTAGCCAATAGCTTCTAGGAACTCTGTTATAGAATAAAATGCATTATTGCTCAAAAATGCTTTTAACTGGGATTAAAATTTTTTATTGGACAGACTTTTTAGCTCCTCTGGAAGAGGATTATGTAGGCGTAGACCAGCGAAAATTGGTGAGTTCTTAAAATACTCATGATTATGTCTCTGAATACAAAAGTTGTTTCGATTTCTGGTGGCATATTGATGATAGGTTCCATTAATTGCAAAATTTGATTTACTTTTTTTACAAGCTTTTATTTAACTTCAGATGTTCTGTCTAACTAACTAACTATCAAATCTTGTGAAGCGTTTTTGACACACTTCCCATATCCGATTTGGGTGAAATTTGGTACACACATAGTGGTCCCATGACAATACAACATTAAGAAAAAAATATCCTCCCACCCCTACCCCCCCCCCCCCCTTCTATAGAAACATGTGTTTTTGACACACTTCCCGTTATCCGATTTGGATAAAATTTGGTATACAGATAGTGGTCCGATGATAATACAACAATAAGAAAAAAATATTCTCCCACCCCTACCCTCACCCCCTTCCATAGAAAATACATTTTTGACACCCTTCCCATTATCCGATTTAGATGAAATTTGGTATACATATAGTGATCCGATGACAATACAATATTAAGAAAACCCTCTTTCATAGAAAAATGAGTTTTTGACACACTCCCCATTATCCGATTTGGATGAAATTTGGTATTCACATAGTGGTCCTATGACAATACAACATTAAAAAAATATATCCTCCCGCTCCTACCCCCACCCCCATCTATAGAAAAATGCGTTTTTGACACACTTCCCATTATCCGATTTGGATGAAATTTGGTATACATATAGTGGTCCGATGACAATACAACAACAATGAAAAAATGTCCTCCCACCCCTACCCCCCCACCCCCTTCCATAAAAAATGCGTTTTTGACACACTTCACCTCAAATGACTTTTATAAAATTTGGTATATGCATAAAGGTCCGATGGCAATACAGCCCAAACAAAAAATATATTTCTACCTCTACCCCCACCCTCTCCTTCCCCCAATAGAAAAATGAGTTTCCAAACAACTCACGATCAGCGATTTCATTATAATCTAAAATAAACTCTTCTGTTCTGTTATTGAACAAATATTTTCATTTAATAAAGTAGATAGCTGAGACTAAAAAGTAGAAAATAAATTGGTAAAAAAATTTTCATAGGTCACAAGCTTTTATAAAATGCACTAAAAATTAAAAAATAATTTTCTAACATTCTAATATTATCATAATAATAAAAGCGATGGCCGCAAATCAAAGCCTAAGTTAATCTAAAGTTGTGATGTAAACACTTAAAGAATATTCAACATAGCAGGTCATCAAAGATATGTTTGATGTGCCGCAATGTTATGCCATTGCCATACCTATGTCAGAGAAATGCTAGGGTATCTTAGGTCGGGTTGGGTGAGTTTGGTACCTCTGCATTTTTCTGCTAGATTGATTCTTGCAAATAGTGATATTTAATTGATACGGATATCTTATCGTGCTAACATCGTCAATATTTCGATCAGTCGGCCATCGCTTTTATTATTATGATAATATTAGAATGTTAGAAAATTATTTTTTAATTTTTAGTGCATTTTATAAAAGCTTGTGATTTAAAAAATTTTCCTGCAACTGGAATTATAGGGTAGATCAAACATCAGACGAAGGATTCTTTTCTGAGCAATAAGAACCCTCGCAACATCGCTAGCCTGACCCCACACAACAATCACGGATCACCTATGTTAAGTGATCCGTGCAACAATGTTGTACGATATGGTCGAAATGGCTAGAGCGTAGTAGACGCCGAGTAATGCATTTTTAGTAAGAGAATTTTTTTTTCCGAAGCCTCATGACGTCGAATTTTAAGATATTTTTTCTGTTTTTTCGCGAAATATGTAAAAAATATGTTAAAAAATCTAAGGCTTAGGGGGGGCGGGCTCCAGGCCCCCCTTGGGTGCGCCCTTGCTTGAAGAACCGCGATACCGCATTTACCTGATAGAACTATAGTAGTTTCGTCACAATATTGAAAAACTAAGCCTTTAGTGATTCAGATAAGTCATTAATAAAAAGTAAAAATATTAAAGGCGCTAAAACACTTCCTTGTGGTGTTCCCAGCTCTAATTAAAATCTGAAAGAACGTTTTTGATTTTAACTGCCATTTTGCGACCACTTAAAAACGATTGTATTAGTTTTTGGAGAACACCCCTTAGACCAGGTCTAATATAAACTTGATCCCGACAGGTTTAAGTGTATTTTTACTTTTGTAGCCCGCGCAGCAATGGCTAGAGAAGATATTATTTTCGACGAAATTTGAGATAACGCCACAAATGTGTTATTTGGGTGTATTTTGAACTATTTTAGCTATATCGTCGTAATGTCTGTCTGTGTGTGTGTATATATCTGCCGTAACACGATAGCTCCTAAACCCCTGAACAGACTTTCACAAAATTTGCAGGTAAAATAGTGTTCGAGACTCTAACGAGCTGATTAGATTTTAGCGAAAATCCATTAATGCTAATGACAGTTTTTTGACAATTAAAAGATTTAAAAAATGCTAACTTTATATATAATATGCGGTTTTGGGAGTTTAGTAGACTCCGTTTTTCTAAATAATTTGGGTTATAACCAAAAATTTCGTAGGAGCTTTCGTTTCTAAGATGTTTACAAAAAACTGTTTTCATGGCTGATATCATGGAGTTCACTTGAAATCTGCTAATAGGCTAGCTAGGAAGGTATCAGATCCGTCATGGATCCATTTATTTTACTTACAGGTGAAATAATTAGAATATATATTTTTGTTAGTTTTTGAGATAAAAAGCTTAAACTTCTGCACTATATGAATTGGAATTCTCTCAAAGTTTGTGAAAAAAAGAAGAAAATACCGCCGTCTTGGATTTGTGACATCAAACAAGCAGTCCTACACAAATTAGAGGCAAGCAACCGGTGGCATTTTTATATCAAGCATCCAGTACAGCGTGTTCCATTTTCGATGGGATTAAATGGGAAACTCGGTTATTATTAAAGATATTGATTTTCTGATTGCACCTTACCATGCTCTTTTTTTGAGCCCTTAAAAATGGCGTAATCAGATTTTTGCTATACCCCGTAGTTTCGCTAATACAGGGAGTTTTTGAAAAAATTGTATTTTTAATAATCCCTTGTATCTCGCTTATTTTGCGAGATACTTTTATTCTGTAAAAACATTTTTATGGCAACTTTTTTAGAAGAAAATAATGACGTTGTCAATTGTTTAAAATATTGTTTAGTTTTTGAGATATGGTATTTATCATAAAAAAATTAAATACGGACCTGGATTTTTTTTATTACTAGTTTGATTGGTTTCTTGCTAGTATTATTATAAAATAATAAAAATTTTAAAAAATTTTGTTTTAAGGTAAAAAAAGAATATTTAATATTAAAAAAAAAATTAGTCCGAACCTGGATATTTCCAACATAAATATAAACTAAAAATTGCTAGTTAAACAATTTTTAGTTTAACTGTTTTGATACTTAGCATTTTAAATGGTTTTACGTTAATTCAACTTAGTGTGTCTTGCAATTTTTAATTTATAATTACGTTGGAAATTTCCAGGTTCGGACTATAATTTTTTTTTCAAATATTAAATAGTTTTTTTTAACCTTAAATCAAAAAAATATTAAAGTTTTATCATTTTAAGGTAATAATAGCATGGAACTAATCAAAGTAGTAATAAAAAAAAATCCAGGTCCGTATTTAATTTTTTTATGATTAATACCATATCTCAAAAACTAAACAATATTTCTAAAAATTGACAACGTCATTATTTTTCTCTAAAAAAGTTGCCATAGAAAGGTTTTTACAGAATAAAAATATCTTGCAAAATAAGCGAGATACAAGGAATTAATTAAAATGCAATTTTTTCAAAAACTCCCTGTATTAGCGAAACCACGGGGTATAGCAAAAAGCTGATTCCACCATTTTCAAGGGCTCCAAAAAAGAGCACGGTAAGGTGCAATCAGAAAATCGATATCTTTAATAATAACCGAGTTTCCCATTTAATCCCATCGAAAATGGGACACGCTGTACACCGCAATCGGGTAACGTTGTATTAACCGAGGTCTGTCTTAAAAGGAGTTTCCGATATCCCGATCGATTGTCAAGCTACCGTACGCTTGATACTGGATATCTTCATAATTTTGAATTCGCGTATAAGTAAGTTTCGTTATCAGCTAACTTTTGTTTAACTTAATTAGTGAATTATGGAGTGGCCAGACAATTATACATACCACAATGTCAATTCCACACAGTGTGTCTGAACAAAGTATAGGTTACATAAAAATGTAATGGACTCTTTCCTGACTTCAGAGCTATATTTATTAAAATCCTAGCTGATCCTCTTCTCGAAATTTTATCAATTTTTTGCCATTTTTCTAGTTAGTCCAGGCGGTGGCTCCTGTCACGTGTGACCTAATATATGTGCTCAGTTTGACTAAGGGGCATTGTTAAGCACACATAGGTGTATAAAAAAAGTTTAGTCACGTGGTCCAACTCATCGTCGTTTGGCCGCCATCTTTGAAAATGGCCGCCAAATTAATAGACTTTTTTGTTTGCGCATATCTCCTTACCCAGTGGTGCGATTTTAATTTTTTAAGGCAAATAAATTTTGTTATTACACATTTTTTAATAAATCAAGTAATTTTTGAGATATAGGTACCAAGATTATTAGTATTTGCGCTCGCCAAAGAATTAAAATAATACACATGCTCATTTTATTGTAGCTACAATATTATTGACATTTGTTTTTTTTGTTACATAGAAGGCTTTAAACCTTTTACAGAAGAGGATTTTGACTTTATGTTTTTAAAGTTTGATGGATGGTACCCCTAAAGACTGCCTTAAAGAGGGTGGTTTCTAAAACTGTTCACAAGATTATACAAAAAGTGAATTTGCAGCGAAACGATGCATCCTAGCGAAAAACGTTAAGAACAATTTTTATAGAACTTTTAATTCCACTTCTTTGGATCATTGTCATATCTTTTACAATTTTTAAGAAAAAAATCAATTTTGGAGCGAAAACATGGAATTTTTACAAAATTTTATATTTTAGCTGACTTGTACAGCTATCTATCAAAGCTAGAATGCTAAGTGATACATTAGAAGAAGCTAAATTAAAAGTACTATAAAAATTAATTTTATCGTTGCAAATTCACTTTTTCAATAATATTGTGAACAGTTTCAGAAACCACCCTCGTTAAGGCAGTCTTTAGGGGTACCATCCAACGAACTTTAAAAACATATAGTCAATATCCTCTTCTGTGAAAGGTTTAAAACCTTCTAGGTATGTAACAAAAAAAAACAAATGTCAATAATATTGTAACTACAATAAAATGAGCATGGGTGTTATTTTAACTCTTTTGCCGAGCGGAAATATTTAGTATCTTGGTATATCTCAAAACCTACATAATTTATCAAAAAATGTGTTATGACGAAGGAACCCGTTTTGAAATATTAGAACACGTCAAGGAAAAAACGGCAAGACTTCTTAACACCCTCTCTTCTGATGATTTCTAAAATTGCTTCCAACATTGGAAAGAAACGCATGCAACGCTGCGTCGATATAGAAGGGGACAACATTGATGGGGAACATCATTAGGTGGCCATACACACAGAGGTTGATCCGTCGGTTTGGAACGTCACAGATAAGTCTGACTGTTTTGTCCGCAACGGTTTAAAACTGCTGCAGTCCACTAACACAAAAAAAAAATCTTTCGAATCGATCCTTCATATCGGTCTGTGGCAGATATAACCGCGCGTTAGTGGGCAAAAACTCAAGATTTATCTGCCGGTTAAATCAAAACTGTGAAATTTCGTCAAGTCGAAAGTTTTATGCGGCACGGTATTTTAAGCATAGTGTATGTAAAATGTTTCGAGCTAAAAAGAAGCAGGCTCTGTGTATGGGAATGATTATTAATATGGAAATAATGCATAGTGGTGTAAAAAAGAGACGTTCCAAGCGGGTTAAAAGTTATTTGCTTAAGAGGAAACTATTTAGCCATGACCTTCTATTAAAAGAGATAAGAGAAAATGATCCAGACGATTTTAAAAATTATTTAAGAAGGGATATTAACACGTATGACCTTTTATTAAATTTGGTAAGAGAGGATCTTACGAAACAAGATACCCAAATGAGAGATGCCATTGGACCAGAACAGCGATTAAATGCTGCCCTTTGTTTCCTTGCCAAGGGAAAATCATATGAAGATCTGAAATTTTCAGTGGGAATTTCTGCACAGGCTCTTGGTTATATCATTCCGGAAACATGTGCCATAATATTCAACTAATAAATTAAAATATGAACGGTATGTTATTCCTGGCACAGTGCAAACCGACAGACAAGTCTGCGCCGGTTAAAATATCGAGCACGGCACCCACAAGTTTCGCCCGCCGGTCTGAACTCACAGATAAATCTATACCGGCTATAACTGGCGCGTGGAATGTCCACTAATTGAAAGACAAATCCGCCAGTTTGAACCGCGCCGTTCCAAACCGGCGGATCAACCTCTGTGTGTATGGCCACCTATTAAGTTGTATTAGTATTTAAATAAAGTAGATTTTTTACAACAGTCTTATAATTTTATTGTCACACCTCGTATCATAAAATATTTAAAAATACTTAAATAATTATCTTAAATTCCAGAGTTTGACTTGATCCAATCCCTGTATGCAGGTATATTAACAAAAATATCAGATTGACCAGGGTTAGTACAAGTTGTTCCGTAAATTATACCAGCAAGTTCGTTCTTGATTGATGCTGGCCCTCCTAAAAGTTTATAACAAAACTTCATGACATAAAATAAAAAAAATAGATCAAAGAGACATTTTGAACTAGTAAAGCTGTCTCTAAATAACGCATATACATAATACTCCAAAACTTACGGAAATAGCAAGCACACTATTAACACGTTGACTGCGGCATCGGTCCCCGGGGACCGATACTGAACTTTACTTTGGTGCGATGGTCAATTTTCTCAAATTCCATTTCCGTGCGGAACGTGTAATCACCTTATTTTTCAAGCTAGGAGAACGTTACCAGTAGCAAAATGTTTGTCATAAATCATGAAATTTGAATATTGCAATAAAATCGCATCGGCCCCCGGGGACCGATGCCGCACAAGAATAAATTATGTTTTTGTCTGGTGCGACATCGGTCCCGGGGGATACAGGTATACAAGGGATACTTAAATGCAATTCTTTTTGGTAACCATAAATTATACAATTTCAAGTGGGCACAAGATCAAAATATCTCCATATCGTATTAATTACCGTAAATTTTATTTCCAAGAAAGGAGCAAATAATTAATTTTTATGAATGGCGTATTTGATGCAAAGTTCAGTTTCTTTCTGCTACTGGTTTCGACTAGAGGCCCTCGATACATTTTACACTTATAAAAACAAGTGTCAAATGTATCGAGGGCCTCTAGTTTCGACTATCAACCCTGCCGCTGTACTTACCGTTGTCAAATTGGCATGTTTGTTTATTAATATCTCCTCCAGCACAAAACACTAAATTAGTCTCATAAAATCTTTTGTTGCAGACATCTTTTGATGTAACATTAATGGCAATACCTCGCAAGTTTGGAGATGCTAAAAATATAAAATACACAGATTAGCAACGTACCTAGATAATAAACGGAACAACTTCATTTTAAATGATTTGGCATTTAAGTTTTATAGAACGTCATTGTGCTTTACTGAACTAAGTACTTTTTTTTCTAAATTTTTTAGGGAAAAAAAACGATATTCGACCAACAATCAAGTGCACCATGGAAATTGAAAAAGATTCGGCCTTACCTTTTTTGGATGTTCTTGTCCAACGATTAGACAGAAACATTCAAACCACTGTATATAGGAAACCTACACACACGGGACAGTACCTAAATTTTAAGTCTAATCATTCTGTTACTACAAAACAAGGAGTTATAAGAAGTTTGTATTTAAGAGCTGTAAATATTTGTAGTAATAATGAACAATTAACCACAGAAATTAACAACATTAAAAAGGACTTACAACAGAATGATTATTCCGAGAAATTAATAAACTCAACGATATTTAAAATTAAAAACAAACAAAATTCTCAAAATAATATTCCGTTAGGTGTTATTAACATTCCATATGTTCAAGGGATTTCAGAAAACATAAGACGAATAGCTAAACACTATAATATAAAAACAGTATTTTCTTCGGGAAATACGATAAGAAGTTTCGTAACTAAAACAAAACTAGACAATCCCTCCAATAATAAGGAATGTATTTACCAAATCCCGTGTGAGTGTGGTAAATCATATGTAGGTGAAACGAAACGCCCTCTTCAGGTTAGAGTAAATGAACATCTAAAAAGTGCCCAATTAGGGGATATTGAAATATCCGGTTTAGCAGAGCTTGCATGGTCAAATGATCACAGGATTCAGTGGTCAGAAGCTAAAGTTTTACATAAGGAGTCGCATTGGCGAAAACGAAAGTTTATTGAAGCTGCGTTTATAATGCAGAATAAAGAAGTTTTCAGTCAACCAAGCACGGATATACCAAACATATGGAAACCACTCCTTAAGGAAAACAGGCGTCCTAGGATTAAAAAGGGAGCGGGCCATCACACCTGACTGCACACCAAGTAGTATAAGTGGTAGCCTAAAGACTAGATTGTTTAGTTTACACTTGATAACGGTTAGAGATACTTACTAACCGAAACGTCGTGTTTTAAAATAAATAAAGACAATGGAAGTCCGAAATTTTATTTCTACACAATCATTGTCTACGAGTTTCAAACAAAGATACAGACCTAGTGCAGTTTGTTGAGAAGTAGCTCCCCATCCAACAACTGTTGCAACTTCATTTTCCAAATAAGTCCGGTCACTTTTTGGAAGAGTTATCGGTGCGGCATGGGATATGTTTACTGGAGATTCCAGCCAAGCAAGAGCTATATCATTTTCAAGGCCATTGTAAAGCGGATGCAGCAAAATACGTGATATTAGAATAAATTGGCCACCTAAAGTGTCAGAAATAAAGCAGTTAATTCATACAGGGTGTGGCAAACAAATAGTGCAGTTTTGAATGGCTATTAAAAATAGCGTGAAAAAACCGCGCATTGTGCTCATATATTTGTATCGGAGTCCTAACCAAACTATAACAAAGTCGAATTACGTTGTCCAGCCGAGGTGGACCCAAGGACGAGCATATTTAATAAGTTGACGCGGGTATATTGGAATTCTAAACTGACTAGGTTAGATTATTTTACAAAAAAAAACCTTTCCTGACTAGATCAGGATATTTTTTTTTGTATAAGAACCTTACCGGATCAGGTTAGAATACTAACCTAACCGGGTCAACTTATCAACTATCTTCGGCCGCTGGTCCACCTCGACAGGACAGGGCAATTCGATTGGTTAGCGCATTTGCAGGAGTGTTTGTATCCAAACCGTTATAAAAATAACCTGCGCGCTATTAACCCAGCGCCTGCAAAAACAGTATCCTAATCGGGAAACACGACAAATAGTCTTTTGTAGCTAAAACAAAACAAAAAAATCCCTTAAATAATAAGGAATGTATTTACGAAATCCTACGTAAGTATTGTTAGAGTAAAGAAATATTAAAAAAGTACCTAGAGGATATTGAAAATTCAAAAAGGATGGAGGATAAGAAAAATTATTGAAGCTACATTTCGACTGCTTACGACCAATAGGGCGATTCCACAGAAAGTGGTCCTAAGCGGATATGTTTTAAACACTTTTATAGGTTATCAAAATTAGTCTTAAATTAAAGCCAACACTTCTTAGCTTACAATCTTGAGTAAGGATTTCATATAGTTTTTCTATTTTCCCAAAAAATCCGAAGAAAAAGCATTAAACTAATTTAGATAAAAATATCCATTATTTTAGCTTAAAGATAAACATCTCAAAAAACTGTTTTTCCTTAAGCTTTTGATATTAAGCAATAAATTAACCATATCGTAGTACCATATACAACAAATGTACAAATGTTCATGCCAAAGTTCGCTTGTTTGTACTTGGTTTAGCCTAAAAATACATGGCATGCTAAACTGTTGTCACGCACGTAACGAAAACATAAATAAAAATATATAACTCGGAAAATAGGCATTAATTAAACGAAATTTTTCTTGTCAAAAGCCAACACATTTATGGGATACCAGAAACAAAATTTAAAAAAATTGCATGTTATAAGTTTTTTTTATCAACAGAAATAAATCTGTCACACACGTAACGAATATTTTAACTTTAAAAATGCAATATTTTCTAAGTAATAATTTTGTTTATTCAGTTTTCGCCTTAAATGTCTATTTTTGAGTAATTCTAAAAGGAATAGTTTGTATAGTCATTGGCGTAAATAAAAAACAAAATAATTATATTATTCGTTGTGTTCATCTGCGGAATGCTACTAGACCTAATAATGTTATTCCAGTTAGGCCTAAATTGGCCCCTTACTTCTACAAATAACACTGTCGAATTTCAATATTCTTATGAAAAAATTATATTTACAAAAAGGTTTGATGTATCTATACATTTTTAGACCTATGTTTATAAGAACCTCTCTTATAAGAGAAAACTTTTTGATATGCTTGGACACAAAAGTTTTAAAAAATATATCCTTTTTAGTTGCCTAGTTATAGTTCTTTTTAAAAATAAAATACAATTAGCTGTTACTTTCTGTATTTTTTCATTAGTCACACACGTAAAACGTTGTTGTCACACACGTAACTTACTTTTAAGTTTATAAATAAAATAATAAAATGCATAAAGAAGCATTTAAATATAAATCTTATTGTACAAAATATTACCAAGTATTAATTAAAAAATAAAAGTTGAATTAAGTATTTGGCAGTTAACAGAAAATTTGTAAAATAACAAAAATACATTATTCTGTAAAGAAATAAAGGTCACACACGTAACGAATTTTTATAATCTTATAAGTAATTTAATATTTTTCCATCAGTGATTTTTTTTGGCGTTAACGTAAGCAAAACTAACAACTTAAACCAGCAAAATTATATTTAATAATTACAATGTGTTTTTGTTGGGTTTAAAAGCAACAATTCTAAAAAAAATAAGTCTGAATGTCACACACGTAACGGTGGAACCACCCACCTTCAGCGGTTATAGGCGGTTATAAATTTAAAAACTCAGAGTCAATTCTGCAATAACAAAATGCGAATTGCCCATATATCTACTGCTTATCACTGCTAAATATTTTATTATTTTTGAGTCCCAAAAATTTCGAGGCGGGGGTTCTACCTCCTTGATCACTTCCCTAGGTTCGGCTTTGGTTATGTTTATTGTTTTGATCCAAATCTCTTGATCCGTCTCAATACAGAGAGCAAGCAAGATTTTGCGAGCGTTTTGCCTATTCGAAAAAAGAAATCACAGCGGGAGTGACGCAACGCTGAATCGAACAGATCAATCTTTTTGAGATTGACCTCAGATTGTTTGGGAGCAGTTTATGATCGTGGATCGAAAACGGTATTAGAATTAGGCCCGATTCACATTATACGTACCAAAACCGTCATGTCACCGTAACGTCACGGACACGTTTGACGCCGCCCAATTCACAGGGGCGGCTAGTGCATAAGGGCTGCAGAGCTGCAGAACCCCCAAAATTTTCACATTATTTGACTATTTTTCAGCCGCTGCTATTTTTCTAATATAATTATTTTATTTCTAAAATTATTGGAATAGCAGTATATTTTCGGTCCGGTGTTGGTATAGTAGGCTTTCAAAGCGCGTACGTGTGATGAGTATGCGCCGCGCAATGTCGCCGACGCCCGCCATTCACAGCCGGTCAAATGAAGTTATTGGCATTGTTGCGCTGCTAAATTGCAACACAACGTAGCTGGGCGGTTAACGAGATCTGTGCTCGGTTAGGAAACCCTTCCTTCGCCCCGCACCGCACTTGCTCATGGGTTTAGAGAGCGAAATCTAGGCAAAAATAGAGCTGCAAAACTTGCAGTTCCAGTACAATTCCGGGCGGGCGGGCTCAGCGTTGCGTGTTTGCGGGCGCATTTATTTATTTAGAAGACGCCAAACGCATGAGCGGGAGGTTATGGTAGTATTTGTTGTTTGTTTTTGTATAATTGTGTACGAGTTCTCAAATGTCTAGAAAATACGTGCAGGCAAAACATTGGTGAGTACATATTATGCTAACGTAGTGGATGTGAATTAAATCTTTTGTAAAAACGCTATTTTTTCCTAGGCATTGTAATTTTTGCCAAACCAAACTTGGCAATTTTTTACTTTTTATAATAGACACGTGATCTGGAGACTGTAAAAAAATAGCATTTTTTATACCCTATCGGCAGAACTCACAAACTTTACTGTCACGAGCAGCCACTGCCAATTCACATTACACCGGCAGGCTCCGTTCCATCATGCCACCGGCATGCCACCGACACTTTTATTCTAGCAACTAGCGGTAGGGGTTTATTGCCAAATCAGAGTGTACAGTGAACAAAATAGACTTTACTTTAATGTTTTAACAAGATCCTTACCAAATTTTAGGATGGAGAAATAATAGCTTCATGTTGAAATTTTTTTGAACAATGCAGTGAAAAACAGTGTTAAAAAAAATCATTTTCCATGTATTTTAAAAGTAAACCCACCATATCTCCATCTTGAAATTTGACGAGGATCTTGCTAAATCATTGACAAAAAAAAAATATTTTTTTGAAAAAAGTAAAATAGAACATTTTTAAAAATTTTTAAAAACAATTATGTTTTTAAATCTCAGTTTAGTTTTTTATAAAAAATAAATCATGACACCTGATTTAAAAGCCACTTTCAAGAACTTTCCAATAAGCCATATGTCGCTATTCTGGTGTAAGTAGTTCTCAAAGTATCTTATTTTTATTGAGTACATGTTTCATCCAAAAAGGCATTTTTTTGATTTTTACAATTTTACAAAAATTATCAAAATTATAGAGGTGGTCTGTCAAAGCTCCATTTCTTTGTGGTTGATTTCATATATAATGACCACTGAAGACAAAAATACTTTCTTCTCTTCAGAGAAAAATATTTTGTTTGAAGCACAATAAAAAGAGTTAAGAAAAAGGAAATTCAGGTTAATATTAAGCTCGTCGGACAAAATTAAAAATATTAAAAAAGTGAAACATGCCAAAATATTTATAAAATATAGTAGGCATAGGTGGCTCAATGCATCCGTGAATTTAATTTACTTTTAAAAAGTTCCAGTTTTAAAAAAGATTAATAATACAATTTATAAAAATAGGAAAATTTAAAAAAAAACTCTATTTCTTTTTACTTTGAATTATTGCAGACATCCTTTGTAGATAGGTATCTTTTGTAGTATTTACGAAGTTTCACAATTTATTTATTACCCCAGTCTACCTTATCCGTGTGCAAATAGTTTTACAATAAAAATGGCATTTTAAGTTTATTATTTAAAAATTTTAAATTTTAGTACCCGTACATTTTGGGAAGGGTGTCACATTGACCAAGCAGTGTTCTGAGGAGTCCCATAAGGACGAAACAGTTAAGTGTCAACACTTATTAGGTGTCCATTAGATCTTGGACCCCCGTGAGTTTAAGCTTTCAAACTACCCACGGAAAAATACTAGAGAAACAAAAAACCCTTATTTTTTTACCCGATTAGCCACCTTTTTGGTTTTTGTATTCTTTTGCAAATTTGAATATCAAAAATATTTTTTTTCCATAGGCGATCTTTATAAATATTATTGCAATAATTTCGTGAGGCTATAATTATACAAATCTTCATGTTTCCGAAATTCTTCAAAAAGAAGTTCGTTGGAGTCGATATCAGTACACCGAGTCCGCCGACAGCCAGCCGCGTTTGATAGTTTCGCATTCACACTATACGTACCGGCAAGCCACGGCAGGCAACGACAGGTAAAATTTTAGAGACATTTTGGGTCAGCTAAAATAACAGAAAATTTGACAGCTGTTACCGTTATTGTTACTAAGAATAACGGCAACACTCAGGGCAAAAAAGATAGATTGTGGAACACTTAAGATAACACAACACAAACGTTAATTTAGTAGTTTCACACACCTTAGACTTTTTGTTTATTTATTTTTATTAGATTTATGGCTTTTTACAAACCAAACTACCGAATTATAGTAAACAATTCGACTGCATAGGGCTGTCTAACAAAACATATGATCAAATCCAAGATGTCTTTCATAGGACAAACAAACCGATTTCCCATAAGCCGTAATGTTAACAAAAACGTAAATTTTACAAAAACGACAAGAGCTTTAGTCTCAAAAATTAATCAGTTTTAAGAACAGATCCTTTGTGCATATGGGAAAAATGCGTTTTTCTTAAAAATATTAAACTAAAGCGAGAAAATCTGAAATAAAAGGGACCATGTTTTCTTCAAAAAAGTAGGTTATGTTTTTGTTTATTTTGTTTTTTTTTAACTTTTTTTTCTAGTTTTTTCACTTATTTTGAATTATTACATGGGCGCACCAAGGGGGCAGGGGGCTAGGGGCCCGGACCTCGCCAAACCACATATTTTTTTAGATATTTTCCATATATTTCATGAATAAACAGAAAACATGGCATAAAGTACAACATCATGAGACCTCTGGGCCCCCCCCCCCAGGGGTATCGGGCCTCCAAAGGTTTTTGACCAATGAATCAGCCCAAGGTAGGAGAAAGTAGTTCTATTCAAAGAGCTCACTTCAAGGCTCACTTAACAGAGACGAAATTGAAATAGACTAAACTTTTCTCATCAGATTCAGGTTTTCTATTAGGATCTTTTGTTGTACTTGACTAAACCTTTTGCTAAGTAATAGGCCTTCTATAGCGTTAAACTGTGAAAAATATTTCACTATAATTTTCAGGTTTAGACAAAGTTTAATTGTTTTAACCCTCCAGTAGTGATGAAAAAGAGGCACGACTTATAGGTAGGTCAGTCCAACAGATCAATATGCACATATGAGTTCCAACCCAGGTTGGTCAAGCAAACTTCTAATAAGTACATACAAAATATGTTTATTTAAAAAAATATAAGTAAACATTATATAAAAAAAAACTTGCAAAATTAAAATACAGTTTTTCCTTGTCATTGGCCTCACACACCATCCATCACCATATGATTTTCCATGAACTATAATACATAGGGCTTAAGTACGGTCAAACCTAAGGTTCATCAGCTAACAACAGTAAGTACTGTTCAAATTTTACAACAGTACAATATTCGCTGTTGTATTACTACTGTCACTATTACTTTTATTACTGTTTTTTTGTAACAATATTTGCTCAATTATGTATCTAAAAGTTTATACAAATAAATATATACTCTACTCTACAATTGGGCGTAACAGCATATGACCCATTAGGACTATTAGAACCCAAGTTTTTTTGAGAGAAATTGAAAAAAATATCTGAGAGAACTTATTTGTTTTTCTTGTGGTCATCAAAGTCAACAAAGATTACTTTTTTTCCATCTATTATTAATGATGTCATAAAAAAATTTTTTTGGTAATAAGCTCAGAACAGTACTGTAGAAATTTCACAACAGGACTTGTAGTAGGTCCAGTCCGATACTATACAAATTTTATGGTGTACAAGTTTTAGGTGTCAAAAAGCATGGAAATAAAGGAAACCAAAATAGTTTAAGATAAAAAGAGGTTTGAGTTGGGGAGATTGTCAAATTCACCAGTTTATTCTAAACTGTTTTGAGGTCTGTAAAATAAATATTTATTAAAGAAAAAGAAACTTTGATGATACAGGACTTCACTCGACACTATACAGGACGCTACACTACCAAGAGTTTATTTAACAGTTCTGTAGGATGGTGTACAAATTTGGTTCAGCTCATTATTCACACTTTAACCTCATATTGTTTTCCTTTTCTTTCTTCTCTGGACCCTTTTTTCAACCATCATTTTTAAAATTTTTCAACCGTTTTGAAACAATAATCCATTCAGGAAAGACCCAGTCATGATCATTGCTGTATTCTAGTTTTGAAAGTTGCTTGCCTAGAATAGTAAAAAAATCATAGTGAAATATTTCTTACAGTTTAACACAATTCTATGTTACACTTCTGCAAAAGGTCCACTCAAGCACAAAAAAGATCCCAATAGAAAATGTTGCCAAAATGGCAGTTACACATTTATCCAAAACAAACCAGACAAAAAACTTTCGAATATTTCAATTTATCCTCTGTTAAGTCAGGTAATAGAGCACTTATCCACTTTCTTTTCCCTTCTTTGAGCTGATACCTAGTTCATTTAAATGAAGATGATTTTTTAAGGTCAAAATACTTGGCATTCCATCAAAAATAACATTATCAAGCTCTCCCCAGCTGCCACAATTCATAACAGCACAGAAACTAATAATAATGATTTAAACTGAGTAAAAAACTGAAAAAAAAGTAAAAAAAAAAACAAAAGTAAATAAAAACATAACCTGACTTTTGAACAAAACATGGTCCCTTTTATTTGAGATTTACTGGCTTCAATTGATTTTTTTTAAGTAAAACGCATTTTTCCCATGTGTACAAAGGTTCAATACTTAAAACAGCATCTTTGTTGTAAATTAAATCGTTTCAGTTTTTTTTTAAATTACGTTTTTGTTAACATTGCGGCTTATGGGAAAACGCTTTGTTTGTCCCATGGCGACCATCTTGGATCGAAAAACAGCTGATCGTGACAGTTCGTTAGACAAGCTAATTAAACAAAACAATACAAAACTAACCTTAAAAAATAGCGGTAACATTAAAGGCCGGCCACCGTAAGTACCGGGCGCCGTTACCGTACATAACAAAAAAGGAGCGAGAAGCTGCTAATGCACAGACTCAGTAATAACAATAACGGTAACAAAGTGTAAAATACGCGACCCAAAATGTCCTTATTCTCTTCGAGAAAACTAGCCGGTCGGGACGGCGACGGCACGGTGGATAGAATAGACCGGTGTTCGGATCTTATATATATATATATATATATATATATATATATATATATATATATATATATGTCGAATTTTCCACGTCACTGGTGGTCCAGCTGATTTTTGTAAACAAAAGTTAGATCTGTTATGAACAACGGAACAACTAATATTTTTTGAATTTTTTGAAAACTAAGGCCATTTTTCCATTGTTTTCTAGTACACCCTTATAAAATGTAATTTTCTAGATGTATTGTTATTTTTTTTTAGCCCGCTTTATTTTTTATTTCACAAAATTTAAACTACAAGTCAAACTGAATGTGATCGTTTAATATCAAAGGTGAACCGAGAACTATTGGGTAGTAAACAACGAGGTATGTCACCGAATAATTTTTGAAGCTGAAATGAACACATTCATTTCTTCGAATTTTAGTTTTTATGTAAAGAGAAATGAAGCGGGCTAAAAAAATTAACGACTGGTATGTCTGACAAATATTATTTTATAAGAATATACTAAAAAATAGTACGAAAAATGCCTTAGTTTTCAAAAAAGTCAAAAAATATTAGTTGTTCATATCATAGCTAACTTTCGTTTCTAAAAATGAGCTGGACCACCAGTGACTTGAAAATTCGACATATATTTATAAGATCCTAACAACGGTCTATTCTATCCACCGTGCGGCGACGGTACGTTGCCGGTGCGGTGTAATGCGAATACGTCTATTGCTTTTAATATAAGAATATTTTACGTGTCTTTGACGGTACGGTGACGTAACGGTGGCGGTACGTATAGTGTGAATCGCGCCTTAAGGGGGAAAATCACACTGCATACACCAAGTAGTATGAAAGTACTTGAATGGATTGTTAGTTTACAATTAAAAAGAGTTAGAGATACTTACTAAACGAAACGCCGTATTTAAAATAAATACCTACTTACCACTAGATCGTGAATTAGATCCAGCTCTAATTCCTAAAGCCATGTAAGGTAATTGAGATCCGACATCTACACAATTTGCGTTGGTCAAAATTACGTTTCTAAAAAAAGTTGTCGGTTTAAAAATGTTTAAACTTAATATAATCAATAAAATACAATACTCTTATAATGTGTAGAGTTCTACGAGACTTTTAATATATAAACAGTAATATAAAATTAAGTTGGGCTGTTTTTAGTTCAGTGGATTTTATGCTTATAGGTGCGTATTATTTCCCATAGTTATATTGTCTCCATTTGAAAATGCAGAAAGTTTGCATAAGCAAAGCACGACCTACGACGCTTTACCGCTAAGGCGGCAACGCAGTATTACTTCAAAATTCCAAAACTGATTCCAGAAAGTAGGTGGGTATAAAAATAAATCAAATTTAAGCGCGCGTGAAATGGATGTAATTTCAAATGAAGAAAGGGTACTATGCAAAAATTTGTAAAGGTCAGTGGCGGCGCGTGGTAAAAAGCTTTGGGGTGCACACCAAAAAAAAATTAAAATTCCGGCGCAGGCATACATTTTTTTTGAGCGCCACGCTAACTTTTTGGGCCCTCGAGTGGGTCGTCATATCATATAATTTAGAGCAAATTATTAAAAAATTAGATATTTAGTTAGATATTAGTTACCTACCCATTATTATTGTAATTATAAATAAATAATAAATGTATCATCCCTAGTTAACATATATTTTCTCTTCTAATGGCAAAGATGAAAATTTAATTGCCTTTAAATATTGCACGCTAATGCTATCAGAATTAGAAACTTCCGCCATTGTCGTAAATACCAAATCGTCGAAATCAAAACAAACCGCCAGCGCCCGAGCAATAATAGAAAGTTGTCTAAGCGCGCACTACTGAAAAGTGCGCGTGAACTGCTCTAAAACGTAACACGAACCGTGGACGTGGGAGGCATCACGCGGGTGCGAGCGGCATCGAGGCTAGTTTTTGTATAAGTGCGGTGCCGAAAGAAGGTTCAGATTCTATGTACTGTCAAATTCTATTGGGGCATGTCGTCCTCTCTTTCTATATTTCGTAATTAGCATGCGACATAACATTCACGGTGCATAGAATTTTGTTCCAGTAAATTACCGTAAAGAATTAGATTCGAGCTTGGTTTGAACACAAATACAAACACATACATATCGAGTATTAATTTCTAGATAATATTCCAGTCTTTAGTGAATTCCTTTTGGGGTAATTATTAATTAAATTAAGGAATGATCAAAGTTTAATATTTTTTTAAGTGTAATTTGGGAGTGTACGTGCACATGTGCACTTATGGAGAAACCGCCACTGGTAAAGGTATATATACCACTGTTCCCTGTCTGTCGCCGTGTTCATCCATCCAGTTCCCGCATGTTTCTTCAAATCGCCCGCCCATCCCATTTGGGGTCTTCTTCTACTTCTTTTATTTTCCTAAGGTCTCCATTTTACAATACAGTTGTTCCATTGATTGTCTTTCTGTCTAATAATATGACCGGCAAATTTCCATTTTAATTTCTTATCCATTCATTCTTTTTCTATCTGTTTCTATCTCTAGCTTTACATGTAACATTTGTCTTTCCATTGATCTTTGGGCTTTTGTTACCTTATCCATGTTTTTTGTAAGTATTTGTTGGCTGGTGTTATTAGGATTTTCATGATTAATACGTGGTCAACTGTACTGAGACCTTTTCTGAACTCTGCTTGTTCTTTTGATTGATATCCGCCAAATTTTGTTATTAGTTTATCTGTTAAGGTATCTGAGGGCAGTGCCTCGCCTAGTTCGCGCTGCCGTACCATCTTTTTTTGAAACATTTTAGTCTCAAACTTTGCACAGTCGTAGATCTTCATAGAGTTAACAACCACTCCAAGTTTCATGGACTTCCATGAAGTAGTAAAGTAGTTACGAAATTTCAAAAAACGTCGAAATTGCCACTCACTCACTGACTCACTCACTCATGTATAGATCATCAAAATTCTACTGTACTTCCAGACATGCTACAAAGCTGAAAAGACTGATAGAAATTATGAACAAACCCCTGCAAAAAATAAAAAAACCCCAAATTTCTAATTTACCTCCTGCCCTATACATGTAAAGTTATGTAAAAGTAACATTGCCCACTTTCTGAAATGCTGGAGAGCTGAGCTTTGACAGACTGATAGGAACTATGATAAAACTATAGGAAAAAATTTAAAAACCCCAAAATTATTATTTATTTCCTTCCCCTATAAATGTAAAGTAATGTAAAAGTAACATTGCCCACTTCCAGAAACGCTAGGGACTGATAGGAACTATGATAAAACTAAATAAATTTTAAATAACCCAAAATTTTAATTAACCTCAAAATAATTAATAAGCCAAAAGTTATATATTAAATATTATCCAAATCCTTTAAAAAAGAAGTGAAATCATAACAACAACATTTTATGTAAAAAAAGTCAAGTACGTGAAAATGGTATTCCGTAAAAAGAATTGAGATAAAAGTAAAGCCAAGTTCTGCAATACAAAATTCAAAATGAAAGGTTATTACTAGTTTGGAAATGTTTTTCTAAACTTGGCTATTACGGCTGCAAAAGACTCCTAGGCACAGTGCTAAATTGCACATAATGAAGTTGGCTGTAATAGCAAAGTTAAAAAAAAACATATCCAAACTAGTAAGAACCTTTCATTTTAAAATTTGTATTGGAGAACTTGGCCTTACTTTTATCTCTATCCTTTTTATGGAATACCATTTTCGCGTACTTGGTTTTTTTTTTACATGAAATGTTTTTGTTATGATTTAATACTTGTATATCAGGAAACAGCCGTTTGATTGCACATATTTGATATAATTAATATACGCCATTAGACAGCCACAATAAAGCTTGATATATAAAAGCAAATGAGGTTTGGTTGTCGTTGTGGTTTGGAGTCCGCGGTTGGAAGTTCATTATCAAGGATTTATAAACTTATCTAGAAGTTTTATTTTGTGTGGTCTGTTTCAAGCGCGGATTTGAGAGGAGGGAGGGTAACGGGATAATTACCCCCCCCCCCCCCTAGAAAAAAAATATGCACTTTTTCCTAATAAAATAAAATAACCCCCCCCCCCTAGAAAAAAAATTACATTAAAAAAAAAATTTCGTCGACTATTACCCCCCCCCCCCCCCTAGATTTTGACCCAGATCCGCGCTTGGTCTGTTTAAGGATTATGATAAGTCAACCAATGGAGTTAACACAGGATATGATCATGTGATCAAATGCTACTACATTTTGATTTGTAGATGCTAACTGTAGCAATTCCAACATAAAATTTTGTAATCTTCAACATTTTAAGTGAAATAACACAGACATATTTCAATAAGTTGATCTTCAACTTGCGAGCCTCAACTGCTTTTGTAAATCCCACGTAAAAGAGTGCGTTTTTAATACCGTTTCCATTATTTAACCCTTTCTGTCCCGGGCCTTAATTTACATGTTTGTCCCTCAGTCCCAGAGGATTTTTCATGCTGTCCCATTGCCTTATATATACGTCGCATATAAATAAACAAATAAATGAAAGAACAATGTTTATTTTTTGTTATGTTAATGAGAAATATATATTTTATAGAAGTACTCATCAGAGAGAAAAACCAACTTAAAAAAATGTAACTAAAAAAAATTATGTAAAATTTTTTTTCGGACATATTTCGACGGAATTGGAACCCCAATAGGTGTAAAATTTTACAAGTAGCGCATATTTTCGGCTTTGAACGTATATATACGGCGGCTGGGACTACAGACACACTTTAAAAAAAAAAGGGTTAAATAGATAATTCCATTTTTGTACCTAGGCCAGTGGCGACTCGCCCATTGACGCAGCTAAAGCGCTGCTTCACCTCTTTTTTTACACTAAATATAATAATCTATGAATCTAAGACAGAATAAAAGATTAAAAACCTGAGCCGCGTGGCACCGCGTTAGCACAACCGAAGGAGCTGTTGGTCACCTTATTACCTATCAAGCGATAATAGTTATTTAAACAACAAGGTTTGAAAACGACTCTTTGCACACGATCGAGACAGTTTCGAGTCGAGTCGAGGGAGTGTGCAAAGAGGTTTTCAAACGAGTTTTTTACAATATTTTTTATACGACTGCTAATAAATAAAGAAAAATCAAATTTTAATTTAACTTGTTTTTATTTCCGACATTTTTACAACAAAACTTTAAAAATTCAACAATTTTTTGACGTATCTAATCAACAAAACATACGAGCAGTGACGGTTGTTACGGAACTAAGCCAACTTATATTGATGGGTGACAACAACAAAAATCACAATGACGGGAGACCCGTATGCAGAAATGACATAGGCGTGCGCAAAAATGACATAAGCGTGTGCAAAACGTTTTGCACACAGCGTGCGCAAAATGCCATTTTCGGATCGTGTTCTCCGTGCGCAAAACCCCCTTTTACAAGACAGTCGTATAAAAACAACCTTGTGCGTTTCCCGCTGCGGATTCTGTACTTTCGAATTCTATAGCGACATGTCGTCATCTCTTTTTATAATTTGCAACTGGCAGGCACCGAACCAAACATATCGCATGTCATTTTACAGGGCAGAGAATGCGAGCCTGGCGTACAGATACGCATTGAAGTGATTTTGTTTTTCGTTTGCCTGTGTCTACTCGATATGCCACGGGGTGAAGGCGTCCTTTGGTTTTCATGACAACATCGCATATTTCGCAGGGCAAAGAATCAGGGGTTGAATCTGCGTACATTATTGAAATGGTGTCCGGTCACAGTAAACGGCTCGGTTAGATTGCCTGGTTTTCTTGGTAATTTGTGTCCGGTTACCGACATATTGTTTACATTCGGTTCTGATTCGGGTTTTATTTTAATTGTTTTGCATAATGTTCACTGTGTACCATGCAGTGTGTGTTTTTCTGGAAAACCCATTTTTGAGGTGGATCGACAAAACAGACTTTTTAAACTCTGAAAAGCCGACCCCTATATTGAACGTAAATAAACCATCTCAGGTTAAAGACAAGAGTCTACATTTGACATTTTAAAGAAGGATAGACGAATTACCTCACACACAAGCAGTAAAATTACCTGATTTCGCTCATTTTTCTAAATTTAGGTTTTTTATAGAATAAGTACTTACATCATTGGCATATTTCTACGAGGGTGGATCAAATATAAACAAGCCTTTTAAACTTACTAACGGAAAAGTCATTCAAAATGAACGGGGCCGTTATAATTTTGGAGTAGGGATATTCAGCAGCATCTAGGCGGCTGGTAGTGCCGCGATGCTCATTTGGCCAGGAGCAATCGCAATGAGCAAGAAGAAAGTACACAGCAGTGTTGCTCAAAGAATAATCATTAAATTTCTTACACGTGGAAACGTTCGATGCAGATGGTGAGCACAGTTCGGAAATAAGACGCTTTCGTTGGTAGCTGTAAAAACTTGGTCGTCCGCGTACCATCATTTCTGCATGCAAATTTTTAGCGACCGTTTTCTGGGACTGGAGAGGAGTTGTTCGTCTATTTTTTGCACGAGCGAATAACAATAAACGCGGCTTACTACTGCAACTTACTCGACCAGGCTAGCTTGATTATCGTCAAAAGAGAAAAGCACACCCCAGACCAATAAAGAGGTGGAAGCATTCGTGCGCAACTGGTTAGATACCCGCCCAGCTTCCTTTTATGAAAACTGGATTAAAAAACTGACAAACCGTTGGGAAAAGTGTATTAACAGATAAGGGGGATGTGTAGAAAAGTAGAAAAAATTTTTGTTTTGTGTCATGTTTCTAAATAACTAGTTTATAAACAAAGGCTTGTTTATATTTGATCCACTCTCGTATATTTTTATTTTTTATTTGTGTGTATAAAAAAATGGAGGCACGGGAATCCTGCATCACTTATTGCGAAAGTTACAAGCCGCCACTGACCTAGGCACAGTGTAGATTATCTATCTTTGGTGTAGATTATTTACAGTGTAACCTATAGTTGATGTTCTATTTAAGTGGCACCGCGTCATAGCTATGGTAAACCAAATTCTGCGGCAAAATCTAAGTAAAGAAGCCTTAAAAACTTAGTGTTTTACTTTGTACATGCAGTGTGCCGCTCGGGGCTTAATGTTCGAAGGATAAAACACTACGACCTTTTAAAGGAGAGATCAAAGAGGTACTTACCTGATAAATAAAGATCCGAAACATAAAAGAGGATCCAAAATTATATTAAAATGTGCGCAAATATTGATTTAGTTGCAAAGACGGTAATTTGTTTTGTGAAAAGCTCCGTCATAATTGTTTGACATACAGTCAAAATAACAACGAATAGAAAACGTCAAAGCCCTGTTAAATCAATAATATGTTCGTAACAACCAGATAATAGTATATATGTTCCTTTCTAATGAAATCGTTTAGAAGAAGACATCAATAAAAAGCAAGTAAAATAGTAAGCTAATGACTAATTAGTGCAGTGCCTTATTTTGGGAATCAATATCAATAAAAAAATTAAAGGAAGTGCGTGCCACTGTATGTACCCCTCTACTCCCTTCCCGCCCATCAAGGTTTTGATGACGCGGTGTCACTTTAATAGAACATCAACTTATAGATAGGTACTTACCGGGAAATAAGGCTAGCTCCACAAACATGCGTGTTATATTGTTGCAGTGACACAACATAAGGAACTCTTGAAATGTCTATTTCATTACCGCCGACAATGTTTAATTTAGAAACTGAGCTTCCTTAAATATCAGAAATTTAAAACAATTTTTTTATAGTGTTTTGCAGTGGCGTATATAGAAAAAAGTTTCGGGGTGGGCCCGAGACAGTTTGGGGGGGGGCCCGAGACCTCATGAGGCTGTATTTTATGCTATTTTATGTTTGTATTCATGAAATATGTGGAAAATATCCAAAAAAATCTTAGCTTCGGGGGGGCGGGCCCCCCAGGCCCCCCCTTATATACGCCACTGGTGTTTTGGTTAAGCTTGTTAAATTTTTATTTACCTAACAAGTGCGGAAAGTTGTACTTTTCCGATCGCGACGGCAGTTGCACGAACGACGCGGAGCGGAGTTCGGGCAAGCCGTCAAGGGTTGAAAAGATAGTTTGCGCAAGAGTTAGGTATATTGTTTTTTCTTGGAGTGTTTTTGTCAATCTTCTTTATTAAAAAAATATGTTTTAATTCGCAAAGATTTTATAATAGTGATAGAAAATGGTACATAAAATAAAATAGTTACACAAACCATTTAATTTAAAAAAGTTACTTTTCGGCACGATTTTTTTACTTTTCCAGGCGTTTTTTTATGCACGGAAAAATAATGAAACAGGATTTTTTATCATGATATGTTAAGAAGGAACTTTATTTAAAGAACATTTAATTAACAATAACGAAAAAGTTAACGATGGTAAATATTGAAATTAAAAGAGCACTTTGTGTTTGTTGCATGCTGCAATATAGCAGATGCCGCAACATCTTGAAGAACGTCGTTTCTTATTTAAATTTGATTGGTTGGTGTTTGGCCCACTACAGAAATGCCTTGATCAGTTTGCTGCTGAGAATTACTAGTGTAGTGAATGGAGGCAGGTATATTGGCCTGTACAGGCTGTAACACATTACAGGATTCTTTTTTCGGTGCTTCTGGTAGTATCGGTACAGCAGCACTTCTTCAAAATAAAACTTGTGTGTAGGAGGACGGGTTTTTATTTGGAAACGATTGTGAACAGGATTCTTGCACTTTGGACGTGCGGAAAAAAATTGTGCGGAAAAGTTCATCTTTCTAAACAACAAATCGTGCGGAAAAGTTACTTTTCCACACGCTCGTAGAAAATGATTTTTAGGAAAAATAACTTGCTAGATTGTTTACAAATGTAATCAAATATTCTTTTTCTAAAAAAATAGATCTCGTTTTCTACCAACACATGCTAAATTTAAACACTTAAACCATTTTTTATAAATTAACATTATAAAAATCGTTTATAACAAAATTAACTAATTATGCGTGGTTTCCTCTTTTTGGACATCATTTTGACTTACCAATTACTGCTTGAAAAGCCACAAAAATTAAAATTAGTTTGAACATTATAATTGTTTTTTGTTTTAAATTTTAACAAAATGACCAGTAACGTTGTCTGCTATTAAAAAAAAATATTATTTTTATTATTTTTTTAATAAGTGGTACACTTGAAATATACTATCATGATTTACGACTGATTAATATTAAAATTTATCATTCTTCTAAGGCTGCGTTTTTTACAATCCATTCTCGACTGGCAGAAACACTAAAATATACTTGAGGAAACTCGGTGCTTCCACATCCCAATTCATGAAAAATTACACCAGCAAGTTGGTTATTTTTGACCATAGGCCCACCTAAAAATTTAAGTTATTTATAAAAAATCTGAGGGCACGGCAGTGCCTAGCCAAGTTCGCGCGCCGTAACCATCTTTTCTGGAAACATTTTAGCCGATATTTGACCTACCTAAAACTCTACTTCGGAATGAGCTACGAATCTTAAACTTGGCACAGTCGTAGATCTCCATGGAGTTAACAAACCCTCCAAGTTTCATGAAATTCCATAAAGTAGTAAAGTAGTTACGAAATTTCAGAAAACGTCGAAATTGCCACTCACTCACTCACTCACTCACTCATGTATAGATCATCAATATTCTACTGTACTTCCAGACATGCTACAAAGCTGAAATTTGGCAGACTGATAGAAATTATGACCAAACCCCTGGAAAAAGTCAAAAAACCCCAAAATTTTAGTTTACTCCCCTCCCCTATACATTTAAAGTTATATAAAAGTAGCATCGCCCACTTTCAGAAATGCTAGAGAGTTGAGCTTTGGCAGACTGATAGGAACTATGATAAAACTATAGGAAAAAATTAAAAAACCCCAAAATTTTACATTACTCCCCTCCCCTATACATTTAAAGTTATGTTAAAGTAGCATTGCCCACTTCCAGAAATGCTAGAGAGTTGAGCTTTGGTAGACTGATAGGAACTATGATAAAACTGTAGGAAAAAATCAAAACACCCCAAAATTCTAATTTACTTCCCTCCCCTATAAATGTAAAGTTAAGTAAAAGTAACATTGCCTACTTCCAGACATGCTAGAGAGCTGAGCTTTGAAAGACCGATGGTAACTATGATAAAGTTATAGAAAAAAATTAAAACACCCCAAAATTCTAACTTACTTCCTTCCCCTTTAAATGTAAAGTTATGTAAAAGTAACACTGCCCACTTTCAGAAACGCTAGAGAGCTGAACTTTTTAAGACTGAAAGACAATATGATAAAACTATATGAAAAAATTTAAAAACACCAACATTTTAATTTACTTCCCTCTCCTATAAATGTAAATTTATATAAAACTAATATTGCACACTTCCAGCAACGCTAGAGAGCTAAGCGTTGGAATGCTGATAGAAATTATGATAAAACCATGGGAAAAAATGTAAAAAGTCCAATATTTTCATTTACTCTCCTCCCCTATACATATAAAGTTATGTAAAAGTAACATTGTGCACTTTCAGAAACGCTAGAGAGCTAAGCTTTGGAAGGCTAATAGGAGCTACGATAAAACCATGGAAAAAAATTAAAAAACCTCAAAAATTTAAGTAAGGCATTGCAAAAGTTTTGAACAATATTCCGCATATTTTACTACTTTAAAAATTAAGTATTATTCAATTCCCTTAAACAAGAAGTGAAATCATAACAAAAACATTTCATGTAAAAAAAGGCCAAGTACGCGAAAATGGCATTCCGTAAAAAGAATTGAGATAAAAGTAAAGCCAAGTTCTCCAATACAAATTTCAAAATGAAAGGTTCCTTACTAGTTTGGAAATATTATTCTAAACTTGACTATTACGGCTGTAAATGACTCTTACGCACAGTGCTAAATTGAACATAAAGAAGTTTGACGGTAATAGCAAAGTTTAAAAAAATATTTCCAAACTAGTAAGAACCTTTCATTTTGAAATTTGTATTGGAGAACTTGGCTTTACTTTTATCTCAATTCTTTTTACGGAATGCCATTTTCGCGTACTTGCCCTTTTTTTACATGAAATGTTTTTGTTATGATTTAAATTTTCCAATCTTAATTCAACATCAAAACAAACAAAGGAATATTTCGAAGGATGATCAAAGACTAAATAAATTAATGTTCAAGCTGGTCCTCAGAATGGAGTAGCAGTAGCCGTATACATTGATATTAATGCCTCGTTAAACGTGGGGATTAAACAATTCGCCGCGGCCGATTCGGCGAGGGGATTATTTGCCGTGATTCGATTTGCCGCGGTGACAATTCGCCGCCTACGATTGCAGTTATTTCGTGTAGTAAACATATTTTTGAAAAAAATATTAAAAATAAAATATTTTTTTTTGTTTTTTTTTTATAAATTAGTTTTTGGAAAAACTGCCTTTTAAAATAATGTTAGTTAAAAAAAAAATTTAAATGATTTTTTTTTTTATAAATTAGTTTTTGGAAAACAATTTTTTTGTTTTATTTTATAAATTAGTTTTTTAGAAAACTGCTTATTGAAAAAGCAGGTTTTTTTCGAAAAACCATTTCTTTTACTGACATTTTTTTGCAGACAGCAGTTAGGATATGTTTAAAATTAACCAAAATTTTAGTGCAAGTAATAAAAAATTATACGATGCTGAAAACTGGTCGGTGTGTGTGAAAAACAAAATGCTTTTTTTAGTGATTCTGCGTGGGTGCGAAAAGGAATGTGTGATATCAAGCACTTTAGAAAAGTTAGACACAAAATAAGTGCTACTTATTTAAATAACCACATAGACTGTTCTATGGTGGGCAAGACTGATATTAGGTGCCAATTGAATAGTGCCTATAGGCAAAACATTACCGAACATACCATACTTTCGATCTTTTGTACTTTCGATCATTTGTACTTTCGCCCTTTTGAACTTTCGACCTTTGTTTTTTGATCTTTTGAACTTTCGACCTTTTGTACTTTCGACCTTTTGTATTTTCGACCTTTTCTACTTTCGACCTTATGTTTTCGACCTTTTGTACTTTCGACCTTTTATCCGCCGCTCTTTATCATCCACCGAAAAGCAAATAAGACACAAAATTGATTAGTTTGGATTGATCTTAAATAATTTCTTTAAACTAAGAACACCACTGGAGCGGTAAATATAAAATAACTTCCACTTTGTTATACATTATTTAAAAGGAAATTTTATTGGCTATGATGAAGTATAGAACATATTTTTTGATAAAGAGCTTGGTTTTTAAGAAAATTTAATAAAACGTATGAAAAACATGTTTTTTTTTAATGATTTGTTGAAATCACCCCTATTGACGGACGTCGCTGAAGAGTTTGCTATAAGTCAAACCCCACCGAGTTTCACATTCTTAAAGAGGGAATTTCCCTGTCTACAAAAAAGTGTAGAACAGGTTTTTCCATGTTTAGCTTAGTTTTTGAGAAAATTATATAAAACCTGTAACAAAAATGGTTTATTTTCTGTTTTTTCAAAATTAATTTAATTTACGGATGCCCCTGAGGTTTTACTTATAAAACCGATTTAATCATGTTATACGTCATTTTAAAGGAAATTTAATTTTTTTTTTATTTATCATATAGATTATATTATAAATATTCATTCTTATTCACTCTGTTTCTTATATTTAATGAACAAAAGGAAGGATGGGGCGAATTAATCGGAGCTTTGCTTAGAATAAGGGTATAAGAGAGTTTCTATGTTCTTTTTTGTAAAAATTGATTTATTTTATATTTTAGTATCTTCGTCACTTAAAGCTTCAGGAGTATTTTTAAAGGAATCTAGTTCTTGCCAACTTGCTTACTACAGTTACTTTAATACCACTACCATGATATGCGCAGGTCTTCATTTACGTGGTGAATCTCTAGCATCCTGCAGGGCAGATACCGGTATACATTTTAAAATGTTTTTTTTTTATAAATTAGTTTTTGGAAAACAATTTTTTTGTTTTATTTTATAAATTAGTTTTTTAGAAAACTGCTTATTGAAAAAGCAGGTTTTTTTCGAAAAACCATTTCTTTTACTGACATTTTTTGCAGACAGCAGTTAGGATATGTTTAAAATTAACCAAAATTTTTGTGCAAGTAATAAAAAATTATACGATGCTGAAAACTGGTCGGTGTGTGTGAAAAACAAAATGCTTTTTTTTAGTGATTCTGCGTGGGTGCGAAAAGGAATGTGTGATATCAAGCACTTTAGAAAAGTTAAAGACACAAAATAAGGGCTACTTATTTAAATAACCACATAGACTGTTCTATGGTGGGCAAGACTGATATTAGGTGCCAATTGAATAGTGCCTATAGGCAAAACATTACCGAACATAATGAAAATGTGGCAAAAAATAGACATATACTTAGTAGGTTAATAGACTGTTTAAAATTCTGTGGGATTTTTTATGTTGCTCTACGGGGCCATGATGAGTCTGAAAGTGGTGCTAATCCAAGCACTTTGCGCATGTAAAAGAAGGGCGAATAGACTTTATCTATAAACAAATAAACTAAAAACTACACCAAGTAGTAGCTTGTTTGTAAAATGCTAAAATAAAATTGTTTAGGTAAGTTTTTTTTATCTCCTTCTCGATTCAATATAAATTTCTGCCCCCCCCCCCCAATTTATAACGTCACCAGCCGCCACTGCAAATTGTCCCCGCGGCGAATCAGCCGCCGCGAATTGTCTCCTACCCGTTAAACGTAGACATCATCAGTAGGGCCGAACTAAAATGGATTTAAAGGCGATGAAATGAAGGTCTAAAAATGAAATGTGCATACCCACTTTAGAAAATCAATTGCAAATTTGCGGTATCAGCTAGGGTATAGTTTTTGCAAAGTCAGTTGCACAAAGGTTAAAGCCGACCATCGGCATATCCTTCCTTTAAAGAAAGTGACATGGGCGGCGGTAGATATATTCATGAAAAGTATTTCATTTAATTATGGCGTAAACTAAAGAAATAAAAATAGATAATAAAACTTTCTATTCCTATACCTACAGAAACGACACTGATTTATTTTCTAACTCTGCATACTGCCGACTAAAGGGGTCCCGCAAAGAACCCCCGAAGGCAATTAAAAGCGCATCTCAAAAAAATCTGCCAAGCAGGTGCCGTCTATCCACCTGTACTGGGTCGGTCAGAAAACAAATACTTTGTGCTCGGACCGCAAAGAGCGCGCCTTGTCTCTGTCGGTAGGGTTGAAATTATACCAGGAAGATTTTATATGAATTTGGATAACTTTTGAAGGGCAGATTGAAGCAAAATTTCATGAAATCGATAGAACCCCGTATTGCAAAAACTATAGCATCTACATACCTTAGGGTAGCATCGGGGCCGAGGCAAAAATCTAACAGAGATCATTTCATCGCCTTTCCATCCATTTGGCTTGTGCCGTACTGATCATGTCTAACAAGGCAGTAAAATAGATTTATAGGGCTACCCCGTTCTAAGGACCAGCTCGAAATTGAATTATTTAGTTAATTCAACAGTATATTGCAATATTAGGGACCCAAAACATTTTAATGCTTCCTTGCGTTGAATTTTTTTTTTAGGTTCTTGGGATTCTCAATTGTTTCAAGACAAAAGTTAGTAAAAAGTCCAAAGAAAAAAATCAATTTTTAACTCAACATATTAATTAAGGTTTTATAAAAATTTTCTTTTAATTCGGAAAACCTTCGGGTAGATCAGATTCTGTAATTAATTTTTACAATAAATTTTTCAAAAAATCCTCGAGCTCTATTGAATAGGTTGACTGGAAACTAGGTAAAGGTCAGCTGAACAAAAATATTTAGTTTTAATAGAAGTTATTATTTTCGATAAAAAAAAATTGAAAGAATGCCGAGAATGTGTTATTTGGGTGTATTGGCCCTATCTTTGCAATCTAGTCGTGACATCTGTCCGTGTTTGTCTGTCGCTATGTCTGTCTGGCCCACGATAGCTACGGAACCACTGAACCAAATTTCATGAGATTTTCATGAAAAGTAGTGCAAAAAACTGAATATATTTCAGTCGAAATTCATTAATGCTATTCATAGTTTTTGACAGTTAAAAATGTTATCTCTTTAAGACTATAAAGAAGCGGTTTCCGAAATATCATAAAAAACATATTTCTCTATAATTTGTGATATATCAAAAAACATTCAAGGAGCTTTTGTTTCTGAGATATTAACAAAAAACTGTAGTTAAGGATAAAATAGCGTGGGGTTCACTTCGAGTGTGCTAATGGGTTAGGAAGATATCAGATCCGTCATGCATTCATTATTTTTTTTTATAAAGGACAAATGTCAAAACATTTTATACTTTTAGCGAATCTAATAGAGACCTTATAAGATTTTAAAAATATCTAGTTTGTGATGCTTAGCTTAGACAAAATTCATTTAAAAAAAATAGAAAATATAGATATATATTCATACATACCGGTATCTGCCCTGCAGGATGCTAGAGATTCACCACGTAAATGAAGACCTGCGCATATCATGGTAGTCGTATTAAAGTAACTGTAGTAAGCAAGTTGGCAAGAACTAGATTCCTTTAAAAATACTCCTGAGGCTTTAAGTGACGAAGATACTAAAATATAAAATAAATCCATTTTTACAAAAAAGAACATAGAAACTCTCTTATACCTTTATTCTAAGCAAAGCTCCGATTAGTTCGCCCCATCCTTCCTTTTGTTCATTAAATATAAGAAACAGAGTGAATATGAATGAATATTTATAATATATTCCATATGATAGTTCAGGCAAGATTCGGGAAAATCCACTTTCTAGAAGCATTTTATATTACTTTTTGGCAAATGGGCAATTCCCCCTATTTTGACCCCGCTGAAGCCGAATATCCCTGTTGTCAACTCGAAATATTGACAGGGGCTGAGGTATTCAAGATGGCGGCCAAAATGGCGGCGGAATTTTAAATTGCCGCTGAAAAGCCCAAATTGTCACAGGTGTACATTCAAAATATATATTTGTATAACTAAAAAATAACAACATATTATTTTGCTGCAAAAACCCCCCCAGACCCCCCAAAATCTGAAAGTTTGAGGTTTTTTCAAATTTTCTTAAAAACTAAGCATCTAAGAGAAAAATGTGTAATACACTTTATTGTAGACAATAAAATTCCCTTTTTAAATAAAGTTAGACTAATAACTCTCTCCAGCGGCGTCCGTTAATTGAAGTAATTAAAAAATGTTGAAAAAATACCTATGTTTTTTCCAAGATTTATTATACCATGTATTACATCTTGGTATACTCAATAAAATTTCCTTTAAAATGACGTATAACATGAATAAATCGGTTTTATAAGTAAAACCTCAGGGGCATCCGTAAATTAAATTAATTTTGAAAAAACAGAAAATAAACCATTTTTGTTACAGATTTTATCTAATTTTCTCAAAAACAAAGCTTAACATGAAAAAACTTGTTCTACACTTTTTTGTAGACAGGAAAATTCCCTCTTTAAGAATGTGAAACTCGGTGGGGTTTGACTTATAGCAAACTCTTCAGCGACGTCCGTCAATGGGGGTGATTTCAACAAATTATTAAAAAAAAACATGTTTATCATACGTTTTATTAAATTTTCTTAAAAACCAAGTTCTTTATCAAAAAATATGTTCTATACTTCGTCATAGCTAATAAAATTTCCTTTTAAACAATGTATAATAAAGTGAAAGTTATTTTATATTTACCGCTCCAGTGGTGTTCTTAATTTAAAGAAATTATTTAAGATCAATCCAAACTAATCAATTTTGTGTCTTATTTGCTTTTCGGTGGATAATAAAGAGCGGCGGATAAAAGGTCGAAAGTACAAAAGGTCGAAAAAATAAGGTCGAAAGTAGAAAAGGTCAAAAATACAAAAGGTCGAAAGTACAAAAGATCAAAAAACAAAAGGTCGAAAGTTCAAAAGGGCGAAAGTACAAAAGATCGAAAGTACGGTCGCGGGTCCACATCGACTGGACAGGTCAATTCGACTTGATACGGTAAATTTGTATTTTTAATATTTTGTTTTGTCGATTTTTTTTCGACCTCTTGTTCTGTCGACCTTTTATGGCTTCGGCGGCGGGCCCGATAATAAAATGTCCTTTTAAACAGGGTATCACAAAATGTGACCCATAGTATAGAAAACTCTCCAGGAGCGTCCGTAAATTGCAAAAATTTATATATTTATGAGTACCTCATTATGAATATGCCCCCCCCCCCCCAAACCGTTGCATAAGATTCACCACTTTATTTTTAGTTCCATATGCTTAAAAAAATAACCAAAAACACCTGCTTAGGGGGGGGGGGGCATGGCCCCTATGCCCTCTCCCCTTATAACCACCGGTGTTTTTTTGCTTAAAAGAACTTATTTAGATTAATCAAAATATCTAATCTAATCAAAAAACAGTTTATTTTATTTTGGAAACATTTTATTTTAGTAGGTATAAATTACGAACCTCTTTGAAGTATTTATCATAACATTAGCCTCACTTTGTAATATATCATTTAAAAAGAAATTGTCTTATCCTCAATAAAAAATAAAGGCACATTTTTTTCTGAAAACCTTAGTTAGAAAATATATTTAAATATGCAAGAGAAACTGATTATTTCTGAAGCCTTAAATATGGAAACAACCCGACATTTTAATAAAGTTTTTAAAAGAAAATGTTATGTTCTACAATAAAGTATACTACATATTTTTTCGTAAAAAGTGTAGTTTTCGAGAAAATTTTGAAAAACCTATAATAAACATGTTTTTTCTAAATTATCCCAATTTACGTACGCCACTGAAGAGCTACTTTCTTTTCCTAACCTTATTGGCCAATACATCGTTGGAAAGGGAATTTTATTCTTCACAAAAAACTGTTTATTGCAATTTTTGATAAAAAGGTTAGTTTTCGAGAAAATTGCATAAAACTGAAAAAAACAGGTTTTTGGGGGTTTGGGGGGGATTTTCTCCGTCCCTGTCCATTTTTCGAGTTGGCAACAGAGATATTCGGATTCAGCGGGGTCGAATTAGGGGGAAATGGTCTGTTGCCACAAAGTAATATGATTTGCTTTTAGACCGAAAACAGAAAGCCTTTTAAAATAATATGCTCTGACTATGAAGGAAAATAGCTGAAATTCATTGATTTGTACTACAGCCGAGTACCTACCAGATCAGTTTATATAGAACTTTTCGCAACTTATACTGTTAAATTGTCCAATAAACATTTCTGTGCTTTTACTATTTTTCTCTCTATAGCTCTTTACGAAATTTCATGTATGGTTTTTTGTCCTGATATACTAGACAACAAAGTACCACCTTTACTACTATTTCCTATTTTTGGTACTCCTTGATTAATTTTTTCATCATCCCGGCCTTTTTTATCGTTGTCTACTGGGTGGGCCAAAAAAAACCGGACAATTTTTTTTTCATTATCCAACTTTTGAACTATATAATCCATTTTTATGGGACACACTGCAGTTGGCAGTTTTAACGTAATATATTTTTTTGACCGCTATCTCAAAATCCAAGATGGCAGATTAAATTAAAATGTACCCTTCAAAGACGCTCGTTTATTCTTGTGTTAATAACATGTCTTAATTTTTTTTTTCAATTAGTAAAAAAGCTGCATTCTTACCACGCATAACAAGGTGAAAATCAGCAAAATCGGTTCAGTGGTTTTTAAACACTATATTTTTGTTCCAACCATTCTTTTGCATATTATACGATTGCCTTACCAATCATGTCTGCATTTATTTCCTTATAAATTCATTACTACTGAACCGATTTTGCGAGATCTAGGTGAGAATTGATTGCTTTTAAAAGATCGTGATCAAAATTTATTGTCATCTTAAAATTTAAGATGGCGGATAGAATCATAATTGATTCTTTAAAATGGCGAGTTTATTCTTATGTTCTGAAAATGTTTTAGTTTTAATTTTAATTTATAGAAAATCACTACTTTTCCCCCGCACAACGAGGTACAAATAAGTAAAATCGGTGTGATGGTTTTTAAAAAATCTATTTTTGTTTCAACCATTGATTTACAGATTATACGATTGCATTGCCAATCCTGTCTGCATTAATTTCCTTATAAATTCGTTATTATTATACCAATTTAAGTGAAATAAAAAAATTATGGTAAGAACTAATTTTTCTTTAAAGATTGTAATCAAAATTTTCCGCGATCTTAGAATTTAAGATGTCTGATAGAATCATACTTGATGCAATGCAATCATATAATTTGTAAAACAATGATTAAGACAAAATCAGATTTTGTAAGAACGGTTTTAGTACCTTGTACCTTGTGAAGTGGGAGAAAATTAGTGTTTCTGTCCGACATCTTAACTTTTAAGATGGCGGCAAATTTTGATGATAATGTTTAAAGAACAATCAATTTTTACCATAAATTTTTTTATTTCACTCAGATCGGTTCAGTAATAGTGAGTTTATAAGGAAATGAATGTAAAACAATGGCTGAAATAAAAACCGATTTTTTGAGAACTACCACACCGCGTTTACTAATTTGTACCCCGTTTCTGCAGGGGAAAAGTAGAGCTTTTTTACAAATTAAAATAAAAGTTAAAACATTTTCAGAAAATAAGAATAAACACGCCATTTTGAAGAATCAAGTATGATTCTGTCCACCTTCTTAAATTTTAAAATGACGATAAATTTTGATCATGATCTTTAAAAAAAAATCAATTCTCACCAGGATGGTTTTTATTTCATTAAAATCGGCTCAGCAGTAATGAATTTATAAGGAAATAAATGCAGGCATGATTGGCAATGACAATCGTATTATATTCAAAACAATGGTTGAAACAAAAATATTTATACCAAACCGATTTTGCTGATTTGTACCTTGCTGTGCGTGGCAAGAATGCGGCTTTTTTACTGATTTAAAAAAATAATTAAAACATGTTCGCAAAACAAGAATAAACGAGCATCACAATTTAATTTTGTCGGCCATCTTGGATTTAAAGATGGCGGAGAAAAAAATATATTTGGTCAAAACTCTGGTTAATTCTCTGTCTAGTGCGGTTTGTCCTATTAAAATCGAAGATATAGTTCAAAATCAAACAAGTTTAATGGCTAATCGGGCAAAAAGGAGTTTTTTGTTTCCCTTATATTTTTCCGTGGGTAGCTTGAAAGCTTAACCTCACGGGGGTCCAAGATCTAATGGACACCTAATAAGTGTTGACAGTTAACCGTTTCGTCCTTATGGGACTCCTCAGAACACTGCTGGTCAAGTGACAAATCTTGCGAAGTTAATCAGACGGTTTTGTCTCTAATTAAATGTAATTAGTGAGCGAACTATAGCAAGAGGCGCCATCTACCGAGATACGAGAGAAACAAAAAACCAAAAGCAGGGAAAACACTGCTATACAATATCGATCAATGAAAAGATCGAATGCAAATAAAAGAAAACAACTATAGTCCGTGACCTACGACAGCTCTTTGTCTTTTCAGGCCGGATCAATGCATTTTGCATTTTTACCCGTCATCAAGACAGTGAGCGTCAATCAACGGAATTTTTAAGCCAAATAATACTAACAAACGTGAAATTTCGTACCCGTGAATTTAAAAATCAAACAAGTTTAATGGCTAAAAGGCAAAAAGGAGTTTTTTGTTTCCCTTATATTTTTCCGTGGGTAGCTTGAAAGCTTAACCTCACGGGGGTCCAAGATCTAATGGACACCTAGTAAGTGTTGACAGTTAACCGTTTCGTCCTTATGGGACTCCTCAGAACACTGCTGGTCAAGTGACAAATCTTGCGAAGTTAATCAGACGGTTTTGTCTCTAATTAAATGTAATTAGTGAGCGAACTATAGCAAGAGGCGCCATCCACCGAGATAAGAGAGAAACAAAAAACCAAAAGCAGGGAAAACACTGCTATACAATATCGATCAATGAAAAGATCAAATGCAAATAAAAGAAAACAACTATAGTTCAAAAGTTATAATGAAAAAAAAATTGTCCGGTTTTTTTTGGCCCACCCGGTATAGTGACTGGGTTGTCAGCGATTTGCGAAGTGTTAATATCATTCATTCATGGTTGATTGTTTCCTCGTAAAATTGACATGGCTGTTCCTGCGTTCATAGTTCAATATATTTTGTGCTTGGAATTTTTCGTTAATTTTTTCTGTTGTAAATTGCGCATTTACACTTTGTTTTGTTTAATTCAACATTTTTAATTATACGCCAAGTATAGTAATTTAAATTAACGTTCATAAGGCACTTGACAAGCTGCATTGTTTAACCAAAACGCATTCTCCTTTGATTCTGACTTCCATGCATTTTATATAATTTATTCAACCACTATGGACAACAAGCTGGTATCACTCCAACATGTCCGTATTCTTGATTATTATCATTAACAGAATATACTTATTCATATACACAGACTAAGAAAATAAATTCCAAAAAATATTCACGGCCTTCCCTACTCTGAGTATCACTTACCTGTAGGAGAGGGTTATTAAGTAACCTGTATAGTCTGCATTTAAGTACAAAATAAAATACTCACAGCCCTCTTTTGATATTCCAGCTCCCCATCCTGTAATGTTTAGCGATTCAAACAATTTTAAAGTCGAATTCGCTGGAATTAACTCAATTGAACTTGCATTTTTATTGGTGACGTTCCTACTCAGAATTAGTAAGGCAAGATCGTTTTGGTCCGAAGAACGAAGTTTAACTTCAGAAACATCAATTACTTCACCACCTAAAATGTAAGTAATATTTTTAAGAAAATTTCTAAATCTGAGTTCTGCTCTTTATTATTTTGCAATTGTTGTCTTTGTCTTTAATATTAAGAGGATAAGAATGAGATGTAGACGAAGGGGATAACTTAACACTTATAATTTTATAATTTACAAACAGAAATAGGGAAAATAGTTTTTTTTTGTCAATTTTTTTATTATCGACCTTTAACACACCTCAATGTAATTTATAGGCTTTTCACGAAAATTTTAACAGATAGACTAACAACAAAATGTGACGAATATCAATCAAAAGAACAAGAAGGCTTCAGAAAAGGTTTCAGTACAGTTGACCACCTAATAATGAAAATCCTTATCCGAGCCAACAAATACAAAGTTTCGGTTCGGTTGCGTTTATGGAAAAAGCTTTTGAGAGCATTAAGCACTAAGCAGTAGAAGCATCTTTAATAATTATTAGCCGAAAAGGTCACAGATAGACAAATTTAATAGCCAATATATTTAGTGAAAAAACAACATCAATCAAAATCGACGAAGGAAGAAAACCAATCTGCATAAGAAGAGGTGTCAGAGAAGGTGACACACAATCCTAAACTATTTACCCAGGCCTTAGAAGATGTTTTAAAAAACTTAAGAAATAGGCATTAAAATAAACGGACAATACTTGAACCACCGATATGCTAATGATATCGCCTTAATAACAGATATGAAATAAAAACTGATGAAAATTCCGGAAGAACTTGATACAGCAGCTAAAAATATAGGCTTGAGTATGAACTACACTAAAATTAAAATCATAAACACAGATAAAGATATCACGATCAGAATTATCCAAGAGAAAATAGAACAGTTAGAGGAATATACTCGTATATACCTGGGACAAATTATTAAACTAAAAAAAGGAAACCAAACAGCTAAAATCAAGGGACGAGTAAGATTGGCCTGTGCGGCATTCATTAAATTAGGCTACACATTAAAAGTAAAAAATAATCTCAGTACCTCAAAACGAAAGTGTATAACCAATGTATTATTCCTGTACTTACTTATGGAACCCAGACCTGGACACTTACAAAATCAAACATGGATAAGGTAACAAAAGCCCAAAGATCAATGGAAAGACAAATGTTACAGATGGAAATTAAAATGGATGGATAAGAAATAAAACAAAAGTCATGGATATCAGAGGATAGGTAGCAAAATTAAAATTGAAATTTGCCGGTCATAATATCAGACAGAAAGACGAGTGATGGAACAAATTTATTGTAAACTGGAGACCTTGGAAAAATAGAAGAAGTAGGGGATGACCCCAAATGAAATGGGCGGACGATTAAAAGGAACATGCGGGAACTAGATAGATAAACACGGCGACAGACAGGGAAGAGTGCAGTGCAGTGGATATAATGGGAAAGGCCTATGTCCAAAGATGGATCGCAGAAGGCTAAATAGATAAATAGAAAGGGAAAATTGTGCCTGAAAAAAAGCTTGAACTTCCTAGAATTTGTAGGACTTTTCTATTTTTGTAAAGCGAAACCAACGATAAATCTTGCTTCTCCTGAATATTAACTCAAATAACTGTCTATCGTTGCTGGATGAATAAAACTGATATGGTGTTTGTTTATTTTATAATTTTACCTTGAGACCACAAATTCGATCCCACACGAACACTATATTGATCCAGCCGGGAGCGGTCAACACATTGAGATAGAGTAAGGACTGCGTCACTAAAAATTTAAATAATTTATATTTTTCAATTCAAAACTAAAATATAAATCTAACAATGTGATAGAATAAAAGGTATTCCCGAGAGTGTAAATTTTTTTTAAAAAATATATCGAGAATTATTATCCCAAAAAGGCATAAGTATTCCTTCAAGTTATAAATTGCATGTGGAATGTTTGCGTTCCTAGGCTAAAAACTAGGTTAATACTGACCCAGCAGAAATCAAAGTAATTTCGAGGTGTGCGATAATTGACCAATAGAACGGCTCCATGCTCGATTCGTTTTTGACATAAGATTTTGATAATTTGGAAAAAGTATTTGACTTCAATCATTTAAGTTTAAAATAGTATTCAATGGTGAGGTGCGAAATTTAAATCAATAATAATTATTTCCTTTACCATTTAAAACAATAGTATAATATATACCAACAGAGTAAAGGGCAAGTTTTATCCAGAGGCGAAAAGTTTATCAAGGGTTAAAAATACTCTTTTATCATAAGTTATACAGGCTCCTTTTCGCACTGACTGACTATGCTGCAACTAGTACTCTACTAAAAGTGTCTATTTATCACTAGCGCCACTTTTCGTCCCAAGAATAAAAAGTGTCAATTTTTTCCCAAAATTGCGGGGTAAAAAGTGTATTTTATAATAATAATTAAAACTTATTTTGTTTATAATGGATTTTTATTTATTTTTAATCCCTGAGCCATAAGTTTTCTGTTTTCCAATCAATTGGGCAATTACTTTTTAATTAGAGTTCCTCCACATGTCAAGTTTCCAATACGTAAGACTGCCACCATATAAGGTCGATCTGTTATATTTACCTCCAGACCCCACACGTTTAATTTTTCAAAATGTTGTTTTTCTCGAAGAGCTTAAATAAATGAAAACTTACTTATATCATATGAACAATGAGTATATGACCCATATAGAGTGACAACTGGCAAGCTTTACAACATTGAGGAGTAGATGGCGCTAAAATAAATTCATCTAGTACGCAATATTCCGGGACTACTAGAACGATTTAGCGATTTAGTTGCATGCGCGAGTTCCGAGGTTCATGTCTGTCATATAAATGCCATTAGATCATAGTACTTGTCTCTGAATATTGCGTACTAGACGAATTTATTTCAGCACCATCTGCCCCTCAATGTGGCCAAGCTTGCCGGTTGCCAATCTATATGGGTCATATACTCATTGATATGAATAAGGTAGTTAGCAGAATCACCGACCCAAGATGCGGTCCATGTAAGCAAAGAAAGCAGGGAAGCATTGCTTTCCTTAAGAAATCAGACACCATAAAAATAAAGTGTACAAGAAAAAACAACAATGTAAGGAGTTGTCTTTGTCGTACGCGTACAAAACGAATAAGAATTCATTGACTGTCGGTCTTGATTTGACCCGAGAGCATTGTCCTTTTCTTGCAAACCACACGGTAGATATAATTGCTTCCCCCGTTAGGTAAAACATAGTGTTGCTCAATGCATTCAAGCCCAATGCCAGAAATTCAGTTCGCGCCATTTAGCCTTGAAATAAGCAATGTATTCCATTACCTACATACGCGTTTCACAATGATGTGCCAGCAAGAAGCTTCGGTTTCGGTAAAGGATATTGAAATGGCCGTTAAAACTATACAGTATATGATTGTATAGTGTGTTTTTTGATTAACAAAAAGGTAGGCTAAAGCAAGTTTAAAAAAGATGCTTGTTTCAAATTTCACCGCACTTCAATGCAACCCATTCAAACGAAGAGAAAAAGCTGCCGAGCGCTCTCGGTCTGTGCTTCTGCTAACTACCTTATTGATATGCTTATACTAAATTAGCAGCTTATAAAGTAAAGCCGAAATTTCTTTACAAGAAAAATCTTTGCAAATCACAAAAAAGATGTGTGAAATCAAATGTCTTAATTCTACCTAAGCATGTAATACTCATAACATGCAAGGCAGTGTACCATACTTTATCTAAAAATAAATATCAAAATTAATTAAAGATATCAAAAATCTTAACACTCGTAGGTACAACGACATTATTCATGGAACCGACTGTACTGTACGTACTTTATTTATGTAACATTTAATGTTTTTAAGAGAACTGCGACATTTTGTGATTCAATTCAAGTTTTGGAAATTTCATAAACATTTGAAATTTTAAAATATACATATAAATTTTTAAAAAAAATTGTTTTGTCTTTATTTTGTATTTCAAAAATTTGACGAACTTTTTTAATTTAATTTAAAAAAAAATTGGTATAATAAATAAACTGAAATAAAGTGTTAAAAAAATAGTAGAAGAAGTGAGTCCAGTGATACCTTGTTTTGAAGGCCTCTTGAGTTTCTTTACAACCGTGTAAAAATTTCAAAAATCTATCCATTAGTTTTTGAGATAATTGCCTTCAAATTTAACATGGACTGAAAAATAAAAATTTATTCAGAATTTTATAATTAAATTTTTACACGGTTGTAAAGACACTCAAGAGACCTTCAAAACAAGGTATCACTAGACCCAGTTTCCCTATTCAAAATATAGGGGTAAAGTATACCCCTCGAACATGGTGCGTACTACAAAAATATCAAGATGGCCAAAAAGTGTCCCCCTCGCAAACAAAATCGACGTGCCCGAGCGTTTCTCAAAGTTCGCACAAAAAATGCCCAAAAACACCTCTGTTACCTGTTAGTTGGAACACTTTGTATAAATAAATAAATTGTTTAAAATTGTTTGCTATTTTTTGCATTTGCGTTGGATATTCGCATTATTAACGGCTTTATGACGGGGAAAACTTGTACTGTTTTTAAAAAGTTCAATTTTCAAACGCTTAATTATAAACTAAGCTTACCTACTTGCGAATTAATTTGATTTGTTAAAAAAATATGAGTCCAATTTTCCTGAAAACAAATTAACTATCTACAATAGATCAGAAAGAAGCATATTAAATTGGTTGCTTGGTTTTTCAGATGAATTTAGATGACATCCAATTTTAACAGTATCAGTGGATTACGCAGAAACTGATTATGTGGGGTGCTTAAGCGCAAATCGATTCATTTTTGTTTTAATTTTTGGAATATTTAATTTTTTTTTAAATTTGGAAGAATTTGGCAAAAAAATGATATTCGCGGGTATGCTTTTCAGGATTTTGTGAACAGTAATGTGATAAGGAATAGTTTTTTTTTAAATTTATTTTATACATATTGGAATTTTTGCGAGGCAATTTGTTTGTTTACCTCTATTTAGTATAGTCATTGCGTTCCTTAGCGATTTTCATCAAGTATAAATATATAAATATAAATTTATTTTTTTTGTTTATTTGAATTTAAGTTTAATTTGTTTTTGTAAGAATTTTTTTTTTGTAAGAAATCCATAGGTACTGTTTTAATAACTTTTTTCGCCCACGCGCGAGAATACTCTTGTGGGCGTAAACGTATTTATTGTCAGTCCTATTTTTTTTTTGTAAAGAACATTGTAAATTTCAAACAGTAAATGCTAATAATAATAATAATAATAATAAAACCAAGAATTTTTTTAGCAAAAATTTAAAAATAAGTGTTCTAACTAATATAGAGAAGATAAATATCAGTAAGCACTTTGTATTTGACTTTTTAAAAATGTGGACTAGATACACCGCAGATGACCACGAGTATTAAAAAAATATATTTTTTAGGCGAACTGTAGATGGTTAAATATATTAATGAGTTTTATTTGGAGGAGACACCAAACAATCTGGAATAAGAAATTTAATAACTCCAGTAGCGGATCCAGGGAGGGAACAGGGAGGTTTGCCCGTCATTCGTTACATAAAGCTTATATTTTGTAGTTCTAGTAAAGAAATAGCTAGATAAACCGAAATTTCTTGTAAAATTAATATTTTTTTAATTTTGACAAATTTTACTTTACGGTTCACATTTATGAAAAACGGCAAACAAAATTGTTTTGGTTTTTACTGCATCCTTGGCACCTCCCCGCCCCCCCTTCCCATACATCCTGGATCAGGCATTGCCTAGCTATAAAATTGGAAATGGAAAATATATACATTTATAATTTTAGACTTGCAGCTTGCAAGGTATTATTTTTGCCATTTCACCCATTTAAGGAGTCCACTGTGCGACGTAAAGATTTTTTGTTAAATAGGGGCTTAAAATAAAAATATTTATAGCAATTCAATTCAAATTTTTAAACCTTTCTTTCAACTTCTCAAAGTAGTGTCTATTGATTGAATGGTAATTGAGCTGTTTACGAATTCATTTTAAATTTACGCCCTAAATGAAAAAAAATAATAAAACGAATTCTCTATTTATAATTTTTTTTTAGCCAGCTAGGTTTTTAAATGGGTAATTTTCCTAACTTTTTATTTATAATTGGTAATTTTCTTGGCTATTTTCCTTTTTTTAAATTCAGTATGAACCTGAGTATCTAGTCGCACTTCTACCGCACATCCCTTAGACCAAAATAAGTTGATTTAAGTCAACTTACGTTACTGCAAAGTTGTTTAGTTTGGGTGCTAGAGGGCTTGAAATTTATAGTTTTAAAATCGTATTTTTGCAATAAATCTAAAACGGTGTAGGCGATTTTTCTGAACTTTGGTACGTTGGCATAGCTTTATAGGACAAATAAAGTCATTTCAAAATCATGGTTGACGCCAATCCATAGCGATAGATATTGAGTTTTAAAGTTTTTGTTTATTTCGGATTTCTCAGCCAATAGAGCAAAATGAGTTTAAGTATGAAATTTATGTTGGAAAGCTCCTTTGCTACAGAAAAAGGGTTTTAATAAAACTCAATAACTCTTATGGTTTTTAAGAATTTTGCATTTTTATAACCCTAAGTACATTTTAACAACAAAATCAAATTGCCATGTAACTTTAAAACGGTAAGTGCGTTTTTGGTAAAATTTTGGCATATTTTATTAAGACAAATAAAGCAATTTCAAAATTATGGTTGACATCATCCATAGGCGTAGAACTTGAGTTTTTTTACTATTTGATATTTAGGATTTCTACGCCAATGGAATAAGCTAAGTTTCGGAATTAAATTTAAATTATAATTTTTTTTACAATAAAAATGGTATCTACACTTTTATCGTTATTGGTAAATTTGAATTTTTGTAATTTCAAGTTATAAAAAACTCAAGTTCTACGTCTATGGATTGATGTCAACCATAATTTTGACATGAGTTTATTTGTTGTTGTACAAAATTGTACTTGTCGGTTTGAAGTTATCCGGCAATTTGATTTTTTCTTAAATTATACTTTGAATTATTAAAGTGCCAAATTCTCGAAAACCATGAGAGTTATCGAGTTTTACTAAAAGTATATTTTTTGTACTAAACAAGCCGTGCAATCTAAATTTCATACCCAAACTTATTTTACTTCATTGGCGTAGAAATCCGAAACAAGAAAATGCTTAAAAATTCAATACCTACGCCTATGGATTGGTGACAACCATAATTTTGACATGGGTTTGTTTGTCCTATAAAACCATGCCAACGTACTAAATTTTACTAAAATCGCATACACTGTTTTAGATCTATTACATATAACGGTTTTGAAATTACAACTTTAAAGCCCTCTAGCGCCCAAACTAAAGATCAACTTATTTTGGTCTAAGAAATCTGTGGTAGAAGTGTGTAAAGACGTTTTTGGGAAACCCTGTATGTTACGATGTATTTAATCAAGTTCATATAGGTATTCAAAATAGGTCTGGAAATATTAATCAAACTGTGAATTTCTCATTTATTTTGGTAGTACCACCATATGCCTAGTTGCTTTAAAAAAATAATATAAAATAAAAGGACTACATAATATTTTAATTTTGAAAAAAATATATTTTTTTAGAAAAAAACATTTTAAAAGATTCAGGAAGAAATCTTCAAATTCAGCATATTGATCCGATTGCATGTCCAAAAGTGAGTCAAAGTAAAAACTTGGTCCAGAACAACGCAACAACCCTTTTCTTTCAAAGTTACGATTTTTGATAAAAGAAAATCGTACATACGATGTGTGACAATAAAATTATAAGACTGTTGCAAAAAATCTACTTTATTTAAATACTAATACAACTTAATGATGTTCCCTAAAATGTTGTTCCCTTCTCTATCGACGCAGCGTTGCATGCGTTTTTTTCAATGTTGGAAGCAATTTTAGAAATCATTAGAAGAGAGGCTGGTCTTGCCGTTTTTTCCTTGACGTGTTCTAATATTTCAAAACGGGTTCCTTTTAACGATTTTTTCACTTGCGGAAACAGGTTGAGGTTGAAAGGGGCCAAGTTTGATAAATATGGTGGGTGGTTTACGACGGGGATCTCCTTATTAGCTAAAAACTGCTGAATGGATAGGGCATTGTGGGTCGGTGCATTGTCCTGGTAGAGCACCCACGCGTTGTTCTTCCACAAATCTGGACGTTTTTTCCTTAGACGTTGCTTTAGCTACATACATACTTCCAAAGATAAATGTTGGTTCACTGTTTGACCCTCACTCGCGCATTCAATAAGAATAATACCTCTAATGTGAAAAAAAACAATAAACTGTTATGGATGTGCTGGAGCGCCCTTCTCGTTCATCATGTTTAACTTCTTCACGACTCTCGAAAAAGCTTTTATGCCACATAAAAATCATTGCACGAGACATACACTGCTTTCCGTAGACATCTTTTAGCATTTGAAAGTATTCAGTAGCCGTTTTTCTGAGTTTTACTTTAAATTAATACGTTGCTCAAGTTTTCGTTTGTCACAATTCCGGCAAATTGCTTTGCACGATCCGCTTTAAACCACTGCGTAAGCCAAACTAGTAGAGGAAAGGCGACAAGATTGCGCGCGGTAGTAGAACGCACATCAAGGTGAATAACTCCAACCGCCCGAGGCGTGGAGATTTAAAACCTGTTAGTAATTATCGCACCTCGTATACCTTAAAAAATAGGTACTTTTCACAAATTGATTCACAAATTTATTTTTAGCAAAAATAAAACTCCTTAACACCCAAAACTATTAAATCTTATGGATGCCTATACGTGGCTGCTGCCTCCAATTTATTTAAAAATTCAGCAGCTTGGCCCACTTCTCGTCAAGGTGGACAAAAACTGAATAAAAAAAAAGGGAAATTTTCCTATTAGAGCTCCGTCAACCCTATTTATATGGGAAAATAAAAAAAAATCTACAAAAAAATTCATCAAAATGCAAATTTGACCTCTCTAGTTTTCTTTTTATAAATATTTAATTTATAAAGAAATTTCATGAAAAAGTATCTAGTCGTGAAGTTCAACTTATATGATCGGGTTAAGTGCTAAGCCACAACTGAAATATTACATAAAAAAAATTATTTAAATTTTTTAGTTTAAAGTTAAGTGGTGGGGAGGGGGTTATTTAAGGCGAATCCCCTTACATAGCGTTTGTAGTATCAAGTATTAATTGTCGTAAAATCTTACAAGGCTTTGATCCAATACATTTTTTAATTCTCACCTAATATGCTTCCAATAAAGCTAATGTAAATCAGCAATAACTTTAACATTTTGTTTTAAATTATATAAATATTTGTTTAAATTGATTGATATAGAAAACTGTTTCATTTAAGGTAGTTAAAAAGTGATTCGGTGCGCTAGGTAGGTAGGTACTTGAAAGTACTTTTTTTCGGCATACAGATAATATTATGTAGATAAGCATTTTTAAATACGGTAGGGTATACTAGTTCAGTCATTATAGAATTTTTGCTTCCAAAATGTGGTTTAGTTGCGATTTTGACATATGTTGTTGACATTGGAGTCCTAAACACAAACTTGAGTTTTTTCATTATAGTGGTCTATAAAACGAGATATTACTAAGTTCTCTGAATAGTACCCTTGCTGAGATGCGAATCCCGAAGTATTAGCAGTACACCAGTAACCTATGTACTTTCATAGTATATGCAAAATAACCTGAATTTATTGTAGAAAATTAAATTATCTTTTAAATGGTGTATCACCTAAGTAGGCCGAGTCTATGGTTAGCACTTAATTGACATCCATAAATTGAGGTTTTTTTTAGGTTCTATTCAGTTTTCAAACAAACTAGGCATTTTAGGGAAAAATGTTAAAATACCTTTTTTAGAGAAAATAAAATGGAGAGCATTACTAGAAAAGGAGCCAAGCGCCAAAACCTAAATTTTGCATTATAAGTGCCAAGCACCTTCAATCAAATATATTTAGATGCTGGTAAAAGATCCAGGCGACACAGGACTCTAGCTCCCTCTGTTGACTGTCGAACCAAACAACAAACCGACAAAACGGTTTCGTTATTATTATTATAACAGATCCAACCCAAAATATAAAAAATGGCTGTTGGTTCCTTTTCCAGAAATGCCCTCCAAATGTTCTTTTAAAAAGCGTTTTACAAAATTGTGTTAAAGCTATTATTGGCACTCCAGGGGCGTCCGCATATCTAGGTTGCTTCTTTCTAATTACTTTTTTCAAAAAATTTTATTTGTTTTATTTAATTTTCTTTAAAACCAAGCCCCCTTCGGCCCCCTATACGACACGCCACTGCAATGCACGCCATACTAGTTTACATAAAATTGAAAGATATTGTAAAATATTTGTTGATAATATTCAGACAATTTGCCTAACACAAAACTATAGAAAAAAATTGCACACGTTGTAAAGATTCATTTAACATGAATAAGTAAATTGGTACAATTTCTGTTTTCTGTAAAATTTTTACACCGGGATTTTTTTCCGTTTGGTTTTTGTACCTTCTTCACAACCAGTCTTAAGCTTATACTATCTTCAAAATACTCTGTAAAAGGTATTAAAATGCGTGATATTATTAATTTAAAAAAAGCAAAAACTGTTTTATTTATCACGTAAAAAAATAAGACAGCATAAAATAATTTATCTGCCTTTAAAGCAAGCAACAATAAAAAAAAAATTATGTTCAACTTTTAGGTTTCATTCTTGCATTTACAATTTATTTAGCTTTACCGAAAAAGTACGTGTAGATTTTCTACGGACGCCAACAGTGTTACCTTCCATTGAGTGAAGATGGGGGAGGAGAGAGGGAGGAGGGAACTAGTAAAATGGTGTCTATAAAAATCTTAAAGCGTGTGCCGAAAGAATTTTTGAAATCGCTCTCAATTTGTGAAAGGTATAGCTACAACTATTACTAATAAGGAGAGTGTGGAGAAGAGAGGGAGAGGAAGGGGGAAACTAGTAAAATGATGCCTCTGCAGAAAGAACTTTTGAAATCGCTTTATATTTGTGAAAGGTATAGCTATAACTCTTACTAATAAGGATGGCGGGGAGGAGATAGGGAGAGGCAGAGGGGGGAACTAGTAAAATGGTGTTGGAAAAAAAATCTGAAAGCGTATGCAGAAAGAATTTTTGAAATCAGGAGGGGAGATGTGTGGGAGCAGGGAGGACTACAAAGTAACTACAGCAAATTAGAGGAGATTTGCAATGGGTAATCAAAGGAATTTTAATAAAATCGCCTGAAATTTAGATAATTTTTATGCCTTAAAGCCTGCATCATATGACAAAATGATGTCTGAAGACCGTGGTCAGTAGCAATTCATACCAAATTTTTTAGCTAACTACACTAGAAATTCTCCTATATCTCGAATGACTGGAACTTATAATCAGAAATTTCAGATTATAGATATGTTTAGTAAATCTATTAACTCATATAAAAAAAAAATATTAAAATTACTTACCTACCTTAGCTCTGGGGATTGGTGTTCTTTTAATTTTAGAATTTATAGTTTTTTTTATTATTTACAATTCTCTTATAGTCGTACAATATGTACTCTGTAGTTATAGCTGCTTACCTTGTAACTATTTATTGTAAAATTGTGAATGCCATTTTTGGGTCTTTGCCTGTTGGCATTCTATTTATTCTAAATAAATAAATAAATAAACACCTTTTTTGTCAAAATTGGTTCAGCCGTTTAGCCTCTCACGTACATACAACAATCGTAGTGTTGCAGTAAAAAAGCAAAAACTGTTATGTTCATCACGTAAAAAAATACTCTGCCAATCTATGGGCACCTAAGCTCACACTAGGTACTATAGTTATAGTGTGAGCTAATATAATCAAAAACTGAAATATATTTTATTCAACTCCAGACTCAATTACCTTTCGTTTGATACCACACAAGCCATGTTTTGACTTAAACTCAATTTTTTTTAATCTACCCCCCCACCCTTTAAAAAAAAACTAAAATGTATTTTGTTTAACTCCAGACTCAATTACCTTTCGTTTGATATCACACACGCCATATTTTCACTTAAACTCTAATTTTTGACATCTACCCCCACCCTTTTTTTTAAATAAACTAAAATTCATTTTTTTTAACTCCAGACTTAATTACCTTTCGTTTGATATCACACACGCCATATTTTCACATAAACTCTAATTTTTGGAATCTACCCCCACCCTTTTATTTGGCTTGCGTTTGCTGGATTTTGTTCATTTTTAAATGGGACCATTACGGCCCAAGACCCAACTTAGGTACCAAATTTCATTAAAATCGGACAAGCGGTTTTTGAGTTATGCGGGTTGGTCGTTACAGACAGACATACAGACAGACAGACAGACAGCAAAACAAAAAAGTTTCAAAATCATCTGAAACGCAAAGATATATAAAAAATTTTGAAATCGGAGCAACTTTTTTTTTTATCGAAAAAATTAGGATCACCATAGCTCAGTGTGAGCTAATAAGGCAGCATAAAATAATTTATCTGTCCTTTAAAGCAAGCAACAAAAGTACTTTAAGTTTCTTGCTCACAAAACAACGAACAAGGCTCGTGTCGGCGCATTCCAATGCATATCTCGGGAACAAAATACCTATAATTTTGCGACACCTGTGTGCAATTTTGAACTGTTGTCACACGAATTATTATTGCTGTATTTTTATTATCTTTATTTTACATTCCATGTCAATTAATAAAATTATATAGTTAAAGATTGCTGTTATACAGCGTGTCCCATTTTTGATGGGATTAAATGGGAAACTTAGTTATTATTAAAGATATCGATTTTCTGATTACACCTTACTGTGCTCTTTTTTTGAGCCCTTTAAAATGGTGTAATCAGGTTTTTGCTATACCCCGTAGTTTCGCTAACACAGGGAGTTTTTAAAAAAATTGCATTTTTAATAATCCCTTATATCTCGCTTATTTTGCTATATATTCTTATTCTGTAAAAACCTTTTTTAGAAGAAAATAATGACGTTGTCGATTTTTTTAAATATGGTTTAGTTTTTGAGATATGGTGATTATCATAAAAAAAATAAATACGGACATTTAATTAGAGACAAAACCGTCTGATTAACTTCGCAAGATTTGTCACTTGACCAGCAGTGTTCTGACGAGTCCCATAAGGACGAAACGGTTAACTGTCAACACTTATTAGGTGTCCATTAGATCTTGGACCCCCGTGAGGTTAAGCTTTCAAGCTACCCACGGAAAAATATAAGGGAAACAAAACACTCCTTTTTGCCCGATTAGCCATGAAACTTGTTTGATTTTTAAATTCACGGGTACGAAATTTCACGTTTGTTAGTATTATTTGGCTTAAAAATTCCGTTGATTGACGCTCACTGTCTTGATGACGGGTAAAAATGCAAAATGCGTTGATCCGGCCTGAAAAGACAAAGAGCTGTCGTAGGTCACGGACTATAATTGTTTTCTTTTATTTGCATTCGATCTTTTCATTGATCGATATTGTATAGCAGTGTTTTTCCCTGCTTTTGGTTTTTTGTTTCTCTCGTATCTCGGTGGATGGCGCCTCTTGCTATAGTTCGCTCACTAATTACATTTAATTAGAGACAAAACCGTCTGATTAACTTCGCAAGATTTGTCACTTGACCAGCAGTGTTCTGAGGAGTCCCATAAGGACGAAACTGTTAACTGTCAACACTTATTAGGTGTCCATTAGATCTTGGACCCCCGTGAGGTTAAGCTTTCAAGCTACCCACGGAAAAATATAAGGGAAACAAAAAACTCCTTTTTGCCCGATTAGCCATGAAACTTGTTTGATTGTTAAAAGTTATCCCAAAAATAATGATATGGAGTTTACTTTCTTCCATAAAAGCGTTACATTTAGGTTTCGACAATTCACTGCGAGATGGCGATGTGACTCTTTTATTTTGTCCAGTTTAGCTTAGGATGCGTTGCTTTCCAGTGTCACTTCTGACTTTATAACAGCGTGAACGTGGAGTTTCATCCTGAAAAGAGTCACATTTCGAGTTGTGAAGGTTTTCGTGTGAACTATTAGTTAAATCTGACCCATATAACAAGTAAAATACTGTTCTTTTTTGTGTTGTGACTGTTTTTCGAATTGTTCAGTGTACGTAAAGTTAAGGAGAATAAGAAAAAAAATCTTTTAAATTTATTAGAGAATAATCACATTCCCAGTTGTTGTTCAGCATTTTATAATGTAAAAGTAAATACAAAGTTTCTTATTTATTTGTTTTCTTTTTTTATATTATTTACCATCCTGCGTGACCTCCTGATTTACGACGTCATGATGCCTTGTTCTAAAAAAGTGTCACAATATCGGGTTTTTGTCTTTTTTTTACTTAAAACGAAAAAAATCATTTTTTCTAAGAAACGTACTGCACCAAATACATGTTAACTCTTAATTTGTCATGTAAGTGAAAAATGAATCTCTCTAATGAACTAAATTCTTTAACAGCGATTTTCTCAAAACAATATTGAGTTGTGACGATTTTTTAGCGGGGGTGCGACATGTTGAGCAACGAACAACATAAGCTCAGCCGACAAGCACCAGTCGTATTGCAGAGAGTTAAACCAGTCATGGGGATAAAACATCTGATATTAAGCGGTTTTATTCTTGCACAGTTTACCTAAAATGCGATATTCTGTTTTACCCCCGTACTCCATTTTTCCTCTCTTTGCCCTAATAGTGATTTAAGGGCGCCTTTCCATACTTCAAGCTTTTTAGGAAATTAACTACATAAGTATGTAGTTTCGTTTGGAGCGTAAATAATATTTTTCAAACGGTGTGAAAAATTGATTTTTCACAGTAAAATTTGTGTGGAAATTACGACTTTTTGCACACTCGTATTAACGTGTCCAAATGTTTTTACAAAATCATATTTTAATAAATACTTTAAAATATTTCCATGTTCGGAATTCGATTTTTTTTACGGTTATGCGCACTCGCAAGGAGATCCGCTCGAGAAGCGGCAAGTGCGCGGAAATGCTGGTGTATGTTGGTTTTAAAACGGTTCAGGTTATAACCTGCAGGGAAAACTGTCGCAGGGAGTTTATTCCACAGCGATGCTGTTCTCCAGAGATATGAGTGCTGATATAATGAGGTTCTTGGTGCCTCTATTTTGACAGTAAATTGATGGTTACCGTGTGTTTGACGTGTTCGCCTAGTAGGTGCTACTCCCGGGGGGATCATACGTGCCAACTCTTTAGAGCATTTTCCGTGATAATACCTGTAGAAGAGAGATAGATCGCCCACAGTTCTTCGATGTTCGAGACTATCCAAGCTACGGGTAAGTGAGGGGTCATTGATCAGCTTGATAGCTGATTTAAATTTAATTTTTAAACACATATCAAATACCATGCCAACTCATGGAAACCTAACTTCATACGATTCTACGCCCATCCCTTTTTACCTTCCTAGCCCGCGCAGCAATGGCTAATAAACGTATTATCTTCAACGAATATTTTTTGTCGAAAATGTGTTATTTTGGTGTATTTTGACGTATCTTAGTAATATCGTCGTGTTGTCTGTGTATGTGTGTGTGTGTCTGTCTGTAACACTATGGCTTCTTAACCGCTGAACCGATTTTCATCAAATTTTTAGATAAAATAGTGTTCGACCAGTGGCGAATCTTACGGGTAGACAAGGTAGATAGTGTCTACCCAAAATTTTTGATATTATTTTTACATAAAAATATTCCTTAATGTGATTTATTGTTTGTATATTATTTAAAATACTTAGGCATAGCATATTGTTACAAATTTAAGTTATTTAAATTTTATAATTGGAATTTATTTAGGTTTAGTGTAGTATTAGGTTGATTTATTTTAAGGTTGTATTCTTAGTCTAGGTTTTAGTTGCGTTATCTGTGACTTGCGGTCGCAATAATACGAAAACTTTCCGGACGTCGAAGGCTGCCGGAAAGTTCGAGAGAGATGGACGATCCTATATATAGGGCCGGGGTCGCGCACCAGGTAGTCAGTCAAAGATAACCAACGGTAGTGATCGCTAGATGTTAACGCGAAGTTAATAGGCGTATTAAAGTAGTGAATTGTTAGCAAGTTATTAGTAATATTAAGTGCGTGTTTTTGTACATAATTTGTCGAAATAAATTGACGTATCGTTTTCAACAATTACGAGTTTTAATTTGTCGTTGTGAACCCGTAACAATATGATCAATTATTAATTAACAACTAAAAACCAAAACTAATGACAATAATGGTTTCGCATCACGATTTGGCTCTCTAAAAAACACAGTGTAGATGGTGTAGACGTATTCGAAATTGTACTTCTAAAATCCCTGCTAGTGGTTACAGTTCAACGTAAGAGCGTGACGATTTGGCGGCGGAGATAGCGAGTGGAAAAGACATTCGGCTATTTGCCTACTGTAGTCGGCCAGCTAGAAGTGCGTGCATTTCGCATATAGATAATTAATTTATATCAAAGCGCATTATTTTGCTGACCGTATTTTGGTACTGGTAAAATACGCAGACTAAAACTTATTTTAAGGTCCTTTTATAAATTATTAAATTAATGTCAATATTTGTTGTCCTCTTTATACAAAATAAAAATATTTAATTTTTTTTTGTATACTTTTTTTCTATTTTTTTTTTCGTTTCTTCTGTCTACCCTAAAAAAATCCTCAGGCCTCGCTACTGTGTTTGACACGGTAACGACCTGATTAGATTTGCGTCAAAATTCATTAATGCTAATTACAGTTTTTTACAATTACTTTTTTTAAAATACTTATTTTTTAACGGAGCATCGCATTAATATGCCGTTTTGGGATACAGTAGATTACATTTTTTTCAATAATTTGTGTTATAACCAAAAACTTCGTAGGAGCTTTTATTTCTGAGATAATTACAAAAGAGTGATTTCAAGGGTGATACATCATAGAATTCACTTGAAGTGTGCTAATAGGCTAGAGCTAGAAAAGTTTCAGATATCTCATGGATCTATTTATTTTTGGCCTATGTCCGGCGCATTTTATTCATTGTTGAGGCCAAAACCCAAATTAGTTTTCACACTTCATTAAAATCAGGCAAGCAGTTGTAAGTTATATGCGCGACAGACGACGGGAAAAAAAGTTTCAAAATCATGTGAAACAAATAAAATAATGACGGATCGGATACCTTCCTAGCCCATTAGCACAATCCAAGTAAACTCCATGCTATATCAGCATTGAAAACAGTTTTTTTTAATATCTCAGAAACGAAAGCTCCTATAAAGTTTTTGGCTAAAACTTGAAAAAAATACATTCTACTATACTCCGAAAACCGCATATTGATGCGATGCTCTGTTAAAAAGTTAGCATATTTTCAATTGTGTCAAAAAACTCATTAGCACCAATGGATTTTGACCCAAATCTAATCAGCTCGTTACAGTATCGAACACTATTTTACGTGACACAAATATAGGAGTGATGAATCTACTTCCTCAAAATTGGGGGCCCAAAAATAAAACTAAATTATGACTTTTTTGCAATTGTATTTATTACCAATAAACAAAAAACCCAAAAAATCGAAAAATTTACTGCGATTGATATCTCTAATAGGGCTTTTTTTCTCCTTACAGATGTTCGAAAGTTAAAAGAACTGAACTTTGTTTTTGTATAAAAAGGTATCTATTTTGATTAATTTATCAGATAGCTGTATGTACGTACTTCAATAAGATTTTCCAATTTTCCCCAAAGGGGATACTTGGCGGCAGGTGCGAGCCATCTAATTTAAGGGCAGCAAGCCGGGAAAGCCTTGGGGCGACTCAGCCGCCTTTCATCGCGTGGCCGCCCTCCCATTCGGTCATTGACGCACAGTGGCACAAACATGCATTTTGCTTCAAACCAAACTGTGCGTCTTTTGAAGTATATTATTTGAATTTCATAAATTAAATTATAAAGAAATCTATTGTTTTTATCATTTACAAAGAAACATGAATAAAAAAACATTTTTTATCCTATTTTAAAACAAGTAAAATATCCTGTACCTAATGTTAAGCTTCCCTATGTGTGTTTCATTTTTTATTTAATTTTCTGTCTCTCTCTCTAGTTCATAATTTTGAATTGTTACTTTGAAAACACCTATAAATTTTGATATTCACATCGTTGATTTGAAAAAATTTTCTTCCCCAGATTCCGTTAGGCAGACCACAGAGGTGTGGGATTCGTAGTTTCCTTCCCACCCGGGGACCAATACCTTTCCCCCCAATCTGGGACCGTCGCTGTTTGCAGCCGCTCATTATGAGCCAGACGCTGCTGTGTTTTTTCTTTTCTATTTTCCTCAAAAAGAAGGGTTGCCACCTACGCTCTGTTCGTCGTATCGAGGTCCTTCCTCGCCGTCTTTCATGCCGGTGTGGTCTTCTCCCGTATCTCTGGGAAAGGAACCCTAGACAGGTGCTAATCCTCCGGGTCAGAGAGTACCTGACATCTACGGAAGGCAGAGGTCGATTGATTTTTCCCCTGATAGACATGTTATGAGGTCTACTTGTAGATTAAAAAAACATACCATAAAAAAAATGACAATCTTAATTTAAAAAAATAAAAATTAGCAAAACCAAAGCGTTAACAATATTAACTTCGTTACGATGATTTAAATTAAACTTAGCAATATCAAAAATATGAATTTAATAATATTGTCTTCTGTGTGGTAGGTTGAAACAAAAAAAGATCCAGCTACAGAACAAAACTACTTATAATAAATTAAAACACATCAATGTTTTAATGTGTAAAATGTGCTAATATTCGAATATATTTCCCTAACAAGTGCAGAAAGCAGATTTTTCCGATCGCAAATGCTGTTGACACAACGCTGGGTCCCGAGTTCTTTCAAGCAAAACTCGGCAAAATAGGGATTTTCCGCACTAAAAATAGTGCGGAAAATACGATTTTTTCGCAGAGCTTTACTTACTAGATATTTATAAAAAACTGTTTTTAAGTCATGGCTTCACTTAAAGTGTGCTAATAGGCTAGATAGGAAGGTGTTATTATCGATTTAAATATTTAATTAGCAGAAAAGTAATAAAAATAATAAAAATAAAGTGTTTATTCCCAATAAATTTTCAAAACAAAGTGTTACATGGAAATGAAACTGAATACCTACTGCTGCAAAAAGAGCTCAAAAATAGCAAGACTGATCAAAGTTTGATCCCTTAAAAAACTAGCTCTTTAAATAATATTTAGACAACAAATATCCAAGTAAGTAAGTAATGCCCACGATCCGAAGAAGTGAATCCGAAGAACTAGACTGGTGCCTACCGTTGTAACACCAAACGTCCCAGAAACGTACTTTTTAAGTCCCCATACATAAAAAGTACGTTCTAAAAACGTTTAAAATGGGACTATTAAAAAACGTCACTTTTGGACGTCACTTTTTATGCCTTTCTAGGTCCCAATATTCGCGTACCTAAAAAGTGCATATTAAAAACCTACCAAAACAACATTTGTATATTTAAAAAGCATGTTTTAAAAACGTCCTGAAATGAAAGTTTTAAAAACCTACTTCTTAGTTTTTTACGGCGCTAACCTATAAGTACCTGAAAAGTACGTTTTTAAAACGTCCCCAGAATGATGTTTTAAAAAGTTCAATCAAGGACGTTTTTAAAAGCCACATTTCTCCCACTAGCATCATAGTAATTATCTACATAGGCTAATCCGGAAATCAGAAAAAAGTAAATTTCATGCTTTTTTACGATACTCAAATTAGAGTGGATTAAAGTTTTAATAGAGCTTAAAATAAAAGGGCTCAATATAAAAGGGCCCAATACGTAAATCTTCATAAAAAGGGGCCAGTGGCCTTGACTTTATGGGGTATCTGGAACGTTTTTAAAGCGTCCCCTGGACGTATTTTAACCGCCCCCTAATATCACTGGAACTTTTTTGTACGTCTTCGAAACGCTTTGGAACGTTTCCGACCGTCACTGGGACGTTTACTAAACTTCCCCAAATTTTGCAGAAGGTATAAAAACATAAATTTGACAAACGTCCGAAAAACGTTTTGTGGGAAACTTTTTAAAAACGTAAAAAGGACCCACCAAAATGTTTCAAAGACCTTCCAGGGACCTCTATCGAACCTTGAGGGACCTAGGTATGGGTTTTTTAAAAGCCACCTAGGTCCGAAATAGACGTTTTAAAAATGTTTTTAAAACGTACCTGTGTTTCTATGGTATATGTTGTCGTTGAAAGTTTCTGAAATTTATTAATCCAAAAGAATAAAATGGACTACTGTGCACGGGCGCCCGGCAGCTACAGAGGCGACACGCCGAAAATCACCGACAAAGTACGGCGAAACGTGGAATGCCACAAGATAATGGTAATTGAGACGAATTAAGATGATATCGATGATAGCGGCTTAGCTGTAAAACAATTCGCCTTTAAGAAACAATGGAGATGCAAAGAGCAACAAATAAGGCAAAGAGAGTTAAATTGGTAGGTCTTGAAATATTGAGAGGCTCAGAAGCAAACAATGGGGATTTTTAGCATTCACTCCATTATTGTACTTTATCTATTTGTCACGTAAATTAAAGTTCTGACCTGCGGTTCTAACATAGTTTTTTCATGATGTCTATCAATCAAATAAACAACACCGCACTTGTTTACACAGGTTATTAGGGAATTTTTTGGTTCGGTTCGGTATGTACAGTTTTTGAGTAATAAACGGTTAAAAATTCGTAAAATGATCGTTTTTGTGTATGTTCTAATAATAAAAACTCTTACATCTTGACCGAAATAAGCTAGGATAAAATTTACTTAGTAAAGGCCTAAAGACAAAGTCACTTATAATGTCATTCTTGTCAATTTATTAGATAATACACGGGTTTAGTCAAAAAAACAATTTTTTTATATCTGCACTATTACCGAATTTTAAAACTATCACATTCTGTTTTGGCACATATTAATAGTTTCATACGATATTTGAAGGCAAAAAGTATTTGGGTTTTTTAATTCCCCCACTTTTATAGATATAATTTTCTTTTATTGCAGATTTATTTCCTACTAAATAAAATTGGCTTCAGCTGTTTTAAGCTATTTTGCGTATGACGAAAATTAATTTATTAAATATTTTGTATTAAAACACAGCATAAGAAATATATAAAATATATAAAAAAAATACTATTGCTTTTGGTTTCGTCAGAAGGTCTATTCAAACAAAGTATATTTTTTCCTTTGCTCTTAAATGATTTTTAAGGTATTTGTGGAAAGCGTCTGAGTTAATTTTAAACAAACTTTACCTGCTTATTTTCGTAAATTAGTGTTACACCAGGAAAAAAAATTTGTCTAGTTTTGAAGATATTCATTTTTATATTTCTTACTATCTATTTACCGGACGGCAACAGTTATTTCACTTCCAATTTTTGCTGCACATATCGAACCTATAATCAAATAAAGTTATACGCAAAAATATACAAATGTAATATAACTGACTCTCCTCTCCACTGGAAGTCTACTAAGTTTATTAAGCTCTCTCGTATATTTGAGACAGTCTTCAATTGGAGCTAACCCATTTATATAAAATTGACATGTACAATCCTCCACCTGGACTAATAAGATTCCGCATAGCATCCTAGTTCAAAATAGCTCTATTAAATCAACGCAACCTGGAACACTTGTACGTACCTTCCTGCAAAAGTGGGTATGCGTATCAAATTAATAAAGTTATTTACCTAAATTTAGGTTCGGTTTTTTAGAAGTGTGTAACACTAATTATTAAAAACTTAACCCAATAATTTCCATTGTTGTTTAGGTTATTTTTTTGCCTGGCCTATTTCTTTCGAGTACTTCTTTGAGTGATATTAATTTTTATGATTTTTATGGATTCTAAAAATGTTTTGAATATTCTTTTTACAGCAAAACATGGATATATTGCAGGCGCATGAAAATTTTTTCTTAAAATATATTGGTATATTAGGGACTTATTGCAATAGAGCCAGGCAGTAATTGCGCGGGGCACTATTTTGACAGATTTCCATTAAAAACTGACATCTGATCTTTCAAAATTGACATACCAAAGTCGAATTTATAAATCTAGTCGTTTATTTTCCATTAATATTGGCGGCACTATTAACTCCGGCTCTTGTAATACACAAAGGCCTGATTTTGAAAGAAGACAGCTGTTCTTATAATACGAAACGGTCAGAATAGTGCCCGGCACAATTACTGCCTGGCTTTATTGCAATAAGTCCCTATTGTCAGTAAAATGATGGTTTAATGTTCGAAGGTATGAACTCATGTAGCGCCATGAAATATTTTTTATTTTACTAAGAAACAAGTAAAAGTAGTAAATATCTTCAAATCTTTCACTGGTTGAAAATAATTTTTCTGTAAGTTGTTCATGTTGTATCTAAGCTCTCTGATAATTAAACTTGGCGGCAGGAGCTAAGGGAACATTCTAAAATTACGTAACGCATAAATGCAGGATTTTTCACCACCCTCCTCCTTTTATAACGCATTAAAAAAAAAACACATTAAAAGAACAGTGTCTAAAAGAGAAATGTTATTTTTGTACAGCATTTACACAATAGGTATAAAATTATTTCCACTTATGAGACTGTGCCCATTTTTCACTTACAAAACCCTTATAGCCGGTCTAGGACAACTGGGCGCCGCTAACTCGGCGCTGCCAACTGGGCGCCGGGTCAACTGGGCGCCGGGCCAACTCGGTGCCGCCATCTGGACGCCGGGCCAACTCGGCGCCGGACTAAATTTTTTTTTCGTTAAAATGTGCAGATGAAAAACAAAATAGATATATTAGTTATATAAAAACATCTTTAAAAAATCCTTAACACAAATTTCTTGAAATTTGGTTTTGTTAAGTAAAGTTAAATCCATTAAGTCGAGTGTTGAAATTTGGTAGGTTTAGTGTTTGGTAACCTGGTAACACTACAATTTACGTTTTTTATTACAGCAATGGCGGATCCAAAATGGCGGATCTCTTTATTTTTAAACCGATTTGTCTCAAACTTGAAAGTTTGCAGTACCTGAGATCACTTAATACAGTTTTATGCTAAAACTTAAAAAATTCAAAACGGCGAATCCAAAATGGCAGATTTTCTTATTTACTAACCGATTTGTCTCAAACTTAAAAAAATCAAAATGGCCGATCCAAAATGGCGGACTTTCTTATTTACCAACCCATTTTTCCCAAACTTGAAATATTACATTGCTTGAAGTCATATAACAAAATTTCTAATCAATCTTAAAAAAATCAAAATGGCTGATCCAAAATGGCAGATTTCCTTATTTACCAACCAATTTGTCTCAAACATTAAATATAACAATTTTTTACTAAAACTTAAAAAAATGGCGGACTTTCTTATTTATGAACCGATGTAAATCAAATATAGAAATTGTCGGTGTTTTAAGTCGCTGATTATGATTTTGAATTAAATTTATAAATAATTCAAAATGGCGAATTTCTATATTTAATACACATCGATTCATAAATAAGAAAGTCCGCCGTTTTAAATTCGCCATTTTGAATCTTTTATAAGTTTAAGTCAAAGTCATAATCAGCTACTTAAGACACCGCCAATTTCTATATTTAATACACATCAGTTCATAAATAAGAAAATCCGCCGTCTTGGATTCGCCATTTTGATTTTTTTAAGTTTGACGATAAAACTGTATTAACTGATCTCAGGCGCTGCTAACTTTTAAGTTTGAGAAAAATCGGTTTAAAAAAAAAACCGCCATTTTGGATCCGCCATTGTTGTAACAAAAAACTTAAATTGTAGTGTTACCAGGTTACCAAACACTACACCTACCAAATTTCAACACTCGACTTAAAGAATTTAACTTTACTTAACAAAACCAAATTTTAAGAAAATTGTGTAAAGGATTTTTTTTAAATGTTTTTGTATAAATAATATATCTATTTTGTTTTTCATCTGCATATTTCATCGAAAAAAAAAATTTAGTCCGGCGCCGAGTTGGCCCGCGCTCCCAGTTGTCCCATTCCGCCTTATAGCAGCTTTTGAAATCTTTTGGAGAGTAAATTATGTAGGTAGGGTTAATTTACCAACTTTTTAGTTCATGCCACACGATTTGTCTTTCTTATCTGTAGGTTTTTTAAAATGTAATTTCTTATTTTCAGACTGGAATTACGGATCCGCGCAGCATCTCATCTATAAGCAGATTACTGCGAACTGGAATAAGGTCAAGCAGCAAGAACGAAGCGGACTTTGATGGCAAAACGGATTACACTATTGACCGTTTCCTGAAAGGAAAGATTATTTTTAAGTTACTTGAATAATGTACTTACTACAAGCATTATATTCTTATAAAAGGAAATATGTTTTTTAAAAGAGTTTATTTCAAAACTTGGTAAAGTATAGGGTGTTTTTTTATTTAAACATTTTTTTATTGTAATTTTTAGTGTAAAGCTAAGTTTTTGGATCATTTGACCCCACCCGTGGAGTGAAATAATACCTGGGATAGTTTTTAGGCTGACGTAAATGTGACAAAATATATGCCCTGGTTGGTTCCTTTTTGTCATTTTTACAAGCTTTTATTTAGCTTCAGACAGTGGCGTATATAGAAAAAAGTTTCGGGGTGGGCCCGAGGCAGTTTTGGGGGGGGGGCCGAGACCCCAAGAGGGCGTATTTTATGCTATTTTATGTTTTTATTCATGAAATATGTCGAAAATATCTAAAAAAATCTTATATATATACGCCAGTGGCTTCAGATGTTCTGTCTAACTATCTAACTATCTATCAAATCTTGTGATTCCTTCCCATTATTCGATTTGGATGAAATTTGGTACACACACAGTGGTCCCAAGACAATACAACATTAAGAAAAAAATATCCTCCCACCCCTACCCCCACCCCTTCTATAGAAAAATGTGTTTTTGACACACTTCCCAGTTATCCGATTAGGATAAAATTTGGTATACACATAGTGGTCCGATGATCATACAACAATAAGAAAAAAATATCCTCCCACCCCTACCCCCACCACCTTCCATAGAAATTTTTTTTTTGACACACTTCCCGTTATCCTATTTGGATGAAATTTGGTATACATATAGTGATCCGATGACAATACAACATTTAAAAAAAATATCCAGACACCCCTACCCCCACCCCCTTCCATAAAAAATGCGTTTTTGACACACTTCACTTCAAATGACTTTTAGAAAATTTGGTATATGCATAAAGGTCCGATGGCAATACAGCCCAAACAAAAAATATATTTCCACCTCTACCCTCACCCTCTCCTTCCCCTAATAAAAAAATGAGTTTCCAAACAACTCACGATCAGCGATTTCATTATAAACTAGAATAAACTCTTCTGTTCTGTTATTGAACAAATATTTTCATTTAATAGAATAGATAGCTGAGACTAAAAGGTAGAAAATAAATTGGTAAAAATTTTTTTAAAAGTCTTTAAGTGTTTAGATCACAACACTAGATTAACTTATGCTTTGATTTGCGGCCATCGCTTTTATTATTATGATAATATTAGAATGTTAGAAAATTATTTTTTAATCTTTAGTGCATTTTATAAAAGCTTGTGATTTAAAAAAAAATATTACTAATTTATTTGAAAGATAGGTGGATACAGAGAGTTCCATTAAGAGTGACGTTTAAATTTATCAGACCGAATCAAAGAAATTTAATAAGGACCGAATTCATCTAAAATATTTTTTTTTAGTTAATAAAGAACTTGAAAAAATAACCCGCATTTTTTTTGGTGGAAAAAGGAGTTGTCAAAACTTTATATGTTATTGAAAACTCTCAAAAAAATGTCTTAGGGGAACATTTTCCTATAAAAAAAATATGAAGGTTGGTGGTAGAGACCCCTTTTCAAAAACTTTATTTGTATTCACTTCAAAGCCAAAAAAAAAAAAAGTTATTTGATATTTCATTTAAAATGATCATCTAAACAATTATTGAAATATATCCATGTATGTTACTAGGCTAAGCTCTTTTGTTCTTATTTTCAAAAGTAGGTCCCATAAACTTGGGTGGCGTTGAAAAGATCGAAAGACAAAGTCTCGAATAAAAAAATATCGAATACATTTGGTCAAAATACAAAAGATCAAAAAAAAAATCACGAAAAAAAAACTCGAACGGTAAAATCTCGAAAAACAAAAGATCGAGCGAGAAAATCACGATAATTCAATTCAATTCAATTCAATTCTTTATTGTACATCGACTTATAAAAGTATATACAATGTCAAATTTTACAGCAGAAAATACTATATAATATTACATTTAACTCTAGTCAATGATCAAAAAGGTCACTAATGCTATAGAAACATTTATCAATAAGGTAGCTCTGTAGTCTTTTTTTGAACTGTTTTTCTAATGTGACATTATTTATTTCATTAGGAATTTTATTATATACATAATAAAAAGGTCAAACGACAAAATCTCAATAATCATGATTTAGTTGTTTTCAAAGATAAGAAATAGGACGTCACTTTCATGACATTCTGACGTAAGTGCTAAAAATTCAAATATTGAGTTATGTCGTCAGATAAATTATTTTGGTCGACTTTTAATATGACAAAGTGGCGTATCTATATTTTTTATAGATTTTCCAGAAGTAATTATTAATGGTTTGGTTTTTAATAGCAACGCTATAGCCTGATAAACTTTGGTTCATTTGGTTTTTTGTCTCTCTTCTATAATTTACAAATAGTCAGTTACGTCGGTATGTCATGAAGGGGACGAAGAGTATCCAACACAATTTAGTGCTATATTTAGGTACTTGACAAGCTAGAGATTACTTTTATAAGGCTCCGCTACAGAACAGCGCTCTACAAAATAGCGCTGCTTCAAAATAGCGCTGCAACAAAATAGCGCTGCTACAAAATAGCGCTGCTACAAAATGGCGCCACAAAATAGCGTGCATTAAAATAGCGCCTTACAAATAGCGCTGCTACAGAATAGCGCTGCTACCAAATAGCGCGCATCAAAATAGCGCTGCTATAAAATAGAGCGCATCAAGAACGCGCTCAAAAAGCATCATTAAAAACAGCAACTGTTCGACTAAGGGGTCTCTTTCTAACATATTTTTTCAAAACAAAAAACTCTGACTTCTTTCGCGTGATCCTAGCGGGTGTGAAACAAAACTGAACCGAACAGAACTGAACCGAATCGAAGTATCGGTTTAGTTCGGTTTGGTTTCACAACCTCTAGGATTCTGGTTCGGTTCGGTTCGGTTTGGTTTCATACCCTCTAGGATCCCGGGAAAAAGTCAGGGCAGTTTTTTTTTTAAATATATATGTTAGAATGAGTTTACCGGGAGTGGTAAGTTATAAGACGCTATTTTGAAGCAGCGCCATTTTGATGCACGCTATTTTGTAGCAGCACTATTTTGAAAGACGTTATTTTGTAGGAGCGCTATTTTGTAGAAGCGCTATTTTGATGCAGCGCCATTTTGACGCACGCGATTTTGTAGCAGCGCTATTTTGTAAGGCGCTATTTTGATGCACGCTATTTTGTAGCAGCGCTATTTTGTGGCAGCGCCATTTTGAAGCAGCGCTATTTTGTAAGGCACTAATCTGTAGCAGAGTGGTTATATAAACTTTTAAAAAACAATTTCAATAACTAAAAACACTTTTGGTAATCAATAATAAGCTACCAGCTAAATAGAATCATCGCGAATTAAATTTTAAGCAAAACAATGCAATTGCAGTAAGCATGGTTTTCTCGAAGCAAGGCCAACAAAAAAATACAGACCACGACCCTGAAAAAATCAGCTGTTCTCGGGGGGCTGACTTTTACATTGGGACTTATGGGAGGTCAGGCGTTTTTTTATGATATTTTCAAAATGGCACTACAGATTTCCGTGAAATTTATATATTCTCAGATACCATCTCGATTTTCCACCAAACATTTGTAAGGATGCAAGATGATTGAAACAGTAAAATCTTCAAGATTTAGCATTACTTACTTATTTTGAATTTAAATTACCCGCCATGTACCGCATGCCAACTGTTATATTTGTTATCTGTCTTTGTCACATTTGCTTCTGCTTTAAATTTAATTTTAGTGTGAGCTAAATGAAGGGGCTCTGAAAAATATAGGATTACTATACATTGAAAAAAAAATGTTCTGCAAGAAAATAGCAAAAACAATCTAAAAACCGGCTTTATTTTGAAAAAAATCCAATATAAATAAATTCCTTTAGTTTTTAAACTATAAAGAGTTTATTCATCAGCAATATCTTAAGGTTATGGGTGGGCGCCCTCCGGTCTAGAACCGTCAAAAAGGTGAGTGCCTTACTGATCCGCCCTCCGATTCTTAACTCTTATTGTGTGCAGCATTTAAACACCCTAACTCATACAATCAACGCCAAATGGCCCAAAGGCATGTAAAGAATGCGGACCCGATCATTTGAGCCCTAATTTCGACACTTGAAAGGTGCCGACGCGAACAGATTTTGTTTCAGGATATGTTTCTCGGCTATTACGGATTTGTAGGTGGTTTTTTTACTTGTGTGGTGGTTCATTCAGTTTTTAATTTATGAGATGGGTATATAATAATGCTACTTATGACGCGGGTGGATAAATGACATGACAAGAAAAGCTTGAAACAAGAAAATATTTATTTATATAAAACAATACAGATGAACAAAAGGTAAAATTAGCTCTTTTAAATAGTATTATCTACCGTATTCTTTTCAGTTATATCCCTGTATATACATCATTTTTATACTTTATATCAATCCATAAAGCAAATTTAAAAGATTTTCAATAGTTTTTAATTTATATGCGTTAACTTTTTTATTATATTATTAATTTTTGTCATGTTTCTGCGTGCACGATTTTAGTCTATTTCAGTATATTTCGTATGATTGTCCCTATCCACGTAATAGATGGCGTTTGAACTTGTTCATTCAATGTCTTCACGTTTATTATTAAATGTCTTACTTATTAAAACTTTTTATTCATATATAGAATACATTGACATAAATAAAATAAATAAAATAAATAAAATAAATAAAATAAATAAAATAAATAAAATAAATAAAATAAATAAAATAAATAAAATAAATAAAATAAATAAAATAAATAAAATAAATAAAATAAATAAAATAAATAAAATAAATAAAATAAATAAAATAAATAAAATAAATAAAATAAATAAAATAAATAAAATAAATAAAATAAATAAAATAAATAAAATAAATAAAATAAATAAAATAAATAAAATAAATAAAATAAATAAAATAAATAAAATAAATAAAATAAATAAAATAAATAAAATAAATAAAATAAATAAAATAAATAAAATAAATAAAATAAATAAAATAAATAAAATAAATAAAATAAATAAAATAAATAAAATAAATAAAATAAATAAAATAAATAAAATAAATAAAATAAATAAAATAAATAAAATAAATAAAATAAATAAAATAAATAAAATAAATAAAATAAATAAAATAAATAAAATAAATAAAATAAATAAAATAAATAAAATAAATAAAATAAATAAAATAAATAAAATAAATAAAATAAATAAAATAAATAAAATAAATAAAATAAATAAAATAAATAAAATAAATAAAATAAATAAAATAAATAAAATAAATAAAATAAATAAAATAAATAAAATAAATAAAATAAATAAAATAAATAAAATAAATAAAATAAATAAAATAAATAAAATAAATAAAATAAATAAAATAAATAAAATAAATAAAATAAATAAAATAAATAAAATAAATAAAATAAATAAAATAAATAAAATAAATAAAATAAATAAAATAAATAAAATAAATAAAATAAATAAAATAAATAAAATAAATAAAATAAATAAAATAAATAAAATAAATAAAATAAATAAAATAAATAAAATAAATAAAATAAATAAAATAAATAAAATAAATAAAATAAATAAAATAAATAAAATAAATAAAATAAATAAAATAAATAAAATAAATAAAATAAATAAAATAAATAAAATAAATAAAATAAATAAAATAAATAAAATAAATAAAATAAATAAAATAAATAAAATAAATAAAATAAATAAAATAAATAAAATAAATAAAATAAATAAAATAAATAAAATAAATAAAATAAATAAAATAAATAAAATAAATAAAATAAATAAAATAAATAAAATAAATAAAATAAATAAAATAAATAAAATAAATAAAATAAATAAAATAAATAAAATAAATAAAATAAATAAAATAAATAAAATAAATAAAATAAATAAAATAAATAAAATAAATAAAATAAATAAAATAAATAAAATAAATAAAATAAATAAAATAAATAAAATAAATAAAATAAATAAAATAAATAAAATAAATAAAATAAATAAAATAAATAAAATAAATAAAATAAATAAAATAAATAAAATAAATAAAATAAATAAAATAAATAAAATAAATAAAATAAATAAAATAAATAAAATAAATAAAATAAATAAAATAAATAAAATAAATAAAATAAATAAAATAAATAAAATAAATAAAATAAATAAAATAAATAAAATAAATAAAATAAATAAAATAAATAAAATAAATAAAATAAATAAAATAAATAAAATAAATAAAATAAATAAAATAAATAAAATAAATAAAATAAATAAAATAAATAAAATAAATAAAATAAATAAAATAAATAAAATAAATAAAATAAATAAAATAAATAAAATAAATAAAATAAATAAAATAAATAAAATAAATAAAATAAATAAAATAAATAAAATAAATAAAATAAATAAAATAAATAAAATAAATAAAATAAATAAAATAAATAAAATAAATAAAATAAATAAAATAAATAAAATAAATAAAATAAATAAAATAAATAAAATAAATAAAATAAATAAAATAAATAAAATAAATAAAATAAATAAAATAAATAAAATAAATAGCAGCAGCAGTTTGTCTGGAATTTCAAATTAAATAAAAAGTTTGCCCATTGGCGCATATTTTAAAGAGGTTTCTGCACAGAAGCTGATTTTTTATATACGCTTTATTTTCTCATACAGTGCTCTACGGATTAAAAGAGTCAAATTAGTCCCTACAGTGACCTCTTTATTCCCTAAAGTGCATAAAATCTTTTTACTGCATGCTTCCCAAAATATTTATTTTTGTGTTTTTGACTCTCAAATTTTCAATGCCGAAGATTTATGAAATCTTCCATTTCTGTTAAAAACTAAAGTAGTTTGGATGCAATAAACTTGATAAATCAATTCAATATGAACGTTTTTTTCGTTAGAACTGGAATTTTTTTCTAATATGGTAAAACTATCAAAAATTATTCCAGTAGAAAATTATAATTGAGACACAAAAGTATCGTCTACCAAAAATTTCTCCATTCTTGTGTGAATTAGAAGACGGTCGTTAACGAGCAGTTTTTGGATTACTTGAGTAGTATGCCAGACTTGATTTCAAAAGGGCTACATTTATGAAACGGGACTCAAGTTTATCTGGAAGAAGTGGGATAACCCCCGGAGCAAACCATTTTTTGGGGGCCCTCAAACGTCAATAAAAATATAAAATGCTTGTCAACATAAATTTGTCTTTTGCCTAAATACCAAATTAATTTTATTAAAATAATTTATAACTTTTATTTATAAAGCTTAGGGACAATTCTTCAAAACAAGGATATTAGTAGCTCGTATACTAGTTTCGGTCTTGTTGGACCTCCTTGGTACGAGCGTAACAAGTGTTAAGGGACGATGAATGAGAATGATAATGTCTGAAAAGGAAATATGAAATATGGACATTTACTGAAAACAGACCAACCATCGAATTGCAATATAAGTCAAGGTAGCCTCAGGTTTGAGTAAATCTCTGAATCCCGGAGATAAATTGAAAGGAATATTGTGAGGACACACTTAACGAAAAAACAACAAAGCTTGCGGGCAATTCCTCAAATATTAATAGCTCGTATACTAGTTTTGGTCTTGTTGGACCTCCTCGGTACGAGCGTAACAAGTGTTAAGGGACGATGAATGGGGATGATGATGTCTGAAAAGGAAATATGAAATGTGGACATTTACTGAAAACAGACCAACTGCCGAATTGCAATATCAGTCAGGGTAGCAGGTTTGGGGCGAAATTTGACGTCACTACAGAGACAGAATCAGTCTCAGTAAATATCTTAAGCCCGGAGATAAGTATCCACCACTAATATCCCCGTTTTGAAGAATTGCCCACAAGCTTTGTTGTTTTTTCGTTAAGTATGTTTTCACAATATTCCTTTCAAAATAAAATATCTTTTTCTTGCTTTTCAATTTGCAAAATATTTAATTTTATCATCGTTTTACTACGTATTTTAAAGCTAGCTTTTTTAAAACAAGCTATTTTATAAACTTTATGAATATAAAATTAACATTTACAGTGGTGGATCCAGGATTTCAGAAGGGGAGGGACCAAGAAGGCAGTACAAACAAAATATTTTTTTTTGTTTTTAATAGGTTTGAACTCTGAATTAAGAACCAGATAATTTTTGTAAAAAAAATCACAAAATAATGATTTTAAGGGCCCACTGACTTTTAAAAGTCCCTTTCTTAACTATTGATTGCTTTAAGTTTAAGCATGCCTTATTTTTAAATTTGTTGCACGGAGCAAAAATCTCCTCTTCTTTGTTATAATGCGGTCACCTTGTGACCCAATCAGACAACGCCGCTGTTTCAACCAACATAATTTTTAAACTATGAAAAAACAACAACAACACCCGGTACGTCCCAAAATAGTTTGGTCAAAACCCATCAATTTCCTGTGTCAAGTCGGCTTTAAAAATTTATTTACAAAAATGAAAGTTCTTGAATTTTTGGAAGATGATGAAATCGAGATGGTGCTACTCGATTTTTTGGAATTTGGGTGTCCTTGTCGCCTTGTCGGTACAGTCGCGTATTTTTTCCCGGACTGGTTTACGGTTCTCCATCCATCCCAGGACAAAATCTTCGCCCGGCCGAAAAATGTACTGCTCATAAGGCTCCTGTCCATAAGGCAGTGCCCCATACACCCCTGGATATAACCAAAGCATTAAAAATTATAATGAAATTAGGGTAAAATGTAAAGGCAGAAAGGAAAATCTTCTTGTTACTTCATGCACTGCAGTTTCATTTAAATGCAAGGGTTTTCTTACACTGGTCAGTCCTATCCTACCCTTACCGCTGTACATACCAGGCTGTGAACAACAGTTAACTCAAAAATCGGACGAAAATACTGTAATAAAAATTAGATTCAACTTTATTTAAATTATTTTTCTTCCTTACAAATCTTTTTGTAATCGATACATAGGTATATTTTTTCACAAAAACATTGTGCCAAAAGAACCAAAATCTAGCCGTTATCTTGTGCAATAAAGCTTTTCAAAATCATTTTTATTTATTTAAAAAAAAAACATGTTTTTTACTTTATTTAGTTAAAAAAGACAAAATTCACTTTAATCAAAACACCGCTCATTTGTAGGTATTGTCAGTTGCTATGTCTATGCCAGATGGGTAACATTATGTGACCAGCATCTTATCTTTAAGCAGCTCTTAAGGAACAGTAAAGTCACAAAAAAAGCTGACTTAATTTTAACAACACTAAGGAAGTCTGCCTTTAAGTTCGGTGCAACGAAATTTTGCGAAATAAGGTATTATTTAGGCTAAGAAACGGAAAAAAAGTCGGTGCGATGGGCCCTAAGTTAAAATTTAGTTTAACAACAAGTTTTTTGTTACATTTAAGTTACGAATTTATTGCCGCCTAAAAGTTACGTTTTTACTAGGACCCCCGGGGCCCCTTTTATGTCGGGGCCCCGGGCACTGCCCCGGTTTGCCCAACAATAGCTACGCCACTGGTGATAACTGGAACAACGGTTTGATAGTAAAGCATTATCGCTGTTTATATTTATCTACAGAGAGCGTTTGAAACAATAGGCCGAAATGACTCGGACTAATACGAAAGCATGAGAAAATGGTTGTGACTCAAAAGGGAATAACTTAAAGATATAAGTGTCGCTTTTACAGCTGCCGTTTTGGAGTTTATAGACGTTGTTAACAATGATTATGCAAAACATTGCATTTTTACCTTCCTAGCCCGCGTAGCAATGGCTAGAGAAGGTATCATTTTAAACGAAATTTTTTTTTTGATATAACGCGAAAAATGTCTTATTTTGATGTATTGTGTGTGTGTGTGTGTATATTAGTTCTGTCCGTAATAGGATAGCTCCTAAACCGCTGAACCGATTTTCACAAAATTTTCAGGTAAAATAGTGTTCGACACTCTTACGAGCTGATTAGATTTTGGTCAAATTATTGCTAATGGCAGTTTTTTGCCAATGAAAAACTTAAAAACGCTAACTTTTTAAGAGAGCATCGTAATAATACACTGTTTTCAGAATATAGTAGACTATATTTTGCTCAATAATTCGTGTTATAACGTAGGAGGGATATTTACAACTGTTTTCAAGTCTAATATATTATCATGGCTTCACTTGAAGTGTGATAATAGGCTAGCTAGAAAGGTGTCTGATCCGTCATTGATCCAGTTATTTTAAATACCGTTCAATAGGATTGTTAATATTGGTAAAGAAAAATCAAAACTGATGAAATATGGATCATTAACTAAAATAACTTGCCTACTGTAAGATTTTAAATAAGAATGTAAAAATAGTATATTGCCTAAAAAGGTGTGGAAGTTGTCACTTGTCCGCACGTGACTGCAGTTGGCCAACCGACGCATAGCCGAGTTTGACCAGCAATTAAGTGCGGAAAAGAAAATTTCCGCAATAGTTAGGAATACTATTTTTTCTTTGAGGATGCGGAAAATATAAAAAACAAAAATTATAAGAAAATGTTTTATAAATTCATGGGATTTGTATGCAGACCACATTGCGAAAGTTTATGACAGGGCGCTATTTGCCAGATTGTTGTCATGCAGACAAAGCATTAAATTTTGACAATACCTTGATTTGGGCGATTCTTGACAACTATTTGAAAGTTGGGTTGTTAAGGACCCTGAAAAAAATAAATATTAAGCAGTGGAGTAGCTATCGTGGAGCAAACCGGGGCAGGGCCCAGAGTCCCAGCGTAAATAAGGTAGCAGCCCTAGTAAAAACATATTTTTTAAGCGGCAATAAATTTATAACTTAACTGTAACAAAAAGTTTTTTTAAACTATATCTTAACTTAAAATCAACAACAATTAATTTTTTTATTTTTTTTTCACAAAAATTACTTAAGTTTTATTCATTATTATTTATTATTTTTATTTTTATCTGGTTCTTAAATTCTTTAAGTTCAGACTTATTAAAAACAATAGCAACTTTTATTTTGTTTTTAAAAAAGATTGTTTTAAAAAAGCTAACTTAAAACGATGAGGAAGTGAATAGTTTTGGAAATTGAAAAGCAAGAAAAAGAGATTTTGTTTTGTTATTATGGCAAAAGGCAAATTTTTATTGACAAGCATTTTATATTCTTATTGACTTATGAGGGCCGCCAAAAAATTGTTTGCCCCGGGGCCCCATTACGATCATCTACGCCGCTGATATTAAGGTACAGATTCTTAGGTTTTTCCGAGAGTGCGGGAAAGTTGCACGGAGAAGTGGCATTTTCACAACTAAAATGCGTGCGGAAAAGCGAAACCTTCCACACGCTCGTAGAAAAAATTGATTTTCTGCACTTATTAGCAAAATAGCTATTCGAACTTAAAATACGTTTTTGTTTTCGGTTTAAAGTGACAGTGGATGAAAATAATCTAGGTAAAGCATATCGAATCTGCGGGCTCTATTGCAAGGGAGAGCAAAACAATTCTGAGAACAACTTCAAACTTATTAAGTCCTTAATGACGCATTTTTTACTGCCCGCTTTTGGCCCTTGGAAATGCCGCCGATACCCCAGCTGGCCAAAACGGCCTTGTCTCAAATTAGTTTGACGTAATATTTAAATTTTCTTAATGAACAGGACTAAAATTTAACGCCTACTTCCACTTTGTGCTATTAGTAATACAGGGTGTTCTTCAATTTAAAAAACAATTTATTAGATGTACTTGTTTGACTTTAAAAGTTTCTATAGATATTATATATCCGCAGTAACAAATGTAAGGCCGTTAAAAAAAAAATTAAAAAAACACTCAACGGCTAAATCTAGTCGCAGTTGGGTACAAAATTGATAGGTATACCTATAATGTACGACATGCTTCAACTTTTAGTTTTGATACCCAAAGCGCACTTATACATTTTTGTATTTTCATGAATCAGGTTATTGGGTAATTTTGTACCCAACAGTTGGGTGTTTTCTTTATTAATTTTTTTTTTATTTCCAACTTTTAGTTTTAATTCTTATTTAAACTTATAGAAAGCACTATGCATTTAATATTCATTTAGCGTTACCCGGAAAGTACCTGCATATTTTGTACGAACGCAAACAGTGTTACCTTGTTTTTTTTTATTATTATCTTTACATTTTTTTTCAAGATGGATAGACATTAAGAAGGAAGATATGGGAAGTTTTTACTCAGTTAAGTTCTACTACTACAACACTACTATTAACAATGTGTCAAACATTTAACTACGCCCAAAGGGTAGATAGAAGTAGAAGTATATATTTCATTGAAAAACTTTACAGTTTCATAACATCGGCAATTTTCTTTAAAAGACAAATAATAATATTAATAATTTTAATTCTTGTTACGTCTTAATTTTAATTATTATTGTATTTTGAATTTTCTCATTTTAAAACACTTTCTTTGTGTAATATAACTCTTGGAGGAAGGAATAAGAAAGGTAAGCTTTACTTCATTTTATTTTCAGCTATTAACTCTGCAATATTTTTTATTTGTCTTTTTTTTGTGTTTTACTTTATTCTTTTTAACTAATTGCTAATCGTTGTTCCAGTTATTACAAGCATCAACAATAAAATGACATATTGGCATTTAAAAGACAATTATATTGACAAATGTAGCTGCTAGGAAGTGAAAGGTGTTTTAATTTTTTAATGTTTTAACCTTTTTTTTATAATAATTTTTAAAAAGATTTAATAATATTTTTTCTATATAAAGTTTTTTATTAAAATGTTTCTTCTAAACAATTATTTTTATGAATGAATTAATCAATGTAGTTTTTGCTTTGATTAACTATTTTACTACATGTTCTTTTATCTATTTTTAGCACTGATGAAGGTTTAAACAATAAACCGAAACGTTTGCAATCATTTATCATATGAATTTGTTTGTCCTACCCCAACAACCAACTATCAACTAAAAACATTTAAGGACACTAATTAAGTTAAATTGAAGATAACTTGGGTAAATAATATTAACGTAATTATAGTTGGTACAATTTTCAAACAAAAACTACAAAAATAAAATTTCAAAAATAATAGATCAGATCTGTTAGAAATCGCTGTCACTAAAATTATATTCCAAAAATTAAATAATTGAATAAATACACCAAAAAATTGTTATACTTTAAACTTAAAGGTTTTTGGCGGTAATAGCCCATCGCACCGACTTTTTTTCCGTTACTTAGCCTAGTGTTCCTTATTACGTCATATTATGATTATAATAAGAAACGCTTAAGGCTATGGCACTGAAAAAAAGTCGGTGAGATGGACCCTAAGTGTCTAATTTGTTGTGGCAACTTGTTAAAGAAGGCTGGTGCATAATGACGCGTAGCATTCCAGGATGTTTTAAGGCGTAAAAATTGAATCTGGATGTCATGGAGACTGCGAGTATCATAGTTATGAATTTGTCCATTTCTTTTATAATCATCTGAGTTTTTTTGAGAGTAAAGAATGGTTTCCAAGATATATTGCGATGGAAATGTTAATAATTTTAATATTTTAAAGCAAGGCTTAGCATCGTGTTGGTAACCTATGCCAGCAATATTTGTAGGCCGATGATTCGAGACAAGAAGTCCATATGTGCAAGCGGAATGAAGTAGTTTATGATATGCCAATACTGTCGTCTTTCTATCAACTATTAGCTCACACATATACTATACTATAGTAGTGTGAGCTATGGTGATCCTAATTTTTTCGAGAAAAAAAAAAGTTGCTCCGATTTCAAATTTTTTTATATATCTTTGCGTTTCAGATGATTTTGAAACTTTTTTGTTGCGCCGTCTGTCTGTCTGTCTGTCTGTCTGTAACGACCAACGCGCATAACTCAAAAACCGCTTGGCCGATTTTAATGAAATTTGGTACCTAGGCTGGGTTTTGGGCCGAGATGGTCCCATTTAAAAATGAACAAAATCCACCGAACACAAACCAAATAAAAGAGTGGGGGTAGATTTCAAAAATTAGAGTTTATGGGGAAATATGGCGTGTGTGATATCAAACGAAAGGTAATTGAGTCTGGAGTTAAACAAAATACATTTTAATTTATTTAAAAAAAAGGGTGGGGGTATATTTCAAAAATTGGAGTTTAAGTGAAAATATGGCGTGTGTGATATCAAACGAAAGGTAATTGAGTCTGGAGTTAAAAAAAAATACATTTTAGTTTTTAAAAAAAGGGTGGGGGTAGATTTGAAAAATTAGAGTTTAAGTCAAAACATGGCTTGTGTGGTATCAAACTAAAGGTAATTGAGTCTGGAGTTCAATAAAATATACTTCAGTTTTTAGTTATATTAGCTTTCAAGTAGATACACTAAAACTATAGTACCCAGTGTGAGCTTATGTGCCCATAGATTGTATTTTTGATATATTTCCTAAGACATAAGAAGCAGAGCAAAGATTTTTTGAGATTAAATTAACATGTTGTTCAAATGTAAGCTTTGAATCTAAAGTTATTCCTAAAATTTTTACATTATCGGTATTGCTTGGGACGGAACGTTTTTTAAGAGAAAAAATTATCAAGATAGGTGCGTTTCTACAAATATTGAGAGACGAGGGAACTAGTAAATTGGCGTTAAAAAAATCTTAAAGCGTGTGCAGAAATAATTTTTGGAATTTCTCTATATTTGAGAAAGTTATAGCTACCACTATTACTAATAAGGAGGGCCGGAGAAGAGAGGGAGAGGGAGGGGGGAACTAGTAAAATGGTGTTGGAATTTTTAGCTCACACATATACTATACTATAGTAGTGTGAGCTATGGTGATCCTAATTTTTTCGAGAAAAAAAAAAGTTGCCCAGATTTAATTTTTTTTATATATCTTTGCGTTTCAGATGATTTTGAAACTTTCTTGTTGCGCCGTCTGTCTGTGTGTCTGTCTGTCTGTATGTCTGTCTGTATGTCTGTCTGTCTGTCTGTCTGTCTGTCTGTCTGTCTGTCTGTCTGTATGTCTGTATGTCTGTCTGTAACGACCAACGCGCATAACTCAAAAACCGCTTGGCCGATTTTAATGAAATTTGCTACCTAGGCTGGGTCTTGGATCGAGATGGTCCCATTTAAAAATGAACAAAATCCATCGAACACAAACCAAATAAAAGGGTGGGGGTAGATTTTAAAAATTAGAGTTTATGTGAAAATATGGCGTGTGTGATATCAAACGAAAGGTAATTGAGTCTGGAGTTAAACAAAATACATTCTAATTTATTTTAAAAAAAGGGTGGGGGTATATTTCAAAAATTAGAGTTTAAGTGAAAATATGGCGTGTGTGATACCAAACGAAAGGTAATTGAGTCTGGAGTTAAACAAAATATATTTTAGTTTAAAAAAAAGGGTGGGGGTAGATTTTAAAAATTAGAGTTTACGTCAAAACATGGCTTGTGTGGTATCAAACGAAAGGTAATTGAGTCTGGAGTTGAATAAAATATATTTCAGTTTTTAGTTATATTAGCTCAGACGTACACTATAACTATAGAACCTAGTGTGAGCTTAGGTGCCCATAGATTGGCAGAGTATTTTTTACAGCTTTTCAGTTTTAGCAAGGAGAGTTGATCAACTAAAAAACTTCTTACTTGCGGATCAGAAATTATTTGTTGGCTTTTCTCGGGTATAACTCTTCAAGCTTAACATATCATTAAAAAAAAAACATTTGATGTAAAAAAAAGCCAAGTAGGCGAAAGTGGTATTCCGTAAAAAGAATTGAGATAAAAGTAAAGCCAAGTTCTCCAATACAAATTTCAAAATGAAAGGTTGTTGGTAGTTTGGAAATGTTTTTTTAAACTTATCAAGATCTATCAGTGTGTCAAATTTCAGCTTTGTAGCATGTCTGGAAGGACACTAGAATTTTGATAATCTATACATGAGTGAGTGAGTGAGTGAGTGGCAATTTCGGCGTTTTTTGAAATTTCGTAACTACTTTAGTACTTTATGGAAGTCCATGAAACTTCGAGGAATTGTTAACTCTATAAAGATATACGACTGTGCAAAGTTTGAGTTTCGTAGCTCATTCCGAGGTAGAGTTTTAGGTCAAATACTTGCTGAAATGTTTCAAGAAAAGATGGTACAGCCGTTTCCGCGCGCACTTGGCGGGGCCCAGATACTTACCTACTGGGTATAACCACAGAAAGTAACTCTTCTGAGGTATAACTTTATTAAAAATCTTTTCTCGACATATGATTACAATGTCTTGGGTCCTCTTAACCAGTGGCAGGTCGTGAGGTAGTGCCACGGAGCCATAACACTACCGTATTTTTTTGCAAAAACACGTTTTTTTAATTTTTAAAACATCTTTATTGGTTTTTATTTTATTTTATACATTGCTTTTTCATTTATATATTATATGAAATTCGGTGGCCCTGTGCAATGCAGTGATTCCCGACTCGATCCGACAGCGACGCCATGAATGGACCACTGAAACCCAAAGCAGCGTCGAACACGCTGTCACTTTTCACTTCGCTCTTTCGAATAGAGATACATTTTATCTGCAGCCTATATGAGCGACAGTAATAGAGCATTTTGCGTTGTTTAAATGAAGAAAATAAAATAAATTTTGTGCTGCATTGTTTTTGTGCGTGCAACATTGATGTTTTAATTTACGCCCTTAACAATACATTTCAATTATTTCAGCACCATTTTTTTATAAATTTTAAGTCATTTCATAGCGGAATTCGGGTGGCCATGGGTAAGTTTCTTAAAAAAAATAGAATTATAAATTCCAAATATAGTAGTAGTAGGTATGTTTTTTAATGACTTGTACAACACACCGATTTTTTTTTACTGACTCAAAATTCTGGCAGTACCATGTTGTATTGACTGAAGGCGCCGCCGCTGCTCTTAAGTGATACCAGTCCTGGCAATCTTCTTCTCACTTCTCACTGGCTGAAACAGAAACTATTTGTTAGCTTTTCTCGTGTATAACACCGAAGAAATAGATCCATAAAAGGTAATATTTAAGGACCAGTTTATATTTCCACAGACGCAACACACGTGTTTGGCAATAATCCAAGCGAACGGCAAATTTCTTATACATTGCTGGTTCGAAAACTGTATAAGCAAAAATGTATTTTAAGTTGGGCATATAGTTTTAGTGTCAATTGAGAAGATTAATAGACGATTGTAATTTGTTTTGATTTTCCTCAGAACCTCATTTAGTTTTAAAATTTACAAGCAAAAGAGCAAGAGAGAGTCAAAAATACGAGGGCTGTCTTTTACATTTTGCATATAGGAACATAGGGGAGCGACACTGATCAAATGTCGTTATGAAAACTTAACCTCAATATTTACCTAATCTAAATTCAAAACCTCAGTGTGATACATACAGTTTTATAGCTAGAGTCAATTTTTTAAACCAACAAATCCGTCGAGAAATGGTATTACATACAACTTTCGAAGGAAGTTATCGCAACGAAAATGTCTTGCCGAGTCTGCCCATGCTCATCACGGAAGATCGACATGTAAAATATCGCGAGATTGAGGCTCAATTAACAAATTTTGCATGAAGAATTAGTTTTAGGAAAATTAGTTTCCCGCTGGATACCGCATTTGTTAACCAAAGAACAGAAACAAGCTAGGGTGAATTGGTTTCAGAAAACTCTAGACTACTTTAAGGTAGGAAGCTCGTAAAACGTATACAGCATTGCGAGTGGTGACGCATCTTGGATTAACTCATATAAACCCGAAAATAAACATCTTCTGTTTGGGTGTTCCAAGAAAAGCCAACAAAAGCCATCCATTCTCGAAGTGTATCCAAGAAGTCGCGACATTTATCCCAAAAGAAGGCCATGTAGCAACAATTCATTTGGAAGTACAAAGAACTGTTACTGCCGATTGGTACATCACCATTTGTTTGCCGAAAGTGATCGCTGACCTTCAGAAAACGAGTCCCGAACGTCGAATCATCCTCCACCAAGACAAAGCGTCGAATTGTTGGAGTGCAAATTTTTATAGTTTGTTAACTTGTTGTTTTCGGTTTCGAACCGACGCGACGTCGTAGAGACGGTGATAGCATGTTCTGGATGAACTGTGACGAAATGTTTTTTTTTCTTTATAGACCAGTGGACGTTTTCATCCCGCCATGGACTTAGTTTCCTTGGTTCGCTGTCGATTCACTCGTTGAGTAAATAAATAGGTTTTACTTGATTTTTTCATTCTTTTTGATTTACCTTTTATGTTGTAGTCTGTTTGATTGACTGAGGTCGGGCAAGCTACGTTGAGGATAGAAAAGCCTCTTTCCGAAACACCGGAGCCGTGATTGACTACCCCTTTGAAGTTGCCTTTTATACTTTGTTAATTTATAAAAAGTTACTGCTTTATAGACAAATACTGAAACCAATATGGACATATGGTATTCAACTATGCGGTTGTAGTAAAGTAACATTCTAGCTTTACAGAGATATTAAAATGAAGTATTAAGAAACATGAATGCAGCTTGGTACGTTCGAAATAGTGACCTTTCTCGAGACCTAAAAATCGAAACTGTAGCAAAGACTATAAAAAAGATTGAAGCCGTTTGAGCTACTGATCTTATGAATTTATATAAAAATAATGCTATGAACATAACACAAATATTGTGACTTACAGACGAAGCAAAGCGGGGAGAACTATTGAGTGAACCCTAAGCTTAAATCTAACTTTTCTAGTAAATTAAGTCAAAACAAAATTGCTAATTAGTCTTATTGACTAGATTGTAATACAATAAACACAATCACCAGTATTTACTAAGACCTTAAGACTTAGCATTGTAGACCGGGTTTAAGTATCAAGTCTATAGACTTGATACCGACCGGTTTAAGTGTATTTTTTTAATACTCACAGGTCAAATAACTGCAAAGATTTGGTTCACCCTAATGTGCAATATGATAGTAAGCATTTCTCAGTGAGTTTCATCTCATATAAATTCAAATTAACTTTAGAAATAAGGAGAAACCACATAAAAAATTTGTAACCAAATGTCATTTTTTGGAAACTTAGTGTGTGCAGTCGTAGGACTCCCATTAAAAATAGTCTCAAATTGTAGTATCACCCCTGAGGGGTGGTTTAAAGTTCGAAAAACGATAGAAATAATCCATGATTGACAAAAAAACTTACATACAAAAATATTCAAAGCTAAATAATACATAAATAACTTAAAACTATATCTGTAGATGCATTACCGTATTAAATACGTATCAATATTTAAATACTGTAAAAAGCACAAGATATATTAGATTCCCTTTTCAATTACTCATTCAGTAAAACAATCGACCATCGGTTTAATCGTCGCTAACTTGCCTAAAAAATTAACACGTAAAATCTAGCGGACAGCTGACACTTACACCGTTTTTATTCGACATTTCCTAGTGACATTTAGAGGTTTAAATATGGCTACCTTTGTTAATCCAAAATATTTGATTATTTTTATTTATTTATAACCTTTGTGTGGAAATAATGTCTTTGTAACAACAAAAAAAGATTACCCATATCGCAAGGTATTTATGAACAATTTTTATAAATATTAAAAAGTATTGCATTTACGGGAAAAATGAGTTAAACCTTCAACCAAAATGTAGACTTTTAAACTTGTTCAGTTTACAAACATTTTTGCAGATACAAAAATGTTTTTATTTTCAGCAAAAATTTTGATTTTGTTTTACAAGAAAAGTACCATACGACCAGACGGGTCTTAACTTTGGTTTTTCTCCAAAACATAGAGGTCCAAAAAAACGAAGATGGCGACTTCGGCAAATGAACCATTTTGGGAGGAAGTGGTATACAAAAGTGCATAAATTAGCATTCCGCGCAAGCGACAAGTTGACGCATACGTGCCAATCATAAAAATTGGCACAAAATTTAAATGCATTTTCTACCAAAAAATTAAATCATAACAAAAATATTTCATGTGAAGTAGCCAAGTACGCGAAATGATATTTGTGCAAGCTGTGCTTGATAATTGCGCTTGTTTAACTCTGCTTGGTTAAGCAGCGAGACAATAAGGATTAAAGTAACAAGTTTACTGTCAGAAAGCCTCCTCACACCCTGCAATGACCAATAAGGCTTATGGTATAGTAAACTTAAGTAAATATAGTGAGAACGACTACCAAATGTTGAATTTGATTTATTAAGATAAATCTTTTCTTTTTATAGTAAGAAAATTGTTATCGCTGGTGACAAATGATAAAAATGTAAAATTTAATATTTCGTGCTGTTTTATAAACTAAATAATTTATATAATTAAAATTAATAAACTTGAGAAGGGTAATTTATGTTTTTAAAACCTAATTTCTCAAGATAACCTACATAAATGTTTAAATAATAACTATAACTAAAAACGTAGATTTATGTAAAAAATAAAAAGAGGAAAATCTGTTTAATTTTGTAATTAAACAATATTCCTTAAAAAAGGAGTGAAATAATAACAAAAACATTTCATGTAAAAAAATCCAAGTACGTGAAATGATATTCCTTAAAAAGAATTGAGATACAAGTAAAGCCAAGTTATCCAATACAAATTTCAAAATGAAAAGTTCTTACTAGTGTGGAAATGATTTTTTTTAAACTTTGCTATTACAGCCAAACTTTTTATGTTTAATTTAGGACTGTAGCTAAAAGTCATTTGCAGCCGTAATAGCCAAGTTTAAAATAACATTTCCAACCTACTAAGAACCTTTCATTTTGAAATTTGTATTGGAGGACTTGACTTTATTTATTACTTTTATCTCAATACTTTTCATGGGCGCACCCCCAAGCCTATGATTTTTGTATATATTTTCCACATATTTCATGAATAAACACAAAAAATAGCATAAAATACGACATTATGAGGCCTCGGGCCCCCCCCAAGACATATTCCTGGGTGCGTTACTGCTTTTGAAGGAATATAATTTCACTCCTTTTTTAAAGGATTTGGTTAATATGTAAGTTTTAAAGTAGTAAAGTATTCAGAATATTGTTCAAAACTTTTGCAATCCCTTGTTAAATATTTTGTGGTTTTTTAATTTTTTCCAATGGTTTTATCAAAGTTCCCCTTTAGCCTTCTAAAGCTCAGCATTCTAGCATTCCTGGAAGTGGACAATGTTAGTTTTACATACATTTGCATTTATAGAGTAAGGAAGTAAATTAAAATTTTGGTGTTTTTAAATTTTTTCCTATAATTTTGTTATAGTTCCTATCAGTCTTCCATGGCTCAGCTCTATAGCGTTTCTGAAAGTGGGCAATGTTACTTTTACATAACTTTACATTTATAGGAAAGGAAAGGAAATGAAAAATTTGGGTTTTTAAGTTTTTTCCTATAGTTTTATTAGTTTCTATCAGTCTTCCAAAGATCAGCTCTCCAGCGTTTCTGGAAGTGACCAATGTTACTTTTACATAACTTTACATGTATAGGGGAGAGGAGTAAATTAGAATTTTAAGGTTTTTTGATTTTTTCCAAGGGTTTGGTCATAATTTCTATTATTCTACCAAATTTCAGCTTTGTAGCATGTCTGGAAGTACAGTAGAATTTTGATGATCTATACATGAGTGAGTGAGTGGTAATTTCGACGTTCTTTGAAATTTCGTACCTACTTTACTACTTTATGGAACTTGGAGGGGTTGTTAGCCCTATGAAGATCTACGACGGTGCAGTGTTTGACTTTCGTAGCTCATTACAAAGTAGAGTTTTAGATAGGTCAAATATGGGCTGAAATGTCTAAAGAAAAGATGGTACAGCAGTTTACGCCAACTTGGTAGGACACTGCTGTGCCCTCAGATTTGAAAAGGAAGTTTTTATATTTTCGCAAATGCGATAGAAAATATCGCAACCGTGATAAACAAAATTACATTAATACAAGTAACAAACACCTAGCGAAATTAGGATCAGGAGATTCGGTTCGGTTCGGTTCGGTTCGGTTCATTGCCTTTCCCCTATATCTGCCAATCTGAGTAGGACAATGGGACGAAATACAAGTTTTTTTGCGTTGTATTGACAAATTAATATACAAAGTAATAATATGTATGTAATTATAATTGGGTATAAATTGCTCTGGTAAATTTTGCTCTGAGTGGCCTTCATCTGCATCATCATGAACCGAACCGAACCGAACCGAACCGAACCTCTGCTGACTCACAGTTAGTTCACTCGAGCCGACTTCACCCGAATGAGCATTACATAGCCGAGTGTGACGGCTTAGTTCAATTCAGTACCCACAAAAAGTGCTAAACGCGCCTAAAGAAGTTTACACTTCAAAAATTATATTTTTACAGTTACGGCATTCTAAGCGGATTTACACTATGAGCCGTAATCATTAACACTTTAAGTTTGAGCTTTATGAGACCGCCCGTTACCGCCCCTTTGGCGGCTCCGATTTCAGTTAGCCAATTTTCAGGGTATTTTTTGTTTCTTCGGGACTCTTAATGGAGTTAGTAGCTTAGTAATTATACGGTTTAATTAAAAATATCGCTTCTATGGTTGGAAAAAATTATTATTTTAAACATATTTTGTGATTTGCGATTTTTATGCAGAGATATGAGAGTTAGGAATGAACCCAAGCGCGGATCTGTGTCAGAATCTAGGGAGGGGGGGGGGGGGGTAATAAACGACAAAAAAATTATTTGTACTATAATTTTTTTTCTTGTGGTAATTCTCCTATTTTCCCTTTAATTATTAACAAGAAGTGCATATCGTTACCCTAATTCTGAAATGTCGTAACCCAACTCAACAAAATTTTACAGGAATAAGAAAAGTTAGAAGCAAATTACATAGGGTAAGCATTATGCGATTCATTGGAAATCGCGAGAATGACCGTTTTATATTTTTTTTTTGGTTGCCAGGATTTAGCAGCGTATAGCTATGCAAAAATATGAATTTTATATTTTTTGTGGGTTATGACGTTTCAGAATAACCGAACCGAACCGAACCGAACCGAATGTAGGAACCTAAACAATTTTAATAAAATTTCTGTTAATTTTAGTTAAGTAAAATCAGTATTTTTCCTTAATTTTTTGTCGAAATCGGTCTTGTTAAGAGTTTCCAGTTTGGGGCGCACTGGTAACTTATTTTCTCTCGAATGAAAGCTCGAGACGGGACGAGAGAAAGACCCTTTCTCGACGAGAGGTTTCGTTTCTCTCGTTCTCTCGAGTAAAAGAAGTTGGTTTTATAATTTACCATCTGTTTCTCATTGACCTATTATAGAGTTAAGCTGATATTTATGTACCGTTTTTTTTAAAATAAAAGATGGAAAGAATCTAAAAGTGTAAGTAAATTGTACTGTAACTATTGATGCTTATTAACGTATTGAACATTTTTTTTCGGAAATTTCAATTTTCTTTTCTAGATTTTGGCGTAAACTTTTGTTATTTAGAAATCTGTTGATTTAAAAAAAAAATATATTTTTGGACGATTCTTTAAATAGCTGAAATTCTGAAAATCAAATGATTAGTTTATGATAATTCTGAAAAATATGGAAAATTCAGATGAAAAATCTGTTAGTTTAAAGATATCTGTATTGTGCGTTTATTAAAAAAAAACATAATAGACATTTCTTGCAAAAACATGTTTTTCCCTAAAAAATGACGAAAAATTAAGTTTAAAAGAAAGTTATTTCAAAAAAAAGTTTTGGTTAGTTTTGACAAAAACACATTTCCGTAAGGAAAATCTTTGGTTTCCAGAATCTTGAAATTCCGTAGAGATGTTCAAGACCCAATTATTTTAAATAATAGATTTAGTGTTTTATTTTTAAGGATTTATATTAATGGCAAAACACAAAATAATCTTTTACCCAGGAACACTTGAGATTTGAGGTACAGTTTTAAATAAATAAAGCGATGCAAATCTTTTCCACAGTTTTTATTTCATCGGCATCAACGAGGTCTTTTAGTACATGTCATGTATTTACTTCGATAATTATTGTATGTATACATATACAGAGGATATCAGAGAATGGACTTTATTTGGAAAAAAACATAAATAATAAGATTCACCTTGAGAAAATACTTATACAGGGTGTCTCAAAAACTTTTTATAGCTGATTTAAATCACGAGACACCAGAGACGAGACGAGACGAGACGAGACGAGAGAAAGGCTCTCTCGAGCGATAGAAGAGTCCTATCATCGAGACGAGAGACCCATTTTATCTGGCATAACGAGACGAGATGAGAGAAGGCCTTCTCTCGCCTCGTCTCGTCTCGCGGCAACACTACTTATGTGTCATTCACCTAAAGAAAAGCGGTTTTGATATTGCTATGAAAATGAAGCGTCCTTTACTGCAACCTCTTTACAGCAATACTTAATGAAAACGTCTTATCTACATAGCGATTGCTATAGATACAACATTTATATTAAGCAAGGCTCATCCTTAAAAAAGGTGAGGTGGTTCGGTTTGAAACCTAGGGATTGCAACTAATTGACAAACAAGTCGGACCTGTCAAAAGAAGGACAAGGGCTATTTAAAAAGGTGTTTGAATATGTATTTTTGGGTTTAAAAACAACAATATTATTTATTCCCGATTTAGATTTGTGGCCAAACTTCAATAATACCGATTTGTATGAGACGAAGAGAGACTAAACCAGTATACATGCATGGGCGCACCCAGGGAGGGCCCCCCAAGCCTTGGATTTTTTTCGAGGGGTCATCAGCTTTCAACAGTACTGTACAAATTTCACAACAGAACCCGACAGTACCACGACAGGATCCAACAGTACTCGACAGTACACGACAGTACCCAACAGTACTCGACAGTACCACGACAGGACCCAACAGTACTCGACAGTACACGACAGTACCCAACAGTACTCGACAGTACACGACAGGACCCAACAGTACCCGACAGTACACGACAGTACCTAACAGTACACGACAGGAACCAACAGTACCCAACAGTACACGACAGTACCCAACAGTACTCGACAGTACACGACAGGACCCAACAGTACTCGACAGTACGCAACAGTACACGACAGGACGTAACAGTACGATAGAAGCCAACAGTACACGACAGTACTCGACAGTACTCGACACAACCGTTTAACCCGAAACAGTGGCGTAGATGCGAAAAGACAGGATGACCTTTTTTTTTTGGTCGCAAGATTTGTGAGCGCGGCGCGGTTCCCCAAAGATGATGAGCTTTTTTTTTTTTTTTTGCTCGTTTTTGGAGGGCGCGCTTTGTCCTTGTCGGACCCCCCCAAGGCACGACGACAGTACTCAACAGGACCCAACAGTACTCGACAGTACACGACAGTACCCAACAGTACACCGACAGGACCCAACAGTACTCGACAATACACGACAGTACCCAACAGTACTCGACAGTACACGACAGTACCCAACAGTACTCAACAGGACCCAACAGTACACGTCAGGACCCAAGTCCTGTTGGACGCAAAATTTTAGGGTGCCGATGACCCCTCGATTTTTTTACATATTTTCGACATATTTCAGAAAAAAACACAAAAAATAGCTTTAAATTCGACATCATGAGGCTTCGGGCCCCCCCCAAACATATTTCTGGGTGCGCCACTGTACATGAAGGAAAATAGGAAGTTGCTCATGCTAGGGCCGGCCCTTTTTTATGATTTTGTCCTCTTTGATTTTGTCCGGTTTTGATAAAAGATGTTGTACTAATGTTCGATTTTGCTTGTGACTTGTTTTGATAAATGACGTTTTGATAATGTTGGGTTGTTAAAAATGCCGATTTTGACATAAGACTTATACCACGGATCAACGTTTGGTGATCTGTGGTTATACCATTTTTACCCAACTGCAGCACGGCGGAAGGAAGGGTAATGTTTTTCAATTGTTGTATTCAATTGTAAGTAAATATGTAAGTTTGTGTCACGTTAGACTAACTAACTAAACGCTAAACGGCTGAACCGATTTTGCCAGATAAGGTGTCGTTGAATTGCTACTGATCCCGAAAGTGCTATAGACTATATTTTTTTAAACAGGAATATACATGGCCGTCTTCAGACGCCATTTTGTAACATGATGTAGGCTTTAATGCATACAAATTATTTAAATTTCAGGCGATTTTAATGAAATTCCTTTTATAACCCATTGCAAATGTCCTCTAATTTGCTGTAGTTATTTTGTAGTCCTCCATGCTGCCACCCATCTCCCCTCCTGTCATTCCCCCCACCCTATTCAAAAACCATATTCGCATAATTTTATCAAATACAGGAATAATATTGTATTTCCTTTTAAACAGTAAATAAATTGAATTGAAATTGAATACATTGAGGGCGATTTCAAAAATTCGTTCTTCTGCATACGCTTTCAAATTTTTTCCAACACAATTTTACTAGGTCCCCCCCTGACTTTCCCTCTCTCCTCCTCGACCTCCTTATTAGTAATAGTTGTAGCTATAACTTTCAGAAATATAAAGCAATTTTAAAAGTTCTTTCTGCACCCGCTTTAAGACTTTTTTCCAACATCATTTTACGAACTTCCCACCCTCTCTCTCTTCTTCCCAAGCGCGGATCTTGGACAAAATCTAGAGGGGGGTAATAGTCAAAGAATTTTTTTTGTAATATAATTTTTTTTCTAGGGGGGGGTAATTTTCCTGTTTTCCCTTATTTTATTAGAAAAAAGTGCAAATTTTTCTTTCTAGGGGGAGGTAATTACCCCGTTACCCCCCTTAAATCCGCGCTTGCTTCTTCCCATCCTCCTTATTAATAATAGTTGTAGCTATACCTTTCACAAATATAGAGCGATTTAAAAAGATCTGCACACGCTTTAAGATTTTTTTCGACACCAATTTACTAGCTCCCTCCTCCCTTTTCCTCCCACACCATCACTCAATGGAAGGTAACACTGTTCGCGTCCCTAGAAATTCTACACGTACTTTTTGGGTAAAGCTAAATTAATGGTAAATGCATAGTCCTTTTTATAAGGCTAAATTAAATTCAAAATTAATAAAAAAAACACCCCTGCTAAATTTACTGGTAACTACTAGTCGCAGTTGGGTACAAAATTACCCAATAACTTGATTCATGAAAATACAAAATTGTATAATTTCGTAAGTGCGCTTTGGGCATCAAAACTAAAAGTTAAAGCTTGTCGTACATTGTTATAGGTATAGTCTTTGCAATACCCCAAGTCCCTTTGCTATCCGTTTTTAATTTTCTGCTATAAAGAAGACAGGAAATAGCATCAAAAATCATTGTTGGCCCCAGATTGCAGTTGGCAGTTGCAAGCCTGTCTGTCTATAAAAGTTAAAATTGACAATGAAAGTAAACAAAAAATTTCTGACAAGTAGTCAACATATTTTATAAAGTAGATACATATTTAAAAAGATATAGAATATATTCTCAGAAAAATGGTCAAGAAAATTTACGACAGAGATAAAATGTTAGCAGCTTTGGGAACGACAGAGCGGAATTTAAAAAAAAAACAGTAATAATGACAAAAAATATAAAGACTCTCTCATGCGATTCAAAACAACACTTTTAGAAAAGTTTGTAAAACCATACTTCAAAAAGATAAAACAAATTAATTTTGGATGACTGAGAAAATGAAACAGCTATTGATGTCGTTCCTCTCGTCATAACTGACTATCGCAGTTCATGAAAAGAAGTTTTTTCGAAAACGAGAATAACTTATTTCTGCGTACTTTGTTTTTTTTTAACTTTTTTAGTTAGATTTTAGATTTATTTTATTTTATTAAACTAGGTTAGAGAACCATACAATCATTTATGCTTAAATATTAATATAAAAATTTTAGTGATTCGATTTGAACTTCTTGAATCCTATGAGCTGTTCAAGTTCTATTGCAACATTTTAAACTTGGTAATTTATAGTATTTTAGGTACTTTATAGTTTTTGATATATTGATTTAAACTTTTTTTTAATTCACTCAGAAAAAGTCTATATGTCTTTTGTCCTCAATATAGTTTTTGTTGTGATTTCCAAAGCCTTTGCAGTGAAGTCAAAACTTCTTTACACTTTTAAAAAAATCTATGTTTCAACCATAAAAAGTGTGGAATTTTATTGTGAACATCTTTTGGATTAAAAAATATAATAAAATGCTGTGTTTTATTTTACTTTAAACTAAAAATATAAATGCTCATATACTATTATTATAATAAAGAAATAAGTAAGTACCTAGATTAATATGAGTTGAGCTGAAGTTCAATTTTGGAAACTACAAATAATATTAATTTAACTTTTATTAAGACTTTACGCTTAGGCATTAATTATTAAAACTTCAATTTACGAAAAAAAAATTAAATTTTGCCTAGCCCTATTTGAATTATAGTTTTTTACAAAACAAATTGCGAAGCTTAGATTAACTTAACAGGTCGAAATACATTGTAGATAATAAAAAAATTTTTTTAATTAAATCATCATTAGTTTATGGTTTGTTCATGGTTTCTGCCGGTCGCATTTAAAATCTTCCAGTGTAGAAACTTTGTTGGCAGTGCACCCCAGTTGATTACTCAATACATGCCAGTAAAGAACATTCGCTGTACATACATTTTTCCCTATTTAAAATCATTTTGGGAAGGAAACTTTTGTTCAAAACTATTCCAAATAGCAATTTAAATAAAAAAGGAACGATAATCTTTCAAACACAGAACACCAAAGGGAAGAAATGCAAACTACGTGTTAAACCGTTGGTAACACGAGAATAACCTTAACACGGTCCAGAAAGAGAGAAGACTATAGCTCTCTGTCTAGATCAAACATGTCGGGACACAGCTGATTTTTGTCAAAATAAATCAGCTGATATCACAGAACACCAGCTGAGCTGATATTTGTTAAAATAAATCTGCTGGTCAGTGAAAATCAGCTGTTGATGGGAAAAACGTTTGTTTTTGTTAAAATGTATTTTTTCAGAACCATCCCATTTAAATCATGGCATACTTTTTCCATTAAATTTGCACAAAAATATCGTCAAATAGTAAAACTTTGTGGACAATAATTTTTTTACAAAATTTATGGAAAATACCAAAACTTTATAGGAAATGGTTCTGAAAAAATACATTTTAAACAAAAACAAACTTTTTGTACCATCATCAGCTGATATTCAATGAACAGTATTATATTAATATTTAAAAATTAATTAATAAACATATTATAGTACTTACCAGCTTTTTTACTGCTAAAGATACATTTATATGAACTGTGATATTGTTATTTCAGTGTTGAGCAGATAGTAAACTAAAACACTTTCCGTGATAGACACAGTTTATTGAACTTAAACACTTTTCCGGATAGACAGTTCGCTCAATTAAAACCCTTCCCAGGACAGATCCTGCGCCGAGGGGCTGATCAATGCGCTTCGGACTAATAAAAATCAGTAAAAATTAGGTCCTGGCAGGACCTTTGGTTTGGTATTATTCGTTAGTCATTTTTGTCTTTTTTTAATCACTTTATACCTAAATAAGACCAAGAAGGACTTACAGGACCAACAAAAATATGGATTATGTAAAGAACTGTACACAATTTTTGCTATTGATCAGCCTTTCTCCCTGCAATGAATTGCAAGACAAGCAGTGATAGAACCACCATACAGCAAGACCTTCTGCAGGGCAGAGGTGCTCCCACCAACTAAACCTTTTTAATTTCGCTGAAATCATTTTTTACTTTCACTGTGTGTGTGTGTGATCACTCCAGCCCTTCGGGCTCTCTATGGAGCATACGCCTCTCAGCAACCCTGTGCCTTGCTGCATTGTAGTTCTGCTACTGTTTATTTACATATTTATTTAATACACATTATACAGGGTGTTTCATAATTCAATAACATAATTTTAGTGTTGAATTCCTTAAGTGGTTTCAAGGCAAAATTTTTATATAACCGTAAACGCCTTGTTTTAAAGTTTCTTTTATTTAGTTTTTTATAGCTCTTGTACTTTTCGAGATATTTAGTTCAAATTTGGCATATTAAGCAATAGGCACTACACTTTTAGACATGCCAAATAATAGTAAACATGTACAGAGTGACCCTTTTTCAGGGGTCATGTCGCCTTTTCCCCCAGAATTTTTTTGTTTTAAGCCACTGGTAGGGAGAAGTAGGGATTTTAAAACAAGAAATAAAATCTTTGTTTCATTTGCAAACTTTTTTGTTTTTCTGAAATTTTTTTGCATCTTTAACCATTTTAGAGAAAATCGCTGTTGCACCAAAGGCTGCTATCATAAAATAAAAAATGCTCCAGTATGGTATGGCGAGTATATCAAAATAAACAAATTAATTAAAACCTATTTGACATGCCTTAACTTGTAGTGCCTATAAGTAAATATACGAGCCAAATTTGAGCTAAATATCACAAAAACTGTAAAAGCTATATAAAAAAAGTAAATTTAAACACCCTGTATCTCTACTACTAAGTGTTTGTAGACGTTTGTTTATATAAACTTTTTGTCTTGAAATCACTCTAGGAAATTATCTTTAAAAATATTTTATTGAATTTTACACAACACCCTATATTTTTTTGTTGTAGTCTGCAGTTTTTTGTAGCGGTTGACAAGAATATGCCTGCTTCCCCCATTAAAAAACAAGCACATTGAATATAATGCAAGGCTAAATCCTCTCCCCCTTGAGCATTACATATTTCAAGAATGTAGTCAAACTCATTAGGTAATATAGGCACACTATATCCCCAAATGTTAAATACAATACAATTGGGAGCTTTCATTGGAGCAATATGAACTCACTATTATATGTAATAAAAATAAGACAAAATGGGCCACTTGTATATACAGTTTGACTTATTGTATCTGATCCTCAGCACAGAAATCAAAAAATATGTTTTTACACAATACACAAGTTAAATTTTATGAATTTATATGATTTTGTGGATGTCCTGATATTGTATAGTTTTGAATTTTACACAATTGGGCTTTATGTTTTGTGTAAAAATATATTTTTTGATTTCGGTTCCGAGGGTCGGATACCATTAGTCAAACTGTAGATAAGATTACTTAACAAAGTAATGTGAACTTTCTATTTTATGCCTAATTTACCCATAACATAATGCACAATGGAAAGATTTAGTGTTTATACTTTATGTCTACAATACTAAGGAAATGGAAACAGAGATATTAAAATTAAGCAATGAGTTTGTTCATTGTACATTAAGTTTTTGGGTAAACCAGGCCTTACTTAGAAAAATGCCATGATAATATAAGTTATGTGAATAATGACCTGTTCTAGTTTAAAGATTTCTGAAGTTTTGACATGTAATAGAATTTGCAGACAAAATAACAACTACCTTTTTCAGATAGAACAGTCACACCCCCCACCATATTCAAAAGTTAAAAAAATATATATTTTTTTTACATGTGTCAACAAGTGAAAAAAAACATTTTTTGACATTACAATTGACATGTAAAAAAAATTATTTAGTTGTTTTCTTTTTTCACAAGCTATAAAATATTGTTTGTAAATAGAATCCTCTTTTGGGGGACCAACAAAAATTTTTATGTTAGAAAGAAAACCTGTCTAAAATAATGAAATAAAAATAAATAAAACAAAAAAAAACTTTGTAAAATTTTTATTTTAAAAGATTTTACAGTAAAAATTGCGAATAATAAATAATTACTACTATCACTACCATAAGAAATTATTATTATTTTTTTACTTCACCAAACCAAACTGTGCACTAAGATTGTTAAAAAATTTAGATTTATTAAAATAAAACTAAGTGAAACTTTATAAAACACCTTAAAAAACATGACTGCTGAAGCTCCAACTGACACCTGTTCAAAAAACATAGCATTACTACCCTGATTACAAATTTAGCTTTGAGATTACATTGTCCGGTAATTATGCAGAATAAAATATTATTTTACAGCTTATGCAGTGTCGCACCCAGGAATATGTCTTGGGGGGGGGGGGGGGGGTGCGAGGCTTCATGATGTCGTATTTCATGCTATTTTTTGTGTTTATTCATGAAATATGTGGAAAATATATTTTAAAAAATCTTAGGTTTGGGGCCCCCCGCCTGGCTGCGCCCATGGCTTATTGCATTACAGATTTCTTGACATTAGCCCAAGATTTACATGGCATTATTGGCAAAACAGTACAAATTACAGGTTAGATGTTACCACTTGGTTAGTACTATCTGAGGGGAACACAAAGCTGCCTTTGCAAAATTAAAAAACAGTGTTTGTTTTACTTAAAAATAAAACAAATTTTCATTCATTTCCAAACAAAGCATGCAACTTGTTTGTTCTGTCTCTCTTTAAGTAACATCATCTGAGTGAGAGAGAGGACACAAAAGTTGCATGCATGGAAAAGTTGCACAGTCCGAACAGGGTATTAGGCAATAAAAAATGCTATTTATAAAACTCAAGGATACTGTTTCAGTTCCATATTGACACATCTCTTTCTCCCCAGAAAAGAACAGGTATGTTCGGTTCGGCCATGATCAAATTGATACAGTAAAGTTGAGTTTATAGTTGGGGCTGTAAAGCTGGTTTGTCACTATGAAAGTTTCTCTAAAATGCATGCAACCATCTCATTCCAAGTGCCATCATCGGATATAGTGACATGGGTTTGATGCAGTCAGAACAGGGCTTAAGTCAAACTTATTAAGCAGGGAGGCAGGAATTTTAAAGCTATATAGCAATACCAATAACAAACAAAGCCATATTGCCATAAAGTAAGCAGTAAGATGCAACAAAAAATGTATTATCCTACAAACATGGGTCTACACAGTGGCATATATGTCAGGGGCAGCCCCCCCCAAAAGCTAAGTTTTTTCTAATATTTTCCACATATTTCATGAATACAAACATAAAATATGGCCTCATGGGGTACCACCCCCCCCCCTACCTATATTTTACAGATCAAAATTTTAATGACCTTTTTATACATTTCGATATTGCAGCGTATTGTTTGAGGTTAGAACCAACCCTAACTAATAAATCACAGCTGCTACCACTCCCAAACAGTTACCTATCTATCTATCACTTAGGTACAGATCAGGTTTACACTAAAAACCAACTACTATCCCCTTGGATTACCTTCTACCACCAAAAAACAAACTACTACCAACTTTTGCTACCTTCTACCAGCAATAAAGTAACTACTTCGACCTTCCCCTAGCTTCTACCAGCAAAAAACCAACTACTACCAAGTTCCCCTAGCTTCTACCACCAAAAAACCAAATACTACAATCATAATCAAAGGAGGTAGTAGTTGGTTTTTTAGTGGTAGAAGATAAGCGTTGGTAGAAGTTGGTTTTTTGGTGGCAGAGACTAGGAGAAGATGGCAGTAGTTGGTTTTTTAGGGGTAGAAGCTCAGCGAAGGTAGTAGTAGTTTGTTTTTTGGGGGTAGAAGTAGGGGAAGGTGGTAGTAGTTGGTTTTTTGGGGATAGAAGCCACAGAAGGTGGTAGTAGTTGGTTTTTTGGTGGTAGAAACTAAGCGAAGGTGGTTTTTGGCATAAAACTGTGTTGCAGCTGAGTGATAGATCACTGTAACTCTTCATAAATAGTAACAGCTTAGACTGATAAGTTAGAACCTATTTGTTTTTATCATAAACAAGGCGGCCTTACTTAAAATAGAAATTTCCATTGTTCATAGTGGAAAGTATGAAGTAAGCCTAAATAAATGAACTTACCCCTTACCTTACTTTAACGAACAATAAATCCACCTTAAAACTCACTGGTATGGGGTCGTTGAATTGACTGCTTTTTATATGCTGCTCCTTGTTTTTTATACTGCTGCTGCTTCTTTTTTACACTGCTACTGCTTGTTTTTCTCACAAAATTTGCCGATCTAGTACACAATGATTTGATTTTAGATTTTTTTTTCAAAAATCAGATTGAGGGGAACCACCCGACAAAAATGACATTCACCACAGAATAAATTCAGGTGTGTCGCGTGTCTCTCTTTCTGTCTGTTCTGGTGGGCTCTCTCTCTTTCCCACAACAGCAGTCAAACCACAGAACAGGATGACACTGTCAAACGTCATTATGTTTAGTTCCAATTTAGTCCCTTGTCCAGATCGCAAGCGCTGTTCGCGCTGTTATATTCCGTATGTCATTTTCACGGGGGTGCTTTCAAACACCTTTCAAAATCAGAAATTTCGAAACGATTGACAGTTTAAATACCGATCCACCACCCTTATTATAGAGGGTGGTGACCGGTCGTGTTAATTTTAAGGTAACTGATAATTAGTACTGCAGCACCCATTATCAGTTACCTTAGGAATCTGTGGTTTAAAACTGAATTAAGAATACACGTGCAGTTTGTTACCAGAATTACGGGGTGATTAAGCAAAAGGACTTGCCTTATTGCAAGGACTATATACCTATTAATTTAGTAGTTACAAGTAAATTTAGCAGTTGGGTATTTTTTTTATTTATAATTTTTTTTTATTATTTGTGATCTTTGGCGAATTTTTTTATCATTTATGACGGGGGATGGGAAGTCGCTTTTATTACGAAAAAAGAATTAGCCGAATATTATAAACAATTTTTGTTAAAACCTGGACTTTTGTTGGTCTTGACCGCCACCCGAGTATGGTCTTAAAAAACTGGACTGTTATTGAAAAAACGGGACAGGTGGCAACCAAACTAAAACTGGATAAATCGGCGAAAGTCGGGTAATTTATCAATAAAGATTTTCGAAAGACCGGAAATCGCCCGGCATAATTCGGAATTTCGTTTTTTAGGAACTTCCTTATTCCCACAAGGAAACAAGTCAGATTTTGAACGAATAAATCAAGGGATGAACCCATTGAACATCGCTATTATTACACTGGCATTGTCGATATGTCAACTGGTCCAAAATACTACCTTGGCGGCCAACTTTTCGGCATCGCACCGACAAAAGCGAATCGGTAAAGTCGAAAGAGGATCAACTATTAGAAGAAGAATAAAATCGGAGTAACCACTCTGTGGGGGACCATGTTTGTGGTATTGTGGCAAGCATACTTAAGTGTATTTAAAGTTATTCATATATATAAAAATCATACCAGTGACAAATGAAAAGGGACGCTTTTAGATAATTTATTTAACTTTTTTGATAACCTACCAGGGCGTGTGAAAACTAAACATGGATCAATAGCCTTAAAATTATAAAAGCAATCATAACAAAAACATTTTATGTAAAAAAGCTAAGTACGCAAAAATGGCATTCCGTAAAAAGAATTGAGATAAAAGTAAAGCTAAGTTCTCCAATACAAATTTCAAAATGAAAGGTTCTTACTAGTTTCGAAATGTTATTTAAAACTTTGCTATTACAGCTAAACTTCTTTATGTTCAATTTAGCACTGTGCCTAAGAGTCATTTACAGCCGTAATAGCCAAGTTTAGAAAAACCTTTCATTTTTAAATTTGTATTTGAGAACTTGGTTTTACTTTTATCTCACTTCTTTTTAGGGAATGCCATTTTCGCGTACTTGGCTTTTTTTACATGAAATGTTTTTGTTATGATTTCAATTCTTTTTAAAAAAATTGAATAATATTTAATTTTTAAGTAGTAAAATATGCAGAATATGGTTCAAAACTTTTGCAATGCCTTACTTAAAATTTTGAGGTTTTTTAATATATTACAGTATATATTCCAATGGTTTTATCATAGTTTCTATCAGCCTTCCAAAGCTCAGCTCTCTAGCGTTTCTGAAAATGGACAATGTTACTTTTACATAACTTTACATGTATAGAATAGGGAAATAAATTGAAATTTTTATGTTTCTAAATTTTTTTCTATAGTTTTATCATAGTTCCTATCAGTCTTCCAGCGTTTCTGGAAGTGGGAAATGTAACTTTTACATAACTTTACATTTATAGGGGAGGGAAGTAAATTATAATTTTGGGGGTTTTAATTTTTTCCTATAGTTTTATCATAGTTCCTATCAGTCTGCCAAAGCTCAGCTCTCTAGCATTTCTGGAAGTGGGCAATGTTACTTTTACATAACTTTACATGTATAGGGGAGGGGAGTACATTACATTTTTCTCAGGGGTTTGGTCATAAATTTCTATCAGTCTGTCAAATTTCAGCCTTGTAGCATGTCTGAAAGTACAGTAGAATTTTGATGATCTATACATGAGTGAGTGAGTCAGTGAATGAGTGGCAATTTCGACGTTTTTTGAAATTTCGTAACAGCTTTACTACTTAACGGAAGTCGATGAAACTTGGAGAGGTTGTTAACCCTATGAAGGTCTACGATTGTGCAAAGTTTGAGATTTGTAACTCATTCCGAAGTAGAGTTTTAGATAGGGCAAATATGGGCTGAAATGTTTCAAGAAAAGATGGTACGGCAGCGCGAACTTGGCGAGGCACTGCCGTGCCCTCAGATTTATATTTTGACCTAAATTCAAGCCTAGCCTAACAAATTTTGTAATGGTATCTTTCAGTCTGTCTGTAACTCAAAAACCATTTAACAAATTTTATCCAAGTTTGGCACAAAAGCTTTTCGGTACGCGTTACATCGATAAGCATTAATTTTTGCAAGGGTGTAGAAGAGGGGTTAAGGTATTTCAAATAATTATTACGCGAGCACCATAACAGCTTACACAGGGTGATGCTTTTTTAATTTTGAAATAAAATTATATTTTTAACAGAATCTGTAAAAACGTCAAAGTTCATGGGTCCAGGATTTTCTGTGAAGAGGGGCCAAACTGGCAGCAAATACCATAGTATTTATTTTTGTGGTTTTTCATAGATCTGAGCTGTGAAATTTAGCGCAACAAGTTGGGTCTAATGCGCCGCAGGTTAAAAATTTTGGCAACTTAAGTAGATTTTGTTAACAAATTTAAATAAGTGATACAACAGTACTAAAAAATAATCTTTGTCTGGAAGGGGGGGATGCCCGGGCCCCTTTCGCCCCCCTGGATCTGCCATTATCAGGGTCGCAGTTTGCCATGTCGACAGTTTTTTGTTTTACTTTTTTTCAGAAGCTGACAATAATTCTAAAAAAACAAAATTCATTATTCCAAAGAAACAACATTTTCAATTAATTAAAAAACTAAAAATACTAAGACTATATTTAATGTAAACAAATATAGTAAATGGAAGTTAACTCGATTTTCTTTCAGTTGCTGATATTCGACAAAGCATGAATAAAATTTGATTTTACTATTAAACACAAATCCATACCGCACCACTATAAAAAAAATAATTAAGTTTGTTCAATTATTTTAACAAATTTGGCCCATTTTTTACCAAACGGTCACTGTCACGACCTACATTAATCATCTTTTTGTCTTAAACCGCAGCCTTAAAATTTATTGGTTGGGATTCCTTCTCGGACACCTCATAAGTCTCCTACCTGCTCCCAAATTTACCAAAATACTGTAAATACAAAAAAAGAAAAAATTATAATTTACAGAAAAAATCATCTCAGATAAAAGAAAATTTTTGAGCCATATACTTATCCTACTAGTTGTTAAGAAACAAATCTGCATTAAAGAAATATCGAATAAAAGTGTCGAACTCATCAAAAATAAAATAGAAGAAAATAATTTAAACGAAATGATTCTGTCGATTTGTAAGAATATTCGAAAACGCACGCAATGTGGAAGACACGCAAACGCATTGCAATGAAGTTATGTCGAATCGCAAAAAAATCGAATCGCAGACAAGTCAAAATTTAAAAAAATTGAAAATAGTAAGGATTTTAAGCGAAACGTACATTTGTGGATCAGTAAAAATTTGGAGAATAATATAGTCGACATTTAGAAGCACAATACGGAAAACCACACAAAATCATTAAAATATGAAAAGTTCAAACCGTAAAAAAGTCCAATTTCTTTCTTGCAGCCCCCAATGCCATGATAAAAGTTATAAAATAACGTTTTCATATGAAAAAAGGCAGCTCCAATCCTATTCTAGTTTCCCTCCTACAAAAGTGGCAACACTGCTAAATCGAAGCTAATTACAATAACTTTTGAATTCTCATCAATTTGAGATTCGAGACCAAGTACACAGAATTACTAATGTAATAGAAAAAGCACTAGAAGAGGGAAAAGTTTATTCTGCAGTATTTCTCGAAGTAGCACAAGCATCTGACAAAGTGTGGCATAAGGGACTTATTTTTAAACTAAAACGTTTTCTGCCAAAACATTATCATGGTTTTGGAATTAACATATTTGATAAATATTTCAAAGTAAAACAGAAAGATTCATACTCAAATTTAAGATAACTTCATGTAGGGTAGCGTACTAGGCCGTTAGTTATAATTATTATTTATTTGCGACATCTTAAATTCAGAAAATCACTTGACAAAATTTGCCGATAATACTGGTTTATTGATGGTAGAAAATCTATTAAATCATCAATAGAAACACTTCAGTAAGTAGTCAACGAAGTTTACAGTTGAACCACAAAATGGTTAATAAAATTAAATGAGACCAAATCTGTTCATATATATTTTACAAACAGAAATGTAAATCACATACAAATCACAATTAACAATATTCCCGTATTATATTCAAACCAGGCAAAATATCTCGGTATGACACTTGATGGGAAATTACGCTGGTGAAGAAAAAAAAGAACTTGAGATAAGGTATCGAAAAGTGAACTGGCTAATTGGAAGGAAGTCCAATTTAGCATTTAATAATAAGTTGCTGCTTTATAGACAAATACTGAAACCAGTATGGAAATATGGTCTTCAACTATGTGGTTTTCTAGTTCTAGTTTTACAGAGATTTCAAAATAAAGTATTAAAGGATTAAAATACATTGTGAATGCACCTTGGTGCATTCAAAATATTGACTCTCATCGATTCTCAAAAAGCCATGGGGATAGACTCCATCGACATGTGAATTTGGAAGAAATTGAGCTTCCTGAAAATACTATGCTAGTTCGAAGACCAAAAAGAGTAAAGCAATTTGAGCTAGCGAACTAAATGAAATATATTAAACAAAATAATGCAATAAACAACACAATTGGGAGTTACATATGAAGCAAATCAAGTTGAACTGTTGAGTGAACCCCAAGTTCAAATCTAACTTTTCTAGTAAATTAAGTTAAAATAAAATTGATAACTAGTCTTATTGAGGAGATTTTAAAACAAAAACAAAGGATGTTAGAAAAATAAAAAAAAATGTTTAATTCAATTAATTAAAATATTTACCTAGTTATTTATTTCCATATTCAAAAAAATCTATTATCATCCTCAAGTTTTAATTAATATAGGACAAATTGGAAAAATGTTGGATACAGCGTTCTTTATCAGCTACGACTTCAGCAGGTTGGTCCAACTGTTCTTTTTCATCGAATAAAATAATTTTTTAGACCGTTTTACTAATAGGTTCTCACATTAACTTGAAACCAGTAGATATTAGATTCTAGACGTTTGGTCGGGATTTAAGCAGTATTGCTCCAAATCCAGACTGTTTGGCGTAACAAAAATACCGGACGGGCCAAAAAAAACCGGATAATTTTTTTTTTTTAATTATAACTTTTGAACTGTAATATCGATTTAAATGGGACAAACTGCACTTGGCAGAAAATTATTCATAGTTTTGATTAAATCTATTTTTTGTCCGGCCTCTCAAAATCCAAGGTGGCGGACGATATTAAAATGTAGCCTTTAAAGATACTTGTTTATTCTTGTGTTGTGAATATGCTTCAATTATTTTTTTAAATAAATAAAAAAGCTGCATCCTTGTCACGCACAACAAGGTACGAACCAGCAAAATCGGTTTAGTGGTTCTAAAGAAAAATATTTTTATTTTAACCATTGTTTTGCATATAATACGTTTGCTTTGCCAATCATGTCTGCATTTATTTCCTTATACATTTATTACTACTAAACCGATTTTAATGAAATAAAAAACATCCTAATGAGAATTGATTGCTTGTTAAAGGTTATTTAAGATGGCGGACAGAATCATACTTGGCTTTTAAAAATGGCGTGTTTCTTCTTATTTTCCAAAAATGCTTTAGTTTTTTTAAATAAAAAAGCACTACCTTTTCCCCGCACAATGAGATACAAATTTGTTTCAACCATTGTTTTACAGATTATTCAATTGCATTACCAATCCTGCCTGCATCCATCTCCTTATAAATTCGTCGTTACTAAACCGATTTTCAAAAGATTTTCATGAAAAAAAGCATTTGATAGTGTAACCAGCTGATTAGATTTTGGTGAAAATTCATTAATGGTAACGTACAATTTAATTACACTTTTGGATTTTCTCCACCTGATTTCAAGTAAATGAAAGGTAAGCCACAGTACATGTTGTCAAGGAAGGAATATAATATGAAAATTTTTGCCTACCTTTTATTCTAAAAAAAACAGTACATAAATATCAGCTTAACTTTATAATAGGTCAATACGAACAGATGGTAAATCATAAAAATTCATAAAACCAAACTATTTTGCTCGAGAGAACGAGAATCTCTCGACGAGAGAGCGTCTTTTCCTCGTTTCGTTTCAAGCTTTCATTCGAGAGAAAATATCTCTCTCGTCTCGTCGAGAGAAGGCAAGACGAGACGAGAATCTTTCGTCTCGGCGGCAACACTACTCAACACCTAGAACGACTGCGACTTATAAGTCGCTGTACGTGCCATAATTTTTAGTATTTGATTTATAGTTTTAGCCGAGGGGTGGCTCAGTATTTCCCTTTGGTGTACAGGTTAGGGGAAATAGCAGGAAATACTTGGGAAGTACCGGGAAATATACTAAGAAATACCATTGGAAATACTAGGAAATACCATTGCTTGGGAAATACTAGGAAATACCATTGAAATTTGAGGAAATGCTGGGAAATACCAGGAAATACCGTAGGTAATATACTGTAGGTATTTCCTTTTGGTGTACAAAAATCGGCGATGGAGCCACCCCTCGGGGAGCCACCCCTCGGTTTTAGCAAACCAAACCAGCCGATTAGCCGCGGCTGATTCGCCGACGGACAATTCGCCGCCGGTCGATTCGCTGCAGGGACAATTCGCCGCGAGATTTTTTGTGTTATGATATTACCATTGGCAATTGTTTAAACATTTTTATTTAGCTTGACTTCATATAATATAATATTTGTTTATTAGTTTGCTTATAACTTTTTTCAAACTTTTCCAACTAGGTATTTGGTGGTCAGTATACATAACACCCCAAAGTTCAGAATTTGGTGCATATTGGTTCATAAATGGAAAAGTCCGCAATTTTGGATCCGCCATTGTGATTTTTAAAAAATTTAAGTTTAAAATAATAATCAACGACATGAAAGATATTAAAGTTCCAAGTTTGATGCAAATCGGTTCATAAATGGGAAAATCCGCCTTTTTGGAACCGCTATTTGGATTTTTTTAAAGTTAGAAATCATAATTTTATTTATTTTTTTATTAAAAAAGATGTTGTATATGTAATGTTGTAATGAATTGTATACTAACCACCAAATACCTACTTGGAAAAGTTTGAAAAAAGTTATAACCAAACAAATAAACAAATATATTATAAGAAGTTAAGCAAAATATAAATGTTCAAACAATTGCCAAATGGTAATATCATAAAACAAAAAATCTCGCGGCGAATTGTCCCCACGGCGAATCGGCTGCTGCGAATCGGCCGCGGCGAATTGTCCCCTACCCAAAAAATATATATCGAGAAATTTAAGATCAAGGTTTAAAATATGCAAAAACCACCTGATTTCAAACACTACGCGCTCGAGTTGTCTCACATCATAAATCTCTGCGTTCGCAGAGGGTGGGCCTCGCGACAAGGGCCGTCAAAAGAGGCCGCAGTCAGGGGCCACAGTGAGACCCATTGTGGGTCGGCTGCCTTCAAAAGGATCATCGAGCAAGATTTAAGAGCGTGGGGACAGGTCAGGGAGGTGATTTAGGCCGAGCGGGCGTTTGTGTTAATGATACTCTGTTTGGGTTTCTTAATGAACAATACCGAATTAGGTTCCTGGTTATTTTGGAAAAGAAAGGATCGCTAATATTTTGCGCCCCAGAGCCAAAATATATCTGGTCCAAATATACATGATGGCGACCAGATATACTCTTTTATACCTTCGAGTAGCAATGGCTAGAGAAGGTAGATATTGTTTTCGACAAAAAAATTTTTTTTCAGATAACGCCGAAAATGTGTTATGTGGGTGTATTTTGACCTATCCTAGCAATATCGTCATGATGTATGTCTGTGTGTGTATGTGTGTGTGTATTTTTTTTCTGCCCATAACATGATAACTCCTAAACCGCCGAACCGATTTTCACAAAATTTATTAATGCTAATGACAGTTTTTTGACAATAAATTTTTTTTAAAATGTTAACTTGTTAACGGAGCTTGGCAACAATATGGGGTTTTCGGAATATAGTAGACTACATTTTGCTTAATAATTTGTGTTATAACCTAAAACTTAGTAGGAGCTTTAGTTTCCGAGATATTTACAAAAAACTGTTTTTAAGGCTAATTATCATACCTTTACTAGAAGTGTGCTAATAGGCTAGCTAGGAAGGTATCAGATCCGTCATTGATCCCTTTATTATTAGTTTATACTTTACTATTACTTATACTCTTTTGATTCTGGGAAAAACCAACTACTCTCCTCCTCCGTTTTTCTCGAAATTTCGACAAAATATACCCTTTTAGGACAACCAAGGCCAAACCGCCACTAGTAGGAGTTGTAGGCATAATTTCCTACTACCTATCTATTTTTCGCATTATCTAGGTGTTAGGTTAGAAGGGCTCAAACAAACCGGCCCTGGCAAAGAAAAATGAAGCCATATTGTGTTATTTTTGTTTTTGATATTATGGAGGTTATTAAATAACATGCTCATTTTAAAGGATGTAATTTGCATTTTGAGAAAAAAAAAATCATATAAACATGTGTCCTAAACATCCTAACTTGTGAGATACAAGGTGTTTAAAGACTTTCAGAAATTCTACCTTTTAATTAATGTCTGTGATACTGCTCTAGATATTTTTGTAAAGTTTTACAGTCTGTATGTCTATATTAAACTCTAAGTACCTATTAACATAATTAATATCTAATTTTTTCAGAAAATAACTTTAAAAAAATAAAAATGTACAAAATTTCCACATACAACAGCGCCCCCGTTAGTTAAAAGACTGCAAGTAATTTTTTTTTGAATTTAGGTTTTTGGTCTCGACTCTATGTAATAAAATTTAAAAAAAACTTAAAAAAATGCAAATAGCAGTAACTGTACTACTACCTTATAAACAATTAAAACTTTGAAGTCTTTTTTTCCGAACCACACTTTCGTCACGTGCGCCCTTTTAACTACCGGGGGCACAGCATGTATGCTAATTTTTCATATGGTAACGACTTTTTTAATAATGAACTTGATGCTGCAATTTTATCTATGATCTCCTTAATTTGATTTGGAACCAAGACCGATTTTTCAATCGGTTAATCGATTTCTTAGATTTTTTATGTATTTTAGCACCAAAAATTATCTTTGGAACTAAGATATGAGATATTGGCAAGGCCGTACCGAAGGGGGAGATCAGGGGGATCAATCCCCACCAAAATGGCCAACAAAATGCGTCAAAAGAAATTTCACATGTCAGAAAAAAAATTGGACAATATTTTTATTACATTTTTTTAATCTTCCGATTTTTTCTTCTTGATATTGGTATTGTAACAAGATATTAATAAGTTAGTGCCATTATCACATTATCTCCTTGATGCATTATACTTATATTAATATAAAAGTAACTGAAACCATCAAACGAGTAACGCAGGCCTGGAGTTACTACATACAGATTTTTTTAATTTAAATGTTTAATGTTTTAATTAGTTCGTTTATACTAAAATAAATATTAATAATTTGGAATAGGTACATCGGGCCTGCAGCCCAACCGGCCCTAAATTGTACCGGCCCACCGGGCATTTGCCCGGTTGCCCACCTGTCCCATCCAACCCTGTGTTAGGCCTAGGGTTTAAACCCCCCTAAAAAGGCGCGACTAGTTAATAGGCATATTAAAACTTCCCCCAAAATGGCCCGACTAGTTAATGAGCATTTTTTAACATGATAAAATGATATACTCTTCTTTGTCAAAAAAATCTGGTCACCCTTTACATACATAGAAGCGATATGATAATATATTTACGATTTTCAAAAAATTTTTCGTGAAATATTAAAAGAAAAAGTATTTCGTATAACTTCTCAAAAAAGTTTTCTCAAGCTACTAAGCTTATGGGATGGGTACAGCTCTTCTGGATTTCTTCTGCATCGGTTTAACGCTACTCGAACATTGAATTAGATTTAGCACTACTGGAACTCGCTAGTTGAACAAAATCAACCTGTTGGGTTCCTTAATGGGGGGAACCAACAGAATGATTGACAAAACGTCAGCGAGTAGCGGTTAAATTCTGCTAGCGAGTTCGATTAGTGTTAAACCGATGCAGGGGAGTTCCAGAACGCCTCTAAATAGTGTTACGGGTTCACAACGACAAATTAAAACTCGCAATTGTTGAAAACGATACGTCAATTTATTTCTACAAATTATGTACAAAAACACGCACTAATAACTTGCTAATAATTCACTGCTATAATCGGTCTATTAACTTCGTGTTAATCTCACGACCACTCAGTATGTTATCTGTGACTGACTGACTCATGCACGACGTCCGGACTTATATATGAGGGCTGCCTACTATTCTAGAACCCTTCCATCCTTGTTCGATTCGCAATCATTCCAGCCCTTTTCTAGACTCTCGCATACCAGTTTGTCACAGATAACGCAACTAAAACCTAGATTAAGAATACAACCATAAAATACGTCAACCTAATACTACACTAAACCTAAATAAATTCTAACTATAAAATTTAAATACTTAAATTTGTAACACTATCCTCCTCTTCAGGTTTGATCGCCTCGATCAACATTTCCCAGGTAAGGTTTTAGTCTGTCTAGATGAACAACTTTCATCTTGGACTTCGGGCTTTTCTGGATTCGGTAGACTACATCATTAATTCTCTTAACAACTTTATAAGGCCCTTCCCATGGTGGTGTCAACTTAGGTGATCTTCCTTTCTTGCGTTGAGGGTTGTATAGCCAGACTTGATCATTCTCTTTGAACCCTGAAGAGTTTGCTTTCAGGTCATATCTCGCTTTCATGCGGTCACTGGCTATTTCTATTCGCTCTCTAACCACTTCATGGATATAGTGCAGCTTTTGCCTTAAACGTTCGACATAGTCATTAATCTCTAAGTGTTCTTCTTCAGGGGAACCAAACATGATATCACATGGTAAACGCAGTTCTCTACCAAACAGGATACTAGATGGAGTAGCTCCTGTCGTATTGTGAATGGCGGTTCTATAGGCCATTAAAAACAATGGAATATATTGGTCCCAAACTGTTTGGTGCTCATCAACAACTTTGCACAGATGTTCATCTATTGTTTTATTAAATCTTTCAACCATGCCATCTGACTGCGGATGTAAAGCCGTAGTCCGTGTTTTATGTATTCCTAAAAGGTCACAGAGATTCTGGAAGAGCTTTGATTCAAAGTTTCTTCCTTGATCTGAATGTAGTTCCAAAGGAATGCCAAATCGGCTGAAAACATCATTTACCAGAACTTCTGCAACTGTAGCGGCCTCTTGGTTAGGCAAAGCAAAAACTTCTGGCCATTTGCTAAAATAATCCATGACAACAAGGATGTATTTGTTGCCCTTTTTAGTTTCTGGAAATGGTCCGGCCACATCAATAGCAATGCGTTCGAATGGCAGACCTACGTTATATTGTTTCATTTGACCTCTGGACCTTGTTTTGGGACCTTGGCTGGCTGCACAAGTCGAACATCGGCGGCACCAGTTTTTCACATCTTGAAAGTAATTGACCCAATAAAATCGGTTTCGAATTTTGTCCATGGTTTTATTTATGCCTAGGTGCGCGCCTGATTTTCCACCATGGCATTCGGCCATTATATTGTCTACCATGCTCCTAGGAACCACTACTTGATTAATCACAGTAAGGCCATCGGCACTTTCCCAGGCACGTTTAAGGATGTTTTCTTCTACTATCAGTGAATCCCATTGTGCCCACAGTGATTTGAATATCACCCCTTGGTTTGCGATATCTTGCCATGATGGTCGTGGCTTGTTCTCTTCTTTCAATCGGAAGATAGTTCCTACATCTTTGTCGTTAAGTTGTGTGGTTCTAATCGAAGCCGACATCCATTCTTCATCTGGTTCTAACTTTATCTGGCGCACGTAGGTAATTCCTTCTTTCTGGTCAATTTTCCTGCAATGTTTACAATCCTCGGGGCAAGGTCTTCTGGACAATGCATCTGTATTATTATGTACCCTTCCCGCTCGGTGCTTAATTTGATAATGGTATTGTTGTAGCTTTTCTATCCATCTCGCGACTTGCCCCTCAGGTTGTTTCATTTTCATGAGCCACTGTAACGCAGCATGATCCGTTCTAATCAGAAACTCTTGTCCGTAGAGATATTTGTGAAAGTGATCTACGGATTTAACTATGGCTAGGAGCTCCTTTCTAGTAACACAATAATTTCTCTCTGGTTTGGATAGCTTCTTGCTGAAAAATTCGATGACCCGTTCTTCTCCATCTTGTACTTGGGAGAGTACTGCTCCTATGCCATCGTTGCTCGCATCCAGCGGCGTAGCGTGCCCGAAAGGGCGGGGGGGGGGGGGGGCGACAGCTAAAAAGGGCGCCTCGGAAAATCTGAAAACTGATGAAAAATAAATGTTGTGGCAAAAAAAAAACAAAAAGGTCAAACAGGCGCCTCTCACAAAACTTGCGACCAAAAAAAAAAAAAAAAAAAAAAGGTCATCATGTGTCAGGGGGCGGCCGATCAGTCAAAAAGGGGCGCCTCTCACAAATCTTGAGACCAAAAAAAAACAAAAGGTCATGATGTGTGAGGGGGCGGCCGATAAGTCACAAGGGCTCCTCTCCCATCTATGGGGCGCCTCTCCCATCTATGGGGCGCCACTACCCTCGGGGCGGGGGGGGGGGGGCGGCGAACCCCCCGCGCCCCCCCCCCCACGCTACGCCGCTGCTCGCATCAGTATCTAATATGAATTTTCCTTTTGGAATGGGATATGCAAGAATCGGACTAGAACATAATGCTGCTTTTAGTCTTCTAAATGCTTGGTCACATTCGGTATTCCATTTGTAAGAAGCTTTATCTTCTGTAAGTCTATGTAACGGAGACGCTATTTTGGCGAATCCTTCTACAAATCGTCTGTAGTATGTACACAGACCCAAAAAGCTTCTCAATTCATGTTTGTCACGAGGTTGAGGCCATTCTTTTATTGCTTGTAGCTTCTTTTCGTCGGTATGGATGCCTTCTCGGGAAACGACGTGACCAAGGAACTCAACTTTTTCTTGGAACAGAAAACATTTCTTTGAGTTTAATTTAAGATTTGCGTTCCTGATTCTTGAGAATACTTCTCGTAAATTATCTAGATGTTCTTGAAATGATTTCCCCATTACTATGACATCATCCAAATAGACTAGGTAGGTTTTCCAAGTAAGGCCTCGTAGAACGACTTCCATTAGTCTTTCAAATGTAGCTGGGGCATTGCACAGGCCAAATGGCATCACATTAAACTGATAAAGTCCACTTCCAGCAGAGAATGCAGTCTTCTCTTTATCTCTTTCAAAGATCCCTACCTGCCAATACCCACTTTTCAGGTCAAGAGTAGAAAACCAATATGATCCTGCCAACGTTGTTAATGTGTCGTCTATTCTTGGCAGTGGGTAACTATCTTTCTTGGTCACATCGTTAAGTTTCCTGTAGTCGACACAAAACCTAGTACTTCCATCCTTTTTAGTGACCAACACCACAGGAGATGACCAAGGACTTGATGACTCTTCAATAACACCGTCGCTGAGCATTTTATTAATGAGATTGTGAACTTCTTCTTGCTTGGCCATTGGTAGTCTTCTTGGGGGTTGTCTTATCGGTTGGGCATCGCCAGTGTTGATAGCATGTTGAATAAGGTTTGTGCGTCCCGAACTACTCCTAGTTTCGAAGATATTACTTTGTTCTTCTATAAACTCTCTCGCTTTACTATATTCTTCTGGAGTGAGATGTTGCCAAGTTGACTCAAATTGCTGAAGTACCTCCATTGGTAACTTGCTTGTATCCTCGGAAGTTGGCTCTTCACATCTTGTTACTTTCTGTACTGGTTCAAATAATGCTACCACCTCCCCCTTATTAATTTTGACACTATTTGGGAAAATATTGGCGACTCTAATCGGGATGTCTTTATCGGTTCTAACTAGTGATTTTGCAACGAGGTAGGTGTTGGGTGTGTTTTGTTGGCTTATGAGTCCGACGCAGCTTGATGTTTTACTTTCCAGCCTCCCAAAAATTATGGTCTCACTGTTACCGACTAGTCTTGTTGTGCATACTGCCACGACCTTTATTGGTTCTTTATTGAAGTGACTATTTGACAAAATGAACTCTTCATTCCCAAATCTTAGGGTATTAAGTTTATTATCAAACGCAAATCCATGTTTACTTATCAAGTCCATTCCCAAAATAAATTCGTCTTCTATTTCGGCAACCAATACAGTGTGGCGAATCTTCAATCTTCCCAGCTGTAGGTCTATATCTGTCTGCCCCAACACGTCGGCGGATTCTCCAGTCACAGTCTTAAGTGTTATTTTCTTTTCTATTGGACGAATTTTATATCTCGTTGCAATTTTGAACTTAAGCAATGATATGGCAGCACCAGTGTCTACCGTTATATTAACTTTTCTCCCATTAATGAGTCCGTCGATGTTAAGACTGTCAGCAGTATGTTTTAGGCTCTTAATAGAGTAAATTTTGGGGGCTCTATTCCCATTAGCCAACACCCGCCCCTCTGCGTTGACTAGTTTTAGTTTTCCTGATCTCTTCTTCGGTACTCTGTCCCGCTAGATGGCGAGCGAGACCGTATTTGGACGCGACAATCGCGTTGAATATGCCCTGTACGTCCGCATCTGAAACACTTTATATTTGGAGGGGATCGTCTGCTTTCTTTCAAAGAGTCAATCTTCTCCATCAGTGATTGAAACATTTGGTTTAGCGTTTTTGAGTTGACCTCTTGTCCATTGCTTATTTCTTCTCCCTCCTGAATTGAAACAGCTCTTACTTTTGGCCTGGACATATTATTTGATGATTCAATTTCAAGGGCTCGAATCAACACTTCACTGCTGTTATGGAAGCGTTCTCGACGAAGTAACTTTGCTAAGTCCGTGTCTCGTAATCCGTTAATAAAGCGATCTACCGTGAAGGGATCTCTGTAATTTTCTGGCATTTCTGGGTAAGCTAAATACATCAGCCTCCTGATATCTGCTTCATACTCTTGCAATGATTCTCCTGGTCTTTGTTGACGAATATTTAATTCTGACCAATGTAAATTTCGCAAGTGTTCGTCTCCATACCTTCTTTCTAACGCTGCCACTAAAGCATTATAATTCTGTTTTTGTTCGACTGGAATGGACCGTAAAAGTCCCACAGCAGGTTCTCGTAGAGCTACTAACAAAGCTCTAGCTTTTTCTTCATCATCCCAACCATTTGCAGCAGCGGCAGCTTCAAACTGTTGTTTGTAAGTAGACCAGGAAGACGTACCATCAAAATTTGGAGGCTTAATGTTTTGGTTGGAATTTACAACACATCCTTGAGCTTTTATTTTGTTGTGTTCTTTCTGAAGCTGTATAAACTGTTTTGACATGTCCTGGAATTTTTCTTCTATGGTTTGAAAAACTTCTTCCCTAACATTCTGTAGTTTGGTCTCCACTTTTTCTTCAACATTTTGTACCTTTTCCTCAACATTTTGTACCTTTTCTTCTACATTCTGCAATTTATTTTGTACCTTTTGTTCCACACTATGCATTCTTTGAGTTATTTCTTCCTTAAGATCTTCGGTTGCACTCTTGAACTCTTCTCTCAGCTGTTCGGAGTTGCTCTTTATTTGATCAAAGTTTTCTTGAATGCCATCTAATCTTTGCTCAAATGTCTGTTTCATATCGTTCTGGTTTTGTTCGATGGTCTGTCTCATATCATTCTGATTTTGTTCAATAGTGTGTTTCATGTCGTCCATGGTGTGTTTCATATCGCCCTGGTTTTGTTCAATGGTCTGTTTCATGTCGTTCTGGTTTTTCTCAATGGTCTGCCTTATATCGTTCTGGTTTTGAGCCATTTGAGCTGCTAGAGCCTGCATCATTTTAGTTAGATCTTCCATCTTTGCCGATCCTTGTCTAGTAAGCATCAACTTCCTGATAAATCACTTAAAACGTCTATTTTAGGGCTATAAAGCGAATGTCGAAGTCGGTTTTTCAATATCTCTTCCAATTCTTAAATAGAACCTAATGGAATGTTCTGGAATATACTGGTAAATGCTACTCTTTCTGCTACTAGGCAAATGTAGAAGTCACTTTTTGATTATCTCTTTTGGTTCTCGAATAGACCGTCGTAGAATGTTATGGAATATTCTAGAAATAATTTCTAATTCTTACTTTTAAAATAACTAAGCTACTGTCGAAGTCGGTATTTGTATATCTCTTCTAGTTTTTGAATAGAACGTCGTAGAATGTTATGGAATCTTCTAGAAATTCTTCCTAATTCTTACTTTTGAAATAACTAAACTAATGTCGAAATCGGCATTTGTATATCTCTTCTAGTTTTTGAATAGAACGTCGTAGAATGTTATGGAATCTTCTAGAAATTCTTTTTAGTTCTTACTTTTGAAATTACTAAGCTAATGTCGAAGTCTCTTTTTGGATATTTCTTCTGGTTTTCGAATAGAGCGTCGTAGAAAGTGATGGAATGTTCTAGAAATTCTTTCTGATTCTTACTTTTAAAATTACTAATCTAATGTCGAAGTCGGTATTTGTATATCTCCTCTAGTTTTTGAATAGAACGTCGTAGAATGTTATAGAATATTCTAGAAAATCTCTCTAATTATCAATTTTTGGACTGTAAAGTTAATGTCGAAGTCGGTTCTTAAATATCTCTTTTAGTTTTTGAATAAAACAATATCGAACTTCTTCGAATATTCTGGAAAAATCACTTACTGTTTTTCTGTCCAATTGTCCTATCCGGTGGTACTATGTAAGGGTAGTCTTTGCACTATTTATTTCTTTTAGTTCCACTTCTGACACCAATTGTTACGGGTTCACAACGACAAATTAAAACTCGCAATTGTTGAAAACGATACGTCAATTTATTTCTACAAATTATGTACAAAAACACGCACTAATAACTTGCTAATAATTCACTGCTATAATCGGTCTATTAACTTCGTGTTAATCTCACGACCACTCAGTATGTTATCTGTGACTGACTGACTCATGCACGACGTCCGGCCTTATATATGAGGGCTGCCTACTATTCTAGAACCCTTCCATCCTTGTTCGATTCGCAATCATTCCAGCCCTTTTCTAGACTTTCGCATACCAGTTTGTCACAGATAACGCAACTAAAACCTAGATTAAGAATACAACCATAAAATACGTCAACCTAATACTACACTAAACCTAAATAAATTCTAACTATAAAATTTAAATACTTAAATTTGTAACAATAGCATATACTTTGTTTCATTAATATTTGTAAAGTTTTTCTTCTATATAAAATTTTAATGTTAATTTTTTTTTAAATATTATTTTGACAGTCTATGGAACAGACAGACAGAATTTCAATTAATTATTTTTTTTGACATTCTCGTTTCCCCCCACTTCTTTAAATTTGGAAATCCGATATCATGAAAATCGAGTGCTATTAGTGTTGATGCGTTGACCCCTCGTTCGACTCCCATGTTAAAATATTATACTTCACACACTCCCTATTTTAAAAAACAGTTTGGTTTTTAATTAATTTTATTTAGACCTTCGGTTTCGCTAAACCTTTAAGTTAGTAATATGTTTTTTAACTAATTTATTCTGATATTTTTTATAAAGGTGTAATAGTGTATTTTTATTTTTTCCTTTATTAAGAACATGTCAAATTCGAGCTGAACCACTGATTGAAATACTAAAAATTAAAACAACATTCTTATAATTTGATTCCCTTGCATTTTGTTAACAAATGCCTTAAAACAGTTTCTTTAGTTTTTTGCGGGTCTTCCTTAAGTTAAATTTTTTTTAATGGTAAATTATTTAAGCCATTTAAATCCAACCAACAAGTTAAAGCATTGTGTGAACGTCTATCTATCTATTCTATCTTGTTGGCCTTCTTCGATCCATATTTGGACAATGACCTCCCCCAATATCTTCCACTATTCTCTGTCTATCGCTTTGTTCATCTATCTAATCCCGCATGTTTCTTCAAATCGTCCGCTCACCTCATTTGTGGTCTTCTCCTACTTCTTTTATTTTCCCAAGGTATCCAGTTTACAATATATTTATTCCATCGAACGTCTTTCTGTCTAATATTATGACCGGAAAATTTCCATTTTAATTTTACTCCCTCTCCTCTGACAACCCTTACTTTTGTTTTATTTCTTTTCCATTCATTCCTTTTTTTCTGTTAGCTTTACATGTAACATTTATCTTTCCAGTGATCTTTGGGCTTTAGTTACCCTATCCATGTTTGATTTTGTAAGTGTCTAGGTCTGGGATTTATATGTGAGTACAGGAAAGATACATTGGTTATCACTTTTGTTTTAGGGTATTGAGGATATTTCGAACCAGGCCGGTGTTTCTCGTCTCTTGATTTAAGCCGTATGGTTTTCTTTTTTTAGATTAATAGTTTCCCAGATAGATAGATATTTCTCTACTTGTTTTATTTTTTCTTGATTTATTCTGATCCTGATATCTGCATCTGTGTTGTTATGATTTTAATTTTAGTGTAGTTCCTACTCAAGCCTATATCCTTAGCAGCTTGCTGTATCTGATTCTTTTAGCATTTTTATCAGTTCTTCTTTATAATCTGTTATTTAGGCCGTATCGTCAGCATATCTTGTGGTTCAAGTATTCTCCGTTTACTTTGATACCTCTTTCTTCCCAATCTATCCGATTAGCTTGTTTCCTTCGTGAATTTTGATTGATGTGGTTGCTTCGCTTTATATATTGGCCATTAAGTCTGCATTTGAAATTTGTATTGGAGAACTTGGCTTTAGTTTTATTTCAATTCTTTTTACGGAATCCCATTTTCGCGTACTTGGCTTTTTTTACATGAAATGTTACTGTTTTGATTTCACTTCTTTTTTAAAGGAATTGGATAATATTTCATTTTTAAAGTAGTAAAATATGCGGAATATTGCTCGAAATTTTTGCAATGCCTTACTTAAATTTTGAGGTTTCTTAATTTCTCCCATGGTTTTATCATAGTTCCTATCACCCTTCCAAAGCTTAGCTGTCTAGGGTTTCTGAAAGTGGACAATGTTACTTTTACATAAATTTACATGTCATTGTATAGTTTATATAAATAAATAAATTAAATTTTTCGTGTTTTTAAAATTTTTTCCTATAGTTTTATCATAGTTCCTATCAGTCTTCCAATGCTCAGCTCTCTAGCGTTTCTGGAAGTGGGTAATGTTACTTTTACATAATTTTAGATTTATAGGGGAGGAGAGTAAATGAAAATTTTAGGGTTTTAAAATTTTTTCCCTTGGTTTTATCATAGCTTCTATCAGTCTGCCAAAGCTCAGCTCTCTAGCGTTTCTGGAAGTGGGCAATATAAACTTACATTTATAAGAGGGGGAAGTAAATTAAAATGTTGGTGTTTTTAAATTTTCTCCTATAGTTTTATCATAGTGTCTTTCAGTCTTAAAAAGCTCAGCTCTCTAGGGATTTTGGAAGTGGGCAGTGTTACTTTTAAATAACGTTACATTTATAGGGGAGGGAAGTAAATTAGAATTTTAGGGTATTTTAATTTTTTTCTGTAGCTTTATCATAGTTACTATCGGCCTTTCAAAGCTCAGCTCTCTGGCTTGTCTGGAAGTGGTTACTTTTACATAACTTTACATTTATAGGGGAGGGAAGTAAACTAGAATTTTTGGGTGTTCTAATTTTTTAGAAATAAAATTTCGGACTTCCATTGTCTTTATTTATTTTAAAACACGACGTTTCGGTTAGTATCTCTAACCGTTATTGAAACTCGTAGACAATGATTGTGTAGAAATAAAATTTCGGACTTCCATTGTCTTTATTTATTTTAAAACACGACGTTTCGGTTAGTAAGTATCTCTAACCGTTATCAAGTGTATCAGTTTACACTTGATAACGGTTAGAGATACTTACTAACCGAAACGTCGTGTTTTAAAATAAATAAAGACAATGGAAGTCCGAAATTTTATTTCTACACAATCATTGTCATGACCTCAAGCAATTTAATATTTCAAGGTTGAGGCAAATCGGTTAGTAAATAAAAAATCCGCCATTTTGGATCCGCCATTTTGATTTTTTTAGGTTTGAGTAAAAAATTTTGTTAAATGACCTCAAGTAATGTAATATTTCAAGTTTGAGACAAATCGGTTAGTAAATAAGATAATCCGCCATTTTGGATCCGCCATTTTGATTTTTTTAAGTTTGAGTTAAAAATTGTGTTAAATGACCTCAAGCAATGTAATATTTCAAGTTTGAGACAAATCGGTTTGTAAATAAAAAATCCGCTATTTTGGATCCGCCATTTTGATTTTTTTAAGTTTAAGTTAAAAATTGTGTTAAATGACCTCAAGCAATGTAATATTTCAAATTTGGAACAAATCGGTTAGTAAATAAGAAAATCCGGAATTTTGGATCCGCCATTTTGATTTTTTTAAGTTTGAGTAAAAAACTTTGTTAAATAACCTCAAGCAATGTAATATTTCAAGTTTGTAATAAAAAACGTAAATTGTAGTGTTACCAGGTTATCAAACACTACAACTACCAAGATTCAACAGTCGACTTAATGAATTTAACTTTACTTAACAAAAACAAATTTCAAAAAAATTGCGTAAAGGATTTTTAAAGATGTTTTTATATAAATAATATATTTTATTTTTCATCTACACATTTTATCAAACAAATTTTTTTTTCTCCGGCGCCGAGTTGGCCCGGCGCCCAGTTGGCGGGTTCGAGTTGGCGGCGCCCAGTTGTCCTAAGACCGCTTCTCGACGGGTCAAACACATATAACTAAAAAACAAGTGGAAAAAATCACCCGCATTTTCAGCGCACACTTGTTTACTACAGAATTTGTGTCCCAGATGTTGTAAATTACTATTTCTGGTTTTTGAGTTTCTTCTACTTTTAGGTGGATTGGCCCCTTTGTGCGCCACTGCACTGTCCTCAGGCTGCAGTGACTATAAACCGAGTTGGCTTTTCTCTGCTATAAATGTATCACGCGCTTTTCCGGGAAATACGAAGACTATGTGCACTGCATATGGAAAACAAAGACGCATTCCTGAAATCCCCCACGTATTTTATAGAAACCACCTAAGAGGAAACTCCGTAGTGGGTAGGCTAAAGGGCAATAAATCCTTCATATAAGTTTCTCTAAATTCAATTTTCCTGGTAGTAATTTTCTGATAATAACAAAACGTTATTCAGAACTACGTTAAGAGATATCTTAATGCGTTTAAATATTTATTAATCTCATTTCAGTTCGTAGGGTACGTGTCCACGTAAGCCGAGAAGAGCTAGCTATCTTTTCGGACGTAAGTTTATTAAATGGAAATGTCTCAGCTACATTGATGGTAAGAACTGTAGTTTTTTGCTGTATCTAAAAATTCCTTAAAGTAGACTTACGGAGTAAGAACCGAGAACCACATTGCTGTTCTCGGGTAAGAAATAGCAACAGTTCACTCAAGATGTTTTTTTTACAGTTTTATTTTGTTGCGAGTTTCTGTCATATTTGTAGTATGCTTGTTGCAGTTTGATTAACCTGAGTAAATACAATGGGCGAGTTCGTAAAGGCATCGATGAGCTCATTGATGACAATAATCAAGTTTTTAAATTAATCACTGCTATTCGTTGAAATTCATCGGGTTTTCAGCTGTTTTTTCTGTTTTTTTTCTGCTGTGTAATTTTATCTTTTTTTTGTTGTTTTTTTGTTAAATGCTTAAAAGGTATGAATAGTGACTCAAAACTCGGTTGATGAAGATCTGGAGTTAATTTTGATATCACCAAACCGCGGCATGCCAGGATTGAAACAACATTTTCAACGTAACCTTCAGGTTACGTTGAAAATGTTGTTTCAATGTATTAATGCAGAGAATCTTTTAGAAAATAAATCAAAATCGAAATAAGCGAGGTCCAGAAATATGATTTATCGCGTTCTTTTTTATTTTCTGGTGTTCATCGGACTCACCGAATGAAAATGTCAATTGAACGTCAAACGTCATATGTCAAAAAAAGCCGATGTAATCGTTGAGCAAAATTAGATTACTTTACAAACTCGCCCAATATCTTCAAGAAATTGTGATTTTGCTCTGTTTTTGTCAGCAAACTTATCGTGTTTCTCCTTTATTTAACTTTTTTTTTACGATTTTTTAGTAGCAAAGAGATCCCAAAAACTTTTTGTGGTAAACCATATTGTTCGTTTTTTGTTTTCTGCTTTTGAGAATTAAAAACAAAAAATATTTTTTTTAATAAAAAATTGTTTTTTTAAAAATTGCAAATATTTTGGGAAAACTAAATACTAACTTATATTTTTCCATATTTTTAAAAAAAATTGTAATAATATAATACATCATTTTGTTAGAAATCTTAGCAGCCTTTAAAAAATGTAGGCAGTATATACAGGGTGATCCCTAGTATTGCTGCGAGACGAGACGAGATGAGAGAAGGCCGTCTCTCGCCTCATCTCGTTATGCGAGATAAAATGGGTCTCTCGTCTCGACGATAGGAGACTTCTCTCGCTCGAGAGAGCCTTTCTCTCGTCTCGTGTCTCGTGTCAGCAAGTCCATTCTGGGATATACTCTGTATATGCATACATATAATAAATAAAGAACTAAATACACTACATGTACTAAAATACTTCGTTGATCTCGATGAAATAAAAGCTGTGGAAAGGTTTTGAATCGTTTATTTATTTAAAACTGTACCTAAAATCCCAAGTGTTCGTTGATATAAGATTATTTTGTGTTTTGCCAATAATATAAATCCCTAAAAATAAAGCAATAAATTTATTATTTAAAATACTTGGCTCTTGAAGATATCTACGGAATTTCCAGATTCTGGAAACCAAAGATTTTCCTTGCGGAAATGTATTTTTCTCAAAACTAACCTAAACTTTTCTTTTAATCTTAATTTTTCGTAATTTTTAGGGAAAAACATGTTTTTGCATGAAATTTTTTGCTTTTTTAAAATAAGCGCATCAACGACCTTAAACTTTTTTTAACTAGCAAATTTTTTTTAATTTTCCATTTTTTTCAAAATAAAAAACAAACTAATTTCCGCAAGACAATTATTTGATTTTCAGAATTTTAGCTCTTTAAAGAATCGTCCAAAAACATTTTTTTAAATCAACAGATTTCTAAATAACAAAAATTCACGACAAAAGCTAGAAAAGAAAATCAAAATTTCCCGCTTATGAATAATTTCCAAAAAAAAGTATTTAGTACGTTAATAAACATCAACAGTAACGGTACAATTTAATTACATTTTTGGATTTTTACCATCTGATTTCAAATAAACGAAAGGTAAGCCACAGTACATGTTGTCAAGGAAGGAATATATGGAAATTTTTGCATAGCTTTTATTTAAAAAAAAAACAGTACATAAATATCAGCTTAACTCTATAATAGGTCAATACGAACAGATGGTAAATCATAAAAATGTAAAAAACAAACCTTTTTTTCCCTCGTCCCGTCTCGACCTTTCATTCGAGAGAAAATATCCCTCTCGTCTCGTCGAGAGAGGGCGGGACGAGACGAGAGGCGAGAATTTCTCGTCTCGGCAGCAACGCTAGTGGTCCCGGTTGTGAAGAAATATAATAAATAAGAAACTTGTACGAATCACGTATATCAGTAGATCGCCTCTGCGCTACAGAAAAGTTTACAAAAAACTTAACGAAGTAGGTTGTTGGAACCTTGGAAGGGCACTGTATATGTGTACAAAATTTGGTGACGAGGTACGATTGTTTGGTCTATTTTTGATGGGAGGCCTTATTAATGAACCTACACGAAAATTTAAAGGTGACATTGATGGACTTGTCGTGACTCTATTCAGGGCTATCAAAACGGACGGGCTACGATCGTCCACTTTGTTGACGTCACATCCGGGGCTGATTTTTTTTGATGGTCACGTTACGACACAGCTGATTGTGTTTAAAATATTGAAGTTGGAATGACGGTTCATGAATATTTGACTTTTTTTAAAAATAAAGCCGGTTTTGAGATTTTTTTTTTGTTTTTACTATATTCTTTCAGAACAATTTTTTTTTAAATCTATAGTAATCCTTAATTTTTCAGAGCCGCTTTATTAGCTCACACAAAAATTAAGTTTAAAGCAGAAGCGAATGTGACAAACACAGATGACAAAGGCAAATACATGTCAAATATAACAGTTGGCATGGCGGGTAATTTGAATTAAAAATAAGGAATGCTAAATCTTGAATATTTTAAGCTTTTAATCATGTTGCTTGCTTACAAAACTTTGGTGGAATATTGGGATGGTGTCTGAGAATATTTCACTGAAATTTCGCGGAAATCTGTAGTGCCATTTTGAAAATATCATACAAAAACGACCTCCGAGCCAATGTAAAATTTAGCCCCCGGAGAACAGCTGATTTTTTCAGGGTCGTGGCCTCTATTTTTGTGTTGGCCTTGCTCTATTATATCCAAATATGTCAACATACAGGGAGTCTAGCCAAAGTACCATTTATTTAAAATGACTTACCCCGTTATCCCCCGCTATTAGTCTATTGCTCGGATTCCCCTACGTATTATTCTCTAAAACCCGTGTGTGGCCATCGGACGCGAAAAATTTCATACCTGTTTACTAATTGTCCCCCGGGGGGCATACCGATGTCTGAAATCTGATTAATGTTTCAACAAAATGTTTTGTGTTTTAGATTATAGCTTCATTAATTTAGAGAGTCCATACCTTTTTTCAATTTTAAAAAATAACAATACCCCAACTGAAAAAATTAAATTAGTTAACAGCTACTGTAAAAAATTGGATAATAAAATTGCGTAAGTATACCGAATTATTTAATGACGAGGATTCGTGAAAGATGGGGCGCGAATCTACGGGGCGGGGGAAGGGAAAATTTCCTAAGCCATATTTCAAATTATATTTAGTTTTTTGAAGGGAGGGATTGGTTCCCTGCATGTTTTTTCTATATCACGTTTATTCAGTCATAGGCAGAGCGCTTTCGACCACTTTGTGGTTTTTTTGATCTTTGGTTGGTTCCTAGGTCTTAATCTAGAATATAAGAATTTTTATATATTATTTTTCAAAAGAAATTTAAACTTTTTCAAACAGAACGACTGAAATCTGAACCCAAAGTACTTTGTAGTTTTAGTAAATTTTAATCTGTTTTAGTGTATTTTAAAGTGTTTTTGTGTTTGTCAAAAATTTTATTAATTCTATGCTTAGAAATTCTATGTGAACTTAAGGAACCAACCAAAGATCAAAGAAACATGCTCTCTTTATTTCAGAGGCCACTGATGATGGCCCCAAAGTAGTTGAAAGCGCTCTGCCTATGATTGAATAACCGAAGATTTTTTTGCACGAAATACAAAATTAGTTTTTTTGCATATTAAGTTTTGACACTTGGTCAGGCTCTAGGACAATTCGCCGCCATGGCCGATTCGCCGCCGTCCCCATTCGTCACCGGGCTGACTCGCAGCCGACCCAAGATTAGTTGCCAGGCAAATTTGATTTTATTTGTAATTTTGTTTATTAAACGGTTTACTTAAGCTTTTGTTTAAAATCTTGCGACAGAACTTATGGGTTATGATGTGTCAGTATTGATATACCTAATTTAGAAGTTGGGGAGTTTATTTATTTATTTATAACATAACATGTAAAAATGTAACGTAAGTTTAAGGTCGCTTGATTTTTTAATTAAACTTAAGATAAAAATTAAAATAACAGATCCAAAATGGCGGACTTTTTCATTTAAACACATATATTTAATAACTTTTGGTTCTTATAGATTGCTGATTGTTATTTTTGGATTAAAATTAAAACGGATACTTATATATACTACATTTGGAACTATGTAGTGTTTAATGTCGATGATTATGATTTTTAGTTTAAACTTTGGAAAAATCAAGAGAGGCGAACTTTTTCATTTACGAACCAATATGTATTATTTTTGAAGTATGCAGTGTTTAATGTCAATAATCAAGTTTTAAGGAAAAAACTTTAAAAAACCAAAATTGCTAATCCAAAATGGTGAATTTCTTCCTTTATGAACTAGTATGTATTAAATTATTAATAAATATGAAAAAAAAAATTGAGGTTTGGTCATATACTAAATAAATTAATTTACGAGTTGGTCCTCAGAACAAGGTAGTGGTAGCCGTATACATCGATGTTACATTCTCTTTTGACATTTTCAGTACGGCACAATCAAAATGGATGGAAAGGGGATGAAAAGAAGGGCTCTGGAACGAAATAGCGATGTACGAAATAGCGGTACCAAAATAGTGACAATCAAAATATAGCGATGTAATGGAAAAGCGACTATCAAAATAGCGATGTAACAAAATAGCGACTATCAAAATAGCGATATTTTGGATCGGTTTTGGCATATAGTTCGACTAAAAGGTTTCTTTCTTTCTAAGAAATTTAAAAAAAAAAAAACTTTCCTGAGTTCTTTCCCGGGGTCCTAGATGATGTGAATCCGAACCGAACCAAACCCAATCGAACCAGCATATTTTTTCGAAAAAGAACTCTCCAGACTTCTTTTCCGGAATCCTAGAGAGTGTGAATCCGAACGGAACCGAATTCGGTTCAGATCGGTTCGGTTCGGTTCGGATTCACACCCTCTAGGATCCCGGAAAAGAATCAGAGCAGCTTTTCTTTTTTATTAAGCTGGTATAGTCAAAATACCGCAGAATGTAATAGCACATTTCGGTTCGTTTGGGTTTGGATTGTTTCGATTCGATTCGGTTTGGTTTCATTCGGTATTTTGATACATCGCTATTTCGATACATCGCTATTTTGATACATCGCTATTTTGATTGTCGCTGTTTTGATATGTCGCTATTTTGTTACAAACGCTATTTTGATACATCGCTATTTTAATAGTCGCTCTTTTATTACATCGCTATTTTGATAGTCGCTATTTCATTACTCGCTATTTCGCACGTCGCTATTTTGTACATCGCGATTTCGTTCCGGAGCCGAATCTGAAAAGGAAAAATGAAAGGGTGATCAAATCTGAAAAGGAAAAGTGAAATGGGGATACTCACTTTAGAAAACCAACTGCCAATTTGCGGTATCAGCTGGTGTAGCCTCGGGTCCGAGGCAAAAATCTAACATTAGCTATCTCAAAAATTCCTTTCATATTTATTATTGAACCTGGGCTTAGGATACCTTCTGAGATTGACTATAGCTGTCTTTGTAGTAATGTTAGATTTTTGCCTCAGACCCGAGGCTACACATGCTGATACTGCAAATAGGCAGTTGGTTTTCTAAAATGGGTATCCACATTTCATTTTTTCTTTTCAGATTTTATCACCTTAATTTCATCGCCTTTCGATCCATACCTACCTATTATTATTGTTTTTATAAATAAATAAAAAATTATCACACCTAATTTATTTTCTCTTCTAATGGCAAATATGAAAATTTAATTGTCTTTAAATATTGCACGCTGATGCTATCAGAATTAGAAACTTTCGCCATTGTCGTAAATACCAAATCGTCGAAATCAAAACAAACCGCCCACACCCGACCGATAATGCCAAGTTGTCTAAGTGCTAGTGGTGTGCAAATACTATCTACTCGATACTCTAATAATATCTGATACATGGACGGATTCGAAGTATAGACGGATTCGAAGTAATCGAATTCTTCGACGCCAAATACCCATTACTCGAATCCCGAATGGGACCGAATCCGAAGTGTTACTTTCGTATCAATCATATCGGCAACGACCGTATGAGTAACGAGTTTGGAGTACTTATAATCATTTGGACCGATATTTATTTACTTAAGTATTTGATTATTTGATTCAATAGCTGTTGATGTGACAAAATTCCCCAGATTAATATATCTACATTTTCGTAATAAAAAAAAATTGTGTGTGCTTAAGACGACACGGCAGAAGTGTAAACTTCAACAAGGCGAAATTAATAATACTGGCCCATAACATATTCTGCAAAGCGGACCGAACCGAACTCTTCTGTGTACTGGCCTTCATCTGCATCATCATATCGCTCGCTGAATGTTTCTCACAGTTAGTCAACAAAATCAATATTTTTATTTTTTGCATACTTAGTACTTTTTCAACTCTACTCAGTATTTATTGGATTTACCGATAATATAATGATTACTTAGTACCGAATATAAAATATCTGATACTCGAATAGGAAGTATCAGGATCTACTCGATAATACTTGGAATAGTAATCGTTGCACACAAATAAGCGCACGAATTAAAAGTGCCCGTGATCTGCTCTAACATGCAACGCGAACCGATGACGCTGGGGTCATCACGGGGGTACGGACGGTATCGAGGCTGGTTTTTGTATACGCGCTGTGCCGAAGGAAGGTTCAGATTCTATGTACTGTAAAATTTCTCCTTTCCTCCTTTCTATATGTCGTAATTACCATGCGACATAACAAACAGGTACATAGAATTTTGTTCCAGTAAATAAAAGTGTTGTTTGATGGAGAGTTTGAACACGAATACAAACACATACATCCATGTATTAATTCCTAGATTATATTCCAGTCTTTAGTGAATTTCTTTTGGGGTAATTATGGATTAAATTAAGAAATGATCAAAGTTCAATATTTTTTTAAGTAAAATTTGGGAGTGCACGTGCACATGTGCACTTACGGAGAAACCGCCACTGGTGCCGTACTGAAAATTTCCAAGGAGACTGTAACATCGATATATACGGCTAGCCCTGCCTTGTTCTGAGGACCAGCCCGTAAATTAATTTATTTAAATTGTTAACTTTGGGATCTCCAAGATTACTGATTATGAGTTTTGAATTAAACTTGCCAACAGTCGAAATGGCGATCCAATTCCTTTTATTAACCGATTTGTATTAAATTTGGTACTTTGAAGTGTTAAAGGTCGCTGATTATTTTTTTATTAAACATCAGGATAATCATATTGGCAGATCCAAAATGGTGGACTTTTTAATTTATAAACTAATATGATTATTCATAACAGTCACACTAAAATATTAAATTTTCTTCCCAAGTGAGTTGAAAGTTTCGAAGAAGTCGCCACTCATAATCTAGTTGGTACTGGTATTAGAGTCACTAAATCTAGGAAATAATTTTCAAGGAGATTTATTAAAGTATGTTGACCTTCTAACTCAGATTCACTGAAGAAGAATTCTGTAGACTATTGCTAGTAGACCCTTACACGATCAGTATTTTTATATAGGTAAGTATGTCTTTTTTTTAAAGTTATAAACAAAATATTCATACAGTATGTCCCCCTAAGTTGAAATAATATGGAAAACTTTTTTATTATTAATTTTAGGAAAAAAAGTTATTCTTCGTAAAAAGTTCTGCATTATCTAAAACCTACCATACAGTCATCAAATATCAAATTTGGTATACGAGGTTTGTCAAAAAATATAGTTTTGCTCAAGAGTAAAGTACCTTTAAATTTGACAATATCGAAAAACGTTGCATTGTATTACGATGTGATTACGCAATTAAAACGCGTAATAAGTGCATATTCATTTATTTTGCAAATTTAAAGGTACTCTTGAGTAAAACTCGTAAAACTCAAATTTTTTGACAAACCTCGTATACCACTGAAAAAATGTGATATTTGATGACTGTATTCTAGGTTTTTAGATAATGCAGAACTTTGATGACCAAATGAATTTAAAAAAAAATTTCATATGATTCCAACTTAGGGACATACTGTATATACAGGGTGTCCCATAACTTACGGGCCATAAGCCAACAGGTGATAAAGGAGGTCATGTCTGATAAAAAAGTTCCTATAATGCATGGGTCAAGGCTCTTTTTTTGTCGAGATACAGAGCATCAAAGTCGGCAATTTTTTTAAGTTTTTTGATGATAACTTTTTATAAAAACTCAGTAAAAATATGAAATTAAGTAAAGTCGTGTATTAGAACAAGAACAATAAACTGAAATAAAAATTATTTTGAAAAAAATTAGTCGGTCAATTTGTTTTACAAAAAACTATTTTTTTGGTATAAACTTTTATAAATGCCATATTAAACGCAATGTTATTTTTAATATTTTTTGTGAATAATAATAATACGTTACAAGTAAGCTTTAGCTATTTAGAAAGCGATAGAGAGAGAGAATGAAAATAACGAAAGCTAAGATCGAATAAAATTTTATATGCTGATCAGATTAAATTATACCATATCGCCGGCCTTCCTGCTCTACATAGCCCAAAAACTGGACAGGTAATAGGAACCAATTAAAAAGGTAAATCCAAAAGTGCCGAATAAATACATTCGGCAAATTTTCAAAGCATAAGCCGGCAAAATAAGAGCAACAAACCAAGCAGGGATCCACATTGATCCATTGTGAGGCTACAAATTGTTATCTATTCGCTAACAATGAACCGTATTCACTTTGTTTGGGTAAACAGGGATGCGGCACCGTATTCATCTTATAGTCAAGGCAATATTTCAGAAAATCGACTATATAGAAGAATTTTATATTACTTTTTGGCAAATGGTCGATTCCCGCTATTTCGATCCCGCTGTATATTGTGTAATAATTAATAATATAACCCAATATATTTCCAAACCCTTGGAAAAAATAAAAAAAACCACAAACATTTAATTTACTCCCCTCCCCTATACATGTAAAATTATGTAAAAGTAAAATTGCCCACTTCCAGAAACGCTAGAGAGCTGAGCTTTAACAGACTGATAGAAAATATGATAAAACTGTAGAAAAAAATTTAAAAACCCAAAAATTCTTATTTGCTTGCATTTCCCGATAGGCACTATGATAAAACTATAAAAAAAATTTAAAAAATCGCAAAATTTTAATTAACTTCTGTTTCCCATAAATGTAAATTATGTAAAAGTATTAACCACTTCCAGAAACGCTAGAAAGCTGAACTTGAGAAAACTGATAGGGACTATGATAAATCGATAGGATAATATTTAGAAATACCAAAATTTTAATTTACTTTCCTCCCCTATAAATGTAAAGTTATGTAAAAGTAACAGTCCCACTTTCAGGAACATGAAAGAACGGAGCTTTAGAAGGCTGACAGGAACTATGTAATAGGAAAATATTTAAATAGTCTCAAAATTTTTAATAAAGCACTTCAAAGTTTTTGACAATATTCCGCATACTTTACTACTTTAAAACTTAAATACATATTATCCAAATTCTTTAAAAAGGAATGAAATCATAACAAAAACATTTTATGTGAAAAAACCAAAGTACGCGAAAATGGTATGCCGTAAAAAGAATTGAGGTAAAAGTAAAGCCAAGTTCTCTAATACAAATTTCAAAATGAAGTTTCTTACTAGTTTGGAAATGTTTTTCTAAAAGGCTAAGATAAGGTGATGGTAGAGTAAAGTGGTATTGATGACGGCATCCACAAGGCAAAATTACCTTAGGTAAATATCAACTTACGGATTTAATTTAAGCGCTAGTGCGCAATCTTGCCCCGCTCCTGACCGCCACGAATTAGGCCTTTTTGATTTTCGAACGTGTATGACGTCATCGTTTTGACCGTGATAATTTTCAAACCATTTTGGGTTAGCGCGGTTCTAACCTTTACAATTTTTAAACACACCCCTGATGCATGGCGCCGAAATTTTAAATTGATGCTGTAAATCCCCATTTCATAGAAGTATGAATTCAAAATATATAACTGTATAATCAAAAAGTAACATCGTATCAGTTTTTGTTGAATTAGGTGCAAAAACCTCCAAAAACCCCCGCAGAAATCTGTTTAGGTTTTTTTTAAATGTTCTTAAAAACAATCTATTGCAGACAATAAAATTCCCTTTCTAACAGTGTATAAGTTGATAAGGTTAGAGTGATAAGAATCTCTCCAGCAGCGTCCGTTAATTAAAGTATAAAAAATATGTTTTTTTTTAAATTTTATGAACAACGTGTTCAATAAAGTTTTCTTTTTAATACTGTATCACAAGGTAGGATTAGTTTTATATTTATAAAACTTCAGAGTCGTCCATAAATTCAATAATTTTTACAAATCAAGAAATAAATAATTTTTCTCAAAATTTGTTTCTCATTTCCTTAAAAATAAAGGGTAATATGAAAATATGTGTATTGCATTTTAATAGAGAGAGAGATAGTAAAACTCTCTTTTTAACGGTGTGTAAATTAATGGAGAATAACGGGGTAAAAGTGGTGTTCTTAATTTAATAAAAGTAATTTTTGAAAATGACAACAAATCCCATTTGTTACATGTTTTATCCAATTTTCTTTAAAACTAAACCTCTTACAACACAAGTATAGCACACTTTTTTTCTCAAGAAGCATCGTTTTTGAGGAAAAATTTTAAAGCCTATAATAACAATGTTTTTGCCACCGATGAGCTACTTCAGTCTCCCAATCCTATCAACTAATACATTGTTGAAGAGACAATTTTATCCTCCACAAAAAAGTTATTTTGCAATTTTTCCAAAAAGGTTAGTTTTCAGAAAATTGAGTAATACTTAGACAATGCGTGTTTTGGGGTTCTGGGAGGTTTTTTCAGTCACTGTCAATATTTCGGGATGGGGTGGTCGTTTCCGTGATATTCGGATTCAGGGGGGTCGAAATGATAATTTGCCAAAAAGTAATATGAAATGCTTCTAGATCGAAAAGAAAGAGCCTTTTCAGATTTTTCGCCTTGACTATTAGAAGCAAGTGTTATTTCAATGATGTGGGATGAACGTCAGGTGAATGAATGTTTGTGAAATCGTGCAATTTATTGAAAATTTCATGGTAAATTGAAAAAAACCCTTGGTAGGGATCATGAAACTGAAACGAATTAGAGAATTTGGTTATCGTTATAAATAAAACAATCTTGTATTTTAAAAAATATAAATGTTTTCCATAAGTTTTCTTATAATATAATTGTAGTAAGTGCGGATTTGAGGGGTAATGTGGAAATTACTTCTCCCCCGCACTAGAAAAATAAATCGATCCATGACGGATCTGATATCACGGATCACCTATATCCGTGCTGATATCTTCCTAGCTCGCCTATTAGCACACTTCAAGTGACGTCATGATATATCAGCCTTGAAAAAAGTTTTTTCTAAATATCTCAGAAACTAAAGCTCTTAAGAAATTCTTGGTTAAAACCATTGAGTTGTATAAGGCCCTGAGAGGGCCTTAGAGACGGGAAGACATGGCATTTTTTATTGACCCTATCCAATTTGGTTTCTAGGGGCGGGTATTTCTTTTACAATAAAAACACCACTAGACATTATTGAACATGTGAAACGGACAAAGATTTTGCTGATTTTGCATGCTAATAATACCCTAGATAATATATGGGTACTTTTATCTCTTTCACACTGACGGCATAAGTGCGACAGAAAAGCAGCTGGCTACTTTTAATCCACGTGCCGTATTTTGATTGAAAATAGGTTTTGGTTGGTTCGGTTTGGTTTCACAAAAATTTGTTTTCAAAGTAATGTTTCTGAACAAATTTCAATTTTAAAATAATATTTTCGAACAAATTTTCGTTCAAAGAAAATGATTTCGAAAAATTTCTGTTTGAAGAAAACGTTTTCGAACAATTTTCCTTTCGAAAAAAATGTTTTCGAACAATTTTCGGTTTGAAGAAAATGATTTTCGAAGTTTATGCTTTCGAAGAATAATATTAAAAATTGGGTCTTTTTCTAACAATTTGAAATACACTATAAAATTACAAGTAATTAAAGCCTAACGTTACTAAAACTCGAACTGTTTTTGGGTTTTTTTTGTCTTTTGACAAAATGTAAAAATCGGGATAAAAAGTGACTAAAAAAAACCACAAAACCTAAAAACTCCGAAAAAATAGACAAAAAAACTTGAAAAATAAACTAAACATTGCAAAAAATAGCGTATAAACCTTGTTATTAAAGTTTCATTTTGTCCTTTGATATATTATATAGTATTAATAAACATTTAACATACAAATGTATTTCTGTTCTGTTTCTTTATTTATTACGTATTATTTTTATACAAAAAACACAAATAATATTTAAAAGAAAATGATTTTTAACAATAAATATACCTACAATAAATATTCGTAACCCAAAAGTTCAAGGAACATATTTTTTATTTCTTAAGCTGTATAAAAACGAGTTCTTTTTAAGTTTTATTAAAACATTTTTTTTTCTCAGACTGTATAAAAATGAGTATTTTTCACGAACGTCTATGGAATTTTGAGTACGGTTTTGACACTCGTGTCGCTACCCCTGGGAGACGCCAGGCTTCCAGGATGCGGTGATCCTAGTTCCACTACCAGAACGGGCCATGGCCATTTTTAGTTGCTTTTCGCTGCGAGTTCATACGAGTTTTGAAGTTAGAAACAAACATGGCAAATTAAAAGCACAATTATTAATAATGATAGTGAATACATATTTGGATACGAATATACACCAGTTGTGTGGAAAAGATGGTATAATTGTAACGTGTCATTTTTACGTTTAAGGCAACGTTACATACTTGTTTATTTAGGTGAATAATCAAGGCTCTTTGATTCGTCTTTCTGTACACAAATCAAGGGTATTTTATAGGGCGCTGGTACAAAAGAGCGCAGGTCAAAAGAGCGCGGACAAAAGAGCGCACGGACAAAAGAGCGCACGGACAAAAGGGCGCACGGACAAAAGAGCGCACGGACAAAATGGCGCACGGACAAAAGGGCGCACGGACAAAAGGGCGCACGGACAAAAGAGCGCACGGATAGCGAAGAAAAAATATACAGTGAAGGCCTATCCTTATCACTCAAACTGCCCCAGCCGAAGTGGACCAGGGGCCGAGGATAGGTTAGGTTAGTATCCCAACCTAACCCGGTTAGGTTTTTTTACAAAAAAAAAACTTACCTGATCTGTTCAGGCAAGTTTTTTTTTGTAAAAAAACCTAACCGTGTCATGTTGGGACACTAACCTAACCTATCCTCGGCCCCTGGTCCACTTCGGCTGGACAGGGCAAATTGACTTGGGATTTTTGACGTGCGCTCTTTTGTCCGTGCGCCATTTTGTCCGTGCGCCCTTTTGTCCGTGCGCTCTTTTGTCCGTGCGCTCTTTTGTCCGTGCGCCCTTTTGTCCGTGCGCTCTTTTGTCCGTGCGCTCTTTTGTCCTGCGCTCTTTTGTCCGCGCTCTTTTGACCTGCGCTCTATTGTACCAGCGCCATTTTATAGAGCTAGGTTTGGAGGTTATATAGAGTCCAAAAAGTTACCTTATAGAGGAGACATTCCATCGAATTACTGTGGACACTACGCACATCGCATTATCTGGACATCGTAATTGGAATTTAAGATCACAGGTTTCGGGAAAATCACATTAAAACTTTTGTTTGTTTTGTTTATTTCTGTAGTTTCGTCGTTTACTTGACGTTCATAAAGTTAAACAGCTGTTATGCTGGGGAATGGCGGCGTTGACGCATCACAAATGGTTTCAGTAACAGGAAGGAAACATTTAGATGAACATTTCATTCCCTTACGTTTATTTTCGAGGATATTGGGACAATCCGAACCTCATATCCTTCACGGATTAACTAGTTTTGATAGTACGAAAACATATTTGGGTTGACCAGTAACAACCGAGGCTCCGCCACTTTGATATCTTTATTAATTTGATAGGGAAAGGATAAAATAAATACGAGTTATGCACTTTTGTAAATGGGAGATGGACGAGGGATAAAAACCAAGACTAAAAGAATAAACGAAATCGTGTGAGTTAACATCTGAACACTCTTGTGCCTTTAAGCAGTAGTTCAGTTTGTATTTTTGGGTTCAGGTTCAGAAACAAAACTTTATTACTGTAAAAATGTTTTACAAAAATGGCGTTAAACCATATGAATATTAGAGAAAACATTTATAAAGAGCGAAGGAAACTTTTGACTAAGACTGTAACTGGAGTGCAACTAAATTCTGCGCTCAGTATAACTTTACTCATATGGGAATTGGTTGAGTGTTCGAATATTCCTGGGTTTGATGCATGCCCTGGTCTTCAGTAATTGATTTTACAGTTGATGGTTTCAATGCTGAGCTTCTTACAGTCCGGTAGGCAAATGTTCGGTCTATGTATGGAGGGTGTCTCGACGTCCTTGTTATAAAAATTTCAACCGTGGAAATAGATCCGACAACACCTCAACAAACTAGAACACACATTTATACATAAAATAATCAAGGACCAAGGTAGGAGCAAGCCTTAACTATAATTTTTTTCCATATATAATTTCCACAATATAATTTAGACATAATCTTTTCCAATATAATTTTTACAGTATAATTTAACATCTCTTGTAAACGCAAGGTAAAGGTATGACGTCATAACCAAAATTTTGCGGAGTATCTACTAAGTTGACTTGTTTTCCTTCATTTCATTTATTTAAGACAATTTCTCTTGTGAAATCTGGAGTGTTTTGCTACTTAGGCCCTGACTTGTTCCACTACATTTCATTCATTTTTTTTCTATTTCATGTTTTTGGTAATACTTCCAGTTTTACCTTTTAGAATAAACAAGATGAACTAATTTTTTTTGTATTATTTGTACAACCCAATGTACAACTTTGCGGAGACAAAAGAGAGATGAGATTACATGTTTTAGCGGTTTCTTTACACATTTTTACCTCATGGGGTAGATCTCGGACTGGGTTGCTGTCTGTCTCATTCTACCTAACATAGAATGATGACAGCAGATATTTGGTCCAGATCTCCCCTATGACAGAATGATTTTGGAAGTGTATTTTTTTTTAACAATCGTTTATATAACTGAGTCTCACACTACTGACTCAGATGTAGGTACACTATGACCTGTTAAAGGAGTCCATCTACCTGTAAAGTGCTTCTAGTTTTGTCATTTTGATTCATTTGGGAATCTTTTAAATTTTATTTTGTTTACTAGTTTTTTTTTGGTTTTTTATTACACAAATACGCTGGAAGCCTCAGAAGTAAGTAGAATTTCATTGTTTGACTGCAACGTTTGGGTTGAACTGTATTTTATTTAAGATCTTCTTTGTAAAACATTGGTATTAAATAATGTGGCGCACTTAAAATTTTCTTATTTCTGAACCCCCCCTTCTCCACTGTATAAAAGTTACCGGGCATATCAATGTTTTACCTAGCTGGAAAATACAGTTCTGCTTCCAGATATTTGTGTAATTATTCAATGGTTTTGTTGTGTCACAAGTTGGCAAATTGTCACTATCCTAATTACAGTGTCACCAAATGGCGGCAACGTCTTTAAGCTGTCACAAATGTCACACAACGCATTTTAATAGGCCACAAATTGGCGCCCAAATTTTTTTTTAATTTTTTTTAAGAGGCCACATAATTAAAGAATAACAAATATGTATGCAGTGATTTAAATGAAGCATCATAAAATTAGATAAGAAAAGTAAACAAAGGTAAAAAAAATTGTTTTGTATGGAATATCGCATACCTACGTTACAGTTAATCAGACAGGGAATGCCACAATTTACCGCCGGACCTTAAGCCGGGTATTCATTTTAGGCAGAATTCACAAGCCTCGCAGCGGGACTAAACGAATGCCTCGGCACAGGACCCCATCCGATCAGAGTGCGAATTTCAAACAAGCATTCAGTTGAATATTGTTTGCCTTGTATTCACTTGAGCATTAATGAGAACGAGAGCGAGGCACTTACTAAAACTTAAATTTTCTTTTCAGAAGCTAGGGATCCGAATTTCCTTTACTGTGTGTCGAGTTCACGAAAACCACAACGGACTCTTGCTGCTCTGCTTTTCCAAAATAGAAGAATTTTATTTACATTATTTAAGTTACCTTATCTTTAGAGATATTTGAAAAAAATATATTTTTTTATTGTTAAAAAAACATTTATTTTTCAATGTTAGAAAAACATTTCTTTTTCACTGTTAAAAATCAATATTTTTTTAACGTTTGAAAAACACTTTAAAAAAACGTTATAAAAACATAAGATTATTTTTCTAACGTCAGGAAACGGTTTATTAAGCTTCTTTTTCACTATGAATATGACGTTAGAACTAACGGCTCTGGAACGAAATAGCGATGTACAAAATAGCGAGTATTAAAATAGCGGTATCGAAATAGCGACAATCAAAATAGCGATGTAATGAAAGAGCGACTATCAAAATAGCGATGTAACAAAATAGCGATGTAACAAAATAGCGATTGTAACAAAATAGCGATGTAACAAAATAGCGACTATCAAAATAGCGATGTAACAAAATAGCGATGTAACAAAATAGCGATGTAACAAAATAGCGACAATCAAAATAGCGATGTAACAAAATAGCGATGTAACAAAATAGCGATTATCAAAATAGCGATGCAACTAAATAGCGACTATGAAAGAAAATTTTTGGTCAGACTCAATAAATTGATTTTTGAACAAAGTAGTAGTGGACGATCTCTAAGGGGACTGAAACATCGATGTATACGGCGATGTATATTAAAATAGCGACCATCAAAATAGCATGGATTAAATCGCGCACTCCATAATAGCGCAGGTCATAATAGCACAGGTCATATTAGCGCAGTTCTAAATAACGCATGGCCAAAATAGCACATGGCCAAATTAACGCAGGTCAAAATAGCGTATTACTAAAATAGTAAAGTGCAAAATAGAACAGGTCGGGCAAAATAAATATCGAAACCCAAAAAATCGAAAACACCTAATATCATTGGACAAACGCTATTTTTTCCGGGATCCTGAAGGGTGTGAATCTGAACCAAACCGAACCAAAACGAATCAAAGTAAACCGAACCAGCATATTTTTGCAAAAAAAAAACTTTCCTGACTTTTTTCACGGGATCCTAGAGGGTGTGAATCCGAACCGAACCGAATCCAATTGAACCGAACCAGCATATTTTTTCAAAAAAAAAAACTTCCCTGACTTTTTTCACATCATCCTAGAGGGTGTAAATTCGAACCGAACCGAACCAGCATATTTTTCAAAAAAAAACTTTCCTGACTTTTTTCACGGGATCCTAGGGGGTGTGAATCCAAACCGAACCGAACCGAACCAAATTTGGTTTGGTTCGGTTCGGATTCACACCCTCTAATCCCGTGAAAAAAGTCAGGGAAGTTTTTTTGTTTTTGAAAAAATATGCTGGTTCGGTTCAATTTGAGTCGGTTCGGATTCACGCCCTCTAGGGTCCCGTGAAAATAGCTTAAGCTATCTTGGTCTGCGCGATTTTGACCTGCGCTATTTTGTAAGACTGCTAACAAAACCTAAAAACCATAAAAATAAAATAATAAAATAAAAAAGTCCTGTTCAGCCGAGGTGGACTAGGGAACAAAGATAGGATTTGTGATAAAAATTTAATTCAATAAAGGTGTTTTCGTTAAAATTGTTTTTAATAAAAATGTCATTTGATATTAGTCATTCGATAAAAATTTCGTTCGATAAAAATGTAATTCAATAAAAATGTAATTTGATAAAACGGTTTGATAAAAATGTCATTCGAAAAAATTTTTTAATAAAAATGTGATTCAATAAAAATGCCTCTGTTACAGAATAGCGCCCTACAAAATAGCGCTGCTTCAAAATGGCGCTGCCACAAAATAGCGCTGCTACAAAATAGCGCTGCTACAAAATGGCGCTTACAAAATAGCGTGCATCAGAATAGCACCTTACAAAATAGCGCTGCTACAGAATAGCGCCTTACAAAATAGCGCTGCTACAAAATGGCGCTGCCACAAAATAGCGCTGCTACAAAATAGCGCTGATACAAAATAGCGTGCATCAAAATAGCGCCTTACAAAATAGCGCTGCTACAAAATAGCGCGCATCAAAATAGCGCTGCTACAAAATAGCACGGATCAAAAACGCGCTCAAAGAGCATTATTAAATACAGCAATTGTTTGACTAAGGAATCTCTTTCTAACATATTTTTTGTAAAACTTCCCGGTCTTCTTTCGCGGGATCCTAGCGGGTGTGAAACAAAACTGAACCGAACCGAACTGAACCGAATCGAAGTATCGGTTTAGTTCGGTTTGGTTTCACAACCTCTAGGATGCCGGTTCGGTTCGGTTTGGTTTCACACCCTCTAGGATCCCGGGAAAAAATGAGGGAAGTTTTTTTTTTGAAAATATATGTTAGAATGAGGTTACCGGGAGAATAGCGCGCATCAAAAACGCGCTCAAAAAGCATCATTAAAAACAGCAACACATATTTAAAAAAAAAAAAACTTCCCTGACTTCTTTCGCGGGATCCTAGCGGGTGTGAAACAAAACTGAACCGAACCGAACTGAACCGAATCGAAGTATCGGTTTAGTTCGGTTTGGTTTAACAACCTCTAGGATGCCGGTTCGGTTCGGTTGGTTTCACACCCTCTAGGATCCCGGGAAAAAGTCAGGGAAGTTTTTTTTTTAAATAAATGTTAGAATGAGGTTACCGGGAGTAGTAAGTTATAAGACGCTATTTTGAAGCAGCGCTGTTTGGAAACGCGCTATTTTGATGCGCGCTACTTTGTAGCAGCGCTATTTTATAGCAGCGCTATTTTGAGGCAGCGCCATTTTGATGCACGCGATTTTGTAGCAGCGCTATTTTGTAAGGCGCTATTTTGTAGCAGCGCTATTTTGATGCGCGCTATTTTGTAGCACCGCTATTTTGATGCACGCTATTTTGTAGCAGCGCTATTTTGTAGCAGCGCTATTTTGTGGCAGCGCTATTTTGAAGCAGCGCTATTTTGTATGGCGCTATTCTGTAGCAGAGACCTTTTTAGGCATCGCTTGTTTAATACATTGTTATTTTGATGTCGTTGTTTTTTTAAAAGCGTTTTCTTACAAGCCCAATGAGTGGGGTTGGGTTATGTATGCTGGGTTGGGTTATGTTAATAAATTGTTTTTTTTATTGTTTTTTTTTAATTGATTAGAAATTAGATAAAGTCTCGTCCAAATTTGCATTTTTAATATCGCTATTTTGATACATCGCTATTTTGATACATCGCTATTTTGATACATCGCTATTTTGATACATCGCTATTTTGATACATCGCTATTTTGATTGTCGCTATTTTGATTGTCGCTATTTTGATTGTCGCTATTTTGTTACATCGCTATTTTGGTTGTCGCTATTTTGATACATCGCTATTTTGATATGTCGCTGTTTTGTTACAAACGCTATTTTGATACATCGCTATTTTGATACATCGCTATTTTGATTGTCGCTATTTTGATTGTCGCTATTTTGATACATCGCTATTTTGGTTGTCGCTATTTTGATACATCGCTATTTTGATATGTCGCTGTTTTGTTACAAACGCTATTTTGATACATCGCTATTTTGATAGTCGCTATTTCGTTACTCGCTATTTTGAACGTCGCTATATTGTACATCGCTATTTCGTTCCAGAGCCAGAACTAACATCCAATCTTTTTGTGTTTAGTGGGTACACACCATCACACACACACACACACACAGAGACATCACGATGATATTGCTAAGATAGGTCAAAATACACCCAAATAACAAATTTTCGGCGTGATCTGAAAAAAAAAATTCGTCGAAACTAATACCTTCTCTAGCCATTGCTACGCAGGCTAGGAAGGTAAAAATATATGCAATTTTATAATAAATATCGGGCTAACCGCATAATTACCTAGCCTGGAAAAAAAATACATAAACAATGTTTCAGTCGACAATTAGCCCCCACTAGATTTGGCCAGAGTAGCAGGGCTTGTGCCGCAGGAGAGGTGAAGGAGTTTTTGCAAACCCAAACGAAGGTTTTTGGTGATTTTGTTGTAATTTGGTACAGATTTAGGCATAACTCCGGGGATAACCAAATAAAGAGAGCTGAGCTTTAGAAGGCTGAAAGGAAAAACCATAGGAAAATATAAAAAAAAATCTCAACATTTTTATTAAGGCATTGCAAAAGTTTTGAACAATATTCCGCATATTTTACTACTTTAAAACTTAAATATTATCCAAATCCTTTAAAAAAAGGAGTGAAATCATAACAAAAACATTTTATGTAAAGAAAAGCTAAGTACGCGAAAGTCGTGTTCCGTTAAAGAACTGAGATAAAAGTAAAGCCAAGTTCTCCAATACAAATTTCAAAATTAAAGGTTTTTACTAATTTGGAAATGTTTTTTTAAACTTTGATATTTCAGTCAAGTTTCTTTAAGTTCAATTTAGCACTGTGCCTAAGAGTCATTTTCAGCCGTAATAGCCAACTTTAGAAAAACATTTCCAAACTAGTAAGACATTTTTTGAAATTTGTATTGGAGAACTTGGCTTTACTTTTATCTGAATTCTTTTTACGGGATACCACTTTCGCGTACTTGGCTTTTTTTTACATAAAATGTTTTTGTTATAATTTCACTCCTTTATTTAAAGGATTTGGAAAATATTTAAGTTTTAAAGTAGTAAAATATGCGGAATATTGTTCAAAACTTTTGCAATGCCTTAATAAAAATTTTGAGGTTTTTTTTTATATTTTCCTATGGTTTTATCATAGTTCCTCTCATTCTTCTAAAGCTCAGCTCTCTAGTGTTCCTGGAAGTAAGCAATGTTAATTTTAAATATAGTCGAACCTCTCTAACTCGAACCCGATAACTCGAACCTCTCTATAACTCGAACCGTATTCCCAGTCCCGCCAACGTCAAGATCTCTCTAAGACGAACGTTTGAACTCGATTAAAACTGAAATCCATCTTTCACAATTAAGAACACAAATCATTAGTAAACAGCAGGCTGCTTTAAATGTAGAAGAGTTTATTAATTTTTAAATGTAGACGAGGATTTAGTAATAAGCGAAACTCTTACAGAAGATCTTGGAAAGTGTTGGCAAACCAGAGGATAATTTTGAGGAAAACTCTAACGATGAAGATGAGAGTGAAGAAACTTCTTGACAAAAAACTTCCAACGCTGAAGTTTTTAAAGCAATTGAAACCATGCAGTAACATCAAGTAATGACTTGTCTCTTATCTTTGAAATACGAAAAAAAATTGAGTCGAACTGTGCAAAAAAAACATACTGTCAAAATATAATAGATACTTAACTAATTATTTTTCTAGTTTTTAACATTTATTTTAAGTTAATTTTGTACTTTTCAACTGTTTTAATGCAATACACAAATTTATTGGAATATATGATTTTTTTTCTTTTACTCGAACTCTCCAGAACTCGGACTGCTTTGGTTGTCCCCTAAAGTTCGAGTTATAGAGGTTCGACTGTAACTTTACAACTTTACATGTATACGGGAGCAAAGTATTTTGGTGTTTTTTTTTTTAAAATTTTTTCCTATAGTTTTATCATAGTTCCTATTAGTCTTCCAAAGATCAACTCTCTAGCGTTTCTGGAAGTGGAGAATGTTACTTTTACATAACTTTACATTTATAGGGGAGGGAAGTTAATTAAAATTTGGAGTTTCTAATTTTGTTTTATAGTTTTATCATAGTTCTTATCGACCTTCCAAAGCTCAACTCTCTAGCATTTCTGTAAGTGGACAATATTAGTTTGACATAACTTTACATTTATAGGGGAGGGAAGCAAATTCAAATTTTGGGGTTTTTTGATTTTTTCAAGGGTTTGGTCATAATTTCCATCAGTGGTCCCAATTTCAGCTTTGTAGCATGCCTGGAAGTATACTAGAATTTTGATGATCTAAAAAAGTTTTAAACCGAAAGTAGGTGTTCACTGGTATTCACTTAACTTACCTACATGGACGCTAAAGATCACAATTATATCTTGGGAAGCTTTAGATACTTTATCTAAAATTAGAGGTAATTTTAAGACTGACTTAGAAAATTAGGTTTTTGCGCACGAAATCCAAAGTGGCACTTTGCACACGCTGTGTAGTCTATGCACACGAATATTTAATCTTTAACAGAAAAAGAGCGCACACGTAAAAAAGCGCACACCGAAAAAAGCCCACACAATTTTATGTTTCCCTTAAAGATGTGATAAAATGGCGCACAAGGAAATTATACAATCAGAAGTTTTAAGTTTCAACTGCCGGTGTGTTTTCATGGATTTTCAAAAAATTTCATACCTTTTTTACAAATTTCAAAATTTATAAAAAAAAATTAAATTTGAAAATACAATTTGAATTTTTTAAAATTTTATTTTGAAAAAACAAAAAATTATAAAAAGTGGTCTGTACTTTTGACTACCTATTATTAGTGGCGTAAACAGAGGTGGGGGGCTTGGGGGGCTCTTCCCCCAGGGTTACTAAATATTGCCCCCTTATTATGGATTTTCCCCAAATATTAAGATTAAAATGTTTCGATCTACATTCAAGCCTACTATCTTAAATTTTTCGACACGATGGAACCAAATCCGAAGTTCATTTTACCCTTCCATCCCCACAATTTCGAGTAAATTGTTAAAAAATTTGCAGTTATAAATTTTTAATTTTTTCTGAAAATTGCGAAAATTTGTAATTATAAAAATGTTGATTTTTTTTAATTACGCCAACGTTACGTTATTTTTTAAATTAGTTCTGCGCAGTGGTTAAATAGTCTTAAAATTTTACCATGCTAGCCCGCACAGCAATTCTAGAGAAGGTATTGTTTTCGACGAAAAATTTTTTTTGAGATAGCACCGAAAATGTCTTATTTGGGTGTATTTTGACCTACCCTAGCAGTATCGTCGTGATGTCTGCCTGTGTGTGTGTGTGTGTGTGTGTGTGTAACTCTGTCCGTAACACGATAGCTCCTAAACATATTTTAATAAAAAATATAAAATAAATAAAAATGTTATTATTTTTTTTTAAATTATAACACATTTTTAAAAATAGAAAATTTTAATCTTATTTATTTAAAAAATAATATTTATTTATACTCTGGTCACAGTCTCAACTTTAATGAAAAGGTACCCTGAATTTAAGAAAACATACTCTAGACTAAATAAATTTTACCAAATAATGTCCAATGCTAAAATGCAATATAACGATCGTCAAATCTTAAACTCACAGAATAAATCTACTAAAAACTAAAAATACAATTCAAACCGAAGTGGAGTCGGCTTCTCATTTTAACAGTTACTTTAGTTCAATTGGGCCCAATTTATGTAATTCTTTGGGGAAAGATGTAGACGACGAGTACATTGAGAATTGTTTAACTTTCAGTGAAAATAGTTTTTTTATTTCACCAGTCGTTGAAGAGGATATTTTGAAATTCATTTCAGATTTAAAGACTTCGTTATCGAACGGTTATGATGAAATTTCTAGTAAAATTTAAAAAAAATTTAAACACTTAGTTAGTTTTCCACTCTCGCATATAGTAAACTGCTCACTGATGATGATTCCAGAAAAGCTAAAAATTGCCATCGTCAAACCTCTTTTTAAAAAAGGTGATATAACCGATATTACAAACTTTCGGCCGATAAGTCTTCTCAGTACTTTCTCCATGATCTACGAAAAATCTATGTACAATAAGCTTTATTCGTTTCTCAATAAGTATAATATTATTCATAATTCACAAAACGGTTTTGTAAAGGGCAAAAGTTTAGAAACAGCTCTGTTCTCCTTTCTTTATGAAGTGAATAAAATCATTGATAAAAAGGAAATTGGCGTCGCATTGTTTATTGACCTAAGTAAGGCATTTGATTCGTTGAGCCACGATATACTGCTTAAGAAACTCAACTTTTATGGAATTAGAGGTGTAGCTCTGAGTTGGTTTAAATCCTATCTGCAGGGTCGTACTCAGCGAGTCAAACTGTCGACTGACGGTGGTTCAGTTTACTCCAATATCACAGAGATAACTGTTGGCGTGCCACAAGGGTCTATTCTGGGGCCTTTGCTATTTATCATTTATGCTAATGACTTGCATAGCATTTTTAAAAACTTACCGGTTCTACTGATGTCATATGCAGATGACACAAACTTATTAATTAGGGTTTCAGATCGTTGTAATGTATAGTATTTTCTAGGACCAGTGAGTGGATGATAAAAAATAAACTAGTAATTAATAGTGATAAAACCGCTTGTATGGTTTTTCATTCGGTCAGGTCAAATCTTAACATAGAGTATGTAACACCTAATAATAAACAACTAGATCTTTGTCAGGACATAAAGCTGTTGGGTTTTTATGTTGATAATCAACTGAATTACAACACACATATTGATCACTTGTGTCTAAAATTGTCATCTGTTTGTTTTGGTCTACGAACAATGTCTAGTCAGTGTAGTGATTCTATTTTAAAAACTTTATATTATGCAAACTTTTACTCTCACTTAAAATATGGCATTATTCACTGGGGTAGAACCACGAATGTCAATAGAGTTTTTGTATTGCAAAAATATGCAGTTCGTATTATCAAAGGGTTGAAACCTTTAGAGTCTTGTCGTGAAGCTTTTAAGGAATTAAATTTTAGCTCACACATATACTATACTATAGTAGTGTGAACTATGGTGATCCTAATTTTTTCGAGAAAAAAAAAATTGCTCCGATTTCAAAATTTTTTATATATCTTTGCGTTTCAGATGATTTTGAAACCTTTTTGTTGCGCCGTCTGTCTGTCTGTCTGTCTGTCTGTATGTCTGTCTGTCTGTCTGTCTGTCTGTCTGTCTGTCTGTCTGTCTGTCTGTCTGTCTGTCTGTCTGTCTGTCTGTCTGTCTGTCTGTCTGTCTGTCTGTCTGTCTCTCTGTCTGTCTGTCTGTCTGTCTGTCTGTCTGTCTGTCTGTCTGTCTGTCTGTCTGTCTGTCTGTCTGTCTGTCTGTCTGTCTGTCTGTCTGTCTGTCTGTCTGTCTGTCTGTCTGTCTGCCTGTCTGTCTGTCTGTCTGTATGTCTGTATGTCTGTAACGACCAACGCGCATAACTCAAAAACCGCTTGGCCGATGTTAATGAAATTTGGTACCTAGGCTGGGTCTTGGGTCGAGATGGTCCCATTTAAAAATGAACAAAATCCACCGAACAGAAACCAAATAAAAGGGTGGGGGTAGATTTCAAAAATTAGAGTTTATGTGAAAATATGGCGTGTGTGATATCAAACGAAAGGTAATTGAGTCTGCAGTTAAACAAAATACATTTTAATTTATTTAAAAAAAAAGTGTGGGGTATATTTTAAAAACTAGAGTTTAAGTGAAAATATGGCGTGTGTGATATCAAACGAAAGGTAATTGAGCCCGGAGTATAACAAAATACATTTTAGTTTTTTGTTTTTTTTAAGGGTGGGGGTAGATTTCAAAAATTTGAGTTTAAGTCAAAACATGGCTTGTGTGGTATCAAACAAAAGGTAATTTAGTCTGGAGTTAAATAAAATATATTTCAGTTTTTAGTTATATTAGCTCACACGTACACTATAACTATAGTACCTAGTGTGAGCTTAGGGGCCCATATATTGGCAGAGTATTTTAACTGTCACAGGCTTATACATTTACGAAGTACTTTGTTTTGTTAGGAAAAACATGTGTTTTTTTCAAAAAAATAGTGTTAACGGACCATATGAAACTAGAAACAAAAATAACTTATGCACTGACCAACATTCTACTACTCTCTACCAGAAAGGGGCGTATTATAATGGATGTTTGTTTTTTAACGCTTTACCGAAGGAAATTAAGGTGTCTTCTACTTTTAATATATTTAAGAATAAGGTGAGACAATTATTAATTGAAATAAGTCCGTATGAAATATTAGATTTTTTTGACCAAATTTGTTTAAAATAATTTTATAGTAATATTTTAAGATACCTAGGTTGTTTTTAACATTTTAGCTGTAGGCCTGGATTTTCTAGGTTACCTAATTTTAAATTGTTTTTTGTTTCTATTTTGACGCAATTTCTATGTATTATGTATTTTTACTTGCATATGAAAAAAAAGATTATTTCTATCTATCTATCTATCTATCTAAACCGCCCAACCGATTTTTATGAAATTTTAGGTAAAATAGTATTCGATACTGTAACGAGCTGATTAGATTTTGGTCGAAATTCATCATTAGCATTGATGTTTTTTAACAGTTAAAAAGTTTAAAAATGCTTACTTTTTTAACGGAGCGTCGCATCAATACGCGGTTTTCGGATAATTGTAGCGCACATTTTTTCAATAATTTGTGTTTTAACCAAAAACTTGGGAGAAGCTTTCGTTTCGGAGATATTTACAAAAAAATGTTTTTAAGGTCGATATAGAATAGAGTTTACTTGAAGTGGGCTAACCGGTTAGGAAGGTATCAGATCCGTCATGGATCCTTTTATTTTTATTGAAGTCTTATCTAGTTTAAGGTAAATAATTTATATGTAGGCTTTGAAAATAAACCATTCTTGTTATCTTCACCAAAATATTTTGATTTAAAGAAATAATATGGTTGGCTCCTAACCTTAAATAACACTATAACACTCCCTCAAAGTTAAAAAAGCCTTTTTTAGTTTTACCGCGCAAAATATGACTATTACTAACAAAATTTTTGTATTTTTGAAAAATAAAGATCTTTATTTAAAAGCGTCTTTATGGCCTGAGATCGTTATTTTGAGAGTTATAGGTAACCCAGTAATCATTAAAGGGACTTAGTACTTATAAATAGTTATAAATCTTCGTCGTACCTATATATAAAATTTATACAGTGCGGACCTAAATATACCCCCTCCTCTAAATTTGAACAAAAAGAGATATCAATTTCTGGTAAAAAGTCTTTTTAATGGGACTTTTTTGAAGATATTTGAGCTAAGTGACAGGTATGTCAAGCTAACCTAATGTCAAAAATTTGACATAACATAAAATTTTTAAATTGAAAGGGGGGCTGTAATGCGTCTTTTGAAAGGTATTTTGATTCTCTATACAACGCATTTAAAATTTTTAAAATCGGTTTAGCTTCCTAGGAGATATGATTTTTCTTCGCGGTCGACAAAAAAAAGTCAATTTTTTTATCAAGCAAAAAAAAATATTAAATTGGTTTATTTTATCATAATTTGAAGTTTTATACTTCTGAGTTATGTAATAACAATGTTTACACGACTCTATCGTGTAAACATTGATAATAAACAACGTGACAGTTACCATGCAGCTTGAAACAAAGTATGTCTACTAAATTTTAATAAAGCCATTTAAAACAAAAATTAAATTATTTTAGAATAGTTATTACGCATCACGCTTCCGCCCATTAAAATTTTTAAACTTTATTTTAGGTTTTGTCGCAAGGAAGAAGCATAAAAAATCAATTTATCGTAAGACAAAAACAATTTTTGTTTGATAAAAAGTACATTTTCGCGAAGAAGAAAAATAAACATATCTCCTAGGAAACTAAACCGATTTTAAAAATTTTAAATGTCTTAAATGGAGAATCAAAATAGGTACCTTTCGAAGGATGTATTAATGAAATTTTTGAGATTAGGTTAGTTTGACGTTATTGTCACTTAGCTAAAAATAATGAAAAAAAGTCCCATTAAAAATACTTTTTACCAGAAATCCATATCTGTTTTTATTCAAAAGTTGGACGGGGGGGTCTATTTCGCTCCGCACTGTATATTGGCATATAACTTGGCAACTTAGAACGAAATTTTTCCTCATTTAACCTAAGACCCTTGCTCCAATTGAGATTGGATATTATTTATCACTTTTTCAAGATATTTTACTCGTTTCTATATAAATTAAGGATAAGGATTTAAAAAAATATATTTTTAACATTTGGAAACTCCTTAAAAAAATTGTAATTGCCTCTTCGCAAACGCGGATCTGAGTTTAAATTTTGAGGGGGTGTAATGGTCGACGGAAACACTATTTATGTATTTTTTTGGGGGAACGAGGTAGTTATGCTTTTAGCTGGATATGTACTAACTAAAAGTACATATCTATTTTTTTAGGGGGGAGGGTAAATACCGCGTTACATATTTTATGCCATTTAATTTTTTATTAATGAAATATCAGTGGCACACCCAGGAATATGTCTTGAGAGAGGCCCGAGGCTTCTTGGGGGGGGGGGGCGAAGCCTCATGATGTCGAATTTTAAACTATTTATTTGTTATTTGTTTTGTCATTAAATATGTGGAAAATATGTTTAAAAATCCAAGGCTTGGGGCGGGCGGGCCCCGAGCCCCGCCCCCACACCCCTGGGTGCGCCCATGGAAATATCTGGAAGATAATATCTAAAAATTATAACACGGTTTATAATATATATATTAGGTCTGAATACAATAACCTGTGTTTCCTCCTTAATGTTCCCAACAAATGCATTCATTGTCGTTTTCCCGAAAACCCGATCTCCTAGAATAGGGGTGGTAATGCTAAGTTGGGTCTTGCTCGGGGGGTGGTAGCATTACCACTTAAGAGCTGGATATTCGCAATAAATGCATTAAGTGTCGTGAATTTGTAGTAAATTTGTCGTGAAATAAAAAAAATTGTCGCGACAGCCGTTTTCCCGGACACGGGCAGTGAGCAGTTTGAGTTTTTCTGACCATATCTTAGTGATCTTTAGGTTGTTTCACAAAACATGCGATGATTTAGGTTATGATGTTTAAGCTTTTTGTGCAATAGTAAAGTTTTCGTGAAACAATCATTATGTTACGTGCCGCTTTTACTTTTCAATATAACCCTTTGTAGTGTTAGTATAAATATTCGTTGCTCGTTGTTTTTAACTATCAAGCTAACGCCAGGATTGTGCGCTGTTTCAGAAACTACCAAAAACAGCGAACTTAATTATGTTAACAATTGACTATACTATGCTTGATTTTTATTTTATTAGGGGTCGTCTATAAATTACCCAACAGGAATTGAAGGGGTTCCTAAAAGTTTGGCAAAGTGTAAAGAGGGGTAGGGAGGGCTTCTCCACTATTAGGTGACAACTTTTGCCTACAATAAAATAAATTAAGCTACACAAGTACTAGGTATCTAATATTGCGTGAAGATGGTGTTTTGTTAATATAAAACATACCTAGTAGATTAGTTTTTGAACATTTTATTTTGGGTGTGGTAGTGCTAAGTTGAGACTCAACTTAGCATTATGGAAAACGGGAGGCGCGACAATTTTTTTTCACGACAAATTTACGACATTTAATGCATGTATTGCTAATTTCCAATTCTTAAGTGGGAATGCTAAGTTTAAAGAGGTACCGGTGCTTTTAATTTTAAAATGCATGCATCTGATATCTAACATATTATTAAATTTATTTTTAAAATATTGGATATTATATTTTCATTTTAAATATATTTGTATTTTGCGGTAAGATTACAAAGAATTATTTTTAAATAAATTTAAAATTTTTAAAATTAATAAACTGTCTATTAAAATTTAGTATCTGTATATTAGTATATTTTTAAATAAATAGGAATATTTTAGAATATATTTATATTTAGAAGAAAAAGTCTGACTTTTTTAAATTTAATATAGTAAAATGTATATATTTTAAAGACAATTTATAAAAAATACCAATCTTTTATTGTAAAAGGGTAAAAATATGTAATCCCCCATCCCAAGGCCATTTTTTGTATGCCTCACTGCCATACGTTATAATCTCAGAGTAATAACATATATATTATGAATGTGCAATAAAATATGTTTTACTAAAATAACAAACAAAAGTTACTTTTTTTAAAGTTTATATAATTTAAAGCTTATTTTTCAAATTAAATATTTAAAATAATTCATCGTTGCAGTTGTCAGTTGTACAAGTTTTGCACTGAACGACGCTTGTCTTTCCTATGCTGTTCCTGATATGGTCGCATACCTCAACACGTTCTCCACTATCTTTTTCAATATACTTTGGAGCACATGATCTTGAGTGAACATCGACAACTACAAAAGTAACAATACTAATATACACATGCTCTTTTGTAACTATACAGGGTGCCCAAGAAAGGTTTTTCGAGCGCTCCCATGCATCAGATTTTTTAGACCAAAATAAATCGATTCAAGTTAACTTACTGTAGTCCGAAATTGATCTATTTCCGATATACAAGGCGCAGAAGTTCAAAAATAAAAATAGAATTTTTTAAATTATATTAACACAACAAATCCGATGTCCGAATGTGGCCACACATTCACTGTGACTGTTAGAGGACGCTTCATAAGTCACTTGTAATGGTTTAAAATCAGTATAACTTTTTGTTGTTTTTTACTTTTTTTATTAAGAAAGTAATTTCTTAAGCAATTTTAAGCTAAAAAGGTACTCTTGTTAAAATCCGATAATGTAGGTCACTTTCGTGATATTTCGATTTTTAGTGTTTGATCTCGCACCAAAATATTCAAACTATCTTAAAAAAAATTGTTCCCTTTTAGGAAAAAATTTGGTTAGTGAATTAGTAGAACCAAATGGATTATTCTATAATATTGTTAACTTTTCATACTTTTATTCAAAATAATTGGATTATTCTCAAGCGGCAGCGACCATTAAAAACCAAAATATCTTGAAAACGGCTTACTTTAACAGATTTTACTAAAAATATTTTTTTTCTTTAAAATATTTAGTTAATTATTTTCTTAACAAAAAAAGTTAACACATCCCCTGAGAAAAACTTATGGTCATTTTAAACCATCAGAAGTGCAGTGCGAAACCCCAGGGTACCAATTTTGAAAGTAATATGTTTAAAGCATGTTCACAATGCTTAAAAAATTCTATTTTTATTTTTTAACTTTAACACACTGTATCTCGGAAACAAAACAATTTCGAAGAAAAGTAAGTTGAAATCGACTTATTTCGGTCTAAGTAATCTGCGGAAAGAGGGCGTAAAGGCCTTTTCGGGACACCCTGTAGTTATATATCTACTCAAATCGCTTGGAGGTCTTCATTTACGGTACAAATTGAAGTCCGTTGGTTAAATGTTCTTACCTTTGGGATTAGAAGTCCACCTAAGGGGCATTTGTTAAACTATCACCAAATACAAGATGGCGGCTCAAAGATAGAAAACAGGAAAGATTTGAAAAATTCACAACTTTTTCGTGAACCGATTTTTATAAAACAAATTTTATTTTATTTTCATCATAGTTTGCTTTTAGCAGAGTTATTCTGCCGTCTCTAAGAAGAAAGCCGCATCTAGAAATTTTATGTTTTGAGAAAAAGGGGGTTTAAAATTTTATAGTTTTTACTGTTTTATAATTTTAAAATAAAATGTTAAAAAAATAAAACGGCTTAATTTTTTTTTCAAAATTGTAAAAATAAAAATGTATAAAATTTTTAACCCGTTTTCCTCAAAACAAAAAATCAGTCCAGAAGGCTATGATGCCTATAAAAACGACATAATTATTTCTGTCAACTATAACGTTGATACACGCTGGGTTGACAAATGTCGATAAATTTGTTATTGTGCGGTCAATGTTGGTCCAACAAATGTATTAAGTTTCAGATGATATAGCTTGGGCTGGATTTATTTATCGTTTCCGTTTGAATCTGGTTAATTTTTAGCTCACTGTCGGTAACTTTTAAATTTCTTGTAATCACATACAGATTTTTTGGTTACTACCCGTTTACTGTCAGCAACTAATAATCGTTTTCAGGTAATTTCCGGATAACTTCGGTTTACATTTAATTATTTCCAGTAAATTACGTGGCACTCCAGCTTACTTTTAAATCATTTCCGATAACTTCCAGCTTTCTTTTAGACACTTTCGGTTTACTTCCAGGCACTTCTCGTCACTCATAAGTCATTTTCGGTTACATCCGGTTTACTATCAGTCACTTTCCATCACTTCCGGTGCACTTTCAGTTCATTTTCAGTGAATTTCGGTTTACTTTTAGTTACTTTTAGCTAATTTTAGGTAACATTCGATCATGCTTAACTCATTTCTGGTTACTTCCGGTTCACTTTTAGTCATTTTCGGTAGCTTTTAGGTCTTTTCTGTATAATGTCGGTGCAATTTTAGTGACTTCCGGATCCGTTAAGGCAGTTCCGGCCACTTCCGGTTCACTTTCAGTCACTTCTGATTCAGTTTTAGTAGATTCCGGTTACTTTTAAGTTATTTCTGTATACTTCTGATTCTCTTTTAGTTGACTTTCGGTCATCTTTGAGTTTCTTCAAATAACTTACGGTTTAGTTTCAGTCACTTCTTGTCTATTTCAGGTTATTTCCGGATAAATCCAGTTTACTTTCAGTTACTTCCCGTGAAGTATGAATCACTCCCGGTAACTTTTAATTTCCTTCCGGCTACTTTGAAGTAATTTCCGATAATCTCCGAATTTTTCTTAGCATTTCCGTTTTGCTTTCAATCACTTCCGGTCATTTTTAAGTCATTTTTGGTTAATTCTAGTTCAATCTTAGTCACTTCCCGGCACCTACATTTCACTTTAAGTCACTTACGGCATCGAAGAAATGTCCGGTTATTTCTTCAATGCTTTCGGTCACTTCCAGTTCACTTTCCGGTAGTTTTCGGTCATTTTTAAATAATTTCTGGTTACTTCCGTTTCACTTTCAGTCACTTCCGGTCACTTTTACTAATTTATTAAAAATTTAAGTTCTTTTCTGTCACTTTGGGTTAACATTTTGTCACTCTCGGTGACTTTTAATTATTTTTCGGTCACATACGGTTCGCTCTTAATCACTTCCGGTTCACTTTAATTCAATTTCGGTCACTTTATTTTACTCTACATTTTTTAAGTTTTCTAAGACATTTTCAGACTTTCTCATTTTTTCAGCCTTTTCCTGGACGTTTGCGGACTTTTCCAAATCATTAGCAGACTTATCCAACATATTTCCAGATTTTTCAAAAACACTTTGAGACCTGCTTTGAGCATTTTTAGACTTTTGTAGAAAATTGTTATACTTTTTCAGAACTTTAAAAACGCCAAAGATTGATTTTAAAAATTAAATAGTATACCGTTAAAAGTATTTTTATTTGTCTAGAATATTAGAATATTTTTTTTATTTTATTGTAATTTTTTTTTGTCTGTATATATTTTTTTATATGAGGGTTGTTGCGGTTAGCTCTAAGACAACCATTTTTATGGAATACTTTCCAAATAGTTTAAATTAAAAGTTAATTATTTTCTCAATCTTAAACTAATTTACATATGTTTTAAATAATAAAAGTTCTTACACGTTTTTATATATTTAAGACTAGCTATTAAGATATACCAAAAATAACGTTACACTGTATGTATGAGTAAATAAACTAATATGGATTGAATTGAATTGAGTCATATATCACTTGGGTATGATTTTGTTATTATTAAAAATATTTCCAATTAAATAGCTAAATTGGACTGTCTGTGGAAAACTTTTTCTCACAACTTTCTTGGAAAAACTGAGATTGGGATGAAAACCTATAGAGCTCTTTACAATATGTCCCTGTATATTTCTATAAAATTTCAATAAAGTAGGTCTAGGTATTCTCGAGTTATAGTGCCAACATCCGGACGGACGGTCGGATGGGCAGAAGGATAGACAGAGCGATGGAAACGGAAATGAGCTTTCCTCGCATGGAAACGCCTTAATACAAAAGGATTTTTGAAAATTCGAACACGGTACTTTTGCACGAGGGAGGTAACAATCCGTTTATATTCGGAAAAAGTTGTAAATTTGTCAAAATGTTCTTGTTTTTATGTTTACGCTGTGAGCTTGTATCGAGTAACTGCTTATAATTAAGGTCACTATATCCTTACTTATAATACCTTACTTATAATAGCAGTACTGTGGCAACATGTTTACTCACCAAGCTCCTGTTCTGCTATGGGTATAGGAATAATCATATGTATATCCAGCTTATATTGAAGGCAAACCATTTCTTCTCCTTCAAACCCTAAAAGATGTTTATAGTGTTTATAGCTGGAATTGAACATGCAACAAGGTTAATCGTGAAGTAGTTGCCCGTGGTAGGTATAGGGGAATTACTCTATATAGGGTGTCGCATTGAGGATGGCAGCCGAATTTATCTTCGAAACTAATAGGGCGACGACGACTTCGGGAAAAAAATGTTATAACAAAATCGGCTCTTGCGTAGTCACCTCAAATATATTTTTTTCTGTAGTTCCCCACTAGGGGGCAGTAATCCCATCACCCTCTTAGAAAAATTACATTTTTGGAAGGAACACTATGATTAAGAGGCAAAAGTTATACAATATTCATATTCCTTGAAAAAATCTGCTTAATTTTGACCTCTCGCATGTACCTATTTGTCACTTCCCCAACAGAAGGCAATAAAAATGTCACTTTTTATTAAAAAATATAGTACACCTATGTGGTAACTTAACCTGTTTTAATTATTTTTTTACTTATAAAGAGAAGCCTAAAAAATGCAAATCTTCTGACAAACCCATCAATATTTTTACCTAAAGTTCTTAGGCGCTATTAATTTAAAATATTATTGAAATTCGTAGGTCAATATTTGACTTTTTAACATTTGAGTTTTTAAGATATGTAAAAACAAGGCCAACACAAAAATAGATGCCACGACCCTGAAAGAATCATCTGTTCTCCGGGGGCTGAATTTTACATTGGTACTTATGGGAGGTCAGACATTTTTTTAAGATATTTTCAAAATGGCACTACAGATTTCCGCGAAATTTCAGTGAAATATTCTCAGACACCATCCCGATATTCCACCAAAGTTTTATAAGGAATCATTATGATTAAAAGGTTAAAATCTTCAAGATTTAGCATTCTTGATTTTGAATTCAAGTTACCCGACATATACCACATGCCAACTGTTATATTTGACATGTATTTGACTTTGTCATCTATGATTGTCACATTCGCTTCTGCTTTAAACTTAATTTTTGTGGGAGCTAATGAAGCGGCTCTGAAAAATTAAGGATTACTATAGATTTAAAAAAATTCTTCTAAAAGAATATAGTAAAAACAATCTCAAAATCGGCTTTATTTAAAAAAAAATCAAATATTCATGAACCGTCATTCCAACTTCAATATTTTAATGACAATCAGCTGTATTGTGACGTGGCCATCAAAAAAAAAAAATCAGCCCCGGATGTGACGGCAACAAAGTGAAGGATCGTGGCCCGTCCGTTTTGATAGCCCTGGTAAAAATAATGTTTTATGTATGTATAGTGTTCACCTGAAATGCTCCTAATACGGGGTTCTATCAATTTCATGAAATTTTGCTGCTCTTCAAAAGTTATCCAAATTCACATAAAATCTTCCTGGTATAATTTTAACCCTACCGACAGAGAAAAGGCGCGACTATTTGCGGTCCGAGTATAAAGTATTTGTTTTCTGACCGACCTAGCACAGGTGGATAGACGGTACCTGATTGGCAGATTTTTTGACACGCGCTTTTAATTGCTTTCGGGTTTAGTTAGGGAGTTAGAAAATAAATCAGTGTCGTTTTTGTAGGTGTAGGAATAGAAAGTTTTATTATCTATTTTTATTTCTTTAGTTTACGCCATAATTAAATGAAATAATTTTCATGAGTATATCTACCGCCGCCTATGTCACTTTCTTTAATGCTTTAAAGCCGATGGTCGGCTTTAATTGACTTTTAATTTTCTAAAAGCATAACAACAATATGAGGTCTAGCGTTCTGTAATAGTTATTTACCTAACAAGTGCGGAAAGTGGTACTTTTCCGCACGCGACGGCAGTTGCACGAACGACGCGGAGCGGAGTTCTGGCAAGCCGTCAAGGGTGGAAAAGATAGTTTCGGTAAGAGTTAGATACAATGTTTTTTATACGACTGTCTTGTAAAAGGGGGTTTTGCGCACGGAGAACACGATCTGAAAATGGCATTTTGCGCACGCTGTGTGCAAAACGTTTTGCACACGCTTATGTCATTTTTGCGCACGCCTATGTCATTTCTGCATACGGGTCTCCCGTCATTGTGATTTTTGTTGTTGTCACCCATCAATATGTTGGCTTAGTTCCGTAGCAACCGTCACTGCTCGTATGTTTTGTTGATTAGATACGTCAAAAAATTGTTGAATTTTTAAAGTTTTGTTGTAAAAATGTAGGAAATAAAAACAAGTTAAATTAAAATTTGATTTTTCTTTCTTTATTAGCAGTCGTATAAAAAATATTGTAAAAAACTCGTTTGAAAACCTCTTTGCACTCTCCCTCGACTTGGTAAATATTTAAATTGAAAGTGCACTTTGTGCTGCAATATAGCAGATGCCGCAACATCTTGAACAACGTCGTTTCTTATTTGAATTTGATTGGTTGGTGTTTGGCCCACTATAGAAATGCTTTGATCAGTTAGCTGCTGGGGATTACTACTATAGTGAATGGAGGAAGGTACATATATTGGTCTGTACAGCGTGTCCCATTTTCGATGGGATTAAATGGGAAACTCGGTTATTATTAAAGATATCGATTTTCTGATTGCACCTTACCGTGCTCTTTTTTAGAGCCGTTAAAAATGGTGTAATCAGATTTTTGCTATACCTCGTGGCTTCGCTAATACAGGAAGTTTTTGAAAATATTGCATTTTTATTAATTCCTTGTATCTCGCTTATTTTGTAAGATATTTTTATTCTGTAAAAACCTTTCTATGGCAACTTTTTTAGAGCAAAATAATGACGTTGTCAATTTTTAAAATATTGTTTAGTTTTTGAGATATGGTATTTATCATAAAAAAATTAAATACGGACCTGGATTTTTTTTATTACTATTTTGATTGGTTTCATGCTATTATTATCTTAAAATGATACAACTTGAATATTTTTTTGATGTAAGGTTAAAAAAACTATTAAATATTTTTAAAAAAATTATAGTCCGAACCTGAAAATTTCCAACGTAATTATAAATTAAAAATTGCAAGACACACTAGTTGAACGATTTTTAGTTTATCTGTTTTGATAAGTTAATTAAAAGATTTATAAATAAAGTAAAAAACGTAAAAAAGTTACAAAAATAATATCGTACTAATTATTTGATGGTAGCACAGCAGGTTATAAAATTTACAAAACAAAAGCGTGGAATTGAGATTGTCATTTTACTTATTATTTTTGTGAATGGCTTACAGTTATTCTAAAATGGCTAGAAATCGACCACATCCAAATTTTGGAAAATGTGATATGTTTGTTTGACTGCTTTATTCAAGCAACAAAATCCCAATATTTAAACGGCAGAAATATTTTTATGCAAAATGCGTTAACAAAAATTACTCAAAAATGCCAACAATGTCTTACACATAATGGCAATCAGTATGAACATTTATATCATTAAAGAAAAATTTGTTATTTTTTTGTATTTTCCCTAGACTTTGTTTCAAATAAATCTGTAAATGAACCTAAAACCATTTTAATATGCTAAGTATCAAAACAGGTAAACTAAAAATCGTTTAACTTGCAATTTTTAATTTATATTTATGTTGGAAATATCCAGGTTCGGACTATTTTTTTTTTAAATATTAAATATTTTTTTTTTACCTTAAAACAATTTTTTTTTAATTTTTATTATTTTGTGATAATACTAGCATGAAACCAATCAAAATGATAATTAAAAAAATCCAGGTCCGTATTTAATTTTTTCATGATAAATACCTTATCTCAAAAACTAAACAATATTTAATAAAATTAACAACGTCATTATTTTATTGTAAAAAAGTTGCCATAAAAAGGTTTTTAGAGAATAAAAATATCTCGCAAAATAAGCGAGATATAAGGGATTATTAAAAATACAATTTTTTCAAAAACTCCTTGTATTAGCGAAAGTACGGTGTATAGCAAAAATCTGATTACACCATTTTTAAGGGCTCAAAAAAAGAGCACGGTAAAGTGCAATCAGAAAATCAATATCTTTAATAATAAACGAGTTTCCCATTTAATCCCATCGAAAATGGGACACGCTGTACAGGCTGTAACACATTACAGGATTCTTCCTTTGGTGCTTCCGGTAGAATCGGTACAGCAGCAAAATGAAACTTGTGTGTAGGAGGACGGGTTTTCATTTGGAAACGATTGTGAACAGGAGGAATCTTGCATTTTGGACGTGCGGAAAAAAATTGTGCGGAAAAGTAAAAATAGTGCGGAAAAGTAAAATCGTGCGGAAAAGTACATCTTTCCAAACGAAAAATCGTCCGGAAAAGTTAATTTTGCGCACGCTCGTATTAAAACTAAAGTAACTAAAAATGTCGAATTATAATATAAAGATAAGGAAAATTCACCAAAGTAAGTTCACGTTTAAAAACCTTTTTTTTTTATTATCATTTAAACGGAACTAATTTTTAAAATGCGGGTTTTCGCAGCTTATTAATTTATTATTACTTAATAACCTCAAGTAAAAATATTAATGTGTTTCTATCTGGATTTTTAAGAAATTTAAGTTCTTATGTTTCGTACTGATTTAAAATTTGTTCTTTGAAACAGACGCAAATGTGGACAAAAAGACAGTAAGGTATGCATTTTTTAGGTCGAATAAATAATAAGAACTGATTTGGTTACCGGTAGGAAAATTATGCAGAATTTTTCAGGGAATTAGTGCATGTTAATCATTATATTGTGATATTTTTGTCTCATTCCAAGAAAACTCCACGATCTTTTGAATCCAGAGGATATGCAAATCGAGATTCGACAGCCAGCGTTATCTTGATTTAAAACATTTTCAATAAACAAAATATTATTCCCTTAAAGGAAATGGACGCATTCACACTAAAATCCATTGCTTTCAATGTAAGAATAATTTACTTGACTATATTCTGACGTGATGGGGCGGTACGTTTAGCATGAGTCGCGCCTAAGACGCAACAGTTAACTGTTAACAGTTTATTGTGTTAATTAGTTCTGGTTCTGGGACCCCCGTACGTCTTGGTACAGCTTTCGAGGTGCCACGAAAAAACCGAAAAGAAACAAAATCTTTTTTTAACCAATTGGACACGAAAATTTTCTCATATTTTTTATTATTTTATGTTACTCACCTGAGCATTGTTTGGCTTCTCTTGTAGCATTAAGGGTTGAACTACAATTGCGTGCATCTATGCTCAGAGCGTTTAATGGGCTGTCACTGCATTCATAACAGGAAAGGTCGGCATAAACTACTCCTTCAAAATTTGATCAAAAACATTAGACAATACGTGGATAAGATAGAGTTGCGTAATTTAATAATTTTGTTTAATTCACGTCCATACTGTAATACGATGGTTACAGGTTTCCTTGTAAAAATGTAACGATCCCCATATGACTTTTATAACACCACAGTCTGTTTGAAAATGGTTTAAAACTTGTAGACAAGGATTGGGTAGAAACAAAATTTCTGACTTGCATTGTCTTTATTTATTTTAAACATGAAGCCGACGCACAGAGGTTTAAATGGTCAGAAGCGGCCAATTTTTAGGAATGAATCAGTAATTACTAGTTTTGTAAAAACCAAGAATTCGAACTGGAATTTAATAAGTCCCAACCTCTGGAATAATTGAAACTTTCATTTCTATTTTGGTTTCCCGCGTCATAGGGCATAAAACTTCATGAATTTTTAAATGTGGTAAACTCTATTTAAGTAGAAAAAAGTTATCACACGAAAATATTTATATCTCTGCCAATAGGTAATTTTGCCAAATTATACTTATTAATACATACATACATTAATACAAAGAAGAGAAACTGCTGTAATGAAAAAAATAATAAACCCAGCGATAGCTTTCTTGACTCCTCTTTAAGAACTCGATAAATTTGTGGTATTACTAATAAACCTGTCTCTATAAGACATTTTCGATATAGAAAATCTAAGAGCGCTTATACTTGTTTAGGAAATTGAATATTATGGAATATTTAGTCAAATTATAGTCCTCAAGAAATTTAAGCTATGTAACCATACTTGGGTAAAATAAAATGTATAGCATTCGATGGCCAGGGGTACAGAAATGCATGTAAATCTGCGAATCGAAAGGGCATGATGAGTTCATAGGAAGAAGCAAGTCTAGATGACACCAAAAATGTGTTTATAAGTATTGTACATCTTCTATATAGAATTTCCTCATGACGCATGACGTCTGTCTGTCAGTCTGTATGTTTACAACACTTTAGGCCAGGGAACCGAAAAATAAATCGATGGACTCTTACACCAGTATTTACAAAGACCTTAAAACTTAGCATTTTAGACCGGGTTTAAGTATCAACTCAATAGATTGATACCGACCGGTTTAGATGTATTTTTTTAATACCCACAGGTCAAATAGCTGCAAAGATTTCGTTCACCCTAATGTGCAATATGATAGTAAGCATTTCTCAGTGAGTTTCATCTCATATAAATTTAAATTAACTTTAGAAATAAAGAAAACCACATAAAAAATTTGTAACAAAATGTCATTTTTTGAAAATTTAGTCCGTGCAGTTGTAGGATTCCAGTTAAAAATACTCTCAAATTGTAGTACCCCCACAGAGGGGTGGTTTAAAGTTCGAAAAACAGTAGAAATAATCCATGACTGATAAAAAAACTTATATACAAAAATTTTCAAAGCTAAATAATACATAAATAACTTAAAACTATATCTGTAAATGCATTACCGTATTAAAGACGTATCAATATTTAAATACTGTAAAAAGCACAAGATATATTAGAATCCGTTTTCACTTACACATCCAACAAAACAATCGAACATCGGTTTAATCATTGTCTAAAAAATTTACATGTAAAATATAGCGGACAGCTGACACTGACTTCCTAGTTACGTTCGGAGGTTTAAATATGGCATTGTGAGGAAATAATGTCTTTGTTACAATGAAAAAAGATGACCCATATCGCAAGGTATTTATGAACAATTTATATAAATATTAAAAGCTATTGCATTCACTGCAAAAATAAGTTAAACCTTCAACCAAAATTAGACTTGTAGACCTAGGATTGTAGAACTTAGCACTGTAGACCCTTTAGTAAATACTGGTGTTAATGACTTCAATAGATGCTGAAATAAATCCAGGTAAAGTTCAAGGATATTTTTGAGGTTAACAAATTTGAAAAGTAGCTACTTCTAAATGGTGCATAATATCGATTTGTGCTTTTGGAATTATAGTAATATATATTTTTTTATTTTCTAATCATTATGTCACTATAAGATACTAAAAATCCACCACTGGCGCCAGCAGAAATGACGCCAGGAAACTGGCATGCTTGTGGCGCCAATAACTAGTAGTCTATGGACAAATCGGCCTAAAAGGGGGTTTCGTGTGCAAGTCGTGCCAACTTTTTGCCGATAAGCCAAGTTTGTTAAGGGCACTCCATAGATCAGGTTTTAACTTGTTCTCATTCTGGTTAATGCGTTTTTTTAAAGATACGGCCCCCACCACTTTTTTTTGCACGATACTTTTTAAAACGATGTATCTTTCTTAAAAATGGTCGTAGAGAGTTGCAAAAATGACAAATGAACGCCATATTTTCACATAAACTCTAATTTTTGAAATCAACCCCCACCCTTTTACTTGACTTGTGTTTATTGGATTTTGTTCATTTTTAAACGGGACCATCTCGACCCAAGATCCAGGCTAGGTACCAAATTTCATTGAAATCGAGCAAGCGGTTTTTGAGTTATGCGCGTTGGTCGTTACAGACAGACATACAGACAGACAGACAGACAGACATACAGACAGACAGATAGACAGACAGACAGAAACCACAACAAAAAAGTTTCAAAATCATCTGAAACGCAAAGATATATAAAAAATTTTGAAATCGGAGCAACTTTTTTTTCTCGAAAAAATTAGGATCACCATAGCTCACACTACTATAGTATAGTATATGTGTGAGCTAATACATATTTTCTGACAAATACATTTTTAAATACATTACAAAGCAAGTATATTAAACTTTGTTCCATGAAAATCGGATAAGAAATAAAAAAGTTTCAATTTTTTTAAAGAAACGCCTTTCCGTCATATCTTTCAAAAAACGCATTTACCAGAATGACAACAAGTCAAAACCTGATATGTGGGATGCCCTTAACAAAGTTAGCTTATCGGCAGAAAGTTGGCACGACTTGCACACGAAACTTGATTTGTCCATAGACTATAGCCTTAAAACACAAAGAGGTTTGATACAAAATGTAAGAGGAAAGAAATCCTTGGTTTTCTACCACCCTTTACACGTTACACTCTGTATATTCAGTTTATTATCTTCTATAGGGCTGTCTAACAAAACATATGATCAAATCCAAAATGTCTTCCATAGGACAAACAAACCGATTTCCCATAAGCCGTAATGTTAACAAAAACGTACATTTTACAAAAACGACAAGAGCTTTAGTCTAAAAAATTAATCAGTTTTAAGAACAGATCCTTTGTGCATATAGGAAAAATGCGTTTTTCTTAAAAATATTAAACTAAAGCGAGAAAATCTGAAATAAAAGGGACCATGTTTTCTTCAAAAAAGTAGGTTATGTTTTTGTTTATTTTGTTTTTTTTTTAACTTTTTTTCTAGTTTTTTCACTTATTTTGAATTATTACATGGGCGCACCAAGGGGGCGGGGGGCGGGTGGCTAGGGGCCCGGGCCCCCCCAAACCACATATTTTTTTAGATATTTTCCATATATTACATGAATAAACAAAAAAAATAGCATAAAGTACATCATGAGACATCTGGGGCCCCCCAAAGGTTTTTGAGTTTTTTTGACCAATGAATCAATGAACTATCAGCCCAAGGTAGGGGAAAGTAGTTCTATTCAAAGAGCTCACTTCAAGGCTCAGTTAACAGAGACGAAATTGAAATAGACTAAACTTTTCTCATCAGATTCAGGTTTTCTATTAGGATATTTTGTTGTACTTGAATAAACCTTTTGCTAAGTAATAGGCCTTCTATAGCGTTAAACTGTGAAAAATATTTCACTATGATTTTTAGGTTTAGACAAAGTTTAATTGTTTTAACCCTCCAGTAGTGACATGAAAAAGAGGAACAACTTATAGGTAGGTCAGTCCAACAGACCAATATGCACATACGAGTTCCAACCGAGGTTGGTCAAGCAAACTTCTAATAAGTACTTTACAAAATATGTTTATTTAAAAAAATATAAGTAAACATTATATAAAAAAAAACTTGCAAAATTAAAATACAGTTTTTCCTTGTCATTGGCCTCACACACCATATGATTTTCCATGAACTATAATACATAGGGCTTAAGTACAGTCAAACCTAAGGTTCATCAGCTCACAACAGTAAGTACTGTTCAAATTTTACAACAGTACAATATTCGCTGTTGTATTACTACTGTTACTATTACTTTTATTTCTGTTTTTTTGTAACAATATTTGCTCACTTATGTATCTAAAAGTTTTTGCAAATAAATATATACTCTACTCTACAATTGGGCGTAACAGCATATGACCCATTAGGAGTATTAGAACCCAAGTTTTTTTGAGAGAAATTGAAAAAAATATCTGAGAGAACTTATTTGTTTTTCTTGTGGTCATCAGTGTCAACAAAGATTACTTTTTTTTCCATCTATTTATAATGATGCCATAAAAATTTTTTTTTGGTAATAAGCTCAGACCAGTACCGTAGAAATTTCACAACAGGACTTGTAGTAGGTCCAGTCAGATACTATACAAATTTTACGGTGTACAAGTTTTAGGTGTCAAAAAGCACGGAAATAAAGGAAAATTTGCACCAAAATAGTTTAAGATAAAAAGAGGTTTGAGTTAGGGAGATTGCCAAATTCACCAGTTTATTGTAAACTGTTTTAAGGTCTGTAAAATAAATATTTATTAAAGAAAAAGAAACTTTGATGATACAGGACTTCACTCGACACTATACAAGACGCTACACTACCAAAAGTTTATTTAAGAGTTCTGTAGGATGGTGTACAAATTTGGTTCAGCTCACTATTCACACTTTAACCTCATATTGTTTTCCTTTTCTTTCTTCTCTAGACCCTTTTTTCAACCATCATTTTTAAAATTTTTCAACCGTTTTGAAATAATAATCCATTCAGGATGGGTCTCTCCTCATGATTGTGTCATGATCATTGCTGTATTCTAGTTTTGAAAGTTGCTTGCCTAGAATAGTAAAAAAATCATAGTGAAATATTTCTTACAGTTTAACACAATTCTATGTTACACTTCTGCAAAAGGTCCACTCAAGCACAAAAAAAGATCCCAATAGAAAATGTTGCCAAAATGGCAGTTACACATTTATCCAAAACAAATCTGACAAAAAACTTTCGAATATTTCAATTTATCCTCTGTTAAGTCAGGTAATAGAGCACTTATTCACTTTCTTTTCCCTTCTTTGAGCTGATACCTAGTTCATTTAAATCAAGATGATTTTTTAAGGTCAAAATACTTGGCATTCCATCAAAACTAACATTATCAAGCTCTCCCCAGCTGCCACAATTCATAACAGCACAGAAACTAATAATAATGATTCAAACTGAGTAAAAAACTGGAAAAAAAGTAAAAAAAAAACAAAAGTAAATAAAAACATAACCTGACTTTTGAACAAAACATGGTCCCTTTTATTTGAGATTTACTGGCTTCAATTGATTTTTTTTAAGAAAAACGCATTTTTCCCATGTGTACAAAGGTTCAATACTTAAAACCGCATCTTTGTTGTAAATTAAATCGTTTCACTTTTTTTTAAAATTACGTTTTTGTTAACATTGCGGCTTATGGGGAAACGCTTTGTTTGTCCTATGGCGACCATCTTGGATCGAAAAACAGCTGATCGTGACAGTTCGTTAGACAAGCTAATTATCATAATTAAAACTAACCTAAAATAACTGCAAATGATGCGATGGTAAATAGCACAGTACGAGACATTTTCAGTTCTTAAACAAATAAATCACAAGGATTTTGTAAATTACTTTTAAATAATATTTTTTAGTCCTAATGCTGTTTTTATATAATTTATGAATTGATGTCGAAAAAAGATACGGAATTTATTTTATTGATATCGTGAGACAATGAAAAACAATAACACTTGTAAGTACTTATGTTACCTACTTACAAATTACATCTCCATCATGGTTTACGATGAACCAAATATTTTGGTGAACGTAAAAGAAACATTCAGCTAGTCTCAAAGTAGACTATATATTAGGCAGTTCCTAGAACGTTTAAAATTTTTACAAATTTGACAGCCGTTGTGGTAGTGGTTAATAACCACTACCACTACCACTTCCAGGTCTTCATAGAGTTTTTGGAACACGTTTAAAACTGTGACTTGCAAAAGTCAAAATATTCTAGCAGGCGAGCTCTTTTACAGGGGTACTGTCAAATCGAGTGGCCAAAACTTGAACGTTCCAAGCTACCAATTTGTGCAACAATTTAAATGACTGTTAAAAATATTAAACATTGTTATTGATTGCAATCTTGAAAGGATATTTGGCGGTTCTTGGAGGGAGTAGTACTATAAGTGTTTTTCTCAATTATGTAAAGAATGTAGGAACATCATACATACCTGTTCAATTTTCTTCTTTGAAACTTCACATATTAGTCCAGGCCCTACGGGGTCCGATACTGTGTTTATTGATAGAAGCAACACACTTGGTATGGATAGACATAAGACTCGCTCGAACATTTTTCGAAAGGTAACCAACCCTGAAAGGGGGGTAGTTCCGCCTCCTTAAAAGTGCTTTTTGACGGTTTCTTGCTAATAACTCGAAAACGGTCAACTTTTATAAAAATATTCTAAAAATCATTTTGCAAGCGGATAAAATACCTTTTTTAACCCTGTACCTTAGTACCCTTTAAAGGCAGTGGTGCACGTCTCATAGGCCTACGAAAAAAAGGGCAAAATGTTCAAAATATGTTTTTTTAAATTTTTCTTGAGGTATTTTTGTTAAAAAAACCCTTGTTACAGTTAAATATTTAATAAGTTACACATAACTTTTTAAAGTAGCCGCCTTGAAATAAAAATAAATGTGTGTAAAAATCCTTAATTCAAACAAAAATTTTTAACATTCATTTTTGTAACTCAGTAAATAATACTCAAGGTGAGTAAAAAAATATTTTTGTTTAGTCTTAACTTAAAACATAATTTTTCGAGTTGAATTTATTTAAATTGGGGAGAGGAGGCATCCCCTCTCTCAAAAGTGATCTTTTAAAGTATTTTTCTAGTTATTTGCAAACTTTTAACCTGGCCAAAAACAACTAAGTAATAGTTATTGAATATGAAAGGAATTTTTTGAGGTGTGGTCATAGACTAAATAAATTAATTTAAGGGCTGGTCCTCAGAACAAGGTAGTGGTAGCCAGTGGCGTATATAGAAAAAAGTTTCGGGGTGGGCCCGAGACAGTTTTGGGGGAGGTCCGAGACCTCATGAGGCTGTATTTTATGCTATTTTATGTTTGTACTCATGAAATATGTGGAGAATATCCAAAAAAATCTTAGCTTCGGGGGGGGGGGGGGGCGCCACTGGTGGTAGCCGTATACATACATACCTCTTTTAATCGATTACTAATGATCCCAATAACACTGTCTGACCTGTTAACCTTCCGTTACTCGCGCGCGGACTTTCAGTCCCTAAGAGGTAAAATTTCTCTATTTCTGGAAAACTGGACGTACCTGAGACCTGTCGGTCTCAATATGCTTCACGCGCACGCTGCAGATCATGAGTGTTTCGTTTGCCCCCTGACCGTGCAGTCATTTTCCAGTAATTACTGATAGGACTGAGAGTCCGCGCGCGTGTAAATGCGTTTCAAAATTTTTGAAAATTTGATTTTGTTGCAAAGGTCGTTTGCAGGTGAGTTATTATTTTGATTTGACGGTAAATTACATTGTATTAGTTAAAAAAAGGTAAGATAATAGGTTATTAGGTACAAGAGCCAGTACCTGGGCGTGTGTAAACTGGTCTGAAAAATTCTCTGATCATTTGGTTTGCATTGTTTGTCTATTTTTGCCGTGAAAAACATAACTAGGTGTTTTTTATTCATTTAGAAAGTAGTAGGCTATAGGGGAAGAATAAAATTTTACGGGAGAGCTTATTAAGTAGGTACAAAATGCATTTTTACGGGCACAAATAGCTAGCTTACGAAAACAGCTATTAATGAGAATAAGATAACTAACTGGATTTGAGGAACCTCCACAACATCCAGCACCTGTGAATGCAGCTGTTCCACGATGTGGTCGTTGCAATTACTGTGATCGAAAGAAAAACCGTCCTACCAAGTATTCATGTATCAAGTGTGGAAGATATTTGTGCCTGGAACATTGTACAATTATATGTAGAGAATGTAATGCCCCTAATACTGAATAAATGATAATTTTTAAACACATTTCTGTCATTAGGCATTTACCTTTTTCCTGCTAAAAACTAGCTATTTCTACATTGCGGACTCACAGTCACTTTGGGGCGCGTGTAGCGGTGGTTAACACCTTAATTTGTCTTAGTCAAAAAGTAAGGTTAGGATGTCAAAATATGTTTCCAATTCTGAACGATTCAAGCTGCAGTAATGAAACTTGGCATGCGCATCAGCCCTTACGTACGTATTCTTCGACTGTCGAAAAAGATTATATATTTTGCTCCTAGGGGAAAAATGTGCTTTTAAATTATTCCTTATATCTTCTAAACTATTGCAACTGCACAAATATGCCTCTACAAATTGGCAACTCATACACTTACCCACAGATCTGCTTTATATAAAAAAAATAAAAAGCTGTTAACGAGGCCTCCTAGGTAGAGCCAAAAGTTTTTGTAATTTATAATAAAAAAGTTTAACTTATGTATACTCTGCCCAATGTCAGCAAATTTGCACCAAACGGATGCGGTTGACCACTTCTTGGGATTGGGCTATAATTTATACTTTTCCGCCGGCTCCTAGGGGCTGTAAGAGACAACATCTTATTTTGACCCCACCGCAAAATCAGAAAATCACTCATTCAAGATATTTTATTGGGTCGGTCACATATCATAAAAAACAAAATATTTCATCTTTAGGGGATATAAAGCAATTTTATCAAATAAAATTTCTGCAAATTAAAAAAAGGTAATTTTTGTGGAAATTTATATCAGACTTCGGGTAATGATCCATTACGTGTGACATAAAATTATTTTTATAGACCCTAGGGGTGTGAGGGGGAAAAAAGTTACCCCATAAATTAATATATTTGAAGCTAATAACAAATGTTAGTGTCCAAAATTTTGTGATTTAATATAAAGAATTATTTGAGATTTGTATACACTATGTCTAATTTAAAACTTTCCACCCGGGATTTCTCGAGAACTGTTAAAATTTTTTAAAAATGCCGAGACACGTCGATTTTGTTTGTGAGGGGGACACTTTTTAGCTATCTTGTAGCACGAACCCCCTTCGAGGTAAAGTATACCTCTCGAAGGTGGTGCGTGCTACAAAAATTTCAAGATAGCAAGAGGTGTCCCCCTCGCAAACAAAATCGACGTGTCTCGGCATTTTTGGCTACTGTGGCTTACTTTTGAGTAGTTTTTCACCACTGTATGTCTAATCCTCCTAAAAGGCCAGCTATCAGTTTCGATGAGACTCCGTTCAGTTCAGTGGCGTAGCGTGGGGGGGGGGTCGCCCCCCCCCTCCCGCCCCGAGGGTTCTGGCGCCCCAAGGATGGCCGAAGCGCCCTCAGCTTTATTAAGTCGGACCGGCAACGGCCAATGGAGTGGGCGCTAAATGAAAGTAAAGACATGATGACCTTTTTTTTTTTTGGTCGCAAGATTTTTGAGAGGCGCCCTTTTAGCTGTCGGCCCCCCCGCCCCTTTAGGCACGCTACGCCGCTGGTTTAGTTCCTCTAAATCAATCTGAGTTTTACCAAAAATGTTCTGACGTAAAGTGTAAGATCCGAACATTCACACAATACATGTCTGACTGTTTCGTCATCCTCCATACATTCGTCTACATTCGATCTCTTCTGTTAGTACCATTCTGTGCATGGGTACTCTCAGTCGATAGTGACCCGTAAAAAGACCAGTCACTCTACGTATGGCCTGTCTGGTAAGTTCAATGAAGTTCCTGGCTCTTTTTCTATAAGGTCCTTCAACGAACTCTTTAGAGTGGGCCGTAGTTTTGGTATATTTATCCAGTACCAAGCGCGGATCTGGTTCAAAATCTAGGGGGGTAATAGTCAATGAAAAAATTATTTTTAGTAAAAAAATTCTATGAGCGGGTGCTAATTCCCCTGTTTTCCATTTAATTGTTAGAAAAAAGTGCATATTTTTTGTTCTAGGGGGGTAACTACCACGTAACCCCCCTCAAATCCGCGCTTGTCCATTATTGTTGGAAGCTATTCTCAATCAATTTTGATATGATTGATTTAGCACCATTGTATAATATCAACAAGGGTGGTTCGGGGCCAAACATCTTGAATGCCCTGATATCCATACTAATGCGCTACCAAGCGCATTTAGCGAATCACTGCAGCTACTCAGGGTTCTCGATGAGGCCGTATAGGAATGAAGCATTTTTAAGGCTGCTTGACTGTCGGACAAGATTTTTTTTGTGCTGTTGGTTTATTCGTGGTCAGTAATCGGGCTCACAGTTCAATGTTCAGCCTTTAATATAGTGGCCTATGGGCCGAGATTATGTTTAATCTCGGCTTTTTCTTGGATTAAAAACTCCAGATCCAACGCCAGCGGCGTAGCGTGCCTGAAGGGGCGGGGAGGGCGACAATTTTGAAAGATACCGCACTTTATTTGGATGTCTCCTGAGGGTTTGCTTATATTTCCCGATTTAATGGTAAGTCTAGTGTTCCAAGTTTTCATCATATTTTTAAATAGATTCTGTATATTATAGTCGACTTTGTATATATTAAGAACTTCCAAGAGCCAAGGATGTGGTACGCTGTCAAAAGCCTTCTGATAATCGACGTATGCTATAAAGAGATTCTTCTTATGCTTCTTGGCATTTCCGGTAATAATTGAGTCAATTACCAGTTGGTCCTTGCAGCCTTTTGTTGCCCCTCGACTTCCCTTCTGTTCCAGATGTTGGTAGATTTTGTCTGCAACTATTCCCCTAAAAAGCCTGTACAAGGTTGGTAGGCATGTTATTGTCCTGTACTTACTGGGGTTCTTGCTAGTGGGTGATGTTTTTGGCAGTAAATATGTTACTCCTTTAGTCATAAATGGTGCTAGTTCAAGAATATGATCCAGTATCTCCTTGAAAATGTCTGATATTTTTTGGTGCACACTTCTAAATTTATTATTATTATTATATATACCAGAAGCCATCATCGTTATGAAAAAAAATTGGTCCTGTTTTTTAACAAGTCCTCCCTCTCCGGGAGGATAACGTTTTGTGGCTTTCTGCTGTATACCGTATTGGGCGTGACGTCGGATATCATTCCTAGAGTTGCGTCGAACTCTTGTTCCCTAATTAGGGCTGTTGATATCAATTCGTTTGCCCTGCCCTCCAGGTGGTTGGCATTTACTACGTATACTGCTCCTCTTGCCTCCGCTTCTAAAAAACTGTAAAACGGAGGTAATTTTAGTAAGCATTCAAGCGCAGTCAATGGGCTAGAGCTCATTGCACCACATATGGCATGCCTGGCCTGTCGTTTTATTCTGGTTACTTTGACCCTTGAGGCTCTTTAATGTCCCTGGTTGATGCCGTTGGTTGGTTTGAACTCTAATGCTAATGCTTTGCAAAGAAAGAGATAGACTATGATTTAAATGATTCAGAAAAAGAAAGGACACATTAGAGAAACATAACTTTTTTAAATTACAGCGATCCTGAAAGTCATGCTTAAAAACAAGTCGCTGCGTTGCTATAAATTTTACTTGTTCCTAACCTAGTCTTGATAAAAGGAATTTCATTAAAATCAGCTGAAATTTAGGTAATATGTATGCCTAAAAGCCTACATCATGTGACAAAATGGCAGCTGACGACCGTTATATTGATTACTATTTAAAAATATAAGGCACTTCGGGATCAGTGGCAATCAGGTCCGGCCTGGGTACGTTGGGGCCCCGGCGGGAGAGCAGAGCCAAGGGCCCCGTAACCAGTGACGGATCCAGGAAGTTCGGGGGGAAGGGGCCAAAAAAATTGCGAGTTTTCGTAAGTTTGAACTCAGAAGTTTGGCACTACATGAAACTATAATGCAAAAATTTTTAAAAAATAAAGTTTTTTTTACGTAAAATTTTTAAAAAAATGTTAATTTGTGTGAAAAGTTTTAAAAAACTTTAATTATTATTACTTTTCTAGCCCGCGCAGCAATAGCTAGAGTAGAGATAACACCAAAACCTAACATTTACCTATAGATCCATACATCCAGGCCCAAAGTAGCCCTGGGCTTTATGTACCCCAGAGCAAGCAGCCCCAGGGCCCCTGCTCGGCCGCCGGGGCCCCGGTGGGGATCCACGCCCTCCCGCCCGGGCTAGTCTGGGCCTGGTGGCAATCCAATGAAATCAAAAAATCAAAATCGGTTAAGCCAACTGCTAAATTTACTTGAAGTACTAGTCGCAGTTGAGTACAAAATTGATAGGTATACCTATAATGTACGACATGCTTAAATTTTTTGTTTTGATGCCCAAAGCGCACTTGCGAAATTATACAGTTTTGTATTTTCATGAATCAGGTTATTGGGTAATTTTGTACTCAACTGCGACTAGTAGTTACAAGTAAATTTAGCAGTTGGGTGTTTTTTTATTTTAAAATTTTCCAACTTTTAGGTTTATTTCTTATTTAGCCTTATAAAAAGCACTATGCTTTATGCATTTACAATTTATTTAGCTTTACCCAAAAAGTTCGTGTAGATTTTCTACGGACGCGAACAGTGTTACCTGCAGTGGGGTGCAGGTGGAGGAGGAAAGAGGGAGAAGGCAACATTCTAAAATAGTGTCGAAAAAAATCTTAAAGCGTATGCCGAAAGAATTTTTGAAATTGCTCTAAATTTGTGAAAGGTATAGCTACAACTATTACTAATAAGGAGGGTGGGGAGAAGAGAGGGCGAGGAAGGAAAAATTATGCGAATATGGTTTTTGAATAGGGTAGGGGGAATGACAGGAGGGGAGATGGGTGGGAGCAGAAAGGACCACAAAGTAACTACAGCAAATTAGAGGACATTTTGCGATGGGCAATCAAAGAAATTTCAATAAAATCGCCTGAAATTTGGATATTTTGTATGCCTTAAAGCCTACATCATGTGGCAAAATGGCGTCTGAAGACCACCATGTTGATTCCTGTGTAAAAAAATATAGCCTATAGCACCTTCGGGATCAGTAGCAATTCAACGGCACCTATTTCATCAAAATCGGTTCAGCCGTTTAGCCTGTAGTGTGACACAAACATATTCAATTACATACAACAATCGAAAAACATTACGAATTCTATTTTTATTTGTTCCAATTTTTCATATACTAAAATTTTGTCTTAAACAAAAAAATTTTAGTATTAAATTTATATTTATCCTAACTAGATGGGTTAATTATTAGTTAATATAAAATTTATCTAAAGCAAAATTGCATTAAATTGCGAGAATTCAACGCAAAAAATGTAACTTGCATTCTAAATTTAATAATTATTATTTTAATTCTTATTTCTGTATTTTATATACTTATGACACTACTAGCGTCCTCTATCGTGTTTTTCACATATGTATCAATAAAATTTTAAATATAGTGATATGGTTTCCAATAGAGGATGAAGTGCTGTGCGCCTGTCCGCAAAACACAGAGAACATGTGTGAGACCGTGAGAAGCGGGTCGCCATGTCCGAAACCGACAAATTTTAAAAATTAAAAGATATAGTGAACATTCACTTTAAAATTCCGCTAATAATTAAAATAATCGTGCCACCATCGTTTTGGAACTTCAAGCCACGTAGCTCTTCTCTAAAATTATATACCTAGAGCTCTGGAACTTCAAAGCAGCCAGCGGTAAGTCCCTCTCCATGAGGCTATATCACCATTTTCTTTCCCTTTCAAATTTTCGCTGCAATTTTTAATTAATTTCTTTCCTTAGTTAAATGAATTTTTTGCGCCAATGTTTATAATAGTCCACTGATTCTACCACAACCCAATCTGAGCCATCGGAGTGCTACACCCTTCCTTTTGCCGTGCTACAGTTGAGTAATAATTAAAAAAAAAATGTTTTTATATGTTTTACATCAGCTGATATACATATCGAATTTATTTATTTTATTTATAAGCTCATATATCTTAGGATTTATTTTTCAATTTAAATATTAATATAATTCATCGTTGCAGTTGTCATTTGTACAAGTATTGCAATGAATGACGCCTCCTATGCTGTTCCTGATCTGGTCGCATACCTCAACACGTTCTCCACTATCTTTTTCAATATACTTTGGAGCGCATGATCTTGAGGTAACATCGATAACTAAAAAATTAACAATAATAACATGCATATTATGCTGTTTTTTAACTAATTAAAAAGGTTTTCTCACACTCCCATAACCACATTTTTTAGACAAAAATAAATCGATTTAAGTCAATTTAGTTCAGTCCGAAATTGCTCTATTTCCGAGAAAATAAAAATAGATTTTTTTAAATATTATTAAAAAATTTTTTTACATATTACTTTCGAAATTAATAACAGAGGGTTTTTTGGGTTGCGATATCCGAATCTGGACACCCATTGTGGCGGTTAGAGGACGCTTTATAATGCAGTTCTGATGGATTAAAATCAGCATAACTTTTTTCTTAGTGTTGTTTTTTTGTTTTTTCCTAAGCAAGTTTAAGCTAAAAAGGTACTCTTATTAAAATCCGATAATGTAGGTCGCTTTCGTGATATTTCGGTTTTTAGTGTTTGATCTCGTACCAAAATATTCAAACTAACTTGATTTTTTTTTAACGCTATTAGGAGAAAATTTGGTCAGTTAGTTAGTAGTACCAAATGGAATATGCTACAATACTGTTAATTTAGTAATTTTAATTTTTAATTTTTTTTATTCAGAATAATTTGATTATTCCCAAGCGGCAGTGAGTGCATAAAAATATTTAGTTAATTATTTTGTTAACAGAAAAAGTAAAAATATCCAGTGAGAAAAAATTATGGTCATTTCAAACCATCAGAAATGCAGTGGGAAGCGCCAGGGTACCAGCTTTGAAAATAATATGTTAAAAAAAGTTCATAATGACTAAAAAATTAGATTTTTATTTTTTTAATTTTAACACACTGTAACTCGGAAACGGAACAATTTCGGACTGAAGTGTACAGACCTTTTCGGGAGACCCTGTATTTATATATCTACTAAAATCGCTTCTTTCTTTTACTTTTCTTCTTAGGTTACAAATTGTCCATTGGTTGAATGTTCTTACCTTTGGGATTAGAAGTCCATTTAAGGGACATCTGTACGAAATAAAAGATAGCGGCCCAAAGATTTGAAAAATTCACAACTTTTTCATTTGTGAACCGATTTTTGTAAAACTAATTTATTTATTATTTTATTTCCCTTATAGTTTACTTTTAGCAAAGCTATTCGTATAAGTTTAAAATAAAAAGTAAAGAAAAAAAATAAAACGGCATCACGTTTTTCTCAAAATTATAAGAATAAAATGTATAAAAACTTCTAACCCATTTTCCTTTAAACATAAAACTTCTATTATGCGGCTTTTTTTTTATGGACAGACTGCGGGCCAGAGATCTCCTTAAACATTAAATAACTAAATTTTCAAGAATGATCGTGCAATAATGTTTCTTATAGTAAAATCAGTCAAGAAGGCCATGAGGCTTATAAAAAGGACATAATTATTTCTGTCAGGTATAACATTGATACCCGCTGGGTTGACAAATGTCGATAAATTTATTTGTTATTGTGCAGTCAACTTTAGTCGAACAAATGTAACAAGTTTCAAAAGATATAGCTTGGGGTTGATTTGCTTTTTTAAATACGCTATAGATGTGCCATGTGCAGTGTAATTTCAAGCTTATATATTTTGGTCACTTTCGGTCACTTTTAATTTAATAATTTCCGTTTAGCTCCGGTTCGTTTTTAGCTCACTGTCGGCCACTTTAAATGTCTTGTAATCACTTATAGTTTTTTTAGTTACTACCCGTTTACTTTCAGCAACTTCTAATCGTTTTCAGGTAAATTCCGGATAATTTCGGTTTACTTTTTGTTACTTCCAGTAAACTATGAGGCAGTCCCGCTTACTTTTAAATCATTTCCGTTAACTTCCAGCCTATGCTTCCAGCTTTCTGTTAGGCACTTTCGGTTCACTTTCAGTCACTTCTGGTCACTTATAAGTCATTTTATGTTAGGCCCGGTTCACTATCAGTCACTTCCAGTTCATTTTCAGTGACTTTCGGTTTACTTTTGATTACTTCTAGTTACTTTTAGCTAATTTTTGGTAATCACTTCTGATTCAGTTTTAGTCACTTCCGGTTACTAAGTCTTTGCCGGATACTTTCGGATTTAGTTTAGTCACCTTTGATTCACTTTTGGTCGCTTTCGATCACTTCTAAGTTATTTCCGAATACTTCTGATTCGCTTTTCCTTTACTGTCGGTCATTTTTAAGTTTCTTCTTACTCTAACTTACGGCATAGTTTCAGTAACTTCAGGTCTCTTTCACTTTCTGTAAAGTATAAATCACTTTCGGTAACTTTTAATTTACTTCCGGCTACTTTGAAGTAATTTCCGATAATCTCTCGCTTTTTCTTAGCACTTCCGTTTTACTTTCAGTCACTTCCGGTCATTCCTAAGTCATTTTTGGTTAATTCCGATTACACATAGTCACTTCCTGCTATTTACGATTAACCTCACCTTACGGTCACTTCCAGTTCACTTTCCGGTAACTTTCGGTGATTTTTAAATAATTTCTGGTCACCTTCGGTTCACTTTCGATCACTTTCGGTCACTTTCAATAATTTTTTTAAAATTTAAATTATTTTCTGTCACTTTGGGTTAACATTTTGTCTCTGGTGAATTTTACTACGGAGATGGACTATTGGAGAAGAGCAGCAGGGAAATCAAAAAGAGAAAGAGTTACCAATCAAAGAATAAGAGAAATTATGACAGTGGGTGAACGTACTCTAGTGGATGATATAAGAACAAAACAACTGGTGTGGTACGGACATGTACAAAGAATGGATGATGGAAGACTACCTAAACAAATATTACAATGGAAACCAACTGGCCGAAGAAAACGAGGAAGACCAAGGAGAAGCTGGAGAGAAGGAATAGATAGTGAAATAAGAATAAGAGGCCTCGATGATGAATTATGGGCAAACAGAAACGAGTGGAGATTGGGTATCGGAAGACGTAGAACGTTGTGAAACCGATAAATATATATATGAATTTTAAATATTTTCCGGTCACACCCGGTTCGCTCTCAATCACTTCCGGTTCACTTTAAGTCAATTTCGGTCATTTTAGTTTACTCTTTGCAGTACATTTTCCGAGTTTTCTGGGACATTTTCAGACTTTTCCTGGACATTTGCGGACTTTTCCAGAACATTACCAGACTTTCCAGATTTTTTAAATACACTTTGAGACCTGTTTCGAGCATTTTCAGATTTTGGTAGAAAATCGTTAGACTTTTCCTAAACATTTTTAGGCCTGTCCAGAACACTTCCAGAGTCTAAAAAAACGCCAAAAGATAGATTTTATAAATTAGATATTAGATCGTCATAGTTAAAATTATTTTTATGTGTTTAGAGTATCAGAATATAATTTTGCGGTTAGCTATAAGACCATCATGTTTACGGAATACTTTCTAAAAATAGTTTAAATTAAAAGTTAGTCAAAGTTAATTATTTTTTTACTCTTAAGCTACTTAATTTACATATGTTTTTGAAATACTTTTATCATATCACTAAATTCATAACATATCAACATTAGTACAAAAAAGCACCAAAATACAAAAAAATTGTCTACAACTTCGACAATCAAGTTTTTTTTTAACTTTGTTAAATTTGTCAAATAATTTCATAGTGCTAAATCAAATAAAAAAATAAAAGTTCTTAAATGTTTTTATTTATTTACGACTAGCTACTAAGTATTAGTAAATAAATAAATCCAATTGGATTGAACTGAATTGAGTCATATATCACTTGGGTATTATTTTGATAGAATTATTAAAAATATGGAAAACTTTTTCTCACAACTTTCTTGGAAACACTGAGAATAGGCTAAAAAACTAATAAAACAGGTTTATGTATTCGAAACCGTAAACGGAAATGACCTTTTCTTGCAAGGAATCTAAATCCAAAAAGATTTTTGAAAATTCGAACACGCTACTTTTTTGCACGAATACAAGGAGGAAGGAGGGAAGTAAAAATCGTTTTATATTTGGAAAAAGTTGTGAACTTTTCAAAAACTGTTTATAATAGCAGTGCCATGGCAACATGGTTACTCACCAAGCTTCCCTTCTGGTGTGGGTATCATAAAAGACGGAAGAAGCATATTTAAAGCCAGCTTATATTGAAGGCAAACCATTTCTTCTCCTTTAAATCCTAAAAAAAAGTTTATAGTGTACAAAGCTGAAATTCAGCCACAGTCCCGGACTGGCCAGGTCGACTAGTCGGCGATCGCCGAAGGCTCCTGGCCCAAGGGCCCCGAAGGGGCCTCGAACAAATTAACTTCGAGGCCTAAAAAAAGTGGTTTGTATTTGGGGACCCGAAAAGAGTGAGATCGGTTCGGTTCGGTTCGGTTCATTTTAAATACTATTACTATATTTATCAGCAAAAGCTCTTACAGGTAAATATATTACAATTTTATAATAATATATGCTTCACGATGCTTCACATATTTAGAACATTCACTTTTAAACTTTATTAGCCAGTTACATTGTTTTAACTCCGAGGGAATACTATTGAATAATCTTAAGCTTACTCTGAACAAGGTGTCACTTTGGAAATCCTTAATATAAAAATTATTGGGAGTACTAGATCTAGTTTGATAATTATGAATATGCCCAACTTAGACTACTTCGTCCGTTAAATATGAAGGCAACATATCCACCAGTATTTACTAAAGTCCTACAATACTAGGTTTAAAAGTCTCATTTTTATTGAAGGTTTAACTTATTTTTCCCGTGAATGCAATAGTTTTTAATATTTGTAGAGTGGCCAGGCTAAATGATCTAAGTGCCAAAATATACAAATTTTAGATTTTCCACCCAAAATGGTGTAGGTGTCAAGGCCAATATGGGGCTATAAGATCTAAGTGTAATTTCCCCGTAACCGAACCGAACCGAACCGAACCTTATGCTCCATATGGCATATTTAAAATGACGTTATCCGTAAGTCTGCTGGTATAAATTGTACAGTTTTTTTAGTTTTCCACAAAACTGCTTTTTGACACTTAGATCAATTAGCCACTCTACATTTATAAAAATTGTTCATTAATACCTCGCGATATGGGTCATCTTTTTTCATTGTAACAAAGACATTATTTCCAAACAAAGGTTAGAAATAAATAAAAATAATATAATATTTTGGTTTAAAAATGGTAGCCATAATTAAACCTCCAGACGTCACTAGGAAATGTCAAATAAAAACGGTGTAAGTCAGTGTCAGCTGTCCGCTATAATTTACAAGTTAATTTTTTAGACAAGTTAGCGACGACTAAACAGACGGTCGATTATTTTGGTGAATGTGTAATTAAAAAGGGATTCTAATATATCTTGTGCTTTTTACAGTATTTAAATATTGATAAGTATTTAATACTACATGGCATCTACAGATATAGTTTTAAGTTATTTATGTATTATTTATACTTTGAATATTTTTGTATATAAGTTTTTTTGCCAATCATGGATTATTTCCATTATTTATCGAACTTTAAACCACCCCTCAGGGGTGGCACTACAATTTAAGACTAGTTTTAGCGGGAATCCTACGACTGCACGGACTAAATAAGCCCCACAATATTCAAAATGAGGAGCAATCATGGATTTGTAAATAGTAAGTTTTGCAAATAATGATACTTTGTTATTTAACCTGTACATAAAACATGCTTTTTTGCAATTTTTCGTTTTATATAATCATATTTGGAGCCCCTCCAGACTTGACATAAATCCGCTGATATCTTAAAAACACCTTAAGTGATTTAATTTTGGTTAGCAGATTTTTTTAAATAAGACGGTCGTGAAAAATACTCTGCCAATATATGGGCCCCTAAGCTCACACTAGGTACTATAGTTATAGTGTACGTGTGAGCTAATATAACTAAAAACTGAAGTATATTTTATTTAACTCCAGACTAAATTACCTTTTGTTTGATACCACACAAGCCATGTTTTGACTTAAACTCAAATTTTTGAAATCTACCTCCACCCTTAAAAAAAACAAAAAACTAAAATTTATTTTGTTAAACTCCGGACTCAATTACCTTTCGCTTGATATCACACACGCCATATTTTCACTTAAACTCTAATTTTTAAAATATACCCCCACCCTTTTTTTTTAAATAAATTAAAGTGTATTTTGTTTAACTGCAGACTCAATTACCTTTCGTTTGATATCACACACGCCATATTTTCACATAAACTCTAATTTTTAAAATATACCCCCACCCTTTTTTTAAAAATAACTTAAAGTGTATTTTGTTTAACTGCAGACTCAATTACCTTTCGTTTGATATCACACACGCCATATTTTCACATAAACTCTAATTTTTGAAATCTACCCCCACCCTTTTATTTGGTTTCTGTTCAGTGGATTTTGTTCATTTTTAAATGGGACCATCTCGACCCAAGACCCAGCCTAGGTACCAAATTTCAATAAAATCGGCCAAGCGGTTTTTGAGTTATGCGCGTTGGTCGTTACAGACAGACAGACGGCGCAACAAAAAAGTTTCAAAATCATCTGAAACGCAAAGATATATAAAAAATTTTGAAATCGGAGCAACTTTTTTTTTCTCGAAAAAATTAGGATCACCATAGCTCACACTACTATAGTATAGTATATGTGTGAGCTAAAAATCAAATTTCTCAATTTTAAACCGAAAAAGTGTGTTATTTATAAAATCTACATAAAACTGGGATGTGGCGAATCCAGAGTGGCCTGGGTCTCCCCCCCTTCTTGAAATCTTTAGTTCCAGTAAATAAATAACCATAAATTAATTTTAAAAAAAGTACAGGAAAATTATCATATTTTCTAAATATTCTCGCAGTTTATTTACATATAATGGCAAACTTCGGAGATCAGACTTATTATAAACCGGATTTTTTTTAGTTTTTGCTGCCTTATTTGCCTATTCTCCGGACATCCAGGAATCGCCAGTGAAGCTAGGTTTTATATTACTAACTGAGTTTGCCCCCAGATTAAGGTAAAATTTTTGTTGACTTTTTATTAGAATCACTGAAATAATCGCACAAGGAAAAACTCGCATCATCGAAAAGGTTCGCACGGAAAAAGCGGACAAAGGAAAAATATATAATTGTTTAGTCACTTGAATAACTCCTAATACGGGGTTCTATCGATTTCATGAAATTTTGCTTCATTCTGCCCTTCAAAATTTTTCCAAATTCATATAAAATAATAAAAGTATAATTTCAACCCTACCGACAGAGACGAGGTGCAGCTCTTTGCGGTCCGACCACAAAGTATTTGTTTTCCGATCGACCGAGCCCAGGTGGATGGACGGCACCTGATTGGCAAATTTTTTTGAGATGCGCTGTTAATTGCTTTCGGTTGTGCTTTTCGGGACCCCTTTAGTCGGCGGTATGCAGAGTTAGAAAATAAATCAGTGTCGTTCCTGTAGGTGCAGGAATAGAAAGTTTTATTATCTATTTTTATTTCTTTAGTTTACGCCATAATTAAATGAAATAATTTTCATGAGTATATCTACCGCCGCCCATGTCACTTTCTATAAAGGATATGCCGATGGTCGGCTTTTATCTTTGTTCAACTGACTTTGCAAAAACTATAACACCGGCACACAAAGTAAAAAACTGGTCTATAGATTTGACTAGAGTCCCTGTATGTTTACATACAGGGACTCTAGATTCGACCAGACCACCTTATTACATGTCTTTCAGTGCGCAGAATCCAAAACAAGATCTCTTTTGCCTGTACACCCCCTAAATTTGGAGTAAATTGCGAAAACGCTTGATCAAATCATGGTAATTTCCCATTGTGAAAAAAAATTCAAAATTTAAAAAAAAGTGGTTTTCAGACATTTAATTAAAAATTTGCCAAGGTGGACTCATGATAAAGGAGCCAGTCCGGGTCTGCCAACAAGGTTAATCGTGAAGTAGTTGCCGGTAGTAGGTATAGAGGAATTACTCTATACAGGGTGTCGCATTAAGGATGGCAGCCGAATTTGTCTTTGAAACTACTATCGCGACGACTTCGAAAAAATTTTTTAGAACAAAAGTCACCTAAAATATTTTGGTTTCTGTAGTTCCCCGCTAGGAGCAGTAATCACATCACCCTCCTGTACCTTTTTGTTACTTCCCCAACGGAAGGCAATGAAATTTTTATTAAAAAATATAGTACACCTATGCGGTAACTAAACTTGTTTTAATTTCAGGAAATAGTCCATATTATGGTGAAGTCTTTGAATAGGAAATCAAAAAGGTTATTGTCTTCCTCCACTAATTTTTAATTTGTTTTAAACAAATCGGGACTATTTGTTCATTTGTTTCGTAAGCAGAAACTTACATCTTCAGGGGACATTACAGAACTAAATTAGCACAACATTTTGAAAAACTGGTTAAAAAAAGTCCTGAACCGTTTCAGTAGCTAAACATACATAGGCATAGTTGGAACGTACAGGGAGTGAATCAAAAGTTGGTCATTATTGCAACCGAAGTGCAGAATTGTAAGATCGATATTATTGCACTCACAGACACAAAAAAGAAAAGAACAGGTATGAATAGTGTCGGTAATTTTGACCATATATTCACTGGATTCCCAAAAGAAAGCAGAGCAGCCAGAGGGATATCTTTAATTATAAAGAAAAACCTAAAAGATAACATTACAGGCTACGATTGCATTAGTGAAAACATACTTCGAGTGAACATGAAGATGCTTGGACATAATATAAGCATAATAGCAGCCTACGCACGATCAGATGATGAAAGAGTAGCTACAAAACAAATGTTCTTTGACCAACTTGATGAGACCAATCACCAAAATCGGTAATACCAGAGAAATAATTATGCTTGGCGATTCTAATAGCCGAACTGGTAGACTAACCCAAAGCAAAGTGATAGGACCATTTGGAGAGGAAGTAACAAATGATAATGGCTTAAGACTGATGCAATTGTGTGAAACCCACAACCTAAAAATAAATAATGGTTTTTTAAACATAAAGATATTCATCGATATATCTGGATTCCGCCAACAAGAAATCTTAAATCAATCATTGATTATGCTATAGGTGGACAACACTCGCAATTGGTATGATGTGCGAGCACTTCGTGGTTTTACCTGTGGATCTGACCACCATCTGGTAAAAGCAAAAATATTATTCCCTTTAAGAAAAACAAATAAGGACGAAAGTATGAGAGAAAATTAAAACCTAGAATGCATCGAAGACAATCAAAAATATTACTTTAGAAGGCTAGAAAGCGAAAGTACTCAAAAATTGTATCAGAACCGATTCGATGAAAAATTAATAGACACAAAACACTCATTTGAAGAGATATATGTATACAAATATAATAAAGATCTTGAAAGAAGCAAGCAACGAAGCGGTTGGACACCAAGATAATAGAAAAAAACAGGAAGATGTGGTGGACGGAGAAAATACAGGAGATGGTCAAAGAGAAAAAACGAACATACTTGAAATGGCTCAGTACCCAAGAGCAAAGAGACCTAGAAATCTATAGGGAAATCAGAAATTTTAAACGCACAGAAAAAAAATTAAATGTTCGAACGCAAATGCCACGATATAAATACACACGTAGGAGGTAGGCAGAGTTCTGAAGTATGGAAATTCATTTCTACAGTAAAAACCCAACAAAAGAAAATTGACAGAACACTACAAGGGACAGCTGCAGGAGACGAGACCCGAATAACTGGCAGCCTCGCCGAGGAGAGACATAGAAGTACATGGAGAGGAAGTAATCATCGAAAAAGAAATGATAAAGAAAAGTATTAAAAAATTTAAATCCGGAAAAGCTAGCGGACCTGGGGGAATATATGCTAAAATGCTCAAATATGGATCAGAAAAACTACTTGAAAATCTTTATCAATCAATGCATAAACGGGAATCAATGCATAAAAGGAAACAAGCTGGATTGCAACAATTATAGAGGAATTTCAGTAACCAGTACTTTAAGCCGGAACAAGAAGAAGAAGTGCAAAGTGGGTTTCGTGCAGGCAGATCTTGTAGTGATAATGTTTTTTGTCTTAAACAAGTAATTGAGAAAAGGAGCGTCAGAAATGTAGAGACTCATGTTACCTTTGTGGACCTACAAAAAGCATATGATACCGTTCCAGTAGAAAAATTATGGAAAGTGTTAGATCAAACTAATATCAATTCTACATACATAAAAGCGATAAAAGAACTGTAAAAAGGGTCAAAACCTAAAATTAAAATTGGAAATTGACTTTCAAAAGAATTCCTGGTAACAAAAGGCTTAAGGTAGGGATGTTGTATCTCTCCAACTCTTTTTAAAATATATATCGCAGTAGCTCTAAAAAACTGGAAACGTAAAGTGCACGGCATGGGAATACAACTTAACGACCGATTTACCATATACACACTACAGTTTGCTGACGATCAAGTAATTGTAGCTAATGATAAAAATGACATGGAGTATATGACGAGAAAGTTAACGGAAGAATACCAAAAGTGGGGATTAACAGTGAACGTGGACAAGACACAGTACTTATGTAGTGGAAACGAATCCAGTGAGTAAGAACCAGACAATGGACAAACAATATCTCAATGCAATGAATATGTATACTTGGGTGTCACATTTGATGACAGGAACAGATTGTAAAGAGCTGGAAAAAAGAATAGTAAACGCAAAAAATGTCATTGGATATCTTAACAAAGTTTTATAAAGCAGAGAGATAAGAAAGAATGTAAAATTTAATGGTGAAAAGCAAGCTGTTGTATGGAATAGAGAGTTGTCGCGTAACAGAAAAATAAAAAATAAAAATGGAAAGTGTCGAAATGGATGCAATAAGATCAATGAGAATATCTAGAATGAATCACATAATAAATAAGATCATAAAAGAATGAACGGGAATCGAGGGAAGCATAACGGATGACATCACTAAAAGTAACTGATATGGTACGGCCATCTACAACGGATGAACGACGAAAGATTACCAAAGCTGGTCCTAGAATGGCAACTAATAGGGCGCAGAAAAAGAGGGCGTCCTAAACTTGAATGGCAACAGTGAATCCACAGATCAATGAGTCAAAAAAATCTGATAGATGATTGTCAGGATCGAAGGAGGTGGAGAATAGGCGTCGGACAACGTAGAAAAACTTTCTAAACCGACATAGTAGTAGTAGTAAAAGAAATCCGTAACAGCATCGTAAAGAGTGTAGTGTGAATATATCCATTGCTTTCAATGTAAGAATAATTTACTTGACATTTCAACGTGATGGGGTCGGTACGTTAAGTATAAATCCGCCGCCTAAGACGAAACAGTTAACTGTTAAGAGTTTATGGTGTTAATTAGTTCTTGGACCTCGTAAGTGTAGGTACAGCTTTCGAGGTGCTACGGAAAAATAGAATAGAACTTTTTTTATTCAATTAGATACGAAAAATTTCTGATATTTTTTATTATGTTATATTACTCACCTGTGCATTTTTTGGCTTCTCTTGTAGCATTGAGGGTTGAAACAATATGGAATGTTAATAACACCCATCGGATTATTATTATTTTGAGAATTTTCTACATTTGGATTGTTTTTAATTTTAGAGATCGTTAAGTCTATTAATTTCTCCGAATAACCATTCTGTTGTAAGTCCTTTTTCATGTTGTAGATTAAGGTGCCTAACTCTTTATTATTGCTACAAATATTTACGGCACTTAAATACAAACTACTTATAACTCCTTGTTTTATAGCAATAGAATGATTAGACTTAAAATTTAGGTACTCTCCCATGTAGGTTTTCTATAAAAGGTAATTACACGAAAATAGTTCATTTTGACATATTATACTGACATTATAGAAAGAAGGGAAATTGCCGACAAAAGAATAAACTCAGTGATAGCTTTCTTGGCTCCTATTCAAGAACTCGATAAATCTGTGGTATTATTGATAAACCTGTATCTATAAGGACAATTGGATAGAGAAAATCTAGGAGCCCTTATATTTGCTTAAGAAATTGAAAATTGAGAAATTTTTGGTCAAGTATAGTTTTCACGAAATTTTAGGTATTGTAACCATACCTGGGCAAAATAAAATTTATAGCATTCGATGGCCCGGGGTACAGAAATGCATGTAGATCTGTCGATCGAAAAGGCATGGTGAGTTCAAAGGCAGAAAAAATGTAGATGACACCAAAAATATGTTTATAAGTATTGTACATCCTCTATACAGAATTTGTCTGTCAGTCTGTATGTTTATCGGTTTGTCTCTCCATGTGTCTCACGAGATCTTTGAATCCTGTAACGATTTTTTTAATTTTTAATTACCTACCTGCTCAGATTAGATGTGCTACCACACTCAGGCAGTTCAGGAGACATTTAAAAAATGTTCTAGTGGATAAGTCATTTTATTCTCTTGATGAGTTCTATCAGGAACGTTTTATGTGGATAAAACCATGTACAGGACATACTTAATTTCATTTAATTTAAGTTAAATTCTCAATTAATCAATCTCCTAATTTTTATTTGCTGTTTGTCTGTTCTGTGTTTTGTTGTTTTTATTGATATATTGGTGGTACCTGCTGGGCTATTTCTGACAATGACGACAAGCTATAATGTGATTTTGTGATAACAATATTTAAGGTAATTTTATTATTGAATTTTATTAACGAAATAGGTAATATTTATGTGTATATTTTTTTTTATCATGGAGAAAAATGATTGAATTGAGATTTATAATATTATTAGTTTGAGCATATTATTATCTCTCCAAAGGAACTTTTTATAGAAGAAACAGCGTTTTTGATTATGTGATATTTATTATTTTATTTTTTGTCTCTTTTTTAATAATTTTACTTAACTTTTAACCGGTATTTTAATTATTTTATTAACTAGTTATTTAATTTGATTAGGTTTGTTAGTTCATAACCATAAAATTTGTTTTTAAATAAGTTTTTACAATTAAGGATATTTATATATATATGATGTTTTTTTTTAAGTGTTAGGTCTTCTGTATTTTTAATATTTTTGTGTTTTTTTTTTGTGAATTTTATTACCTGCTGATCTATTCTATTTTACTTAGCCTGCTTTGTCAATGGAGTAATTTATTCTGATTTATTCTGGACAATAAAGTATTTTTTGATTTGATTTGATTTGATTTGATTTAAATTAAATTTTAAGAAAAAATACTATGACTTCAATAGATACTGATATAAATCTAATTAAAATTTATTAAGTTCAACGATATTTTTTGAGGTTAGGAAATTTGAAAAGTAGCTACTTTTAAATGGTGCATAATATCGATTTGTGGTTTTGGAATTATATTAATCTGTTTCCGAAATCAGGTTGTAGATGTCGTAAGGTTATAAAAGACCTTTTTAAACTGTTTTTCTAAAATAAATATAATTATCTTTTCACTTTTTTTGAGGTTAGCGTTTAGTGTCTTATGAAAATTTTCCGATTTTGGTGACAATTTCATAACCATTTTCATATTAAGTTTTCCCACGTCGTTAAATGGAATAAATTCATCGAGCAATACCGGGAAATTTTTAATATTAATACTTCTACTCTAAGAGCAGAAATGACCGTTTTAAAGAATTGTATTTTTCGGTTAAATCAAACTGTTGGTCATGATTCTATCAAACAACATATAGCAGAAAACACCTATCCAAACCTCTACCAACTTTTTAAAGTTGCGAGTATTCTTCCAATTTCAAGTGCAACTTGCGAGAGGTCTTTCTCTGCCATGAGGAGAGTTTTTAATTGGCTTAGAACAACTATGACTCAAGAGAGACACTCAGGTTTGTCATTGTTATTCATAGAAAAAGATGTTGAGGTCGACTTAGACAGTGTGGTAGACGCTTTCAGTCAGCGACGTAGAAAACTTTCTTTGTAGAATTGCTGAATCACATACTTCCTGTGTATACATATAAATAAGTTGGTAAATGTATTATTAAATTTGTTATATTAAAATATTAGAACATTTAATGCGCGTATTTTTTTTTATTCATTGCACACTTTGCTGACTCTTTAAAACCTATGTTTGCTTTTTGTTCAAGATAGACCGGGGCCACGGCCCCCCCTGAAAAGCAAGGCTAGCTACGCCAATGTTAACAGCTTTGAATTTTTTTCTATGCAGTGGAGCTTTAGATAAGTGTATAAGGGTCCATCTCACCGACTTTTTTTTCGTTACTTAGTTTAAAGCGTTTCTTAATATAATCATAATATGACGTAATAAGGAACACTTAAGGATAAGTAACGAAAAAAAAAGTCGGTGGGATGGGCTATAAGCTACCAATTTTATAAGACATAGTTGTGTAGGTGCAAAAGTTTAGAAGATAAAAGGCATAATCTAAAAACACATTTTGCCCCCTTACGTGCCCTAGGAGCTAAATATATATATTTTTTGACAATCAAAGAATAATTACGTGAAGACCGATGTGCGTGCCAAGTTTTATTACTCTAGCTTAAACCGTTCAGAATTGAAAAAATAATTTGACACCCTAACCTTACTTTTTGACCGAGATAATTTTAGGTCTCTTAGCAAGTCAGGCAGTGTTGGTGGGATCATTAGTAGTCGATTAAAATAGATGTTGTAAAATTTTCATCAAAAATCCCACGAAGCACGCTATGGCTCCGGACTATACTTGCAAGATAGCAAAGAAGTTTATTATATAATATGTAAAGTTTCAAAGAAGAAAATTAAACAGGTATGTATGATTTTCCTACATTCTTTACATAATTGAGAAATTCACTTATAATAGGACTTCCTCCAAGAACCGCCAAATTTCGTTTCGAGATCTCAATCAATTACAAATTTATTGTCAGAGCATATTATTTTAAAAGGCTTTCCGTTTTCGGTCTAGAAGCTCATATTACTTTTAGGCAACAGACCATTTCCCCCTAACTTGACCCCGCTGGATCCGAATATCTCTGTTGCCAACTCGAAAAATCGACAGGGACGGAGAAAATCCCCCCCAAACCCCCAAAAACCTGTTTTTTTTTCAGTTTTATGCAATTTTCTCGAAAACTAACCTTTTTATCAAAAATTGCAAAGAACAGTTTTTTGTGGAGAATAAAATTCCCTTTCCAACGATGTATTCGTCAATAAGGTTAGGAAAAGCAAGTAGGTCTTCAGTGACGTACGTAAATTGGGACTATTTAGAAAAAACATGTTTATTATAGGTTTATCAAAATTTTCTCAAAAACTACACTTATATGTAGTATACTTTATTATAGAACATAACATTTTCTTTTAAAAACTTTATTAAAATGTCGGGTTGTTGCCATATTTAAGGCTTCAGGGGCGTACTAATATAAACTTATTTTCAAAAATAACTAAAATAATCAGTTTCTCTTGCATATTTAAATATCTTTTCTAACTAAGATTTTTATAAAAAAATGTGCCTTTATTCTTTACTGAGGATAAGAAAATTTCTTTTTAAATGATATATTACAAAGCGAGGTTAATGTTATGATAAATACTTCAAAAAGGTTCGTAATTTATACCTACTAAAATAAAATGTTTCCAAATTAAAATAAATTGTTTTCTGATTAGATTAGATTAGATTAGATATTTTGATTTATCTAAATAAGCTCTTTAAAGCAAAAAAACTCCGGTGGTTATAAGGGTAGGGGGTATAGGGGCCATGGCCCCCCTACGCAATATTTTTGTGCAGAAAGTAACAGTAGTAACTTTGACACAGGTGTTTTTGGTTATTTTTTTAAGCATATGAAACTAAAAATAAAGTGGTGAATCTTATACAACGGTTTGGAGGGGGGGGGCGGGGCATAATCATAATTAGGTACTCATTGGGAGCAACAACCAACCTGTCAACCTGTTAGGAAGAGTTTGATATTTTTTTGCCTTATACTTATGCAACTTAAGGACGCCCCTGGAGAGTTTTCTATACTATGGGTCACATTTTGTGACACACTGTTTAAAAAGACATTTTATTATCGGGCCCGCCGCCGAAGCCATAAAAGGTCGAAAAAAAATCGGCAAAATAAAATATTAAAAATACAAATTTACCATATCAAGTCGAATTGACCTGTCCAGTCGATGTGAATCCGCGGCCGTAATTTCGATCTTTTGTACTTTCGATCTTTTGTACTTTCGACCTTTTGTACTTTCGAACTTTATCCGCCGCTCTTTATTATCCACCGAATAGCCAATAAGACACAAAATTGATTAGTTTGGATTGATCTTAAAGAATTTCATTAAATTAAGAACACCACTGGAGCGGTAAATATAAAATAACTTCCACTTTGTTATACATCGTTTGAAAGGAAATTTTATTGGCTATGACGAAGTATAAAACATATTTTTTGATAAAGAGCTTGGTTTTTAAGAAAATTGAATAAAACTTATGAAAAATATGTTTTTTTTAATGATTTGTTGAAATCACCCCCATTGACGGACGTCGCTGGAGAGTTTGCTATAAGTCAAACCCCACCGAGTTTCATATTTTTAAAAAGGGAATTTCCCTGTCTACAAAAAAGTGTAGAACAAGTTTTTTCATGTTTAGCTTAGTTTTTGAGAAAATTAGATAAAACCTGTAACAAAAATGGTTTATTTTGTTTTTTCAAAAATTAATTTAATTTACGGATGCCCCTGAAGTTTTATTTATAAAACCGATTTAATCACGTTATACCTCATTTTGAAGGAAATTTTATTTAGTATACCAAAATATAATACATGGTTTTCTCTAGATATTAGTTTTTAAAAAAATTAAATAAATCTTGGAAAATACATAGGTATTTTTTCAACTGGGGGGTAGTTACCCTCAGTATTTCCCCCGAGTATAACCGAGAGTATAACCGCCGGTGCACTACCACAACGGCTGTAATATTTAGTCTACTTTCAGACTAGCTGAATGTTTCTTTCACGTTCACCATAGTATTTGTTTGATCGTAAACCATGATGGAGATGTATTTTATAAGTAGGTAACATAAGTACTTACAGAAGTTATTTTTTTTAATTGTTTCACGATATCAATAAAATCAATTCCCTATCTTTTTTCGACATCAATTTATAAATTATATAAAAACAGCATTACTCTAAAAAATATTATTTAAATGTAATTTACAAAATACTTGTGATTTATTTGTTTAAGAACTAAAAATGTCTCGTACTGTGCTATTTTCCATCGCATCATTTGCAGTTATTTTAGGTTAGTTTTTTTTAGTTTAATGTTAATAGAAGATAATAAACTGAATATACAGAGTGTAACTTGTAAAGGGTGGCAGAAACAACAAGAATATCTTTCCTCTTACATTTTGCATCAAACCTCTTTGTGTTTTAAGGCTTGTTTCCACATGCAACGATTATTGGCGCCACAAGCATGCCAGTTTCCTGGCGTCATTTCTGCTGGCGCCATTGGTGGATTTTTAGTTACATAATGATTAGGAAATTCGGTTCGGTTATATAATATATATATATATATATTTATTTCCTAATCATTATGTAACTAAAAATCCACCAATGGCGCCAGCAGAAATGACGCCAGGAAACTGGCATGCTTGTGGCGCCAATAATCGTTGCATGTGGAAACAAGCCTTAAAACACAAAGAGGTTTGATGCAAAATGTAAGAGGAAAGATATTCTTGTTGTTTCTGCCACCCTTTACAAGTTACACTCTGTATATTCAGTTTATTATCTTCTATTAACATTAAACTAAAAAAAACTAACCTAAAATAACTGCAAATGATGCGATGGAAAATAGCACAGTACGAGACATTTTTAGTTCTTAAACAAATAAATCACAAGTATTTTGTAAATTACATTTAAATAATATTTTTTAGAGTAATGCTGTTTTTATATAATTTATAAATTGATGTCGAAAAAAGATAGGGAATTGATTTTATTGATATCGTGAAACAATTAAAAAAAATAACTTCTGTAAGTACTTATGTTACCTACTTATAAAATACATCTCCATCATGGTTTACGATCAAACAAATACTATGGTGAACGTGAAAGAAACATTCAGCTAGTCTGAAAGTAGACTAAATATTACAGCCGTTGTGGTAGTGCACCGGCGGTTATACTCTCGGTTATACTCGGGGGAAATACTGAGGGTAACTACCCCCCAGTTGAAAAAATACCTATGTATTTTCCAAGATTTATTTAATTTTTTTAAAAACTAATATCTAGAGAAAACCATGTATTATATTTTGGTATACTAAATAAAATTTCCTTCAAAATGAGGTATAACGTGATTAAATCGGTTTTATAAATAAAACTTCAGGGGCATCCGTAAATTAAATTAATTTTTGAAAAAACAAAATAAACCATTTTTGTTACAGGTTTTATCTAATTTTCTCAAAAACTAAGCTAAACATGAAAAAACTTGTTCTACACTTTTTTGTAGACAGGGAAATTCCCTTTTTAAAAATATGAAACTCGGTGGGGTTTGACTTATAGCAAACTCTCCAGCGACGTCCGTCAATGGGGGTGATTTCAACAAATCATTAAAAAAAACATATTTTTCATAAGTTTTATTCAATTTTCTTAAAAACCAAGCTCTTTATCAAAAAATATGTTTTATACTTCGTCATAGCCAATAAAATTTCCTTTCAAACGATGTATAACAAAGTGGAAGTTATTTTATATTTACCGCTCCAGTGGTGTTCTTAATTTAATGAAATTCTTTAAGATCAATCCAAACTAATCAATTTTGTGTCTTATTGGCTATTCGGTGGATAATAAAGAGCGGCGGATAAAGTTCGAAAGTACAAAAGGTCGAAAGTACAAAAGATCGAAAGTACAAAAGATCGAAATTACGGCCGCGGATTCACATCGACTGGACAGGTCAATTCGACTTGATATGGTAAATTTGTATTTTTAATATTTTATTTTGCCGATTTTTTTTCGACCTTTTATGGCTTCGGCGGCGGGCCCGATAATAAAATGTCTTTTTAAACAGTGTGTCACAAAATGTGACCCATAGTATAGAAAACTCTCCAGGGGCGTCCTTAAGTTGCATAAGTATAAGGCAAAAAAATATCAAACTCTTCCTAACAGGTTGACAGGTTGGTTGTTGCTCCCAATGAGTACCTAATTATGATTATGCCCCGCCCCCCCCTCCAAACCGTTGTATAAGATTCACCACTTTATTTTTAGTTTCATATGCTTAAAAAAATAACCAAAAACACCTGTGTCAAAGTTACTACTGTTACTTTCTGCACAAAAATATTGCGTAGGGGGGCCATGGCCCCTATACCCCCTACCCTTATAACCACCGGAGTTTTTTTGCTTTAAAGAGCTTATTTAGATAAATCAAAATATCTAATCTAATCTAATCTAATCAGAAAACAATTTATTTTAATTTGGAAACATTTTATTTTAGTAGGTATAAATTACGAACCTTTTTGAAGTATTTATCATAACATTAACCTCGCTTTGTAATATATCATTTAAAAAGAAATTTTCTTATCCTCAGTAAAGAATAAAGGCACATTTTTTTATAAAAATCTTAGTTAGAAAAGATATTTAAATATGCAAGAGAAACTGATTATTTTAGTTATTTTTGAAAATAAGTTTATATTAGTACGCCCCTGAAGCCTTAAATATGGCAACAACCCGACATTTTAATAAAGTTTTTAAAAGAAAATGTTATGTTCTATAATAAAGTATACTACATATAAGTGTAGTTTTTGAGAAAATTTTGATAAACCTATAATAAACATGTTTTTTCTAAATAGTCCCAATTTACGTACGTCACTGAAGACCTACTTGCTTTTCCTAACCTTATTGACGAATACATCGTTGGAAAGGGAATTTTATTCTCCACAAAAAACTGTTCTTTGCAATTTTTGATAAAAAGGTTAGTTTTCGAGAAAATTGCATAAAACTGAAAAAAAAACAGGTTTTTGGGGGTTTGGGGGGGATTTTCTCCGTCCCTGTCGATTTTTCGAGTTGGCAACAGAGATATTCGGATCCAGCGGGGTCAAGTTAGGGGGAAATGGTCTGTTGCCTAAAAGTAATATGAGCTTCTAGACCGAAAACGGAAAGCCTTTTAAAATAATATGCTCTGACAATAAATTTGTAATTGATTGAGATCTCGAAACGAAATTTGGCGGTTCTTGGAGGAAGTCCTATTATAAGTGAATTTCTCAATTATGTAAAGAATGTAGGAAAATCATACATACCTGTTTAATTTTTTCTTTGAAACTTTACATATTATATAATAAACTTCTTTGCTATCTTGCAAGTATAGTCCGGAGCCATAGCGTGCTTCGTGGGATTTTTGATGAAAATTTTACAACATCTATTTTAATCGACTACTAATGATCCCACCAACACTGCCTGACTTGCTAAGAGACCTAAAATTATCTCGGTCAAAAAGTAAGGTTAGGGTGTCAAATTATTTTTTCAATTCTGAACGGTTTAAGCTAGAGTAATAAAACTTGGCACGCACATCGGTCTTCACGTAATTATTCTTTGATTGTCAAAAAATATATATATTTAGCTCCTAGGGCACGTAAGGGGGCAAAATGTGTTTTTAGATTATGCCTTTTATCTTCTAAACTTTTGCACCTACACAACTATGTCTTATAAAATTGGTAGCTTATGGCCCATCCCACCGACTTTTTTTTTCGTTACTTATCCTTAAGTGTTCCTTATTACGTCATATTATGATTATATTAAGAAACGCTTTAAACTAAGTAACGAAAAAAAAGTCGGTGAGATGGACCCTTATACACTTATCTAAAGCTCCACTGCATAGAAAAAAATTCAAAGCTGTTAACATTGGCGTAGCTAGCCTTGCTTTTCAGGGGGGGCCGTGGCCCCGGTCTATCTTGAACAAAAAGCAAACATAGGTTTTAAAGAGTCAGCAAAGTGTGCAATGAATAAAAAAAAATACGCGCATTAAATGTTCTAATATTTTAATATAACAAATTTAATAATACATTTACCAACTTATTTATATGTATACACAGGAAGTATGTGATTCAGCAATTCTACAAAGAAAGTTTTCTACGTCGCTGACTGAAAGCGTCTACCACACTGTCTAAGTCGACCTCAACATCTTTTTCTATGAATAACAATGACAAACCTGAGTGTCTCTCTTGAGTCATAGTTGTTCTAAGCCAATTAAAAACTCTCCTCATGGCAGAGAAAGACCTCTCGCAAGTTGCACTTGAAATTGGAAGAATACTCGCAACTTTAAAAAGTTGGTAGAGGTTTGGATAGGTGTTTTCTGCTATATGTTGTTTGATAGAATCATGACCAACAGTTTGATTTAACCGAAAAATACAATTTTTTAAAACGGTCATTTCTGCTCTTAGAGTAGAAGTATTAATATTAAAAATTTCCCGGTATTGCTCGATGAATTTATTCCATTTAACGACGTGGGAAAACTTAATATGAAAATGGTTATGAAATTGTCACCAAAATCGGAAAATTTTCATAAGACACTAAACGCTAACCTCAAAAAAAGTGAAAAGATAATTATATTTATTTTAGAAAAACAGTTTAAAAAGGTCTTTTATAACCTTACGACATCTACAACCTGATTTCGGAAACAGAGGGGCAAAGGTCGCTGTCTTTATTAAATGCGAAATTTAATAAGTACAGATAAGTTACCGATAATTTAAAGAGAAAAAGCCTAATTCCGCAAGACAAGGGCTTTTTTCTGAAATGTAAACATTATCTGAATGATTTTAAATTTTAATGCACCTATTTTATTTGAATATTTCCCGAATAATAATAGAAAAGGAAAAGTATGTATTTTCAGCGTCATGTTCTTTTACTAGTAGTCGGTAGGGGAGGCCTAAAATATCTTAGGGGGGGGCCTGAGGAACTTCAGGGGGGGCCAGGCCCCCCCTGGCCACCCCCTAGCTACGCCAATGGCTGTTAACGAGGCTCCCTAGGTAGGGACAAAAATGTTTGTAATTAACAATAAAAAAAAATAATTGACTTATACTCTGCCCTATGTCAGCAAATTTACACCAAACGGTTGCGGTTGACCACTTCTAGGGGTTGTAGGGTCCAACATCTTATTTTGACCTGACCATTGAACATATCATAAAGTTCAAAATAAGTCATCTCTAGGGGTTTTTTTTTTTTTTTTTTTTATTTGTCAAACACACTGTGTTTTTTTTATTACAATCTAGTCAGTAAGACTAATTAGCAATTTTGTTTTAACTTAATTTACTAGAAAAGTCAGATTTAAACTTAGGGTTCACTCAACAGTTCTCCCCGCTTTGTTTAGTCTGTAACTCACAATTGTGTTGTGTTTATAGCATTATTTTGTTTTATGTGTAATTCACTTAGTTTACTAGCTCAAACGGCTTCACTCTTTTAAGTCGTCGAACTAGCATAGTATTGTCTAGAAGCTGAATTGCTTCCACATTCACATGCCGATGGAGTCTATCTTCATGGCTTTTTGCGTACTTTTTTATAGTCTCTGCTACAGTTTCGATTTTTAGATCTCGATGAAGGTCACTATTTCGAACGTACCAAGGTGCATTCACAATGTTTCTTAATACTTTATTTTGAAATCTCTGTACAACTAGAATGTTACTCTCTTTACCACAACCCCATAGTTGAATACCATATGTCCATACTGGTTTCAGTATTTGTCTATAAAGCAGTAACTTATTATGAATTGTTAAATTGGACTTCCTTCCAATTAGCCAGTTCATTTTTCTATACCTTATCTCAAGTTCTTCTTTTTTTTTCTTAACATGTGCTTTCCAGCGCAATTTGGTATCAAGTGTCATACCTAGATATTTTGCCTGATTCGAATATGGTACTGGAATGTTGTTAATTGTTATTTGTATGTGATTTATATTTTTGTTTGTAAAATCAACATGACTTGATTTGGTTTCATTTAATTTTATTCGCCACTTTGTGGTTCCAACTGTGAATTTGGGTGACTGCATCCTGAAGTTTCTCTATGCATTTTTCAATAGATTTTTCTAGCGTCAATAAACCAGTATCATCGGCAAATGTTGCTAAGTGACAATTTTCTGGCTTTGGGATATCACAAGTGAATAATAAGTATAGATAAGGGCCTAGTATGCTACCCTGGGGCACGCCTGCTTGAATTTCTCTTAAATTTGAGTATGAGTCTTCCTGTTTTACTCTAAAATGTCTATCAGATATGTATGATTCCAAAATATCCGAATACTGTTTTGGCAGAAACCTTTTTAGTTTAAAATTAAGGACTTCATGCCACACTTTGTCAAATGCTTGTGCTACATCTAGAAAAACTGCAGAACAAACTTTTCCCTCTTCTAGTGCTTTTTCTATTATATTAGTAATTCTGTGTACTTGATCTATCGTGGAATGCTTGTCTCGAAAACCAAATTGATGAGATGGAATAATTTCTTGTCTTTCTATGATGGGTTTTATTCTTTTAAGCAATAATTTTTCATAGAGCTTGGATATAATTGGCAGCAAAGATATTGGCCTGTAAGATGACACGTCATGGAGTGGTTTTCCCGGTTTTGGAATCATGATAACTTCTGCAACTTTCCACAGTTTAGGTACGTACCTAAGCCTAAAAGACGCATTAATTAGGTTGCATAGTTTTACGATAGCTTTTCTGGGGAGTTGTTTTATGACTACCCCGTTAATAAGATCATACCCTGGGGCTTTTTTCGAATTAATATTTTTGATTTCTGTTAATATTTCTTTTGGTGATGTAAGCTTAATATGGTCCTCGATTTGATGGGGTTCATTTAAATGAAAGTGTTCATCTGGTGCTTCGTGGGGCTGAAATGTTTTTTCTAAATGACTTGCAAAAATATCTGCTTTTTCTTCGTTACTCCTTGCCCACTGGTTGTTAGATTTTCGTATGGGTGGAATTTGGATAATTGGTCTTTTAAAATCTTTGGTTGCTTTCCAAAGGGAATAGTCGGTATTTTTATCATCTGTAAGTTCATTAAGAAAATGGTTAATAGATTCATTTTTTATTACTAGAATTTCTCGCCTAATGCGCTGCGTCATGTTGTTGAGATTGGTTTTGTCCCGAGGATCACGGCTTTGTTGCCACTTTCTTCTTAGTTTCCTTTTTTCCAATATAAGGTCTATAATTTCCTTTGGATAGTTTTTTCCCTTAAAAATTCTCTTTGGTTTTGGACTGTTTTCCCAAGCTGCTTGTTGAATATTTGTAACAAAATAATCAACTTTTTATCGATTTGTTCTGGCGTTTGCAATGGTACTGATAGGTTTATTTTTTCTGACAGACTTTGTTTAAAACTAATCCAGTCAGTCAGTTTATTAACTAGTGAGATATTTGCTTCTTTCTTTATTATGTTTTTACTAAGAGTTAGAATAATAGGTGAATGATCTGAGTGTAAATCAAAACTTTCTTCTATATCTACAAAACTTAAAGATATATTTTTTACTATAAAAAAATCAATTAGATCTGGAATTTTTCCTGGATCTGTTGGATAGTATGTGGGCTTACCAGTTGATATCGGCTCACATTGATATTCACTAATAGCTTGCAAAAGTTCTTTTCCTTTAGAGTTCGTCAGTCTAGATCCCCATTAGGTATTTTTTGCATTAAAGTCACCTCCAATTATAAAACGGTTTCCTAATTTTCTGAGAAAATTAAGATATTGATTTTTCTTTAGTAAGTGCCTTGGTGGTATGTAGACAGCACTTATGACTAATGTATATGTTTTGGTTTTTACACTTACGAATGTAGCTTGAATCCCTATGGTTTTATATCCCATCTCCTCATAGTGTGATATATTTTCTTTAATTATTACAGCACTTCCCCCATGTGCAGTATTGCTAGGGTGAGTTGTATGATACACTTTATAACCTTTAAATTTAATGTGAGACTGGTTAGTGAAATGCGTTTCTGACACAAGACAGACGTCAATTTTTTCTATGTCTAGAATAACTTGCAAGTCTTGCTGATGCAAGGCCAACACAAAAATAGAGGCCACGACCCTGAAAAAATCAGCTGTTCTCCCGGGGCTGAATTTTACATTGAGTCTTATGGGAGGTCAGACGTTTTTTTATGATATTTTCAAAATGGCACTACAGATTTCCGCAAAATTTCAGTGAAATATTCTCAGACACCATCTCGATATTCCACTAAAGGTTTGTAAGGAAGCAACATGATTAAAAGGTTAAAATCTTCAAGATTTAGCATTTCTTATTTTGAATTCAAATTACCCGCCCTGTACCACATGCCAACTGTTATATTTGACATGAATTTGACTTTGTCACATGTGATTGTCACAATCGCTTCTGCTTTAAACTTAATTTTTGTGTGAGCTAATGAAGCGGCGATGAAAAATTAGGGCTTACTACACATTTAAAAAAAATTGTTCTGCCAGAATAAAGTAAAAACAATCTCAAAAACGGCTTTATTTTAAAAAAAATCAAATATCCATGAACCGTCATTCCAACTTCAATATTTTAAAGACAATCAGCTGTGTCGTAACGTGACCATCAAAAAAAAATCAGCCCCGGATGTGACGTCAACAAAGTGGAGGATCGTGGCCCGTCCATTTTGATAGCCCTGGCTGATGTTGCAAGAGACCATTGGCATTCCAAGGTAGGATTCTAAGATTACTGACCATTTTGAGGCATATTGGTAGCTCCGTTATTGCTACTTTCTAGTTTAGTTAATCGCTCATCAAGTTTGTTCAATTTCTCCAAAATTAATTGTAGTGTTTGCTCCATAGTATTTTGACTACTGATATTAATATCAGGTATAGTAGCTGTTGCTGCTACTTGGCTGTATGTCCTTGTCACAGAGTTTTGTGTGACTGTGTTTCTTGTCTGTTGGTTTTGTCTATTTGTACTCACGTTTGGTATGAGATTCGGTTTTTTAGGTTTATTTTTCAATTTTTGTATTTCCTTAGCAACAAGGCATCCTCTGTAGTTAGCAGGATGCTTGCCTCCACAGTGGATGCATTTTGGCTCAGATTCTTTTGGTTTGGGGCATTCTACAGTAAGATGTTTCCCCGTGCATTTTACGCAACGTGGTTCTTTAGCGCAATATTTTTGCGTGTGTCCATAAGATTGGCATCTTTTGCATTGAGGGACTAACTTTGAGGTTTTTAGTGCTTTTATTTCCACTTCAATCCCAAGGATACTGGAAATTTCAAAAATTTTCTTCATCGTGGCTAAATGTGAGCATAAACATGTTAAGAGGTTGTCTTGTTCTCCATTTAAGTTTGTTGCTGGCCTCCAGTGCCTTAAAACCTTTTTTTTGTAGATCAGCTACAATTTTTTGTGGGTCACATGAGAAGTGTAGCCTATTCGCTATTACTCTAATTGGCCTTATTTGTTTGTTTTCGTATGAGTGCCATTGATGCTTTATTTCATTAAGCATTTTAGTAACCAGCCGATAGCTGTCTGCGTCTTGTACATTTATTTTAATATTTTCGTTATTTAAAACTTTTATTTTAACTCCTTGTATGATATTTAACTTTTCATAAATATCATTAAAATTATTTACGCCATTTACCATAATCGGTGGAGGTAATGGAGCTTTTTTAACCTTAGTTGGGGGTTCTTCATTTTCTGTTTTATTGGAGGGCTCTCCAGTGCCCGAGCTTTGTTGTGGTGGTGAGAGTGAAGTATCCATTCGACGTTTTTTCCAACCTTTTCCTTTTTGTCTGATCCACTCAGTTTCTCTTGCCCGATCGTCCTCATCAGTAATGTAGTCCATGTCAGACTCTTCTTTTTTAGTGACTTTTGTCTCTAAATCTGCAAATTTTCTTTGCATATTTTCCAGTTGACTTCGGAGATAATCCACTTGCACACTAAGTGAATTTTTTTCGTTTTGGGATTTTTTCCATTCGCTATATAAAACTTCTTCATTTTGTGTTCTAGCATGGCTATCCTGAAATAATTCGGCATTATCCATTTTTTCTTGATTTTGTTTGGGCTTTTCGCTAATTTTTAAAACAAGTTTCACAGGTGATGGTACACTTTTTTTGCTTTTAAACATGATATATTATTTATAATACACATTGTATACAGATTCTCAACACAGGTATCTCGCGCGCGAGGTTTTTTGTTTCTAGGGGTGACCCTTACATAGAAGATATAAATTTTAAAGATCAAGCCATTTTATCAGATGAACTCGTTGCAAATTTAAAAAAAGGTAATTTTTATGGCAATTTATATCGGACTTCGGGTCCATTACCTATGACAAAAAAATTTTATGGCCCCTAGGGCTTCAATTTTTTTAAACATACTAAACTGGAGGGTAATAGTATATAATACTTTAATTTATTGAAACCTAGTTTTGCAGGTGGAGTAGCGTGAAAGATATATGGGATAGTCTAAAAACAAATTTTACCTCCTGACACCTTCTAGGACTATGAAGATAATTTTTTGTCACAGGTGAAAAATTAGCTTTTTTTAAATTTGCAATGATTTCTTTTAATAAAATTGCTTGAGCTTTAAATATATCCCCTATGCAGGAGCCGCCCTTAAAGATGAACATTTTGGTATTTTATGATATGTGAGCAACTCAATAAAATATCTTGAATACGTGATTTTCTGATTTTATGGTGGGGTCAATATAAGATGTTGGCCCCTTACAGCCCCTAAGAGCAGATGCAAAGTATAAAGAATATAAAATTAAGAAGTGCTCAACCGCAAACGTTTGGTGCAAATTTGTTGTTATAGGGCAGATTATATTTCAATTAAACTTTTTTTTTATTTTAAGTTATAAAAAGGGGCAGGGTCGGACTGTGTACGTAGGGGCCACGGCGAGAGAGCAGGCCCAAGAGCCGCGTAACCAGAAAAAAACAAGGCTTATTTTCTCAAGTTATTATAAACTTCTTCTTTGAATTTGATTTAAATTGATTGGGCTCAGTAGCAGATCCAAGATGTCCGGGGGAGGATGGGCCAAGGAGGCAACAAAAATATTTTTTTTTTGCGATTTCAAATAAGCTTATGCTCTAAAGTTAGCCATTACACTCAAATAAAAAAATTTTAAAATAATTTTTTGTGTAAAAAAATTTATTGTTAATTTTTGTGATTTTTTCTTAATTAAATTTTGTCAAATATTAAAATATAATATATTCATGTATTGGTTATCCTTTACTAGAACTAAAGATTATTAACTTTATCTTAAGGAGGAGGGGCTCGGGCTCTTGAGGCCATCCCTGGATCCGCCACTGATTGGGCTTGAAAATATATGGGCCTTTTTTTGTAATTTTGAGTTTCGGCGTTTTTTGGCAGAAAAAATAAATGATCTATAATAAACTTGCAAATAAACTTAAAGAAAACTTACAACTATATTTTTTTAAAAGTAGACTTTAAATCTATTTATTTTATAATTATCTGGCAAAATGGTGGCAGACTAGGCAAGGTCATAATTTTGTCATATCGGTCCCCTTGCAATTTTGTTTAAATAAAGAGTTACTTAATAACATAACATAACATATTGGGAAAGCAGGGCAAAATTACCTTTTAATTTATTATTTTTAAAAAATTTTAACCTGTTTTTCCTTTACAGGTAGAATTTTATAAACATTCACCTTAACAAAAAGAAATATGCCGAAAGAAGCAGTTTTTAAAATTAAATAATTATATAAAACAATGTTTCTTTAAATGAATTTTTAACAAATGGGCCGGTGGACAGACAAGACAAAAAAGGGGACAGAAAAAACAATAAGATATAAAACATTTTATTAATTACATATTTGAAGAATAAAAAAAACAAACTTTAAAACTCTTCTTCTTAAGTTAACATTAATAAAAAGGCAAGCCTTATCAAGGAGAAATATATTTTTAATTAAAAACAAACAAACTAGATCTACTTGTTGGTGGGCTGTTATTTGCGATGAATTCTTCCATTCTTTCTGCATTGTTTTTCTCTCTTATATTCCCTATCTCTCTTACGTATTTCTTCCAGTTTTGTCTTATTACTCAGTCAAAGGTTTTCCCAGTACTTTTTTCTTCCGGTCTCTTCTTTGAATTTCTTCAATGGCTACAATTTTCTTATTTCTTTTCTTTGTCTGGGCTCTATTCTTCGAACTTTTAGAAAATTCATTCTCATGAATGGAATTTTTTTAAAGAAAACTTTTCTCCTCAACTTTAACGCTGTTATCAGTTATAGATCTCTCCTCTTCCTCATCCATGTTGTTTTCAGATTTAGATCTCTCCTCTTCCTCATCTATGCTGTTTTCAGTTTTAGATCTCGCTTCTTCATCATTAGCACTGACGTCAACCCCCCTACGTTTTTTTCCTCGTACTTGACTTTTTTTCTTGCCACCTTCTCCCTATGGATTTCTCTTTTGCAGCCTTCAGTTTTTCCATCAGAGCCTGCATGTTAATGCTACCTCATCTCTTCACTGAAGAATAGTCCATTTTTTTTGAAAAAAAATATTTCGGAAAGAGAATTATTCAAAAAATGTATTCTTAATTGATTCTATTAATTTATCATCAACACTTGGATTAATAAATATTTTTATTGCAAATCACATACAAAATTACAAAAATTAGATCCAAAAATAGCTTTAATAAATACGTGTCACATCTATCTATATCTCCTCTGTACCCTTAGAAAAATTGGGCAAAAGGAGACAGATGTGACGTGGACAGAGTTCATGCGTTTTTTATATCCCCTAGTTACTAGAAAGTTAGTAGACCAGACACTTACACGGTGGGAGTTTTATTACTCAATTGGCGCAGTATACCGGGGTGCCGTGGAAAAACCAGCGCCTCTCTAACTTCGTATTCCGTACTAAACATTTACAGGGGGATTTGAAACAATATAACGCTTGCGCAGATTGTCTCTAAGCTACAGGGTGGCTTTTCAATTTATTGTATGCCGGATGCTCATAGCCATCAATGCAATCGTTCTCCAATCAAGCTACATCTTATAATATGGTGTTTTGAAAAGTTTTTATCAAATTTAATTTTAACACCAAAAAATCCATTCTACTCGTCAATTAAATACATAGTGTTAAATTTAAACTTTGCGCGCTGATAAGAATGAGTTATTTTGTGTCAACGCTCAATGTGCCTAAAAACACTCTATAAACACCAATTAGTAAGGATGCCCAATCAAAGAATTTTAGCTCACACATATACTATACTATAGTAGTGTGAGCTATGGTGATCCTAATTTTTTCGAGAAAAATAAAGTTGCTCCGATTTCAAAATTTTTTATATATCTTTGCGTTTCAGATGATTTTGTAACTTTTTTGTTGCGCCGTCTGTCTGTCTGTCTGTCTGTCTGTCTGTCTGTATGTCTGTCTGTCTGTCTGTCTGTCTGTCTGTCTGTCTGTCTGTGTCTCTGTATGTCTGTCTGTAACGACCAACGCGCATAACTCAAAAACCGCTTGGCCGATTTTAATGAAATTTGGTACCTGGGCTGGGTCTTGGGTCGAGATGGTCCCATTTAAAAATGAACAAAATCCACCGAACACAAACCAAATAAAAGGGTGGGGATAGATTTCAAAAATTAGAGTTTATGTGAAAATATGGCGTGTGTGATATCAAACGAAAGGTAATTGAGTCTGGAGTTAAACAAAATACATTTTAATTTATTTAAAAAAAAGGGTGGGGGTATATTTCAAAAATTAGAGTTTAAGTGAAAATATGGAGTGTGTGATATCAAACGAAAGGAAATTAAGTCCGGAGTTCAACAAAATACATTTTAGTTTTTGTTTTTTTTAAGGGTGGGGGGGATTTCAAAAATTTGAGTTTAAGTCAAAACATGGCTTGTGTGGTATCAAACAAAAGGTAATTTAGTGTGGAGTTGAATAAAATATATTTCAGTTTTTAGTTATATTAGCTCACATAACTATAGTACCTAGTGTGAGCTTAAGGGCCCATATATTGGCAGAGTATTTTTATTAATGGCTACTAGCAACAATAAAAAGGAAGGTTGAATTTTTAGCTCACACTACACTATAGTAGTGTGAGCTATAGTGATCCTAATTTTTTCGAGAAAAAAAAAGTTGCTCCGATTTCAAAAAATTTTATATATCTTTGCGTTTCAGATGATTTTGAAACTTTTTTGTTGCGCCGTCTGTCTGTCTGTCTGTCTGTCTGTCTGTCTGTCTGTCTGTCTGTCTGTCTGTATGTCTGTCTGTAACGACCAACGCGCATAACTCAAAAACCGCTTGCCTGATTTTAATGAAATTTGGTACCTACGCTGGGTTTTGGGTCGAGATGGTCCCATTTAAAAATGAACAAAATCCACCGAACACAAGCCAAATAAAAGGGTGGGGGTATATATCAAAAATTAGAGTTTATGTAAAAATATGGCGTGTGTGATATCAAACGAAAGGTAATTGCGTCTGGAGTTAAATAAAATACATTTTACTTTAAAAAAAAGGGTGGGAGTAAATTTAAAAAATTAGTGTTTATGTGGAAATATGGCGTGTGTGATATCAAACGAAAGGTAATTGAGTCTGGAGGTAAACAAAATACATTTTAGTTTAAAAAAAAGGTGGGGGTAGATTTGAAAAATTAAAGTTTAAGTCAAAACATGGCTTGTGTGGTATCAAACGAAAGGTAATTGAGTCTGGAGTTCAATAAAATATATTTCAGTTTTTAGTTATATATTAACTCACACGTAGACTATAATTATAGTACCTAGTGTGAGCTTAGGTGCCCATAGATTGGCAGAGTATTTTAAATTAAATCTAAGGTTTAGAAGTTTGTTTTCCATTGATATAGGTACATACATTTCCTTGAGAGGATAATTTCCTAGTAAAAAAAGGCTCTTTGACGAATATTCTGCAGAAAATTCCTTTTTATTAGTGCATAGAATACATTAACTTAATTATTACAATGCTTTACACATAATATAATGCAAATATAGTATTTTTCTATCAACGGAAACTTTTTTAATTGTTTTTCAATGAAAAATATAAACTTATGCAATGCACTTATGATTTCCGTACTCCGTCAAACTTCACGAAATTTTGGTTTGTTGTAGACTGAACCTTTCTTATCAAAAGTTCTCAGGGGCCCAACTCAAATTAATGACCAGTTTTTGAAATACTAAATAGGGTGTTGAAAGTGATAATGTCCAAGAAGCATAATGGCTCTTTAGACGGCTTTGCCAAACATATGCGCAATGTTACTATTTCATGTATTTACGATTTATTAATTTCTTTTAATCTATATCTTTAAAACCGTATAGGGTGTTTAAGTAAATATTATTCGAAAGTGTTAATGAGAAACAAGCGTTATTGTGTTTTAGGTTGAACCTTTTGTATCAAGAGTTCTTATGGGCCCAACCTAAATTAATTACCAGTTTTTAAAATACAAGGTGTTGAAAGTGATAATGTCCAAGAAGCATTATAGCTTTTTAGAAGTGTTTTGCAAATATATACGCAATGTTACTATTACACACATTTACGATTTATTCTTTATTTTTATCTGTACCCGTAAAACATTATATACAGGGTGTTTAAGTAAATATTACTCGAAGGTTTTATTGAGAAACAAGCTTTAGTATGTTGTAGACTGAAACTTGATGATCAGATGTTCTTATGATGGGCCCACGTAAATTAATTTCCAGTTTTTGAAATACAGAGTGTTGAGTAATAATGTTCAAAAAGCATAATAGCTCTTTAGACGGAGTTTCCAAACATATACGAAATGTTACTATTACATATAGAGAGAGTAGTTATTAGTTTTTTAATGGTTCTCGACTTATTATGTATTTAATACAGCGTGTTTCGGCAAATGTAATTTAAATAATATTAAAAAATATTTAAGCGTTTTGTACATCTGTACCGTGCCCTGTAAAATGCTATAATGCTTGTTTCTCAGTAAAAATTTTGACTAATATTTATTAAAACACCCTGTGGATAATGTTTTATTGGTACAGATTAAAAATAATAAATAAATCGTAAATATATGAAACAGTAAAATTGCATAAGTGTTTGGAAAATCAGTCTAAAGATAATTCGTCTTGGACATTATTACTTTTAACACCCTCTATTTTATAAACTGGACATTAATTTAAGTTGGGCCCATAAAACTTTTTATACGAAAGATTCAATCTAAAACACACTAACGCTTGTTACTCATTATCACTTTCGAATAATATTTACTTAAACACCCTGTAGAGAATGTTTTAAAGGTACAGATTAAAAATAATAAATAAATCGTAAATACATGTAATAGTAACATTGCGCATATGTTTGGAGAAGCCGTCTAAAGAGCCATTATGCTTCTTGGACATTATCACTTTTAACACCCTGTATTTCAAAAACTGGTCATTAATTTGAGTTGGGCCCCTGAGAACTTTTTATAAGAAAGGTACAATCTACAACATACCAAAACTTCATGGAGTTTGACGGATTACAGAAATCCCATTAGAGGTGTGCCTGATTCTTTTAGCTATGTGATGTACAAACAGTGGCGTATATAGGAACAAGTTTCGGGGGGGCCCGAGACAGTTTCTAGGGGGCCGAGACCTCATAAGGTCGTATTTTATGCTATTTTATGTTTGTATTCATGAAATAGGTGGAAAATATCAAAAAAAAATCTTAGCTTCGTGGGGGGCCCGGGTCCCCCGCCCCCACCCCGTATATACGCCACTGTGTACAAATGTATTTAAATTAAACATTATTATATTATATTTGGGTGGTAAAAAAATGTTACGTAAGCTTTTTAAATTAAAGTAAAGTATATCGCTTTTAAGCTACTGTACGAGTGAAACTTTCAGAAATCAGCTTTAAATGTGTATCGAAAAAAATGGCCGCCACATGGACTCTGTAAATTTCAAAACTTAATAAAAACCAATGGTATAGAATAGAGTTTCAGTAGAAAAAAAAATCTAAATAGCATTTACAATGGCGTTTTTAATGTGGGAGATCATTATGCCGGACCTGTATATAAATATAGTGAAATAAACTATGTTTTTCCAAGCGCGGATTCGAGGTGGGGTAACGTGGTAATTATTCCCCTAGAATAAAAAATATGCACTTTTTGTTAATAATTAAAGGGAAAAAAGGAAAATTACCGCCTCCCCCTGAACTAGCATATAGGTCCACTACCAACTGATAAGTATCAATTTTAGATTTGCGTAACGTTTTAATTATAGAAAAAAAATAGCGAGGACAGAGCTCACACTTACCAGTCTTGTAATGTCCATATGCTGAGTCGAACAAACTGCGGGTTGGGTTTAGAGAACGTTTTGGCACTTTTTAGACGGAGTTTTTCTTAGAATGTTGAAGTTTTATTTTCACTCCGCGCGCGGTTAGCTTGACATTCTTTTCTCAAGTCCTAGTTTCATGCGCACTTTCTTGCGCCGTTTTTACGTTGCATTTTTTCGCCACCAGAGGGCTCTTCCTGTGCTCGCTCTAGTCCTTTCATTGGATACACGAGAAATTTAAATAAAAGTCGCGGCGCGGGAAATAAAGGTTTCTTATATTATTAGGCGTAATTTTATAGTTATAATTTAAATAATAAAACGAAATAAAATAAACAAAAAAATTCTAACTTATTTAGCTAATAAATTGAGGATGAAATCCGAACACCCCCCTTGAAAAAAAGTTTAATAAAAAAATATTGTCGATTTTAACCCTTCCCCCCCTTGATTTGGACCTAGACCGCGCATGTTTTCTAAATATTAAAATTTAAAACTAAACATTTTAAACTCTGTCCTGGTTCAAATCACACACTATATATTTAACTTAAATTTCGTCTTTCTTCAAAGTTAGCCAGTTTTTAGGGCGAAATATTTTTAGCCACTCATCCAATTGCTTCGTTTGGGAAGGCAATGGCGCTTGCTAACATAGTCTTCGCACCCACCAACACAACATTGTTTTCTTTTCAATTTCTTAAACGATGGATCGCCCCCATCAAAACGCACAAAATACCGATTCGTCATAATTTAGCAAAACACACCATAAAAATTAAGGTAAAAAGTCGAAAAATAACGAAAAATTGCATCCACAAACGAAAAATGTAAAATGAAATTACATATTTTTATCTATTTTGCTAAAGTCAATGTCAGTCATAATCAAAAACAAATTGTCAAAATATACCAAGAGTAGCGGTTAATATATATTGCGACAGCGCAGAACTCTGTCCATAATATTTTTATACAAGGGGTGACGGTCTGTAATCAGCGCCTCTCGAACTTCGTATTCCGAACTAATGTATACAGGGGGTATGTATAACACTATTATGAAAATACCGGGGTGCTTTCCTTACTATAAATAATTAGTTTACTGTGGTTACATCTATGATTAATTTAATATTTATTTTACTTAACTTTAGTTAAAATTAATAACTAAAAACAAAAGCCTGTTTAATACTAACATAAAAGAGGATTTTGCCAAAGGACAGAGAAGAAAAAATCTAAAAAAACCTATATATTTAGCTTTTTGTAGATTCTTTTAAAAAAACTGGCCACCCTAAATAGTTTAACAGGTCTTTTGTAAACAACGACTGACGAAATACCAATTTGACACTATCACTACACTATTAGCATCACGAAGAAGGTGGACTGAAATCCCTGGGGAAAGCTTTCATTTAATTGAAATGTAATTAAATTTTACCCCTTTTGTTGACAAAATGGCAGTTTTAAAAACATAGCACTTTAAGGAACACTAAAGAAAAAGTTTTAGTGTTTAGTATTATCTTTTAACACATACTTGCCAATGTTGAAATGCAAAAAAAAATCACTGGGGAAAGGGACAGATAGGACATTTTCGGCTTTTGACAGTCATTCTTAATAAGAAATTCAAAGTATTATGGTTTGATTTAAGTAGCACCTTATAGCCCATAAAACTATTTAATAGAATTGTGACTTTTAAAATTAATAATGAAAGTTTCTCAAAATGCAAAGCACTGGGGAAGCTATAATTTAAATTTAAAAAAAAATGCCCATCAATGGCGGTTATTCAATAAGTGCTGCGGGGCTGCAGCACCGGCTAATTTTGAGTACAGTAATATATTTTTTTAGTGCAGATTTTTTTTTCTTTTTTTTCTCACTAATTAAGCATGCACATGCCTACAACATTTGTATAATTGGTACGAGGGGCAAGCCTGTTGCTACTCGGGCTCTTGGGTGTGGTGGGCTCGTCGCTCTGCTTGCGATGTGCGCTGTGTAGATGTAGAATAAAGGACGGATGAATACAGATTGTACCACACATTAAAAAGGATAGAACTATTCAACTGACGTCTCAGCTATGCAAAATCTTAGAAAATTGGGGTAGTGCCCCGTTTATATTTTAAGAACAGATGAGAATGCACATTTGTATGAATGAATATTATATTTTAGTGTTTGCCAAAGCAAAAGCATTTGTAATAATTAGTTTTATAAGTGCGGTGTGTGGTAGGTACAAAAAACTTTAATAAAACATGAAAACTACCGAGGATTTTAAAAGTTTACCTTTTTTTAATGAAAAGTTAAAAATCAAATAAAAAGGTCGTCCTTTAGGGCCTATCCTTAAATTATGTAACGCTCAAGGGGGGGATGGGGGTTTTGGCTTTGCGTTACACTCAATGGTTTTTTAATGTGTTTTTTTCTTGAAAATGCGTTACAAGGAGGGTAGGGGGTCAAAAATCCTGAATTTTTGCGTTACGTAATTCAAGGACGTTAATTCCCTTACCAGATTTAGAAATAACGTACCTATGGGGGAAAAAGTCGCGGCAAAAACTATATAAGAAAATTCTCTCGCGATGTTTATAAGCGTTTTAAATGGATTTGGGGGTGCAGTGTAAAAAATAAATTATTTGGTTTTCCTTGTTTGACATTTGGTGGTGACTCAAAGTGGACTATTTCCGATGCTAACGATTTGAACCATTTACCGGGTTTTTTTAAAAATTGTCTTGTTCCCCACTTTGCGGAACCGCCCGTTTTAAACCTCACGCGCCGCCACTGATGCCCATATATATATCTAGACGTTTGAGAGCACGGATTATTGAACTTAAACAGATAGGACATAGAGATAGGATTTGACCAAAGTTAAAATAGCATATCCAAAATGGCCGCCGACAAATGTTTTAGTTTGACATTTCGTTATCTGGTTTAGAAATCTTAAGTCTTGTATGTATAGCAGTGTTTTTCCCTGCTTTTGGTTTTTTGTTTCTCTCGTATCTCGGTAGATGGCGCCTCTTGCTATAGTTCGCTCACTAATTACATTTAATTAGAGACAAAACCGTCTGAATAACTTCGCAAGATTTGTCACTTGACCAGCAGTGTTCTGAGGAGTCCCATAAGGACGAAACGGTTAACTGTCAACACTTATTAGGTGTCCATTAGATCTTGGACCCCCGTGAGGTTAAGCTTTCAAGCTACCCACGGAAAAATATAAGGGAAACAAAAAACTCCTTTTTTGCCCGTTTAGCCATGAAACTTGTTTGATTTTTAAATTCACGGGTACGAAATTTCACGTTTGTTAGTATTATTTGGCTTAAAAATTCCGTTGATTGACGCTCACTGTCTTGATGACGGGTAAAAATGCAAAATGCGTTGATCCGGCCTGAAAAGACAAAGAGCTGTCGTAGGTCACGGACTATAGTTGTTTTCTTTTATTTGCATTCGATCTTTTCATTGATCGATATTGTATAGCAGTGTTTTTCCCAGCTTTTGGTTTTTTGTTTCTCTCATAGCTCGGTAGATGGCGCCTCTTGCTATAGTTCGCTCACTAATTACATTTAATTAGAGACAAAACCGTCTGATTAACTTCGCAAGATTTGTCACTTGACCAGCAGTGTTCTGAGGAGTCCCATAAGGACGAAACGGTTAACTGTCAACACTTATTAGGTGTCCATTAGATCTTGGACCCCCGTGAGGTTAAGCTTTCAAGCTACCCACGGAAAAATATAAGGGAAACAAAAAAACTCCTTTTTTGCCCGTTTAGCCATGAAACTTGTTTGATTTTTAAATTCACGGGTACGAAATTTCACGTTTGTTAGTATTATTTGGCTTAAAAATTCCGTTGATTGACGCTTACTGTCTTGATGACGGGTAAATATGCAAAATGCGTTGATCCGGCCTGAAAAGACAAAGAGCTGTCGTAGGTCACGGACTATAGTTGTTTTCTTTTATTTGCATTCGATCTTTTCATTGATCGATATTGTATAGCAGTGTTTTTCCCTGCTTTTGGTTTTTTGTTTCTCTCGTATCTCGGTAGATGGCGCCTCTTGCTATAGTTCGCTCACTAATTACATTTAATTAGAGACAAAACCGTCTGATTAACTTCGCAAGATTTGTCACTTGACCAGCAGTGTTCTGAGGAGTCCCATAAGGACGAAGCGGTTAACTGTCAACACTTATTACGTGTCCATTAGATCTTGGACCCCCGTGAGGTTAAGCTTTCAAGCTACCCACGGAAAAATATAAGGGAAACAAAAAACTCCTTTTTTGCCCGTTTAGCCATGAAACTTGTTTGATTTTTAAATTCACGGGTACGAAATTTCACGTTTGTCTTGTCGACACTGTTTTCGTTTATTTGTATTTTTGCCGGTTTTTTTTAAATTAAATTTGGGATAAAATCTAATTGTTATGAGCTGTTCAGGGTCTTTAACCATTACTTTTTCCATTAGAGTAGAGAAAGTCCAAGAAATTCTTGCTTTTTTAATAAAAACACAACAAAAATAAATACAACTGATAGTCCTCGCCATTTCGATAAGGCCGTGCTAACACTGCTAACATCAAAGTATAGTAAGTTTGGTTAGGCTGCCTAACGGGTTGCCTACGAGTGCACTTCTACTTCAGTCAAATTTTCAGCCTTTTCAATGGTAATGTCAAACGCATGATGTACTCACTGTTTTTAGATGTTCTAGAATCTTTGCTCAAGGGCCGTCTTGGAAAACACCACGTGATCACTTGATGAGAACAAAATTGATCACAACAAAAGTATGTATTAAACATGAATCGGTAATTTTAGATAAATTTGTTTTTTTTTCAACTTAAAATGCATTCGAGCAAATTTTCCAAAAATTACCGATAATTTTTAATGCACTCGTTGTACACTACTGATAATTTAATTATAACTTTTTTTACTGGAAATAATTATTTGATTCAATCGGGGAACAATTTCCGCCCTGAAAGACTTTGCTTCTAAAAATAGACCAAAGTATTACACAGAAAAGTATTGTGAACCACTTAAAGTATGTTTTCTAAAATTTATTCCTCTAGCAATATTTTTCTATTGTGGTTAAAAATTCCTCCTCACGGTTTGTCGCTCGTGTCTAATAAATCAATATGCTTTGGATACCTATTAACTGAAACTTGAAGGCCGCTTATATTAAAAAAGTTTTAAATTAAAAAGCATGGCTGGGAATAATAATTTCATCTTAGAGTTTTGATTCTCTAAAAAAAATAAGCAATTTGCAATTTATTAAAATACTAGGGCTTACTAGTTATTTAAAGGTTAAAACGTGTCCCGTTGAGAAGCGCCGCGTCGATCGTCGTTGTTTTAAGGATAACTGAGATCACAGATTAGGTAAATAAGTATAAAAAAAGATGGGACACTCATTCTATGCCTCTTTTTTTAGTTCCTGACCAATCGAGCGCGGCGCTGCAATCGCCCAGCTGCCGCGGCGGCGGCAGCCGCCAATTTTAAAAATTAAATTTTGATTGCACCAAAATGTTTGCATTGTTTCATATCAAAAATGAAACAATGCAAATATTTTGGCAGTAAATTCAGAAAATAAAACTACATTATGTATGTGGGTAGGTATTTATTATAAATAACTTATTTAAAACTTTATTAAAAGAAAATTAATAAATTTTTTATTGTATAATTCAACACACTAAATATGTAATACCAGTATTATAATTAATCTCTCTTAATAATAAACATGTGAGTTCCTTACATATATTAGGGGGCTAGCTCAGTCACAATATATCATATTTTATATAACACTTTTGTCCAGAGGTGGTTCGGTTGCTAATTTTAGTACACCATATTTGCCCAGGTAGAATATCCTAGGTCACGTAGTGAGTGCTGCTCTCTTGATCAGTTACCTACCTTAGCATACACACCAAATTACCCTAAATGATCTATCCCGCTGTTATAATTGGTCTCGTTTTTGAAAATGTGAATTGTGAACACGAGCCCCACTCTATGTGCATGTCAGTCATGTCTCCTTTGGAGCAGCTGGAAAAACAGTACCTGAAACAATATAAAATTGTAATATACAAACAATATTCTTTCTTCGGAATGTTATAATTCCTATTTACCATAAGCAAACCGAACCCAGCCCAAGGTTTGAAATTTATAACCCACAATCAGAGGATAGACATCAGCGTAGCTAAGGGGGGCCTGGCCCCCTCTGTTGGATCTCAGGCTGCCCTTATGTATTGCAGGGGTCCCCTGGATCACTACTATTAAAAAAATACAGATACAATATATGTGTATCACAGAAAGCCAAGACGTAGGCCGCAGCCCCCTTCAGGCTGGCCACGCCGATGAAATTGGGCCTTTTGTTAAAATAAACCATGCAAATTTATTTTATAGGTTATGTTATATACTTACTTGAGATTATTAATAAATTCTTGAATTTTTGGCTGGCCGGTAAAATTTGGTTTCCTAAATACCAAAAATGTTGGTAAAAGCCGTAAAAATTGCAGTAAAAAACGAAAAAATGGAATACCAGAAAATTCGAGACCGATCAGCTGGTTTCTACCGAAAAGATGGGCAGTAGCGGGTTGGGTGAGGATGAGCGGGGGTCTACGGTGGCGCCGCTATCGACTGGTCAGTGAAGCTCGAGTGACCAGGCCCTGACTGAGATGTGTTTCGTATAACTGATAGAATATACGTGCCCCGTACGATCCAAGTTTTCTTTCTCTCTGGCACCTCTTTGTCGGGGCCAGTCATCTTTGTACTGCGTAGCAAATATACTCAGTGATAATTTTACACGCTTTACTTTCCGAAATGTGTTCCTGCTACATGTTAGACTTGCATCAATCTAACATCGCTATCGTCCTAGCAGAACTTGGTTATAGACGATATACTTCTCTCCTTTTTAGTGCAACAGTCGTAGCCGTCGTGAGTTGACTGAAGGAGATTTATGCTGGCGCCATCGTGCTACCGCCTATCTAGCACTTATAGCAGGCTCCCGGGTTATTATTCCTGGTTCCTCGGCTGCCTGCGTGTCGGCTCCTGGACTGCACCTGCGTTTATTCTCGATGTTCAAGGTCAACTTATATTTTGCGTGCATCGCATCGCATGCTAATTCGATGACGACTGTTGAACGCTGAAAAGAAAGTGAGCGGCACGCAGACATTTTTTTTTGTTTTTGCATCGTTATTTGAGACGCGAACCTGGTACTTTCTGCATGTGAATCCGACGACTATACCATGGCACTTCCCTGCCGCCTTAAAGAAGTGGTAAAAAGTAGATTTAGAAAAAATTACATACAACGTGTTTTGTTCCCAAGCTATAGCGTTTGTAAAATTTGTAGAGTGGGGTAAAAACTGTGAAATTTAAAAATGACAGTCCCAAATAATTTTATTATCCATTATAAAAAAATGAGTCAAAAAAACTATAGGTTAGGGAGATGAACGGCAGCGGCGTAGTGAGGGCAGGGCGACCGGGGCACCTGCCCCGGGCGCCAAAGTCAGGGAGCGGCGAGAGGCGCCTCTTACATTGATTTTAACATGTTTGTATGGGGGGGGGGCGCCAAACTTTAACCTTGCCCCGAATGAAACCCTCACTACGCCGCCGCTGTGAACGGGGAGCAAATAACCTTTGCAATATGTATTAATTTGCCAATTTATTATTTTTGACGATTTTTATTTTGAGATAACGCCGAAAAAATTTTTTCAGGTAAAATAGTGCTAAATACTTAATTTTGCGCAAAATCCATTAACACTAATGACAATTTTTTGACAATTATATTTTTTTTATATGATAACATTTTTGTCAATAATTTATATTATAACCAAAATCTTTAAAGGAGCTTTCGTTTCTGAGATATGTACACAAAACTGTTTTCAAGGCTGATAAATCATCCAGTTCACTTGACGAGTGCTAATACGCTAGCTAGGAAGGTATCAGATCCGTCATGGATCCATTTAGTTAAGAAATAATTTTATTATGAGCTATTAAATTTATTAAAAAAAATCTAGATGTTGATTTGTTTTTTGGTAGTTCTTAAGGATAGCAAAAAGTTGAAAAACAGTGTTAACTTTGACATCCTGCATGTAAACTGTAAGTTATCTTATTCCGAATTTAAAAAATGGCGCCTTCATGTGGCATCAATTTGTGTCCAAGTAACACAGAATATACAATTTAATATTTACAGCAAAATTTTTGTTATAAAAGCATTGAGGAAACACCGTTTTTTCTTCACTTTGCGTGGCTATGTTTCTGTGTTATTGCGTTACTTGCTCTAGGTTGTTGAATTTTGTTATTTTCAATATTAACAACAACTGTCAAAAATGTTGAAAGATTGTGTAAATTTTGACAAGCTGAAACAGTTGATTTTAGTATTGTTTTTACCCAACTGCAGCACGGCGAAAGGAAGGGTAATGTTTTTAGATTGTTGTATATATGTAAATATGTATGTTTGTGTCATGCTAGAGGCTAAAAGGCTGAACCGATTTTGACAAAAAAGGTGTTGAGTTGCTACTAATCCCGAAGGTGCTATTTTGTCTCATGATGTAGGCTTTAAGGCATACAATTATCTAAATTTCAGGCGATTTTATTGAAATTCCTTTGATTACCTATTGCAAATGTCCTCTAATTTGCTGTAGTTACTTTGTAGTCCTCCCTGCTCCCACCTATCTCCCCTTCTGTTATTCTCCCCACCCTATTCAAAAACTATATTCGCATAATTCTATCAAATATAGAGCGATTTCAAAAATTCTTTCTGCATACGCTTTCAGATTTCTTTCCAACACCATTTTACTAGTTCTCCCCCCCTCGCCTCTCTTACTAGTAATAGTTATAACTATAACTTTCACAAATATAAAGCGATTCCAAAAGTTCTTTCTGCACACGCTTGAAGACTTTTTTCCAACATCATTTTACTAGTTTCCCCCTTCCTCTCCCTCTTTTCTCTCCACACTCCTTATTAGTAATAGTGGTAGCTTTACCTTTCACAAATTTTTAGATCGGTTCCAAAAATTTATTCGGCACACGCTTTAAGATTTTTTTTGGAACCATTTTACTAGTTCCCTCCTCTCTCCTCCCCCCATTCACTCAATGGAAGGTAAAAAATCTACACGACGTTTTTGGGTAAAGCTAAATGAATTGAAATGCATAGTGCTTTTTATAAGGCTGAATAAGTATGAACCTACTGTTGGACATAAAAAAATGTTTCAATAAAAAAAACACCCAACTGCTAAATTTACTACTACTACTACTATTAAACTACTAGTGGCAGTTCAGTACAAAATTACCCAATAACCTGATTCATGAAAATATCAAACTGTATAATTTCGCAAGTGCGCTTTGGGCATCAAAACTAAAAGTTGAAGCATGTCGTACATTATAGATATACCTATCAATTTTGTACTCAACTGCGGCTAGTACTTACAAGTAAATTTAGCAGTTGGGTGTATTTCTATAAAATAAAATTTTTACCTTTCTAAATTGACAAAATTCTGTCAGTTCTGAAAAAGAGAACAGATTGATTTTTGGTAAAAAAATGCCTCATTCCTTTCAACTCACGAGATGGAGCAGTAATAAAATAAAATATTTTTCAATTACTTCTGGTAATCCGATTACATTGAATAATTAATTAATAAGTTTGTTTGCCGATAGTGGCTCTAAGCTTGAATGGTTGGGGATGTGTAGTGGCTGATTTTTAGAGTCGTAAATCGTAGAAAATAGAGTAAATGGTAGGGTGAAGCTATAACCGTTTTTTTTATTCCTTTTAGTTTTGGTCATTATCCACATGTTCAAAACTAAGTGCTTGCGGTGCTTGTGAGGGTAAAACATTTTATAACCATCTGGTTTTACTAATTTTTTATTTACTAGGGTGACCATACGTCCGAATAAAGCTGGAGAAGTCCGGCTTATTGGGCAAAGTAAAACTGTCCGGTCGGCTTTTTTTTTGTCCCTCTTTTTAGCGATTAATAGAGAGACCTTTTGTTTTTAGATTATCCAGGGGCGCAATTTAGCCCCTCCAAACAATCAATTATGTAAAAATTTCCTACGCGGCGTTAACCAAAACTTTGACATTTGGTAGCATATAAGTAGAAAATTTTTCTGCAGTGTATTTTTTTTTAAAGTACGTAATTTTTCTATAGCTTTTGCCTACAGCGCATTTTTTTTTGGGGATTTTTAGTAAAAATCATAATAATTTATACTTTTTCAGTATTTCTTTAATATTGCCACATTTGACTTTTACGAAAAGTGCCTAATTTTATTAAATGTTATGTACGTATTTCTTTTTTTTAGATTTCTGACCTTTAATATGATCGAATCAAAAAAAACAATCGAGCATAGCGTTTTCTAGTTTTCGAGTTTTTTTATAAAAAAACATTTATTTTTAAACTTTTGATTTTAAACAAAAATAGTTTTTGAGTTTTTTTTCTACAGTTAAAAATATCAAAGGTATTTTAATTTAAAAATTACGCTAAGGCAAGCATTCAAATTTTAATTGGTAGAAATTAGTCTAATTTTAAATTCGTTATATTTAATTTTAAAAAAATCAATTACAATGTCATACCAAGGTCAAAAATACCAACCACACTATTCGCCCCTTCACGCAAAACATAAAAATCTTCTCACACTAGTTGCCTCTAAACTCAAGAGACAAAGACCCTCATAACTTTACAATGTCATATCAGAGTCAAAAAACCACTCACACTATTTGCCTCTGCACAAAATGACTCACTATTTTTCAAGGCAAAAATAAAAGTCTTTATACAAAACTTCGTTTCTGTTTTTGTCATGTGTGATAAACTTTGATATTTCTGATGTCTTGTTTTGATGAATGACGTTATTGATATTGTCCGGTTATCAATAATTCCATTTTGACATTGCTCTGCTATACCATTTTCCTTTGTGGTTTCTCTACGATTTTTCTTTTGTCCTTTATAATAAACTCAGTGGCAGCTCCTGGCTTTGAAAAATGGTAAAGAGCTACTTAGGCAAACTTAATTTTACTTACCAATCTAGTTTTTGTGCAATAACTCGATGCTTAAACAATTCTTTAGAAAGGCACAATATTCGATAGTTAATGGTTTTGGGAATCAGTAGATAAAATATCTGTAAAGTAATCGCTATTCCAAACGAAATGTGTTTTCGAAAAGAGTAAATACGAAGGACAAAATAATTTTTCTAAAGCTACAATTTCAGTCCGAAATGCAGATAGACTTAAAAATTTAGCAGGAACCGCCATTTTTTTATGGTTTTTTAAACCTACCTTTGTCAATATAATTGGGTTCATTTTGGCAACAAGAGAAACAAACAAATATATTATTACACCAATAAATTTACTAAACTAGGTACGAAAAAGGTCAGCAAAAGCTACGCAACGCGGGTTTTTAAATTTTTCACCTAAATGCACAATTTGCAGGCGGTTTCGCATGGCGTTGCATTTCTAAAGTCACGTAACCGTGACAACGGTGAAAAGCAAGGCATTTGACTCTATATTTGCCCTTCACTTGCTCTTGCCTTACCTTTCGCCGCCGGCCGGTGGGTGAGGTTGTTTTATTCCATTGCATGTAGCAAAGGTGCGCGAGAACTGATCAAATTAATACTATTAATTTCTACTTAATAAACTAATATATTTAAAAATTTTTATAAAATTTTTTAGTCAAGAGGCCTTTTATCTCCTTTACCCGGTGATCCACCACTGTAGAAACTGTGGGGACCCGTTTTAATTAGGCAAGCGTTTATAATAGACTCGAGACAAGAAGCTCTTGATTGGCTACACAGTGTTCGACTACATCGTAGTTAATTAACTTAGCCCATGATTTAATAGCTTCGAAGACGGTAGTGAAGCTACTAAAGTTAAAGAAGTTATTGATTTTAGAGAGACACGACGCCGACGAGACAAAAGAGCAATATTTAAAACGACGACATCTTATTTGAGCGACATATCGTCTAATAAAAACAACGCCATTTACAACAACGTCATTAAAAACAGCAGCAATTTATTTTAAAAAAATTCCTAGAGGATGTGAAACTAAACCGAACCAAACCAAACAAGCCGCGACTTGTGTCGCAGGCGAGGTAAAAAAATGCATTATAAACACCAGTATACAAGTCTTTTCTCTGTTAAGAGTTGTTGCGTCCTAGAACCCCTAAAGAATTATCAATCAGTTGAAAGGTCAGTAACATATTTATTTATAATTCATATATTATCCTGGGAATCGGTCAAATAAAAATCTCTTTTTCGTTCATTTGTGACGTTTCGGTTTCGGATGATGGTTAAATAAATCGAAACCTCACAAACGAACCTAAAAAAGATTTTTATTTGACCGATTTCCAAAGATTTTTTATATAATTTACAATTTCAACGGTCAGGAATAATATTTGAATTACAACAAATGCGGAGAAGTGCAAAGTAAAGAGAAGTATATATCTGATGATGGTTAAATAAACCGAAACGTCACAAACGAACCTAAAAGAGATTTTTATTTGACCGATTTCCAAAGATTTTTTATATAATTTACAATTTCAACGGTCAGGAATAATATTTGAATTACAACAAATGCCAGTGATTCTAGGTATGGATGGTTCTACGGAGAAGTGCAAAGTAAAGAGAAGTATATATCTGATGATAATTAAATAAACCGAAACTTCACAAACGAATGAAAAAGAGATTTTTATTTCACCGATTTCCAAAGATTTTTTATGTAATAAACAATTTCAACGGTCAGGACTAATATTTGAATTACAACAAATGCCAGTGATTCTAGGCATAGATGGTTCTACGGAGAAGTGCAACGTACAGAGAAGTAATGTCTGATGATGGTTAAATAAACCTAAACGTCACAAACGAACGAAAAAGAGATTTTTATTTAACCGTTTCCCAGGATATTTTATATAATTTACAATTTCACTGGTCAGGAATAATATTTGAATTACAACAAATGCCAGGGATTCAAGGCATGAATGGTTCTACGGAGAAGTGCTAAGTAAAGAGAAGTATATACCTGATGATGGTTAAATAAACCGAAACGTCACAAACGAACAAAAAAGAGATTTTTATTTGACCGTTTCCCAGGATTTTTTATATATTTTACAATTTCATCGGGAATAATATTTGAATTACGACAAATGCCAGGTCTTCAAGGCATGAATGGTGCTACGGAGAAGTGCAAAGTAAAGAGAAGTATATATCTGATGATGGTTAAATAAACCGAAACGTCACAATCGAATGAAAAAGAGATTTTTATTTCAACGATTTTCAAAAATTTTTTATATAATATACAATTTCAACGGTAAGGACTAATATTTAAATTACAACAAATGCCAGGGATTCAAGGCATGGATGGTTCTACGGAAAAGTGCAGCGTACAGAGAAATAATGTCTGATGATGGTTAAATAAACCGAAACGTCACAAACGAACGAAAAAGAGATTTATATTTGACCGATTCCCGAGATTTTTTATATAATTTACAATTTCAACGGTCAGGAATAATATTTGAATTACAATAAAGAGGGATTTAAGGTATGGATGGTTCTACGGAGAAGTGCAACGTACAGAGAAATATATGTGTTATATAAACAGAAATGTCACAAACGAACGAAAAATAGATTTTAAATTGACCGATTTCCAGGATTTTTTATATGATTTACAATTTCAACGGTCAGGAATAATATTTGAATTACAACAAATTCCAGGGATTCAATGCATGGATGGTTCTACGGAGACGTGCAACGTACAGAGAAGTATATTTCTGATGATGGTTAAATAAACCGAAACGTCACAATTGAACGAAAAATTGATTTTTATTTGACCGATTCCCAGGATTTTTTATTTAATTTACAATTTTAAAGGTCAGGACTAATATGTGAATTACAACAAATTCCAGGGATTCAAGGCATGGATGGTTCTACGGAAAAGTGCAAGGTAAATGGAAGTATATGTCTGATGATGGTTTAATAAATCGAAACGTCACAAACGAACGAAAAAAAAATTATTCCACCGATTCCCGGGATTTTTTAAAAATTTAAATTTCAACGGTCAGGAATAATATTTAAATTACCACAAATCCCAAGGATTTAAGACATGGATGGTTCTATGGAGAAGTACAATGTACAGTGAACTATATGTCTGATGATGGTTAAATAAACCGAAACATCACAAACGAACGAAAAAGAGATTTTTATTTGTCCGATTTCCAGGATTTTTTATATAATTTATTAATAATATCGCTTTTGTGGTTCAACCGACGTACCATGCTCTAAAGGGGCCTACAGACACGCGAACATTTCTTGAGATTAGTACGTGCGAACTAATCTCTGCATACATTTACGTTTGGTGGAATTGCCTACACACACGAAGACAAAATTAAACCTAAACATAAACACGATATTATCAATGCGTTTTACCTAGACACCGAGAGATTTGCACGCGTACATCGTGCGCGCGAACAAAAATTCAAGCGGCGACTGAATACATCTTCGAGAGATATTTTAGACGGAGATTGTCTACACACGAGGAAATTAGTATGCGCAAACTTGTACGCGCGTACTAATCTCTAGAAATGTTCGCGTGTAGGCCCCTTCAGAGTCCTAGGCCACAACGAGTTTTAAAAGACAAAAACGTCCAGTGTTTACAATGTAGCCGCCGCTGAACCGAACCCAAACAAACCAAACCGAAACATTTTTTCGAAAAATTAGTTTCTTAAATTATCTTTCCGGTCTTCATTTTGGGAGGTTAAAGTCGAGCCTTTGTACATTAAGCGCAATCGTATCCTAGCCTGTGATTTAAGGAAAATGTTTTGGTGGAAAAAGTTTAGCGGGTATGTAGACTGGTTAGCAATAGAGTCCCTGTATGTGACAGATATATATCTGTCACATTCAGGGACTCTAGTTAGCATACGTTTGCGGTCAATTAATAAAAGTTAGGGAAACATCAATTTCGACCTTCCAAAAAAAGGACACGGGAGCACATTTTATAAAATGATTTTTTGAAAAAAAAATTCGGTTTGGATCTGTTCGATTTG